>OX637701.1:20790212-23206345 GCA_951802165.1 Adalia decempunctata
AATTAACTGCAGTCATTGTGCGGAAGTATTCATTTTACACCAGTTAATTGGAGAATTTTCATTTCGAATAACTATTGCATTCTAGTACATTGTCATGTGATTATTTCTAGATAATTTCATGAAGAAATTACCTTCCTTAATTCACATAACAGAGACGAAGCATTGTTATCTACATATATCTTTGATTGCATTCGGTAATATTTCATTGAAAAGAAAAACAATTATTCTGAAGCGTGTTATTTCATACTTTTTATGACTCTGACAAGAGCTTGGTGAATGAATATTGAATAAACTAAAGGCATGAAAATGAAATAAAAATAATGAATGATGATCTGTATCCTGGAGAACATATTTTATTTCACCTAACAGTGAAAACAGAAGTTATTGAAAGATGAACATAATGTGACTACCACTAGAACCGAGACTAGAACTCAATCTTTCGGTAGATAAGGGATGCGATAGAATCTTGTCCTACCTGCGAGGCTACAAACCAGAAAGGCAGATGTTCTTGTTAACTAATAGTGAAACACAAAAAGTAGCTTTTCGTAAGGTATGAATTATGAGATCTCTCGTGAGATCTACAGATGACTTGACCATATTTTAACAAGATTGTAACGGATAAAAAAAGTGATTAATCGAGAAATGTTTTTTGTAGCCTAAATTGTTTGTATCCCGAAATATGTACTTCAAAAACCTTATTCATTCTGATCGAAAACTGACATTTTTTCATTCTCCTAAATGATCACAGGCTTCATCCAAACTTGTCCCACAAAACAATATTAAGGGGCAGTATCACCTTTTGAATCGTGGTGAATCTCCATTCAAAAGTGGTCTCTTTATGTCACGAGTAAGTACCCTTATTTACGACGTAGAGACTTGATTTTTTTTTTATTGAAGTTGAAGAACGTCCCGAGGGCAAATCGTTTTCTTTTTTTCGATTTAATTATTTTTTCAATTAAAAAAACCAGAGTAATCGTTAGATCAGGGGTTATTGAATATGTTTTTCATTTTTCATGAGTACAAGCTATATTTTTGAAATAATCATCATGAAAATTTTCGTAGTTTATAGGAGATTAAATTGCCGAGGGCAAATAGTTGCGAGTTTTTCGATTTAATTAGTTTTTCAATTAAAAAAAAACAGGTTGAACCTCAGCGTTTTGGAAACTACACTTAATGTTTTTTTCCAAACGGTTATTCATCATTTTTTGGAAAAAATCGCAACTATTTGCCCTCGGCAATTTAATCTTCTATGAACTTCAAAAATTTTCATGATGATTATTTCAAAAATATAGCTTGTACTCATGAAAAACGAAAAACATATTCAATAACCCCAGATCTAACGATTACCCTGTTTTTTTAAATGAAAAACTAATTAAATCGAAAAAAAGAACACTATTGGCCCTCGGCACGTTCTTCAACTTCAATTAAAAAAAAATCAAGTCTTTACGTCGTAAATTAGGGTCAAATAAAGAGACTACTTTTGAATGTAGATTTACCACGATTCAAAAGGTGATACCGCCCCTTAACAGCTCAACTCTATATTGTACATCGATAATCGCCAAGTATATATCTTCATTAGGTAAAATCTTATAGCTCAGATTGTATCCAACACTATCAGATAATTATCAACCAATAATAAATTTTCCAATAATAAAAAAACAATTCTCTTGAAAAAAAAAATAACATCAAAAATCATTTCAGTTAGCGAATCTACTATCGACTTATGGTCAGTGAAACGAACTGTATATCCAATCTTGGCATGAGAAAATCACAGAAAAAAAAATGGTGAGTTGTACAAACTTTGAAAGAAGTGAAGTAACAGTGACCACTCATCCCTGTGAGTTGATCATTAGTTTTACGTTTTTCCTCCTGTTTACAAAGGAAGTTCAGTAACGGTAGTAATTTTCTGGGATTACAAGGAAAATGAGATGAATTCTGAACAATCGACAGCGATAAGAGAAAAAACTCAAACAGAGTGAGAACCTACGATATACGATCTTTTAGGGAGACACATCGGATGAAAAAAGAACGAATCTTCTAGAAATTCAAAGCTTCAATTAAACATCCATTTCGCCCAGGAGTTATCTATGTCTAATTCTTAATATATTCAACTTCCTTTCAAACACGTTCTATTGCTGCTACCGTTCCATACCAAAAAATTAACCATGAAACAGTTACGACTCAGCTTAGAAGCAGTTTATAAAATTATACACCATTTCGAGAGACTAATTATCTGAGGATGTGAAGCATTTATATCTCGTATTATAATTATTCGTCGACTACTAAGGACGTTAACACTTATTCATCCAGTTTTTAGAAGAAACTATTCTGAAATAAGAACAAGAGAGTAATCACCACACGGTTATTCAATATTCCAGGGAGTATAACTTGTAAATCGACACTCTTCCTGTAGAACTCGTACTAAGAAGCTTGTAATTGAGAAAGTTGAAGCAGCGGTTTTGTGTATGATGAAAGGCAAATTGAAATGGATCGTATTATGGAAGTTCGTCTCTATACAATGAATAATGTGATGTTCATGGTCCACTGTTACCTGTTTTTTCATTGCATGAATGTTGGGTATAACAGGAGAAGCTTTGTCTGTATTCAGATTTCTGGTTATACGTAAACAACTGAGACGCAACATAGTTTACTGATTGGATGAAATTTAATGCAAATATGGAGGATAGCTGGAAGGGTAGCCCGTGGGGTCATATGAACGCCGGAACATTCAGCTGACCTAAAATATTTCATATTTTCAAACTCTCACTACCTACATGATGTATTTGAAGTATTTTCTTGAAACTATCGGTTTTAGTTGAGAACTAATGGCAATAGAACAACTCTCGGAATTTTGAATAATTACATGAAACAGTTTTGAAAGAAATATCTACAATCCGGACACACTAACGCCAACATGGAGAATCTTGTGAATAAGCAATTGAAAGTACAATTCAATTCTCCACTCCGTTTTCAATGATGGTATAATTGGTAGATATTTCTTCCACCGTGCTAACACATCAAGGTAGATACTTAGACAATACCGTTCCTGACATTTACCACACATTCTACAAGTATCGACAACACAATAAAAACTACCATATTGATTATAATTTGATTTATTACCCATTGTTTTTCATGTCAGGAATATTTTCCTGATCGTGAAATGTTGGGAGAACGACGAGTAGTTAATATGACCATTATACCTCATACCAAATGAAATATGTCAAAGAATAATGATTGGTTGCTTGCAAGATCACACTTCCGTAATGTTTACAGTTTAGTATCACATGAAGAAACAGTTACTTCGCATGGCAATAACTTAGAAGTTAAAATTGTGCGAACATCATGATCTGAGAGTTAATAGACCTACTTATCTTCCCTGAGTATCCTGCGATGTTTTCATGTTAGTTCACAGTTAAAAGGTTTCATTTGATATATTTATTTGTCTTCTGTCGTATTCATGGAAGAGCAAAAACATTCAAGATTCTTCTGATTCAAGTACTGGTTAATGAAGAATTGATCTGCAATATCCTGAAGGATTTTTTTCCGTTTGTTAAAGAAAAATAGGTACAATATATTTTATTTTGAATAATGACTGCCTTGACATAAAATTCCTGCTTCATAATTTACTATTTTGAATATATCCACTAATAGAAAGGTTATCAAGCAGACATAAAAACACCCACATATATACATGTATTCTGAAATGCTCAGCGGCGAAAAAAAATCGTGGACATGATTTTCTAATAGCCTGGTATAGCTCTCACCGATAAGCCCAACATAGTTTGCCCGAAGAATTCTCCACATCGTAAAATGTGACGAAATAAATCATGAATCAAGCTGGTAGAACCTTGAGGCTGAATGTGTGGGTATAACTATTTCGTATGAAGATTCCATCTTCCATCCATTGACGTCTTCAGCTGGACCATATTCGTATGACATCAACATGAGATATTTATGTTAGTATCTTGTGTGGACGATTACCATCAGTAATGAAGCTGCTATGTTACGCAGATAGATGAAATGTGAAGCAAGCTAATGAGCCTCCATTCTAGCATGGAAATGTTATGCAGGTCAAGCTTTCACGTTTACACAAACGCGATTTATAAAGGTCAAAGAAAACGACTGTACCTGTAGCTTCTGCGTATGACCGCAGCGACGACAGCAATATGACAGGTAGTCCGGTATGGATGGCATGATATTCCTCAAATTCTCGCAACTTTTGCTGTATTCGTCCACTAACTTTTCGTAATGCACTCGTATGTTGGTACTACCTGTTGGGGACTTTCCCAATCTTCCCATGATGAGTATCAAGCCGAGAATGTTGCAGTAACACACCAGCACATGCTAAACCGACAGACGGAACAACAGACACCCACTTGACACTGAAAACACCTATGGACTTGGTACCACCAAATCACGGAAATTGTGGTACTCTGGTATTAATTACTGGCCTCGAAATGCAAAACAACCCTTGGTCGAGCAGATGTTTCCGCTTTATTTAGATATTGAAAGGTTTCTTAGTAATTGGTCCTCCGAGCCGGATCGGGTACTCGCGCGGTACTGACAGATCGTTCCTTCTCGCTCGGATCAGGTTCTCCGCACTTCGACTGCGGGCGACTGGCACCGTTGGAATGTTGTCACTGACTGCCGCCGACTGTAACCGAGCTCTCTACAAATAAAGCATGTAGAATTTGCGGCCTCTCTTCGTCTTCGGCTCTTCAGAGATGTGTGTGACCGATATACCATTCTAAAACGAATGGCAATATACGAGATTAGGGCTTTATATGTTTTCGAAAATGGAATTTTCCATAATCGATGTCTACAGACAAAATTATATTGGTATTTTTAAAGGAAAATGAAAGTTTGTTTTAAAATTATTCATGTTCTCGATTAAATGTATCAGAAGCGTCAAACATGCTTCTAAGGACTCCAATATTGACTTCGTGAATTAAAATATTGCTGCCTGTACTGAACAGCTTTCTAATATCTATGCTTTATGGGTGAGAAGAAGAAAGACCCAATTAGTGATAAAATAAGTCATTGAAAGGGTTGACTCGTGAAAGCCAATCTGGCGAGTCCTATGAACGGAGCTAGGACGAAACGTTAACCTCATCCTGATAAAAATCTATATCAACACGCTATAATATTGATGAAATAATGGTTGAATTTCCAGGCTATAATTTCAGAGCTTCCTTCCATAAAAAAATTTTCTTCATTTTTTCGTTGCCTTTTTATTTTTTTACAAAATTTTCCTGTATTCTTTCACTATTATATTTAAATTGAAAACGTTTTGACATAAACCCATCCTCAAGCTCGAGGCACAAAAATTCATCAGAACAATAATAAATACCAGATGATAAAAGCCAACACATTGAAACTGTACTTACGCTAATTGATAAAGAAAATAATAACATGAATCGAAGACGAGAAAACTGAGAGAAAACAATGCAGAAACCAAAGATATTCTTCAATATTGTAGAATATCTTTGGCAGAAACATAATCATTGAATGTGTTTGTTTTTCGTTAGCTCATTATTTGTGGGATTTTAATTTTAATTTTATTATTATTTTGAGCCCGAGTGCCTTGACTTTAAGAGAGTCAAGACATCGGTAATTGAAGTCGATTCAGTTCATTTTGATGTTTTCCCAGTAATAATCAATTGCGAAGTCGCCAAACATCAACTTCTGTACAGTGCACGGTTTTCTTCATCATCAGCAATTTAATATTATTTTGTAATAGGCCATTAGACTTCATTCATTCAACATATACAAAAATCAAATTAAACTCTTTCATGGAGAAATTCAGGTATGACGATGTCGAATTGCAACAAACTAAATATCAGCTGTGCATTTATACTTTATTTTCACAACCAATTGTTCTGAGAATGAGGGAAAAATGTTGCCAAGTAATTAATTCCTGGTGGAAAATGATTTCATTGCCCCACATTCCTCGGAAAATTCGAGCTCTACCGTACTCATATAAAGATTAAAAAGCCTTTCCACGTTCCAAAAAATAAGCTTTATCTAATGGACCAGAAGCACCCTTGATTCCATTCCAATGGAGAGAGGAAAAACGGAAAAGTGTATTTTTATTATACAACCAAACAAACGGGGAGAGAATTTAATTTAGGGGTCATTCCGTAACGTATAGGATACAAGTGTGTGTTTTGTTAGTAATGCACGTATTAGTCTGGAAATAATAAATGGAATGTAAAAGCTTTTACGAGATTAGAGAGAAATCCAGTATATTAAGCCACGAGTTACGTTCGTGCGTGGAATGAAGATGAACAAATATTTGAAGACTCTTACGAGATGAAAAATTCGTGATCTTCATTAAACATATTGCCTTACCAGGGGTAGTGCAATTATTTAAAAATTTCCAATAATTTCAACCTCGAAAATTGGTTCAACGTTCGAGATAATGTTTAGAATAGCTGTTTTATATTTATTGATTTTCAGGCTTCACACATAAGCATGATTTGAATATTTGACCCCAAGACTCGATTTCTGACGTAAGAAATTGACTACGAAGTAAATATAAGCCAGATTGAATTTTTTCCTATCATTCGGTGGTAGGTATTCTCTTGCAGTCTCGGGAGTTATGACATAATGTCACTTTCCAATAGAGAATCATCATATTTTTCACCTTCATCTTCACATTTATGTCCGACAATTGTTTCTGAAAATGTATTTCCATGACGTAATGAGCTTTTTTTTTTTTAATTGAAATTATCGTGTCTTGGCAACTAGGCCATTGACACAGTACAATATTCTATTTTTACATTACAGATTAAGACAAAAATTTTCACAAAATATGGTTATAAACAGAAAGAGAAATAAACTATGGATGTATTGATCATATTTTGTTTGTAATGTTATAGTAGTATATCAAACTCACATAGTACGTGTGATACTTAATGAAAGTTTGGATTCTAACAAATGACAAAGGAATATCTTGATCAACTGAAAGTAATAGGGATTCCCAAAATACATTAATCTCAATTGTTCTCCCGTATACCACTTATATAATTATTCAGAATAGGTCCTAAGAGTAAATTAGATGTAATAGTTGATGTCTGCTCTAATTTTATATGAGGGCATCTCACTATGAGTTAGCTGTTTCTGTTTATTTCCTGTTCTAATGTATTCGTATATGAGGTACAGCGTGGAAGAGCCAAATGTAATAAATTCATTAACTCGGTTAATGTAAATATTCATGAAATACCCTGAATCACGTCGATCTTAAAT
This sequence comes from Adalia decempunctata, assembly GCA_951802165.1. Taxonomy (NCBI): domain Eukaryota; kingdom Metazoa; phylum Arthropoda; class Insecta; order Coleoptera; family Coccinellidae; genus Adalia; species Adalia decempunctata. Next base: position 20,797,464 of record OX637701.1, read on the forward strand.
TTTGGAAGAGAAAATCATTTTTGATTGGTATTCACACAAATTTCGATACCGGTGAAAGATTTCACTTGGAGCGGAATTCCTGAACTTATATTTGTGAACAAATGATGGACATGTAGAATAACAATATTATCCAATAAGTAGACGTTTTGTTTTCTAAATAATGTATTTTTTTCTTAACGGCCATGCTGTAATACAGCAAAAAAAACTTACTCAGCCGACCCCTTTCCCAGATATCACCCTATAAAGGTGGTAATAAAATCGAGTTTTTATTTTTTTTTTCTCGTCAGCTATTGGTGTTGGGAAAAAATTTGGGTATAAAAACTGTTTCGAATAAAACAAGGGTTTCAAGTTATAATTTTATTTAATGAAACTTCATCTCGAGAAAAAGTGATATGAAATAAAGTTAGGGCTGCTAATTTTAACACGTATAATGTAGCAGGAATATGGAAAAAATACCCGTAATTTGTCCTTTGCGAGTGCACGAAAATAGCAGAATTTCAAGATTCTAGCTTTAATGAAATAAAAAAAATAAATTTAGTCACAACTTTTCAAGGGTGATACCTATCTCGGAAGGGGTGAGCTGAGGCAATTTTTTTATGGAAAATACCCATCTTAATTTCATACGAGCCGTCCCTTGCTGATTTTTTTTTGGCATGAATTTAGAAGCAACCTGTATAACGATAATGATAAATAGTTAACTTATTTGTCACGAATTTTGTGTTACAAATATTGAGTTCAGGTATACATGGTAGGTATCCATCCATTTCCAATATAATGGCCCTTGGTCTAATTGGCTTCAGGTGTGTACCTCAGAGAGAAAGGGAAGAGGAGTCGAAAAATTGCCACATAAGCAATTGATCGAATAAGGTTTGAGCGTGAAATTTGTATAATTTTTCAAATAATTTGGAATTATAATAATAATCTGCTAACTTTGTCGTCAAGGATATTGTATCTGGAGGAATGAAATTAAGTTTTTATCTTTGGACCCAATGAAAACATTTCATTGGAAGACAATTACATGTTTCTTCTAATGAAATTTATATGGTGATTGAAGCCACGCCTTCTTTCGTGAACTTCAATGCAATTTAGCAAAAACAATTTTGCAACACAGAATATATCATGGGCACTTATTATTCAGAGTAAATTAGGAAGTAACTCATGGCCTGTCGTTTCATATTGTAGTCTTGAGAAAGGACCAAACCAGGTCCAAATCGTTCGCTAAGTATTAATGAGTTTTTATTGACAGAAAAAAAGCAATAATATGTCTCGAGTGAGATTCAGACACTTTCGATATGATTGGCAAACTTAAATTGATTATTCTTTCTTGGCTAACACCTCCACCAATTTGCAACCAGTATTCTGATTATTAGTTGGATTTCTAACTCAAATATGCTTTTCTGGACAAATTGAGTGAACTCAAATTTTTTCTCCATATTCGAGTAGTATCAGAAACAATATTTTGTGAACCCATCTTTTGGAAGAATTTAAATAAAGTGAACCAATAGAACTAGGATCCAATCGTTCATTGAATGATCATAAAGATTGTCAAGTTCAATTGTACAGCAAACTTCTCGATAAATCGAAGACTGGGTGTTTGTAGTACAATTTACTTAAATTTGGTCAAAACGAATTGTAAATTCAAATTTAATATCCATAAATTACGAAATATTAGTTGCAAATTGGTGGAGGGGTCGGTTCAGATAGCATCGCTCTATCTACAGGGTGTTTCAAAAAAAGGTGACTCCAATTCGAGGATATAGAAAACTGAAAAATAATTGGGATTGGCTTAGTAAGAAACTTTCGTAACGCCATCCCTATTCAAGATAAACGGCATTGAAGAAAAAAATTATACACATTCATTTTCGTTTCCATTATTTGTTATTTATAGATATGTTATTGTGGTCTCTATTCTTTGGGTTCTATTTGTGGTTAATGTAATAGTCTTTGATGGCTTTTTTGTATTTATGCGAAACAAGTGGAACAACACTTATCGCTCATCAACTTTATTCATTTTATTTTATTGTGAAATACTCCTTTGTATTTATTGAATAAAAATTATTATTATTATTATTATTTTGTACGATTTTGCCGAAAGCACTTACAACATTGTAATGAAATTTTATGAGAATATGTTCATGAAGCTGATACACCCAATGAAGTGGCATTTATATCTGACTCTCATAGAGGTCGCTAGAGTCACGGTTCATACCAAGTATATAGGACATAACTTTTTCAAGTTTAGATCATAATTTCAAGTGAACTCATGCATCATTTCAGAATATTTTGATTTGAAAATTATGAAGTAATAACCCGTGCTGGTATAAAGTAATGATGAAGTTTTTGATTATTATTATTATTATTATTATTAATTAGTATGCATTATGTGAATTAAAATGTTCTCTCCGCTTAAACTAGACCTCATGAATAAATACATTATTCCCTGATAGAAAGGACTACATCCATTACGGAGAAAATAGTTTTTATAACATATTCTCAGGAAAATTTATTCATTAAAAATTCATCTCATCTTACATTCAGCCCGCAACTGGGCAATAATAATTAACCTAAGAGTACCACAAGCTCAGGTGTTTGTGCCTAACTATTCTCATTTTCCGTATCTGCCGTGTGTGTTCATTTTCATAATCGATCTACGGAAGCCTTGTGGCCCAGACAACCAACTTGTTGAATCAATATTAGCCCGAATGTGGTCCATTTCCGAGTTTGTAATCCTCTTTCGCTAAGTAGGTAGATTTATCTACCTGTGTTAGCTTGGTACTTATGAACGTATTTGTCGAAATGAAATCTGGGATTCCTACACTCACACCCTGAAGGTTTTTGTTGCTACTGGAATTATTTGAGGGATAATAATAATGGAATATTAAGGGGCAGTATCACCTTTTGAATCGTGGTAAATCTCCATTCAAAAGTGGTCTTTTTATTTCACGAGTAAGTACCCTAATTTTAGGCGCAAAGATTTGTTTTTTTTTTCAAATTGAAGTTGAAGAACGTCCCCAGGGTAAATAGTTTTCTTTTTTTCGATTTAATTAGTTTTTCATATGTACCTAATACCACTAGAGATGGAATTTTGCCGGCAAAATTTCTCTATTGTAATATGAAAGTTCATGACATTTTTTCCAAAATCACTCGCCTGACGGCTCGTGATTTTGATACAAACGTCGTTCGCAAAATTTCCGAAAAGCAACAAACTTGAATATTAAAAGAGAGAAATTTTACCTGCTTAAATTTCATTTCGAGTGGTGTTCGGCATGACTATTCCACGAGAAGATAGGGTAATTTGTTCACATTTGACGCGTATTGCGCTATTTGGCGAATTAGAATTCATCATAGATTAACTAAACCACTGAACTTTGTTTGAATAACCAACATGTTGGTTTTGCCGGCTTGAAAATTTTTTCGGGATGAAACGATCGTTGCTACGGAAACTTCCTCACTCAAATGAAAAGAGTGGAATAGTCAATTAAAAAAACCAGGGTAATCGTTAGATCTGGGGTTATTGAATATGTTTTTCGTTTTTCATGAGTACAAGCTATATTTTTGAAATAATCATAATGTTGTATTGTCTATAATTCGGCCTCTAAATCAGCTTTAAAATCTTTGGAATCGGTACAAAATACTGCCTTACGCTTGTGTCTTAGTGCCTACCTTTCCAGTCCATCCGAAAGTCTATACATTGAAGCCCATGAGCCCCCACTCTGGTTAAGAAGACGCCACCTCCTTCTTCGATATGCTTCAAGAGAATCCACCGACATGAACAATCCAGTATCCAATCTGATTGCTTCAAAAATTGATACACTGCAAATGTCTTCTGCATATAGATCAGCATTCCATGAAATAAAAGACTACCTTCCAGATATAGACGTCTGAAGGGCAAGCCCAACTCCAATATCCACTATTCCGGCTTGGTCTAAAAGAATTCCACAGAAAAACCTCTCATTATTGAAGTTCAATGGAGAAGAATACACCCCAAACTTCCTCAAAAGCTGCCTTGAGAGGTTGATCGGCTCGAACCATTTTGATCGAATCCTGTTCAACGACTGCTCCAAAAGTAAACACGGAGTTGCCTCAGCTGTAACAAGTGAAGATGAAGAACTGGTAATAAACCTGCTTCCTCCTTTGTGTAGTGTCTTTTCCGGGGAGTTATTTGCCATTCTCCAAGCAGTGAGTGCTATCAAAACTGAAAAACGCATTGCAATTTGCACAGACTCCTTAGCAGCAGTTCACGCCATCTCGAAGACATACGCCAAACATCCCCTTGTTCATTCCATCCATGAACATTATAACGGCATAGCAACCGGCGCCGAGCTCACACTGATAAATCTCATAAAGGCATTAAAGGAAACGAAAAAGCTGACCATGCTGCGAAAGGGGTGTTTTCTTCGTCCAACCATCTTCCAGAAGAGTTCCAATATGAAGTCGATGTCAGATCCCACATCAAAGAACATATAAAAAAGACTTAGCGCAGCCATTGGAACGGTATAGCTTCCAAATTGAAGGAAGTTCATCCCACTGTCTCTCCGGCATAGTTCTGTTGTTCATCCAGACGAGATCTGGCTATTCTGAGGAGACTCCGATTTGGACACACGGCACTGACTCACTCCTACCTTTTCAAATCCGAAAATCTACCAACATGCAATGACTGTCACGTCACACTCTCCGTTAAACACATACTAACAGAGTGCAAATGTTATGAGGCCCAACGTAAACTACACAACCTCCAAGATTTCAAGGAACTATTGAGTAACCCGAACCACTTTCAGAACTTGATTGACTTCCTCAAGAGCACTGGATTATACAGCGGAATCTAATATTGCCTGACCATATTTGAATTTTGATATATGTAATGTAAAACTTATTTGTACAACTAGCTGGCCCGGCGAACTTTGTTCCACCTAAATGATACTTACGGTGGATTTCACAAATCGTTTCACCGGTGATCGGAGATCCACGGCTTGATTCTCTGATTTTTGAACTGTCAAATGTTTCCATGGATATGAGCTGTCACACAGAACAGATACACAAAAATAATATGTCAATTACCAATTATGGCAATTGTGGATTCAGTTATTTCCGCAAATATATTTATTACCCAAACAGAAATTCAAAAACATTTTAAAAATTATGAGAAAAGATGAGAATGGACATATCACGATTGAAACTGATCGCCAAAATAGGATATACTTGACATTTCGATTAAAATTCACTGTGATATTCACGCGCTTCTGGATCTGTTAATATAGCCCTTCATGGTACTATAAGTCCTATGCAAATTACACAGTTATTGATGTCATATGTTCATTTTCGACCATTTCAAACCACGACGACCGAAATGCTCGAAAAAAAAAAACAGATTACATAAATCGATGGTCGCGAAGTCTCAACAAATTCATCGCCATCTAATGGTGCTAATGTCAAATATAGTACCTACCTTCACGATAAGATGTCTAGAATAATGGTTTAGGCACCCGTCAATTTTTGAATGGAATGACGTTCTACCAAATCGAAAATATTAGCAATGTTTCGTGGCGGAGCCGCAACATCATTTCAGTGTATTTTCCCATGGGACCATGGAGTATTTTCCGTTGTCAATTTGATTGATGTATTAACAGCTGATATGCCAAAGTCAATTATGACATGACAGCAGAATGGCATCTTTGTATATTGAAAGTTTTCTACTTTTCGTAAGAACCAATATACATCAGAATGTCAGCAATGTAAACACACATTATTGCTTGACAAAATTATCTACCATTAACACGCCACGTTCGCCAGAATAAATTCGAATATTTGAAATGAATGATAAAACACATAATTCGTTAATAGCGGCACCTGAAGTGGAAAAAACGAAACATTGCTAATATTCTCAATTTGGTCACAACAAAATCTAATCAGTGCCTACACCATTATTCTAGACATCCTACTTCACGATTACGTTATTTTGAATAAATAAAACTATAAAAATAACCAATAATCAGTCATAATGTGCGAATAGCGGCAATAGCGCCATCTGAAGTGGTACGAAATATAATCATTTTAGACATCTGTACTACTGTACTCCTATGCTAAGACATGTTTGTTTTGGCCAACAGCGCAGAGTTGTAGGCAACTCAAACTACACACTATTACAGTGACTATAGTGGTAAAATTGTTTAAACAATGGTGGTAATATAGTCACTGTACACACTATTTGTTTACATCGCCATCTAACGGAGAGAATATGAAATGAAGTGCCTACGAATAAGCGGTAGCGTAACTGTAACTGTAGCGACACCTAGTGGCCTCGCTCAAAAGAAGGAAAAGCATTTCCTGTATAAGTAAAATTTTCATCGATTTTTTCAAAGTTTTATTGTATTTTATAATAACCAGACCGTAGACGAATCCATATATGAAAGTTTCATAACAAACAGTCCATCCGATCTCGAGTTATAAATGGTGTAACCAACATCTTTCTTTTATATATATAGATATAAGACTACTGTACCTGGTGTCAATGACTTCGCAGTCGAGACACATTAATTTTAATAAAAAAACAGGTTGAACTTCAGCGTTTTGGAAACCACACTTAATGATTTATTTCCGACGGTTATTCATCATTTTTTTGAAAAAATTGCAACTATTGGCCCTCGACAATTTAATCTACTACAAAAATTTTCATGATTATTATTTCAAAAACATAGCTTGTACGAAAAACATATTCAATAACCCCAGATCTAACGATTACCCTGGTTTTTCAATTAAAAAACTAATTAAATCGAAAAAAAAGAAAACTTTTTGCCCTCGGGACGTTCTTCATCTTCAATTTAAAAAAAATCAAGTCTCTACGTCGTAAATTAGGTTACTTACTCGTGAAATAAAGAGACCACTTTAAATGGAGATTTACCGCGATTCAAAAGATGATACTGCCCCTTAACACATGGGACTAGTTATTGTTTAATTGAAATCATTCTCACTATTTTCCTGGAAAATATCTGTATTCTTCAGATTGATCATGTGAATTGAGTAACAGTTAAAGTATAGCAATTCTAGGTCATGAAAGTTGTGAAATTTTAATGAGTTTACGTTTTGTGTGGGTTCTAAAGATGTGCACGATGATTGAAAACAGAACTCAATGCATTTTTCTCCCAACTCCACAAGGATAAAAGTTAAGACTCGGTGAGTTTTCTCTTCAGATGTTTTGACTATGAAAGAATAACTTGAATCGAAACACATGCCTTCACTCTGCAACCCACCTCAGCCCGTGTCTCTTCAATTAGCTTGTCACATCCCCATAGCACTATTGTGACTTATGGCGCGTGCATATGAAGGATGTACTCGACAACGATCCGAAAATAGAACGTCAGAACAAGAATTCAATTCAACAGCCGAGCCTCCTCAGATGGCCCTACAGCCGTACCTAAATTATAATGTCAGAGAAACCCCAAACAGTTTAAATCAGAAACAAATACTCGAGCAATAATTAAAACCGCCCCTGCCGCAACTGCACTCGAAAGTGAAATATTCGAAAAGATGGGGTTGAACCCTCGGCGAGAGAAGTTGTGCGTGAAAAATGCACGCAGTTTGGACTCCTTAGAGCTTCACCGGGCCTTATGACATTTAAAGGTATAACCCTCGAGGGGTTTGAGAGAAAATAAAGAGGGGAGAGCTGATTAATGGTAGTAATTTTTCATATTATACCGTGATTTATATTTTACGGAGGTAATAAACAGAATTATTGGTTTCCGCAGAAATAATTCCGTATTTATTCTTTGTTTTCATTTTCATTTGAAAAAAGTCTAGATGGTGAGCCACGTTCATTTAGACTGTAGATTGTATGAAGGGATAACAAGTCTCTGTGAACTTAAATTCTTTTGTGCTCCCTGTCAGAGCTGTCTCAGCCGTAAGAACGTCTACAGCTCGCCGTCCAATTCCAGAGTCCTAACAGACTCCACTACCTATGTGGGATGTTAGATCCTTGCTCCTACATCAGAAGCTTCTTGAGGCGACAGTGCCCTGTGAGGAGGCCATTAAGGAAGAGTAGCATATGGTTTTTCAAATCAAGATACTTGATAGATCTCGTAAGAAGAAATTTTTTAAATGCTCCTAGCTTTGGAAAATGACGCCAGAGTGCTACTCTTTCTGTTACATATTTCTCCTGAAATCCTTTCATCGAGGTACCTTTTCCTATACCGTTGACAGGTTGGAATCTAATAAAGGGCTTTAGCGTTCCTTTTCTGACAAGAGTATTGTTCTCCCTTGCTTCCTTCGAAGTCACTCGATTGTTCCTATGCAAGTTTTTCTGCCTGAAAGACGATTAACCAAGAGCCCAACGATCATGATTATTTGCTGTCAGGCCTGGTTAACTTTCTCGGTACAATTTAGTGGTTTTTGTTCGGAAAACTTGTCTGGTGGATTCTTTTTCGCATTCTTCCTTCCTACATAGCATCGTAATAGACTTTTTTGTTGTTTATTTTCTTGATCAATTCGTCATTGGAGAGTTTTGCTAGTGAGATGTACTGGGTTAGAGAAAACCAGGCTTTCTTTTTCTTGAATCTCATCACCTTCACCTTCCTTAGATATTCTGAGAATTACCCAATCTGTCTGAGAGGAATGAGTTCTGCGAAGATATCGTGTATCTTGTAGAGGAGTTTTTCTAGTGCTGCTCAAGGCTTTTGCCCATCTACGAAGTTTGCTGCCTCAGGATATTCCCAGATATTCAATTTCAGACTCGCATCCATGATATCTCCATTCAGAAAGGGAAATTTTATGGTTGGAAGAATACTTCTACGAGTAAATCACTGAGGTCTTGGTTGAGTCAATATTCAGCCCCACTGCCAAGCACTTTCCTTGAGGTGGTCTGCAAGGAGGAGGTGGTTTTAACCACATGTGTCTCAGCTATTATCATTCTTAAAAGCTCCTACATCCATCAAACAATGGTTTTATCCACCCCTGGTCTTTAAAGAGCTTCTCTAACCGACACATGTATTGTCAAAAGCCCCAATATTCGAAGACATTCTTTGTCAGTCTGAGTGCCCTGAATTAATTGCATCAGCTAAATTAAATGCTAATACAGAACGGTTTTTTTGTTTCCTTAGTTCATGAGGTTGACCAAACAATTATTCATTATGAAAATTTTTTGACAGTTCTAACAACAAATCCAATTTTATGATTTTGAATCATATGGAACCATTTCAGCCAATAATGTCAACATTACATCGAAAACTACATCCAATGCAATTTTCAATCCCAATGATAACACGATAGAGTCTTATACAATTATATAATAGTTCCATAGCAACATCATTCCAAACAAATTTCAAAATGTCACGTTTTGGTAATGTTAAAAATATAAATGAGCTTATCAAAGAAAATATTCCCAGAAATATTTCCAATAGCCACAAATATATTTGGGGAATATTTATGGAATTTTGCTACGAGCGATCATACGAATTGAATGAACGCAGAAACTTGGAAGAATTGGCGTTTATACTCAAAGATTGGGCTGTCAATATGAGAAAAAAGACGGAACAGAATTCAAAGAAGCAACGGTAAAGACAATGTGGAATGTTTCGAGAAAACTCTTACAAGAAAAGTATTATAAGGACTACAACATTATGATTGACCCGTTTAATAATATAATATTTAAATCAGCTCGAGATGCCCGCGATGCAATCAGAAAAAAATTGCAAGCAGACCCAAGTAAACGTTAATCCAGTTCAGTTTCGTTAAATTTGTCTGAAGTTAACAGAATAATATTGCTATGGGATGAAAATACTCCTGAAGGTCTTATGCGTAAATTTTATCATATTGCTGCAGTAGAACTAGCTTGGCGAGGAGGAGAGGCAGTTGCTTGTTTGGTGAATTTTTTTGAAATCGAGAAGAATAACGATGGTTCTCCAACAAATCGCATTGAATACGATCCGGTATTCAGTAAAACTTGCCAAGGTGGTTCTAAAAGCTGTACAAATAGTAAATGGTTGGTTTCCAATAGTGAGAAACAAAGCTGCCCTGTACGTCATAAGCTACGTCATAAACTTATATCCAAACGAGGCGAAAATATTACCTCACCACGACTATTCTTGAAACCAAATCGATATTGGAAAAATTAAACTGACAAATGGTACGATAATGTACCTGTTGGAAGGAAAACCATAAATAAATGGACTAAATATGCTGCCGAAGCAATTGGCTTGAATGTCAAAGACAAAAAGATAACGAATCATTCAAATAGATCAACAGCTGTCAGTCAATTAGCAAAAAGTGGTGTAGAGGAATAACAATTGCTGAAGATTACTGGTCATAGCAATCAAAATTCTATCAAACCATACCTGAACCTCGATCAAGAATACCACAACAAGATAATAAATATTATGCGTGGAAATAGATCTTCTGTACAAGAGAACAGCAACGAATCTAATGTTTAGTTGAATTTTACGAATTGCACTTTCACTGATTGTACTTTCAATAAATAAATAAATGTTTTGTTGTGTTGAATTATAAATTTTTTCTGTCAAAAAATTTTCGGCCGAATATTCCTCGGACATTGATAAATGCCTCATAATTTTATAACCAATATCTCAATCTCGTTGCTTGGTAACAACCTTCGGCTTCGGGCTGTTACCAATGAACGAGCTTTCGATGGTCATAAAATTATCTCGTCTATTATCAAGGTCCTAGGGATATTACGACTGAAAACTATTCTTCCCATTTCTTGTGAATTCTTTGAGAGTCACAGACAAAAATCTATCTATATTCGGAATAACCTATGCTAGTGGATGAGGTAGAATTGCTTTTGATTTACTGTCTTTCAGACTTCACTTAGTTTCAACAAATCGTTCTGTAGCAGCAGAAGATTATTTTCCTTATATGATGAGGGCCAATGTTTCCAAAACCATCTGGATATTGTTTTTGCAAACCAGTACAATCCATAATGATGAAGTTTGAATTTTTTTGTACTCGAGAGTTACAGTTTCATTTAATTAAATGAAATGAAATAAAACAGGAGCTTTACTTACTATCCACTATTCTCACCATATACATTCAAGCTGTTGGTGATACTTCCAGTTCAACAATGTATTACCTGCAAAAAAAAACGAATGTTAGAAAAATTGGAATCAAGTCAGTCTAGCTCCTCACAATTGATACTATGAAAGAACAAGAAGATCCAGAATATGAGTTGAATATTCGAGAAACATTTTACAGAGATATTATTGAAATATTCGAAATGGCAAGACTCATTTGTATCATGAAGTAATCGCTGAAAATCCTTCCAATAATGAAACTGATTCTGTAATCTGGATGCGAAAATAAGGAAACCGGTTTCATGAAACCAAATTGTAGTTCATTTGAAGTTGCATGGCACCAGTGTGCATGTCTCAAAATAGTCGTTTCATGAAATAGATTCACTGGAATGGTTTATCATTCATAGACGTCTTAAGCTGAATACAGATTACTCTGACGTGACGTGTAAGGACGTCACGTCAGACGTGTACTGTGCTCCCATTGGCCTAATATGAACGTGAACGTCAAAATGTGAGTGATATAAAAATGCAACACATTGTTCTGTGCGTTCACGTTCATATCAGGCCAATGGGAGCACAGTACACGTCTGACGTGACGTCCTTACACGTCACGTCAGAGTAATCTGTATTCAGCTTAAGTATCATGAAACTGACATTGACAGGATTCGATCGCAGAAGCACATCCGATGAGTCCTATGAGCAGAATGAGACACGATTTTATTCTTATAGCAACGCGCTATAAAACCAATGCTGCATGCAGCACATATCATTAAGTTTTTGGTTCATTGCTTGCAATGTAGGTATGCATCTGGGCCATAAATAATTTCCTTCAATATGCTTTCCCTAAAAGCATACTGAAGACTTCTTCAAAACCTGATGAACTACTGTGACTTTGAAGCTCAGTCAGACTTCAACCGGCAGAAATAGAATTCATTTCACTGAGCTGATCCAGAAGAGAATCGCAAAATCTTTGTAGGTAACGATGAAGAGCTCTAATAGTTCCGTTACAGCTTTTCGTAGCCACGACAGCGGGTACGTCGAGAATTTAATACCTACTTGTAAATCAGGCAAAACATTCACATGTTTTCGCCACTCGACTCAGCTGCATGGAAATATCGGCTGAAAGCGCATTCAGATTTAACCCCGAGGACCATTTGATTCGGGGAAACCGTCTTTTCAACGCATTGTTCGAGCTGGTGGTGAACGTATGGAAAACGGGGATAAGTTTCGTATTCCGCGAGCGACTGAATATCGAATGGCTGAATTTCCGCCGATAATTGCAAGGGCGGCTTTGGAATTTAATCGAGAGGAGCTTTCCGAACGAGTAGGAAGAAGGCTTTATCTGAGAGCAACCTTGCTCGAATTTCAACGGAACACAGACTTACTGGTGGTAGTAAAACACTTCAAATTTTCACAAAATGGGCATTTAAACCAAATATAGGCTCAAGTTTTCCTAAACGTGTTCTCTCATTTCGACTGAAAAATAATTTCGAGAAATTCAAGGATATAGTTTGATAGTAAAGAAGTTGTTCTGAAGCCAACCCAGTTATTTGGAATGTTGGTTTCGGTCGTTTCAAAATCAGATTCAGGTAGACAGACAACTTTGTTCGCTATGAATTCCAGAATTGGTGCTCATGAGAGATCGTTAAGAATAATCCCGAGTACGCCCCTGTCACCTTTTCGATATTTCGGAATCCATTGGGCAACAGGAAGAGCGATGGTTGTATAGTCCATCCAAGAATTATTGACATCAAAGTAGGTCTTGAAAGTCCAGTCGCACCTTTATTTCTAGTTACAAAAAAGTCACTGAAAATTTTCTGTGCTTTCATCATAGCAATAAATATAACCTTCAAATTAAATGGAATTTTTCAAAATAAGGCACTTTGAACATGAAAATGTCCTCAATTATCGCATACAATTACCATCGTGTGAATCTGCTTACCAGCAGCATATTATTTTCATCTTGTATTGATACATTTTCCACCGATCAATTATTATATGAGCATGCATACAGTATGGAAATTTTGGTCCGATAACGAAAAATATCGTGGATGATAAAAAAGCATGCTCCTTTCCAAAGTTCAATATGAATATTCGCTAAACCAGAAAAATCTAGTTGATAATTTGAAGTGTGTATCTCCAAACTGGATGGATTCGAAAAATTGTAGTAGATAACAAGACAGAAACAAAACTTGACGGATGGATCTATTTAATGTATGAGGAATTTTGTCATGACATTGCAACTTTCGATATTTGTGAACAAAGAAGGGGTAAAATATTTAATATTTAAAATCTAAATATTCTTATTACAACCACTGTTATTATTTCCTCATCTGGGCAGAACTCGTCATGTTCATAATTAAAGGTTTTGTGTCAGCAATATCATACTATCCCATATATTTTGACTAATCTCCTCTTATTTCTTTTTCTACGTCCTCTGTGCCATTAATTAGCTGTACCCACATTATTCAAGAGCCTCATTCCAAAGATTTTTCACTTGCGCGATTATTAGCCAAATTTATTCGAATATTGATGACAGAACAAAACGCCAGTGTTATTCGCAACACCAACCTGAATTCTGCAACTCAAAATATCACTGAACGGGCATTACCAACCTGATTTCGATTTTCCAAAGCCGCCCGAGATGTCAATAATTCTTGGATGGACTATAGAATAGATATAAAATAGATGATGTTCATTCATCACTCAGATATTTAGAAGCAAGAGTTCCTCAAGGATCCATACTAGGACCGCTACTCTATCGTATATACATCCATGATATACCAAAAAATCCAAGATGCCTGCTTGCTATATACGCAGAAGAAACGGGCATAGCAATTAGGCACAGAAACACAAGAATAATTCACAAAAGACTTCAAGAAACTGCAGACGATATCAATCATTGGTGTAACAGATAGAAAATCAAAATCAATGAAGAAAAGAGTCAAGCAATACTTCTTCAAATGAGAAGACTGAAAATGGAATCGAAGATATCCATAGACGATAATGAAATAGAATGGCGGAATGAAACTAAATACCTAGGAGTAATACTAGACAAAGGATTAACATGAAAACAGCACATTAAGTATGCAGTGGATAAATCGAATGTAGCAATGAAAATGTTGAACCCGATTATAGGGAGAAGAAGCCAAATGAACAGAAACACGAAGTTGAGGATGATAAAAGCAGTCGCCAGATCGCAGCTAGCATATGGATCCACATCATGGGGCTATGCAGCGAGAACCCATATAAAGAGGATACAAAGTACAGAAAACAAATTTCTGAGATGGGCATTAGACGCCCCCTGGTTTGTTCGGAATGAACAAATTCGAAAAGACATAAAATGGGAGTCCATAACTACATTCATCAAACGAAAAGCTGCAAAAGCCCATCCAAGAGCTAGTGAACATCCAAATGACGACCTTAGAAGGTTAGTAGACTTTGACCCCGATGCAGATGAAAAAACAGCGAGAATTTACCGCAAAAGACCTAGAGACCAACTGCGAAAATGAAGATATAGAACTCTACATTTAGAGAGAGATATCTTATTGAAGGATGAACACACTCAGCATAAAGAATGCGGAAGAGAAAATAACAGACAAGAAGCTGTAAGATTTATTTATAGGCAATAGGCATATGCCCAGAACCAACCGCAGGAGAGGTGTTTAGTCGGTAGGAATCGATTAGATGAGTTCTTCAGGAAAGAAGTAAAGTAGTTTGTCTTTTGGTCCAAGCGATTTTCGAAACTTATTGCACTCGGACGTCCAGCTATGACCGTTTAAAAGGGCGCTTCGGAATCGAAGATTGTAGTCTTAACATCCGATGGTTTTCCAAATAATCAAGTTGAATCACTGACCTCAAGCGCTGCTATAGGAGCTGCGCGCATAGCTCCCGTGATACCAATGCAGACCAGCCTTTGAAGTTTCTGCAATCGGCTTCGTATGGTGTTTTTGTCCAACACGGTAGAGACGCATAGAGTATGCCCTATTGTAAAATAGAGCGTACTACCAGTGTGTATAACCACTGTACCATTTTAAGCATGTTTCTAAAGGTGCAGACACAGACACGTCACTTCACATCACGCGAGGAAATGGGTAGAAGATATGGAGAATATAGCTGCTTTTACATTTGCTGGCGATTCAATTTACCAAATGAATCAACGAACAGAGGAAGTGGGGGAATTCCATCAATTAATTCAAGAATTATTGAATGAGCACCCAGATCGGTTTCAAATGAATGTCAGAATGACATTTCACAAAATATCAGACTTGATATCACGTGCGGTCAGAAAATGTAAATTTGCGGAATATAGATCTCGCGTGCTATCAGTGCTATAACGTGACAGCAGATACAATGTTGCAAAAATTTTTCTCTATTTCAGTATCGTAATGTGTTCATTACAGTTCTAAAAACAGTGCTGTAATGAATTCATTACAGCATCGTTTTCAGTAACATTTTTCGTTTTGTGGTTTTCAGTAATGACTTCCGATCCTTTTAAATTTCAGCAGACGTCAATTTGGAAATGTCAATTTTCGTGCTTAATAACATTCACACCAACTGCCAAGATACAATATGAAAGTCACTAGGACCTATAATTTGAATTCTTTCATTGAATTTCACAAATATTGAGTGAAATAGAGAAGATATCGTCTAATACTCGTTGCAGAATGCAATTCCAATACTCATGCGTTCGAAAACTAGCTCCTTCGTCGCTCGTATTCGAATTTCGCCCATTCTGCAACTAGTTTCAGAATATACTATTACTACATTTTGATTCCGTAGTGGTATAATCACCCAGTTTAATTCTGATGATTTGGCTTCACTATTTATTATTGAAAGGTGTGTCTCTCTTCCTATGGTCTAAGTTCCATGCATTATCGTGGTTGCACATTTTGGCAAGATGACGTGATGTGACGTGACGTGATAACAATGTGTCTGCACCTTTACTCTCTGGCGTTGAGAGTTTCCAAGGCGACTGAAAGAATAAGACCCTCTTTCAGCGCAGCAATGTTGATTTGCACACAATTCTGAGTATTTTGCATCAAGATCGATATTACGTAACGATGTGGTATGAATGTGGTCTAATGAATTGAGAAGTATCTGAGTAATCTTAGAGGTTGAAAACACATTTATTCAATAGTGATGAATTCGAGATTGGTGAGCATGAATTCAACTGGGCATCCTCAGGGATGAAATCAAAACACTCATGGGTATTCATGAACGAAGTACTCATATTAGCATGTATTATTATCTCCGCCCTCTCGAATTGAACCATAACAAAAGGGATCTATTCACGGAAGTTCTTCCAGTTGTGTATAATCAGTCCCGTCAAATTCGGAACCCTACAATACTCGACTCGAATACATCGCTATTTATATCCAAGACCCTCTAATAGTTTCTTTCCATTCCCTTATTCAGTTTCTGAATGCACAGGGATTGAGAATGTGCCAAAAAGGGCCTGGGATGGAGAGTAATCTGGATTCAGGCCATCCGCCCTTGGCCGAAGTAAGTGATATATGCTTTCTCATTGTGCCCACCGAATGGACAATGAGGCTGAATGTGAGAGAGGATGTCCAATCGGGTTCGTGCTCACGAGGAACGTGGAGTATCATTGTTATTATGGAGAGGATCATCTTGTTTGATAAGCTGGACTACACAGCTTAGTTTCATCCGCGTATTGGGGTTGGAGCGAGAAGTAGTTTCTCGAGGAATATGAATGGGAATTAAAATCGAGCTTCTATGAATACTTCTCAACAAAAATTCTCTGCAAGATGGAGATTGTCTTCTGGCTGGGTTCTTCCTGGTTGCATTCGGAGATAAGGTGACGATTGTAAAATCTAAATTTTCCATGAAACCATGAAATGTTATTTTTTTGCAGCAATAATGAGTATGTTTTTGCAGGAGCTTTGATGTTGTGGTTGATTGATCATATGATATTTTTTCATATGTAATACCACTAGAGATGGAATTTTGCCGATTTTGTTCTCGATAGTCGATTGTAATATGAAAGTTTGTGCTCAGAAATTTCTCGAATGGCATTTGTAAGTCGCCTAACGGCTCGTGAGTTTGGAAAAAATGTCGTGAGCGAAATTTCCGAAAAGCAACAAACTTGATTATTATAAGGACTGAACGAGAATAAATTCGCTATCACAAAAACGCCTATATCTCTTGAACCAATTGAGAAAAAATCAAAATTTGATCATAGTTAGCTTTGTTATGAACGTCAGAAACATGTGGAACATTTACTTCATAGATATTCCAATTCTCTGTTGCAAAATGTCAAGCGAAGTGAAAACACGAGAATTTATAGTGAAACTTTTTCAAAATATTCAAAAATGGAGCTTCAAAAGAATCGCAAAAGAGGCTCGCGTTCGTCCGGAAACGGTATCAAGAGTTGTTAAGCGCTTCAACGTAGATCTTAGAATTAACAGCAAGGAAGGAACCGGGAGGAAAATGGGGTTTCATAGCCCAAAAAAAGTGAAGAAAGTCATCAGCCTTTTTCAGAAGAATCCTAACCTTTCAGGACGGAAAGTGACCCAAGTAGTGGGTTGTTCGCAGTCAAACGTTCAGAAAATCAAGTCGAGTTGTGGGGTTAGAACATACAAAGTGCAGAAAGTGCCAGACAGGAAAGCTGTGAAGAATCAAGAAGCGAAATCAAGAGCAAAGAAATTAAAAAAAGATTTCTTGAAAATTTTTCTGTTGCGTGATGGAAGACGAAACCTATGTCTTGGCTGATTTCTCGCAACTTCCTGGTCAGGAATTTTATACTGCAGATTCTCGTGGAAATGTTGACGAACAATTTCGCGTGAAGAAACAAGCAAAGTTCCCTGGTTTCCCTGGTTCCCTGGTTTGGCAAGCAATTTGCACTTGTGGGAAAAGGAGCAAATTTTTCGTCTGCCAAGGCTCTGTTGACTCCAAGATATACATCGAGGAATGCTTGAAGGAGCGACTTTTACCATTTTTACGTGAGCACGATGTGTCAACAATCTTTTGGCCAGATTTAGCTTCATGCAAGGCCACCAAGGAATGGTACGAAGCTAATAAGGTGGTTTTTGTCCCCAAAGAGGTCGATCCACCAAATTGTCCAGAACTCAGGCCAATCGAAAGATATTGGGCCCTGGTAAAAAAAAATTGAAGAAGACTAAGAAGTCAGCGAAAACATTATCGGAATTCAAGCAAAAGTGGAAGACAGCATCCCAGAAAGTTACTGAGAACACTATAAGAAGCATGATGGGAAGAATTCCAAAAGAATTCATGAATTTTGTAAAAAATAGTTTTGGTTTTTTATCGTGAAAACAGTTTTCATTAAAATTAGAAGATGATTCGAAAATGAGTTTGATTTTCGAAATCGGTCCAGTGTTTCGAAAGATATAAGCGTTTTTGCAATAGCAAATTTATTCTCGTTCAGTCATTAAGAGAGAGAATTTACCTGCAAAAATTTCATATCTAGTGGTATTCGACATGACTATTTCACGAGAAAATAGTGTAATATGTTCACATTCGACGCGTATTGCGGTATTTGGCAAATTAGAATTCATCATAGATTAACTTAACCACTAAACGTTGTTTGTTTTCTCTATGATATTCATTTCTGAAGCTATCTATGAATTCGAGAAATGTCAAAAATTTTATTGCTGGAAAACCAACTTGTTAGTTTTGCCGGCTTGAAATTTTATCGAGATGAAACGATGGTTGCTATGGAAACTTCCTCACTGAAAATGAAATGAGTGAAATAGTCAGTAAAATAATTGAATCCCTTACTGATTAACGGGTGATTCTTCACTTATTTTATTATTTGGTTTTTGTGTTTGGTGTGACTGTCCAACATCTTCAGTTTGGTCTATAATTAAACCATGAATCGTCTCACAAATGAACAACGCTTGCAAATCATTGACTTTTATTATAAAAATGCGTGCTCTGTTGAGAAAGTTCATTGCGCGCTTCTGTCATTTATAGTGCGTTCCACTTGGCGCTCACAACGCTCACGCTCACGACCGCTGTTTTTCCCATTCCTCCTGGCTGCGATCGTTGCAATCAAACATACAAGTGGAACGGGCTAGATTGTGGTCCCCACTCCTCGAACGACCGCAAAGACCCACGTCTTGGGATGGGTCGTTGTGAGCTTGGCGTGGGCGAAAACAATGACGTCATGAGTGACGTATTCGCCGCGTCCACAACGACCGTAGTCGCCATGTGGAACGGCCAATGGAGCGTTTTGATCGTTGTGAGCGCCAAGTGGAACGCACTATTAATGATCAGTTTAATGGACCCACTGAAGCGGCTATTCGGGCTATAGTGACTAAAATTCGCAACATTGTTGGACATCAAATCATCAACACGCTCACGTACAGTGCGAACTGAAGAATATATCGCAGCTGTATCGGCCAGTGTTAGTGAATAGTGAAACCATCAATTATCGAATCGGCGCCATTCGCTGCAATTGCCTTCTGGAACTCAACAAGGTGATTTTACGGAAGGATTTATGTGTGAAGCCTTTCAAAATACAGCTGGTGCAAGAATTGAAGCCGAAAGACATACCACAACCCATAAGTTTTGGTGAATTGGCCTTGCCACTTATTTTTCGAAAAATTGTGTTCAGTTCGTATGCAACGTAAACCAACAATTTTTTTTTTCAATTGAGGCTTAATCATTTATCAAGAATGTATATTACTCGCTTTTCCGTTTTTCTTCGTATATCAGGAAGAAAACCTGGTGAGCTGTTATTTGATAAAAATCTGGACAAACGATTTTATTTCCATGATCTCTCCGTCAATTTTCGGGATAAATATATGAAATTTTCAATATACATGCGAAATAATATTTTGCAAAATGTGTATTGATCAGTTTATTTGTTCATTGCCCCCTGAATTTTTAAATGAATTATAAAGTAGGAACTTTATTGGTCATATTTTCAACCAGGTTTTTTTCCTAATATACGAAGAAACACGCAAAAGCGAGTAATGCACATTCTGCAAAATATTATTCCGCCTGTATACTGAAAATTTCATACATTTATCCCGAAAGTTGACGAAGAAATCGTGGAAATAAAATCGTTTGTCCAGATTTTCATGAAATTACAGCTCACCAGGATTTTCTCCTAATATACGAAGAAAAACAGAAAAGCGAGTAATACACATTCTAATGCGAAACGCACTGAGGACTGCAGAGGAATGGTGCAACAGAGAGGCAAATCCGAACAAAACAGCACTCATTCCCTTCACTCGCAAAAGAAAGATATCACACCTCCCAGATTCTTCGGCGAAACAGGTAAAATACCTTGGGCTGATTCTCGATAAGAAACTAACCTGGAACCCACATCTACATCATGTAACCAACAAAAGTAAAACGACACTTATAATGTGCAGGAGAGCTTTTGGAAAAACTTGGGGACTCAAACCGAAAACCATGCACTGGCTTTACACAGCGGTAATAAGACCCAGAATCACTTATGGCTCACTCCTGTGGTGGCCAAAAACAAAGCAGAGACAGGCAAAAACCAACCTTGGAAAAATCCAAAGGCTTGCCTGTCTCTGCATCACGGGTGCAATGAATAGCACTCCAACAGCTGCTATGGAGGTCATCCTCAATCTCTCACCCCTTGACATACATGTCATGGGAGAGACCAGGATGGGTGCATCCAGATTGATCCAAACAAAAAACTGGAGAACCAGCACAACTGGGCACACCAGAATCACTCATGTAGCTGACGTAGCCGAGCTCAACATGATTTCAGACTACATGCAACCTCTATACTCATTCGAAAAACCATTCAAAACACAGCTCGACTGGAACAGATGGGACTCGAGTATAGAATCACAATCATCTACAAAAATAGTCTGGTACAGACGGTTCTAAGACAGATGAAGGAACAGGAGCGAGAATACATGGAGTGAGGCCAAGAAGGGATTACATAATACCTCTCGGCAAACACGCCACGATATTTCAAGCTGAAACACATGCCATTAGGACATGCATACAGAAGAACCTGGAAAATGGCTACCAAAGAAAACACATCCACATTCTCTCTGCCAGCCAGAGCGCCATCAAAGCTCTCAACTCGACACAGATAAAGTCTAGACTCGTCTGGGAATGCCTCCAGGAACTTCTGGAGCTGGCTAAACACAACAAGGTCACTCTGATGTGGGTGCCAGGTCACAAGGGAATAGCGGGCAATGAAAAAGCAGACCAGTTAGCAAGACAAGCATCTGAAACGCCATTCACAGGGCCAGAACCTGTGCTTGGAATCAGCAAAACCCGATGCAGGACCCTGATTGAGGAGTGGATAAAACAAAGACACCGACAACACTGGGAACAGAGCGACGGGCAAACACACAGCAAAGTCATGGTAGGACGCACAAGCCAAACCTTGACAGCTGACTTTTTGAATCTAAACAGAACAAAGGCACGTATGATAGTAGGTCTACTGACGGGACACTGCGGCCTTAGAAAACATCTGAATACCATAGGAATACTTTGAGAACCCGTGGATTGCAGACTCTGCGGTGAAGAGGAAGAAACAGCCTCCCACATAATTTTTGAATGCGACGCCTTGGGAAGAAGGCGCCACAGAATCTTCGGTGAAATCAATCCGGAAACAGGAATGAATCCGAAAAACCTCATAAAAAGGCTACTGAACCTGACAAAGGACACAAACCTATTCTCGTGAGGAACCACTGACGAAAGAGTGATACAATAGACCCAAGCTGGTCGCAGTGTCACAGGGAGGTCAAGCGCTAACCCGGTCTCTTGTTTACCAGCCTATCAATCAATCAATTAATCAATACACATTCTAGAGAAATGATTAAGCTTTAATTTAAGAAAAAATTGTTGGTCTACGTAGAATATGAACTGAGATATCATGGAAATAAAAAGCCCAATTTTTGAAGGAAGCTCGCGAGCTCGAACGTGTACCACCTCCCCTTTAGACTATTTTTGTGAGGCTATGTTAAGGGGCAGTATCACCTTCTGAATCGTGATAAATCTCCATTCAAAATTGGTCTCTTTATTTCACTAGTAAGTACCCTAATTTACGACGTAGAAACTTGATTTTTTTTTATAAATTGAAGTTGAAGAACGTCCCGAGGGCAAATAGTTTTCTTTTTTTCCATTCAATTAGTTTTTCAATTAAGAAAACCAGGGTAATCGTTAGATCTGGGGTTATTGAATATGTTTTTCGTTTGTAATGAGTACAACCTATATTTTTGGAATAATCATCATGAAAATTTTTGTAGTTTATAGAAGATTAAATTGCCGAACGCAAATAGCTGCGATTTTTTCGATTTAATTAGATTTTCAATGAAAAAAAAACAGGTTGAACTTCAGCGTTTTGGAAAATTAATGATTTTTTTCCGACGGTTATTCATAATTTTTTGGAAAAAATCGCAACTATTTGCTCTCGGCAATTTAATCTTCTATAAACTACAAAAATTTTAATGATGATTATTTCAAAAATATAGAGATTTACCACGATTCAAAAGGTGATACTGCCCCTTAAGGCTCATGTCTATACTGACAAGTGCATTGAATAATCTTCAAACGTCAAATTATATGGACCGTACTTTCGATTCAAATAAAGAATTCATGCTTTTTTCTGAATTTTCTGTGTGTTTTTTTTAAATTTCCTATAGCTCTTAAAAAATCACATGTTATATATCTTCACTAAGTATATTCCGTAAGTACTATTCCTTCAGTGTTTACTTTGTGGTATATCAGTTATCTCATACATAAATTTATTTCTTTGATTTTCGTTTTGATCTCTTGAGAAGCGGTATATCGGCCCAGTATTTTCAACAATAGGGTTTCACGTATAATTAACAGCATTAATGCTGGTAAACTTTTATCATGTGACATGTTATATACGAATCCATATTTCTACACTGTGTTCATACCTCCATGTTCTTGTTGCATAAGGTTAGATTTAACTCTGGACATACATATTTCCCATTCGAATAATGAAAAAATACAGTTCATGTTCGCAATACATTCTCGACAAACAATCACCGACATTTGCAGAATTCCCGATGCATCCAAACATTTCCAGCTTAACAATGAACCTGGGAGTACTGAACCATTGAAGTCAACAGAATACGTCAACCGAAATTGTTAACGAACATAATGCATCCCAAAATCATTTCATAACATCCCAACAGTCTATTCATTCCATAAATTCAGAAACGTATTTCGGAATATAATGCTAATGTTGAATACAACGTGAAAAAAAACGACGGACGTTTACGTCAAGCGTAAAGCAGATGCTCTTTGCATCGTTCTTTCGAAATGTACACAAAACTGCACAATGATAATCGCCGAGATACATAATTATAAAAAGCGAAATAAGCCAGAGAAGAGCCTTATTAATTCGGCGTTATTGTGATAGAAACAATGGGAGTCTACGTCATGTTTCCTGCCTCTAAATGAGTCGAGCGGGCGATTTTACAGCAGTTTCGCTGTATCCCTCTTCCCCTAAAACGGCGATACAGCGTTGTGAGGTTCGGTGGAAAAGTCACCGAATGCGCGAAGGGAGGAACTGTTGAATATTGCTTATTTCGTTTCTTGTCTGAAACGTGCCCGAGAAACTCTACTGCACATTACGAAATATCGAAGCGCCAGGTCGAAGGAATACATTCGGGGTCTCATTAAAAATTTTCACGAGTGAAAACTTCTGAGAGTCATTTTTCATGCCTATGGCTGAGTTCACAAAGGTGATTTGGAATTATTTTTTCCTTCTACGCCTTCGCATCTCATCCTACATAAGAACAATCCATATAAATGTTATTCTATGGGTCTGACGGCGAATCGGTATTGAGGAAAATTGAATTGAGAATTGAATTTACGGAATTTCAATATACAGGGTGGCCAAGAGATTGACCTCAAAAAGGAAAAAACAGGTCCCTCGCGCCATGGGCTATTCGAATCACCCCCATGTTTGTCATGCTATTTTTCACGGTTTTCGAGTTATGAATGTTTTTATGAACTTTGAGAATTTTCGACTTAACCATCTTAAATGAGATATTAAAAAAAAGTACGAGACGTCTCTGTGAAATTCTTTTTGTAACTTAATCTTCATGAATTGAACTTTTATACATAAAATAATCAGATTCGGTACTTTGAAAAAAATTATGGGCATGTTGGTCTCAAGTGAAAAAGTTACGTAAATTGGATTATAAACTGAAACTTCGAACCTAAATTAAAAATGTAAAAAGGCTAATTCACGGTTTCTTAGTATGCTTAAAAACTGCGCTCAACAGTCAGCTTTTAGAATCATTGATAAAAAATGGTACTTAACACTCTACTTTTGCTAGAATTAGCCTTCAAAGTCATCGAGGTGGAAAAAATCAAAAACCTAGACATTTACTACAAAATTATTTTTTGCCATTTTAAGATATTTCTGATCAAGTTATGATAGAAAATGCTGAAAATTAATGAAAGTTAGCTTTAGATGTTGGTCAAGAAAAGTTCTAGATAAAAAAAGAAAAAGGTATGGCAATAAATCACACATCATAATGTAAATAAAAAGAAATTTATTTATAAAATTCACAGTAGGTGTTCAAAGTGGCCACCTCCAGCCTCAATTTACAGTACACAGCCTCATACACAATCAAGTGGCCCCTTGGTTCACCTGACCTTAATCCCATCGATTTGTTCGTTTGGGGTTATTTCAAAGAAATTGTTCACGCCCGAGAATGTTCGAGTGAAGACGAGCTGCGACTGAAGATAAGAGAAGCCGAACGTGTCCTAAGAGAGAACAGGGTAGGTTTTATGCGATTGAAAGAAAATTTTCTGAGAAGGTGTAGAATGTGTAGTGAGGCTGGAGGTGGCCACTTTGAACACCTACTGTAAATTTTATAAATGAATTTCTTTTTGTTTACATTATAATGTGTGATTTATTGCCATACCTTTTTCTTTTCTTTATCTAGAACTTTTCTTGACCAACATCTAAAGCTAATTTTCTTTAATTTTCAGTATTTTCTATCATAACTTGATCAGAAATATCTTAAAATGGCAAAAAATAATTTTGTAGTAAATGTCTAGTTCTTGATTTTTTCCACCTCGATGACTTGGAAGGCCGATTCTAGCAAAAGTAGATTGTTAAGTACCATTTTTTATCAATGATTCTAAAAGCTGCCTGTTGAGCGCAGTTTTTAAGCATACTAAGAAACCGTGAATTAGCCTTTTTACATTTTTAATTTTCATTCGAAAATTCAGATCATAATCCAATTTACGTAACTTTTTCTCTTGAGACCAACATATCCATAATTTTCATCGAAGTTACGAATCTGGTTATTTTATGTATAAAAGTACAATTCATGGAGATTAAATTACAAAAAGTAATTCACAGAGAAGTCTTATACTTTTTTTTAATATCTTTTTTAAGATGGCCAAGTCGAAAATTCTCAAAGTTCATAAAAAAATTCATAACACGAAAAGAGTGAAATATAGCATAACATATATAGGGGTGATTCGAATAGCCCATGACACGAGGGACCTGTTTTTTCCTTTTTGACGTCAATCTCTTGGCCACCCTGTATGTAGTTTTAAACAACAGAGACTCATGTGCATGAAAAACGTTCTATATATCGAAACTTTCACTCAAAGACATAGATCGCTGATCAGATCTCTTCACATTGAAAACTATTTCCCGTACTTATGAGATAGAGGAGGATAATTTAATGTTCTCTAATGCGGGCCACTCACGAGGCATCTGTTTCGAGCATTTTGGAAGCCGATATTTCAGACGTCCACATGGGCTAGTCTCGATTGACCACAAACGGAGACTTTTTTCGAGCATTAGTGCAATGCTGGATGACCGAAAGTCCCGAAAAGAGTCCTCGTGAGTGGCCTACATGGCTATCATGCCCTCTTCGATTTTTATTTTTCACACATAAAGGGTTTTCCAATGAGAGATGATATTTTGAACAGTGCGCTGTTTCGGTAGATTTCACTTTCGAAGCTGTCATTTTTTGATATTCGACAGGAATAATCTACGCCATTAATAAAAGTGGAACGATACATGATTCAAGAACACACCGAAATTATTGAAATCTATATATATAAAAGAAAGATGTTGGTTACACCATTTATAACTCGAGATCGGATGGACTGTTTGTTATGAAACTTCATATATGGATTCGTCTACGGTCTGGTTATTATAAAATACAATAAAACTCTGAAAAAATCGATGAAAATTTTACTAATACAGGAAATGCTTTTCCTTCTTTCGAGTAAGGCCACTAGGTGTCGCTACAGTTAGACAGCGATGTAAACATATAGTGTATAATTTGGGTTGCCTCCAACTCTGCGCTGTTGACCAATGCCGAAATGTCTTAGCGTTAGATTACAGATCTCTAAAATGATGAGATTTCGTTGAGATATGTCTGATAGGAGAGTAGTTTCGTTCTTACCATTTCAAGTGGCGCTATTCAGACATTATGACTGATTATTATTAGTTATTTCCACATCTTTATTTATTCAAAACAACGTAATCGTGAAGGTATTGACATCAATTACTGTATAATTTGCATAGAATTCTATCACAGTGAATTTTTATCGAAATTTCAAGTAAATCGCATTTTGTCGATCAGTTTCAATCGTGAGTTGTCCATTATTCTCATCTTTTCTCATGATTTTTGAAATGTTTTTGAATTTCTGTTTGGGTAATAAATATATTTGCGGAAATAACTGAATCCAAAATAGCCATAATTAGTAATTGACATTATTACATTTGTGTTTCTGTTCTGTGTGACAGCTTATATCCATGGAAACATGGAAATCTCGCCCAAGGGCGGATATTTTATGTGCACCACATTGTGTAACTTTTTCTAAGGACTTCGATACTCATGGGGGGTGATCTGAGTTTCATCTAGCATCAACTCGATTTGACAATTCAAAAATCAGAGAACCAAGCCGTTGATCTCCGATCACCGGTGATTACGATTTTTGAAATTCATCGTAAGTATCATTTAGGCGTAAAAAAGTTCGCCGGGCCAGCTAGTTCACTATAAAAATGGTGAACATTTGGCAGATACGGTTCGTAAAACTCGAACTTTTTTGGATCGTCGTGAAGCATCTTGTCAAACCGCAATACATAAATTGTTGAAAAAATTCAAGCTGTTGGGATAAGTTAGTGCTGTGAAGAATGAAATCCGTGCACTTCGCTTAAGCAGACAATATTGCTGCTGTAGCCAAAAGTGTTGAAGAAAACCAAGGTCTGTCCATTCCTCGAATTGTCCTCCGAGATCTTGTGGTTTAACATCTTACGACTTCATCCTTTGGGGCCATGTGAAAGAGAAGGTCATTGCCAAGAGCCCGGCGTCGATTCAAGACCTCAAAGATGGAATTCGTGAGGCTATCGAGGACATAGGGCAGCCACTGCGCGATTATGGAAAATTTCATGAAAAGGATATGGTCCTGTAGTCGTGGTCGTGATGGTCAATTGACTGATGTTATTTTCCATTATTAACGGCATACGTTCCTCTTTATAATGAAAAAACATTTTTCTTTGAATGTCAAAATAACACCTCTTATTGGAAAACCCTTTAGTAGAGTTACTCATCTTGACATCGGTTAATTCTTCATATTAATTAATACTATAATAACTTGATCTCAACTTAGCAAAACACATACCCAAAAAAAATTTGTTCAAAATGCAGCTCACCTTTTTCAATGATCTATACGTTAATTTTCCGGGGTGAAAAAATATCGCTACTCTTGTATGTTGAAAAATTTGGGATCTTTCACTAACACCTATGCAGCAACGAAAAAGCAGACCAGTTAGCAAGACAAGCATCTGAAACGCCATTCACAGGGCAAGAACCTGTGCTTGGAATCAGCAAAAACCGATGCAGGACCCTGATTGAGGAGTGGATAAAACAGAGACACCGACAACACTGGGAACAGAGCGACGGGCAAACGCACAGCAAAATCATGGTAGGACACACAAGCCAAACCTTGACGGCTGACTTTTTGAATCTAAACCGAACAAAGGCACGTATAATATTAGTTCTACTGACGGGACACTGCGGCCTTAGAAAACATCTGAACACCATAGGAATACTTGGAGAACCCGTGGATTGCAGACTCTGCGGTGAAGAGGAAGAAACAGCCTCTCACATAATTTTTGAATGCGATGCCCTGGGTAGAAGGCGCCACAGAATCTGCGAGGAAATCAATCCGGAAACGGGAATGAATCCGAAAAACCTCATAAACAGGCTACTGAACCTGATAAAGGACACAAACCTATTCTCGTGAGGAACCACTGACGAAAGAGTGATACAATAGACCCAAGTTGGTCGCAGTGTCACAGGGAGGCCAAGCGCTAACCTGGTCTCTTGTTCGTCAGCAAATCAATCAATCAACACCTATTCAATCAAATTTTTGAAATTTCAATCTATCTGCGACCGTAGAAACGTATATCATGCATTCCGCTCGAATACTATGCATAGAATATTGTTGAAATTTAAAGATTCTCATTTTTCGTTTAGCCGTGAAGAGAAAAATGTTGGCGCTTTTGTTCTTGAATAAACATCACGTGTTCTTGTAGCCTCATCCAAAATTTGTTTCATTCGTGGTGAAAGAAAATTTGTCACTTTTAGGATTTTGCAGTAAACGAATTCGCAAACAGAAAATGTCTCACTCCGAAGAAGAATTCATCTGTCTCGAAGTTTTCTTATAAAGTCATATTTACGGTAACATCTGGCTGGAATGTTTCATGTGGACAATCCCGCGAAGATTTTTGAAGGTTTCTATTCCCTCCTAAAACAAATCGACTGCTACGAACCTGAGGAACGAAATGGAGTATGCTGAAAACTGTTTTGGTAGAATTTGGGTTAACTACTCTATACAGCAATGTAATTAAGATCCTGTCAGGAGATTTGCAACCTTCGGTCGACCACTGCCCACAAAACATCGACCTGGAGATCCGGAATTCATTACCATCACCCGAAATAACGACATTCTTATAAAATTGAAAATTCCTCACACTCAGTTACGGAGTCCGAATCGGGGGCATAAAGTTTGCAGCATCCAGTCCTGGCCACCACACGACAACCATTACAATGACCCGTATGAAAGAGACAAGCGGGGGGAAAGTTCTATCTGGAACGGCATAACTTTCAGGAGGAAGCTCCTGTCGCATAATTAGTGGGAGACCGCGAAATGTAGCCAGTTGTTCTACCCTCACAATAAACTCTCTTCCCGGTCCCCCTTTCAGTCATTCCTATCTTTTTTCACGCGGGTCCATAATGTTGACGAATTACGGCTTGATCCTAGAAAATATTAACGCTGGTGGCTCCGAATGTGGTGTGGAAATAGGAATGTTGGCGATGCATGCATTTATTGAGATATCATTGGATATTTTGAAAAGATACGAGGCTTTTCCGATGTTGAGCCCTTTTTGATGTCACAGCTATGAGTTCAAATAGCGATCGTTCAAAGTTGGTTAGCTCTATGTCGAATTTGGCGACCGTGACAGGAGTTGATGGAGAATTTGATCCAATTGAAGAAGAAAATTATTCTCAAAAACTCGCAGGGAGAAAGAGATTCCAATGAAGAATGAAGGAATCTTGAAAGAGGTATAAGTAGATCGTTCAATACATTTTACAGATGAATCAAAAAGACTGTTCATCCTGGACGAAAATTTTAATACTTCTTCTGGCATTTACGCATTCTTTATACATCTTCCTCCGAATGTTCATAATTAATAATGGATCTTTCTGAAATAATTATCAACAGACTTCATAGACGATATGGATCTCCTAATCTATATATTCTATATATAAAAGAAAGATGTTGGTTACACCATCTATAACTCGAGATCGGATGGACTGGTTTTTATGAAACTTCATATATGAATTCGTCTACGGTCTGGTTATTATAACAAACAATAAAATTTCGAAAAAATCGATGAAATGTTTAATTATACAGGAAATGCTTTTCCTTTTTTTGAGTAAGGCCACTAGGTATCGCTACAGTTACAGTTACGCTACAGCTTATTCGTAGGTACTTCATTTGATATTCTCTCCGTTAGATGGCGACGTAAACGAATAGTGTGTAATTTGAGTTGGCTCCAACTCTGTGCTGTGGACCAAAACAAAAATGTCTTAGTCGAGAAGAAAAATAAAAAACGTCTTAGCGTATTTGTATTCTGTGAAGTGAGATTAAAGTACCATAGACAAAGTACTTCAATTCGACTTTTCAGCGTTGTATCGTCAGAACTAAAATGGTTTCTACAGTGATCAGAGGTAATTAATCATTGGAACTATTCCTCATCCATATAATTCGATCGTGATTTATATTTTTATTTAGGTACAGCAATGAGAAAACAAAGAAAAATGATATGTTCAACAATAATTCGATACCGCTTAAATAAGAAGAATTCTTTTCGTGCGAATAACAATGTTACTAAAATTTTGTATATTTTGCCTAATTTATCTCCTGTTTGAAAAAATAGCAATGATTAGTTGATACAACTTTAACGGTGGTTTTCACAAAGGGTAATAATCGGTGATCTGAGCTTGATATAGAATCAACTCGATTCGACAGTTTAAAAATCAGAGAACCAAGCTATTGATCTCCGATCACCGGTGATTACGATTTGTGAAATCCACCGTAAGTATCATTTAGGCGGAACAAAGTTCGCCGGTCCAGCTACTTGATAATAATGATGAAGATTTTATAAATGCGAGGCAACCTTGAAATAGTTCCTATAGTACCCAACAATGGAATAACTTCAACCATTCGGACGACTTGGAATTCTATCACAAATTCCGTCAAACCAATCTGACAATTCTAGTTTCAAAATATACCCACTTGATGAAACCAAATAACATTTCCAGTTCGGTTTTCGCAGAGTAATAACAGACTTTATTACGGATCTTTTTTTTCTTAGTTCCATTCATCAACTTCCTCTCTCTTGTAGCATTATCTTTATCACCAACTGTACTGACCTAGTTTTTATTGAAGAAAATCTTTGAGTCTTCCATAAAACATAGTTGTAATACACAAAAATCGAAAAATAGCACAGAAAGAACTTTTCCATAGCAGCTAGATGAAATGAAGTATTGCTTTCATTCTTCTTCTCCCCACTATTTCATCCACTTGAATGAAAAAATGAAATGAAATACTGATGATTTTAATAAATATTCGCCTGGAAATTCTGACCGAAGAATTCTATTTACATGAAGTGAATATGTATTATGTATCACTTCCCATGTTTATATTCCATATAAACTGCTCCATGCGACTCACTGGTAAGTAAACATGACAGCAATATTTTCGAACTCTTCTACAAACAAGATATTTACACATGTGTGACATCCATAATGAAAGCTCGCATTCCATAGTCGACGATGTGCATTAGTTTATTTATACAATAATATCGTGGGAATGCACGGAAATAATTTTGTGCTATACACAAACATCAAACATGTTTTGAACCATTAATATCATTCCACTTTATTATTTATAGCCGAAAATAGGGTTTACAGATTGTCCTCCGAAAAGTTTTCCTCGCTTATTCGATCTCGTAACAATCAGGTGATTATTGCTGAATAACCAAGTTTTTCACATCTAGCATTACCCGAACAACATCGAGCACGATTTCTTCCAATCAAATAAAGTTTCATCATACTGTGGAGACTCACTGTTAACAGCATGTGTAGCATTCTACATACGCCACCCGTACTCGAGCAAATGATAAGCAGAGGGCTCCACCCAAAAGTAATACCAGGGCAAAGAGTAGACACAAGAGAAATCACTTAGGCTTGGCGGCAAACATCAGTTCTTCGACCTTGAATAATACTACGCCGATACAGGGCTGTAATTGGCACCCCTCGATTAGACCTCGTCATTCACAAATGACTTTCAAGGTCAAACAAACGATGTTCACGATTTCATTCATAAATAGGGGGAGTGAAGTCTCTTGTGTCTACTCTTTGACCAGGGTACCGCGGTCCGATCGGTTTTAAGTCGAAACGATTCTTTCAACGCAGCGTAACTCCAACTCCTTAGTGATTGGAAGGATTTGCTCCTTACAGCCAATCTTATGAGCCTTATGAGCGGTGCGGGGATGAAACGTTCACCTAATCCTAATACACAAACTATAGCAAGACGCTATAATGCAAATGTACTTCAGAGTACTTAAAACTCGTAGTCCGAAAAATTAATGGTGTAATTCTCAATACTAATTCAGAATATTTTGGGTTGTCTCCACACTTCCACAACAATAGCTCAATAGTACATCGACTCAAAATCTGAACCTGTGGTCATTTGACCTTTAAGTTTTACTGATCAATGACGCAATTTCTTCAACTATCGTGCCGAACTAATGAAGATGAAGAATGAGCATGATCGTCGAAACGTTTCGTCTTTCATGGTCACGCAACTCGGCAACTCTTATTCTTCCTATCCATTTGTTCATTACTATTACATTACAAAATTAATCGACCTTTATATCTTCATACAGCACTGATGAATGACCTTACATATGTTTTAATTTACTTGAGACACGAATATTGAATATCTCACCTTAGAGCCTTATAAACATGTCATACGTCAACGATAACAAAATGAGCGTTACTGATGGTGCACTCGATTGTGACTGAATTTATTTTCAGGAAAGTTATTTTATGAACGATTGTGGAACTGATTAGATTTAATTTATTTCGAGTTATTTTTGAGTTAATACAAATTTTCTTTTCGTTTTTGATGTAGGATACTCACGGTAGCCAATTCAGAACAGAATTTATAGTACATACAGGGTGTATTTAAAGGTGAGGCTTTTCTTTTGACAGGCGGTAGAACTCATCAAAATAAGTCATTTTACCAAAATTTTTTATATGAATTACGCCCCTGTTCCGAGAAAATGAAACTAGAATATTTTCGGGTTTCTGAAAATTCCTCAGTCTGAACCTGCTACCTGGCCTGCGTATCCGTTGATATCAACATCTCTTGTTTTTTGCCTCCTATCATACATGATTCAGTTACGGTGAGGGTGCGGTGTAGATTGTACGAGTGTTTACGTTTATTCAAATAATGAACTTGTTGATATGCTCTTAATTTATGGTGAATAAAAACAAAATGAGTGCCCTTGGCTCAGTGGTAGAGCATTGGAATTAGGACCCAAAGGTCCGAAGTTCAATTCCGAGCTAGGAAAGAAATTTTCTAGTCTCGGTAGGGGCCACCATTCTCACTGTTGGGTCAAAAATTAACAGTGCTGTGCCTAAGGTGGCGTAAGGACACAGTTACAAAGCCTACACAGAACACAACTGCTTACTCCGAACTCGGCACAAGTTACAAGTTCGAAGCTTGTAGTTTCAGAGGGGTCTCCTCAGGAGATCTAGGAGAAATCAGGATAAACAATATATCATATCATATCAAAATGCCAGTTCAGCGTATAAATTGTACAGTACAAGATTTCCGCTAATGTTCGCGGATGTTCATAAACCTGGAACAGAGAGATGCAGGCCATAGTAGTGTTAAGGTATTGATGCCCAAAATACTTTATAAATTTTTTAAATTGAACAGTTCATATAAGAGATTTTCGGTAAAATGACTAATTTTGATTTCTATCACCTGTCAAAAGAAAAGCCTCACCTTAAAATCAAGGGCGGTCCTACAGGGGGGGGGTATAGGGGGTAATTACCCCCCCCCAGAGCACCACAACTAATTCAATTTTTTATATTTTATTCATGAAAAAACTAATAAAAAAAAAGTTATATCATCTTTGAGAATAAATAAAGAGAACAGCGGAATGGAAAAATCCTTAAGTGATATGAATTATGAATCAAGTCACAGATCATGGAATATGGCTTTGTGTTTTTATACAGGGTGCCCCAAGTTCGAGTGCCTATTAGACGTTTCTGAAGAACTGGACATATTTGAAATCTGAAAATTGGGATTATGATATTTTTCAAAATTCTCTACAGACCTAAAATATTTTGGGAGCCTGAGCACTTCCGGTTATACAGGGAGTGAAAATAAATATGTTTTCGTCAATGATATGATTGAGTATTCAATGGTTAATACATTTCTGTTAAAACCATTGTATTCAATCAAATAGTTTTCAAAATATCGAAAAAAAAACCTTAGAAAAAGTCGAATTTTCATAGCTAGTATCATGTTTATTTTTCTTCTTCTGAACATTCCAAGTGCAAACTGTTCTTACAACGTCAAAGTAGAGGAACGTGGAAAGGTCATGCTTATTTTGAATTTCATAAATACCTATCATCACAGGGTGTTTCAAATTTTGTGTCGAAAACTATGATCGAAAATTGGCCATAACTTCTATTTTTCAAATAAGAACCCTATTTTTTTATCATTGCGTTGGATTCTGCGGAGAAAAACAATGAACAATATCATAATCCCAATTTTCAGATATCAAATATGTCCAGTTCTCCAGAAAAGTCTAATAGCCACTCGAACTTGGGACACCCTGTATAATCACTCAGTACGGATACATACACGTAAGACCTTCAAACATAGGACTGCAAATGCTTCGTATTCGAGATACCTAAAGGGCATGGGCGCCCGCAGAAACCCGTAGAAATTTTTCTCAGGGGGTGCCAAAATAGAAATTAGAAGGTAATATTGAGGTGTCGTGCTGAAAAACTATAGAGCCATCAAAATCTCAGGGGGGCCATGGCCCCCTCTCCCGCCACCCCCTGCGGGCGCCCATGCTAAAGGGTGTTCCTTCAAATTTTCAATTTAAAATTTCGATTGTTCTTCCAATTATTACCCCCCTCAGAAAATCAGCCTAGGACCGCCCTTGCTTAAAATACATCCTGTATATGTAATGATATTATGGAGTAAAAAGTAGATGAATATCTCAACTCAAAACTTCAGAAGTCACCATCCTCTTTCAAGTTCAAGAATCAAGAATGACAACATGAAGATGACATATTGAATCCCGATCAATTTTCAGAAAATATACCTAGATAAAATGAAGATACCTTGTGTAGACTGCATTATAAATGAAAAAAATCAAACTGAATAAGTATACATATAATACCCATACTATTGGTTGAATTGAAAAAAAAAACACCATTTAAAGATCGGTGTTGAGTATAAGCAAAAAAAACTCTTTGAGAAAAAGACCCACAATTAGCTCTTGTCAGCTAGTAAACGTATCAAGCCTTTATTTCATAACAAAATTAACTATTTTCCACACGTATATACGAATTAAATTGCCGAGGTTCAATTCGTTTATACCTATATTTATCAAAGGAATTGTAACTGCATTTTGTCACTTTATTTTCCTATACATTCAATGTTCATCGTCACCTCCATGTTCCACGAAATTATAGCATAATATGCCGTGTATGATAAGCATCGTCTATGTCGTTTACAATGTCGTGATAAAAGTAACATTCTTCTTCCACGAAAATGATTGATAACACCCAGAGGTGACATTTTTATCGATGTTGAATTTTTGCACGACATGTTATGAATATCACAATTGAATTATAAGAATTTCTATTAAAGCTTTCGTAACGAATGGCTCCTATTAATAGCAACCGCAATGAAAAACCAAGAAAAATTCACGCAAACTTGAAGCCTGAACTCAACTGCATATCTCGGTGATTGAACTCCTAAAAGGGGATTTGCAATTAACAATACCAAAAATTTAATATCGAGGTATTGCAATCTTGAATCTCCTAATTTATGAATAATGAGATGCAATAGAGAAGAAATCTATTTTGGACTTTCATTTTATTGAAGCTCAGGCATCTTTTCGTTTATTTCGAGATGCGTTTTATGAGGAACGTTCGTGGTCCCTAATTAGACCGACGATAAAAGTATTATGGGACAGTTTTAAGATGTCATTCCCATTAATCATTCCATTTCCTGAAGGCAGTAACTATCTGAATCAAAAGAAAGCCGAATCACGTTAATATATCCTTGGATGCTCCTTATTTATTTCAACGCAGCAGTTACTCTCTCACGAACTCACGAAATTGTTCGAATTTCGTTGCATGAATATCTGTAGATCATTTGCTAGTTATTTCTGATCTTTACAAATGGCCTTCGTGTCAGTTCACAAATTTATTCAGTGGATAATGTGTACGTCATTCAGGAGCAGAATATTTTCACAATATTTCCGTACTATTCGATGATGAACTATTGTACTATTGAAAATGCATTATGGTTTTTGGATTGCTTCGGATTAGTGGACTGTATGTTATTTCCTGTAAAGATTAATTAAATGAAACAGTTTATTACATAATGTAAATATTTACGCACATAACCAAATTATGTTATGTTCCTTCGTGCCATCTTTTGGTTCTTATCGTAGCCAATTGATTCGAAGTAAGCAGTACTGCTTATCTTTTATTATTCGCAATGTTTTTGATGCCTCAAAACTTTAAAACACTGACTGGACTATAGTTCCAACGCCGTGCAAACTATTTTAGGCATTTCCAACAACTGCTGAATGTCTTATCTGAGCTATCTCAACATTTATCAAACAGATACAAATAGAGATAATCAGAATGAAAACACAGTTTCGGAATAATTTATTATTCGCGTGTTTAGATCCCGCCCTCGTCATGATACAGATGGTGTCTACTCATTTTGGGGAATATCAATTAAGGCACTATTTTATGGCTCATTTATATTATACGGCAGTTCAAGATGATACGACGTAACGAAGCAGGCATTACCTAATTGGATTTTCATTTTGCCGGGATATAAATATTGTGAATATAATGCTGAATTCCCACCAAACATGCGAATAGATTAATTGTGTCCATTATATTTACCGAATAATGAACTAATTAGTTCATTATTCATAATTATGAAGGGTCTTTCCTCGAGAGTTAGGTTTATTAAACTAAGAAAGAGAAAAGTTTGGATTATTTGTTATTCCTCTCACGGGCTTAGCCAGGATTCATAACAGGGGGGGGTGCAAACCATGGTCATGGTCCAAGGTCGTTCAAAATGTAAAATTTTGGGATAAAAAGAAAAGGCAAATTTAATTCATTTTTTCTTCCAGGGGGGGCAGCTGGGTGTCCATTACTACATTCATCAAACGAAAAGCTGCAAAAGCCTATGAAAGAGCTAGTGAACATACAAATGACGACCTTAGAAGGTTAGTTGATTACGACCCCGTTGAAGATGAAAAAACAGCGAGAATTTACCGCAAAAGATCAAGAGACCAATTGCGAAAATGAAGATATAGAACTCTTAACTTAGAGAGAGATATCCAATTGAAGGATGAACACAAACACCCATGGTCATGGGGGTCATGACGCCCCCCCCCCCTGGATTGGACGAACCCTAAAATTTTGTGTTTGATGAAAAAATGATTCGATTGAAAAAATTGAATTGGATCATATTTGTGAATATTGGAGGGCTATTAGTTCCAATAATGAAAAAAATCTGAATTTTGGGAGAATAATTTGTCCATTTCTTTGAGTAGAATATTACAAACCCGCTCAATTGATTTGAAAAAAGCTACGGATGCCATAAAAGATACGACGAGTGTGTTACGAGAAAAAAGTGAAAACGCGGACGTAGTTTTCCGACAGCTTTTTGAAGAGGCAAAGGAAGTAGCTACTGCTCAGCTAGCAGCTAGATGTGACTATTAAGGGGCAGTATCACCTTTTGAACCTTGGTAAATCTCCATTCAAAAGTGGTCTCTTTATTTCACGAGTAAGTACCCTAATTTACGACGTACAGACTTGATTTTTTTTTATTGAAGTTGAAGAACGTCCCGAGGGCAAATTGTTTTTTTTTCGATTTAATTAGTTATTCAATTAAAAAAAACAGGGTAATCGTTAGATCTGGGGTTATTGAATATGTTTTTGGTTTTTCATGAGTACAAGCTATATTTTTGAAATAATAATCATGAAAATTTTTGTAGTTTATAGAAAATTGAATTGCCGAGGGCAAATAGTTGCGATTTTTTCCAAAAAATGACGAATAACCGTCGGAAAAAAATCATTAAGTGTAGTTTCCAAAACGCTGAAGTTCAACCTGTTTTTTTAATTGAAAAACTAATTAAATCGAAAAAATCGCAACTATTTGCCCTCGGAAATTTAATCTTTCATGAACTCCAAAAATTTTCATGATTATTATTTCAAAAATATAGCTTGTACTCATGAAAAACGAAAAAAATATTCAATATTCCCAGATCTAACGATTACCCTGGTTTTTTTAATTGAAAAACTGATTAAATCGAAAAAAAGAAAACTATTTGCCCTCAGGACGTTCTTCAACTTCAATTTAAAAGAAAAATCAAGTCTCTACGTCGTAAATTAGGGTACTTACTCGTGAAATAAAGAGACGACTTTTGAAGAGATTTACCACGATTCAAAAGGTGATACTTCCCCTTAAATGCCCTAGAATAGTCAAAATACAAATACACTGCCCAGTCTGCAGAAGAGTATTTCCGCAGGTCTGTGTGCATCCCTCTTCTGGATTCTATAATAAACGACCTAGACTCTAGACTCTTGAGGATCGACTGTCATCTGAAGTAATGAATTTATTCAAATTAGGAGTTTTTATACCTCAGGTGGTTTATTCAAAAAATGAAAATGAAGATATTGAAATAGTTAATGAGTTGGTAAATCAGTACAAACTTCTATTAGAAAATCCTCCTGTTTCAATCGTTACGAATGAATATCGCTTATGGAAGATGAAATGGCAAAGAGAGAAGAAGATTCCAGAGACGATATATAATCTCCTAGAAAACTGTACATGTATCCAAAAAAATTTCTCAGTATACTCGCAACACTAGGTACCAGTTAGTGTGGCAACGGCAGAGAGGTCATTTTCCACTCTGAGAAGGCTCAAAACATGGTTAAGAGCTTCGATGGCAGAAGAACGACTTATATTGGACTAGCACTTCTTCATATCCATAATGACATATCTGTTGATGTAGGTAGAGGAAGTCATCACTCGTTTCGAAAGAAGGAGAAATAGAAAAATTCCCTTTGCTATTTAGTTATACCTTTGTTATTATTCTCATTAAGTTTTTGTTTTTGTAATAAATCAAATCAACTTCTTGTTTGTGTTAGACCTCATCAGAATTTTATTTTGGGGATGCTGATTTGTCTCCAAAAATCAATTGGCGGGTATGTAATCCACCTGACCGTGACCCCCCCCTTTCTCGAGAGCTGGATCCGCCACTGAGCAGGAGAGGTGTTCAGTCGGTAAGAATCCGACACTACCCAGGTTGTATGATGTAAGATCCACCTCTTCTATAAAAAAACTCGATGATAACCAATCAAGTAGCAAAGCTTCTATGGACTTGTCAACCCTTCTCGGTGACACGTCCAAGATGCCGCAGCCTATTTCTGAAGACTGCTTCACAATTGCAAAGCAGATGTTCAACTGTTTCGGTGGCTTCTTGACAGAAGCGACAGGTATATCATCAGAAACCTTTCCCAGTTCTATTCAGCTTAGTGGGAAAACTTTTTTGGTACAGCTCGTTGAGTACGAGAGTAAAGACTCAGCCTGTCTATATTCTTGGATCAGTCCTCACGATCTAGTCTTCCTCTTTTGTTCCCATTCTCTAAGAGCCTTCGCTTGGTGGCTTGCTGGGAAGTCGAAGAATGGCTCTGGTCCAATGAAGGGGATTGGTCCCTAGTTGGTGGTTAGTTTGCATTATATTTGATGTGACTATGAAGAGTTTCGATATTTTGTTGAGGTGTTTAGAGAGTTTTAGTAGTCCATGAGACAGCCTTATCCAAAAAGCAGATGGCCATTTTCAAATTCGTCCTTTCGAGGTACTTTTACAGTCATCTTTCATGCTGGCTAAGCGTTTTCGAAGATTTATAATAGGTAAGGATAACATTACCTCATTTAAAAAAAGAGTTGATTAAGATGTAACAACTTTTCAAAAACAAGTATGCTGTTGTCTATCGAACGGAAAATTGAGGCTTTATTGGATAGGATTAAAAGTAATCTGGAAAAGCTTTCTGGACTTCATTGACACAGGGTTGCAGTTCGCATGATACCAAAGTTTTCCCTTCGATCTTCTTATCGTTTTGCAAGGATATGTTCATGGGATTTGTTGATTATTTTTCAAGCTAATAATAAGAAGTAGTTTTCAAATATTCCCTAATGATATCCTGATTTTACTGTTGGAGTTTGTAGAAATTCTTGTTTCTAGATTGCGAATAACAAACAACAGACCTTTCACGTCATATTCGAACACAAAGAGAACACATAAAGTTTTCAATGTTTCCCATCATGTAGCTAGAACCTCAAAACTCGATTCAATTTCAATCGAACGATATGAGAAAAGTTGGTCCCCAGAACGAGTCAATCGAATGTTCATTAAATAATTTCCGAACGTCAAAGTTCGAAACCTTCCAACAACGCCAATATATAACCTAGTAATGACACTGAAACCTGCAGAGTGGGTACCGGAGTTTAATTCGAGCAGAATTAATCGTGCGAAGGTGAATACCCAGCACCCTATAAAATGATCATTTCGAGTTTACGGAGCGTGATTTACTCCCCCGTCCCCTGAATGCCCCAAACTTTCCCCCCGACGTGGTTTATCGGACCCGATGCCATTATCGAATTTAATTAACGGGATCTCGCTTAGTGATTCCTCGTGTAAGGAGGTTCAGAGAGGTCCTTCGGTCTGCTAAGTTGTGTTTGGTTGTTCGATGCTCTTTATGACCCACTCTGGCCAAGTTGTCCAGAGTGGACAGCCTGGCCTAAAGCCGCGTACAGACTGGACTGTTTCGTACGAATCGAAAAGATATTAGGGATTTTCATTCGGATGTCGACAGGTAACATCTATAAGCTTCGGTGCTTACCAGAGTTCTGAGCGAATGCCTACTCGAGGCGTGCCAATTTGGACGGTACTACTACTGGTCCTTTCAATACAGCTCAGATCGGAGAAAAAAAATTATGACTGTGAAATAAGATTTCAAACATTACCACAAAGCTTGTGATTAGACTTGTTCGGTGAACAAAAAGAACCAGAGACTCACTCGTCAATCTGATCTGTTAAAAATATTTGTCAGAGAAGACTTAGCTGTATTGAAATACAAAGTTCTCAGACCTTTAAGTCTGCAGGCATGGAAAAAATCTTTTCTGCTATGATGCAAATAGGTGTTGACTTCAACATCCACCCTACTGGATGATCAAATCGAAGCTAGCTATGAGTGGGGCTGCAGCCCAAAGGCAAGAAGAGAGGCAAGGGTTATATTTATACCCCAAAGTGGGCGAAGAGGTTCAAAAGATCCCAAAACCTACCATCCAATTTTCCTAAAATCAATGGAGGAATCCATAGAAGCAATATCGTGCTTCATTACAGGCAATTTGCCAATAGATCTGGCAGATCGACAGTAAATGCCCCCCATCTTCTCGTGAAGGAGGTTGATAACACCCGTTCCGCTAAGGCAATATTAGGGGTGCCTTTGATAACACCTTATATCTCCATATGTAGTGCTGCTCATAGCAAAGGTGTAGACTCCTCCATTATGAAAGGACGAAACTTCACTGCCTAACTTGAAGAGTCCAAAGTGACTGTGCAGACTTGCAGAGGAGGCTGTCAAAGGGAGGGCTTCTATCACCTCTTCTGTGTAGCTCGGGCATATACGGCCTCCTGGAAAGGCTTAAAATGAACGGCTTTAACACTCAGAGTTATGCGAGTGATATAGTGAAAACAATAAGAAGCAAGCATGAAGGCACGATAATCCACCATTCGCAAATGATTCTATGCATCACTGAAATAAGTGCGAGGAAAAAGAGTTAATTGCCAATCACTCGAAGATCCCCTCATTCCATTGGTTAAAATTTCATATTTTGTGTTTTCAAATACCTACCTCAAAGTTTCCTACTGCGAATGGTGCGTTAACAAGGAAGAACCATCTATGACTTTCTTCGAATCTGTGGTCTTAAGGAAGGACCCAGAGCCCCGAACAAATTTTCTACGTGTTCAGCCCAATATTCCCCTGCCACTAGTCGCAACGGTCAAACGGCT
Source organism: Adalia decempunctata (assembly GCA_951802165.1). Classification (NCBI taxonomy): domain Eukaryota; kingdom Metazoa; phylum Arthropoda; class Insecta; order Coleoptera; family Coccinellidae; genus Adalia; species Adalia decempunctata. Next base: position 20,839,419 of record OX637701.1, read on the forward strand.
TAGCTAGCAACCCTAACATTGAAATATATCTTCGCCGGCACCCATTATGTATGTACCAACCAGTGAATACGTTCCGTTCCAAGAAAGACTAAAAACTCAAAGGTTCATACAGTGAACTCATTCCGTGAGATAAGAACTCTACCAGTACAACAAAGCACAAAACCAGAAAGCCAGCAGATACATATTCTCAAGTAAGACCAATCGTAATTACCATTTCCTACAGTGTTCACTTTGTGTTGTTTATCTCTATTTCATACATCCAATTTATTCTATTATTCTCGTGGTAATAAGAATTGGTACATTTTTCTCCTCTTGTATTATTATTTATGGTCCTTCGAATGTCGGATTGGTATCAATTTATTGTCATATGGATAGTTGAAGAAATCAGAATTATCAATTTTAATTTTCAACACTGTTCACTCAACCTGAAATAAATGGTATTTCAACAAGAGGTACCGGGTTCTGGTAGAAAATAAAATACAAACTAAACTAGATAATCTTTAATTCTCTTGGTGATAAGAATTGGTACAGCAGTCCATTCTTCTCTCCAAGAGAGCTCCTGTGTTTTATTCATCATTCCCAAAAAGAAGGAATCCTTATCTTAGAGCGCCATCATTAAATGGTCAGATTCGGAATTTTCCCAGAGAGGTCAAATACCTAAGTGTCCCACTAGATTATAAACTCAAGGGAATAACCAAGACATCGACTAAATTATATATGGGCATGCGAAAGACACTTTGAGAAGACTTGAGTGCTAAAACCAGATTTGGTACTCTGGTCCTACATGTCTATAGTACGCCCCATTGTCAACTTTGCGTCTTTAGTATGGTGGACAGAGTTCAGTGGTGTAAACCAGAAAAGTTTCTCTAACCTGAAGGTCCCACCTGGAGAGAAACCAATTATGTATGTCGACTGATGCTTCAACTCTCAAGTATTTACAGAGAATGGGTCTTACTGGGTGTTCCCTGTGCCGTTGGTGCAGGAACGCAGATGTAACTGCGGAACATATACTCTTCACGTGCGGTACTGTATCAGAAATGCTGTAAACATACTTAGGTAGGGGACCCTGCCATCTCCTTCCTGCCGGCTCCCGGCATTCTAGTCGGCGTGCCTTCGGGTCTGAGTCTCTCTGGTATCACATTAATGCGGTATGAATAATGGGCCGACAAAGGGCGCCTCACAAGAAGAAGAAACAAGATGGTGGACAAAATCAGAATAGTCACCGCACGCAATTGTCTGCAGACACTCAATTGTATATGTTATCACGAAAAGCCTCGTGTTTTTTGGGATAAGGGACCAAAATAGAACCTTGCCCTTGGTCAGGGACCGATTCCCTAATCATCCTTCGACGGATGGTTTCTGTTTTACTCAAATATATCATGCCTGATATTCGCCCTATTGTGATTTTGTTCACGGAGAACCATCGAAACACTTCGAAGTCACAGAGCTATTTCGTTCTTCTTTATTTGGAGATATTCATTGGACCCAATTCAAAAGTAAACAAAATTTTTTGATATTAGATATTAGAATCATACTCAAACAAATGATTTGCAATTGTTATAATTTTGTCTCTACAATTGAACAGTTGTACTAAAACTTAAATGAATCACATCTCCCCTTACGTTTGAATAACTACAAGAAAATCTTCACAGTTTGTAGCTGGAAGAATATTCAAGCGTAATGAAATCGACATTCGGATATACCTAAACCTCAGAAAATGTATGAATAATATAAGAATATTCCGTAGTCCCACATCTGGTATGCATACAGTAGCATTACGAAAAGAAGCAATTCACCTCGAAAAAATCGCATTCACATCATGTGTGAACTCGAATATTAAGTAGAGTATGCAATCGCAAAACGGGAAAGGTGGAAAGAGGCTAGTGGAAACACTGTATACGTAAATTCGAAAATGTACCAGGATGGGAAGTAGGTCATCGTCTCGATCGAAGTTTAAAAAGCATGTTTCACAGATCCTAGTAGCAAACAGCATTTATTCAGGGGTATTCCGTTCGTAGACGAAAACGAAAATCGAGTTTTAAAATCGTGAAATATTTTCTCGCATCATTCGTAAATGAAATGTCAAATGGAGTGGAATTGCAGATACTGAATGAAATGTTTGCATTTTCTTTTTGGTCCTCCCTGGATCCAGAGTGGGTAATCAAGTAATGCTGTTTGAAAGCTAAAAGCTAGCGCTACATACATAAGCTTTCTACCAATTAAGAGGTAACTGAAATCAGATGAATGTTTTCAATCCTGAGTTCATCCTGATTGCAGGACTCTGAGAATGGTAGAATTCCATTTTATTTTTTTTATCTCTCGGAAAATGCCCCTTTCATTACAAGTATCATTTCACTTGAAGTTATACGGGTTCATTTTTGGAGGATGCTAGTTTTTTGTTGTAAGATTTCTTTATCTTGCGAGATTTCTGAGGGTTTTATGACATTTCATTAGGAATTAGCTATGGCGTCTGATGGAAGACACAAGTTCCCATTCAATATTTATAGAGAGAAATAAGTTTATGAAATAGGAATTTTACTTAAGAATGTTGCAGATACGTATGTCATTCTTTCAATTACACATAGTTTTTTCACATGTAGTATACAGGGTCTTTCACGAGGAACCTCACCCATATTTATACGGGAAACTACTGAACGTATTTTCATGAAATTCAGCACTTATAAGTATTTCACGATGCTGATGAAATCTAAAATATTTTCAAGGCATGAGCACCTCCGGTTTTTCCGGAAATGACGTCAACTTCCGTTTTTCAAGTTAGAACACCATTTTTTTATTGCAGAAATAGATTGCTTAGAAAATTTCAAGTTATTTTGATGTAACGTTTTTCAGTTTTGGTTGGAAAATTCTCTCTGAGCGGGAAAATTCGAAAAAAAAAATCGAAAATAGAGCTCCGCTGAAACAAGAATAACTTCGAGGTTTTTGGATGGAAAATTTTCATTTTTGGGATTTTTCAAGATGTAAGATTGATGTATCCACTTTAGAAATCGAAATCGCGATTCATGATACAGGGGGTGAAAAATCTTTCAAAGTTAGGGATGACAAAATCGTGAAAAACCAATTTTTTCAAATTAGAACCCCATTTTTTTATGGCAGATATTGAATCTACGTTAAAAAATAATGTGAGTGTATGCATCACACCCTTGCCCTAAAATGGATATTTTCTGAGTTATTCACAAAAAACTGTTTTTCGTCTTGAATTTTCAGCTATTTCTTTTCCCTTCACGCCAAAAAGATGAAATTTTCAGGAATCTTACATCTTGAAAAACCCCAAAAATGAAAATTTTCCATCCAAAAACCTCGAAGTTATTCTTGTTTCAGCGGAGCTCTATTTTCGATTTTTTTTTCGAATTTTCCCGCTCAGAGAGAATTTTCCAACCAAAACTGAAAAATGTTACATCAAAATAACTTGAAATTTTCTAAGGAATCTATTTCTGCAATAAAAAAATGGTGTTCTAATTTGAAAAACGGAAGTTGACGTCGTTTCCGGAAAAACCGGAGGTGCTCATGTCTTGAAAATATTTTAGATTTCATCGGCATCGTGAAATCCTTATAAGTGCTGAATTTCATGAAAATACGTTCAGTAGTTTCCGGTATAAATATGGGTGAGGTTCCTCGTGAAAGACCCTGTATATAAGTTAGTGCGGTTTTCTTCCACATATGGAGCTTTATAGTTAAAATCACCCATATATTTTCATAGCAAGCAGTAACTATAAGAAACATAGTTATTGCTTGCTCTGAAAATGTCAACTTTTGTACCGAATTATGTGTTTTTGCTGACAGTTTTACTTCATTACTTCGGTATGAAGAATAAGGTTGCCGAAAGTAATACCTAGTATTTAAGGTGGAGTTGATGGTGATGATGCCCAGCAAAATGAGAAATAATGATGAAGAAAGCCCAATGATGACACACAAAATGACGTAAGAATTAATACAACGATAAACTAGTAGCGATATCAGTATTTTATAAGTCTGTTACACTGTTAACTTTATTGCAGTATCCTCATACATCTGACTAGACTTACTGCATATTCAATAATTCAATTAACACATGATCAGTGAGGTCATTTGCATTAATTGGCTTGGAATACATCCTCTGAGAATGGCATTGAGAAATGCATCAGGAAAAGAGTAGCCGAATGGAGGTAATTTCGAATACTTCCTCGTCTACATCGTCTAATTGTGAAGATATCAGTACACAGAGTCACACCCCCTTGTGCACATAACCTGTTGGATATTTGGGAAGTTTATTCTACACTCCAAGATAATCGCGATAAGCTGTTTGCACATAGAACTTTGAACAATTATTCTACTAGGATCTGCAAGTGACTAGTTCCCTAGAACAATCAAGCTTGCCTCACATTTTATTACAGCTTCAGTATCATTCCGCTGTTTATTACGACTGTACCAGTAATAACCATATCAAATTATGTGGAACTCATATTAATCAGTTCCTGTGTTATTGATATAATATCCATGGTTCTTAGAAATTCATCTGTAATAAAAGCAGAGGGTTCTTGCTTTGGTTCCTTCTTCGTTTTCCCTCTTGAGGAAATAGTTCGAAACTAATTCTATATGGTTCAATAAAGGAAAAAATCCTCTTGTGTTCAATCAAGCGTTTCATTGAATAATTTCACCTCATTATTTCCCATCCTATATTTCGCTAATATTACAACAACTTGTGAAATATTATTAGTATTTTATCGACAATGTGAATCAATTCAACTATAAGAAAAGTCTAGGGCTCCAGAATAGTGGTATATTCCGAAAGACATGAAGAGTCACTCGTCTACAGAAGTCGAATACGAAAATTGCTGTTATAAAATAAAGATATGTTTTACGATTGGATCGTGCACATACGAGGTCTGGCTATTAAATAACGAGACTGCGCGCGCAGAAGGCGTCCTAGAGGGGTAGGGTGGGAAACGAATGCAGCATTGGATAGCTGGAAGTGTCTACTATTCCAGTACGAAAACACGTTTTCGTCGCTGTAGTAGTATTTTTTGTGTAGAGGTTAGAAACGAACGTGTTTTTTTCTCGTGCCGATAACGATGTGTGACGAAAAACACGAGCAGTGGATCAATGTGAAATTTCTCGTCAAATTAAAAAAAACTCCGACTGAGTGCTATAAGTTGTTGAAAGAGGCCTATGGTGAGAATTCTCTATCTCGTGCGCGTGTTTTCGAATGGTATAAAAGGTTTTCTGAAGGCCGAGAGAGCACCGAAGATGACCAACGTCCAGGTCGACCTGTCTCTGTTTCAACTCCGCAAACAGTGACCAAAATAAATGAAATTGTGTCAGAGGGTCAAACTGTAAACCAAACTTACTATTTGAAAGTTTTGGCAACGCTGCGAGAGCGAGTTCGTAAGAAACGGCCGGAGTTGTGGAAAAGCAAATCGTGGATCTTGCACCAGGACAACGCACCTGCCCATAACGCGCTGTCTGTGAAGCGTTATTTAGCCGCTAGAGGCACTCCAGTGCTCGAACACGCGCCGTACTCGCCTGATTTAGCACCCTGTGACTTTTTCCTATTTCCGAAGATCAAGTCTGCCTTAAAAGGAACCCGGTTCGAGTCGATGGAAGAGGTAAAGCGAAAATCGGCGGAGCTCCTAAATGCTCTTACAAAAGAAGACTTCCAGCATTGCTTTGACCAATGGAAAAAACGAATGGAACGGTGTGTGGCGAGGGAAGGGGAGTATATTGAAGGGGAGCATTCGATTGTAGAATAATTTTTAAAATAAAACTCTTTTTCATAAGCAGTCTCGTTATTTAATAGCCAGACCTCGTACATACAAATACGGCATTTCACAACGACTTGCATAAAGTGAGATGTGCTCTTTTAGAATTTGTATGGGATATTTATGAATACATTTATTGAATGCACAATTTGTCGTTCGAATGCAAACAAAGTCTTTACTGCATCACCTTATTTACGTTTAGTGTCGATATTTTGATATACACAGAGCCGAAACCAGCTAGATAATTTGATTCAAATGTTATGGAAAGAGAATATTTTTCATTCTCAGGAATCATATCTTCTGCCACGTTGAGGTTCCCAATGTCAGATGGTCTAAACACGGTCATGAAACTCAATTTAGGATTGAAATTCGTATTCCTTCACAACCCTATAATTTCCACCTGCTTCACAACCAACCGAAGACTGGATTTCTTCTGAGGGTCGACTACAGGATCCCTTTTAGCAGCGATAAAATCGAAATGAAAAACAGACCTCACTGGGGAAAATTAGAAAACCTGTTGTTCTGCAAGAATTCAATTTGCTCCCCAGATTTTCGGAGCAAGGCTTAATTCAGTATTCGTATATTTCATTTGGAGATTCTGGGACAGATGGAAAGGAGAAACGAATTAACTTTGTTGGCTGGATGTAAAATCGAATTCCACTACAATTGCGTGGCATTTCGACCTGCGAGGGACTAGGGAGGTCATTTCACACGAATTGGAGACAAAGGCAAGGTCCATTTCACCGTTTTGCTGTTGGTCAACTGAATTTCTCACATGTGAGATTCTGAAGACTCAAGAGACCGATCTTGTATACGATCTGGTTTTTGAGTATTGAACATCAATTTGGATTTTCAAAATGTCCTTCAGTTTCCCTAAACAATATTGTTCAAAATTCATATTCTCTTTCTGGCCCACCTTTGAATCTTGTAAAAACGCTCCTCCTAGTTCTACATCGTCATCTCAATCGCCAATAGAACGACTCCAGCCAATTTTATCGGCAGCCTCCTTTCTAATGAAAGCATCAGATAACAGGCCTTGATTCAAACTCCATCTTTTGGAGGCCTCGGAATATAAATTCGAAGGAGGTCGCCCGTAAAAACGCTCTCAAGTGCAGAACCAAGCTCGTTCATCACCAATTGGAGTTTGATCAGTAATTTTGATCAATTAACTTTCAACAATAAATATATGAACTATTTTTCAATTGATAACTGTTTCGATTTAATACTCATCATTGATAAATGGAAAACTATCAATCCCAAAAAGAAAAATAGAAAAGTTCTGTTCTGCACCGAACAATAGGAGAATTTCTCATAAAGTAATATCTGTCCTGAGTCACCAACAAGCTGCATGAGTTACAAATATTTGATGAGTGGACAAGATTACGACTCGCCCTTTTTCGAAGAAGAACGTGTCTGAAAACATTCGAAGTGGATATACAACACGATCAGGCATTAGACGTCCCGACGCTCCCGTTGTCACGCCGCCGTGTCCTCCATAAAGGAACAAAGATTTCAGACGCTATACCAAAGAGTATCAATGCTATGAAATATGCAGGATTGTTCCATTAAAGAGAGCGTAACTTATTTTCGTACTACCTAAGGGCTCCGAAAGATGCGACGAGCTCCGGGGAAAACATTAAAATTCACTTATAATCCTCGTAAGCGCCGCAATTTTGGGAGTAATCATGGCCAACTGGGGAGATTCCGAACCCTGTGTCTCATATTCAAATTTACGAGAACAATCCTCAGACCAGTCCAGCACTAACAGATACCTTAATGATATCACTTCGCCATTAATTGAATTCAACATTCTGTTTACATTCTATATGTATGAGAAGTCAGAGGAAATACTACATACGTAACTGAAAATCTCTCTCGAAATCTCGTACAATAAGACAAAGTTTTTTTTTGTCTAGTTCGAAGGTTTGTCGATGGATAGCAAAATAAATAATTTTAATATCAGATATTTTTTATTTTTATGTAGGACCGGGGTTGTTATGGCTCGGTTAGCCTTCTGGGAATTGCGACCACATAGATCATTTGTTCTCTCCCCTTATCATTCATTGAAACCCAAGGAGGTCGTCGATGATGTTGATAAGACCGATAATATCCTTAGGAGGCTTGGCCGTTACCTCGTGGGTATCCAGGACCAGGTTTTCCATATGAATGGTTCTAAGGCCAGCTGTTTCTGCTTCTGATCCACAGAGCTAACAAACCAAATCTGCTCACGTTCCCATACCATGCGAATCGATAGTGCCACGTCAGCAGACCTAACGTCTCCCGAAGGCTCGTGATAGATTTGGGAGCTTGATTGATTGATTGATTTGCTGACGAACAAGAGACCGGGTTAGCGCTTGGCCTCCCTGTGACACTGCGACCAACTTGGGTCTATTGTATCACTCTTTCGTCAGTGGTTCGTCACGAGAATAGGTTCGTGTCTTTCATCAGGTTCAGTAGCCTGTTTATAAGGTTTTTCGGATTCATTCCCGTTTCCGGATTGATTTGTCCGAAGATTTTGTGACGTCTTCTTCCTAGGGCGTCGCATTCAAAGATGATGTGAGATGCTGTTTCTTCCTCTTCACCGCAAGGTCTGCAATCCACGGGTTCTCCAAGTATTCCTATGGTGTTCAGATGTTTCCTAAGGCCGCAGTGTCCGGCCAGCAGACCTACTATTATACGTGCCTTCGTTCTGTTTAGATTCAAAAAGTCAGCCGTCAAGGTTTGGCTTGTATGTCCTACCATAACTTTGCTGTGTGTTTGCCCGTCGCTCTGTTCCCAGTGTTGTCGGTGTCTTTGTTTTATCCACTCCTCAATCAGGGTCCTGCATCGATTTTTGCTGATTCCAATCACAGGTTCTGGCCCTGTGAATAGCGTTTCAGATGCTTGTCTTGCTATTTGGTCTGCTTTTTCATTGCCCGCTATTCCCTCGTGACCTGGCACCCACATCAAAGTGACCTTGTTGTGTTTTTCCAGCTCCAGAAGGTGCTGGAGGCATTCCCAGACGAGTCTAGACTTTATCTGTGTCGGGTTGAGGGCTTTGATGGCGCTCTGGCTGTCAGAAAGAATGTGGATGCGTTTTCTTTGGTAGCCACTTTTCAGGTTCTTCTGTATGCATGTCCTAATGGCATGTGTTTCAGCTTGAAATATCGTGGCGTGTTTGCCGAGAGGTATTATGCAATCCCTTCTTGGCCTCACTCCATGTGTTCCCGCATCTATGTTTGATCCGTCTGTGTACCAGACTATTTCTGCAGATGATTGTGATTCTATACTTGAGTCCCATCTGTTCCAGTCAAGCTGTGTTTTGAATGGTTTATCGAATGAGTATAGGGGTTGCATGGAGTCTGAAATCATATCGAGCTCGGCTACGTCAGCTACATGAGTGATTCTGGTGTGCCCAGTTGTGCGGGTTCTGCAGTTTTTTGTTTGGATCAGTGTGTATGCACCCATCCTGGCCTCTCCCATGAAATGTATGTCAAGGGGTGAGAGGTTAAGGATGACCCTCATAGCAGCTGTTGGAGTGCTATTTATCGAACCCGTGATGCAGAGACCGGCAAGCCTCTGTATTTTCCCAGGGTTGGTTTTTGCCTGTCTCTGATTTGTTTTTGGCCACCACAGGAAAGAGCCAAAAGTGATTCTGGGTCTTATTACCGATGTGTAAAGCCAGTACATGGCTTTCGGTATGAGTCCCCAAGTTTTTCCCAAAGCTCTCCTGCACATCTCAAGTGTCGTTTTACTTTTGTTGGTTACATGATGTAGATGCGGGTTCCAGGTTAGTTTCTTAACGAGAATATCAGCCCAATGTATTTCACCTGTTCTACAACTTGTTATGTTTCGCCGATGAATCTGGGGGTTGTGAGATCTCCCATGTTTCTTTTGCGAGTGAAAGGAAAGAGTGCTGTTTTGTTCGGATTTGCCCTTAGGCTCTCTCTGTTGCCCCATTCCTTTACGGTCCTCAGTGCGTTTCGCATAAGTTCTGAGGTTATTCTGGTGTATTTTTCCTTGGCGAGTATAACTATGTCGTCTGCGTATCCTTGAAAATAATACCCTTGGTTATTCAGGGAGCTTACTGGTATAGGTCTGTGAAATCCTCACAAATTTCTTGGACTGAGTAAGTCCAGGAGAGTTTCTCCAGAGGGTTATTCTGTTATCCAAATCCCATTGCTGGACTGCTCATATCGGTCTTTTCCAAGCCCACAGAAAGGTTCAGGTACAGCAGGTGGTAACCTTGATGCACTTCTTGCAAGCTCATCGGCTTTTTCATTTCCTTCAACACCACAATGCCCTGGCACCCATATTAGAGTCACTTTCTTGTCTCTGGCCATTTACTTCATGATGTTACGGCACTCCCAGGTCAGCAGAGGTCTCTGGCAGTGTGGTTCCAGTTACCTCAACGTGACCTTGCTATCCATGGTGATGGAGATATGCGTACCTGTGAGTTCCATCTTAAGGCACTCCTGGGTGCATACGTAAACAGCCAGTATTTCGGTCTGTAGAATAGGGGGCTCACTTCCTAGGGCTCCAGAGATCCTCAGTTTAGGACCATGTCCGTATATCTCAATGACAGTGCCGCTCTCTGATTTTGATCCATCAGTAAACCATATGGATGAATTTAATCCAAGTAATTTAAGAAGCTAGGACCTTTTCAAAGGGCTTTTCGAAATCGAAGAATGTTGGCATATCATCCGAAGGTTTTGCCAAGAGGTTTGAATCCAGATACATTATATCTGCTTGCTTTTCGTTGTCTAGCGTTATTTCTTTAGTAGAACTGCTCTGTAGTTGCTGCAGTTATTGATTCCGTTTTCACTTTATGCGACTACTACTCTAATGCCCATTTGTGGTCCTAAATTGACAATCATATTGAAGTCAAATCAGTTTGATAATTGGTCCATCTTGCCAGCCTGATTGAAGACCATGTTGGTAATTTTATGGACCACTTAACGTTGTCCTTAGGGACCACAAAATTTTGTATTATAGGAGAAAGATATGCTCCAATATTTCTCTTGAACTTTATTCATTTCAGAAAATCGTTTCCATAAATGCCAAGTATCCACCCCATCTCAGCCATTTTATGTTTGAATTAAGCAATGAAACTTATCTCAATAGTGGCCAATGTCCGTTGGGGAGATACGCCGTGGATATGACATATTTGTGGGCCATCAGATTCTTATCGTAGTAGGTTGGGTACGGGATGTAGTTAAGATGCCATTGTCCGATAGGAAGCCGAATTGGGAACAACGAATTGTGGAGATTTGAAGGGGAAATTGTTTGATTTAATTTGAATTTCATTGGGGTCGAGAGTTTTATCGGAGTGGTCCGCCAGTAATTCACATTAATATGCGTGAGAATGCCGAGAATGGGTTTACAGCAAATTATGCTCAAACTACTCGAGTCTCGAGTTCGAAATATACCGGAGGACATGGATGAAACAGTAATATATTATCCCCATACTCATGTTTATGTAGTTGTTTGGGATTTCTACAGCGTTTACCGAATTCACAAAGGGTGAGATTCTGACCTGTAAACCTTTTCGATGCCTAAAGGAGCCTTTTTTCGTTTTCCAATTTTTCGAATTTGACTCTGTTGAAAAGTTATAGCTATTCCCCATGAAATACTTTGGCAAATGCAAGCCACTATCTGAGTGTGGAAGGGCAAATACGAAAAGATCCTGCGTTTTCTGAATCGACACATACTAGTCAGTTACTTCAAAAATAAAACAAAACAACAATAATTAACTACGGTGCTTCCCTTAGTAAAAGTTTCTGAGACCAATCTTTGTTGTCGAAACTACTAAAAACAGCAACAAACGAACTTCTAGCAGGTGCCATAGCAATCTGTCATAGAAATCAAACATAATTTGATTTCGATGAAGTTATTGGAAAATCATCCCATCACTCGTCTATTCCTTTGTAATAGATCGAAATGTTTCAGTTATTGACTTGTGTAGAAAACATCTGAAAATTGATGTTCCTGGGCCTGAAAATTATTGAATTTTTTATCAGTCGGTACAGGATGTCTGGCGAGACGATAACGATTTGAATTATTGATTTTCCGTTCGAGTTTCTCATGAGACTCAGATGACAAGAGAAAATCGTTTCACGAAATCGGTTGCACTAACTTCGTACGATTGCAGAAAAATTCGAAGCTAAAATCGTGGGATTTGCAACGTGGCATCACTCGAAAGTTTCATGGGAAACTGCGTTATCTCCGCAAGAACCCACCGACGGGAGGTAGGAAGAAGAACAATCTTTAATTCGATTGATTCGAAAAAACGAAGAAGGAAAGTCTTTAATTTGATTGGGTTGTAAAAACGAAGAAGAAAAGTCCTTAATTTGATTGGTTTGTGAAAAACAAAGAAGAAAGCTTAAACGGGAAGGTTCTCGCGGTTGAATCGCGTTCGGTAGTTAGGAGTAGCTGGAGAAGCCTTAAACGGTAATGTTCTCAGTTGACTCGGACTTGGTTAAATTTGGAATCGGAAGTTGAGGGTAGCGAGGAAAGCCTTCAGCGGGAAAGAGTTTAGTTGACTCGGGAATGTCGGTAGAGTAGCTCATTTTTTGGTTCTTTTGAAGATAGGGTCTCAAACGGAGACAGAAAAGTGTTAGGTCGAAAGAAGAAGATTTTTTGAAATCAATCAGAATTTTTCGTTGATTACGTCTCGTTGATTACCGGGAGTGAAGTTAATCTGTGAACAGCGAGTGTACGATGTGTTTTTGTGTTTCTTTAGTTTTTCAGGATATTCTCATCATTTATTAGGATTACCTGCACGAGGAGAAAGGTCAGGTATTTTTGTGTAGGCTTGGCTTTTTTGAGTACTGTTAGTAAGCTGCATGTAACGCCAGAAATCCTTTTAGAGTCCAGAGTCCCGAAATCTCCTCCAAAGTATTTGGAATTTTGAGTTGTGGTATTTGGAGATCACCCACAAGGTTTTGATAATTTAGTTTTGCGCTGTAATTCGAATTTGAGTTGATGATTTTATTTGTTTTTTTTATTATTTAATTTTGCTGTGACATTTTATGTTTGTTTTCTTCTTCTTCTTCTTCCTACTTCAAATTAGGCGACACGCCTGTTTGTTTTGATAATATAAATTCGTTTTGGTAATTTTTTGGTATTTTGATAATTGAGTTTTTTGACGTGACCGAACTATAAATAGTATCTGGAAACTGCTTAACTTATTTCATTTATAATATACGTCTAAAATTTAACCAATAGTATTTCATTCACCACCCTTCTCCCTGGAGAATAAGTAAACACTAAAGGCGAGTTTAGACAGCAACTAAAATAAAATAAGAACTAAAATAAAATAAGAATGTTCACTTGATGCATTTCAATGACAGCGTTTATACAGGAAATGAGCTAAAATAAGGAATAAGGAATAAGAATATTCTTATTCCTTATTTCAGCTTATTTCCTGTATAAACCCTGTCATTGAAATGCATCAAGTGAACATTCTTATTTTATTTTAGTTGCTGTATAAACTCGCCTTTAGTCTTGTCCCTAGTGCGACGGACCGAACTCATACTTTCTCTCTTCACGGAGAAAAATCTTCAAAATTTTAATAACAACTTTTTTTCTTCTTCAAGTAATAACACCCTTTGATTGGTGGAAAACCGCTCTTCCGTCGAATCTCAAAGGGGTTGCTTCTTACAACTTCATCGATAGTAGGAGCCAGGTTTGACTCATATCCCAGGAATTGGATAGATTTTCTATATTGAAATATGATCTATTGTTAAAAAGAAAAAGATCCAATTCATTGAAAAAAAAAAAACTTCAAAACTCACCCTGTACAATTGATCGTATCGAACAGAAATGTTGAGTAGGATCATTAGATGTTGAAGGAGGTCTAAAATTTCCATTATCCCTAATTACCTACATCATTATTCTAGCTTTCTGTAGAGAAATGAAGCTTTGAATAATAAAACCTACAAAAAAGAATCAGAAACATGCAGAGAGAATAATTCAATTCGGAGACGGAAATGTCATCCACTGGAATCGAAAAGGAATAACGAAGATACTCTTTCCAGTTCCATATCGATGAAACAACAAATACATATTCAATTACGTTTGAAACAAAGAGGAAATTCTTTGTTAACGAAGTTTGTTTGCTCTCGAAATAATACGATCTGATGCAGGGATGTATCAAGGGGGAACGTTCGAGATGCAATTAATTTTCATATTGTGTTCGTTTATAAGTTGCTGCATTGGTTTATAACAGGTGAGAACTATACACAGTGGTTTTTGTTCGGGATTTTTGAAAGCGTGAAGATATTGACTCTACCAATGTACAAATCTTAAAACAAGATACAATAAAAAATTCTATAACGAGATATCAACTTTTTTATTTAAAACACTACAACTAATGGTAACACTATAGGAGCATTGGTAAAACTACTGACTCACCAGTCTTTATACTAAAGTTGAGGAAAAATAATGCCATAGAGGGAGTAAAATCTGAAACATCTAATGGGATTTGTTTGGCACCTATGAGAAATAGTGCGCATGTGCGATAAAGGTAAAGTGGCTTGAAGTAGGATAACAAGGAAATATGGGGATAAGGTAATCGGCAGCAAGTGGATAAATTTCACGGTATAATACGTGGAATGAACACATAATGACATGTCCCTTTTCTGGACCGCGAAGGTTTATGACGCATGCGTATAACGCCAACGAGTGTTGGATTCAATCGAAACTTAACGTGCACGTGGTGTACTTATAAGCAACAACGCTCTTTATTTATAATTTATAATTCTATGGGTGGAACAATAGACTCACAGGTCCATCCCTTAGGTTAGAGAACAGTCACAAGTCGTCATAAAATTCTCGGGAATCTGCATGGATCATAAACTAAAGCTCAAATACAAATTCAGGGTAATAAGGGAGCACATCCACTTCACCGACAATACACATAGATGGTTTGTTTCATTGATATACATCTGTTGTTACTAGTTTCAATACTCATAAAAACCAGTAGGCAGGTATGGAAAATCTTCGCACTAATTTTCCTCATTTACGAGTATTTCCAAAGGTTATGGAAGATGAAAAGGGTTCCCTTCCACAAAAAGATGATGACGAATATCCCCATTTCATCCCGATAACTATACAACAGGAACATCTGTCGTTTTTCTCATGACAGGTACGGAGTACGCAGAGACAACAATCCCCGCTCCTCTTCTTCCCGCTAATGGCCTCATCAATTCATTATTTCATGAATTCTGGATCAGAGAGGTAGGTTGCGAACTTCCCGATTGTTCTGGAGCGGCGCAGGTTGACAGTTATTAATTGACTTTGTTATAATTTTCTATGAAGATTCTCGCTCGTCGTAGATGAACAATGGTCACGAGATATCGAATTAATTGACTGTTATTACTTATTAGGGAATATGGTTCGCCAGGTAATTAGTTTGCAGATTCAATTATGAAACGACCTGGAGGTTATTAATAGCGACTGGTTATGAGTTTTCTCTTTCGTGATCAAGACAAAGAAGTGATAATGATAGAGTAAACCATTCTCATAATTTTTGAATGGGAGGACTATGGAAAGCTACTACGGAGTATTTATTTGTGAACAGTTTTTTTTAGCGTCTGGAGCTCAGCATACAGGGTGAGTCTTTGACTTGTACATATATTTTAACTGTAGATTCTTGAGGCCAAAGGAAACCTTTTTTTTATTTTCCATTTTTTCGAATTCGGCTCTGTTAAAGAGATATAGCCATTCGAAAAAATCAATCGGGCTAAGTACGTGCCTGATATTATTCTCTGCAAACACTTCAAAGTTCATATTTTTCGATTGAAATTGATGTGATTATAAGATATTCTGGGTGATACATATAAAAAATACTCAAGCACTAACCTTATTTGAATAAGAATGTTATAAACACGATATTTCCTAACAAAACACTTAGTTCTGTCCGATCATTTCGGCTATATAAAAAGCTATATTTCTCACACCAAAATAAGTTCCTTCTTCGATTGTCCTGAAGATTAGTTTATAGACACTAATAATTTGTTCATATTTCCTCGATATTCTAAAACGATCTAATAAAAATTGGTTTCTCACTAACCTATCCCAACTCCATTAACCAAAGTCATATGTTCCGGTGTCAATGACCTAACTATACCCATCCTCTGTGATATTCAACACAGAACATATTCAATTCACCCACAGAACTCTAGAGAAGACGATGCCAGATTGCCGATTTTCTCTTCAAACAATGCGAACTCAAGAAAGCAGTACGTCCCCTATCGTTAGCGGATGAAATATCACAATCGCTGAAGTCGTCTAGGCTTTGCTCTTTAAAAATGCCAAAAGAGTAGTTCTGATTCTCGCCAATATAGCGCTACGTTCCCTTCAGAAGGCCGTGGAATCCACGGCGTGGATGAAGCCATTGTAGCCGTGACGCAAGACCGTTGTTCTGTGCTCCAACCAGTCCAACCTAAAACTTTAGTCAGTGATCCCATAGACGAAGTTCACTCTTTATTTATTTACAGAGAATGAAGCAAACAGGCTTAGAATATAAAACAAATATTCTAAGCAAAAAGGTGATGATTATGTAAATGACTTTCAGTGAATTGATGTGATAGTGTCGTTCTGGTGTCGAGTTATATTGTTTCGATAGATATTTTGCTGAAGGACCGGTAACAATGAATTTTAAATAGAAACTGCCTATAAAATAATTTCATGCTTCTTAGAATTCAATTTTATGTCCCACGAATGTAGAATTTTATTATTACATATCTCTACATCAAACGTTTTTTCATCATAGAGATTTTAGTCTTGACAAAGTTGATAAACATTCTGACAACGTTGGTAACTTGTTGAGAGACCAGAGAAAAAAATTATATTCGATGAGATTCAACTCAGGACAGCACTCAGATAATTCTTGAAATTCATGATTTTTTCCTCTAATTCAATCTTATACAATTAGGAATAACTTGAGAACGACGCGTTTTATTGAAAAAATATAGGAATACTTTTGTTTGCTAAAATAATCAATTCTGGCGAAAACGTGAACCGTTCATCTTTTTCGAGTGGATTTTATAGTATTTTTGCGTGAATTTATAAGTCGACTATACTGTAACTTTTTTACCAGGAGAAATATGAAATAAGTTTCAATTGAGGAATATGCACCATGAATAGAGTAGACAATAAACCAAAATTCAGTTCATTCGAAATATCGGTTCCGAATATATGGAAAGAATAGTGTTAATTTCATGGATTTTTGACACCCTGTATCTTCCAAACGGAACCGAATTTTGAAAAATAGTATGGGAAAAAAGTGTTTCTTTTGATGGGAGGAATCTGTAGTTAAAATATATGTACAAGTCAAAGACTCACCCTGTATACAAAATTCTGAAACACGAGTAATAGATGCGAAATACTTGGCCAAAGAAAACCTGAAACACTGAAATCTTGCGCTATTATTGAAACACCCTCAAGGCTTTGTCAAATAAGGACTTATTAACAGCTACAACTGGTCTCTAGATTGTTGAAGTAGAGAATTATCCACTGTAAGCTTGTATTTCGGAACAGAATCGAATGAACTTCAATTTTTCTCAAGAAACATTTCATTCCATCCCCAGGGAGCAACCATATGGAGGAATAGGACCCAAAATCGTTACGAATACAGGGTTATCCATAATTCCCGATTTTGAAAGTATAAAATATGTCCGTTCCAAATCGAGAAGTCCGCAAAATGAACTATTTCAATTTTCAGCCACTTCCTATGACCAGATTTTTTTATGCTGGAATAAGAAAAGAACATAAATATATAATTTTCATATCACATACTCACATAAAAAAAATCTGGTCTTAGGAAGTGGCTGAGAACTCTCAGCCGTATTGATGTTTTTATATCAAGTACAGTAGTGAAAGAAAACTCCCACCTCAACGGAGTTTATCTTGAAATAGAGGGTGATGGAAAAACAGGTGGTTTTTGGGTATTTTCGTTAGGTTCGCAGTTTATTTCATGACTGAATCACCCTGTATTCTTTGAAGTCCATGATGATATGTTCTGAAAAAAATCAAACAAACATCTGAAGTCAATACAGGGTGTCCACTTAACCTTAATGTGAATATTTTCTATAATAATGGATGACCCAGTATGCATTCTTGTCATTTCAGGTTTTTTCGATGTAACAACAACAAATCTATTGAAACAGTTCATTTTGCGAACGTTCTCGCTCTGGAACTGGCATATTTTATACTTTCAAAGTCGGGTATGCATTCAATTATGGATAACCCTGTATTCGTAACGATTTTCGGTCATATTCCTCTATATGGTTGCTCCCTAGGGATGGAATGAAATGTTTCTTGAGAAAAATTGAAAAGTTCATTCGATTCTGTTCCGAGATACGAGCGTAGTAAAAGTGGGTAATTCTCAACTTCAACGCCCTGTATATCAAAAACTAGTCATAGGATAGGGTTGGGGCCATAGACATTAGACACATTCGATCAGTAGGTCGAGCACTACATTATACCAAAATTTTAGAACATTTGACGGAACGCCATTTGCCATAAGAAAAGTGCAGGGTCCTTTACCAATCACTCTCTCCTACTGAGAGATGAAATGACTTTTACGAATCGCATTTTTGTCAGTACCGATATTTCACATATTTTAAGACAGAGAAATTAGAATTATCAGAAAAGTTTCATTGAAACTTTCATAATTTTCTTCAACTGATATTACGTTTTCGATTTTCAATGTCATTTAAAATGTTATGAATAGAATCGAGGGAAATGTGAATCGATGTTATTTCAAAGTTCATGAGGGAATTTCTGGCACCTGAAATCACGTCAGCAGTTATTGTTAACCCCAATGATTCCGATCATAAATCAACAATGTATTTCCATTATTAAACAGAAACCCACTCTGGTGAAACGTTCGGAAACTAAACGTGTTAACAGTGAAAACTAAAAGTTTCATGTATCCCGAATGAAATTCAATTCACATTTCACAATTATTATTTTTGTACGATTCGGCTATTGATGCGCAGTCAAATGGTGAAACGGGCATGAAAACAAGTTGTTATATAGTTGTTAGTGAGTTATTCACCAACCGACGGTAACAAAATCGATCTCAAGAGTGCCATTAAAAATAACATCGCGTGCCCAATTGCAGTTTAGGTTGGACTCGTGTAATTACTATAAATAAATTATGGACTTCACGGACAGCCATATTCATTCTGGCACCTGAGCACCATAATTTGACTGGTATAAATCAGAGGCTGGAAATAACGACCCTACCACAAAGAACATGTGTACATTAGGCACGGGCCAATGTGATGATTTTCAACAGTTTTTTTTCACCGCATCAGCGATGAAGGTTAAAGCTTCGATCATCGAAATAATATCATCAGTCATGAAAGTAACGGAATGTGCTAAAGGTCAAAAACTCGAGTACTGCAATATGTATTCTATATATTATAATGAAAATACCAATATAGATTGAAAAGTTTGTGTTTTTTTTTTCAATCATGTATGAATTCAGTATACTAAAACGGGAATGAGCATAACATATTTCGATTTATTCAAAGTATGTCTCAGGATATTCCACCTCAAACTATATCCCTCATCTGGCATTGATTGATCTCCTCTCCTATGAGAAAAGATTTAGAGAAATCCCATGATGGTTATTGATAATAAATAAAATATAAAACGACGATTTGAAGGATATTGCTCACCTGTTCGGAAGACGTTGTCAGAAATGAGTGACAGTATTGCAGGGAGAAATGTCCTTTTGGTTCTCGAGCAAGAAAGCAGAATAATCGACGATGAGGATCACAGGTTGCGTAGGAAATTCTTCTCAGAGCATGAGCCATATACACGACCTGCAACGAAAAATATTGTTGTTGTTATTCATGAAGTTATGCGAAAAGAATAATATATTAATTATTGCTCTTTATCATTAAATAGCTGATGAATGAGAAAAAAAAAACGTAGGGAAAAAAGAGAGAGAGGAAAAAATCAAATAAAATTGTTTAACACAAATAATTCAATTGTAAACTATAGCAATCTTCTCAGGTTTCATTCGTCCAGATTGCTATTTCGCGCTGGTTTCATCTGAGTATTATTTATAGAGTCTGTTTTGTCTTTAAAAAAGAAGAATAATATAAGTCAATGTGATGCTCGTGATAGTTCACCCATGGAAATTATTGGATTTATCAATATGTAGAGTATAAAAACGATTTTTCAGAACAAGCACAGAATTTCCACGAACTCTGAAACATTGTATCGCCTTCCATTCCATGAATTCATGAAATATTAAAAATAATATAGCATTCAAGTAGTTTTTCCCTTCTGAGTCACTGCATGTTCAGTTTTCTGAGTTGATTGAAAAATTTTTTCATACATAATACCAATAGAGATGGAATTTTGCCGGCAAAATTTCTCGATTGTAATATAAAAGTTTGTTGCTCATGACATTTTTTCCAAAATCACTCGCCTGATGGCTCGTGATTTTGATACATATGTCAATCCCGAAATTTCCGAAAAGCAACAAACATGAATATTACAAGAGAGAAATTTTACCTGCTTAAATTTCATCTCGAGTGGTATTCGGCATGACTATTCCACGAGAAAATACGGTAATATGTTCACATTTGACGCGTATTGCGCTATTTGGCAAATAAGAATTCATCATAGATTGACTAAACCACTAAACGTTGTTTTTTTTCTCTATGATATTTATTTCCGAAGCTATCTATGAATTCGAGGAACGTCAAAAATTTTATCGCTGAAAAACTAACTTGTTAGTTTTGCCGGCTTGAAAATTTTGTCGAGATGAAACGATCGTTGCTACGGAAACTTCCTCACTACAAATGAAATGAGTGGAATAGTCAATTGAATTTTTGTACATGGAACAATTTTGAATTGAGCAAGTGGACAGAATACTTGCTAATTTGATATGAATTCGTGACAAGGTTGTAACCTAGAACTATCATAACAAAGCGGTGGAAAATCAAGCTCAACATAATGTTGGATTCTGAACTTTGGGTGCATCAAAACGTTCCATATTGAAAAATGAGCAAATCCAATATATAACTTTTTTGTTTCTTTACTTTTCCTCCTGAAAATGGTATTTTGTTCGCAAAAAAATTGTAAGTATGCTCGTTCTTATTTCTTCATATATGCCCCAGTCAAATATTTCAGGAATTATTGTCCCTTTCGAAAATACAATGAATCTGATAGATTTGTTGCTGAATGGTGAATGCGTAAATGTTTTATCGGAGTTCTATTCTGTCTTCTGGTTTGCAAACCCAACCAGGTCAGAAATGTTTTCAAAAGGATACTACCGCCTACCGGTGCCGAGAAGTTTTTATTTGGAATAAAATAGGTGAAACAATGCTAACAAGACGTCTACAACGGCGACAGGCATCCCGTTCGGAGGTTGTAACCCGACGACTCACTACTCCGAATGGGTGATGTAACTGGATCTAGCCGTATCCCCTAAGCTCTTTTCTGTTCATGTTCTTTTCGTGCTTACAGATTTCGATAGTCTTCATATTAATCCTAGGGTAATAATGGTGGAAATGACCTCTGTGTTAACCAATAGAATGTTATGTCTATCCATGAAAGCATGCAGAATACCTACGTCTGATACAGTCGACAACACCGTTCATGTTCTTTGACCCGTTCATAAATCTTTCTTTAAAGCGTCCCTACGTAATCTTTTCCACAGTCGCAGGGTATTCTATGAACACCAGCTTGAGAAAGTGGATCAGTTTTACCTTCGGCACTCCTTAGGACCTGTACCAGGTTTTCCAATTTTGTCTATCAGCGATTGAATGAGAGGTTAGGGTGTTCCCTGTGCGTTGATGCAGGAACGCGAATGAAACGGCGGAACATATACTGGTCACGTGCGGTAATTGAGTATTGAGGTTAACACGACTAGGGAACCCCACACTTTCCATATTTATGATGAGAGGGACTCCTTCCTGTCGGCTCGCGGCGATATTGTCGGCGTGCCTTCGGGTCTGAGTCTCTAGTATTGCGTAAATGTGAGACCTTCGTTCTGTCAACCATGGGTGCCGCAAAAGAAGAAGGTTAGGTTAGATTACGTTAGGTGAGATTAGGTTAGGTTAAATCTGCTAAAGTGAAGTTATGTTTATGAGTGCCCCTGGCTCAGTTGGAATTAAGACCCAAAGGTCCGAAGTTCAATCCCGAGCTAGGAAAGAAATTTTCTAGTCTCGGTAGGGGCCACCATTCTCACTGTTGGGTCAAAAATTAACAGTGCTGTGCCTAAGGTGGCGTAAGGACACAGTAACAAAGCCTACACAGAACACAACTGCTTACTCCGAACTCGGCACAAGTTACAAGCTTCGAAGCTTGTAATTTCAGAGGGGTCTCCACAGGAGACCTAGGAGTAATCAGGATAAACAATATATCATATCATATGTTATGTCACTGGCGAATACTGGGGAGTGGGACATCGAAATTGACAATAATCCCTTTATAAGCAGTTCTATAACGTTGGTAAAAAATTTCTATCTATTGATGCCCCCTCCCTGAAAGAATGCATGCCCCCCCCCCCCTGAAAAACTGTCTGGATCCGCCAGTGTGTTATGTTAGTTTGACTTTTCGTTGGAAATTATCTCGAAATGTCTATTTTTCTTTATTTTCTCTTTCGAGTTGTAGGTATCTATAAGAAATAAATGATTATCGCGAACCAACTCTTCAACTGGCAAATATTCAGGCCCACATATACGTCGAGCTCTTTCAATAAGTATTTTGATCACACCAAGTTTTGTAGGAGATGGTGATCAAACTGCTTGTATAGATATCTATCTGTATGGGTGGGTTTTCTATAAACCTTGTGTCCTAGCTTGCCATCAGGCTTCCTAGTAACCAATACAATCAGGAAAGGTAGTACACCATCTCTCCCTACTCCCATGGTGAACTTAATGTTAGGATACTTGCTATTGAGATGTTGAAGGAAGACATCTAGTTGTTCTTTATCGTAACTCCGAATCATATCATCCACATATCGCAACCATTTGGATGGTTTCTTTGTGGCTATTTCAATCGGGTTGTTTTCGATTTTTTCACCAAGAAATTGGCAATGGCAGGACTAAGAAGATTACCCATAGCGACTCTCCTCCTAATGGACCTTAGCTAGAAAGCCCCGAATAAATAATTTTCAAATTTAATTCTTGTCCTTAAATTACACTTTCGAGAAACTTGGTAAATGCAGTTCATAGGAACAAAATGATGGAGGCGCTGGTGCGAAATACACCCAAGGAAAATTGAGTTTGATAGTATTACTGATTTTTTGTCTACTGTGATAATCTTCGTGGATTTTACAGTCCGAATTCATGGAGTTGGATGTAGGGAACTCAGTTAAAAAGATATTTTCCATAATATACGCATCAGTCAGAAGAAAGCACAGTGAAAAACATAATATATTTTCCGGGAGCCCAAAGCAAACTTTCTCCAGACACATTTTTCAAATGAATAGCGGATGTGTCTTCTCCCATTCAGTCGACTGTCGTCTGTTCCATTTGCCAGCACACAATGTAAAAATGCCACTATACTCACTCTCCATGTGTGTGGAGGAGGAGTGTTGGCGAAACTCATCATTTAAAAAATATATAAGCAGCCATGCGAGGGAGAGCGCCTTTTCAAGTAGAATGTAAACATTTTTTTGTCGGGGCGAAAAGTAATTGTGAGAGCACGTCGCGCGTAACGTGCGCGATGGGAGGTTTGGAGGACCTTCCTGGACGATGCGGGATCCTGGAAACTTGCTCGGAGCGTGAAAAGAAATGTGGTCACGGTGGACCAGAGGAGTCTGGCTTGCGGGATTTACGAGGACGAGCTGGATTTTGGGCGCCTTTGTGCAGCTGATGCTTTCACGGGAAGTTCGCAAACTGGATAAATGAAAAAAGTTGACTCGTTCATCATTAATTCGTATTGTCCTGGATATTATCTCAGGGGATTGCATGTTTTATCACTTCATTCAACAATTTTTTTTATATTATAAAATTAGTACATGGGTTTCTATGAAATCATGTGTTTTTTGAAGTGACTATTTCACTCTTTCCATTTTTAGTGAGGAAGTTTCCTTAGCAACGATCGTTTCATCTCGACAAAACCTACAAGTTGATTTTTCAGCGATAAAATGTTTGACGTTTCTCCCATTCATAGATAGCTTCGGAAATGAATATCATAGAGAAAACAAACAACGTTTAGTTAATCTATGTCAAATGTGACCATATTACTCAATGTAAGACATTTTCTCGGGAAATAGTCATGCCGAATACCACTCGAGATGAAATTTGAGCAGGTAAAATTTCTCTCTTGCAATATGAAAGTTTGTTGCTTTTCGGAAATTTCGCTCATGACATTTTTTCCAAAATCACTCGCCTGACGGCTCGTGATTTTGATACAACTGTCGCAGAATTTCCGAGCAACAAACTTTCATATAACATATTACATATGATAAAATTGTAAATTGAGATAAAACACATTAAAATTAAGATTGAAGCCAATTTTTTTCCATTTGAAAAATAATTTTATGAAAATTTTCCATGTGGTGGATGCACAGAGTCCAACTTGTTGTGAAAGTCGACGAATAGACAAATCTGGATTTTCCTTACCACTATCACTTACAGCAGCGATATTTTCTTCTGTACGTACAGTTCTCTGTCTTGTTGTTGTTGCATCTAGTAGAAAAAATATTGTCCGAAACCTATGGATTTGATTGATTGATTGATTTGCTGACGAACAAGAGACCGGGTTAGCGCTAGGCCTCCATGTGACACTGCGACCAACTTGGGTCTATTGTATCACTCTTTCGTCAGTGGTTCCTCACGAGAATAGGTTTGTGTCCTTCATCAGATTCAGTAGCCTGTTTATGAGGTTTTTCGGATTCATTCCCGTTTCCGGATTGATTTCTCCGAAGATTCTGTGGCGCCTTCTTCCCAGGGCGTCACATTCAAAAATTATGTGAGAGGCTGTTTCTTCCTCTTCACCACAGAGTCTGCAATCCACGGGTTCTCCAAGTATTCCAATGGTGTTCAGATGTTTTCTGAGGCCGCAGTGTCCCGTCAGTAGACCTACTATTATACGTGCCTCTGTTCTGTTTAGATTCAAAAAGTCAGCCGTCAAGGTTTGGCTTGTGTGTCCTACCATGGCTTTGCTGTGTGTTTGCCCGTCGCTCTGTTCCCAGTGTTGTCGGTGTCTTTGTTCTATCCACCCCTCAATCAGGGTCCTGCATCGGTTTTTGCTGATTCCAAGCACAGGTTTTGGCTCTGTGAATGGCGTTTCAGATGCTTGTCTTGCTAACAGCTAACCGGTCTGCTTTTTCGTTGCCCGCTATTCCCTTGTGACCTGGCACCCACATAAAAGTGACCTTGTTTCGTTTTGCCAGCTCCAGAAGGTCCTGGAGGCATTCCCAGACGAGTCTAGACTTTATCTGTGTCGGTTTGAGAGCTTTGATGGCGCTATTGCTGTCAGAGAGAATGTGGATGTGTTTTCTTTGGTAGCCACTTTCCAGGTTCTTCTGTATGCATGTCCTAATGGCATGTGTTTCAGCTTGAAATAACGTGGCGTGTTTGCCGAGAGGTATTTTGTAATCCCTTCTTGGCCTCACTCCATGTATTCCAGCTCCTGTTCCTTCATCTGTCCTAGAACCGTCTGTGTAACAGACTATTTCTGCAGATGATTGTGATTTTGAATGGTTTTTCGAATGAGTATAGGGGTTGCATGTAGTCTGAAATCATATCGAGCTCGGCTACGTCAGCTACATGTGTGATTCTGGTGTGCCCAGTTGTGCTGGTTCTCCAGCTTTTTGTTTGGATCAGTCTGTATGCACCAATCCTGGCCTCTCCCATGACATGTAAAACCTCAGGATAGTTCGACGAATAAGCAAACCATAAATTTCACGAAGTGCTCTATGAGTTTGGCGAATAGAACACTGATTTTGAAAATAAATCTCAACAGTTTGTAAACGTTGTTGTGGCGTGAGACTCTCCATGATAATTTGTCAATGCTTACTGGACAGAAGTGTCAAAACAAAATGGCTTCTACTCTCTCTCAAATCACAGTACTCCCTATCGAAAATTCTACCACTCTGGAAAAAAACAACCGACATTTCCATTTCCTATTCCAGAAATTCGGAAACAAGCAATCTGAAAGAAACACAAGGACGAGAAATGACTATTTTGTTTTTGATTTCCGTCCCTGCCACCCCCTAAATGCGGCCACGCTTTGTATAATCGCATCAAGGCAACGGCTGATACCAGAAATCGATGGAGTTAATCAGACGTTATCTCTCATCGGGCGAAAGCCCTGTCGTCGCCCTGGATCTGTGTACCTGGCAGGTTATTGCCATGCGGGTAGCACGATAACACTTTGATGTTTTTGGACCATGCAAGAGAGAATCTATAAATGTAACACCAACCGGCCCTATCGATCGGACACATTATTAACGGGTTCATTACTCCGAAATGCAGTTTACACTCTGAACACAGATTTCTACTGTTTTGTTCGTGTTAAGTCACGATGGCAGAAGCCAAAAAAAGAGAATATGATGATTGACTCCTTTTCATACCTTCAACCACCTTGGAAAATGCTTTTTATCTGTTCAACTAAAGACGAAACAAAGCCAGTTTCAGGCATAGCGTCTACATTTCAGAAAAATTCTCAGATCCCTCAATGTTCGAATTATTTTTAAGGGTGAGAAATACCTCACATTGAAAAATCCTCACATGCTTCAAATTATCCCCATTGAATAATAGTGTCTTGTGATTTTGGTGAATATTGACTTGATTGACTTCCCGGTATATAGTTATAATTTATTATGAGGGGGTTACAGTTCACTGCGAGCTAAAGGTCCATTTTGCTCCCTAACAGAGCTGTCCTCACCACGTACTTTACAGTGTCTTCCAGTTATCTAATGGAATCCATTGTGTGAAGGTTTCAACGAGGCTTGTTCCTTACTCCTGCAAGTTTCTTGCCCAAAGCACCCTCTCCTTTGGCTTGCAATAGCAAGGTATTCCGTGACTAGGTGAATAGGAGTTTTTTCCTCCCATAGAATCTACACTTTTCAGTGTCCGATGAATCGATTCTCACCAGATGCTTCCTGAGACTACAGTAAACTGCCAGAAAGCTAGTAGATGGTTCTTA
The DNA here is from genome assembly GCA_951802165.1 of Adalia decempunctata. NCBI lineage: Eukaryota > Metazoa > Arthropoda > Insecta > Coleoptera > Coccinellidae > Adalia > Adalia decempunctata. Next base: position 20,866,289 of record OX637701.1, read on the forward strand.
CTGTGATCTAGAAACCTTTTGAATCTTTTTGGAGTGATCTATTCCATTTTCATTTCGGTTTTGTCCTTCTCCAGAAACTCTTGCTTTCACCACCGAAAAGTTCTGGACCAGTGAAAGACGTTCCTGCGCCCTCTTTGACAAGCAGATTCACTTCTTCGTTTCATCTGACTCTCGAATGACAGGAAAACCAGATAAAAGATACCTTATTTTTCTTGCCTACCTCATTGAATTTTCTCCGGTAGAAAACACTCCTTTAGTAGCAAGTCCAATCCTCAAAAGTTTTGGAGTCAATCTGGTAGATTCTTCTTCTTAAGGGGTAGTATAACCTTTTGAATCGTGGTAAATCTTCGTTCAAAAAGTGGTCTCTTTATTTCACGAGTAACTACTACTTTTTTAAATTGAAGTTGAAGAACGTCCCGAGGGCAAATAGTTTTCCTTTTTTCGATTTCATTAGTTTTTCAATTAAAAAAAACAAGGTAATCGTTAGATCTCTGCAATTTTTGGGTTATTGAATATGTTTTTCGTTTTTCATGAGTACAAGCTATATTTTTGAACTAATCATCATGAAAATTTTTGTTGTTTATAGAAGATTAAATTGTCCTGGTGGAAAACAAGATCTATACGTAGAATCTAGTGCTTCCTGGTGAAGACCATTCCTGTTGTACCTTGAAGTTATTCCTTGTGAAAATCAAGTTTTTTGGTCAAGTGCTTCTTAGTGGAGGCCGTTCATGTATTATACTGAAGTTATTCCTGGTGGGAATCAGATTTTTAGTTCGGAGTATTCCTGGGAGGAACCGATTTTGAAGATTTCTGAAGAATTCCTAACGAGGATCATTCCTGAAGAGTTCTGAAATAGTCCTGTTGTATAAAAATTTTGACGTAATTCCTGTTCAAAACTCCCACTTTGAAACCGCATTTAGAGAATGTACTGCTACTAAATTCAACTGTTAAATCTTCTGCACATACCTTTAGAACTAATTTCTGGAGATGAAACTGTTAGGAAATATCAAAACTTCGGACAGGGTAACTCCAACACCTAAGTCTTTGGAAGAATCTCCTTTAGCCAATAAGTTTGACCCTATGAGCGGATTTGGGAAGAAACGTGAACCTATTCCGATTTCATTTTCATAGCAACGCGTCGAAGTTTTATATAATTGTTGCATATTATTATTTGGGATAGAGGAAATAATGTTGAAGTACAATAAGGTTATCTTGAAGCTCTATTCTAACAGAACTGGCTGGCGGTGTCCAAATCTATTTGTTCTTTGACCAATTATTCAATTCTTCATTATTCAATATTTGGTCTGAATTTGCAACACGAATAGCTTTAAAGTGTCGTCATCGAGACTTTTGTGGATTGATATTTTGGAAACACCGCTGTGTTCAGGAAACTTCCACCTCACAGCCTTTCCAATCGTCCAATAAGATCTAATAGAGGTTGAATGCTATTGGTTGACATATTACGTGACGCTTTAAGAAAGCTTCTATATCTTTTGCCGTAGCTCGTATATTCATTTCATCTTTTTCGAGCTGAAAGTATTGTTGCACATATTGTTCTTTCAATGATATGATAGAAACACTAGGTATTTTATTGAGGAGAATTGATATCCAAAAGCTAGCGACTGTTTTGTCTGTTGAAACTGATGAGTCAGAAATTATTCACACGATGAGGGAAAAACTGCTCAGGTTCCACCCATCATTCCACGTAATTTACGTTCACTTTATTGCCCCAACAATAAGTTGAAAAGTTGCAAAGATACCGCACGCTAGCATGACATTGGCAAGAATCTCCCCAAACCCAACTTTTTCCACCAGCACCACCGAGTGATTAATTGCATACACGTCGGAAAGATTGGAGCTTTGCTACTAGGGGAAAAAGCTTCTAAGCAGATGTAATTTCCTGCCTCTGTTGTTGGAGACAGTCAGCGAATCAGTTCCTTCCTATCACATTTTCGAATTGAACCCCTCAAACAGACAAATATGGACTTGAGCGGGAGTCTGGCTCATTCTCGTTACTTTTTTTAATAGCCCGGACTAGTTTTAACCGTAATTACTTCCGTTCCGGCTCATTTTACTCCGGAATTGATAGTTTGGGGTCCGGGTGTATTTTCGGTTCCGAGCTTGCGCCAGGTTGCGAACGGTCGGGATTTCGTTTGAACTTCGACATAACCGAAGGGTTTTCACGGTCGATGAGTTGCAGGAGAATGATTTTCGGAGTTAGGAACTCATTTTTTGCAGCTGTCGGGATAGATGAAGACACTAGTTCTGCTTCCATTCGGCAACTCAGTCGCCTCATCAATGTGGACAATTCGTGTGGAGAAATTGACCAGAAATGAGGGTGGTACTTCAAACAGCAGCTACTTATGTGTTCTCTATACAGAAGACGTTGTTCACTCGATTACCCCCTCCTCTAGGTTATGAGTTGAGAGCCAATCCAACACGTATTTCATGCATTGAATTAATTTTTCTTCTTGTATCGTATAGCTTTATGTTAACCTTTTGAAATACCTTTAATTATTGAATTCTTCAATATTTTGTCTAAATTTGCAACACATTCAGTTTTGAATTCTCAGCATTGCAACTTTCGTGGCTTGCTGTTTCGGCAACAACGCTGTGATATGTGGATATATTGAAAAATTCTTAGCCTACTATAGAGCCAAAAAAATTTCAATGTGAGAATATTTTATTACTCAACATATTCTCCTCTTAATTGAATACATTTATTACAGCGAACCTGCAACGTCTGTAGACCTTGCAAGAAAAATGTTTCTTCTTGCTCTACAAACCAGTCCTCCACAGCTTTTATCACCTCCTCGTTGGAAGAAAATTTACGACCTTTTAAATTTTTTTTCAGTTGAGGAAAGAGATGATAGTCGGACGGAGCCTAACCTGGTGGATAAGAGGGGTGTTCTAGTAATTCTAACCCTGAATCACGAATTTTTTGCATGATAACATGAGATTCGTGTACAGGGGCGTTGTCCTGTAAAAACAAAATACCTTTGGATTGCTTTCCGCGTCTTTTCTCTTTAATTTTTTCCCGTAGAGTGGTCTGTAATGTCGAATAGTAATCTCCAGTTATGGTTCTACCTTTATCCAAAAAATCAATCATGATTACTCCATGTCAATCCCAAAAAACTGAAGCAAGTACTTTTCCAGCAGATTTTTGGACACGAAACTTCTTAGGTCTTGGAGAACCAGAGTGTCGCCATTCCATCGATTGTTGCTCTGTTTCAGGATCGTAGAAATGTACCCAAGTCTTATCCATGGTAACAATTTGGTTGAAGAAGTCTACATCGTTTTCAACTCAAGCACAGATCGAACGCGATGCTTCTACCCTTGCACGCCTTAGGTCAACATTCAAACAGTTGGGGATCCATTTGGCAGAAAATTTTCTGATGTCCAAATTGACGTGAGCTATTGTATAATGAACGCGTTCGTATTAAATCTGCAGTGCTTCAGATATCCATTTTAGCCCAATTCGACGGTCTGATAAAATCATGTCATGAACTGCCTTTCCCGATCGGTCATCATCTTCAATGGAAAATTTACCTCTTTTGAAACTTGCAGTCCAATTTTTCACGGTCGCATACGGAGGACATTGATCACCAAGGATATCAAGCATATAATCGTAAATCTGCTTACCTCTTAACACTTTTAAATACAGGTACTTGATGATGGCTCGATACTATAATTTTTCGATTTTTACAATTTCGGAGGACATCTTTTTTTTAAATTATTGCGTGACTCTGGTTTACTTTTTTGACGTCGATCTCTACACTGGCACTTCTAATAAGTGATTGTTCGTTGATATGATATCGCAATATTTTGTTTATGCATGGAACTGGTCTAGGCTAACTAGATATCAATATATCCTCGTAAGTAAGGTTCATTCTCTTAGCTCACTTTTCCAGAGATGTCTGTGATCTTCCTTCAATTTGAATATTCCAATAAGATCTAATAGAGCGTGAATTCTATTGGTTGACGTAAAGATGCTTAGAAAAAGTAGTGTGGCACTGATTAGATTTTTCTGTAGACTTTCCTGTCGGAAAAATCTGAGTATTTGCCCTGGTTTTCATTCCTCTCGAAAAGAGTCGCGCTATTTCTTCATAACCAGAATCTCATATGTCATTCAAAATGAATACGTATCGCATATTAGACCAAAGAACGTCTAAGGAATGGATAACCCATTTACAGAGGATACACAGGGTGTTCCTAAATAAGTGTATCAACGGTCAAGTGTAGATTTCTGTTCGATTTCTTACTCCGGGTCTTCGTTTCAGAGATACAGGGTGTCAACAATTCATCTTTTTTTCGGTTTTTTGCTAATATCTCAGGAATCGTTTGAACTACGGAACTGAGTTCTTGTACACACATTGCCACTGATAATGGCTACTTTTTTGCACTTTACTTGAATTCAGTAGACGAGCGAGTGACGGAGTTATTGAATTTGCACAAAGGTTTAAGCCCCCAACTTCTGCACCACTGAACATATTTGCATTTGCGCAGCAAATTCTGATGCGTCAATATGTTTTACATAAAAAAGGTACTACTGGATCATTACTCTAAAGTGATCCATTTTTGTGTAAACTGGCATTTTATGATTTTTATGATCAAAAACAATTTGCTAACGTTTTATAAATTTCTTGTTAATGGAAAAATTCTCGTGATCTTGTTGAGTATGGTCGCCAAAAATAATGAAAAATAACTTTGCAATTCAGACTTGAAAACCTTGTTGTAAAATTTTGTTGAAATTAATAAATTTGTTAATTATCACTAGAAATTATCAATGCGTTAGAATGAAAAACACATTGGCGCATCAGAATTGGCTGGCAAGTGCAAATTTGTCTAGTGGTGTAAAAGTTGGGGAGTAAAACCTTTGTGCAAATTCAATATCTCCGCCACTGTCACGTTGAATGAAACCAAGCAAAGAGCGAGAAAGTAGCTTTTGTTAGTGAAAATAAGTGTATAAAAACTCACTTCTGTAATTCGAACGATTCCTGAGATATTAGAAAGAACTGAAAAAATATAAATTTTTGACACCCTGTATCTTGGAAACGAAGATCCGGAGGAAAAAATGGTAGTTTTTCATGAGAAATCTTTAATTGACCGTTGAGCCACTTATTAAGAAACACCCTGTTTCAACATTGAAAGATTATGAGTCATTTATTTATAGAAATTCTTCCTTTGAATGTATTCGGAGTTATTTTGGTGAAAATGGATTATGCACTTGTATTCCTCAGGCAAGAAACGCTTACTAATGCCATTCGACGTATGTTGACTCGGTGCCACTTCTTTGATCTCACCTGCTTCCTTTGATTCCAACGGATTAAATCCTTCTTCTTCAGTGATTTATTCAACTGATTAGTTCCATGTATCAGAATTAGAATGTCGAGTGCTTTCTTTAATAGCTATCACACGAATGGAAAACATTTTCTTTGAGGTTGTTGTCAACGATTTATCAGTGAAGACAACCCTTGAATAATGAAGGAACCGCTAGTCAATTTGAATTAACATGGACAATGCCTTTATTATAATCTCTATTTTAGAATACTATAATTTGAGTAAATGATTCAAAACTTGATGGAATTCAGTATGAAAAATTTTATATTAGAGAGTCGAGCATGATGAAATATTGGATAAGTTATTACCACCATCTTGAATACCAAATATCTCATGCACACTGTAACTTCTTGAAGTTTCTAATTGAATAAGTTTCAATTCCTCCTTGGATATCCTCCCATCAGCACGCCCCTGTTTATAGATAACACAACCACCTACGTTACTTTCCTAAATCACATTACAAATACTTCCCACAAGGGATGATAGCCTCATTTGAATTCAACCCTCTATCTGTGCTATTAAATTAGGACCGCGCTGTGATATAAACGATAAAGATTTATTCCAATATCTGTTTCCGTATGATAACTTAGCGCATATTGGGTAGATAATATATTTCCATTTTCATATTACATTAACATCCTGAAGAGTTTTTCTTGGAAGTGGAACGAATAACGAAAGTAAACAAACGTGTATAAAAGACGGGGAAAGTATAGAACGACTTGAGCATCTTGTAGGAATAATCTATTTGGTGAATTTTTAGATATTTTTAGATAACTTTTGAATATTTCATGCGAGGTACATTATTTATGTTATGATGACATATTTTGCCGTTAAATTATTTCAAACTAATTTTCATCAGGAATGAACAAGCAGGGGATGAAGAGAATAAAAAACAATTTTCAGAATCGATCACGAATTTCAAGTGATTACTTCCTGAGAATATTAAAATGTTTGGATGCGGCGCATTGTTATTCTGCTGGAAAACATTATCCTTCAATTCTTGGTCACAAGAATTTGATGTGAATAATTATTTTTCAATTTTTTTCCGGAAAATGGACTTAAACGATGTAATGAAGGATATATTTTCAAGAAAGATTGCAGTGCACATAATAATTGATTTTGAAGAATGTAAAAATTAATTGCTGTAGTTACCTACTCTTTTTGTGGTCGTCAAGTATTACAGATATTCTCAGTGGAAATTCTCAATGGGAGTTTTGTGCGGCTTTTTGAACTTCTTTCTCATTAGCTGCTATGATTGAGATCCATAAGAGCTCGCATGAAAATCAAATTGCTATACTCCATTCCCTTTCTACATGGAGGTCGTAGTAATTACTTAGTTATTTTTCCTCTATGATAAAATTACACTCACTTATATCAACGATAATTAAATCTCTCTTGTCTTTATTCCTTTCTGTCTTCAAATATATTTCATTCTTCAATTGACATTTTTGCTTCTCTCTATCTTCTAACTGTTATTGTGGTTGTATAGGAAGTATCCGGCATTCAGTGATGAGGTCTATGAATAACCAGATCTCGACGAGCACATCTAATGAGCAATTATTGCTGAATGAACTTGCTTTGATAATCCTCTGATTATTGACTTTTTGTGATTATTTCATTCAATTTTCCCTTTATTCTCCCCTAATATCTTTCTGATTTTTCTTCATTCTCCATTCATTCAATCCATCTCCTAGGTTTCCATTCTTCAAACCATTTTTTACCTCCTGGGTTTTCCAATCTAATTGAAGAAACTATTTTCTCTGTTAATACTGGTAATATTTCACGTATATAAACATCGTTGGAAGATTCATTTATGCTATTTTCTTGTACAGAAATCAAGAATCGAGTTATGCAATTTTATCTACTCCCATAGAATAATATCTCCATTATTCAACTGATTTTGATCTGTAATAGTCTATATAAGCCAATAGTGTGAGGTAATAATAACTCACGCCTATAACTCACTCTAATACAAATAGGAAAAATGTAGCTTACGAAATGAATAAAAAAGTCGGGTCAGTGGGGAACTCTATTTCGGACATCAAGGTAACGTTCTCGCCATCCATTTCTACATTTTCTTAGGTCTGAATATTCAAAAATTGCATTTGGAAAACTTGAATTTTTGACGTTTTTTACGGGATTCGATATCGATTCGATTTTCGACAACAGAAATCGCTTCTGACAACTGTTGTCAATTTTGAAAATGCAGATTAATTCGAATTTTACTGAAGAAGTCGAAGATAAAGTATAGTGTTCAATTCGCGGTAATGGTCATAACACCATTGATGAATTACACCCCTCGCCTGACGGCTCGGTCTGCAAAATTCATCTGCGTGTATTATGACTTACATTACAGCTCATTGAACAATATACTATCACCTAGGAGCATATAATAACTATTATTCTATGCTCCTAGCTATTGCTGAAAAATGATGGTTATTGTGATAGTTTATTCGTGAGAAAAAGAAATACTATAGTATTCAATAACGGATCAATTCAAATCAAGAATGTTTGTGATAATACACAATGAGCCTGGAATGAATTTACATCAGTGTTAGAAAACCTGTCGATATCAACAGTTTCTTCAATTAAGTATAGATATACGAATTTACCAGCCAAAACTACTAAAACTTGCTGCTTTTTATTCTGACTGACAATATCTCTTTATTCACTATTATGACATGAACAACTATGATATATCATCTATTTCAAACTAACACAGAGAAATATTCAACAATCAGAAACGGGTTTATAGTTTTGCATTTATAGGTTTCTATGATCTATACTGACATCATTAATAATTATCTTATCAAAGATCCTCATTGATATCGCGATATATCGAAACAATATCGTGCCCACAGCACTGAGGTTAGAGTGTTGTTATAGGATCCGGAGGTTTGGAGTTCAATCCCGAAGTTACGAAAGAATTTTTTTAAGTCAAACCTGGTGGCTATCATCCACTGTTGGATCAGAACTTTTTTTTCAGTGTTTTTTATTTGTTGAATGCGCATCTACCCTCAAGGTGGATCTACTCACAAGTTGGTTTAACAAGCGCAAAAACTGCTGAAATCACTCCTGTCATCTGTGCTTTTATTTTCTGGTCCAATCACGAATTACTGTGAGGTAATGTCTTTATTTGTCCACTATTTTTCATCATGGGTTCAAGAAAATAGTGATGAAAATGCATAACAGATGGAGAGGAACTTTCAAACCAATCAAAACAAAGCTGGGATGTTTCATAAATTGAAATGACTGTAACCTATTCAGGACGTTTGAATACACGATTCAATAAGATAAAAATCGTTAGATTGGTTGACACAGGATAAGGCACTAAAGAACATAATTTTCCTTGAAATAAGACATTGGGTGACTAGAGCAACCGAGTTGTAAGTTCCGTAGGTGGCTGATTTTCTGTCTTGAATATTGAAACTGAAAGGATTATGGCTTTCACGTCCCCCTGTAAAACCTAAGCTATGCACACTGGCAATCACCCAATTGTGAAAGTTATCACGGAATGCTTCGTATTTCTTGGCAAAACTGTAAGGAAAAAACTGCATAGTAAGTTATGGACTGGTTGTTTATAATTATCGGACTATTTTGTACCTGATATTGGCTCGATGAGTTCAGCTTGAAGCGAGAAGGTTCTGATAACTTTTTCTGAATTTTCATAATTCTCATTTCCGTTCAAATTGATTTCTCCATACTGGGGAATTCCCATACGGAGTTGTCATTTGTGTGGGTGCAAAAAGAACTCGTCAGGTGTGGAGCGCATCATATGTCACATATTTGTTTCATTTTCATAACTCATATTGAGTTCATTGATTATAACGATCGTGAATACTTCGGCTCACAATAAGGGCTAATTCTGTTTCCTTTCGGGATATTCTGAAAATTTAATTTTTTTTATCATTATCAGCCTCAGTGACTCCGATTTCAATCCAGTTAAGAACATTTGCGTGAATTCAGTTCGAACAAAAGTGTTACCAGTGGCGTGGATATCTAGTGATACCACAAGGATAGGTGTGCACAATTTGACATTTTCAGCAACGGATTTTCACATCAGCTTCATTCCATGTTCGTTTCTCGAAATCGGTCACTCTGTTCATCGAAAAAGGAGTCATCGACAAGATCTGGTTGACCCTTTTGCTGATAAAGGTAAGACTATATTTCAACTGTTATTTTGGGTACATTTATCCTTTCATTTGTGTTGGGTTTCAAATGCATTTTATACATTTATACAGTCCACTAGCTATCTTATTTTTCTCTTCCGATGTTTTGTAAGTTTTCATTTATTCAATCATATTGAACAGCACTTCGGTTGTTTAACTGAAACTCTACCTATCACGATGGAAGAACTTAGAAATCACAGAACCCGATGAAGTGATTTTAGTTCTTTTTCATTTGAGGACGGTGACATTCAGTGGACCCAATACATTTGCATACTAACCTTCAGGATCGAAAAGTTTAGAGTCATATGAAGAAGTCTGTACTCTCCCCCTTTACTCTTTATTACCAAACTGATCGATCTAAATCATCATATCATTTTTACCCTTCCTTCAGAATAAACATTCTCCTCATTCCACATCCATACACCGACCACAACGAATCCCATGAATGCCAGAAATTAATGCAACATCTTCCTACCATACATCCCCCGCCGATGTAATTTAATAAGCCCGCACAAGAATGGCAGTTATCTCATACCCGGCACGGGCTGAAACGTCCCGAATGTGTGGTTAGGCAAGATTGGATTGATTCAATCACTTGGACACATAAACGGCATTCCGCGACCATGAATAAATGCCTGCGATATAAGGGATGATCCGCCACGATTCGAACGTCTATCCATCAACTGCTGTCAGGTCAACAGTCAACAGTTTGGATAAATCGCCAGGCTCAGTGATGGTGGCGGTGGCGGTTATGTTGCCTAAGTAATTTGAAACAGGGTGGGATCAGAAGACACCCAGAGTCGAACTTTCAGTTTTGAACATTTGTGTGGTTCTATCTGTAAACTTGTAATACTTAATGCATAAAACAAATTTGATTTATTTTCCAAAAGATTCCTTAAGCGTTTTTACAATTCGATTACCTCATTGTTAGGGCTTTCTGGGATATAGAATACGAATTGTCTTTTATAATGTATCTATCGGTTGGCCATCATTTAGTTGTCAAACTAGTATGGGCCAGCAGATCTACCTGATCTACCCCTTAAGTAGTTATCCTCATCGGTAGAACTCGGGTGATTTTATAGGCGAAATGTCAAAGTTTGATCAAGTTTCCTGAAAAAATGGGAAAATTATGGAAAATATGAATACCAAGCTATTTTGCATTGACTTTTCATCTTTCGATCTGTATATTTACATCTCAGCCAGGATATCTGTGAAAAAAGTTTTATCGAGTTTAAAATGGACCTTTCTGTCGAATTTTTCTCGCGATTTTTGCGAATTTTTTAAAAATACTTCTACTTCGCCTAGAGAATCGAAATTTAACACACGTATGAATCGATTATTTCCTTTCTCGACTGTACAAAAATTTCCTCACCATATTGAAGCTTCAATGCGATTTTGAAATTCTTCTGGACCCACTTTTCGAGAGATTCCCTCGGGCCGGTTCACCGAGTTACCATTTAATTATAGAATAATTCTCAGAGACGTTGCCAATGTTTCTTTTTATTCACTCTTTTTTAACTTTGTAAATGAAGTTATTTCTTTTAAGGTTTAAATGTGACGAGGGTTTCGTAGAACTACTACCTTTTCATATTGTTGTATTTCAAGTTGTGCAAAAAGGTGATTAAATGTCTGTAGGCTCATTCTTTAAGAATTTCGAGGTATGAGGAATTGCATAGGTCCGTCCGTTCATTTAGAAGTTTCTTGTTGGTTTATTCGAGTACTTTTATTCTTTTTTCGAATGCACTGTAACAAAGTAATGGACTATTCTGTTCATTATTTTTCAGTGAAATTTTAACACTCGATTCTTAATTTCCGTTAAAGAAAATGGCGTAACTGAATCTTCCAATCATGTTTATATACGTGAAATAATTCCAGTATCAACAGAGAAAAAGTTTCTTCAACATTCGCCAGTTCTTTGGAATTATTGACTTCACATAATATTTTATCATATTCATTATTTTCCCAAAGTAAATGAACATTTTGATAAATACCTGATTACTACGACTTCTTTGTAACAAGGACAACGTTTCTTAATTATCTGGCAGGAAGATGACTATAACCTAACAATTTAAAAATATGCACGATGAAATGCATCATGTCCAACCGGGATACATTATAAAAGTGAATGGAGTATACAATAAATATCAACACTTTGTTGATACTCGATCGAAAATGTATTTGTTGCTTGTAAATACATGTTTTTTTTTAAAAGGGATCCTTACAATACCTGATCAAAAAAAATTACTATTATTGTTTGAGTCTGATGCATATGTCGCAAAGGTTGGACTACATATTGGGTCCAATGAATATCACCGTCCCTAAATAAAAAAGAACGACATAGCACTCCCCAAATCGAACTCTCAATAGTGCTAATATGGAGTAGAAGATATCCGGCAAATGAATTCACCCGTCAAAAGTTCTCACAATTCCTTCTATACACTTGAGAATTTACACAGAATAGCCAAGCTTTCCAGTAGCCACAGTTATCATACCAGACATGGGGCTTTCTAAGGCACAGGACATCAAAATTCCAGTCCTTCCCTATTTACCAGGAAATAATTTTTTTTTTCGGCAACCGTCCGGGAAGTACCCACTTACGGACGCTTTTTCTTTGAGAAAGTAGCATTTCCCGGCCTAGTCCAGAAAGTACGTACTTTCCGGACTAGGCCGGAAAAAATCACGTCGTTGTTGTCATTGTTATGATCATCACAATAGCAACGAAATAACGGATGACAGTTCTGTTCTGTTTAATTCAAATAAGAATCAAAATTGATATAAAGAGATGTGTCGTCTCATTGATTTGTAATTCTCGAGGTAATTCTTCAGGGTTGCCAAAAAAATATTGTACGCAACATGCCCGAAAAAAGTTTTTTTGGACTCACAGTCTTCCAGGACTCGCCTCCGGCTCGTCCTAGTATTTTGTCTATTCCTCCAAAAAAAACCCTATTTTCCAGACTTTTTACGTAAATTACTATTGATCATATACCAATAGAGTACAGAAATCTTCACTACACCCAGTTTAAAATAGCCATAAAGAAACTATTACAGTGTAAGTGCGATTATACAACTTTCGATTTTTTAAGCGACGATATATAATTTGATTGTACTCTTGCTGTTTTTATGGTGTTTTGATTAAATTGTCACCATTTCACTATGTTGTGTTTAAACTTTTTTCCTTTTATTTTTTTTTACCCGTTTTACCTACATACACTAGTCTAAAGAACCTATAAATATCATTATCATTAAATATCTACCTACTCGGAAATAAAAACAAAATTAAAGTACCTACGAATTGAAACTAGTTCGATGCGAAATGAAAAATAGGAAAGCTCATATGTTCCATGGAATTGACAATTTTGTCACAATCGGAAGAACTTCTCGATATGAGATGGGTTAGGCATAATAGACAAAGGAATGAAAATTACGATTTTATTTTACCCATCGCATTCACCAATTTGCAACCGCATGTTCGATTGATTTTAGAATTATTATTTCATCAATCATACTTATGTTTCTAAGGATTATTCATCATTCAGTAAAGCTCAGTCCTTTATAATGACTGTTTTTCAGTTGAATTCGAATATTACAATATCTGAGTGTGAAAGAACTTCTCAATATACATAATCGGAATTTACTTTTCTCTATATCAATTATTTCATCATTCACTCAAGCCCAAATCCTCACATTCAATAATTTCGAGTTAGAATTCACCAACATCCATGATACTAATATGAATTATTCATCATTAAAAGCAGCCTTCCTGTCAAATATTTTCGAGTTAAAATTTGAATTCAACAATATCTAAATTTTTGGGAGAACTAACTTTTCAAAATATTTGGAATTTGCTGTTCTCGATATGAATTAGTATTCTCATAACTGTGTAAAAGGGCACAATGGATCTTAAGGTCGCAGTGGACTGAAACCCCTTTTCACTATAACTGTGTTTTTTCAGATGTTAAGATATGCACAAAAGATTGTCAAAAATGATCTTCGATTCTTAAAGACGACATTTCAAAATTCATTGTGTTGAATAATATCGATTTTGAAACAAATCGTAGATGAGCACTCAAAGAATTGCAAAATATGTTTGTTTTTCGGAATATTATTTCTCGGAAAAATTATTAGTATTTTGCATGTTGTATGAACTTTGATGGAAGTCTATTTTAGTCTTGTTGTTCGACTAAGGTCATATCTTTGGGTTTCAATGAAACCTATTCCTAATTTAGGGCAATTTGGAATAAGGGTCTGTTCACTAACTTGACAGTAGAATATTTTTAGTACTCCATCGAATTCATCGAAATTTGTTCATCAGCATACAACAGTTCCACTAGAATTATAGTGGCACATACTTCCTCAATTCCCAGGCCATAAATACTGCATACCTGCCGCTTTGTCATCATATACGTAGATTGTTCCCAATTAACCGACGCCTAATGAATTTTCAAGAATTCTATACATTCCTCTCCAAGGAATTCCATCTCAAAACAAAGGGTCAATTGCGTGTAAACGCAACGGGGTCCCAATCTATTGTCCCTCCTATTTTATATGGGACGAAATTGAAAAGGGATCCCCCCTCTTCCCGCCGTGGAAATGGGGTTATTATTAGATGCTCGAATATTGCCTTCGTTGCTCAAATGAGTTATTATAGGTAGTCCGGAAATATTAAAAGGTCCCCAGATTTATTGGGGCCCATACTCGGTGGCGGATGCTCCTTATTGTTCGAAGATTGAGGCTGAAAAATTTACGACAGAGCCGTATTTTTTAATTATTTCATTCCACTGGCGTCCGATGGGCCATTCGCGTCTTATCCCAAGCCATTTCGAATGATATGGAATAAATTGAGTATCCTCAATTCCTTCGCCCTCTCATTCAATATGACTGCATTGAGTCACCACCTTAAGGGGAGTAGGCAGTTATGTTAAGGGCTCCTGCTTGTGTAGGATTATATATGTCCTATTGGAATGTGAATTGTAGGATTTAAGCTTCTAATATAAATAATTTATATTATGTTTTTCCTTCTATTCATAACTAGTCCAGTGCCTCTGATCTGTAGAGCCATTGTGCCTTGGTAGATATACAGGGTCTTTCACGAGGAACCTCACCCATATTTATACGGGAAACTACTGAACGTATTTTCATGAAATTCAGCACTTATAAGTATTTCACGATGCTGATGAAATCTAAAATATTTTCAAGGCATGAGCACCTCCGGTTTTTCCGGAAATGACGTCAACTTCCGTTTTTCAAATTAGAACACCATTTTTTTATTGCAGAAATAGATTCCTCAGACAATTTCAAGTTATTTTGATGTAACATTTTTCAGTTTTGGTTGGAAAATTCTCTCTGAGCGGGAAAATTCGAAAAAAAAATCGAAAATGGAGCTCCGCTGAAACAAGAATAACTTCGAGATTTTTGGATGGAAAATTTTCATTTTTGGGATTTTTCAAGATGTAAGATTGATGTATCCACTTTAAAAATCGAAATCGCGATTCATGATACAGGGGGTGAAAAAATCGCTTTCGAAGTTAGGGATGACAAAATCGTGAAAAATCAATTTTTTCAAATTAGAACCCCATTTTTTTATGGCAGATATTGAATCTACGTTAAAAAATAATGTGAGTGTATGCATCACACCCTTGCCCTAAAATGGATATTTTCTGAGTTATTCACAAAAAACTGTTTTTCGTCTTGAATTTTCAGCTATTTCTTTTCCCTTCACGCCAAAAAGATGAAATTTTCAAGAACTGTTATTTGAACCATGCTGTAGATTTTTCACCCCTTCTTGAAACCGACTTCAAGTTACTATTAGGAGAACCATGGCAAACTCTCGCAGTTATAACTAGAGAAGATGCTCAAAGTTTTGACCGTTAATTTCTAGACATTTATTTATACGTCTCAGGAATGCTTTGTGCGTTGCTCTTCTTATTTCATCGGGAGGAAGAGATCTGCAAAAGTGTTTAAAAACCAAATTGAGTTTCAAAACTATGAATCTAAAAATCTAAACAAACCTGAACGCATTTCTGACTCGTTCTATGCAGTCCTCTTTAGCAGTCAGGGGAGTTGAGTAGACAATATTTTTTATCCTACCCCAAACATAATAGTCTAAAGGAGTTAAATCGGGAGAACGTGGTGGCCAAAGATGTGGACCATTGTTCGCCAACCATCGATCTTCAAACAGCCTGTAGAGGATATTTGACACATTGAGTGAATTGTGTGGAGGCGCGCCATCTTGTTGATAAGTCATTATGGTTCTGTACTAGCGGCTCAATTATTTGAGTCAATATGTCAGAATATCTATCTCCTAAGGGAGAACATTCTTTAAATAATGCAAACATGTGTAGTGTTCTATCTTACCAGTTAAGGTCCCATCATAAATGTGAACATCGAGAATTGCATTATTTTTGATGGCGCAAAAAACATTGAAACTCCAGGTCTCTTGAAAGTTCCATTGTCTGAAGTGGTGGTTGTTCTCCTCATCCCAATAATGACTGTTATGCCTATTGAAAGAACCATTCTTTGTGAATTTAGATTTATCTGTCCATATTATACAGTCCAAAAAGTTTTCATTCTCTTGAAATCGAATCATCATAGCGTCGCAAAACTCTGTTCTCCTGACGAAATTAGTTTCCTTCAAATGCTGTACCCTATTGAATTTATATGGGTTCATTTTATGTTTTTTTAATATTCTCCAAACACTCGATTGAGATAATCCCAGATCAATCTCGGCATCTTTGAGAGAATTTTGAGGATTCACACGAAAATATGCAAGAACTGTAATTTCGTTGTTCTCATCTTCTACTACACTTTTTTCTCTGTGTATAGTTTTCTTAACGAAAGATCCGACATTTCTCAAGTTTGTCATGGTTCTGTTAATGGTATCTCTCGTTGGTCTGGGTCGGTCAGGAAACCTCTCAATGAACAGTCGAATCATTCTATCTACAACTTTATTACATTCTCCATGAAGTAGAATGAGATTTAAATAATCTCCATTGGTAAAATTAGGCATAGTGATCGATTTTATAACTTAATACGAATTATCACCAAATTAATAGTAAACACAAAATGCTACTGAATAAAGAGGAATTTGGCAGATGTAATTAATGATATCTATCATAAAAAAAAGAATGTAAAACATGGTAAGTTTTTGCATATGGTTCATAAGGAATTATTTATTTATCACTGAAGAGAAAAGCGATGGCCGATTAGTTGAAATAAAGAGGTTTCCGATACAAATTCGAATCCAAATTCGCCATCTATTCAGGAACAACCTGTAACTTTTTTCTCTTGCATATTAGGGTAGTAAAATCTAAAACATGGTTTAAGTAACAGTTCCTGAAAATTTTATCTTTTTGGCGTGAAGGGAAAAGAAATAGCTGAAAATTCAAGACGAAAAACAGTTTTTTGTGAATAACTCAGAAAATATCCACTTTAGGGCAAGGGTGTGATGCATACACTCACATTATTTTTTAACGTAGATTCAATATCTGCAATAAAAAAATGGGGTTCTAATTTGAAAAAATTGATTATTCACGATTTCGTCATCCCTAACTTTGAAAGCGATTTTTTCACCCCCTGTATCATGAATCGCGATTTCGATTTTAAAAATGGATACATCAATCTTACATCTTGAAAAATCCCAAAAATGAATATTTTCCATCCAAAAACCTCGAAGTTATTCTTGTTTCAGCGGAGCTCTATTTTCGATTTTTTTTTCGAATTTTCCCGCTCAGAGAGAATTTTTCAACCAAAACTGAAAAATGTTACATCAAAATAACTTGAAATTTTCTAAGGAATCTATTTCTGCAATCAAAAAATGGTGTTCTAATTTGAAAAACGGAAGTTGACGTCATTTCCGGAAAAACCGGAGGTGCTCATGCCTTGAAAATATTTTAGATTTCATCAGCATCGTGAAATACTTATAAGTGCTGAATTTCATGAAAATACGTTCAGTAGTTTCCCTTATAAATATGGGTGAGGTTCCTCGTGAAAGACCCTGTATACCGAATTCGATACGATAGACACTCAAGTACTCGACAAGGTGGCAAGGCTTGCCTGAATTTGCATCACTGGAGCTAAGAGAACGCTCCCGACTAGAGGACTTGAAGTTATCACAGATCTAACTTCTCTTACTATCTATCCTTAGAATATCTAGGGAAGGTACAGGTAAGGAGAGAATTGAAAGTAAGAGATCCTGGTCTGCTATGTGAAAAAGAGGAATGGGAAAAAAGAAAACACTACCCAAAACTATGTGAACACTATAGTGAGGCTCCTACTCGAGTGCTTTCCTGACAGGAATACTTGCAATCGAAAAATGAGTAGACATAGAACTGGAAAGAGACTATCAAGGGTTTGATATAGTTACCCTTTCTGATAGTTAAGCTGCTATCAGAACACTGAACTCCTTTGTCATCGAAACAAAGCAGATATGGGAGTGCCAAAGGAAAGGATTCTTAATTAAGTAACTGAACATACTAGCAAGAAAGGGAGCACAAACACTACTAACTGGCTCACAACTTTCCTATGGTAGAGGCAAAAGGAAGAGATTTTGGGTAGTAAGTAATAGAATGGAATAGGTCACTCCAATTTTGGGAACTGTAAGTAGCAATAATCATTCGGATCCCAATTAGACTAAGAAATATCTCCTCAGTCCTCACTGGCTTCTTCACTGAAAGTTGTCTTAGGATATGGCGAATATGGGCTTATCAGAAACTGATGAGTGCACATTCTGTGAGGAATAGAAAAAACTCCAGTACAGAATGACTCGCCATTGCAATCCTGCGCAAAGGATGTCTTGGACAAGAGAATTATACGAGGGACAAGGATTTAGCCTTCTTGAAGCTTCCACAGATACTGGAAATCATGGGAGATCTAGAGCTGGAGGGCGAGCTGTAGACTGCGCAGTTGCGAAAATAGCTCTGATGGGTGGCACAATAGACTTTGAGGTCGAAGGGGAATGTAAGTTATTTACCGAACTAAACTGAAAAACCCGAGGTTAGCAAGATTTCTTCTCCATTTGATAAAGTTACGCCGCTGAATCCAAAATTGTCGGATAATTTCTGAAAACTTTTGGATCTGCTTAGTGTGGAGTTTATGTGCCAACTCAAGTCAACACCATTTTTGCGATTTTATTGTATTTAAGAAATAGTGAAAGCTCATGGTGTATTATGCTTTATACACACAGGTATCCCCATGATTGTCGTAGTGGAATGAACGCTTAAACATATTCGAAACTTCTAGAAGGCGTATGAAACTGGAAACTATACCAGAAAGTACTTTCTTCAGGAACAGTACTCTACAAACTACATGAATCATAGGGAGAGATGGTTATACTTATAGGTAGAAAGAGGTTACAGTTCACTGCGACGTTAAGGCCTATTGTGTCCCTAAAAAAAATGTTCCACCACGGACTTTACAGCTCGCCTTCCAGTTCCAGAGATCTAATATCTAATTTCAATGAGGCTATTTCCTCACTCCTGCAAGTTCCTTGCCCAAAGGGTTCTTAGAACCTTTGGGTTGCGATGGCAAGGCATTCCGTGACCAAGTGAATAAAAATTTCTCCTCCTCCCCCATAATCTACATTCTTCAGTATCCGATAAATCCATTCTCACCAGATTCTTCCTGGGGCGACAATATCCTGTAAGATCCAGATAACTTTTGGTCCTTGCAGTTTCAAAATTCCAAAAGGATGTTTCGAAGTTCCTAGGACCTTTTGCCAGAACCAGAAACTCTTTCTTATAGGTGCATTTTGCCCTCTCTGGCAAGAATATTGGCCTCTTCGTTAACTTCGATTTTCCTACCTCATTGAGTTTTCTCCGGCACTCCCAAATCAATTTTGAGTCATTGACATTGGAACTCAGTGCTTTACTAGCGGCTTGACTATCCGAGTGAATAGCTATATCGCACTTTTCATGGGTGTGTGCTCATTCAAGGGCTCCGCCAAAGCTAGCTCCATTTGATCTCTAGGTGGGAGAGTTTTTTTTTTGTTATAGAAAAGGTGAATTTTACATCAGACACCCAGTATTTCTGGGTAGTGATTCTTACCGACTTAACACCTCTCCTGCGGTTGGTTCCGGGCATAAGCCTATAAACCTTCCATCTTCCTATTTGTTATTTCTCCTTTCGCATACAACTGGATCTCTCTAAGTTTAGAGTTCTACATCTTCATTTTCGCAATTGGTCTCTGGTTCTTTGCGGTAAACTCTTGCTGTTTTTTCATCTTTAGCAGGGTCATAGTCAACTAACCTTCTTAGGTAGATGTTCACTAGCTCTTTCACAGGCTTTTGCAGCTTTTCGTTTGATGAATGTAGTAATGGACGCCCATTTGATGTCTTCTCGGATTTGTTCATTTCTAACAAACCAGGGGGCGTCTAATGCCCATCTCAGAAATTTGTTTTCTGTACTTTGTATCCTCTTTATATGGGTTCTCGCTGCATAGCCCCATGCTGTTGGTCCAGATGTTAGCTGCTGTCTGGCTAATGCTTTTATAATCCTCAACTTCATGTTTCTGTTCATTTGGTTTTTTCTGCCTATAATCGGGTATAACCTTTTCATTGCCACATTGGCTTTATCCACTGCATACTTGATGTGCTGTTTCCACGTTAGTCCTTTTTCTACTATTACTCCTAGGTATTTAGCTTCATTCTGCCATCCAATTTTATTATCGTCTATGGATATTTTCGATTCCATCTTAAGTCTTCTCTTTGAAGGAGTATTGCTTGACTCTTTTTTCCATTGATTTTGATTTTCCATCTGTTACACCAATGACTGATATTGTCTGTCTTTTGTGAATTATTCTTGTGTTTCTGTGCCTAATTGCTATGCCCGTATCGTCTGCGTATAGAACAAGCAGGCATCTTGGAGTTCTTGGTATATCATGTATACTCCATTCACTTTTATAAAGTAGCCCGGGAGGCCCTGGAATTCTGATCCATTTCACCGCGTATATTATGAAAATGTTAGGTTATAGTCATTCTTCTGTCAGATATGAACGCAACGTTGCCGTTTCTACATATAAATCGTAGAAATTACGTATTTAACAAAACGTTTATTTACTTTGGGAAAACAATGAACTTGAGGAAATATTATGTGAATTCAATAATTCCAAAGATCTGAAGAATATTGAAAAACTTTTTTTCTCTGTTAATACTGGAAAAATTTCACGTGTACGAGTATAAACATGATTGGAAGATTCAGTTATGCTATTTCTTGTACGGAAATCAAGAACCGAGTGTTGAAATTTTACTGAAAAATGATGGACAGAATAGTCCGTTACTTTGTGATAGTTTATCAACCCGACAGAAAAACTTTTAGAATAACAGAACAGACGGACGTATGGAAATCCACACTTTTCAAAATTCTCAAGAAATAAGCCAACAGACGACAATTAAATACCTCTTTGCGCAACTTGAAATACTCCAGTATGAAAATGTAGTGGTACTACGAATCTTGTGTCACAGGATAAACCTTATAAGAACTAACTCCATTCACAAAGTTGAAAAAGAGTAAATAGAAAGTAGACTTGGCAATGTCGCTTGATTTTCAAGATTGCCAACCTGCGTCCGTTTTAAGTAAAAGAACTTGATAAACCTAAACCATGGCCCACCAAGATACTTTATAAAAGTGAATGGAGTATATGTATATATTATAGTGTAGCGGTCCTAGTATGGATCCTTGCGGAACTCCTGCTTTTAAATATCTGATTGTGGAATGAACATAATCTATTTTCACACAAAAGTTCCTATTCCGCAAATAGGGGGGGGGGAGCAATTGACTTTTATGTTTCTATCCTCCATAATATTGACCTTAGTCATAAGTACCGGACTATCTGACTAAAGGAGAGATACAAGATATTCTGCTGAAGTATTCTACACAACTCAGAACACTGTCAAGAAGCGCCGCTACAGATATTGAAAATAAAGGTTAGTTGAAGCGAATCACGGCAAGCCCATTCCTACATTTCACTGATGACGTGGGTGTCCGTGAATGCATGGAGCACTGAGGTCTTTTGTTTCCGCCACGAATGCTAGTTGGCCTCAATCTCCAACAGCTCCAACCCCACTCGATTTCCTCCAAACGAACTCGTCTCATTTTTAATTGCTCCTCTCTCTCCATATTCCATTATTTCGCTATAAACTTCAACGCCGCGTTAATATCCTATCTAATTCAATAACGGCTATACGTATGTATGCAGCGTGGTCGCTGGCACGGTCTATTTCCTACCAGATATGAGAATTTAATTCAAACGTCAGGACAGGCCGGATATTAAATCGAACCGCTTCTCTGTACGCGGGCAGACCGCCTGATTGAGAGATAGCTCCATTCCAGAAACCTCCGTTGTGTGGAAGAACACGTTTATTTGTTGCTTCGCCATACAAACAGAGATACATCTCGGAGGCTGTCTAGTCTAATTCAATATCGAAGCTCAGGAGTTCAGATTGAATTGCAACGTTGTGTATGATATTAAGTCTGTTCTGCTTTCTGTCTCGAATATTCATGAATCGTAGTATGGTACTGAGGTGGTTTTGTTGGACAGAGTTCGTCTGAGATTGATATTTGATTCGATTAAAATCGTAATAACCTGATGGGAAGTTAGGGAGGGAGCACACTATGTTTTAGAGTGGATATCCTCGAGGCAGTCGGAGATTCATGTGGAGATGTTATTCTGAGGAAAACATTTCAACTTGATTATAATTACCATATAGATAGGCTAATGACATCAACATCAAATTGGTATAGGATATTGATTTTGTGGCGACTAGCACTCTTTATATTCAGACAAAAGATATAAATCTTTGTTGCAATAAGGATTGTTCACAGTATGGCTTGTTGGAATTTTGGTTTACAGGTTTACATCTTTGACTTGCACATATATTTTAACTATAGATTCCTATCATCAAATGAATTTTTTTTCCAATACCATTTTTCAAAATTCGGTTTCTTTTGAAAGATACAGGGTGTCGAAAATCCATGAAAAAATACTTTTTTCCCATATCTTCGGAACTATCATTTCAAATGAACTGAAAATTGGTATATTGTTCACTCTATTCATGATGCATATTCCTTAGCCACAACTTATGCATTATTTCTTTTGGTATAAAAGTTACAGCGCAACCAATTCCCGAATTGAATAAACCACTCGAAAAAGATGAACGATTCATAATTTTCAGATAATCAATCATTTAATAACAGGTAAATAAAATTCAATTTCCACAAACAATATTTAATTTTGAACGACGATCGTTTCGCCTCACTGAGGCTTCGTCAGGTTCTACATTTGAACTAATTGGGTGGTATAATAACAGGACATTATATAGGATATACAGGTATACATTGGGGTGTTTAGATGGTATTCCCAAGTTACAAGAAGATGTACCGACAGGGGCAATAACAGTTATTGAGTTTTGCCGCTGGTTTTTCCAATTTACGTGAAGATATTCAACAACGGCGATCTATTAACATCCGTTTGGTCATTTAACAAAATTTTTTGAGAATTATATCTGTTAATTTCAAGTGATTCTAATAGTGTTAATCTTGATCCTTTACTCTCGATATGGATAATTTCGTAATTGTCGTTGAAATTATGACCAAATTCTCTTAAATGGTCGGCGTATGTTGAATGTGGACCATTTGATGTATAACTCTTCTGGTGTTCATGGATCCGTTTTTTAAATGATCTGCCGGTTTGACCAATGTAGACCAATGGGCAATCATCACAAGTAAACTTGTAGACACCCGATTTATCATCTTTGTTTGATTTATCTTTGTTATTTTTAATGTATTTATCTAAGTTGTAAGAGGTTCTGAAAGCTGAAGTATAATTGAAATTGTCTCTAAAATAATTGGCAATATTTTCAGATAATCTATTAATATATGTGATTCGGATATATTTTTGTGGGTTGGGGTCTTTTATGATTGGATAAACATAGGTTAATGCTATTTTGTTCTGTTTGTTTGTTATCATATTATCTATGATGTTTGGGTTGAAACCATTATTAATAGCTATTTGTTTAATTATATTTAATTCTTTTGTAAAATTCTGTTAGTTCAAAGGAACAGTTAATAATCTATGAATAAAACTATTATAAGCTGCCATTTTTTGTTTATAAGGATGGTTGGAAGTTTTGTGAATAGTGATATCAGTGTGGGTAGGTTTGTGATATATGCTGAATTCGTGTAAACAATTTGATCTTGTAATGGTAATATCGTTTGTGTAATATTGTTTGTGGAAATTTATTTACCTGTTATTGAACATGAATTTCCATCAAGTAAAGACTGAATCCATCAAATAATCAGTCATTTTATAAAATAAAAGTATTCTTTTGTTTTTTTTTTCAAAAAAAAGGCGTCGTTTTCGAGTAATTGCTTATTTGATCGGATAAAATTTGACGAAATAATCACGAATCTCGGGAAAAATTTGGATGCTTCCCTGGATTTAAAATAGCACCGAATCGAAAAAAAAGTCATTCCAACAAAAGTTAGCAATGTTGTTAGAATGTGCATCAACTTTAACAAGACAAAAATTTGAATGATGAAAAAACGTTTGATGTAGAGACAAGTAATGATAAAATCCCACGAATGTGGGAGATAAAAATGAACAGCAGGGAGCATGAAATTATACATTCAATACGCATTTAAAAATTCATTGTTACTGGTCCATATTAAATTCAAATGTCTATGAATGTCGATACAAGCCACATATCCAATTGGAAT
The DNA here is from genome assembly GCA_951802165.1 of Adalia decempunctata. Taxonomy (NCBI): domain Eukaryota; kingdom Metazoa; phylum Arthropoda; class Insecta; order Coleoptera; family Coccinellidae; genus Adalia; species Adalia decempunctata. Next base: position 20,890,507 of record OX637701.1, read on the forward strand.
GAATGAAAAATAAAATGATACTTAGCACTAAATAATTTGCGGCGATGTTTATATCTGAACAATAGTCCACAAGAATTTCATAAACTCGACACTACACGGTTAAAATTTCAATAATTCACTGAAAGTCTTCCACAATCATCACGAGATCGACGGAAAACAACTAAAATAATCAATTTCCCTGTTTATATCAACATAGCTCTAAAACAAATGTCGTCCACATTTGTTAACACTTGCAAATCGCGCCGGTTGTCGCAATACGCATGCGTCGTTCACAGACGAGGACATTTGAGAAACAGAACAACAGTATAAGGTTTGAAAAGGGTCGATTCATAGATCTTACGGTGTGTCTTCCTCGCCCCCTACCTCTTACCATTGTTTGAAGAGAGAATCAACAATCCGGCATCGTCTTCTCTAAAGCTCTGTGATAGCTTTGTCATCCGATATTTTTGTTTGTAAGCAAAATGGGATAGGTTAGGTTGATTAATCATAAGTTGGAAGAAAAAGATATTTTTGGGATATCGAGGAGGATATTGATATATTGTTTATCCTGACTACTCCCAGGTCTCCTGAGGAGACCCCTCTAAAACTACAAGCTTCGAGAAGCTTGTAACTCGTGCCGATGAGGATATGAACAAGTTATTAGTGTTTAAAGATTAAGGTGGGCGTTCAATGTGGTGTGTTTTTATTTCAAGTTGCATTTGAAAATGGTTTCACTTTGAGAACTGAAATTTTGTAGGTGAACTCAGGAAGGATTGTTGTTCTTAATGAAATAATTTAAATCGACTTCATTCTGAAAGTTCATTTTCTTTCTTTCAAAAATAGAAGAAAATGAGCCAACTCATGCTTCTGTTTTATTTCAAACGAAAGACCCATTAAAATAGTTCAACTTCCGATAAAAAGTGAATCTGCAAATAATTTCTTTCAGAGAAACAACTTGAAATACGGAATTGGCAGAGAATGGGCAAATTTAAATATATGGTGGGAAAAATATCCTGCTTCACCCACAAATTCACTTATTTTCATAGTTAGCGGATAGGGTGCGCCATTGAACATTTCATTCATAATTAGAGAGATATTCATAGAACTCATAGTGATAATGTAAGTTCTATGGAGGTATTCCATTAAAAGCACGGTGCCGCCTCTATCGGATGAGTTCACCTACTCGCATTGAACGGCGACCTTAATATTTAGGAAAATCGAAGAAGAAACTTATTTTGATGGGAGAAATATGACTTTTTAATTGCAGATATAATCGGTGTGTTTTTGTTAGGAAATATAGTGTTTTTAACATTCTTATTCGAATAAGGTTAGTACTCTAATATTTCCTAAACGAATTAACTCATTTTCAATCGAGAAATACGAATTTTGAGGTCTTTGCAAAGAATCGTATTATGCACTTATTTGGCCAATTTTTTTTCAAATGGTTATATCTTTTCAACAGAGCCGAATTCGGAAATATGGGAAATGAAGAAGAGGTTTGTTTTGACCTCAAGAATCTACAGTTAAAATATATATCCAAGTCAGAGACTCACCTGTATTATTATGAAACCATGTGGCCTGTTGTAAGCACTGAATAGATACTAGTAAACGAAATCTGCATGTTCTTCAAATCTAGTTGCTGTCAAAGCAAACAAAAAACCGAATGGACGAAGGAGAAAACTAGATTGAAGCAGAACCGTCGTATGAGAGAATGGAGCACGAAAGAGAAAATATACGAAATTGGTAACGAGTAACCATCGAAAGCAACACATTATAAAATATTCAAAAATTCGGAAAGTTTGGGCTTCCGCTCACTATGAACGGATTAAAAATAAAGGATCCATTGTTAAGACATAGAAACTAGACATACGTAAAACTGAAGACATGGTATGAGAAAGAGGTAATGTATGAAAAAAAAAACTCAACCGAATATCCGATCAAAAAAACGACATATATGGAAATCTGATTCTCTATTTCATACAATATCATAAACATCTTCTCGAATAAAAGTTTTCGACCACAAACTGAAATAACAAAGCACATTGATAGGGCTCCAGACATATTCATGCAGTTTCGGCAGAATCATAACGAGAATCTTTTCCGGCATTTCCATGTTGACCTGTTCACGCTGGAAAGCCTCCTTGTTCTACCCGAGCGAAGCAGATATCAGAGGGAGAGTCGAGGGGGAGAAGCAAAACGAGTTTTGATTGAATTCTCTTATCTCAATTTATTGAATCCGGCAGAACCGCCGGCTCGTCCGGTGCGTTGTTACGGAAACAACGTGGCATGCCGTGTTGTTTCCTGTAGTTACCGTAGACTTTTCATCATCGACTGCGATATCGGTCGGGAAATGTTTGTTCGCTTGTTAGCAAAATATGCATAGCCTCGACGGGACATCGTTATTTGTGAATAAAAGCAATAGATCCAAACGCACTGCTGATATTATTTTGTTCGGGAGGAAACAAGAAAACAATATGATGCCGAATTTTGTATTGTTATTCGTTGTGATACATGCTCGCATATTCAATACCTATAACATTTCCAAATGTTATCATTGTTTATTCGAATTTACATATACAACTATATGGAAAGCATTCCATTGTTTCTGACTAAACTATATTTTATTCGTTTCATGACCATATTTCAAATTTCTTCATTCACCTCCACATTATTACATTATTTTTATGCTAAGATCCAAATTAGATATTCAATGCCAAAAGCTGATGTATCATACTCTTATCCATTCCATACTCTCCTATGGAATAATCTTTCTAGGAAACTTGTCATTTATGAATAATATTTTTATTGTTTAGACAAAAAGTTTGAGGAACCTTGTTACCTACATCTAGGTTACAGAAAATCTTGTAGAGGACTAGCATATTATAGATTGTACACTTTGACATCCTCTAAAAAATATAATCATTACTTTGCTGTTTAGAAAATAAAAATAACACAAGAGAAATATTTTCGTTTTGTAAACCGAGTACCACGAACAAAATCGTAAATTTGAAGTTCTCCATGGAAACTATGTGAACAGGGTGATTCACGGTGGATGGCACATTAGACGTTTCTGGAGAACCAGACTTCGGATCGGTCTGAAAATTTAATGGAATGCATTATTGGACCTGTTCTACTCAACTAAAATATTTTCGTCAATGCGGTGTTGCCACTTATATTAGAAAGTAGTAGCAACTTTGCTTTTTCAAATGGAACACCCGGTATATTATATTATTTTTGGAATCTCCAACAACTTATCGACAACTTTAATTGACATTTCCCTATACCTATAGCCGTTTTCGAAATATAAATTAATTTCAATTTTTTTCACCGGAAAACATGACCTCTAAAATGCTGATAACTTCGGGTTGAAGAACACTATGGCATTGAAATGTGGTTTGGAGTTAGGTGATACATAAATGCTTCCAACACTTCAGTCTGATTTACGTTAGTTCAATACAGGGTGATAAAAAAATACAGTCTTTTCGGTTGCTTGAAAAAGTGACTGAAAGTTGTTTATTTCAAATGGACCGCCCTGGATATTATTGGAAATTCGGAAAACTGATGAAATCCGCTTTCATTCTATGTATAGCATGCCTATACCTAACTAGTCAAATTTCGGACTTATGAGCATTCCCTTCAGAATGGTATTCCCATTCGGTATTTGGTAGGCAGGCCATGATTACTACTTGATAGTACCTTGTCACATTCTCCTAATAATAAAGGCACCAAGAAACTTGAGAGTCAAATTATTTATATGAATTATTATTAAAAAGTAGAACAATCATGTCGAATACTTCAAAGTATGTTCGAATCGCTGGCCGTTCATTTCCAAGCACTTCAAAATGCGGGTGTTGACTGCTTTCGTCGTGGCAGATCGTATTTCTTTGAAATCTAAATCTTCAAATGCTTGGGCAATCCTTTCCAACAATTCATCTCTCGAATGCACGGGTGTTTTGTAAACTTTTTCTTTCAACCTTCCCCACAGATAAAAATCTAACAGACTAAGATCGGGTACTCTTGCTGGCCAATTCCATGGCCCCAAGCGCCTTATCCCACGATCTTCAAAAAGTCTCTCCAGTTAATAATAATGAACAAATTCATGAGCACTTCGTTTGAATAGTTTTCTTCCATCGTTTCGAGGGTATTTGCAACTTCTGAAATGAAGAAAATGTCGAAATTCAAGCTTCTTGGTGCCTTTATTATTAGGAGAATGTCACAAGGTACTGTCAAATAGTAATCATGGCCTGCCTACCAAATACCGTATGGAAATACCATTCTGAAGGGACATTTTGACAAATAAATGCTCATAAGTCCGAAATTTGACTAGTTAGGTACAGGCTTGATATACATAAAATAAAAGCAAATTTCATCAGTTTTCCGAATTTCCAATAATATACAGGGCATTCCATTTGAAATAAACAACTTTCAGTCACTTTTTCAAGCAACCGAAAAGACTGTATTTTTTTATTACCCTGTATTGAAGTAACGTAAATCAGGCTGGAGGGTTGGAAGCATTTATGTATCACCTAACTCCAAACCAAATTTCAATGCCATAGTGTTTCTCAACCCGAAGTTATCAGCATTTTTAGAGGTCATGTTTTCCGGTGAAAAAAATTGAAATTAATTTATATTTCGAGAACGGCAACAGATAGGTATAGGGAAATGTCAATAAAAGTTGTCGAGAAGTTGTTGGAGATTCCAAAAATAATATAATATACCGGGTGTTCCATTTGAAAAAGCAAAGTTGCTACTACTTTCTAATAGAAGTGGCAACACCGCATTGACGAAAATATTTTAGTTGGGTAGAACAGGTCCGATAATGCATTCCATTAAATTTTCAAATCGATCTGAAGTCTGGTTCTCCAGAAACGTCTGATGTGCATCCACCGTGAATCACACTGTATAGAAAAAGATGTTGGTTACACCATTTATAACTCGAGATCGGATGGACTGTTTGTTATGAAACTTCATATATTGATTCGTCTACGGTCTGGTTATTATAAAATACAATAAAACTTTAAAAAATTCGATGAAAATTCTACTTATACAGGAAATGTTTTTCCTCCTTCTGAGTAAGGCCACTAAATGTCGCTACAGTCACAGTTACGCTACCGCTTATTCGTTTGTACTTCATTTGATATTCTCCGCGTTAGATGGCGATATAAACAAATAGTTTGTACAGTGACTATATTCCCTCTATAGTCACTGTGATAGTGTGTAATTTGAGTCGCCTAAAACTCTGCGCTGTTGGGCAAAACCAAAATGTCGAAGCGTAGGAGTACAGATGTCTAAAATGATTAGATTTCGTTGAGATATGAGAAAAGATTCGTTCTTGCCACTTCAGATGTCGCTATTCACACATTATAACTGATGATTATTAGTTATTTTCATAGTGATATCATCTTCTTTCACTTAAATATGAGCTTGACCAACAAATGACATATTGTTGCAAACATGAATACTCGATTGCTCTCTGAAAATACACAATACAAACTATCCACTTCTGTAATTTCGGCGTTTTATTTCAATTCGGTCCAGCTGCGGGGAAAATAGCCATCGAGACAAGAAATCAAACAAGTGTTATCGATCTCCGACAGGATACACCGGTGCAGAAATATGAACAGAATTACCTCCACTCCCACCCCCTATGGAGGGCTCAGTCAACATCAAAACAAACCAATTTTCTAGCCAGAGTTTCGTCGTTCGGAACTAGAGTTGGAGTGGATGTGATCCTAATCTGATGAACCTTCATAGGGATGGGGCAGTTTATCCCTTCTGCCTGCAGCGATATTGGGCAGATTCGCATGAAATATATTGGAGTTTTTGTTGCAGTTTCATCTTGTTTTTATTTTATAAATTCATGTAAAGAAAAGTGGTTCTCAGAAAAAAAGAGTTTTCGGTCAATCTGTATCTTCCTCTTTGGGTATCACCTTCAACAACCTACACAAATACGAAATTTACATGGTTCTATTTCTCTTGTGAATAAAAAATTTGAACTTGTTAGTTGAGGTTCCATTTTTTCTCGAAATAACCACAGATATGAAGAAATGAAAATGAAGACAAAAGGAAAGATTACGGAAACTATCAACAATATTCTAAGATAAAATTAGAAGTTATTAAATGTGCATCAAGAATACTCTAGAGAAATGTAAGGGACGATGGAGTTCCGACGATTTAAGATTAAGTGGACTGTTCGGAATGAGGTGAGGAAATAAAAAGGAGTTACAGTAGAGCTTAATTCGCACAGAATCTTGCGATAAAATGTGAAACTGTTCATTCGTGGAGAATAAATTGGGTTTAGAGCGGGAAATACGAGAACTACCTTCGCTTCGCTGATATTTAAAGCGACGCTCTAATGCGTCCTCTAGTTGGAAATACATTTGATTTCGAGGTAATCCAATGCTCGAAAATTCGCTACTACCTATGCTCGGTTTGGCTGGAAGCATCTTTTTCGAGATATATAAGGACGGACTGTATGTAGGACGTGAATTTGATTGGAATTTTTTTCACATTTTTGCTACGACATGAAAATATACAGTGGGGTTCATTGTGATTTGTACAGTCTATGAGGAGTAGATCTCGGAGTAGATTGGATGGTTGCATCCTAGCTAGTTATTTTCAACATGTCGTAGGTTGAGAAATGTTTCATGGAATTTTTAGTAATGTTCCATAAAAGTCTTGGCACAAATTTCATGGACCAATATAGTGGTGATAAGAAGAAGACAATAGGTTTCTATTGGAATAAAGGTTTATTTGTTAGCTTGATTTCACTTTAAGACTTGAGTTGTTGAAGTGGTTAAGTCGATATGGAAATTTAAAACATATCCTGTAGAACTATTTATCGGACAATCGCTGAATGTTAGCAAGATATCCCTTGTATGAACCAAAAAGTGGAAGACCTAGAATTTTTGCCCAAGGAAGGAACATAAGACTGGTAATAAGAGCGGAAAACAAGGTTTTGACACATCGCTAAGAAAACTAGCACGACATATAGGACATCTAACTCTATCACTAATTGATTTTTTGGAAGCAGAACACGCTGGACACGATATTATGTTCTGGCCAGAACTTGCGTCCAGGCACTATGCAAGAGAAACTCAAGATTGGCTAGCCGACCCAAACGGTTTGTTCCGCGAAACCATGGAAGATTTTTCGACTTTCTCATCGATAGAAGTTCACGATGGAGAATAGGAAGCCCAATATAAAGAGGAACTTCGACGCCGAATATACAGGAAGATCCGAGAATTGATCTAGATTCCATCCAAAACCGGATGCTGAGTGTTCGGAGAAAGTTGTGCTCTGTGGAAGATGATGGCCCTCTTCTTTTAATTTGAATTGATAATTTTGTTGCTTCTGAAACGATAATTAACGTGTATCTATACAATAACCAAATGTATAATTTTTGTCACGTTTTTGGTCTCAGAAATTTGTGCCAAAACTTATGGGACATACGTTAAATTATTATTTGCTGAAAATTTGTTTCGTCCTTTATCATCACAACATCGCGCTTTTTCAAAAATATCCAAATGATTATATATCCTTAAGGGGCAGTATCATCTTTGACATCTTTTGAATCCTGGTAAGTCTCCATTCAAAAAGTGGTCTCTTTATTTCACGAGTAAGTACCCTAATTTACGACGTAGTCTTGATTTTTTTTTAAATTGAAGTTGAAGAACGTCCCGAGGGCAAATTGTTTTTTTTTTTCGATTTAATTAGTTTTTCAATTAAAAAAACCAGGGTAATCGTTAGAGTATGTTTTTCATTTTTCATGAGTACAAGCTATATTTTTGAAATAATCATCATGCAAATTTTTGTAGGTGATAGAAGATTGAATTGCCGAGGATAAATAGTTGCGATTTTTTTCCAAAAAATGATGAATAACCGTCGGAAAAAAATCATTAAATGTAGTTTCCAAAACGCTGTTCAACCTGTTTTTTTAATTGAAAACTGATTAAATCGAAGAAATCGCAACTATTTGCCCTCGGCAATTTAATCTTCTATCAACTACAAAAATTTTCATGATGATCATTTCAAAAATATAGCTCATGAAAAACGAAAAACATATTCAATAACCCCAGATCTAACGATTACCCTGGTTTTTTTAATCGAAAACCTAATCAAATCGAGAAAAAGGAAACTATTTGCCCTCTGGACGTTCTTCAACTTCAAAAAAAAAATCAAGTCTCTACGTCGTAAATTAGGGTACTTACTCGTGCAATAAAGAGACCACTTTCGAATGGAGATTTACCACGATTCAAAAGGTGATACTGCCCCTTAAGATAGTCCAAGGAATAACCTCTTCAATTTTTGTCGCTTGTTTTCCTTATACCCAGTAATCTGTACACAGGGTGTCCCAAATAAGAGTGAGTGATTCTAAACATAAATGCCCAGCTTATTAATTGCTCGAAAGAGATGCGGTTTTCACTGATTTCACTAGTTTATCAAAGAGATTTTTTTCAGGCTTGGCTGGCATTTCATATCATCAACACAGGTTGTTTTACTAATAATTTTTGATCTCATTCGAAAGAGCAATCATTCTCCTTTCCAAAAATGTACCTATAGCTTTCCTTTCTTTCTTTTGTTTCATTAACAACAAAGATATTCGATGTTTCATGTAGTAGTACATTTTTAATTAGTAGTTTTATATGAACGTATTTTGATGCCTAAAATCAGCTCATAATGTCACCGTTTGAAGCATAATAACAAAATCAGCAATTTTGACAACAGTAATTTTGTTAAGTCATATAAGTTAATTTTAGGTATCAAAATTCGTTCATATAAAACTACTTATCAAAAATGTACTACTGCATGAAACCTCGAATATCTATGTTGTTAATGAGACAAAAGATAAAAAACTATACATTTCTGGAAAGGAGAATGGTTGCTCTTTCAAATGAGATAAAAAATTATAGGGTGTTCCATTTAAAATAATACATATTTCCCCCTTTGAATTTGACCAACATTAGTAAAACTCCCTGTGTTGATGATATGAAATGCCAGCCAAGCCTAAAAAAATCTCTTTGATAAACTAGTGAAAACCCCATCTCTTTGGAACAATTAATAAGCTGGGCATTTGAGATCACTGTTGAAATATATTATTTTTCGCCATGGAAGAAAATTGCATTGCTTTCACACGATTTTCATATGCATGGCTGTGAAGATTTAATGTTTATTATCCTCTTGAACTGGAAGTTCAAGACTTGACATCAATTGTTGAATCAAGAATAATGGAACATTATATCCCTCTACTGGAATCCAATTAGTTGAAGGGAGTTCTGATGCAACAGGAACTTTTTCTTGGAACATAACCTTTAATAGCTAACTCAATAAAAATAAGAGTAGAAGATATACATTTCATTTATTTGATCTTATGAACAAGGAGTAAAATATTCTGACTGTATAGTAATTTATTAGTTTAAAAAATATTCATACATTACAACCACAGTAGGTTTGCACAAATAATATGGAACAGGTCAAACATATGCTTCACATTTATCATTCACCTGTTCTAAAATAAAACACAAACTCCTCCACATTATAGGGCCCTTACAGCATTAAAAGCTTGTGTCTCTTTTGAAAGAAGTAGCACTAGATATAATATATTCTTTCGATTAAGAGCAAATACCTACCGTTGAATGTTACATACACAAATTTCTTCAAAATGGGCTTATACGAAGTGGTTCTTTTCCTGAAACGTGAAAACGATCAACAATAATCATCTAGAGACCGATGATGGCCATCCAAAACCCGTTTACTTACGAAAATCGTGCAATTTCAATCTTTCCTCATAATTCCTCCAAAATCCTACCTGAACCATATTTTCCGGTCGCTTTCGTGAAAAGATCGTATACGGAAGCCTTTTTTGTCCATTTACACATTCCAAATAAATTTTGAGCACCAAAAACGATACAGAAACTAACCAAACTTCTGGGGGGCCGGAATTTCGTTTTGTAATCTTTCCATACGGCCAGATACCCAAAAAAACTTCGTTATCAAGTGTAAAAAAGGCGATTAGTACTTACTTTTGCTTTATTCATGCTTATAAATCGATTTTTGGTCCAATTCAAATTTGCCGTTTGTACCCATGTCAAAATATCTTTGATACATTTACTTTGATGTAAACAAAGATACTGGCAACGCCGTTTTCTCATTAAAGATATTCTCTGTACGCGCACAGATTTTTTATCAGGTGCACCAATTCCAGAAAACGAAACCATGGCCAGAGTTGTGATTTTATAATTGTGAATGGAGTATAAATGCCCAGCTTATTAATTGCTCGAAAGAGATGGGGTTTTCACTGATTTCACTAGTTTATTTAAAGAGAGTTTTTCAGGCTTGGCTGGCATTTCATCAACACAGAGTGTTTTACTAATAATCTCTTACGAAAAGAGCAATCATTCTCCTTTCCAAAAATGTATAGCTTTCTTTCTTTTGTTTCATTAACAACAAAGATATTCGATGTTTCATGTAGTAGTACATTTTTAATCAGTAGTTCTATATGAACGTATTTTGATGGCTAAAATCAGCTCATGCTGTGACCGTTTGACGCATAACAACAAAATCAGCAGTTTTGACAACAATAATTTTGTTAAGTCATATAAGTTAATTTTAGGTATCAAAATTCGTTCATATAAAACTACTAATCAAAAATGTACTACTGCATGAAACCTCAAATATCTCTGTTGTTAATGAAACAAAAGATAAAAAACTATACATTTCTGGAAAGAAGAATGATTGCTCTTTCGAATGAGATAAAAAATTATAGGGTGTTCCATTTAAAATGATACATATTTCCCCCTTTGAATTTGACCAACATTAGTAAAACACCCTGTGTTGATGAGATGAAATGCCAGCCAAGCCTAAAAAAATCTCTTTGATAAACTAGTGAAAACCCCATCTCTTTGGAACAATTAATAAGCTGGGCATTTCTGTTTCTGGACAGCCTGTATATCAAAATCATATCGTGTTACTGTTGTTTTTATTCTGTATCGTTTCTCTATACGTTTTAATCTTTCTTCACATTTTCTTTAATGATGTACCAATTCTTTAGGACAAATTATTTGTTGTTCATGTTAATATTTGGAAATATGTTCTCTCGCCGTTCGAATGGATAAATAGAGTTCGAAAGATTTCGTCCAATAAATATACATTCGAGTCTATTGCTTCCTCCTCCATAAAACCCCCCCACAGATTGAAGGACGTTTTACAGCTCCCACCTAACTCCTTTATCTTTATTAAAAACAATAATCTTGACTTGGGTCTGCCACGATAACCCAAAAATACGGGGCCTAGCGACAGGAATGAACCCTTCGGTTCCGAAGTTCTTATATTTATTCGAATAAAAAACGGTTCGAATTCAGATGTGAGGAATTTTATGGCCCGGATATAAAACTTCCCATATCGCTGATTTAGATTTCGCAAGATGATGGGCTTGATCGTTGCAGCTTTCCCGCTTTTCCGCCGATGGATTTTCCGTTCCGTGTTATATGGGATGGGGGTTAGGAATGGAAAAGGATTTTCGTCAAGTCGGAGAGAGTGACAGTTCTATTATCAGGATGCCTTCGAGGAATTTGTTGGACGAGGCAGAAAGGAAGATGAATTGGGGGAAATTGATAGTGAAAAAATTGATTGTTATGAGTCTTTGCGGCTCATTTCAGCATCATCTTCTGATAACTTTGATGAATTGAAGGCTTTTATTCCTCATCCATTGGAGAAATTGAGGTTATATGGGCCCTAAAACTGAATTGAGAGTTTTTTCTTCATCAATTTCTGACGGTTATAAAATTCAATTTTGCCCTTCTATTACCTAATAAAAGTAATGTGAATAACTGAGGAAATTGTTCAATTGGAATGGAAAAATGTGCAATATTTTCTTTCGATTTCACCTTCATAGTAGTGCTAGAACTTGCAATAAGCTTGCATCTCCTTGAATGCTGTTGACTTCATAAATCAGATGAAAATTTCAAGCAATATTAATTTCCTCGTAACCTCTAGGTATACAATATACCGCCTCTACTACTCTTGCGGTAATTTCCTTCCTGTAAACTAAAACTAAAATAGCTGCGGGTCTCACGAAATATTAACGGAAGTTGAGGTCCCAAAACATTTCTCATAATTTATCCTTATAGCCTTCTTGTCTTGATAGTAAACCTGAGTATTCTAAACTTTAGCACTTACCGTGATATGTAAGGAAATATAAAGTTCGAAAATCTACATTTATACTGGAAAGAATTCAGGGAAAGGAGAAACAGAAATGAGGAGGCCCCAGGTGCCAGATGAAGTGCAGTGTGAGTGACTAGGGTTAAGAATAGTCTAAAGAAATTAGAAAAGATCAGTATACGAGATACTTTGGCTGATATAATTTGTTCGAATAATTGGAAATTTTCGTGACTTATATCGGGTGCTTTTTAAGGATGATAGAACTCAAAATTGAAATAGAACACATTCAAATTGATATTGAAGCCATTTGTTTTCATTGAAAGATAATTTTATGACATTTAAGTTTCAAAAATAATTTCCGGCATATATCCACCACGACTAGTTCTGAGGAACCGCATTCGACCAATTTTGGACCACTTTTCCGAGTTATTCAGTCCCTGCTGAGCTGAAGGACCTATGGTCGATGGCTCTTGACCTTTGAGTCAATAAAAAACGTTTTCTCTCTCTCTCAGTCCTTATTTCTGCAATAACACGGGTCATGTTGGCTTCCAAAGCATCTATTATTTCTGTTTCATCAGGATAAACCAATCACTTGACATAATCCCAAAGGAAATAATCCATCGGAATTACTTCGCATCATCTTGGAGGCCAATCATTTAGGCCATTTCTGGGAATAATAATTTGCCAAATCTTTCTTTCAATAAATCAATTGCTATGATAGCAGCATATCACATCACCAGGTATATCACCCTATTGTTGAAACCAATACACTCCTGGGTCGATACCATTCAAGTTTTGAAACAAATAAACATTTATCATCCATCTATTACGAACACCATTCACTGTAACATTGGCTCCAGCATCGTTTCGAGGAAATATGGACCCATGATGCTTCCAGAGTATAAAGCACACCATACGGTGCATTTTTCAGGATGCAATGAAACCTACAGAACTTCTAGAGGATTGTTTTCACTTCATTACGGCAATTTTGCTCGTTCACTTAGACGTTCAACCAGAAAGGAGCTTCATCGGTAAACAGAATTTTTCGATAAAAAAGTTGATCAACTTCAAGCTATTCTAGGACCCAATCAGCAAACAAACGACGCTTATTATGGTCAAGTGGCTTCAGTTATTGAACCAGTTGGATCTTTTATGAGTGAAACCAAGATCTTAACGCAAAATGGTTCATGTGTTGGATGCATAGCTTGTTGTGAACGTCGACGAATGGACAAATCTGGATCTTCATCAACACTATCACTTACAGCAGCAATATTTTCTTCTGTAAGTACAGTTCTTTGTCTGGTTCTTATTCTTGCTTCGAGTAAAGTAAATGTTGTCCGAAATCTATCGATAGTTCGACGAATAAGCTGCTCTGAAGAATGATTATGTTAACCATAAATTTCACGAAGTGCTCTATAACTTTCAATTTCAACAATTTGTTAACGTTGCGGCATGATTCTTTCCATGATAATTTGTCAATGCTTACTGAACAGAAATGTCAAAATAACATGACTTCTACCTTCTGTCAAATCACAGTTATCCCTATCGAGAATATCAACAAACTTTGTGTTCGGCTGTAGTTACATAAACAATATAAAATGCGGCCCAAGAGTTTGGTCTTAAGACAATGATAACCTTAAGAGTTTCTACAAATGATTCAATTATCTGACGTGCACCTAAGCAATGCACAGGTGCAATAGCTTAGTTATGAATTTTATCACAAGAAACCTTGCGTTTGTTGAGATGCAATCTTGACCTGGAATAGGGACTGCCTCCCTTATATGAACCTTCGACAGGCAGTTTATGTTTTTCCTCAATAATCTTCAACTGATATTCGCACTTTCTTGGTTTGGGTTCAAGGGAAAACCATCGAAGAACGACGAGAGCACCGAGCTTTTTCGTTCTTTATTTCTACACCAGCCTTTTCGAAATACACGAATCAGGCTCAAACAGATTTGGCTTGCAACGTATAATAATGAAAGTGCGAACCTCCTTTACCTTCATATTCGAATATTCTGAAAAAATGCGCCCTAAGAGTGCTCATAAGCAGAGTTTTCCATTCATGATATCTGGCATCGCAGCTGGTGGTGGATTTACAGCAGAGTAGAGCTTAACCGGAGGCAGCCAAGGCCGTAAAGTGTGTCGATTTTCCCCAAAGTTTATGATCCCCCTCCACGCACAGAATCGCGGAACTGTACGTACACTTAGTGCAACGACATTCGAAGTGGAGGAAATGTAGCCACTATATCATTTTGGATTTGTAGGGATTACTCAGGCAAGCCGTAAACATGATAAATCTGCCTGTGATAGGTTCTACCACTCACTGGTACATCCCATGAATTTTTTCTCATATCTGGAGCCAGAGAATCTATTTTCGAATATGTTTCAAGGTGTAGCTTGATAGATGGATATTCAGATAGGGATGGATTTGTTTACCACAATAACTCAGCTATATTATCAACACGAAAAAAAGTAAAAAAAAGTAAATTAGATCCTACTCAGAACACTTTATGTGAAGAAAGTTGACAACACTAATTAGCTCATGACATCTCATGAAAAACCAAGACCTAAGCCCTACTAGGCCTGATTCTACATGCCCTAATTCAATAAATTTTGGTCAGAAAATATTGCCCAAGAAGTAAACTGAGCTCTTTTTTCAATGATTTTTGCGAAAACTTGATCTCTTGGTCTTGTTACCCTACAATGAGGTGATGGGTGTACGTCCTGATTGTGAGACCAATAATAACTTATGGGACAGAAGTCTGGTTTGCTGAGGCAGGGCAGACAAGCACGAGGAAAATACTTGACAAGGTACAAAGGCTTGCCTTCGTTTGCATCACTGGGCTATGAGAACGTGCCCGACTAGAGCATCACTCATTACAGATCTCTTTCATCTCCACCTAGTGATCAATAGGGTAGCCCATGAGGCTATTCTCAGAATAAGAAGGTGAGAATTAAGAGAATTAGAAGTCAGAGATCATATCTAGTAATGTTTTGATCAAAAAAGCAAGCATTGATAAGAACTTCATCACGATGCTATGTAAAAGGAAGATTGTGATATAAACCTGAAAAGGAATTGTTAAGGGTGTGGTAAAGTGATCCCTTCTAACGCTCAAGATGCTACCAAAACAGTGAACTCCTATGCCGTCGACTCAAAGATGATATGGGATGGCCGAAGCAAACTTAATGAAGTAGGCAAGAACAACAAGGTCTAGTTCTTCTGGGCTCCTGGTCACTCAGGAAGCAAAGGAAATGAAGAGGCTGATACACTAGTCAGAAAGGGAGCACAAACGCTACTCAAAGAACCTTCCTGTCGTATAAATTTTGTGAGGAACAGAAGGAAACTCCAGTTCACCTAGTTACAGAAAGGCTCGTCATTGCAAGCCTGTACAAGGAATGTCTTGGGGAAGAGAACTATAGGAGAAAGGAGGATTTAACTTCCTCGAAGCCCTCCAGATACTAGAGATCATTGGAGCTTAAGATCTGGAAGGAGAGCTGTGGGTAATGCAGTTGCGAAAACAGCTTTGATTGGAGGCACAATAGTTCTTGAGGTCGCAGTGAAATGTAACCCCCTCACCAAACTGAATTAAACTCAACTGAACCTAGAACTAAGTATTTATCAACCATTCGTATACCTGTTATTGTAAAAGACCTGTGTCAAAATTATCATCGGCCAAATCCCATTACATCCAACTGAAATCGTTTCATTCTAGTTGTACAGATCATCACTAATCTGGTGTCATGGACGATACCAGTTCCCCTTGATATGATGAACTGAGTTTGATAGAGCATTCGAAAATTTGGCACACAAGGCAGCCTATTCACTCGAAACATAGTTTTCTCTCTTACCAAGTGACTTAAATCTATCGAAACACTGATGCTTCTCATTCTTTCAATCTCCAATCTCAGCCCCTCTTTAATTTGCCGATGGCACAAAGATATGAAAAAATCTCCTGAACTGATGCCGCAGTAATTGGAAGCATTATTATTATTATAAATGAATGGGGGTTGTAACCCAAAAATATTGCTATGGATGTACGTCATGATTTTAAGACCTATAATCACATATGGGGCAGTGGCCTGGTTTGCTAAAGCCAGTCAGGTAAATGCTCGACAAAGTACAAAGGCTAGCCTGTGTGTGCATCACGGGAGCTATGAGAACCTGCCCAACTAGGGCTCTTGAGATCATAACAGACCTCACACCTTCACATCTGGTGATGGATGATGGATAGAGTAGCCAATGAGGCCATCCTCAGAATATCTGAAGAAGAAACAGGCAATGAGAGAATCAGAAATCACAGAGTTTGGTCCTCTCTGAATGACTACATCTCATCTGCAAACCTTCCTAGAGATGTAATGACCAAGGAAAGTAACCTTGAGAAAAACTTCAGTTCAATGCAAACCAGAGAAATAATTGGGAACGCACTAAAATCTCAAAGAAAATACAATAAAATGGTATACAGAGGGCTCTAAAACCGACAAAGGAGCTTGCGCTGGGATTTATGGGACAGGTACCAAGTGTACACTATCGTAAGGCTCCTCTACAAGCGTCATTCAAACGGAAATGCTTGCAATCGAAAGATGTCTAGATATAAATCTAGAAAGAAACTATCAGAAGTACGATATAGCTATTCATACACATAGTGCAGCTGCCGTTAAAGCACTGAGTTCCTATGTGATTGATTCAAAGCTAATTTGGTAGTGCCGGAACAAACTCAATGAGGTTTTTAATCTAGGTCCCCGGTCATTCGGGAATCGTAGGAAATTAAGAGGCCAATACTCTCGCCAGAAAGATCTCACTGGCCCAGAACCCTTCTGTGGTATAGGAAGACGCACCTCTAAGGAAAAGTTTATGGTGAAGGAGAAAACCGAAAGGGAAAAACTCTGGCGGAATCTCCCAGGGATCGATCACTACAAAAGTTCCTCCGGAGCTTTGAAACTGCTAGATCCAAAAAATATCTGGATCTCAGTAAGAACCAACAACACCTACTCACTGGCTTTCTCACAGGACAGTGTCGCCTAAAGAAGCATCTGTTGAGAATGGGTTTATCGGACACTGACGAGTAAATATATTTTGTGGAGAGGAGGAAGAAACTCCTATTCACCTGGTAACGGAATGCTATGCCATTGCAAGCCAAAGGAAGAAGTGCTTTGGACAAGAAACCTGTAGGAGTGAGGAATTATCCTCGTTGATGCCGTCCCAGAAACTTATTGAATTTCATCAAATCTCTGGAAATGGAAGGCGAGCTGTAGGAGGCGCGACGATAACAGCTCTGTTAACCGTCGCAATAGACCTAAGGTTGCAGTGGACTGTGACCCCTTTTTACTATAAACTAGAAAAAAATAAATTGAAAGTAATCCATATGAGTATACTTTCCAGGTTATATTGTTGAATCTGCCGAGGCACATTCTGTCCTTGATGTATTTGTGATAATGATGTATTGGGTGGTCATAATGGTAAAGCTTCGGCATTTAACCATTGTTTAGACCGAATTTGCTTGCAATTGTAGATTTGCAATTTCATTTCTATTTCTTCACACTTCCGCAAAACTCGTAAGGTACTCTCACTGAAAAGCCCTTTGAGCAGTCACGAGCAATCTCGAAATTAGTCGTCATTTCTATGAACTCGCGTAGTTGCAAAGTGCAGTTCTGAAGTCAAACACCTTTGACGTATCCACACAGAATATCCATCAAGTCCATTCCTGAGGTGATTTAATGGTTCGATTCATGAAACAGTTTGATCGTTTATGGAAAGTTTGTCCGTTATACCTTCACCATTAGTTAGTTTCGTAGACTCTGTTGTACACTTGCTGCGGCTTCATTTCGCCAGATAAGTAATGGGACGCACAATTCCCTCGTTGCCTGCTTCAACGAAGCAGCGGACGTTGCTATATTTCACTATGACCGAAGTATATTAATAGCCATGATGAAGTGGTTGCTTTTAGGATACAAGGGGATATTCAGTATTGAAAGGGCTCTGTCCTGAAATCCTGGGGATTTAGTCCTCACGTGAAGATAACAATTTACAAAAGCGAATACAGTAAATGTAGGTAAAGAGGGTTGAGAAAGCTAAGACAATACTGCAAGATCAATTTCATTCGCTTGGAAAATTGTAGTTAGTGATAGGGTTCTGTATTAATAAATTGAGTTCATTATATTTCATTTCACATGTATTCAGTTTTTTGAAGGTCTTAAAACGAATACATTGCAAAGATGATTGAAGCATGAAACACAAACTGCCAGGGGGTCTGAGTGTACCTATAGAACTGACTATCCTGAGGATCTGAGCGGCATGCATTAGTGAGATACACTTTCAATAATTTTATTCATTCAATCAAGCCATCTTCTGCGTCCGTGGAATTCGTAGCGCAATATAATTCGTCTTTAAGAACAAGCTCGTAAAAACCAACAAATCGTTCTTCTAAACATGACTGCACTGATGAAATCTCTAATTCCGCAATCATCGGACAAGGTTGCGTGCTATAAAGCCTTAACAGACAGTCTAACACAAATTACAAAGCACAGCACAGTATTAATACGTCAATGCCTCCTCGTCAGCAATTTGTTTCTGAGTGTAGTGTACCGCCAGACACAAAGCTACACGCTTTTGGCGATGTCGTTCTGCTAAACACGAGGTTCTAGCTGGCCGGAGAAGACATTAATATGGATGCTCATGCAGTTTGATTCACACAAACTGTGATAATATAGGTCCTGTAGAATTGGCGACGCACTGAATTCAATTTCATTGAAGTTTCAGTATTACGTCCAACTCATTTAATAGACGACATGTAAAGCTTGATGGTGCGAAGGTTATGTGGACCTTCATCACGAGAAACAAAATTTATTACAATTTCGGTCGAATACAGTCCATCATGCGGG
This sequence comes from Adalia decempunctata, assembly GCA_951802165.1. Taxonomy (NCBI): domain Eukaryota; kingdom Metazoa; phylum Arthropoda; class Insecta; order Coleoptera; family Coccinellidae; genus Adalia; species Adalia decempunctata. Next base: position 20,909,524 of record OX637701.1, read on the forward strand.
ATTTTGAAACTATCAATCTATAGGATCTCTACAGATTTGATGTTTCTAACGGCTTCGCAAATTTTGTCTCAGATAGATATAGTTTTTGATTGTTTTGGAGTATATTTGTTTTTTCGAAGGCTATGAAGAAAATGAAATATAGAATACGAGGATGTATTGATATCTAGTTAGCCTAGACCAGTTCCATGCACAAACAAAATATTGCCATACCATATCAACGAACAATAACTTATTAGAAGTGTCAGTGTAGAGTTCGACGTCAAAAAAGTAAGCCAGAGTTACGCAATAAATTAAAAAAAAAGATGTCCACCGAAGTTGTAAAAATCAAAAAATTGGAGTATCGAGCCATCATCAAGTACCTGTATAAAAAGTTTGAGAGGTAGGCAGATTTACGAAGATATGCTTAATACCCTTGGTGATCAATGTCCTTCGTATGCGACCGTGAAAATTCGGACTGCAAGCTTCAAAAGAGGTGAATGTTCCATTGAAGATGATGACCGATCGGGAAGGCCAGTTTTTGTGTCCGTCCTCGAGAATATCGATGCAATTCATGACATGATTTTATCAGACCATCGAATTGGGCTACAACGGATATCTGAAGCACTGAAGATTTCATACGAACGCGTTCATCATATAGTTCACGTCACTTTGGACATGAGAAAAATTTCTGCGAAATGGATCCCCAAATGTTTGAATTTTGACCAGAAGCGTGCAAGGGTAGATGCATCGAATTCGATCTGTGCTCGATTTGAAAACGATGTAGACTTCTTAAACCGAATTGTTACTACGGATGAGACTTGGGTACATTTCTACGATCCAGAAACAAAGCAACAATCGATGGAATGGTGACACTCTGGTTCTCCAAGACCTAAGAAGTTTCGTGTCCAAAAATCTGCTGAAAAAGTTCTTGCTTCAGTTTTTTGGGATTGCCATGGAGTAATCACGATTGATTTTTTTGGATAAGTTCAGAACAATAATTGGAGATTACTATTCGACATTACTGACCACTCTCTGGAAAAAATTAAAGAGAAAAGACGCGGAAAGCTATCCAAAGGTATTTTGTTTTTACAGGACAACGCCCTACTACACAAATCTCATGTTGCCATGCAAAAAATTCGTGATTTAGGGTTAGAATTACTAGAACACTCTCCTTATTCACCAGATGTGGCTCCGTCCGATTATCATCTCTTTCCTCAACTGAAAAAAAGTTTAAAAGGTCGTAAATTTTCTTCCAACGGGAAGGTAATGATAGCTGTGGAGGACTGGTTTGCAGAGCAAAAAGAAACATTTTTTTAAAGGTCTAGAGACGTTGCAGTTTCGCTGTAATAACTGTTTTCAATTAAGAGGAGAATATGTTGAGTAATACAATATTTTGACATTGAAATTTTGTTTGGTTCTATAGTAGGCTAAGAATTTCTCGATAATACGAGATGTATTACCATATCGGTCTAATACACTCCATGATAAGGGCTTTTGAAACTATCAATCTATAGTGATCTTTACAGATTTGATGTGTCTGAAGGCTTCCGCAAATTTTGACTTTTATCGATTTAGTTTCTCATTCTTTTGGAGTTTATAATGTTTTTTGAAAGCTAGGAAGAAAAAGAAATCTAGAATATATTCATCATTAAAACTAAAATACAGGGTGGCCATTTGAAAACGAAACAGACGAGATTACAGACGAAATAAATGCTCGGACAGGTCGATTTCTGTTTCGAGGGGGACAACTTAAGATGTAGGTTACGGACGCATAGCGCTTCAACCCTTGCTACTACAACCCGCACCCCAATTTTTCAATAGGGAAGATGGGGTGAGTGATACCTCATTTGAAAGGTATTTTTATTCTGATTTCAGCACAGTAATTGTTTTTTCATTTTATGCATTAGTTCTCGAAATATTCTTAACTAAGTATTTGAAAATGAAGTGGTGTTTTCATGGCACTTGTAGTGTTTTTTTGTGAAAAATCGACATCTTGATTAAAGATTTCTATGTCAGTGGATTGGAGGAAGGAAGTCATAGTCATGGTTGTTTTGAAGCTCAAAATGTCGATTTTTCACAAAAAAACACTACAAGTGCCTTGAAAACACCACTTCATTTTCAAATACTTAGTTAAGAATATTTCGAGAACTAATGCATAAAATGAAAAAACAATTACTGTGCTGAAATCAGTATAAAAATACCTTTCAAATGAGGTATCACTCACTCCATCTTCACTATTCAATAATTGGGGGTGGGGGTTGTAGCAGCAAGGGTTGAAGCGCTATGCGTCCGTAATCTACATCTTAAGTTGTCCCCCTCGAAACAGAAATCGACCTGTCCGAGCCTTTCTATCGAAAAAATTTATTTCGTCTGTAATCTCGTCTGTTTCGTTTTCAAATGGCCATCCTGTATATTATTTTTGGAACGTGTCTGATAACTTGTTATGAATGCTTCAGAAGCAGACCAAGTCATTCAAACTGATTTCGTTTTGAATGTATGTAATTTTCGAAAGCTTGAGGTTGTCAGCAATATCGAATATATGACTACGCCCATGTCAACATTGGTGACACTGCAATTTTAGGCCACGGGGTTACAGCTATCGGGGCCCTTTGTGTGGCAATCTCTTTCAAAACCACCTCGTATTAGCGAATGTCACACAGGATCCCCTTTTCATCTGAATTCCTCTGGCGAGATTTCCCTTATTGAAGCTTTATCGGGTGCCCAGTTCAAACTTCATATAACACGGGTTTACAATAAAAAATTGGTGTTTACATATTCGCCGATGGGATTCGGAAGTTGATTGAGTTTGTATACGCCGAAACAGTTATTTAATGACAAATAAAACCAAACCATATTTTTCCACACTCGCATCAATGTAAAAGTATATTCTAAAACTAGTTGCAGAATGGGCTCTATTCCAATACGAATGCGAAATTCGAAAACGAGCGACGAAGGAGCGAGTTTTCGAACGCATGAGTGTTGGAATTGCATTCTGCAACGAGTATTAGACGATATTTTCTCTATTTCAGTCGAATTTCGTGAAATACTGTTGAAATTCAATAAAAAACTCATCCTAGTGTGACTTTTGTTTTGTATCTTGGCAGTTGGTGACTGTTACGAAATTGACATTTCCAAATTGACGTGCGTTGAAAATTTATAGGAGCGGAAGCCAGTGCTGACAACCAAAAAACGAAAAATATAACTGAAAACAATGCTTTAATGAGTTAATTACAACACTGTTTTTAGTACTGTAATGAACTCATTACGATACTGAAATAGAGAAATACATTTATTTGCGCCCGGTTGTATACCAGCTGAGAAAGCAACTACAACACCCCAATGATTGAATTAGGAGAAAAAAATCGTGAAGGTTTTTCGTTAGTAGTAGTAGTTTTTGGCAAATTTTCTGAATTTTACAACAAATCAACTATTCGAGGACATCTGAAGTCGATCTCCAGTGGTTAAAATGCCTAGAACACAAGTACGCGAAATTTATCTCCAGCTAAGTGAATTTCAAAGAGGTGGAATTATTGGTGTACGGGAGGCGGGGTTGTCATTTCGAAAAATCGATAACCGTACGAACAAAAATCCAACTACTGTTATGAGATGTTGTCGAGCGTAGTTTGATAATGCCCAAAATGGAAAAAAAATAGGCATCGGACGTCGAAAGGGCACGAATGAAGTTCAAGATCGACGTCATAGACTTATGGCCATTAGAGACCGATGTGCGACAACTCTATCTTTGGCTGATGAGTAGTAAGGAGAACCAGGCCATCCTGCAACTGTCCGAACGGTTTTCCACCGGATAAGGGCTTTTGCACTGCAGCATTATCTAGCCCATCTTATGTTTCCTCTGACGGTTGAGCATCGCCGGCAACGATTACAGAGAACGTGCAGAGAACGTCAACATTGGAATGGCATCAGGTGATATTTTCTGATGAATCTCGATTCTACTTGGGTGCACATGATGGCCAAAGAAGGGTAAGGCGACGTCGGGTGAAGACTCAGTTTGATGTTGAGCGTCATGTACACCGGACAATAGGCGTTGTGGTATGGGGTGCTATTACTGCTATTGCACATGCAAGTAGGTCACTTCGAGTATTTATTTGGGGTAACATGATATCAGTGCGCTACTTTCAAGAAATAGTGGAAACATATGTTCTCTCTCATCTTAAACGGATCGAGAATCCAATATTTCAGCCAGATAATGTTCGACCACGAGTGGCTAGAGTAAGTTCAAATTTTTTTGAAGCGACCCAAAAGAATCTTTTGCTATGGCCTCCCAGATCCCCCGATCTTTCGCCCATGTTTGGGACATCATGGGAGGAATGCTCGGCCCCCAAGGACTTTGGCGGCTCTGAGACATGAAGTACAGGTAGCTTGGAAAGTACCCCTCAAGAATTAATAGACCATCTTATTGCATCAATGCCAAGACGCGTTGGGGAGTGTATAGATAATCATTCACGAATTTATTGAAAAAAATTGTACACCCTTCGTTTTTTTCTCCAAATTTTGATCATATACGTCTTGTCTGTAAACACAGCAAACAAACTTCAAACAACACAGAGAGCTATCGAGCGTGCCATGTTGGGAGTAAGCCTGAGAGATCGAATTCGAAATGACGACATAAGGAGACGAACGAAAGTCGAGGACGTCATCGTCAGGATTGTCAGACTGAAGTGGAGCTGGGCAGGACATGTAGCCAGAGATCAAGAAAATAAGTGGACTAAACGTTTGTTGGAGTGGAGACCGAGAGAATAAAAACGGAATAGAGGTAGACCACAGAGACGCTGGGTAGATGATATAACCGACCAAGTGGGAAAGAACTGGATGGAAGAAGCTCAGGACAGAAAAATGTGGAAAACAAAAGGGGAGGCCTTTGTCCAGGAGTGGGCTATGAGAGGCTGTTGCTGATGATGATGATGATGACGTCTTGCTTTACTATCTTTGTTTCACAAAAAAAAAATGAAATTTAAACAGCTCCTTCTACGAGATTATATTGAAAAATTCTTAGCCTACTATAGAACCAAACAGAATTTCAATGTCAAAAAATTTATCACTCAAAATATTCTCTTCTTAATTAAATACATTTATTACAGCGAACCTGCAACGTCTCTAGACTTTTCAAAAAAAATGTTTCTTCTTGCTCTGCAAAACAGTCCTCCACAGCTTTTATTACCTCCTCGTTGGAAGAAAATTTACGACCTTTTAAACTTTTTTTCAACTGGGGAAAAAGATGATAGTTGAACGGAGCCAAATCTGGTGAATTAGGGGGGTGTTCTTGTAATTCTAACACTCAATCACGAATTTTTTGCATGGCTACATGAGATTTGTGTACTGGGGCGTTATCCTGTAGAAACAAAATACCTTTGGACAGCTTTCCCCGTCTTTTCTCTTCAATTTTTTTCCCGTAGAGTGGTCAGTAATGTCGAATAGTAATATTCAGTTACTGTTCTACCCTTATCCAGAAAATCACTCATGATTACTCCATGGCAATCCCAAAAAACTGAAGCAAGAACTTTTCCAGCAGATATTTGGACACGAAACTTCTTAAATCTTAGAGAACCAGAGTGTCGCCATTCCATCGATTGTTGCTTCCTTTCTGGATCGTAGAATTATACCCAAGTCAAAAATTCGGTTAATGAAGTCTACATCGCTTTCAAATCGAGCACAGATCGAACGCAATGCTTCTACCCCTGCACGCTTCTGGTCAACATTCAAACATTTGGGGATCAATTTTGAAGAAATTTTAATCATGTCCAAATTGACGTGAACTATAAGATGAAGGCGTTCGTATGAAATCTTCAGTGCTTCAGATATCCGTTTTAGCTCAATTCGACGGTCTGATAAAATCATGTCATGAACTGCACCGATATTTTTGGGGACTGACACAGAAACTGGCCTTCCCGATCGGTCATCATCTTCAATGGAAAATTTACCTCTTTTGAAGCTTGCAGTCCAATTTTTCACGGTAGCATACGAAGGACATTGATCACCAAGGGTATTTAGCATATCTTCGTTAATCTGCTTACCTCTTAACCCTTTTAAATACAGGTACTTGATGATGGCTCGATACTCCAATTTTTCGATTTTTACAATTTCGGTGGACATCTTTTTTTTAATTTATTGCGTACATAACTCTGGTTTACTTTTTCGAACTTGAACTCTACACTGACACTTCTAATAAGTTATTGTTCGTTGATATGGTATCGCAATATTTTGTTTATTCATGGAACTGGTCTAGGCTAACTAGATATCAATACATCCTCGTATGTGTTACAGTTTCTTTGTTAGTTAGTATACTTAGCTGAACATTTCATTACCTATTTACCTGAGGCGTGTGAGACTACAATACCCCGTACTTCATTCCAATGAAGGTTCGTTATCGAATGAACTGCAAGAACAGTTGTTCCGAGTCTGAAAAGTTCTCAGGGCAAATTATGCTCTAACGCCCTCCACGGAATATTATTCATGCAAACAGTATCATGGGCGACAGTTTCTGATACCCCATACGACCTTCCCATCTATTATGTATTCAACCGTCGACTGAATATATTTCGACAGCGTCGTCAGTTCTCGGGCCATTTAACAATTGCTTAGTTGCTGAAACAACGAGCTGAGCTGATGCAGATATGCATTTTCAGCGTGAGTTATACACATGTAGACCCGGAACCTGAGTTCGGTACATTATTCTGTTAGGAAACAAAGTTCGAACATGCAGCTTATTAACTTGCGCCAGCTGAATGAAACTCCATTACATTTCCTTTCCAGATTTGATGGAAGTTGCTGCCATTATTTCACATTTTCTGTAGTTATTCCTTTATAGTCGAGTCGAATAGAACTCAGGGTTCGGAATGCATGCGATAATATGGAGGGTGCAAAAAATGAGCTGGAATTTTGTGGAATTGTCAAGAGTCGCAACTCATCTACCTTTGGAAAGATAGACAATATTCATTCATTTCAAAATTCAATATTTTCGCAACAATGTTACTGCATATTCGTGTTATAGGGATTCACAAGAGTTGAACTAGTTTCATAGATCTTCTCCATGAAGAGGTTACGTAAATACTGGAGTAGAGAGAAAAGAGGCGATAGAAAAAAAAAGTGTTTAGAGTGTTTAGACTCAGAGCTGAAAAAGCTCAATAACACATACTCACAAGTGTAATACATGTTTCTATACCGTTGCTTTGTTCATTAGACGTTGCTGCGTTGATTACACGTTGCAACGTTCATTAGACGTACGTTGAATAGACGTCGCTACTTTGATTTGCTGTTGCTACGTTGAATAGACGTTGCTATAATGAATAGACGTCACTACGTTGATTAGACGTTGCTTTGTTGAGTAGACGTCACTACATTGATTAGACGTTGCTACGTCAAGTAGACATTGCTACGTAGAATAGACGTTGCTACGTTGAATAGACGTTGCTACGTTCATAAGACTGTGAATTGGACGTCACTACGTTGATGTTGCTACATCCATAGAACGTTGCTATGTTGATTAGACGTCGTTACGTTGATTAGACGTTGACACGTTCATAAGACGTTGCTATGTTGATTGGACGTCGCTACGTTGATTACACGTTGCAACGTTCATTAGATGTTGCTACGTTGAATAGACGTCGCTACTTTGATTTGATGTTGCTACGTTGAATAGACGTTGCTATAATCAATAGACGTCACTACGTTGATTAGACGTTGCTTTGTTGAGTAGACGTCACTCGTTGATTAGACGTTGCTACGTTCAGTAGGCGTTGCTACGTAAAATATACGTTGCTACGTTGAATAGACGTTGCTACGTTCATAAGACATTGCTATGTGAATTGTAGGTACGTCGCTACGTTGATGTTGATACATCCATAAGACATTGCTATCTTGATTAGACGTCTTTACGTTGATTAGACGTTGGCACGTTCATAAGACGTTGCTATGTTGATTGGACGTCGCTACGTTGATTAGACGTTGCTACGTTCATAAGACGTTGCTATATTGATTAGACGTCGCTACGTGGATTAGACGTTACTCGGTGAATTTTTCAAACCGAACCCTCATTCTACGTTCGACATACGTACATTTTACAACTCATTAATACTGCTACTATTATGAAACGTGTCCCCAACGTACATTCAATATGAACTCTAGAACATTGCTCAAACGTTCAATATGACACTATACAACAATCTGTAGTTTTCAGCAGACTGGGGAGTTATTTTTTCCACGTTTCATTAGCGTTAGAGTTGCCACTATAATGAAACTTTACCGTGTTTTCAAAGCATACCCAAGTAACACGACAAGCTTCGAATTAGCACTGAAAGCGATTTCTATGCTATCTATAATGCGATTTGGCATTTAATGTTAGCACAAATGACGTATTAATAACGTTGTGTGGACGTTTTCCATGCCAAAAAGGAGCACATATTCTGGCATGTATTTAGATTTAGTGGTCAACTTTTAGCTGCAAAATCTAAAAAAATGTTAAGGCAATTCCAACTTTTGGCCTGTGATTCGATTTGGCGGCCATATCGCTTTGGCTTTATTTTGGCGTTTACCTACTCGATTTCTTAACCTTAAATTTTTTCCCGCAAGTTCCGTTTCCGTCTGTCTGTCAATCCGTAGAAAAACAATATTTGTGTCAAACATTGTCAACTAGACATTATGAGATCTGGAATCTGGCATAAACAATACTGTAGGAGTAAATGTGTATGCATGATGCATGTGCCAGGTATTGCCACCCAGGCAACACAGACTTCTCCGCGATATCTCTGAGAGGTTACAATGCGACTTTTATAGGAGCTCCTACCGCGAGGTCCCAGAGATCTCTATGTGATGTAACTAAGCGAATTTCCTACTGATGTGCCCATGCGATATCTTGGAGACCTCGCCATGCGATATCCTTGGGACTACCCAATGCGATAACTTGGAGAGGAGAGCGCACCATGCGATTGACAAGGTCAATCTGTTCACGCAGGCGCTATTTCTCTATCAAGTCGAACTTGTATAAACAGCGAGTTTACCAAGACGGCCAGACATCGAGAATCGAGATGGGTTTTGTGGATAGATTAGTTAGATGTGTTGTGTTTATCGGTGTTACGGTGCTGTGCGAGGTTCGTTTTCGTTAGTTATTGTGTGAAATTTCGATGAGGATATTTGTGCTCCAAGTAAGTGTTATTTTCATCAAATTCTGGAGTTTTCTCACCTATTAGGACATATACCGTAACCATTTTTACCGCCATTTATGTTATCCGAGTAATTCAACCACCAATAAAGGAATTGATTAATTCACATTCACATTAAAGGATTTTCTACTGGGTATATTGGTGATCAGGATAATTATTTCTATTAGGAATATGGATGAGTGTAATAACCTCACAACAGATTTTACAAGTATGATGAGTCGAATATTCCCAAAATTCAAGCTAATATATTATTGATAATTCTTAATAGGCACGGTTTACAAGATCCTGTGGAAACCATTATTGCAATTCCAATATTAGAAAAAGAAAACACTTCAATGAAAATTGTGATCGTTCGACACTTTCACGGGAACAGTTTGGAATTATATCTCATTTTGTTTCAAGCTGATATATGATATGAATGCAGAATGGACATTGAAATGTTGTTGTTGAAATCCTCTTTGTTCAATTTGTGCTCCAAAAGAACTTGACACACTGTTTATTCACGTTTTGATTAATGTATAAACCACTGACCTTACAAAAGTGTTACCGATTTTCTTCTCAATCTACCGATCTAACAAAAAAGCACATTAATCTACCAAAATTTGATGGAGTGAATGTATGTTCTGATATTCTAAGAAATCATGACTCTTACGATATTATTTTGAAGATTTCCTGAGCATACCATAATTTGATACATTAGTTGAGCTATACGTTGACAAATCTATATTTTTTTCAAGCAATTTGATGTACATACGTTTATTTTCAGCATATCAGCTGTTTTCAATAGGTGTAAATTTTTTGAATACCTATTTATTTTGACAGAATACTCAGAGAGATTGGTTTTTCCGTTTTCGAACATTGATTTTGTAAATAAACATCCATTTTCAATTTTGATTCATTCGTAAAATAACCTTCTTGCCCAATTCTCGGATAAAGGGTATTTCAACTTGAATAACACAAGAAATATGTGAAAAGGTATTTTTTTTCAAAAATCTACCGAAATCTACCGATTTTTCTCGAACTTGTAGGTACGGAGGGTGGCAGCACTACATACGTGGAGGACAACAGAGGAGTCTTTTCTCAAGATTGGCTGGGACATTGTACCCAGAGGAAGAAAGAAATGTAATGTTTTGAAAATTTGTTTGTTGATAATAAAGATTGACGAACTTATTCGCTCGTTTTAGTTTACCTTCTGTCGCCGCCGAAAATAATAAATAACTTTTGACACTGTTTGTTGTGTAATTCAATTCAATAATATAGCGGATATACAGATTCTCATCATTGAAATCAGACTAATCTGACTTAGTTTTTGATGTTTCATTCACATTTCGCAATGCGACCTGTATTTACCTGTGCAAAGCGGCATGCGTAGAAACTTCTTATACATCTCACAATACGACCTGTATAGGAACTTCTTATACATCTCGCAATGTGAACAGTTCGAGAATATCTTATACATCTCGCAATGCGGAGGTTAATAAGAAGTTCTCAAAGTCCTCGCCGCGGGAGGTGTATGCGAACTCTGAGTGTGGCTTGTTTGAGAATATCCACGTAGGATATCGTCAAGAGCTCTCTGGGAACTCTTTTGTGGCGGACATTTGGAGGAGATATAGAGCTCCCAGCGACCTCCCAAAGAAGTCACAAAAGGCGTCACAACTTCCTAAAAAGAAGTCGCAGGGATTTCTCTGGGATATCTTTGTGTTGCCTGGGCAGAAGTATTTGGCAAGGCAAATTTTAGGTGAATATATTGATAAAAATCACAAAAAAATGAGGGGCCATCAAACAAATAAAATATAGACTTTGATTATTCATGAAAAATCAGCACTCTAATTGCGTAGTTGCCACGTTCACAAAAATTCTGATTTATATCTGAAAGTTGTTACAAGGATTTACTAATATTTTTTTGTTAGCATAATATACAGAAATATCAAAAGCTTTTGGCAAAAATATTATCTATACACAGGGGCCCGCGGTACCTCGGGGGCCCGTGATCCGGACCAATTTTGTCGTTAGGCATTCGGATAATGGAATATCCGGATGATACTACATCGAAGTATGTCAAGCAATCATTGCAACACCGCATATTTCTGAGTGTAAGATATCCTCCATATTTATTTTTGGCATGTTAATTATCCAAAAGAATGCTTAGTGGCAATTGTTGTTCAAAAATGCTATTTGCGATTTTGAACGTTCAGGAGACAACTGCCGGGAAATGGGCACTTTTGAACTTAAAATGTTACTCTCATTCACTGTTTTCAAGCGTTCTCGAATTTGTTCAAAATATCGGCCACTGCGCTTGAATGAGCGAAATTTTTTTATTCTATCAAAATATTCATCTGGTTTTTGTCCATTATCACTGCATGTATGAATGTAAAAGAGCAGTTGAATCAAAACAGTTTTTTATTTTTAGGTTATTTGAGAGACATGTCTCCATTTGGAAACTAGTGTAGCCATAAAGTCTGAACTAATGCTCGTAAAATTCCATAAGGCAATAGAATTCTTCTAGCCTTCATTCAAGCAATAAATGCGCAGTTATTTCTTCAAGTAATGCCATATGGCTTTGGAATTACTTTGGCATTTTGTTTAGCATTGAATGCTATTCTAATGCTCCGAATAATTCCTCATGGCTTTGGAAATACTTTAGCATTCATTCAAGCTTTAGATGCTATTTTATTGCTTCGGAAAATTCTATGAAGCTTTGGAATTGCTTTGGCATTTTTTTTAGCATTGCATGCCACTTCATTGCTTCAAAAAATTCTATATTGCTTTTAACCTAATTTGGCATTAGTTTTAGCCGTGATTTCCTTCTCAGTGCACTAGAAAACAGCCATTTGGCTTTGACATGCTTTTGGCATAGAATTTGGTTTTTAAGGCGAATTGATGACATGAATTTGGCATTCAATGCCAAAGAAATATGACGGTGTTACTTGGGTATTCATTAAAAATTATAAAAAGTTACAATAATTATTTAACGCTCCCTTGTTAAGCTTCTTCAATGCATATTTATGAAGAATTGTCATACGTTACTCAAAAGTTGAATAAGAAACTGCGGAATCTGTATTTTACGTTCTTTTTTGTTGTTTTAGCGAATGATGAAAGCATGCAAGAACTATTTAATAACATGTAGTTTTCAACAAACTGAGAGATCTGTATTCTCATTTCGAATGCACAATTGTGTTGTTCGGATGGATGCAGAAAATGATTAACTTATTTATCGATTGAAGAACGATTTGGAAGGTGATTCCTTATTATCCTTTTTGAGGTTTCTTTTCCAATATCTGAAATCTACAAAGATCAATTTTTATTGATTTTATTTCAGATATTGAGTGAGGAAACCGTTTAAATTCTCGAGATAATTATGAAAGTCTTTTCTAACTTGTCATTTGTACTTTTGGAGATGTACTTTAGCAGACGAAAAAGGATCAACATTTGGAGTGTATTCCTAGTGATGGAAAAAATTGAATGAAAATTAAATGATATTATATAAATGAAAGCGTATTGTTTTGATTTAAATCTTCAATGAAGATCATATGAGTTCATTATTGCTTGTTTCTATATCTCTTTTCCTGTAGCAGCCCCAAATAATGGATGATCTCAATATACTAATACTATTGAGGTATATTGTTTGAGAATTTCCACATGGGATATCGCTATGACTTCACTAGGGGTGTACTGGAGGTGGACATTTGGGGGTTAAATTGAAGTTTGGATAACCTAACAAACAACTACACAAAGGTGTAACAATTTCCTGAAAAGAAGTCGCAGAGAAATCTTTGGTATCTCTTTGTGAAGCTTCACAAAAGAAGCAACACAAAGAGATCCTCATGACTACTTTGGGAGGTCCCACCCAATGTAAATTTTTTATTCTGGTTGCACTCAGGATACTCTGGTAGCTCGCAATTGGAATTTCTCATTCTGGTTGTATTCAAGATATCTTTGGGATCTCGCAATGAGAATTTCTTGTTTTGGTTACATTCGTGTGATCTTTGAGAGCTCGCAAGAAGAATTTGCAAATTATGTTCGTATTGGAGAATACTTCAAGATCTCGCAAAAGGTATTAATCGAGAATTTCCATCATTAACAGCACGTAGCGATCTCTGGGATCTCTTAGAGATCTCGCGGAGATGGAACGGCACTTCTTCAGCAGGATTATTAACTATCCTCAATCACAGTGCAGATTTTGGATCGATGTTATTGCTTCCGTTTGGAATTCATTGAATATAAAAAAAACGTTATTCTTGCGTGGTTGATGAATCGTTTCCGAATAACAATAAGCACTTTCCAAAAATCACAAGAATAGGGGACATCATTCATCAACCTGAATAGATTTACTAAATCCCCCTATCCATCCAAATCCTGTGAAGGAGACGGATGCCGCCTACGGATAAATGGCTGTCCCATTTTCCCACAAAACAGAAAACGCGGTCCATTCTGAAGTTTTTGATTCGCCGGTAGTCCTCCCAGGTCCTGAGCTTTCTCAATCACCGCAGCAACCTTCAGAAAAACTGTCTCGGGAACAAGACACGGAGCAGACATTGATTGATTGCCTCGTAATGACAGCATCCGCCGAGGAGCGCAAAAACCTACGGAACGCGGCTCTATAAAGAATTTCCCAGCTGAATTACATCTCCGTCTGGCACGGTTTTGTGATTTGGAATACGGTGTTCGATTGACAAGATGGTGTAATAAAAGAAAAGTGACGTTGGCTCTTTACAATATCTCGGAAGATTTCCGAGTTTATAATGCCGTCTGGCGACGCCCTCCAAGCACTGCTACCGGGATTACTGATTGATTGTACTCAAAGGAAGCCTTCCTAACACGGCGCTTGTAATTTTGTCCCCGTAGAGAGTTTTCCTTTCATCGAGGGCTGAGTGCTGACAATATTTGAATATCGTTATATTCCAAGGTGACAATAATTATATGAAACAATGAAAAACGAAGTGCACGTATAGAGGCAGATATTCAACAATGATTAGACATTAGGTACAGGAAGTTCTACTCCTCTGAGGGCTTGTTCGGACTAGGCCAGTAGATTAGTCGAGAAGCGAATGATTTCGTAATTTTCTGTGTGCGAACGCCAGCAATCGAGTCGTGTAGAGTCGCAGGATGATGTACCCACTACCTTATACTGTTTAAGTGTCTTTGATACTCTGGTAGAGTAGTCAGTGGGCGAATCGACTTTCCACTCGACTAAAATACTGGCCCAGTCCGAACAAGCCTCAAATGAACACCCATTATAGTCGCATTCGAGAATCCACCGAGAAATTTCTTGACATGTGTCAAAAACTTGTTATTTCTACATTTATTTCATCTTATACGCTGATTTCCAGCTACTGTGAAAAGTTTCGGACAGTATCTTGACATAATCTTTTTATCAACATTGAAACACTTCAACCTGTTTTTTTTTTGTTGAAGAAGAGGTGAATCTTATCAGACACCCAGTCTTTCTGGGTAATGTCGGATTCTTACCGACTAAACACCTCTCCTGCGGTTGGTTCCGGGCATAAGCCTATAAACCTTTCATCTTCTTATCTGTTATTTCATCTTTCGCATTCTTTATGCTGAGTGTTTGTGTTCATCCTCCAATTGGATATCTGGAGTTCTACATCTTCATTTTCGCAATTGGTCTCTGGGTCTTTTGCGGTCAATTCTCGCATCTCAGAAATTTGTTTTCTGTACTTTGTATCCTCTTAATATGGGTTCCCGCTGCATAGCCCCATGCTGTTGATCCATATGTTAGCTGCGGTCTGGCGACAGCTTTTATGATCCTCAACTTCTTCTGCCTATAATCGGGTATAAACTTTTCATTGCTTCATTCGTTTTATCCACTGCATATTCGATGTGCTGTTTCCACGTTAGTCCTTTGTCATATATTACTCCTAGGTATTCAGCTTCAGTCTGCCATTCTATTTCAGTATCGTTTACGGATATCTTCGATTCCATCTTATTCAGCCTTCTCTTTTGAAGGAGTATTGCTTGACTCTTCTCTCCATTGATTTTGATTCTCCATGTGTTACACCAATGACTGATATCGTCTGCAGCTTCTTGAAGTCCTTTGTGAATTATTCTTGTGTTGCTATGCCTAATTGCTATGCCTGTACCGTCTGCTTATAGAGCAAGTATAGGCTTCTTGGATTTCTTGGTATATCATGTATATTATAGAGTAGCGGTCCTGGTATAGATGCTTGAGGAACTCCTGCTTCTAAATATCTGAGTGTGGAATGAACATCATCTATTTTCATCCAAAAGTTCCTATCCCTCAAATAATTTCTTATTATTCTGCATAGCTTGTGTGAATAACCTGGGGTTATCATTTTATATACTAGTCCTGCATGCCATTAGATTAGATTAGATTTAAAGAGGGCCGTCTAGACTTTGCTTAGTCTCGCAAACACCTTCCCCTTAAATCGTTGGGCTAAAACTCCCTTCACAATTTTTCCTAGGGCTGAGAGCAGGCTTATTGGTCTATAGTTCTGTGGAAACTTTTTTTCCTTACCTGGTTTATTGAAAACAATTACTTCGGCAGTTCAATCTGCGTTTAGTGTCATCCTCTTAAATAATGTTTCTGAACTTTTTCCAGTCGATATCAAGAGAATCCAACATCCACCAAATTCTGCGGATTAACAACCCGTAGATATAGAATATCTATTCTTTCCATTATGTGAAAACATAACTCAACTACGACGAGAATGTATCTCATTAATCCGTGTCATCACCAATTCGCAAGGAAAGCGCAATAATTGAAAACATATTCAAACTATTTCCGAATTATTTGTGCATCATATCTACGAATAAATTGAATGAATATTTTCCACATTGACTAGGGACTGGGGATGCCACTTGATACCCCTTCAGGAATTCCCAGACTTTGACGAAAACAGTATTCAACTTCGTTCTGAAAGGATAAAGTAACAACGAACTTTATGCAAAATATAAAAGCTTTCTCGAATATCTATATTAACTGTAACACCGAAGCGAATGTAAGCATTATGCGTATCGAATTCACTTCTTTGAATCCCCAAAATATTCCCTAATGCCTTCCACCGCATCTGATCGATTCAGTTTGTGTTGAAAATGGTTTTATTCAAGGCTCGACTCTACCTTCAGACCTTGAGAGGAATAGTATGCACAAGGTCATCAGATACACCGTATTCATTCAATACGAGGAAATATTGAAAAATTCTTAGCCTACTATGAAACCAAACAAAATTTCAATGTCAAAATATGTTATTACTCAACATATTCTCCTCTTAATTGGATACATTTATTACAGCGAACCTGCAACGTCTCTAGATCTTTCAAAAAAAATGTTTCTTCTCGCTCTGCAAACCAGTCCTCCACAGCTTTCATTACCTCCTCGTTGGAAGAAAATTTACGACCTTTTAAACTTTTTTTCAGTTGAGGAAAGAGATGATAGTCGGACGGAGCCAAATCTAATGAATAAGGGGGGTGTTCTAGTAACTTTAACCCTAAATCACGAATTTTTTGCATGGCAACATAGTATTTGTGTACTGCGGCGTTGTCCTGGTAAAAACAAAATACCTTTGGATAGCTTTCCGCGTCTTTTCTCTTCAATTTTTTCCCGTAAAGTGG
Organism: Adalia decempunctata; assembly: GCA_951802165.1. Lineage (NCBI taxonomy): Eukaryota > Metazoa > Arthropoda > Insecta > Coleoptera > Coccinellidae > Adalia > Adalia decempunctata. The sequence continues at coordinate 20,926,272 of OX637701.1, forward strand.
TCAGTAATATCGAATTTTAATCTCCAGTTATTGTTATACCCTTATCCAAAAAATCATTTATGATAACTCCATGGCAATCCCAAAAAACTGAAGCAAGAACTCCTCCAGCAGATTTTTGGACACTCTTGGAGAACCAGAGTGTCGCCATTCCATCGATTGTTGCTTAGTTTCTGGATCGTAGAAATGTACCCAAGTCTCATCCATAGTAACAATTCGGTTTAAGAAGTCTACATCGTTTTCACATCGAGCACAGATCGAACGCGATGCTTCTACCCTTGCACGTTTTTGGTCAACATTCAAACATTTGGGGATCCATTTTGCAGAAATTTTTCTCATGTCCAAATTGACGTGAACTATATGATGAACGCTTTCGTATGAAATCTTCAGTGCTTCAGATATCCGTTTCAGCCCAATTCGACGGTCTGATAAAATCAAGTCATGAACTGCATCGATATTTTCGGGGACTGACACAGACACTGGCCTTCCCGATCGGTCATCATCTTCAATGGAAAATTCACCTCTTTTGAAGCTTGCAGTCCAATTTTTCACGGCCGCATACGAAGAACATTGATCACCAAGGGTATAAAGCATATCTTCGTAAATCTGCTTACCTCTTAACCTTTTTAAATACAGGTACTTGATGATGGCTCGATACTCCCATTTTTCGATTTTTACAATTCAATTATACAGGAAATGCTTCTCCTTTTTTTGAGTAAGGCCACTAGATATCGCTACAGTTACAGTTACGCTACCGCTTATTCGTAGGTACTTCATTTGATATTGTCCGCGTTAGATGGCGATCTAAACAAATAGTGTATACAGTGACTATATTCCCTCTATAGTCACTGTAATAGTGTGTAATTTGTGTTGCCTACAACTCTGCGCTGTTGGGCAAAACCAAAATGTCTTAGCATAGGAGTAGGTACAGATGTCTAAAATGATTAGATTTCGTTGAGATATAAAAAAAGTTTCGTTCTTACCACTTCAGATGGCGCTATTCACACATTATGACTGATGATTATTAGTTATTTTTATAGTTTTATTTATTCCAAATAACGTAATCGTGAAGGTTCTGAATTTGACATTATCAAAATTAAATGGCGATGAATTTGTTGAGGCTTTCGCGGCCATCGATCGATGTCATCTGTTCTTTTTTCGAGCATTTCGGTCGTCGTGGTTTGAAATGGTAGAAAAAGAACATAATATGACATCAATTACTGTGTAATTCACATAGGGCTTATAGTACCATGATAGGCTATTAACAAATCCAGAAGCGGGTGAATATCACAGTGAATTTTTATCGAAATTTCGAGTAAATCGGATTTTGGCGATCAGTTTCAATCTTGAAATGTCCATTCTCATCCTTCCTCATAATTTTTAAAATGTTTTCGAAATTCTGTTTGGGTAATAAATATATTTGCGGAAATAACTTAATCCAAAATTGCCATTATTAGTAATGGACATATTATTTTTGTGTATCTGTGCTGTGGGACAGCTCATATCCATGGAAACATTTGACAGTTCAAACATCAGAGAATCTCCGATCACCGGTTATTACGATTTGGGAAATCCACCGTAAGTATCATTTAGGCGGAACAAAGTTCGCCGGGCCAGCTAGTAATAAATATCAACCAAAGTCATTTAGCCATATTATGCGTTGTTAAGAGGACCTAATATAAGTTCAGTTCTTGTCGAAGATGAATAGGAGCTGATAATGGTTTGGCCATCTGTTGCCCTTCGTCAGAGCGACTCAAGTCATCTCCGAAAAGAAAAAGATGAAACATAGGTCTTGATTAAGAATTTCCAGAGGTCACTCCTGAAATATATTCCACTCTTTGTGACACCTAGAAATAAAAAGATCACGACTAGAGGCCCTTTCGCTGTTCCTCTGATAGCAATGCAGCAACCATTGCCAGCATCTACTATTGTCTTTTTTAACAGAAAAACTTTGATTCTTTCTTATTATGAATCACAATTTTTAAGGATACATAATTAATCGTAATTTCATTGATTTACAATAACAGGGTCTTGTATGAAGTTTTTGGGTACAAGAGGAAACGAAGAAATAAGTAATTGAAGGTATAGGAACAATCAAACATTTAAGAAAACTGGATTCTTCTGAATGGAAGAATCATAATGTCTTAGATGAATATGTATAATGGTACATCGGAAGATTTCATCAAAAAATTGAGTCCCTAGACGAGCTGCTTGAATTCAAAATACAATCATATAATTTTTCGCCATCGACACTTCTGGTGAGGACCTGTGCTTTTGACACAATCTGGGAAAATGAAGAATAACGAGTTCCACTATAAATTCCCATGCATTCTTGTGGGAGTTTTTAAGCTGGAAAACCGTGTAAAGCAGACGGTTGCTTATAAATTACACTCCTTGGTCTCCACATCGTTACTGCATGTTGTATTTTCCCCATCGACAAGATTTCACACTTGCCGCCGCAGCTTCTCGCTCTTGCGGGCTTACTTAGGTCCTGCTAACTCCACAAATCGTCACGTTCCCTGCAGAATTGGCCCGGAGGAGACACGGTGTACGCCACATATCTGGCCTCGAGAGGATCGTTTCTCTCGTCTGCAGGATCCTAACCCCCGCCCGAGCTCAGTCTCCCTTCCAGCTCATTTCCACTTCGATATTCCACCCCGTTTAGACGGCCTTTTTTACGACGCGCGGTTCACACTTGTAACCCACATCGGAATTTATGGTTTACGGGGTAGGTCGGGAAGTAAGGGTTCGTGGGGTGAGTTTGAGATGTGGAAATTATGGGCTGAACGCCACTGCTCATACCACATCCAGAATTTGGGTCTTCTTCGGTTCCTAGTAGAGGGTTTTCCAATAGGAGCCGTTAATTTGAATAGCCCGCTATTTCGGTAGATGTCACTTTTCAAGCAGTTATTTTCCACATTTGACAAGTAGAAAATACGCCAATTATAAAAACGAAACAACAGACGCTTCAAAAATTCATTGAAAATGTCAAAATTCACTATTAAAATCTTAGACCATAGAAAGAGGAGACACAGCATCTCATTCATAAATTCGGGAATTGATGAAGCCAAAATTCAATCAGTTTTCAATGAGTGGGACGAAGATAGCAATATCGTTTTACATTTATGTGGCAACATTGCAGAATCTAACTTTGAAAAATCCAGTGGCGTGGAGTTAATGATTTTGAAGAATGGAAAAAAAATTACGAGTGAATAATCTTTTTATGGCGAATTCTTACAATATTGGTACGAGGGCGGTTTATAGAGATGTGGAATCATTTTGTACTATGAATATATTTGAAGATTGATGCAAATGAATTATTGAAAATATTAAAACGCGTAGCTTTTTCCTATTATTTGAAATTACTGCAAATAAGTATGAAAAATTATTGAACAACAAATGAGTTTTCAGAGTACCGGCACAATAATGATTTTTTGGCGAAATGCTAATATTTTATTTCAATATTTTGGTTCTTTCCCTGTAAATTCCCAGAAACCTACCTTGAGAACGAAAGTTCGAAGATTGGTTTGGCAAGAAGGGGATTGGCATAATGTTTGAGGTATCTGGTACCATTCACTCGAATAACGAAATCTTTGAGATCAAAGTGTTCGGAACATACAAACAGACTCTGAGAAAGATCATCAGAGTCAGCCAGATTCAGAATTGAGTACCAGATGTTCCTTTTCTCAATATCAGAAGGGAATCTGAAAAGTGAAATTCTTAAAATCTACGCCTCTGACACTTAGTATGAAAAGATTAGAACATACCTGTGGAAACTCAAGTTATGATTCAAATAGTCCAATTTACCATACACAAGACACTTACGAACCATTTTCTTATCGTATTTAGCTGGAGATATTCAAAAATAAATCCAAATAACGCTTTTAACATACAATGAAGCTCAAAATCTTGTTGACAATACTGTTCGAATTGTCAGAAATTTCATAGAATAAAGATGGCGGTACGTAATTAATGAATGAACTGGACATAGATTCAAAAAACCGTATTGCCAAACGTTTTTATACATTAATCTGGGACAAAAAGATCGATCCGTTTCGCGAACATTTACATATACTTAAGTATATGTAATGTGAAGAATGCACAAGCACAATAGTTGATGAAACCAATAGGTACTCGTTTCTGTCATTCACGCACAAATGAGTAAATGAATTTCAATCTAAGAAACTTTTCATTTTGATTGAGAGTTTATTTATTAGAAAATTCAACGAACGTCACAACGTTGCAAAAATTTCTACTACATTTTGATTCCGTAGTATTACAATCACACAGTTCAGTTCTGATGATTTTGAAACTTGGCTTCACTATTTATTATTGAAAGGTGTGTCTCCTCTTTCTATGGTCTGAGATTGAAATATTGAAAAGGACCCCGCACTTTTTCTATGGCAAATGGCGTTCCGTCAAATTTTCTAAAATTTTGGTATAATGTAGCACTCGACCTACTGATCAAAAGTGTCCATGGCCCCAACTCAATCCTACGACTAGTTTTCGAGATACAGGGCGTTGAAGTTGAGAATTACCCACTTTTACTACGCCCGTATCTCGGTACAGAATCGAATAAACTTCGATTTTTCCCAAGAAACATTTCATTACATCCCCAGGGAGCAACCATATGGAGGAATATGACCGAAAATCGTTACGAATACAGGGTTATCCATAATTAAATGCATGCCCGATTTTGAAATTATAAAATATGTCAGTTTCAGAGCGAGAACGTTCACAAAATGAACTATTTCACTAGATATGTTGTTGTTACATCGAAAATGTCTGAAATACGCAGAATTTATACTGGGTGATCCATTATTATAGAAACTATTCTCAAGGAAGGTTAAATGGACACCCTGTATTTTTGGTTTGATTGAAGGTGTTTGTTCAATTTTTTTAGAACACAACATCATGGACTTCAAAGAATTCAGGGTGATTCAGCAATGAAATGAACTTTGAACCTCACAAAAATACCCAAAAACCCCCTTTTTTTTTCATCACCCTCTATTTCAAGATTATCTCCGATGAGGTGGGAGTTTTATTTCACCATTGTACTTCATATAAAACCATCAATACGGCTTAGAGTTTTTATCCACTTCCTATGACCAGATTTTTTTTATGTAATATGGAAATAATTTATTTATGTTTTCTATTCTTTTTCCAGCATAAAAAAAAAATCTGGTCATAGGTAGTGGATGAAAACTCTCAGCCGTATTGATGTTTTTATATCAAGTACAATGGTGGAAGAAAACTCCCACCTCATCGGAGTTAATCTTGAAATAGAGGGTGATGAAAAAAAAAGGTGTTTTTTGGGTATTTTCATGAGGTTCAAAGTTCATTTCATGACTGAATCACCCTGTATTCTTTGAAGTCCATGATGATACGTTCTAAAAAAAATGAACAAACACCTTGAATCAACCCATAACTACAGGGTGTCCATTTAACCTTCCTTGAGAATAGTTTCTATAATAATGGATCACCCAGTATAAATTCTGCGTATTTCAGACTTTTTCGATGTAACAACAACATATCTAGTGTAATATGTAGTTCATTTTGTGAAAGTTCTCGCTCTGAAACTGACATATTTTATAATTTCAAAATCGGGCATGCATTCAATTATGGATAACCCTGTATTCGTAACGATTTTAGGTCATATTCCTCTATATGGTTGCTCCCTGGGGATGTAATGAAATGTTTCTCGAGAAAAATCGAAGTTCATTCGATTCTGTGCTGAGATACGGGCGTAGTAAAAGTGGGTAATTCTCAACTTCAACGCCCTGTATCTCGAAAACTAGTCATAGGATTGAGTTGGGGCCATGGACACTTTTGATCAGTAGGTCGAGTACTACATTATACCAAAATTTTAGAGAATTTGACGGAACGCCATTTGCCATAGAAAAAGTGCGGTATCCTTTGGCAGAAACGGTTCGAATAACTCGAACATTTTTGGGTCGTCGTGAAGCACCTTATTGAACTGCAAAACCGAAATTGGTTAGAAAAATTGAACTGTTTGGATAAATTAGTGATGTAAAGATTAAAATCCGTGACCGTCGCTCAAGAACAGCCGAGAATATTGCTGCAATAGCCAAAAGTTTTGATAAAAACCCAGGTTTGTCTATTCCTCATCGTTCTTTGGAATAAGGCATTCCACCAACGTCACCGTATTTTGCGAAAAGATTTGGGTCTCAAGCCTTACAAAGTTCAGTTAACACAAGAACTCAAACCAGCCGATCATCAACAACGTTGTGTCTTTGCTGATTGGGTCCTTGAAAGGCATGAAAGTGATCCGAAATTCCATCGAAAAATCATCTTGAGTGATGAGGCTCATTTCCACCTCGGTGGCTTCATCAACAAGCAATACTGTCGCATCTTTGGGGCTTCGTAAAAGAAAAGTCTACGCCAAGAGCCCAGCGTCGATTCAAAAACTCAGATATGGAATTCGTGAGGCCATCGAGGACATAGGGCAGCCAATTTGCGATTTGGTTATGGGAAATTTCAAGAAAAGGATATAGTCCTGAAGTCGTAGCGGTCATAATGTTATTTTCAATAGGCCTTTTCGGAAACCTACTCTGGGTTACTAACTCGATCCATTGAGGTCCATCTTCTTGGATCACAGACCCGGTCTCAAGTTTACGAACTATCAGGTTTAGGATTTGAAGTGTCAGTAGATCATAACATAACCAATAATTTTAAGATTTTTTTCCCAGTTAATTGATGCTTCGCTAATGAACCCACACATTTCACATTGCGCCAAATTCTCTTCTCTTTCCATAGTTATTGATTAATTATTATGAAATTTATAGAATAGAATATTATTATTATAAAGTGGAAGGCTTAATCCCGCGTTTTCCAGATACGAAACTAAACTGCCGTGCGCATGCGGTGGATCTAGCGACCCTGCTTTCGAATAGGGTTACGATAAATCAACCCGAGTCACTGATCGGGTTAGCTGCTCTATACTTTCCGAACACAGGTTGGATGTTCGGATTAGGTAAACGAACGCTAAGGTTAGGGATCCAGTGAACCTGAGTAAGTTTCCGAAAAGGCCTCATTATCAACGGCATACCTTCTTCTTAATAATTAAATAAACATCCGATCATTCATCTGAAAAAGGGCATTTTACTGTGAACGTCGATTGATTGATTTGCTGACGAACAAGAGACCGGGTTAGCACTTGGCCTCCCTGCGACCAACTTGGATCTATTGTATCACTCTTTCGTCAGTGGTTCCTCACGAGAATAGGTTTGTGTCCTTTATCAGGTTCAGTAGCCTATTTATGAGGGTTTTCGGCATCATTTCCGTTTCCAGATTGATTTCTCCGAAGATTCTGTGGCGCCTTCATCCCAGGGCGTCGCATTCGAAAATGATGTGAGAGGCTGTTTCTTCCTCTTCACCGCAGAGTCAACAATCCACGGGTTCTCCAAGTATTCCTATGGTGTTCAGATGTTTTCTAAGGCCGCAGTGTCCCGTCAGTCGACCTACTATTATAATACGTGCCTTTGTTCTGCTTAGATTCAAAAAGTCAGCCGTCAAGGTTTGGCTTGTGTGTCCTACCATGACTTTGCTGTGTGTTTGCCTGGCGCTCTGTTCCCAGTGTTGTCGGTGTCTTTGTTTTATCCACTCCTCAATCAGTGTCCCGCATCTGTTTTTGCTGATTCCAAGCACAGGTTCTGGCCCTGTGAATGGCGTTTCAGATGATTGTCTTGCTAACTGGTCTGCTTTTTCATTGCCCGCTATTCCCTTGTGACCTGGCACCCAAATCAAAGTGACCTTATTGTGTTTTGCCAGCTCCAGAAGGTCCTGAAAGCATTCCCAGACGAGTCTAGACTTTATATGTGTCGAGTTGAGGGCTTTAATGGCGCTCTGGCTGTCAGAGAGAATGTGGATGTGTTTTCTTTGGTAGCCACTTTCCAGGTTCTTCTGTATGCATGTCCTAATGGCATCTGTTTCAGCTTGAAATATCATGGCGTGTTTGCCGAGAGGAATTATGTAATCCCTTCTTGGCCTCACTCCATGTATTCCTCCTCCTCCATCTGTCTTAGAACCATCTGTGTACCAGACTATTTCCGCAGATGATTGTGATTCTATACTCGAGTTCCATTTGTTCCAAACGAGCTGTGTTTTGAATGGTTTTTCGAATGAGTATAGAGGTTGCATGTAGTCTGAAATCATATCGAGCTCGGCTACGTCAGCTACATGAGTAATTCTGGTGTGCCCAGTTGTGCTGATTCTCCAGTTTTTTGTTTGGATCAGTCTGTATGCACCCATCCTGGCCTCTCCTATGACATATATGTCAAGGGGTGAGAGGTGAAGGACGACCTCCATAGCAGCTGTTGGAGTGCTATTCATTGCACCCGTGATGAAGAAACAGGCAAGCCTCTGGATTTTCCCAAGGTTGGTTTTTGCCTGTCTTTGATTTGTTTTTGGCCACCACAGGAGTGAGCCATAAGTGATTCTGGATCTTATTACCGCTGTGTAAAGCCAGTACATGGCGTTAGGTTTGAGTCTCCAAGTTTTTCCAAAAGCTCTCCTGCACATCATAAGTGTCGTTTTAGTATTGTTGGTTACATGATGTAGATGCGGGTTCCAGGTCAGTTTCTTATCGAGAATCAGCCCAAGGTATTTCACCTGTTCTACAACTTGTAATGTTTCGCCGAAGAATCTGGGAGGTGTGAGATCTCCCATGTTTCTCTTGCGAGTGAAGGAAATGAGTGCTGTTTTGTTCGGATTTGCCCTTAGGCTCTCTCTGTTGCACCATTCCTCTACGGTCCCCAGTGCATTTCGCATAAGTTCTGAGGTTATTCCGGTGTATTTTCCCTTGACGGGTATGACTATGTCATCTGCGTATCCTTGAGAATAATACCCTTGGTTATTCAGGGAGGTTAGCAGTTCATTCACCACCATGTCCCACAGAAGAGGGGATAGTATGCCCTCCTGTGTGGTACCTCTGGCAATTTCGATCCGCAGTTGATCGTCTAAATAACAACTGGTTTTCACATGAATTATGTCTACAGAAAAAAGAACACACTTATCGGACTGTGAGAGATTCTACGGTTCCTCGATTCCAAGATCCCAGGTATAAGTCCCTACCTAACTACGACTCCCTGGTTGTTGAAACGATTCTTCTTTACCACTCGGGGCCCTCACTGGGATTGGCACCTTGTCGCTGGTGTGAGGGCTTAAGTAGCTGCAAGGACTCTTGGAGCGATGTCGACGGAACGCAGTTCCGGCAGGGCCTCCCATGTCGATAAGGTCCAAGATGAGCGGTGAAAACTAAGACTGATCCATAAGCCTCCCTGTTAGGTCATGTCTCTGCAGGGAGTGCTGGGGCGGTGGGGATCCGCCCGAGTAGCTTCTATGGTTTGCTCTCAACAACCCCCCCAAGCCAACAGTGGAACAACATATGCCAAGGGCTGCGTGGCCAGCGGGGAGGCTGGTCGCTAATATGTGGACTCCTGGCACCGGGGGACCCCAGGTTTCAATACCGTTGCTACATCAAGAGGCTCTGAGGTAGTGGACTGATAGTTCCTCATAAAGAAACAATCGCATGGAAGATTCACAAACAAAAAAGAAGGAAGAGGAAGTATCACCAGGGGAATCGCTAGGTGCATCTACTGTGCCTTCGATCCCCATGGAGATAGAAACGGTTCAGGCTATTGAAGGCCAAACCGAAAAAACACCTGAGGTGCAGAATCCTACAGTTCTAACCTCAACAGAAGAAGACCGACTCCTCGCCAGCACTTCTTCGGACGGGACTGTGCGGGCTCAGCCTCAAGGGCAGTCCAACAGGCATCGTCTGGGGAAGTCTGAGAGGAAAAGGTATAAATGGTTGATGAGCCAGGGAAATACGCACGAAGAGGCGTATAGACTCTGTAAGTTCACCATCGAAGAAAGGAAGGCTCTACAACCTGCTCCTGCTTTTAAGCGGGTCAGGTCTGAGGAGTCAACTCCAAACCGAGGCTCTCAGAAGAGGGCAAGAACAAATTACCCTGAATCGTCGACCTCTCGAGCTGGTCCCAATCGGGACCAATCGAAACCATCGACGTCGACGGACACAAGAGGTAAGGGCGCGCAGAGACCGTCGAACGAGCGAGCAGCCTTTACATGGGGCACTCAACAGAAGTCGACCTCTCGAGCTGCCACGAAGACGACCAAAGCCACCTACAGCGGGATGCTCAAGGGAGTGAAGGTGGGACTTATCCCAGCCGAACATCCCAAAGTGAACCTAGCGGTAGAGGATCTCACCGAGCTAGAGAAGAAACTGGCTCGCCTAATCCTGGGGTGCGAGGATAATATATCTCCCTCCTTCAGGAACGTAGTATTTCGCCCAGGCTTCATGGTCATAAACTGTGATGATCAAGCTACAGCTGACTGGGTGAAATCCAAAGAAAAGGAGCTACAACTCCCCCACATGAAGGTCCGAGTCAGGGATGAAAACGACATCCCAGGTGCGGCAGTGGCTACTGCCTTTTTCCCGAACAGCCTGGAATACACCGTAGATGAAGTCCGGACCTTCATTGATAAACAAAACCCCACTGTAAACACCGCTCAGTGGAAAGTGCTGAAGGTGGCGGATACAGGAAAGAACTGCCTAGAGATAATCTTCTCGTTGGACTGTGCAAGCCTGGATGCTTTACAAGCTCTAGATTGCATGGTCAACTATAGACTGGGCAAGGTAAAGTTTTGGGTGAAAAAACCAATGGGCACACAGAGCTCTGCGGCTGCTGATGAAGTGGTCCCTGCGGAATCAGGCGCTGTGGCTCCCGCTCCTGCCTCAACGGGAGTGGAGCCCTCGGTGTCATCCCAGGCGACTGCTGCGTCGGCTCCGATGGAAGTAACCCAAACTCCCACCAAGGCGGAGGAAGAACCTAAGCCAGAAAACACATCGGCCCAAATGAAGGGCCAACAACAAAAAGGAAGATCGCCTCTACTCCGGCAGGAGAATGACAGGCGACCTATCCCCCGAAACAAGGGGAAGCCGTGGAAGCACCATGGCAGGGACCGCAAGGAACCCCATTAAGTGCCTCCAAATCAACCTCCATCATGCCAAGGCCGCTACAGATGCGGCCCTCTGGAGATTGATCAAATAAGACCTCGATATCGTGTTAGTCCAAGAGCCTTGGGTCATGGGAAACAAGATAAAAGGACTACCAAACGGTTCAGGTAACCTGATTTATCATGAAGGAGTGGCTGCGCCTAGAGCGGCACTCTATATCAATAAGACTATACAATATCTGCCTCTTTCTAGATTTATACAACGCGGCATTGCAGCAATAATCCTAGATGTCCGACTTCCCGGAGGTAACGTCAAAGTTGTTTTAGCTTCAACGTACCACCATGAGGAGGAAGCATCCCCACCCGAGGAGGTGGCCAAATTAGTGAAATATTGCAAAAAGATGAATATGCAATTCATCATTGGATGTGATAGCAACGCACACCACTCAGTCTGGGCGAGCTCTAATATCAACAAAAGAGGTGAGTACCTTTTAGATTTTCTTATAACTGAAGGGGTGGGAGTAGCAAATCGGGGTACTGAGCCTACGTTCCGTAATGCGATCAGGGAGGAGGTATTAGACCTTACCCTCGTCAGCCCAGCCCTACATCACAAAATATCTAACTGGCATGTCTCAGACGAGGCTTCTCTCTCTGATCATAGACAGATCCGGTTTGACATCGACATCGAACCAAAATTACAGGAGTCTAAAAGAAATCCCAGAAGGACGGACTGGGAGCGCTATCGTGTACTGTTGGAAGACGACGAAGATCTCTCAGAGTTCCGGGGTATGGACTCTGTGGATGGCATAGACCTAGCTGCGGAGCACCTCCAAGGCCGAATTCTGACGGCTTATGAGGATAGCTGCACGCTTAGGCGATCGACATCCAATAGGGACGTGCCCTGGTGGAACTCCAATCTAGCAAAGCTACGGAAAAAAGCCCGCAAACTATATAACAAGTGGTCTAACTCCAGGGCACTGGAGGACAAGACCGCATATAGAGCGGCAACAACCAAATATGGTAAAGAATTGCGTGAATCCAAGAGAAAATCATGGCGTACCTTCTGCCAAAGCATTGAGGACACGCCAACGGCCTCCAAACTACATAAGGCCCTATCAAAAGATCATAGCAATGTGTTACCCTCATTCCATTATTTGAGTGTAGCACTGTATTTTCGAATTTTGGTTGAGCAGTATATGTCCCTTCATTCGTGCGGCCGAGTTCGAACGTTCCTGTTTTTAATATGTTTATTTCTTTTTTGTTTGAATATTCTTTCTGGAGCTACGATGTTAATAAAGAAACGTAATATAATTCATTTTATCCTGGTAACAAGATTGAGAGAATATCTATTGGCTGTTGATCAATCAACAGCCCGTTAAGACAAACTTTATCCGTGCTCATGAGGGAAAACCCTCCCTGAGTGAGCTAGCTGGTCACTTTTGTTACGCCTGTCATATTGGAATAATTCAAATCGTATAATATAAACGTAACAAATGGTCTGGGACAGCTAAAGGGAATGGATGGTGAGATGACTGGCACAGACGACGAAACGTTGTCACTCATGCTAGAGACTCACTTTCCGGGTTCTCGAATCTTTCATGGCAGCAAACCGAGTCAAGGTGTCTCGGCACCCAGACGAGGTGCCAGAAAGATAGCTGCCAAACTCTTTACAAAAGAAAGGATTCAATGGGCCATCGAATCCTTCAAACCTTATAAATCCCCAGGCGGGGATGGCATGTACCCAGAGCTTCAGAGGGGACTGCAGGTCCTACTATTGGACCTCGTGAACCTCTTTCGTCGAAGCTTCATCTGGGGATATGTCCCAGAATGCTGGCGGGACGTGAGAGTGAGTTTCATTCCTAAGGCTGGCAAGCGGCCGGGGACTGATGCTAAATCATTCCGCCCCATCAGCCTCTCCTCCTTTCTCTTGAAAGCGATGGAGAAGATAATTGATCAGGATATCAGAGCGGGACTACTTTCTAAGTACCCTCTGCATAAGGATCAATATGCCTACCAGGCAGGAAAATCAACAATCTCTGCTCTCCATAGCCTCACCAGGAAACTGGAGAAGACCTTAGAATACAAAGACATTGCTTTATGTGCTTTTATTGATATTGAAGGCGCGTTCTCGAATACGCCAAGACAGTCCATTCACCGTGCGCTGGTCAGAAGGGGTGTGGAGCCGGCAACGGTGACTTGGATTATGGCATCGCTGAGCAGCCGGATAATCAATATGCAACTTGGCGCGACGTCCCTAACTGCGACACCCGGAGACGGGTGCCCACAGGGGGGTTGTTTATCGCCACTATTGTGGTCACTGGTCGTCGACGACCTCTTAAAAATACTTTCGGAAGCGGGTTTCGAGATTTGTGGTTATGCCGATGACCTTGTGATAGTGGTTCGGGGCAAGCATGACGATACGGTCAGTGATCGGATGCAAGCCGCTCTAACCCTAACTCACGAGTGGTGTATCCGAGAAGGTCTCAATATAAATACCAAAAAGACAATACTAGTGCCATTTACCAGGAGAAAGAAATTTTCTCTCGAGGTATTAATAATGAACGGGACTGCCCTAACCCCAACGAACCAGACCAAATATCTAGGTGTTATATTCGATCAAAAACTCTCTTGGAGTCCACACCTCGAGGCTGTGATCGGTAAGGGCCAGCGAGCTCTCTTCACATGCCAGAGAATGGTCGGAAAAACGTGGGGGCTTGAACCAGAACTGACCAACTGGATCTACAGATCCATCGTTCGGCCAATCATTAGCTATGCAGCGCTCATTTGGTGGACGAGAGCAAAACTAGTGTCAGGGCAATCAGCCCTGGAAAAACTACAACGAACAGCGTGTCTATCTATCACAGGAGCAACACGCTCTTGTCCAACTGCTGCCATGCAGGTCATCTTGGACCTGCCTCCCCTAGATATCTTTCTGGAAAGTGAGGCGGCCAGGTGGGCTCTCAGGGTGGCAAAAGAACAAGAACTGAAAACTGGCGACTACTCAGGACACCTTCGCATTCTAAATGAGTGCAAGGGGCTCCAGGATGTGGTCACAGATGACTTACCACTGAGACTCGAGTTTCAGAAAAACTTCAACACGACATTTCCGAGTCGTGAACAATGGGCTAATAATGAAGTGGCTTTCCCCAGAGGGTCTGCGGTATTCTATACCAATGGCTCGAAAGTCGAAGATGGGCGAGTGGGAGCTGGTGTACACGGTCCCTTGGTCCAATTAGCCATACCTATGGGTTCTTGCCCTTCGGTATTTCAAGCAGAAACATTTGCCATTAGGGAATGCGTTGCGCTGTGTACAAGGCGCAACTACCGGAGGGCAAGAATATTCATAATATCGGATAGTAAAGCAGCCCTGCTAGCGCTTGACTCGCCACTAGTTAGGTCAAAGTTAGTCTGGGAATGTAAAACATCCCTCAACACACTCGGAGAAACAAACCAGGTCAACCTTATTTGGGTACCTGGCCACTCCGGGATAGATGGCAATGAAGCGGCAGACCGACTTGCCAGGGAAGGGGGGTCTATTCCCTTCACCGGTCCAGAGCCATTTTGTGGCTTCCCAGCCAGCCATCAAGCGATGGCGGTTAAGGAATGGGAACAAAAGAGAAAGCTTACGTTCTGGCAAACGATCAATGGCCAAAGACAGGCCAAGTCATTTCTCTCACTCGACGAGCTGGACTAAAAAAGTTCTCTCACTCAGTAAACAGGAACTGAGGAAACTGACAGGCGCACTCACGGGGCACTGTCCCGTGAGGTATCACCTGAAGAACATGGGTAAGTCGCTATGTCGCTATGTCGTTTCTGTCAAGAAGCCACTGAGACAGCCAAGCACTCGTTATGCGAATGTGAAGCTGTTCATCGGAAAAGACTACAACACCTTGGCTTCTGGTTTCTAAAGCCGGAACAAGTTATGGATGTAGCCCCCAGAAAGGTGATAAAGTTCATGGAGACACTATTGCCTGACTGGTAAACAGCGCGGGGATGCACAATAGATCTTTAGGTCAAGGTGCTTGCGAGTTCAGATGATCTTCCGCCCCTCCTCTAATCTTATCTAATCTAATCTACCACTCGGGGATTGAAAGCTATGTGTTTTAGTATCATCAACCATGGTTTGGTTGAATGATGGTTTTTATCGTGGCTATAAATTGCGAGTTCTTCTTGCTGTTAAAGAAAAACCTTGTAGAAGTCAACGATAAATTGGTGGAATAGTGGCTATGGGTGAGAGATCAGTGGAACAATTCTTGAAAAAATCTCGCTCTCATCCATGCCAGAGGTTTTGATTTGCCCTGGCGAAGGCAATTAGAATGAGATGATAGCATTCATCACAAAAGCTATGATTTTCCTTGTCTGTAAACGTCTATTAGAATCAAAGCAACACAAACAGTACCGAAAGACTAATCTTTCGTGTAGTACATGCAATAATTATAAATTCAACTTACCATGTTGTTGCATTTGCTTTGATGGCGCCTATACTCAGGCAAATTTTCAGTTATCATATTCCAACACTTTGCACTCCTGATTAGAAAGTCTTAAAGTTCTTATCGCTCTAGTTTTAAAACTGGGTTAATATACACCCAGTAGATCTCATGCAGAAATGCATCTTAATATTGTAAACTTTGTGCTGCAAGCGCACGACCTGCAAGCTCCGCAAGTTGAAATTACCCAGAGGAACCGGATGAAAATATTAATTAATCAATCTCAACGAACGTCTTAAGGGAAGTGTTCAAAATGATTTATAGCGCCATTTCCTCGGCGCACGACCAAAATGTCCCCGAAGTAAGCGAGCATGAAAATAAAACAGGCAGAACCACTAAAATAGCTAAATGTACAATAATACTATCATTCTTCTCGGCCTTTTAAACAAAGGTTGCAGAGCCGCCACTTCGCAGACGACATCATCACCATAAAGAATGTCCCTCCGAGGTGATGGAGCGTCCTTAGTTTTGTTTTTTCCAACGTGGTGATGAACAGCACCGTCGGTCCAAATTGTGTTAACTCACTAAGAAAACTTTCTTTTCATCCATCACCAAGCGACGTCGTCACATACGCTGGGCGGCCCACCATTCAACCGTCAGTATGACGGAGCGGTTTGTTTTATTTCATATACGCGCTCAGGCTACGACAAATACAGAGTCCCTCTTACAAATGGCACCATAAATTTCGTAGATACAAGTTGCTGTTTTAATGTGACACCGCTGGCAGTCGGAACATTTGTATCGCTACCAGTTTCGTGTGTAAGAGACTACAGAGCTTTCTGTGGCTGAGGCTTTGTTCTTGTGGTGTCGACGGAATTAAGACACTCTTATTCTGAAATTGGTTCCTGGGTTTGTTAAGGGCTTGTTGAAGTTATGCAGTCAATGAATAAAAATGTGGAATATTCGAATCATACTTTTGTGTGAAATTAGATTTTTGTTCATTCCACACTCAGATATTAAATAGCAGGAGTTCCTCAAGGATCCATACTAGGACCGCTTCTCTATAATATATATATATATATATATATACAGTACATGATATACCAAGAAATCCAAGATGCCTGCTTGCTCTCTACGCAGAAGATACGGGCATAGGAATAAGGCAAAGAAATATAAAAATAATTCACGAAAGACTTCAAGAAGCTGCAGATGATTTTAGTCATGAAAAATCGAAAAAAATGGAGAAAAGAGTCAAGCAATACTCCTTCTGAAGAGAAGACTTAAGATGGAATCGCAAACATCCACAGACGATAATGAAATTGAAAGGCAGCTGGCAGAATGAAGCTAAATATAGTCCATCCAAGAATTATTGACATCTCGGGCGGCTTTGGAAAATCGAAATTAGGTTGGTAATGCCGGTTCAGTGATATTTTGAGTTGTAGAATTCAGTTTGGTGTTGGAAATAACACTAATATTTTGTTGTCATTAATGTTTCGATGTTTCGAATAAATTTGGCGAATAATTGAGCAAGTGATTAGTGAAATAGATATCTTCAGAATGAGGCTGTTGAAGAGTGTACAGCTAATAATTGGAAAGGCTTTCCATAGCACATATAAAAAGAAATAAGAGAAGATTAGTCGAAATATATGGGATGCTGCTAACATAAAATCCTTCATAATGAACATGATGAGGTCTGCCCAGATGAGGAAATAACAGTTGTGGATGTTGAAACAACAGTAGGAATATTTACATTTCATATTTTGCACCTTCATTGTTCACAAATATTGAAAGTAACAATGTCATACAAAATTCTTCATATATTTAATAAATCCATTCGTTAAGTTTTGTTTCTGTCTTGAAATCTATTACAATTTTCCCAATCCATTCAGTTTGCAGATAATCGTATGTGATAATTGGAAACATTTTCATGTTCAGATTGCCGTACTTTGAAAGAATACTATTTAATTTTCAGTTTATTTCCATATTTTTTTATTGCTATGATGAAAGCACAGAAAAATTTTAGTAACTTTTTTGTAACTAGAAATAAAGCTGCGACTGGACTTCCAAGGCTTGCTCTGATGTCAATAATTCTTGGATGGACTATATCTAGGAGTAATATTAGACAAAGGACGTGGAGAGAGCACATTAGGCATGCAGTGGGTTAAACGAATGTAGCAATGAAAAGGTTATACATGATTATAGGCAGAAGAAGCCAAATGAATAGAAACACGAAATTGAGGATCATAAAAGCAGTCGCAAGATCGCAGCTAACATATGGATCAACAACATGGGGCTATGCAGTGACAACCAATATAAAGAGGATACAAAGTACAGAAAACAAATTTATGAGATGGGCATTAGACGCCCCCTGGTTTGTTCGGAATGAACAAATCCGAAAAGACATAAAATTGGAGTCCATCATCGAACGAAAAACTGCAAAAGCCTATAAAAGAGCTGGTGAACATCCAAATGACGATCTCAGAAGGTTAGTTGACCATGACCCCGGCTGAAGATGAAAAAACAGCGAGAGTTCACCGCAAAAGACCTACAGACTCGATCGGAAAATTTTTCTATAAGATAGGACTCCCCCGGCAAACAAAAAAAAGTAACTTCGTTACACAATTGAGAAAAAGATGGAAGGGTTATAAGCTTATGCCCGGAACCAACCGCAGGAGAGGTTCCCAGAAAGACTGGGTGTCTGATGTAAGATTCACCTCTTCTATAATAAAAAAAAACAATCTTCGATGAGAAAACTAAACAACAATTTACAATTTATATATAGAAAGTTCAATCCCCAATACAACCTTCAAAATTCACCAGCCTCTGAATCAATCAAGGGTAAGATTCTTTCCAGTAGATACAGACCGTATTAACCCCATTTCTGGAAGACTCTTCCAGAGTACCTCTCTTTCAGTTCCTGGGGCATGCAAAAAATTGAGTCTAGAACTCCTCATTACAAGTCCTACTTGAGGGGTACACAATGTGTCTGATTGAATACAAAGATGAATAATTTCCCGTGATATTTTCAATTAAAACATTCCATTAACCCCTTTCACTTGACAGACAGCACAATGGACCAAAAAAAATTTGTTTACCGGTTCACCAGCTCCGCTAAGCCAAAACCAATATAAATTCATCTGGATCCTGTCATTAATCATTCATACTCGAGTAACAAATTCAAGAATCCTGACATCGACATCCATGCGCCACCAGATGTGATCCACAATATATGAATGTTGCAGCGCACGTCAGGCGCCAAACCGAATAGCGCTAGTCTGCCCTCGGATTTATAGGTGACGCTGATAATGATTTAATGCGCGGAAGGGGATTATAAATGGCGCGATACAGTGTGACTATAAAAAATTTCTTTGCGCCTTGAATTAATATAGACATGATTCAAGATATAGCCTCTCATATTGAATTCGGAAGCACTTTGCTGTCAGCGTTAATACGCAGAGATATTTATTGATATCTACTGATATTCTTGCAGTGGTCGTTTGTATATTTTGCTATGAAAGCACTGAACTCCTATGTAATCGACCAAATCTGATATGGGAGTGCCGAAGGAAACTCAATGAAGTAGGCAAGAACAACGAGGTCTCTTCAGTCTCGGTTCCTAGTCACTCAGGAAATGGAGAGGCCAACACACTATCCAGAAATCTTTCTATGGTAAAGCCGAATTCACCTATTAGGGACAGTTCTTGGAGAAGGAAGAAACTCGGAAAATAAGCATTCTGGAAGAATCTTCCAGGAATGGATCATTCCAAAAAGTTTCTTCGGGATTTCGGAATTGTTAAAACCAAGAACAATTTGGATCTCAATAAGAATAAGATACACCTACTGACTGGCTTCCTCATAGAACATTGTCGCTTGAAGAAGCGTAATATGATGAAAATGGGCTTGCGAGAAACTGACGAGTACTTATATTATTCTCTGGAGAGAAGAAAACTTCATTTTATCTGGTTACCGAATGCCCCACCATTGCTAGTCTTCGCAAGGACTGTCTTGGATGAGAGAATTATAGAAGGAACAAGGATTTAGCCTTCTAGAAACCCTCTCAGATACTGGATTTCATTGGGCTGGACCTGGAAGGCGAGCTGTTAATAGCACAGTTACGAAAATAGCTTTGGAGGCACAATAGGCCTTATGGTCACTGTGAAATGTAACCTGCCCACCAAACTTTCGGATTTTTTCATTCCTAACAAACCATGGGGCGTCTAATGCCCATCTCAGAAATTTGTTTTCTGTACTTTGTATCCTCTTTATGTATATGGGTTCTCGATGCATAGCCCAATGCTGTTGATCCATATGTAAGCTGCGGTCTGGCGACAGCTTTCATGATCCTCAACTTCGTGTTTCTGTTCATTCGGCTTCTTCTGCCTTTAATCGGGTATAATCTCTTCATTGATACATTCGTTTTATCCGCTGCATACTTAATGTGTTGTTTTCACGTAATTCCTTTGTCAAATATTACTCGTGAGTATTTAGCTTAGTTCTACAATTTCATTATCGTCTATATGGATATTTTCGATTCCATCTTAAGTCTTCTATTTCGAAGAAGAAGTATTGCTTGACTCTTTTCTCCATCGATTTTGATTTTCCATCTGTTACACCATTGACATATATCATCTGTAGCTTCTTGAAGTCTTTTGTGAATTATTTTTGTATTTATGTGCCTCATTGCTATGCCCGTATCGTCTGCGTATAGAGCAGGCATCTTGGATTACTTGGTATATCATGTATGTATATGTAGCGGTCCTAGTAAGGATCCTTGAGGAACTCCTTCTAAAGATCTGAGTGTCGAATGAACATCATCTTTTTTCACGCAAAAACTCCTATTCCTCAAATAATTTCTTATTTTTCTGCATAGCCTTGGGTGAATAACCTGCGGTTATCATTTTATATGCTAGTCCTTCATGCCATACTCTATCAAAAGCTCTGGTTAAATCTAGAAGTAGTAGTCCTGTGGCTTCTTTATTCTGAAATCCTTCTGTAATATACTCGGTAATTCTTAGGAGCTGTTGTTCAGTTTGATGATGTTTTCGGGATCCAAATTGTTCACTCGGTATCGTCGTCAGGGATTCGGTTTCTTCATTGAGTCGTCTGGCTAAAACCCTCTCCACAATTTTCCTAGGGCTGGGAGCAGGCTTATTGGTCTATAGTTCTGTGGAAACTTCGTGTCGTTACCTGGTTTTTAGAAAACAGTCACTTCGGCAGTTTTCCATTTGTTTTGAATGTGCTCTGTTCCCATCACACAGTTTGATATGCTATTGGGTGCTGCTGTTCTTTTCTTTGACATCATCTTCAGCATGATATTTGTAATTTTATCTCTTCCAGGAGCTTTTCTTGTTTTCAATTTGTTGATTATCTCTTTGAGTATGACCTCTTGAAGGTCCTCACCATTTTCAGAAACAGTTTCGGAGATGATAGCACTCGTCTTCACCTTCATAGGTTGACTCCATCAGTGCCATTGCCGAACAGAGAGTCAACAATTTTGTTGAGTTCAATGCCCAGAAAGCACAATGCGCCACGAAAGTCAATTCACTAAATTGAAAATACCACAGAATTGAGACCTTTCATCTCGATTTTGAGAGTCATGATGTTTCGGCATGACCATGTTCCTATAACATCAAAGATCAGCATAAAAGAAGACTTGTAGACGTAGCGTTATTTTCCGAAGATTCTCACGAAAGATGGTCAAGAGGAATGAAAACCCTTACACCATCACTGGCAACATTCGACCGAAGCACTTGACGAGTTGTCTGACTGAGATCACTGCTTGTGTTCCATTCAGAAGAAAGTTTCTTCTTCGGCTATCTTTTGAGCAAGATTTTGAAAGATACTCGGTGATAGAGAAAGAGATGGTTTCGGCCAGTAAAGGATGAGCACGCTCCTTGCTTGGCCAATGCTTCGGCTGTCTTATTGCAAAGTATTACTAGTAGCTCACATCTTATGAAGTTTGTCTAGTACGAAGGTATGCCGCAAACAGTAAGGTGCTCTCGAAGAGAGCTTAATTCACCATCTATGCTGGATACAGTTGATAGACAGTGAGCAAATACAACATCCACGAAGTCAATCGAACGACGACGATAGATGCTGATTCCCAAATCAGCTGCATCCGATTCAATCAGACTCCAACATGACTGCCCCCATTCTACACCTGCACATCCCAATAACCGTGACAGTCAACAACCGGAATAAGTCAATAGTTCATACGCATTACGTAATGAAGCACTACCGGGATTCTGTGATCGATACCGTCTGTTAATGATACCCGATTAATTATAGTTAGTTCGGGCATCACGAAATTATATCGTTGTGCATTTCTGCCAGCTGGAGGGTTTGTTTCGACCGACATACCCAAACTAATTAGTTAATCCAGGACGGACGTTGGACCCTCGTCACTCGTCAGCGACGGCTTACCGTGCGCTCAAACGACGATTTGACGCGTTCGGTATGCGGGGAGACCTGGCAGATGATGTTGAGCTATTGTTTCGGGTTTCGGAATATTTTGAAGTGAACGGAGTTGGTTTTCCCTTCAATCTCGTTAAACGCGACAGGTAGCTTAGTGGGATTTGGAGAGGAACGTAATGGGTAATGAAGACACAGATATAGAATCTTCTAAAAAGTTAATAGTTCCTTTTTGGGGATGAATCACTCTCCACAAACTGAATCTACAAATATATATCGCCATGGAGAATCTTCCCCAAGTTTGGATGTATGTAAATACCATTGAACGATGGTTCAAAACGATATGGACCAACGCTGGAGTGTACTGGACTATCAAGGGTGTGACATAGCGATTCACGCTGATCGTCAAGCTGCCATAAGAGCTGCTATGTCATCAACTAAGAGCTGATAGAAAAATTCAATGAAGTAGGCAAGAACAAAAAGGGCTCTCAAGTCTGGGTTCCTTCCAAATCAGGAATCAAAGGGAACGAATAGGCCAACACACTAGCCAGAAAAGGAGCACAAACGCCACTTACTGGCCCAGCATCTTTCTGAGGTATAGGCAAATGTACCTATAAGAGAGAGTTTTTGCAGAAGGAAGAAACTGAAAGAGAAGCACTAGAGGGATCTTCTAGGAATGGATAATTATGAAATATTCCATCGGGGTTTCGGATCTGTAAGAACCAAAAATTAGTTGGATCTCAGTAAAAATAGGACAAGGCTCCCTACTTGCTTCCTGACAGGACATAGTCTCCTTATGAAACCATTGCAAGCCTGCGAAGGAATGTCTTGGGCAAGACAATTAAAAAAGGAACCATGATTCGGCCTCCTTGAAGCCCTATCAAAAACTGTTCATCGGAGCTCTAAAGCTGGCTGGAGGGCGAGCTGCAGATAGCTCTGACGAGGGGTAAAATAGACTTTGAGTTTGCAGTGAAAAAAAATTATTTTTTTTATATAAGAGGTGAATCTTACATCAGACACCCAGTTTTTCTGGGTAGTGTCAGCTTCTTACCGACTAAACACCTCTCCTGTTGTTTGGTTTCGGGCATAAGCCTATAAACCTTCCATCTTCTTGTCTGTTATTTCCTCTTTCGCATTCTTTATGCCTCCATTCAATGAATGGAGACCTAGGTTAGATAAACGCAGCAGAGGGAGACCACCTACCCGTTGGACAGACGACATCAAGAGGTTGAGAACGAACTGGATATCGGCGGCACAAGACAGAAATGAATGGAGACGCTTAGAGGAGGCTTATGTCCAGCAGTGGACTTTAAATAGCTGAGTGATAATGATGATGATTCTTTATGCTGAGTGTTTGTGTTCATTCTGCAATTGGATATCTCTCATTAAGTTAAGAGTTCTATATCTTCATTTTCGCTATTGGTCTTTGGGTCTTTTGCGGTAAATTCTCGCTGTTTTTCATCTTCAACAGGGTCGTAGTCAACTCACCTTTCAAGATCGTCATTTGGAGGTTCACTAGCTCTTTTATAGGCTTTTGCAGCTTTTCGTTTGATGAATATAGTAATGGACTCCCATTTTATGTCTTTTCGGATTTGTTCGTTCCTAACAAACCAGGGGGCGTCTAATGCCCATCTCAGCAATTTGTTTTCTGTACTTTGTTTCCTCTTTATATGGGTTCTCGCTGCATAGCCCCATGCTGTTGATCCATATGTTAGCTGCGGTCTGGCGACTGCGACTGCTGCCTATAATCGGGTATAACCTTTTCATTGCTACATTACTTTTTTCCACTGCATACTCAATATGCTGGTTCCACGTAAGTCCTCTGTCTAGTATTACTCCTAGGTATTTAGCTTCATTCTGCCATTCAATTTCATTATCGTCTATGGATGTTTTCGATTCCATCTTAAGTCTTCTCTTCTGATAAAATCCGTTGAACAATATTGTTTTACAACATATGATATTTGATTAAAATAGTAACCACAACAATATTTAAACTTCTAGCCGATTAGATTGTGACCTTTTTTTGTGGGAGCCAGGTAAGACTCATTTGGCTGTATGCCTAGGCATTTCGTGACCATCAGTTATCCCTTTCACTAGATGAGAATGATGTGGCGACTCACGGCTCTCTGTTCCGCCTACAAATTGTGTCATCCAGAAGTGTTGTACCGCTTCGAGTTGAAGCACAATTCATATCGGCACGGTGACCTCGTTTACGACAGGCAGGGCTACATAAGAGCCAATCTGATGAGTCTCATAGTGAAGCTGGGACGAAGTGTAAGCCACTTCCGATTTTATATTCATAACAATGCCCTGTATAAGTAAGTATATCAATATATGAAGTACTGGCTCATTTCTTTCACAATGTTCTCATTAAGATTTTATAGCACCATTTGTAGATGGTGAGTTTGTCAATCGTTTGTTACACCTGTAGAGCTACATGAAGTTGAATAAGAATTTAATTAATTATCAAATATCAAATTTTTAGCCACTACCTTGACTACATATTTGAAGAATAGGACACGAATACTGAAGATGAATTAAATGATGAGTAAAGTTAGAATCTCTTACATTACGGTTAAACCACTGTAGAATTTTATCTACTCCCATTGAATAATATATCCATTATTCAACTGATTATAACCTGTAATAGTCTCTATAAACCAATAGCGTGAGTTACAATAACTCACGCCCAGTACTCAATCTAATACAAATAGGAAAAATTAAATTACTTATGAGTGAATAAGAAAGTTGAATCGTTCGGGAACTCTATTTCAGACATCAAGGTAACGTTTTCGCCATCCATTTATACATTTTCTTGGGTCTGATTATCCAAAAATTGCAGTTGTAAAACGTGAATTTTGACGTTTTCTACGGGATTCGATGTCGATCCGATTCTCGACCACAGAGATCGCTTTTGACAATTGTTGTCAATTTTGAAAATGCAGATTAATTCGAATTTTTCTGAAGAACTCGAGGATAAAGTATAGTATTCAATTCGCGGTCATGGTCATAACACACTTGATGAATTACACCACTCGCCTGACGGCTCGTCCTGCAAAATTCATCTGCGTGTGTTATGACTCACATTACCGCTCGTTGCATAATATACTATCAATATGCGAATGAATAATGAAATTGAATATCAAAATGAATATTCATTTCAAAATATTCATAATTTTATATTTGGTCTATCATTGCCTAGGATCAACTATTCTTCATAAAGAAAATAATTGAAGCCACATCAACAACAGCGAATGGCGTCTATATCATAAGAGTCTCTAAAATTTGCATTGACATCGACAAAGCAGAAAAAGGATTTTACCCCCCATGAAGCTTTTCCTTTCAGCACAATGGATATGATTTTGCATTGTTCTTCTTGGATACACCTACGCTTTCAGTAGGTTCGTATCGAGTTACTAATGGAATCGAATATCTGGGAAAGGCTGGGAGAAATTCACCTGGGAAGTTTGAAAACTATGGCCGTGTTATCAATTTCGACGATGAAACAATTCGAAGTATGGCGAAAACATGAAGCGTTTCATATTTGCCGTAATTGAACGGAAAGTAGTATGAATACAGTTTTGGAATATTAGGAATTCATTATGAACTTCAAATTGAGGGTTAGTCGGGAGAACAATACATGGTTGGGTACATTCAGAGCCATAGCGGTCACCCAGGTGCTAAATCCGCCAAACATTGTTTCAGATAAGAACAATTTAGCGAATATCAGAAGGGCGTACTCATGGCGCCAATCTAGCCAAGAATTCTTTTCGTCAACTTCACAATTTACGTCCACATTCATCTCACATACTCACACAAAAATTCGCTCCTCGGTTCGCGTCGCTCGTGCTCTCTTTTATCCTGTTTAGCTAGCTTTAAAATTGGTTCGCTCTGTGAATAAGCGGAATCAGAATTTCTGGAATTATCAGAGTGAACCAATTCAAAAGCTGGCAAAACAGGCCAAAAGACAGCGCGACCGACGCCAACTAAAGAGCGAATATACAGGGTGAGTCTTTGACTTGTATACATATATTTTAACTGTAGGTTCCTCTCATCAAACGAAACACTTTTTTTTTATACCATTTTTCGAAATTCGGTTTGGTTTGAAAGATACAGGGTGTCAAAAATTCATGAAATTAACACTATTCTTTCCATATATTCATAACCGATATTTCCAATGAACTGAATTTTGGTTGATTGTTTACTCTATTCATGGTGCATATTCCTCAATTGAAACTTGTTCCATATTCCTCCTGGTATAAGTGTTACAGCCTACTCGTCTCATGAGTTCATGCAAAAATACTATAAAATCGCTCGAAAAAAATAAACGGTTCATATTTTCGAAAGAATCAACCATTTTAGAAAATAAAAGTATTCCTATATTTTTTCAATAAAACTCGTCGTTTTCGAGTTATTCCTAATTGTATACGAACACATTCGAGGAAAAATCATGAATTTCATAAAAAATCTGAATGCTTCCCTGAATTAAATATCATCGAATATGATAATTCTTCTCTGATCTCTTAACAAATTAACAATGTTGTCAATGTTTATCAACTTCGTCAAGACTAAAATCTCCATGATGGAAAAACGTTCGATGTAATTGAATTCTGAGAAGCATGAAATGAAATTACACAGTTCATAAGCACAGTTTCTATTGAAAATTAATTGTTACCGGTCTTTCAGGAAGATATCTATCTCAACAATATCCTCTTGGAGTTTTTAATCGACACTACACGGTCTGCCCAATGCACATCACAATCATCACCTGTTTGCTTTATTATCTTCAAGTGGATAGATAAATAAGGTTATCCAGTTTAAGCGTCGTTCATTGTATCATAGACTGGCCTGCGGTTGGAGACACAGAAACTGTCTTGCGTGCCAGCTACATCGCAGCGGAGCGGACCGCGATTGAAATTAAGATCGTATCGCTATATCGGCGATAATCAAAACTCGTTTGGCATTTCCAAAGAGCCACGCGTAGACGCCTTTAGCGAAAAGTGAACAAAACTGGTGTCCTTGTGATAGTTCATCCGCTAACGATAGAGGACGTACTGCTTTATTCAGTTCGCCTCTATGGTTCGCCTATACCATTGTTTGAAGAGAAAATCGGCAATCTGGCATCGTCTTCTCTAGAGTTCTGTGGAATATAACACAGAGGTTGGGTAAGGTTAGGCCATTGACCTCGAATCATACGACTTTGATTGATGGAGTTAGGATAAGTTAGTGAGAAACCAATTTTATGAGATCGTTTCAGAATATCGAGGAAAATATTAAACAATTATTAGTGTTTATAAAGTAATCTTCAGGAAAATCGAAGAAGGAACTTATTTTGGTGAGAGAAATATGGCTTTTCTATTGCAGAAATAATCGGACAATGTTTTTGTTAGGAAATATCGTTTTTGTTACATTCTTATTCAAATAAGGTTAGTGCTTGAGTATTTTCTAATTGTATCACCCAGAACATCTCATCACCTCAATTTCAATCGAAAAAATATGAACTTTGAAGTGTTTGCAGAGAATAAGATCAGGCACGTATTTAGCCCGATTGATTTTTTCGAATGGCTATATCTCCTTAACAGAGCCGAATTCGGAAAAATGGAAAATGAAAAAAAAGTTTCCTTTGGCCTCAAGAATCTACAGTTGAAATATATGTACAAGTCAAAGACTCACCCTGTATGTGTGAATGTGGAGGATACATTTTGACGCTGAGTCTCAGCCAAGTTCGCATCATGAGTGTAGACGCCATCATGATCAAGGAAGGCCGCGAAATTTCGATGTTCGAAACGAAAGATATAATGAATATTAAACTTACGTTACTGCTTTGATCTGAATCTGATATAGGCTGACAAAACAATCTGTGAATAATGACAATTGACCATACCGTTAGCCATCCAATTCGAAAGCATTAAGCCAATTCCACTTTGACGAATAGAACGTTCGCTGGTATTGTTCAATCAGTTCGAAGCGAATCAATTAAACAAATTGAAATAGGCCCCATACTCTGACATTTAAACTGTCATAGGATGCATCGATGAAAACGTGGACGCGAGGTACAGTCCGGCTATCGTAATGACGAAATCGTGTTTGAATATGAGTAATGTGTCAATTTGGTCGTAACTGAACCGGAAGTGTTCGGTTTGAAATATCTCATTGACAGGCATTGTTCCAGAGAGGACTCAATACCTGTGTCCTGCTTTTCATTAATTCGGTGTTTTCCTATGAGCCAGCCGTGGATCGGACCAGATATTCAAATAAAGGGCTGAATGAGTTGGTCGACGCGTACAATGGGCGGTATTTTGAGGGGCTGGGAATTGATGGCACACAGGCATTTCATTATATAGATATTACGGATTGAGTTACATTGTTTTGATTTGGGCGTATTTCATGTGATGTCTATATTATTCAGGGCTCCGGTAAATTAAATTTTGCCTGTTTTCGCGTATATTGGAGAAAGAATGAAAAAATGGTTTATTAACGAAAAGTAATAATGTCTTCTCCAGTCACTACCCAATATGAAGCATGGCCCTCAGTGTTTCTGTTCAGAATTCGTACATATTTTATTTGTATTCGTACTTGATACCACAAAGTGATACTGCGAATGGACTTTTTTGGTAACGAATTCAGACCTCAGTGGTCCACCCAGTCTCTTCGACTCTGTGGTCTACAGTTTTCAAAAAGTGTTTTTTTACAAAAGTCGACAGTCAATGAAAATAATAATAGGTAATGACTGTAAATTTTTTTAAAAACAGACTACATAAGAGGATTGTACGATGGAACGATGGAATTGTAAAGTTATATCCTTCATGAAACTCATTAGAATGAAGAATATTTCAGTTTCATGAACCTCAGAGTTTTACCAAATTTGGTTTGTGAGAATTTCAGAAGGGTCAGAGAATTATAAACCTCCACCTGAAGGTCGAGAAATTTTATTAATGGAAGCCAAATATATCCCTGCTTTGTTCTCTCAGCGATTTCTTCATAGGAATAATCATCTCATTTTCAGTTTGTATGTTTTCAAGAATCTGTGAGATCTACGTTCGTCTTTTTCTTATGCTGCTCATTATATATTTGTACATTCATCGAAAAACTGGAGTAGACGCCTATCTCAAAATTACGAGGATATATTGGAAAATTCTTAGCCTATACCGAGGCCTATACTATAGAACCAAGAAACATTTCAATGTCAAAATATTTTAGTACTCAACATATTCTCCTCTTAATTGAATACATTGATTACAGCGAACCTGCAACGTCTCTAGATCTTTCAAAAATGTTTCTTCTTGCTCTACAAACCAGTTCTCCACAGCTCTCATTACCTCCTCGTTGGAAGAAAATTTACGACCTTTTAAACTTTTTTTCAGAAGAGGAAAGAGATGATTGTCAGTCGAACGGAGCCAAATCTGTTGAATGAAGGGGGTGTTCTAGTAATTCTAACCCTAAATCACGATTTTTTTGCATGGCAACATGAGATTTGTGTACTGAGGCGTTGTCCTGTAAAAACAAAACACCTTTGGATAGCTTTCCGCGTCTTTTCTCTTTAATTTTTTCCCGTAGAGTGGTCACTAATGTCGAATAGTAATCTCCAGTTATTGTTCCACCCTTCCCCAAAAAATCAATCGTGATTACTCCATGGCAATCCCAAAAAACTGAAGCAAGAACTTTTCCAGCAGATTTTTGGACACGAAACTTCTTCGGTCTTGGAGAACCAGAGTGTCGCCATTCCATCGATTGTTGCTTTCGTTTCTAGATTGTAGAAATGTACCTAAGCCTCATCCATAGTAACAATTCGGTTTAAGAAGTCTACATCGTTTTCAAATCGAGCACAGATCGAACGCGATGGTTCTACCCCTTCACGCTTTTGGTCAAAACTCAAACATTTGGGGATCCATTTTGCAGAAATTTTTCTCATGTTCAAATTGACGTGAACTATATAATGAACGCGTTCGTATGAAATCTTCAGTGCTTCAGATATCCGTTTTAGCTCAATTCGACGGTCTGATAAAATCATGTCAGGGACTGCATCGATATTTTCGGGGACTCACACAGAAACTAGCCTTTCCGATCGGTCATCATCTTCAATGGAAAATTTACCTCTTTGGATGCTTGCAGTCCAATTTTTCACGGTCGCATACGAAGGACATTGAGCACCAAGGGTATTAAGCATATCTTCGTAAATCTGCTTACCTCTTAACCCTTTTAAATACAGGTACTTGATGATGGCTCGATACTCCAATTTTCCGATGTTTACAATTCCGGTGGACATTTTTTTTTGTAATTTATTGCTTTACTCTGGTTTACTTTTTTGACGTCGAACTCTACACTGACACTTCTAATAAGTTATTGTTCGTTGATATGGTTTCGTAATATTTTGTTTATGCATGGAACTGGTCTATAGGCTAACTAGATATACATTCTAGTTGAGATTACAATCAGAGATAAAGAATCATATTCCATTGAACAAGAATCACCGATGTTAAAAAACATCATTATGATCCAGATTCAAATCAGGCTCGTATCAAGTCAGGGGGAACCAGGCTATAATATTCGAAGATTCATTGCGTTTGAGGACCCATAAATTTCAAGAAATCCCATTCGAATCGACTTTTCGCTCCATTTCTCTCACCGCTTCTCGCCGAACTTTCTTGAAACTGACTTCATCTTGTTTGATCTGTTAAATGTATGGAAGGTTGCACTGGGAACAATTCAGCTCGATTATCGGAATCGCTCTGGCTGAGGTTTACGAAATGCATTCGTTTCCGATATGAATATTAAGCATTTCGTGTTCAGCGGAGTGGAAGCCCCCAAAGGACAGATTTGGATAAAGTTTTCTCATTAAATTAACCATGGAATATTCTTCATGTAGTTGTTTGGGCTATTTCCACAAGTTCTCAAAACATTCCTTCGGATAAATTTCAGAGAATTCTCCCCAAGTATTCAGACACTATCATTGTCCTTTTCTTCGCAGAAAGCCTGATGATGCTCAGTGATTTGTTTTGTACCTTGACCAGTTCACCAAGGTGGTATGGTTTTATTTTTGTACCCTGATTGTTTAACCATAATAATGGTCTTCAGAACTGCTCCAATTTGTGTGATGCTGGAGATTCCTGTTAATCTCTATAATTAACAGTTGTGACTGCACAACTGATGTATACTTAACTGTAGGCACCGTATACAGTATAGTAATCGTGATGATCACTGCGATAAGTTGTTATCAGTACTTGGATCACAACTGCGAAGAGGATGAGGAAGTGGTGAAATTTGAACGCACAGTTGATCATGACATTCTGCTTATGAAATTGGAGAAAATGGGTTTCAGGGAAAGTTTGCTGGAAACATAATCAAGGAACAGAACACACTTTACACAAATAAACTAATGTAACAGCACCAAAACCAAATTAAATGTAGGAATAGCTCAGGGATCAGTGCTTGGATCACTACAGTACCTCTTGTATGTAACTAATCTAAAATATGTTGGTCTGAATGCAAGGTACTTTGGGTTTGCTGATGATACTGCATTAGTATTGTGCGATAGTGATCCTTAAATTAGAATTTTTGGCCAATCAAGACCTTATCCTTTTGAACAAATGGCTATGTAGCAGCAAACTTACAATAAATATAGCAAAGTCTATCTACATGGTTACAAACCAAAAAAACAAACCCGACTGTGATATTAATTTGTACCGGAACAAATACAAATTGAAAGAAGTAACTGAATATAAGTACATGGGATTAGTTCTACAGAATAATTTAAGATGGATATGCATGTTGAAAACATTCAGAAGGAAAGAATTCAATATATTTGTCGGTGCCATGAGAAGATGTGCTGGGTATCTGAATAAGAAGGCCAAGGATATACTATATAACTTATTCATAGCACCTCATCTCAGATACCTAATCCCTTGTTGAGGAAACATTCCAGGGTATTTATTTAATAAATTGCAGAGAATTCAAAATGAAGCAGTGAAAATAATATATGAAATCGATTACAACACAACACATCAACTCATCAAGTTTATCAACAAACAAAATTTTGGAATCTAGAGAAAATGAAAACATTTGAACAGACCAAATTCATCTACAACATCAAGAATAAACTGCTTAAATCCAACTTGACAATAAAACATATGTGAATGTCACAATTATAACGTGAGAAACGCTCAAAATCTAGAAAATATTACTCCAGGACACCAAAGACACAAAATTCACCGTTATATGCGACATACGGACATACAACACCATACCGAAGAATATAATTGCCGTTGATGGTACAAGAATTCGACGTAAGCTAAAGCATTACATCGAAGCACTGGATTAAGGAAAACATTTTTATTTTGTTTTGATAAAAATTTTATTTATTTCAATACACTTGCTATTTTTGTTATTTATTGAGGATTTACGT
Organism: Adalia decempunctata; assembly: GCA_951802165.1. Taxonomy (NCBI): domain Eukaryota; kingdom Metazoa; phylum Arthropoda; class Insecta; order Coleoptera; family Coccinellidae; genus Adalia; species Adalia decempunctata. The sequence continues at coordinate 20,958,507 of OX637701.1, forward strand.
TTTTGTTGAATATATATTGTTGAATTTAGGCCCTGATACCAGCAATGTAAATAATTGTTGTTTAGGGGTCTGCAATAAATAAATAAAAATAAAACTTTCAACAAACAACAACTGTATTTTCCCGTTACCTCAACTTAGATAACTACTGCACGAAATAATTATACAATTAATATAAACACAATTATGAAATGTACAGTGTATCCCAAATTCGATGATCACCGAGAGCATCTCGAGAACCATAACTGTTAGAGAAAAAATATTCAAGCACTCCCGATTTCTTTTTTCAAAATAATCAATTGCCAGCAAACAGATCCGAGATATCTGAATTGGTTCTCGAGCTACAGGGCGTTTCTGAAAAATTGCTGCTTCAAATATTTCGCTATATCTCGTTTTCTGTTGGAGATATCACGAAAATTCCAAAAAATTTTCTTTTGTAATTTCTTTTGCCTATACGCTGCTTTCATCTGATCCGAAAAATTATTCGCTGTTCAAGTGCTAGAGAGAAAAGTTTGTGATTTTTAAATGGGACACCCTATATTTTTCATCATTGCTTCTTAGCCGCAGATTCACCGAGTATCATCTTGTAACCATATATGTATAAAAAAAAAATTTTATATACAGGCTGTCCCAATTCAAGTGAAGAGGAAGAACTCAATAACCGGTTACAGGAAGATACTCGGTGAATCTGCACCTTAGAAGCAATGATGAAAAATATAGGGTGTCCCATTCAACAAACACAAACTTTCCTCTCTAGCACTTGAACGGCGAATAATTTTTCGGATCAGATGGAAGCAGCGTATAGGCAAAAGAAATCACAAAAGAAAATATTCTATAATTTTCGTGATATCTCCAACAGAAAACGAGATATAGCGGAATATTTGAAACAGCAATTTTTCAGAAACGCCCTTTAGCTCGAGAACCAATTCAGATATCTCGGATCTTTTTGCTATCAATTGATTATTTTGAAAAAAGAGAGATCGGGAGTCCCTGAACTTTTTTCTCTAACCCTTATGGTTCTCGAGATGCTCTCAGTGATCATCGAATTTGGGACACCCTGTACAACACAGTAACATCTAGCTGTTTAGTGCTTATCTCTGCAACATAGGGTTCTAAGACAAGCTGGCGAAAAAGTGGGAGATTCAACTTCCTCTGAGTAAAAGTAGGAAAGACACTCGATCGGGTGTCATATTCAAAAAACGCCTTGCTAAGCCACAAAAGTGCTTTTATATGTCATTTTAGACTGAAGTGGGAAAAACAACACATTTCTTGTGTCTACAGACCGATGAGAGCATCCTTGGACTTGGGCATTCGATATCTGGCATGTGTTTCCTAATTTGAACTTGTCCTGTAATAAATGTATCACCATATACAGGGTGAGTCTTTGACTTGTACATATATTTTAACTGTAGATTCCTCTCATCAAACGAAACACTTTTTTCCTATACCATTTTTCAAAATTCGGTTTCGTTTGAAAGATACAGGGTGTCAAAAATCCATGAAATTAACACTATTCTTTCCATATATTCGAAACCGATAATCCGAATGAACTGAATTTTGGTTGATTGTTTACTCTATTCATGGTGCATATTCCTCAATTGAAACTTATTCCATATTCCTTCTAGTATAAGAGTTACAGCCTACTCGTCTCATGAATTCATGCAAAAATACTATAAAATCACTCGAAAAAGATAAACGGTTCATATTTTCGAAAGAATCAACCATTCTAGAAAATAAAAGTATTCCTATATTTTTTCAATAAAACGCGTCGTTTTCGAGTTATTCCTAATTGTATACGAACAAATTCGAGGAAAAAATCATGAATTTCATAAAAAAACTGAATGCAACCCTGAATTAAATATCATCGAATATTATGTATTTTCTGATCTTAACAAATTAACAACGTTGTCAATGTTCATCAACTTCGTCAAGACTAAAATCTACATGATGGAAAAACGTTCGATGTAATAATTGAATTCTGAGAAGCATGAAATGAAATTACACAGTCTATAAGCACAGTTTCTATTGAAAATTTATTGTTACCGGTCTTTCAGGAAAATATCTATCTCAACAATCTCTTGGAGATTTCAATCGACACTACACGGTCTGCACATCATAATCATCACCTGTTTGCTTTATTATCTGCAAGTAAATTTAGATAGATAATTAAGGTTATCCCGTTTAAGCGTCTTTCATTATCATAGACTGGCCTGCGGTTCGAGACACAGAAACAGAACAACCACAACACAACGGCCTGTCCCGCCTGTCTGCCTTGCGTGCCGGCTATATCGGCAAGAATCAGAACTCGTTTGGCATCTCCAAAGAGCCACGCCTAGACGCCTTTAGCCGTTAGCGATTGTGATAGTTCATCCGCTAACGATAGGGGACGTACTGCTTTCTTGAGTTCGCATTGTTTGAAGAGAAAATCGGCAATCTGGCATCGTCTTCTCTAGAGTTCTGTGCTTAGACAGGTTCTGTGCACGGCCTTCTAAAGACTTTAGTCTTTAGATGGCCGTGTTCTGTGGAATATCATATCACAGAAGATGAGTTAGGTTAGGTCATTGACCTCGAATCATCTGACTTAGGTTGATGGAGTTAGAATAGGTTGGTGAGAAACCAATTTTCATGAGATCGTTCCAAAATATCGAGGAAAATATTAACCAATTATTAGTGTTTATAAACGAATCTTCAGGAAAATCGAAGAAGGAACTTATTTTGGTGGGAGAAATATGGCTTTTCAATTGCAGAAATAATCGGACAGTGTTTTTGTTAGGAAATATCGTTTTTGTTACATTCTTATTCGAATAAGGTTAGTGCTTGAGTATTTTCTAATTGTATCACCCAGAACATCTAATCACCTCAATTTCAATCGAAAAATATGAACTTTGAAGTGTTTCCAGAGAATGTATCCAGGCACGGACTCAGCACTATTTTTTTTTTCAAATGGCTATATCTTTTTAACAGAGCCGAATTCGGAAAAATGGAAAATGAAAAAAAGGTTTCCTTTGGCCTCAAGAATCTATAGTTAAAATATATGTACAAGTCAAAGACTCACCCTGTATGTATTTAGATTATAAGCCTATTCTGAGAAACTGAGAAGGTTCACAGGACATGGTTATGGTCTCGAAAACCCAGATGGATTTTCCAAACTCAACCTGACTATCTTGGTTTGGGAACTCTTTCAATAATGACCCATTAATCAGTCCAAAGGTGGCTTGAACAAGGAAAGAAGATTATAAACCACGACATATGGTACAAATATTGCAGTACAGGCGATTGATCACATTTTGTTAAGAAGCTATTCATCTTTACACCCTAGTTTGAACAAGACAGCTCAATTTTTATCACCAAAGCAACTTTATCTTGTCCAGATGTTTCCGTGGTGAGACGCAACGCTCAGTCCTTCTGTTTCGATTCTGATGGTTGCAAAACTGATTTTCATCCATTTTCCATCGTTCCCCACCTTATTATAATGTAAAATGAGCCGCATCTAAAATAAACAACACAGAAAAAACAGATGAGCACGGTGGAGCCTCATCGGAAAGTTAATCGAATATGAAAAACATTTTCGCTGAACCCTATGGAAGGGCTCATTGTTCATCTATCGAACGAGTGTACTAGCTGCATGGAACAGTTAACGATACTTGTATATCTAAATAGGCAGACGGGCCACCACGTCATGTTTAGCACAGATTAAATGGGAACGCGCCGGGGAATCCAGCGGCTCTTGGCTGGGGCCGAAATTGAACCCGCTTTAGCCAGGGCTTTGCACATGTACGATATCCTGGAAATTATTTTCCTGATATCGCAGACCGAAATGGCTCATCCCTAACTGCGTCCCGTTAAGCATGTTCTGATGCTGCCATTATGGCGAGATAAGGCCCCTATTGTTGAAAAATGGAATCTGTTTAATACCTAATAACGCCATCGGATATATCCGTCGTTGAACAGGCTGATGCTCGAATAATATAATAGCCCTGAAGGATACAGTCTCTTTTAAGTGGACTTCTAATCATGACTGCACTTTTCTGAGAATCCGAAGTATCTATACAATCGTCACAGTTTATCAAACTTCAACTGTAGATTTCTCATGAAAAAATATTTTTTTTTTCCTTTTCCATTTTTTCCTCAATATCTCCGCCAATGGCACCTCTTATAAAACCGAGTGAAGTGCAAGAAAGCAGCTATTATTAGTGACAATGTGTGTACATAAACTCAATTCTGTAATGTAGCATACTGGTATCGAAATGAATACCAGGCTTGCCAGGGTTGGCATGTTTTAAAACATTTGTTTCAAAACAGTGTTTTAAAACATGTTTCAAACACAAGCCTCTGTTTGTGTTCAAAACATATTTTGTAAATTCGTTTCTTTATACTCTTTAGAGTGAATTGTAATGTCGTAGAAAAGGAATAATAATTATCAACTTCGTTCAGGAATAGGGAGAGTAATTTTTATTGGCGATCGATTGGAAGGTAGCGCTACCTAGAAATATCTTCTTGGTGAAATTTGTCTTAATGAACGAACTGCAGTTGAGAAAAAATTATGAGTATTAATAAATATTGGCCCAGTTGTCGAAATGTTGGCTTTTTTTGTGTAAATGAATCTAAAATTGTGTCTTAATTTTGAAATTAGTAGTTTTAAATTTTTTTCACTTCTTAGACAAGAGAACCTATTTTTTTGCCATTTGTTCTTTGAAATTCACATCGGCGTGAAATAAAATGCAAAGGAAAAATATATTCAATTCAATTGCACTTTATTGTTTCCCATCACATCTATTGTCACGTAATAAAGATATTATTAATTCTAATTTAAACAATTATAATTGTTTTGGAAGAGTTTTTTCATAGCAATGTTGCCAAAACTTTTGTTTTAAACATGTTTTAAATCATATTTTTTGAATGGTAAAAAAAACATGATTTAAATCAAATAAAACAGTTTCAAATAAAAAAAAAACAATGTTTTGTTTTTTTTTAAAACATATTTTTTGCCAACCCTGCTGCTTGCAGACAAAATTTTTCAAACTTCACCGTAAGAACGAATTGTTAATTGACATGGGAAATTTCCTGATTACCATTTCCCTTGGAAGATGTCGAATGCTCACCGAAATGAGACCCCTCCTCGTCTTTGGAGCCTATAAAATTAGTTCCGCACGTGCTGTCTGTCATGCACAATAACACACGAAGACAAATTATTATTTTCTTCGTTTGTACCCCCGCATCAACCGGAAAGGAGTTATGTTCATTGCGTAGCGTAGCTCAGGTTGTTTATTTTGGTTTCCAAATGAGTAAGTTCCTACTGAAGGTAGGACTTTTGTTGTCTATTCGCTTGTATTCCATCATTTTTAGAAGGGAAACACGCTTTAGTATATAGAGCAGAGTTAGATTTCAGAGCACGAGACTTTCAGTATGAATGAAAATAATGGAGTAAATAAAAATCTGTACTGACCTTGCTGTCTGGACTGCATACTTTGATACCAGCCAAAGAAACCACTAACACGATCGATTTTCCTCTTGGAGTTCTCTGGAAAAAGAAATACAAGTTCAAACTATAAACAACAAGATGAGGATGAGGATTCATTAATGCTATGGAAATGGAATTCGTATTTTTGTTCTATTCGAACTTCGACTGAAATTCGGTACATGTATTTTATGATTTGGCTCATCGTACCAGACAAAAAGAGAACGAGTTCTGTACTCTATCTGATTACGATATTGCAGGGCGTATTCGCGAAATTAATGCAGGTTTATCTATGGAGCTTGAACGTTAATAAACAGTTTTAAAATTTTGAGGGTGAGGGTATCGTTAGGGCAATTTTGTCGGAGAATACATCTTTGCGTAAGCTATCGATTAACAAGAAGTTTCCAACCTGATCGCATTTGATTGGAACCATAATTCTCATAATATAGGAATCATTCGCCTGAAATATGAACTCTAGAGTACTGGGAAGTGAGCCCCCTGTTTTAGGAACCGAGATACAGGCTGTTTACGTATGCGCCCCGAAGTGTCTTCAAATGGACCTCAAAGGGGCGCCTATCTTCATCACAAAGGACAGCCAGGTCCTTGGAATCACACTGCCAGAAATCTCTGCTGACCTAGCAGAGCCGTAACACTGACCTACAAACCAATTCTCAATACCCACGAGGTAACGGCCATTCTCCAAACTTAGGTATTCAGAAGCAGGAGTTCCTCAAGGATCCATACTACCGCTACTCTATAATATATTACATAAATGATATACCAAGAAATCCAAGATGCCTGCTTGCTCTATACGCGGACGATACCGGCATAGCAATTAGGCACAGAAATACAAAGATAATTCACAGAAGACTTCAAGAAGCTGCAGATGATATCAGTAAGTTGCGTAGCACATGGAAAATAAAAATCACTGGAGAAAAGAGTCAAGCAATACTTCTTCAGAAGAGAAGACTTCAGATAGAATCGAAAATATTCATAGACGATAATGAAATTGAATGGCAGGATGAAGCTAAATACCTAGGAGTAATACTAGACAGAGGACTTACGTGGAAACAGCACATCAAGTATGCAGTAGATAAAACTAATGTGGCAATGAAAAGGTTATACCCGATTACAGGCAGAAGAAGCCAAATGCATAGAAACACGAAATTGAGGATCATACAAGCAGTCGCCAGACCGCAGCTAACATATGGATCTACAGCATGGGGCTATGCAGCGAGAACCCATATAAATAGAATACAAAGTACAGAAAACAAATTTCTGAGATGGGCATTAGACGCCCCCTGGTTTGTTAGGAATGAACAAATCCGAAAAGACATAAAATGGGAGTCCATTACTACATTCATCAAACGAAAAGCTAGAGAAGCCTATGTAAGAGCTAGTGAACATCCAAATGACGACCTCAGAAGGTTAGTTGACTATGACCCCGCTGAAGATGAAAAAACAGCGAGAATTTACCGCAAAAGACCCAGAGACCAATTGCGAAAATGAAGATGTAGAACTTTAAACTGAGAGTGAGATTACCAATTGAAGGATGAACACAAACACTCAGCATAAAGAATGCGAAAGGGGAAATAACAGATAAGAAGATAGAAGGTTTATAGGCTTATGCCCGGAACCAACAGCAGTAGAGGTGTTTAGTCGGTAAGAATCCGACACTACCCAGAAAGACTGGGTGTCTGATGTAAGATTCACCTCTTCTATAAAAAAAAGGTGTTGCCGGTTTTATCCACGTATTCAGAAGCAGAAGTTCCTCAAGGATCCATACTTGTACCGCTTCTCTATAATTCAATTTCTATACTATACTAAACTGGTAACTCTGTGGACCGGCCCAAGGGAATCTGTCGAAAAGTGGGTCCAGAAGAATTTTAAAATCGCAGCGAAGCTGCGATATGGTGTGGAAATATTTTTACAGTCGAAAAGAGGAATAATCGATACATATGTGTGTTAAATTTCGATTCTCTCGGCGAAGTAGAAGTATTTTAAAAAAATTCTCAAATAAAGCGAAAAAAATCCGACAAAAAGGGCGATTTTAAACTCGATAAAACTTTTTTCACAGATATCCTGGGCGTGATGTAAATACACGTATTGGAAAAGAAAAAGTCAGTGCAGAATAGCTTGGTATTTATATTCTCCATAATTTTCCTATTTCTTCAGGAAAATTGATCAAACTTTGACATTTCGCCTATAAAATCACCAGAGTTCTACCGACGAGGATAACTACTTAAGGGGTAGATAGGCTGGCGCCTGGCCCATACTAGTATATACATAAATGATATACCATGAAATCCAAGATGCCTCCTTGCTCTATACGCAGACGATACGGACATATTAATTAGGCACAGAAATACAAAAATAATTCACAAAAGACTTCAAGAAGCTGCAGATGATATCAGTCAATGGTGTAACCCACCGCAAAAGAGGAACTTATACGGTAAGAATCCGGCACTTTCCAGAAAGACTGGGTGTCTTATGAAAAAGTCACTTCTTATATAAAAAAAAATAAACAACATTGACAACTTCTTTGGGTTTCAATGAATGAGAAATGTATAGAATAAAAGACCTATATGGTCGCAGTTCCTGGAAGGCTAACCGAGCCATAACGACTCCGGTTCGAATAATAAATATGTAATAATCATGGTATATTCTGAGTCAAAAACTGAAGCCGAATCTTTGGTAAGAAGTAATTTGAACACATCAGGAAATGAGAATTTTTAAGACAAAATTGTGCCCTCGTGTTGCTTGCGTTCGTGGCGAAAGCCTCGTTACCGTTTGTGAATTGTTCGAACTAATTAGATGACATTTTGCAGTCACATCGTTTTTTTCTTCAAATTCAAATCACTGTATCTTTTGTCCTACTTCTTATTGGGTGATATAAAGTGGTACAACACAATCTCGTCCGGAAACGTGATTCCCAAACAGTTATTGCATCAAACCCAAGGCAGTCGACTCTGATGAAAAATTCAACGCATCACGTCCTCCGCATCTCCCAGGCACAATCACCTCTCGAACACCGACGACCCTCCCATCTTCGGAGTGTGTATACGGTAATTTCTGCTGGCATCTGGGCCTCCGCCAAGCCACCATCCCCTCAAGTCCTCATAAATTCGCACTTTTGTTTGTAGATTGTCACCGCCGAATTTACTGGTTCAATTCCCAGCCGGCTAATTGAATTTTCCCGGACGACAGTCATTCCTGGGCGATGATTCGGGAGTTCGTCTTCGAGAGCCGAGAGATTCCGCCACTTGCGAGGAACTAATGTACGGATAAATCAGGCGGCGTCAAGGGCTCGATGTTACTTAGCGGATAGACCGCTTTTCTGCTCGGGAATTTCCATTCCGCACGCTTAAGAAGCATGGTGGGCGGAAAGAAAAGCGGGAAGGTAAGAACTAACCTCTAGTCCCTGTGATTTAGTAGCTCTCCCTACTGAAGGAATGTGCATATACAGGGTTCCGGAAATTCATGCCTTAGCATTTGTTTTTCGTATCTATAGCAGTGACGGCTCGTAGTCATTCGGACGTAGAAGCCTTGGATAATGAAGTCAACAATTTAAAGTCAGAAGAGTCCATTCTTTCCCGAACTTATGAATGTGTTATGCTTCCATATACATCTTCAGTGTGAATTAATTTGAAACTCAAATCTCATTGTCCAGCAAGAACCAAAAAAAATAAGCAGGCTAATAGAATGGAATTTCACCTTGATCGATCCACATCACTATTTAGATTCAATATGTCTATCAACAACCTCTGTTTCATGATGTTTTCACCAATACAGAATTTATAGGAAGGGTTCAACGAGACTAGTTCCTCCCCTCTGCAAGTTTCGTGCTCAAAGGATTCACGTGACTAGGTGAATAGAAGTATTTCTCCTCCTCACCACAGAATCATTCTCCCCAGATGCTTCCTGAAATGACTATGTCATGTGAGAAAGCTGGTGAGGAGGTGTAGCTGGTTCTTTCTGAGATCCAGAGATACCTTTTGGATCTTGCAGTTTCAAAATTCCGAAGACACTTTTTGGAGTGATACATTCCTGGTAGATTCCGCCAGAGTTTTTGACTTTCGGTTTTCTCCTTCTCCAAAAACTCTTTCTTATAGATACATTTCCTTATACCACAGAAAGGTAGGTTCTGGGCCAGTGATTGGCGTTTGTAGGTCCTCTCTGGCAAGCATATTGGCCTGTTCGTTTTTTTTTGATTCCCTTACGTGAACCCAGATTGAAGACACCTTATTTTTCTTGTTTACTTCATTTGATTTTCTCGGGCACTTCCAAGTCAAGTTTGGGTCAATAGCTTCTTGACTATCCGATTGAATTGCTACATCGCACTTCTGGTAGATTTTTTTAGGTTTATGTCTAGACATCTTCCAATTGCCAGTAATTTTGCCTGAAAAATACTCGATCCTTGGTTTTTGCCACGTATATAGAACCATCTGTATACCATTTTTGGTATTTTCTTTGTAGTGGATGTATTCTCGTTCCCAGTCTACTACTAAGTATTGTACTCTCGATATAATTTCAGACTACATGCAACTCCTATACTCATTCGAAAAACCATTCAAAACACAGCTCGACTGGAACAGATGGGACTCGAGTAAAGAATCACAATCATCTGCAGAAATAGTCTGGTACACAGACGGTTCTAAGACAGATGAAGGAACAGATGCGGGCATACAAGGAGTGAGACCAAGAAGGGACTACATAATACCTCTCGGCAAACACGCCACCATATTTCAAGGTGAAACACATGCCATTAAGACATGCATACAGAAGAATCTGGAAAGTGGCTGCCAAAGAAAACACATCCAATGTGGATGTGTTTTCTCTCTGACAGCCAGAGCGCCATCAAAGCTCTCAACTCGACACAGATAAAGTCTAGACTCGTCTGGGAATGCCTCCAGGACCTTCTGGAGCTGGCAAAACAAAACAAGGTCACTTTGATGTGGGCGCCAGTGAATAAAACAAAGACACCGACAACACTGGGAACAGAGCGACGGGCAAAAACACAGCAAAGTCATGGTAGGACACACAAGCCAAACCTTGACGGCTGACTTTTTGAATCTAAACAGAACAAAGGCACGCATAATAGTAGGTCTACTGACGGGACACTGCGGCCTAAGAAAACATCTGAACACCATAGGAGTACTTGGGGAACCCGTGGATTGCAGACTCTGCGGTGAAGAGGAAGAAACAGCCTCTCACATAATTTTTGAATGCGACGCCCTGGGAAGAAGGCGCCACAGAATCTTCGGAGAAATCAATCCGGAAACGGGAATGAATCCGAAAAACCTCATAAACAGGCTACTGAAACTGATAAAGGATACAAACCTATTTTCGTGAGGAACCACTGACGAAAGAGTGATACAATAGACACAAGTTGATCGCAGTGTCACAGGGAGGCCAAGCGCTAACCCGGTCTCTCGTTCGTCAGCAAATCAATCAATCAATCAAGTATTGTACTGAAGTACAGTGCTCATTTTCTTGATCATTAGATCACCAGGAAGATTTGCAGATGAGATGTAGTAGTTCGGAGAAGACAAGGCTCCTTATTCTCTCGTTATCTTGCACCTTTCTTGGATATTCTGACTATAGCCTCACACTCACACTAGAGATGTGAGATCTGCAATTATTTCAAGCGCCCTAGTTGGGAAAATTCTCGCATCTCTCGTGATGCACATGCAGGCAAGCCTCTGTACTTTGTCAAGCATTTTCCTCATACATACCCGACTTGCTTTAGCAAACCTGGATACTGCCTCATATGTGATTATTAAGGTGCAGACACATTGTTATCACGTCACGTCACATCACGTCATCTTCCCAAAATGTGCAACCTTGATAATGCATGGAACTTAGAGCATAGGAAGAGAGACACACCTTTCAATAATAAATAGTGAAGCCAAATCATCAGAACTAAACTGGACGATTGCACTATTACGGAATCAAAATGTAGTAAAAATTGTTGCGACATTGTATCTGCTGTCACATTATAGCACCGATAGCACGCAAGATCTATATTCCGCAAATTCACATTTTCTGAATGCACGTGATTTCACGTTTGATATTTTGTGAAATGTCAATCTGACATACATTTGAAACCGATCTGGGTGCTCATTCAATAATTCTTGAATTAATTGATGGAATTCCCCCACTTCCTATGTTCGTTGATTCATTTGGTGAATCGAATCTCTTTTATGAGAATCACCAGCAACTGTCAAAGCAGCTATATTCTCCATATCTTCTTCCCATTTCCTCGATGATGTGACGTGACGTGATAACAATGTGTCTGCACCTTCAGTCTCACGCTCATGGCGTACATACATCGCAGTATTTATGGGTTACAACACCATTTCCTGCCGCATAGAAGCCTGCACGCTATTAGAGCGTTTCTAGATTATTTTGCTTCTAGCCTTCGCCCTTGAGTAGATAGTACTATCTGACCAATAAAGACATGTATGATAATTATATCATGCCTCTACAGGAGTTTCGGAAGAGTAGACTCCCATTGTACGTAGTGCGTGGTTGCCAGCCATCTGAAATGCTAGTACTAAACCTGTCTGAAGAGGAGGGAATGAACCAATCGGTCTCGCCAGCGGTGGAGCCTTGGCTAAGAAAACAGAATACAGGGCTCTACTAACTTCTTCAGTTCGGAGCGGTCATTCGTCAGGGTACGTCAGAGAAACCTCTGAAGATGCATACCGAAGTTTGAGGCGAAACAGTAGATGAGATTCCTATTGGATCTCGCATAAAAAACCGTAATATTCTAGATTTGAAGTTTTATCCGATCGTGAAAACTTTCGTCAATATTTGGAGTCATTGATTTCTAAGTTGATTTTTACGAAATTACTTCAGTTTTTAATATTTTTCATTTTGTTTTTTTTTTAACTGAGCAACATCGTCACATAAATGATTTCAACAGAATAATTGAGTGTGATCATGGAGACAAAAATCAGCAGCGAAATCAAAAAAAGATAAAGCGTAGACATGCATCTTTGAATCTCTCATCAATTGAAAAAGAAATTTCGACTAGGTTTTTGAAAGAACTTTAAAAAGATCAGGTTAGTATGTTTTCGAAACGAAATACCTCTCATCTTAATTCCTACAAAAAAAGTTTATCCCGAAGACATTTCGTGCATAGAAAACTGTTTTTATTTCAGGAATAAACCATATTATCATAATTATCGAACGCAAATTTGCTGAGAACTCTTAAACATCAAAAAACACTATCATCCTCGTACACTACTCGTATTCTACTGATCCAATCAGCCCAAAGTCTCAATATATCGAAGTATCTTCCACTTAACCTCCACATCCCTGTCCACTCAAGATACTTCCACAAATTAAATTTGGGATAGTAAAAATGTCGTCGCAAAATTACACCGAGGGGTAGAATCCTGTAATTGAATTATCCGAAATGAAACGCATCTCCCCAACTAGAGTTAGAGGCGATAACAGCAACTATGATTTGCCGTTCGTCTAGTCGGAAAGAGGAGTTACTAAGTCCCCTTGCAAAAACCTAATGGGGCAATAAATGTCTTCACCACTTACTGACTATAACACACCGAAGTGCACCACGGTTTCCGAAGGAAATTACCGTGGAGTAGTAATCGCTGGCTTGGAAGTCGTCTTCTGCATGTCATGATTACCCTCTGAGATTTACATCAGGTTTCCACGATATTCTCCCTGGCAACAGGATTTCACTTGAAGGGAATTAGTGCGAGGCCAACAACGGAATTCACTTTTCATTCTTTCTGCTGGAATAAGAAGTCTCTGATGTTCAGGATGTCCGAAAACTGGTTACCAGTTGAGAGGATACGTAATACCAGTTCTCGCAAAAATAAGACAAAGAATCCATATCGCTTGGTTGAATTAACACTCAGTCATAATAGCGAAAAGCGACACTAACACATTTCGTTGATGTCTGATAGTCATAAAAGCATGGTTATTTAGTATAACAAGGGTCACTCGAGATCATTGCAGATTTCACACCTCTCTATTTAGTGATAGACAGATCAGCCTATCTCTAGGAGACTGAGGGAAGCCAATCCATCAAGTTTAGCATGTCAAAGCAAGTAAGGACAGCAACCTCGACAAGAAACAGACATAAGTCTGTAGGTGCATCCCTGCGATTGACCAGAACCTTCGTTTCCTATTTGTCATACCCACATATATAAAAAACCTATTCAAGAGATGAATTGATAAGAAATTGTCCTCTGAATAAAACACGCAAACTGATCTGAGACGGTCAAGACTACTTATCAAGGGACCTCCTCCGAAGCCAGAGGCCAAAAAGCTCTCTGGAGGACGTAATTGTATCTGGTGCTTTAAAGGGCCATCTGTTCAACAAACATTTACAGAGAATGGGTCTGAGTGTTCCCTGTGCCGTTGGTGCAGGAACGCAGATGAAACGGCGGAACATATACTTGTATCAGTATGGAGGTCAGCACACCTAGGGAACCCTACACCTTTCATCTCTATGGTGAGAGGGACTCCTCCCTGTGGGCTCGCGGCATTCTTGTCGGCTTGCCTTCGGGTCTGAGTCTCTTTAGTATCAGATAAATGCGGTATTAATATTAGGCCATACGGCCTACGTTCGGCCGTCCAAGGGCGCCGCTCAAGAAGAAGAGATCACTGGGGCTATATTCAAAAACACTGAAACCGAGATTTGTATACTCAGTAATCTTTCCATTTACCTGTTTTCCATATAATGTAGCGGTAAAGCTTCAGGGACCTCTAGAGGAAAATGTTACGTTCCAGCCATTCAATCCATTTTACCTTTAGCGGGTTCGACCTCACAAAAGGCTCATCCCCGATTCGCAGATGTCTCGCTATTTATTGAAGTACTTCAATTAACGTCCTAAGGAGAGAGCTGCTGACACACGGTGGCCATCCAACTCCCATATAAACTTAAGTTGTTTGGTGTTCCCATTAATAGCCCTACTGAATTTTGCATTCGCTCGTCCCAGTAGATTTCAATCTAATTCAGTTGAAAAAGTCTCCTTTGAGAGGAACGTGACGCGGAATGAGATTTTTAGGTTGATGAAACGTGTTCGGTCTTCGGGATAAATAATTCGAGGAACTGTCGGATTTAAATGAAATTTGAATAAGATTCAAGCTGCTATCAAAGCACTGAAATCATATGTCATCGACTCATAGCTGATATATGGGATTGCCGAAGGAGAAACAACCTCATACAGAACATTGTGCCTAAGAAAGCAAATGGTGAGAATGGGCTTATCAGAAACTGAATTCTGTAAAGAAGAGTAAACACCTTTTAATCTAGCTACAGAACAGCTCACCACTGCAAGCTTGCGCAAAGAATGTCTTGGACCATATAATTATAGGATGAACGAGGACTAGGCCCTCTCAGAAACAAGAGTTCATTGACGCTCTGGAGCTGGAGAACGAACTGTAGATAGCGATGTTGAGGTCACACTACGATGTAACCCCCTGTGGCTTATAGTTATATAGTTATAGTGAAAAGGGGTTACAGTTCACTGCGACCTTAAGGTCTATTGTGCCTCCTGACAGAGCTGTCATCATCGCGCCTCCTACAGCTCGCCCTCCACTTCCAGAGACTTGATGAAATCCAGTATCTGGGACGGCTTCAAGGAGGATAACTCCCCACTTCTACAAGTATCTTGTCCAAAGCTATCTTTCCTTTGGCTTGCAATGGCATAGCATTCCGTAACCAGGTGAATAGGAGTTTCTTCCTCCTCCCCACAGAATCTACACTCATCAGTGTCCGATAAACCCATTCTCAACAGATGCTTCTTTAGGCGACAATGTCCTGTGAGAAAGCCAGTGAGTATGCGAAGTTGGTTTTTACTGAGATCCAGATATTTTTTGGATCTAGCAGTTTCAAAGTTCCGGAGGAACTTTTTGGAGTGATCCATCCCTGGGAGATTCCGCTAGAGTTTTTCTCTTTCGGTAATCTCCTTCAGCATAAACTCCTTCTTAAAGGTGCATTTTCCTATACCACAAAAGGGTTCTGGGCCAGTGAGTGGCGTTTGTGCGCCCTTTCTGGCCAGTGTATTGGCCTCTTCGTTTCCTACGATTCCCGAATGACCGGGAACCCAGATTAAAAAGACCTTATTCTTCTTGCCTACCTCATTGAGTTTATTTCGGCACTCCCAAATCAGCTTTGAGTCAATGACGTAGGAGCTCAGTGCTTTAATAGCAGCTTGACTATCTGTATGAATAGCTATATCGCACTTCTGATAGTTTCTTTCTTGATTTATATCTAGACATCTTCCGATTCCAAGTATTTCCGTTTGAAGGACGCTTGTACAGGAGCCTAACGATAGTGCACACTTGGTACTTGTCCCGTAAATCCCAGCGCCAGCTCCTGTAGCGGTTTTAGAACCGTCTGTATACCATTTCATTGTATTTTCTTCGAGATTGTAGTTGGTGTATTCCCTTTCCCAATCCTCTCTTTCACTTAGCATTGTACTGAAGTTTTTCTTAGTGCTTACTTTCTTGATCATTATATCACTAGGAAGGTTTGCAGATGAGGTGTAGTCAGTCAGAGAGGACCAGTTATTTCGGCACTCCCAAATCAGCTTTGAGTCAATGACGTAGGAGCTCAGTGCTTTAATAGCAGCTTGACTATCTGTATGAATAGCTATATCGCACTTCTGATAGTTTCTTTCTTGATTTATATCTAGACATCTTCCGATTGCAAGTATTTCCGTTTGAAGGACGCTTGTACAGGAGCCTTTCAATTCCTCCCCATTTTTTCTGAATGTCTACCCCATTCACGATGACTACATCTTAGATCAAACACAACCCTTCTTCAGCTTTGTAAAAGCTACCCAGTTAAATGTGTAAATGGCAGAAATGAGTTGTAAACGTTTTGCAGCATATTGCGATTGGTTCCGAAGCCATTGGTATTCAAAAGGTAAGAAGCCAATAGGAAAAAAGAGCCCTCACTCTGAAAGCCAATCATATTTTGAATACGATCCTCCACGTCATTCAAAAAACATGTAGTTCTATTACTCTTGTATCGTAGGATTATTTTATCGACAATTTTAGTACGACGATGCATTCATGACATCCGATTCGAATCGTTATGTCCAATTAAATGTAGAGGGATAAGCTTTCTATCGTCCTTATCCTGGAAGCCGGAAAAATAACTTCCATTGTTTTCTGCGTCCACTTTGATTTCCCATTTAATTGAATTATCCGAGCTTTGTGAGTAACTTTGAAAGGAGTGTATCTCATTTCAGTGACATATTTATAAACATAAATCCATAAATCCGTTTTTTGATCTGATCTAACAAGCAAAGCAAACGGCTTTATCTGCTGAATAAGCATCCAACACAAACAGGTAACTATCTATGAGTGATTTTGAAAGGACCTTCACTAAGTTAGAATTGATTCAAATTCATGAAGTCACAATATACTGCGCAGGAATTAATGTTGTATCTGTCCTGAAAGTAGTCAAAACTATATGAATCATGCCAGAAATTAAACTTTGTACCCCCTATGAATCAACATAATGACAATAGATCTAAAAATCGAACACTATTTGATTCAAACTCCATGCTCTCATGCCATCTCTCTAATTCTTTGTTATCTCTCTCCGATATAAACTGCTGACCAGTAATGGTAACATAACCTACCATTTTGTTTTTGTCGATGAATTTCAAGCGGATTCAATACAACTATTTGTGTTACTGTTTTGCCAATGTGAATATAGACCAAACTTTGAGTGTTTTTCACCACATAACCATTTCCTTGGAAGTATTGAACACACTGGGCTATGATATGTTAATTCTGTTTTCATCTGAGTATGAAATGATTAGTTGATCCCTAGTTTCCTTGTTTAATTTTTCTTTGAAAATTTCTCCAAACTCTCGGAATGATTCTGATCAATGGAATGTAATAAAACAGGCCCAAGACGATGAAAATGGAGGTAATGATTCGAACAAAATTCCTGTGGGATTCTCCAACCTGCCGTGGAGGGATCGTCCTTGACGATGGGAGGATAATTACGGAGGGCCACAATGAGAAACTGGGGAAGCAGCGGGAGAACGATCTCCATTTCAAGTTGACTTTCGTCGATTAGCAAAACAAATTTGAACGAATTGCGCGCTTCGTCTTACGAGACGTTCGGAGGCTCGGGAGAACGCTAGAAATAGGTTAATTCCCCCCCTCTCCCTTAATTCTTGTCATAACCCTTCAGTTTAGCGGGCAACCTAATTAAGTGCCGTTATTAAACTCTCGTTAGCGCTCCAATTTTGATAGAACGTGACTGACTGTGCCGACTCCACGAATTTAGTACCTGTATGCACTCGGGGTTTCCAAGTGACAAGAGTCCGATGCTCGATCTGATTTGACGGGAAATGGAAGGACGTTACTCTCACAGTCGTCGATAATTGAATTGCGACCGAATGGACTGTATCCTTATTTCCCGGGGGGATTCGGACGTTCGACCTAGTTTCATAGATGTCAGATGTTAATCGGGATCAATTTAATTTTCTGCAGGTCTACTCCAGAAAACAAACCTGGGGAGTCTTCCGAATGTTCATTTATGTATTGTTGATCTGTTCGCCACGGGAGCTGAACGATGAGAAGATATCGGTTGATCGATTTCAACAAGGTAGAAAGTTTCGTGGATATCTCTCTACACTTTGAAACATCACTGAATCATTTGTCCTAAAAAATGTTCAACTTCACGAAGCCACATTCTTGGGGAAATTTACCAATGATGCCAGAAAGGGTCAATGCCACACCCCATCTTTTATAGAAAGCCAGTGATAATGAGCAGTATTAATAGTGATCCTAATACAGATCCCTGTGGAACACCACACTCCAAACAACCCCATCCCGAACACGTCTCCTGGACGAACGTCGAACACCATCTAGTCCATCTAAGTTCAATATGGAAGTAACTTATTATCAGTTTCAATGCATCTCCCTTAGTACCGTGGCACTGTAACTATCACAGTATTTGTGGGCTTGTTTTGTGGAAAACCATATATAATAAATTATAATTATAACGTTCTGAAACCTTTTGCGATTGGTCCCCTAGAAATTGATATTTAACAGGTAAGTAGCCCATTGAAGAGAAGAGCCCTCACTCTGAGAGCCAATCATAATTCGAATACGATCCTTCATAGCATTCAAAAAGTCGTTGTTCTGTTGCCCTTGTGGCAATGAAAAGGTTATACCCGATTACAGTCAGATGAAGCCAAATCAACAGAAACACGAAGTTAAGGATCATGAAAATACCATAGCACTGTAACTATCAGAGCTCTAAATCTAGTGATTGATAGGGTAGCCCATGAGGACATCCTCAGAGTATCTAAAGAAGGAGCAGGCAATGAGAGAGTCAGGTTTCGGAGAGCTTGGTCCTCTCTGACTGACTACACCTCATCTGCAAACCTTCCTAGTGATATAATGATCAAGAAAGTAAGCACTAAGAAAAACTTCAGTACAATGCTAAGTGAAAGAGAGGATTGGGAAAGGGAATACACCAACTACAATCTCGAAGAAAATACAATGAAATGGTATACAGACGGTTCTAAAACCGCTACAGGAGCTGGCGCTGGGATTTACGGGACAAGTACCAAGTGTGCACTATCGTTAGGCTCCTGTACAAGCGTCCTTCAAACGGAAATACTTGCAATCGGAAGATGTCTAGATATAAATCAAGAAAGAAACTATCAGAAGTGCGATATAGCTATTCATACAGATAGTCAAGCTGCTATTAAAGCACTGAGCTCCTACGTCATTGACTCAAAGCTGATTTGGGAGTGCCGAAATAAACTCAATGAGGTAGGCAAGAAGAATAAGGTCTTTTTAATCTGGGTTCCCGGTCATTCGGGAATCGTAGGAAACGAAGAGGCCAATACACTGGCCAGAAAGGGCGCACAAACGCCACTCACTGGCCCAGAACCCTTTTGTGGTATAGGGAAATGCACCTATAAGGAGGAGATTATGCTGAAAACCGAAAGAGAGAAACTCTGGCGGAATCTCCCAGTTCCTCCGGAACTTTGAAACTGCTAGATCCAAAAAATATCTGGATCTCAGCAAAAACCAACTCCACCTTCTCACTGGCTTTCTCACACGACATTGTCGTCTAAAGAAGCATCTGTTGAGAATGGGTTTATCGGACACTGATGAGTGTAGATTCTGTGTGGAGGAGGAATAAACTCCTATTCACCTGGTTACGGAATGCTATGCCATTGCAAGCCAAAGGAATGAGTACTTTGGACAAGAAACTTGTAGAAGTGGGGAGTTATCCTCCTTGAAGCCGTCCCAGATACTGAATTTCATCAAATCTCTGGAACTGGAGGGCGAGCTGTAGGAGGCGCGATGACAACAGCTCTGTCAGGGGGCACAATAGATCGCAGTTGACTGTTACTCCTTTTCACTATAACTACATAACTATCACAGTATTTGCGGGCTTGTTTTGTGGGAAACCGTGTTGTTCCTCACAGACTAAGTTGAATTTTCGAAGGATATCTGATAATTTATCCTTGAGAGCCATTCATATTACTTTGGAGACACTCGAAAGGATCTATTCCTGGTCTAAACAATGTTCTCTTACATAATTATATTATCATCTTTCACACATCTTTACTTTTATTAGCATCTTTTTATTTTCTTCTTCTGAAAGTTAATCAAGCAGCTCTATTTTATGTCTAATTGACCTGACGTTCAAGTTTACTATATTGAATGTTTCTTCCTTTATATGTTCTTCCTTTTTGAAAACGTCTAAACTTTTCTTTCTGATCTCTATCGAGCTCTGTTATTTCGATGGTTTTTCCTGAGAGCGCAGTGCGAATATCTGGTGAAAGATATTCCGGTAAATAGAAACAAACCGTCAAAAGTATACTAGGGATCAAATCCCTCAACCAAGTCCAAATACTATTCGGCGAATCATGTAACATTGAGAACTGAGTGATTGCCCCTGTGCATTGCTCAGGTTATAAACCGGACGTGAAGGTCACATTGATAGGTTTAAAAAGAACTTTTCACCTTAACCCCATCAACAATGAGTCGAATTCTAGTCGATCCAGACTATTCCTGGTTGAAATGTCTAAAAATACATACATCGTGACGAAAGAACATTCATCACTACGAAATTTTTGTTAACTCCTATTGAATTAAAGTGATAACTACTTATGTGGAGGTATTCTCTTTTGTTTATAGCATGGATACCATACTGAAGATTTCATCTGCGTTATGGTTGATGATTCGAGAATTATCCTTGTTTTTTCTACCAATGTGATTTTAAATATTATCTGATTGGCATCGTTTTTCAGTTTTCGATACCAAACCTATAATTCAATTCGAAACTGAACGAGAATTGTCTATCCGGATTATTCATTAGTTTATTAAATAACTCAGATTCTAATGATGCATTCGCCATTTTGCAACTAAACATGGGGGTGAATTTATAACCTATACATATTGAATAAAAATCATTTAAATTGCCAGAATTATAACAAAGTCTTCGATAATCTTTATTATTCGTGCCCTATTCTTCAAATATGTAGTATAGGTAGTGGTTAGGTGTGCCGCTTCCTGTCTTGTTCCGTTTTTTGTCTTTTTATATTGTCTTATATTATTTTTATTGTAAATTCTATGGCACTCTGTGTTGACTGAAATGTACACTGCGCAAAAAATGAACGCACATTCTGAAAATCTCAATTTTAATGAAAGTTTACTCTACATTGACTTATAACTTATTTTTTAAGTTCTCTCGGGAAGGTTTTGAATGAAACAAGACTCATTAAATGGAAGAAAAATTGAGAATTTCACCGAATCTTATGTGGAAGAAGAGACATGAACAATTTTCAAAATACTGAAATGCTGATAAGTGATTTAATACTTGTTATTTCCACCCCTTGCGTTAATTACAGCTCGGCAACGACGGTTCATACTCAAAATGAGTGATCTTAAAATGTTCTGATCTAATCCTTCCCAGATTTTTCCGAGTTGGATTCCTAAGTCATTAATAGTAGCTGGATGATTTTCTGAACTTCTCAGCCTTCTATTGAGGTTGTCCTAAACCTGCTCAATCGGATTGAGATCTGGACTTCTTGCTGGCCATTCCATTCGAGAGACTTCAACCTCTTCAAGGTACTCCTGAACGATGCGCGCACGATGGGGTCTGGCATTATCGTCCATAAAAATGAAATTTTTACCAATGTATGGGGCAAATGGAACTACATGCTCTTCGAGAATGTTCCTTATATACTTATCAGCATTCAGAGCTCCATTATCACCGACCACTAGGTCTGTGCGAGCAGTCAAAGATATTCCACCCCATACCATAATCGATCCTCCCCCGAAACCAGTAGTATTCAGGAAATTGCACTGAGCATATCTTTCATGTGGACGTCTGTATACAAGGGAACGTCGATCACAATGGTAGAGGCAGAATCTAGACTCATCTGTGAAAAGAACTCTTTCCCAATCGGCCTCTTCCCAATGGATATGCTCTCTCGCGCCTTTCGATGGGCTGGGGTAAGAGCTGGGCCTCTTGCCGCGACACGAGGCCTTAAATCATATTCTCTGAGGCGATTTCTTATTGTCTGAGTGCTAATTTGCACCTCATGAGTTTGCTCAAGCTGATTTTGAAGGAGGCGAGCGGTTGCAAAACGTTGTCTCAACGAAGAAACTCTCAAGTAACGTTCTTGAATGGCAGTTGTTACCCGTGGTCTACCCTGTCCTGGTCTTCGGACTTTCATACCTGTCTCCCTGAATCGCTGCAACATTCTGGACACACTTGTATAGGAAACTCCAAACCTTTCTGCAATTCTTGTGTATGTCCACCCTTCTTCTCGCAAAACTACCGCTTGGGCACATTCCTCTTGGGTCAAGTTGCGTGTTTCGCTTTGCATTGCGATCGAGTGTAGAAAATCAAATGAGAGAAAAACTATTTATCACTAGAATTGATCGAGAACAACTGATTTTAGAATGGAGCCAAAATACATTCAAAATCTGATAATATCATATTTTTTTATTCCTGCTGGGAGAAAACATATGCATGCATAATTCTGATAAAAATAATTATCATTGAGAACACCTTCAGTTGTAGAATAAATTTGAGATTTCCATAATGTGCGTTAAATTTTTTGCGCAGTGTATGTTACGCCTGACGAAAACAACATGAAGAGGTCCATTATCCTCTCCAAGAGAGATGTTATATGATTACCATACTTCGTCTCTAAATGCAAAAAACAAAATTCATATCGCATACGCCAAAGCCACTAAATCAGGATAAACAAAACGCAATCGAAAAACAATCCTAAGCCCCCTCAATGTCATCTAAATCAAGTGGCCACTCCGGACACAACCGACCATTGTGTTATGTAACGGTCCGTTTTTACCCCAATAACGGAATCTTCATCATTATTCCGACAACGTTGACCAATCTATTAGGGTCAAATACACATACAGTCCGCGGAGTTATGCAGGGAAACACCCTTTCGGTGGCCACAAAAAGAGCGAGTAAATGCCGCAGCGCCCTCTGGACGCGATAAGGTAAGATTTGTTGAACGAGGTCTACCACCAGACGATATCCGAAAACTGCCACTGAATATAAAGTGGCCAGTTAAAGTGTCGATTTTTACGTGTGGGTTTTTTTGCAACAGGAGAGAGTGGGTACATTCAAGCGGAAATATTCATGGGTAGGTGTGGTAGATTACTTCCGAATCGGAGAATTCATTTATCCTCTTTGGTGTTCAGTCGACACTGATCCATTTATTTTATTCTCTTGCATCATTGAATTGGGCTGACATATGTATTGTTTCATAATTTGGAGATTATTGGCTCTTTATCAACTTGAACTAATTATTAACGGGGCCATTGTTCTACCAATTCTCATAAAGAAAGGAGGGTTCTTTGATGCTGGCTCGAAAGATATATCTGCTTGTCTGCTGGCCTCGTGTATGCTTTTTGATTCGAAACTTACTTTCGCGTTTTTGCTCTTTAATTCTTGTGGTGATAAGAATAGGTACAACCGGCCATTATGCTCTCCAAGAGAGCAGAGCTCTTCTATAATTAACACTTACATTCATTCGAATTGCTTACAATGTCGGCTTTATTTTCTGGATCTAAGATGTCGACGTGGACTCCTTTAATAGTCTAAGATCTCATCTCGAATGTTTCTTCTAAACTGCCGTCTGATTCGGGGTTGAGATTGAAATAACCGTATTGTGGTGTTTCAGAAAATTTTCTGTGATATTTTCTAAATGTTGGTATCGCCCATTGAATAGGGGTATCAAATTGGGCCTCTTTGGGGTCCGATTCTTGAGGTCTTGGTGCCAATTCGGGACCCATCAGTTCATCGGCTGGACTGCTCCAACACCGAATCTCGAATAGACTCCTTCTATACGTGAAGCAGTAAAACACATCTAAGATCAAGTCCCTCTGCTCGATAACGATGGGGAGATACTCTCTTCTCCGATAAACCCAGCCATGACTTCTCCAGCGTTTCACTCCAATAATAATTGGATTAACATATGTACGACGACAACTCCCTGAGCTCCTCCAATTATACGACAATAACAATAAACTGAAGACGAATGGTAAGACGTGTTTCGAGTGCCGCCTGAAATATGTACGCAGATATTCTGAGGCTAAGACAGATGAGTGGCGGGGAAAGCGAGTTTATAGTCATTATATAAACGATGGGTTATTAAGGGGCGCGCACAGTCGTAGCGCAAATCCAATTATTATAACAGAGTCGACTCGATTATCTCAATTAGGAGGCGGGAAGCGGAATTTTATTCTAATTCTGGGCGGATGACGACGGTGGCGACAAACAGCAAACTGAAAAATTGGGGGAGTTCTTGATGGACGAGTTTTTTCCAGGAAACAATTGATTCTTTTTGTCGTTTTAACGGAAGGGTGCAAAAGCGAGAAAGATATAACTTCGATATTTGTCGAACCTACCATTCCTTCCAAGTTACCTTACGTAATATGTTCCTCTTTGCCACCTATACGTCTTCAGTAGGGTGGAAATAATCAGAAGAGGTCACCACAGGCAATCGTCTGCAGACACTGCAACGGCTTGTGTAGGTGTAACCGTTGCCGACAATACGACTTCCAGAGCAGCTCTAAGGGCCATTACTTAATCTGCCTCTCCCACATCTACATGTTAGTATTGGGGCTTATGCCTACCCGATTACTGGGTGGGACATATCAGAAATTTGTTTTCTCTACATTGTGTCCTCTTTATATGGTTTCTCGCTGCATAGCCCCATGCTGTAGATCCATATGTTAGCTGCGGTCTGGCGACTTTCATGATCCTTAACTTCGTGTTTCTGTACATTAAGCTTCTTCTGCCTATAATCGGGTATAACCTTTTCATCGCTACATTCGTTTCATCCACTACATACTTGATGTGCTGTTCCCACGTTAGTCTTTTGTCTAATATTACTATTTAGCTTCATTATGCTATTCTTTTTCATTATTGTCTATGGATATCTTCGATTCCATCTTCAGCCTTCTCTTTTGAAGGAGTGTATTACTTGACTCTTTTCTCCATTGATTTTGATTTTCCAATCTGTTACACCAATGACTGATATTCGTCTGCAGCTTCTTGAAGTCTCTTGTGAATTATTCTTGTGTTTCTGTGCCTAATTGCTATGTCCGTATCGTCTGCGTATAGAGCAAGCAGACATCTTGGATTTCTTGGTATATCATGTATATATTATAGAGTAGCGGTCCTAGTATGGATCCTTGAGGAACTCCTGCTTCTTAATATATGAGTGTGGAATAAAATCATCTTTTCTCACACCAAAGTTCCTTTTCCTCAAATAATTCCTTATTGTTCTACACTACTTGGGTGACTCACCTGCAATTATCATTTTATATGATAGTCCTTCATGCCATACCTTATAGATCTGATTTGATCCAGTAGTAGTAGTCCTGTACCTTGTTTATTCTGAAATCCATCTGTGATGTACCCGGTCGCATATTCATATCCCACGTACCGTATCGCAGTTCGAATTCACCCGAAGCCCAAGTAAACTTAACGTACGATATCGCACCCGTTCCTGCGATCTCGAACGTATTTTATGCATGGTATGAGATAGCTAAGAGAATCCTATCGCATTGTTACTAAATAGAGTTTTTGAAGAAAATAAGCGCAAATCGATGACTAAATAGCAAGAACGAAATAGCCACAGAAGGTGAAATTGAGCTGAAGGGTTTTGCGTGATATTCCCATAGTAGCAAATCGAAAAATAATTGAATCAAAAAACGAGAGGGAATGACTTCAGGACGTTCTTTAACTACAATTAAGAAAAAATCAAATCTTCAAATAAAATGGGAGAGTGAATAATGAATTGGTAATTGCAGTATCTAAATGGATAAAATACTCTAAGTCAACATGAAGAATCATCATTTATTTGATGACTGGAAATAATTGTAAAAAGGGAATCGTAAAACGATTTTAATAATCTTAAAATATCATAACCAAAAAAATTTCATATTCATAAATTCCTTTTACCAATAACTCAACATAATATTGGGTGGGATTGAGGGATTGTGGATTATATATAAGAATGAAATTTATATCGACATATAGCTAAGCTTCTAATTTTCTTACTCATTCCGGTAAAATAGGGTTACCCCTCACAAAATACTTTTTGTTATAAAAATCTGAATCATCATTTTCTGATATAAGTATACCATTTGAGAAAAATGAGGAGTGATCTTATTCATTGAACATAATTTTCGAAGAAATTCTGACCACTCAATTTTTTGAATAGTCTTTCAATCATACTTTTACTTTCACAAATTTTTTCAAGCAACGATGATCCTTATTTTTGTCTTTCGTATGTTACACAACTTATCTCAATTAAGTGATAATCTTTTTTGATACCATTCTCCTCTTGACAACTTTTGAAATTCATAACTCTTCTATTAATTTTGTACATTGAGCTCAGTGATTCTTCTTTTCAACGGCTTAATACTTTGTGTATTGCAACAGCAACAGGAATATAATATGTACTCACAAAATTTGCTTGATAGCTATGTAAATTAAGTTTAATTTTGTCAATTCGTTTCAGAAGTAACTCAGTCAATGACAACAACTCTTAGAACACCTCTCAAAAAGTTTCAAAAAAATACCATTCAAGAGATGATTTCGATCATTCTTTTGGCTTCAGTGTAAAATCTATTCTGAATATATTAATTTTCTTCATCCCAATAAATTCATAACCTGAAAGCATTCACTCTTGAATAAGAGGTAGCCGTTATTATTCGTGAATATGGAAAAAACCTAATCGTTATTATTTGAACTGAAAGAATCGGGGTATCATTATAACGTATACTCCCAATTTATATTCCACGACTGATATCGCTAAATAAGATGCGATCACGCACGTGGTTTATCGCGTAAGCTTCGGCTGACTCCGAGCTGCGATACGGTACGTGGGATATGAATATGCTACCCGGTAATTCTCAGGAGCATTTGTTCAGTTGAATGTTGTTTTCCGAATCCAAATTGTTCACTTGGTATCGTCGCCAGAACTGTTTCTTCATTAACTCGTCTTGCTAAGACCCTCTCCACAATTTTTCCTAGGTCTGGGAGCAAGCTCATTGGTCTATAGTTCTGAGGGAACGTTTTGTCTCTACCTGGTTTATTGAAAACAATCACTTCGGCGAAAAGAAACCTCAAAGGGGCGTGTAAAAATATTGCAACAGACAGCCAATCAGCACTGAGAGCTCTGGAATATAGCTGCCAGTGCCCAGTGCTTACCAGGGAATGTTACAATACCAAAGAGCAACTGTCCAATGGCAACAAAGTGATTCTCTCAGAGTGCCGGACTACTGTGGCTCTGAGGGTAATGAGATGGCTCATAGAAACTTCATCAAAGCTTATACCTGTTTGGCCTGAATCCTTCAATAGCCAATCGACCCCAGCATAGAATTCGACGTTCCCACATCGAAGATTTCAACTGACATATCAATCAGTAACTTCAGCTACACCACTGCCTTCTGGATCACCCACGTCATAACGAAATTATATCAAAACCTCCCCTATTTCGAATAATTAATAACATAATAATGTTCAAATTAATGACGTCAATCTAACAAAGGCACAATTTATGGGTAACAATACTGACTGGGTTATAATTAGAGAATTCGACTAGTGCCTACATTATACGTTCACTGGAATGTTGGCAGGCGATATGATGGAAATGAGGAGATGGATTAATCTCTGAATATTTCAGGTACAGATGTGGGTATTTGTTCAATCTTGTGTTCGTATGATACAGCCGTATTGTGATTGAGATGGGCCTGCAACTATTCGTTATTGTTGAATTCTATGAATTTGGGATACAATGCTATCACTCTGCCACTTTGCATTGGATATTGACCAAAGATATGTTGCTGTTCAACAACTGAATTCAACGAGCAGAGGAATGCCGGAACACCAATGCATACACAAAAAGTTATTGTATTTTTTTAATGTTGGTGTTCTCACGAAAAGGAATACCCTGTAGGTACTGTTCAGAGAACATGGCAAGAACCAAGGGCAAGTAGATAGGAATTGGTGTTCTTCTTGAATTTCTGGAGGTTATTTGCCTCGGCGAACACCTCCCTAGGCAATGTGTTCCAATGCCTCGCTGTTCGTTGGATGAACGAGTCTTTGGGGAGAGATGTTCTGCAGGTCTCCAAAGTGACCACGAAGGGATGTGGAGACCTGACTCTATGGGTTAGTCTCGAAGAGACTGCCAGAGGGGGAACGATTGCTGATAATTCAGAAGCATCGCCCATGGAAACATCTATAAAATTGATACAGATCTCCTAATCTTCTACGGTGTTCCAGAAAGGTGTGCGAGTTTGTAAGCGAGGCATCACCGACCTGACGAATTTCCCTTTTTTGTACAGAATCCAAAAGTTTTAGGGTATGTTTAGGTGCAGCACTCCAAATATGGGAACAGTATTCCAAAACAGGTCGAATCTGTGCCTTATAGATCATGAGCAGCTGACCTGGGGTGAAATAGCTCCTGGCACGAAACAGAAAACCAAGTTTTTGGGATGCACTTTTAGCAATGGATCTCACGTGATTCTCCCAAGAAAGGTTACTCCCGACAGTAATACCAAGCATCGAAATGGATGACTTCAATGGTATGCTCACTCCCGACAACTCTATGCTGGGCACAGTAAGATCGGCTTTTCTAGAGGAAGTACATGCTTAAGTTTTGCTTGCGTTGAATTCCACCAAGTTATTAGATCCCCATTCAAGAATTGTCGCCAAGTCCATATTTATGTTGTTAACATTTCTTCCTCGTTCGTTTCTGATTTGGCTGGCTGGTATTGGAGCCCTAGAAGAAAAGGCGGTATGAAGGGTACTATCATCCGCGAAGCTGTTCACTGGACATGGAGTTGCTTCCAGCAAATCGTTGATATGAAGTAGAAATATTGTTGGAGCCAGTATGATTCGAGGAATTATTTGAATTAACCCTTAACATCGATCCGTCTTATTGTATAAATACAGAGATTCTACAGTGATCCTTATTGATTTATTAAAGTTAGATATGAAGATATCCTCTGTATCTCATATACATAATCCAGCTGTAATCAGTAACACACATGTAATTCCGACTAATTCTAGGAATTACCATACATTATGGTTATCCTGGTATAGCGAGGCAATTGTACATTCGACTATTCTGAAGTGGGTTCCGGGAAGTGTCAATTGCCAACAAGGCATGCAGTATGGAGATGTGCTTTCACTGAGAGGTACACACACTATTTTTCCTGACATCGCAATCAACAATGTGCATAAAGTTAGCAGTGCCACTTGCGAGAAAATCAATAAAACCGATTGCATTAATTGTCGAGAATTTGTCCGGAAAGACAAAAAATTGTCGTGTCCTTAGTTTTTTTTTTCTACGGGGTGGCTTTGCTAACTTAACGTTAAGTTAGCAGAACCACTTTCTCAATATCTACCAAATATCATGAAAATGGCTGTAAATAATTGTCGAAGTCCATATGAAGTGAAAAAACAGAAAAATCCATTCCTTCTTGTTTATTTTACGTCAATTTTCCCGAGTTCGAGATATTTCTGGAATTATCGCATTTTTGGCAACAGGGCATTCGTAATTGACTCTTTTTCTTTTGCATTAATTGTCGAATACCTGTCTCGAATTTGTCGTGACAGAAAAAAATTTGTCGCGTCCTTAGTTGTTTTTTCTACGGGGTGGCTTTGCTAACTTAACGTTAAGTTAGCAGAACCACTTTCTCAAATCTAAATATCGACCAAACATCAAGAAAATGGTTATAAATAATTGTCGAGTAATTGTCGAAGTCCATATGAAGTGAAAAAACAAAAAATCCATTCCTTTTAGTTTATTTTACGTCTTTTCCCGCGATTTCGAGATATTTCTGGAATTATCCCATTTTTGGCAACAGCGCATTCAATTTTGACTTTCTTTCGATTGCATTAATTGTCGAATATCTATCCCGAATTTGTCGTGAAAGAAAAAAAAATTGTTGCGACCTTAATTTTTTTTCTACGGGGCGGCTTTGCTAACTCAACGTTAAGTTAGCAAAACCACTTCCTCAATATCTACCAAATATCATGAAAATGGTTATAAATACTTAATTGTCGAGTAATTGTCGAAGTCCATATGAAGTAAAGAAAACACATATAAGTCGAGCTCGCTCTAAAAGTGTTAGGAAGTTAGGAATGGTGGTGATTGGATTCCTAGGGTAGTTGGTTGGCTGTGTGCGTAGGTTTTCTATAAACCTTGTGTCCTAGTTTGCCATTAGGGTTCCTCGTAACCTATAGATCCACAAAGACAAATGCACAATCTCTCTCTACCTCCAGGGGGAACTCAATGTTTGGGTCCTGCTTTTGAGGTGTTTAAGGACGACATTGAGTGTTCTTCAACGTTACTTCAAATAAAGAAAGTATCATCCCCATATCGCAGCCATTTTGAGGATCATTCCGGCCTGTTTCATTGGCTTTCTCTTCGAATTTCTCTTGAAGAAATTGGCATTGGCGGGACTAACTGGGTTACATAGCGACTTCATTGTTATTGTTTATCCTGATTACTCCTAGGAAGACCCCTCTGAAACTTGTAACCGAGTTCGGAGTAAGCAAGTTGTGTTCTGTGTAGGCTTTGTGGCCTTACGCCACCTTAGGCACAGCACTGTTAATTTTTGACCCAACAGTGAGAATGGTGGCTCCTACCGAGACTAGAAAGTTTCTTTCCTAGCTCGGGATTGAACTTCGGACCTTTGGGTCCTAATCTACCACTGAGCCAAGGGCACTCATCATACAGTTGTTCGTAGGAATCGCCTTTCCAACAACTCTATTTGTAATTCAGAGATTTTTTTCGTAGAAATTAATGTGAAGAGGTATACAACATCGAAACTTTCGAGCAGATCATTCGGTTTTGATCTCATAAGCAGCCTTTTTTCGAAAAACTGAGCAGAATCTGAAAGCGTTTGGGTTTCCAACGTGATGCCTCAATATAATTGCAAAGAACCTCGAAAGATCATATATTGCTGAGTGGATGGTGCTCACCATAGTTCTTGTTGGCACACAATCTTAATGGATTATAGGATGTCAATAAATCCGAGGTGTCTTTGTTTTACTCTTACATAGCATCTTCTAGTGCTCTCCATCAAGTTATGTTGCATCATATGCTTTAGTTTTTCTGAGCTTGGACGACTTGGGAACCATCTTAAGTTTCATATTTGAATGGCTGCAGTAACTCCCTCATCTTTTCATCATATTCTGATGCTTTCATTACAACCCTCACCTCTTCAGCTGTGACCTCGTCTAAAGAGTGTATAGCTGCTGCAACATCTTCAATAGGCATATTATGATTATTTCGAATGAAGAAATTGTGCCCTGTCTCAAGGATTGATTTCTCCTCAATTTTCGTAGCCCTTTGGACCATTGCGAGAAAACCGGAAACTTTTTTTGTATTCCACTTGAATCTGAGTAGAAATTTATTGATCGACTTCAGTAGTCAATTTTACGGACCATTGACATTAAAGACAACCAAAGATGACTTTCTTACTAAATTTGATCATTTCCTTCTTGCTATGATGTTTTCATGTTTTCATCCCTCATCTCCATCAACCCTCACCCCGTCATCTGATTCGAATTCAAATCGGCATGACCCAGAGCGCGCTTTGATTGAGATATCCGTGTACCCGACCCCGTAATGATGTTATTCGATACCTATTTGAACTGGCTCCCTAAATGACGACCCGAGATACCCGAAGGGTCGCACGCACCGTCCTCACACAAAACCGCCGCCAACTCATTTCTACGCCGCTCCTAGCAATGTCTCGGGGATTAAACTTCGGCATGACTGAGAGATAGACATCGGATGTTATGCAACAGTCAACGTCGTTTGAAATACAACAAATAAATGAAATGATTAAATTCCTTACTTTCAAGAACGCCTATAGGTACGATAGATGGAAGAGCTCTTGGTGCTGATAATGATATTTTGTTCTTGAGTGATGGATTAACTCATTCACTCTCTTTGTCTTTCAATGGTAATAATGTCATGTCTTTTCAAAAGTCGGTGAGCTTTACTTTTGGGTATTCCTGATCTTCGCTGAATTTCACGTACCCAAGACTTCTCCAACTGCTGGAAGCACGATGCCCCCGAAAGGAAATTCTTCCTCCACCATGTATTTGGTGTGAAACTCATCTCGCTGTGAATAGTTGACAGGCGTAGACGAAGGGGCGTAGCGTACTGTTCTGTATACAGGGTGATTCACGGTGGATGGCACATTAGACGTTTCTGGTAAACCAGATATTGGAACGGTTTGAAAATTTGCATGAGTACATTATCGGACATTTTCTACCCAACTAAAATATTTTCGCCAAAGCGGTGTTGCCACTTCCATTAGAAAGTAGTAGCAACATTGCTTTTTCAAATGGAACACCTGGTATATTATATTTTTTTGGAATCTCCAACATCTTCTCGACAACTTTTAGTCACATTATCCTCTACCTATCTGTTACCGTTTTCGAAATATAAATTCATTTCAATTTTTTTCACCGAAAATCATGACCTCTAAAAATGCTGATAACTTCGGGTTGAGAGACACTACGGCATTAAAATTTGGTTTGGAGTTAGGTCATAAATGAATGCTTCCAACACATCAGCCTGATCTACGTTACTTCAATACAGGGTGGTAAAAAATACAGTCTTTTCGTTTGCTTGCAAAAGTGACTTAAAATTGTTCATTTCAAATGGAACGCCCAGTTTATTATTAGAAGTTCAGAAAGCTGATGAAATTTGCTTTCATTCTATGTATATCATGCCAATACGTAACATGTCAAATTTCGCATTTACAGCATTTATTTGTCAAAATGTCCCTTCAGAATGGTATTCCCATTCGGTATTTGGTAGGCAGGCCATGATTACTATCTGACAGTACCTTGTGACATTCTCCTAATAGGAAGGGGAACCAAGAAACTTTAATTTCGACATTTTCGTCATTTCAGAAGATCTAAATACTCTCAAAACGATGGAAGAAAACTATTCAAACGAAGTGCTCATGAATTTGTTTGTTATTATTAACTGGAGAGACAAGACGCTTGGGACCATGGAATTGGCCAGCAAGATTACCCGATCTTAGTCCATTAGATTTTTATCTGTTGGGAATGTTGAAAGAAAAAGTTTACAAAACACCCTTGCATTCGAGAAATGAATTGTTGGAAAGGATTACCCAAGCATTTGAAGATTTGGATTTCAAAGAAATACGATCTGCCACGACGAAAGCAGTCAACACCCGCATTTTGAAGTGCTTAGAACGGCCAGCGATTCGAACATACTTTGAAATATTCGACATTATTGTTCTACTTTTCAATAATAATTTAAATGAATAGTTTGACTTCCAATCTTCTTAGTGCCTTCATTTTTAGTAGAATGTCACAAGGTACTGTCAAATAGAAATCATGGCCTGTCTACCAAATACCGAATGGAAATATCACTCTGAAGGGACATTTTGACAAATAAATGCTCATTAGTCTGAAATTTGACTAGTTAGGTATAGGCATGTACATAGAACGAAAGCAAATTTCATCAGATTTCTGATTTTCTAATAATATACAGGGCGTTCTATTTGAAATGAAAAACTTTCAGTAACTCTTTCAAGCAAACGAAAAGACTGTTTTTTTTACCACCCTGTATTGAAGTAACGCAGATCATGCTGATGTGTTGGAAGCATTTATATATCACCTAAGTCCAAACTGAATTTCAATGCCATAGTGTCTTTCAATCTGAAGTTATCAGCAGTTTTAGAGGTCATGATTTTCGGTGAAAAAAATTGAAATTAATTTATATAAATCGAAAACGGCAACCGATAGGTATATGGCAATTTTCAGAAAAGTTTTCGAGAAGATGTTGGAGATTCCAAAAATAATATAATATATCAGGTGTTCCATTTGAAAAAGCAAAGTAGCTTATACTTTCTAATAGAAGTGGCAACACCGCATTGACGAAAATATTTTAGTTGGGTAGAGAATGTCCGATAATGCACTCATGGAAAATTTCAAACCGATCCGATTTCTGGTTCACCAGAAGCGTCTAATGTGCCATCCACCGTGAATTACCCTGTAGGTATGTCTCACTCATAATTCATGAAAACGCTCATTCAAACCATTCTTATAGTTATGGCCCTAAGACACGCATTAGATACACTCAAATCATTTTAAGTGATTAAAATTGTTCGAAACTGAGTACTGTCAGAATAACCATTTTGTTCAATCATAAGATTCTGTTGGATTCTGTTCATTCGAAATATACTCGTATCTTCCTAAAAATAAGGGAATAAGTGTTTCTCATGGAGCTTCTATATCCTGAAGAAATTTGAATATTGAAAAATAATGAAGAAAGATAGTCGATTGATGAGAGCCATCTTTCGAAAAAAAAATATGTTGAACTCAGTATAATTTCAAAGTGAATTTAAAAAAAGACATTTCAATTTAGTTAGCATCTTCATTGTGTTTGCTGAATTAGATCCATTCTTTCTCCAATATTTTTGTGCAATAAGAATCTACTGATTTGAAGCAGTAAAAAAACAATCATTACATTTTTCTCCAATTATTAAAAAAAAATAATTATACTCGTACAATATACTTCGAATACGGAAATCTATAATGGGCATTGTTTGAAAAAAGTGCTCTCAAGAAAAAGCTATTATCTAACG
Organism: Adalia decempunctata; assembly: GCA_951802165.1. NCBI lineage: Eukaryota > Metazoa > Arthropoda > Insecta > Coleoptera > Coccinellidae > Adalia > Adalia decempunctata. The sequence goes on from OX637701.1 coordinate 20,993,140, forward strand.
ATGATAATTTGTCCCGGAATAATAGAAAACTAACAGAGAAGGCAAGCGGAATTTGATATCCAATTAGAGACTTGGTGCTCCAGAATGCAAAAAAGGCTCGGAAATCTGTGCTGCACAAAGAATTCTAGTCATGGAAGCGCATTGAACTTGAGCGTTCGAGTAGTTGGCGTAGCCAAATAATGTTTTTGACAGAATTTTAATTGTGTTTCCATTCCACGTTTGCTTCTGTATGGAGCAAGCTGGAATGGAGTGCAATTGAAGCTCAAAGTCGGGAACTAAGCGGAAATTTCTTTCAACAAGTGAAAGTAACTTTGAATTCAATACACACCAGGGTGGTGAATTCGAATGAATTGAAAATTATAATTGTTGACTTAGAACTTAAACTCGTTTGATTATTTCAATGAGATTAAATTTTTTCTAGACGCTATTTTCTAGGCTTTCTAAACGCAATGAAATTAAACTTTGGATGAAAATTGCTCCCTCGTTTCAGATAAGGCTCGACCTCGAATTATATTCACGTCATTTTCCTGATATGAAAAATCCGATTTCCTCTCACCACTCGGAATATACGACCTGAAAACTCACTTGAATATAAAGTAATCTGGAATGGTCTCGCCATCCAATTCACTCAAGATGTTACCGAACATGAAATTGGAAAGCCTTCAAGAGGGTCTGAGCCATATATCTGATGAAAATTCTTAATCAAATCATCGAGGCTGGGCTATGAGGTCAGAAATAGGATCCCTACTCTTCAATTGGTTAGTGACCAGACTTTATTTTAATTTCCAAAGCCATTTGATAGGCAGGGTACAACAATATATGCACACATCCTAAACCCTTTAATCTCTTAAGGGGAAATGGTAGACGTCCGAGCTCGTGAGCTCCCTTCAAAAACTGGGCTTTTTATTTCCATGATATCTCAGTTCGTATGCGGCGTAGACCAACAATTCTTTTTTTATATTAAAGCTTAATAATTTTTCTAGGATGTGTATTACTCGCTTTACCGGTTTTCTTCGTATATTAGGAAAAAAACCTGGTGAGATGTGATTCCATAAAAATCTTGACAAACGATTTTATTTCCCTGATATCTCCGTCAATTTTCGGGATAAATGTATGAAATTTTTAGTACACATGTGGAATAATATTTTGTAGAATGTGTATTATGTACTTGCTTTTCTGTTTTTCCTGGTTGAAAATATGACCAATAAAGTTCCTACTTTATAATTCATTGAAAACTCGGGGGAGCAATAAACAGAAAAACTGATTGATACACATTGTGCAAAATATTATTCCGAGAATTTCATACATTCATCCCGACAATTGACGGAGATATCATGGAAATAAAATCGTTTGTCCAGATTTTTATGGAATAACAGTTCACCAGGTTTTTTTCCCAATATACGAAGTGAACGGAAAAGCGAGTAATACACATCCTAGAAAAATTATAGAGCTTTAATCTAAAAAAAATTGTTGGTCTACGCCGCATACGAACTGATTTGAAGGGAGCTCACGAGCTCGGACGTCTACCATTTCAACTTAAGTTGTTGAATGTAACATGACAGTATTTTGTGTGTGTTTGGATTCAGTTGTGAAATTACTATAATTTTTCAATAAAATATTCGAAAAACGATGAATTTTTCCTATTTTATCTCATTCTGCTGAAACAGAGAGTACCAAAATAGTAATTCACGTAACAAGTCCGGAAAATAGGGATTTTTGGACGAATAGACAAGATTCTAGGACGAGCCGGAGGCGAGTCCTGGAAGTCTGTGAGTCCAAAAAAACTATTTTCGGGCGTGTTGCGTACAATATTTTTTCGGCAACCGTGAAGAATTACAAATCAATGAGATGACACATCTCTTTATTCATTTTGATTTATATTTGAATTAAACAGAACAGAACTGTCATCCGTTATTTCGTTGCTATTGTGATGATCATAACAAGGACAACAACGACGTGATTTTTTCCGGCCTAGTCCGGAAAGTACGTACTTTCCGGCCTAGGCCGGGAAATGCTACTTTTTCAAAGAAAAAGCGTCCGGGAAGTAGGTACTTCCCGGACGGTTGCCGAAAAAAAAAATTTATTGAAATTGAAATAAAGGAAAATATCGACCCCTCTTTTCCAGAACATGGATTGATCATTTCATGAGAGACCAAGACTTTTGACGATGTGTGTATTTTTGTTCATTAAATGAAATATATCTTTACCTGAAGTGTCGACCATAGGCACTTTCAAACAGGTTTTTTACAAACCCTTGGAATATCGTCCAAAATTCCTGCGTACCCTTAAGATTCTAGGTCATCCATTTTGTTGTATTCGCATTCACTTTACGAGAAATGGAGAGGATATACTCAATACGTTTATCTCATCAAAATATAATATTAACAGTACAAAGTCAATTAACATAAAAGATAAAAGAAATAAACATTGCGGAATTCGTCAAAAATATAAAATATGTACTATTTTTTGTCTATTACAAACCTTTGTTTAGACTATCTAGTTAAAACAAAAGAACAATTCAAAAACTCGTCTATGGAGTAAAAACAGTTTTCAACTAAAAATTTCTCCACAACAATATTAAATTTTCTGTCATTCGTTTTCCAAATGTTTTCTGGCAACTTATTGTAAAGTTTAGGACCCCAAGTGTCCACATACATTCTTGTTGATTTGAGCCGATGAAGTGGAATAGTAAAATCATTCTCTCCTCTCATGTGATTACCATGAAAAGTCGAGTTACGCATAAATTTCTTCTTGTTTTCACGAACAAATTTCAGACAACTCAGGATGAAAAGACAAGGAACGGTGAGTATTCACTCTGATTTAAAGTAATTTCTGCAGTTTACATCTCTTTTCATTTCAGTAAGAGCTCGAATGGCTCTCTTTTACTGCAAGAATATCTTGTAAGCATCCACCGAGCCACCCCAGAACAAGACCGAGAAGTTGATGACACTATAGAAAAAAGAGAAGTAGGTGTCTTGCCGCAGTATGTGCAATACATCTCTTTATGTGTCTGATGGCGTATATGGCACCATTTAATTTTTTGCTCATTATTTCAAGATGGGATCTCCAATTCAACTTATTGTCCAGGTGTACACCAAGAAATCTGACGTGTTTCGGTTCATCCGATCTATTCGAAAAACTAAGTTTTTGTGTTTTTCCTCATTCAGGAGTAACCTATTTGCCCTGAACCAATTACTGATATTACTCATCGATTCACGTAAATTTTCCTCCATCAGTAATTCCGATCGACCTATCGAGGGAACAGTACTGTCGTCATCATGGAGAAATACATCCAGAAGGCCGAGGTCGTTAATGAAGATGACAAAGAGCAACGCACCCAAAATTGAGCCTTGAGGCACTCCCAGATGGACAAAAGAATCTTCGGACCATTCCTCATTCCATAATACTCTCTGAGATCTCTGTGAAAGGTAGGAATCCAATAAGTCCAGGACTCTTCCTCTAATTCCGTAATACTCAAGCTTGGTCTTGAGTATGTGGTGATCCACGACATCGAAGGCCTTCGTCAGGTCACAGCACGTTATCTGACAGGCATCCTGATTGTCCACTGCTCTACTTATGACCTCAAGTACTTCACTTATTGCTGTTTTTACAGATCTCTTCTTTCTAAAACCATGCTGGCTCATCGAGAGTAATTTTTTTTCAAAATAGTCTACAATTCTCGTCTTTATGCAATGTTCAAAGACTTTCGACAAAGCTCGCAGGATTGCTATTGGACGGTAACCTCCACATTAGTTGTTGCCACCCTTATGCAAGGGTAATATTTTTGCCACTTTCCTCTCGTGCGGGAACAACCCTTCAGAGATACACCTACTCAAACCATATAAAACATAGTGGCCTTGTGAATTATTTTCTATTTTGCGATTAAAGAAAAACAATTATATTCTGTGGGAGTTCTTCGCCAAATGAAAACGCTCTGCTGTTGAGCGAGAAGAAGGGTATGGAGAATCGATCCCTAGTGCACATATTGTATTATAAAAAGAATTGACTGAAGACGAATCAATTTTTTTATTAGTTCTACGGCTAAGAGGTTCTTTCCAATCGATTAAAGCTGTATTATAGGCATGGAACTGGATCACGTGAATAAAGACCTCAAATTAATTCCATCCTGAAATTGTCCAATTGTCAAAGGCAAGAGAAATCGGTAGAAATAGCTTGTAACTTTCGGAGATGCGAAAATTATAACCATTAAATCCAGAGTTAACCTGGCAGTCAAGCTCGAATTCCAACTCCACCGATTTCTCACCGGAAAACAACCAAAAGGCGGTGCTTAATTATTTTTTTCATCTCGGCATCCAGCGCCCGTAACGCCTTATTATAATTCGTCGCCTGGTGCGGAATAGGAAATAAATAATTAGCCATGTCCACAACATTCTGCACAGATTGCTGCGCCAGACGTGCACAGGAAATCCGCGATTCCGCCGTGGAAGAAAAAAGCCAATTGCCAACTTAATTTTGAATTTCTGTTTTTATATATACGTCGCCAGCGACAAAAAGCCATCTGTCTCCTCGACATGTTTTCATTTATTCCGTTTTTTCATTCTCTTTCCATTCTTAATACCGCTCATAGCCGCGAAATTCAGTTGGCGTTGGCTCGTAAATGAAGATTATTTGACGCGTTGGAACAAAAAAAAATGGAAACCGCGAACGCGTTCTGGTGCGGTTATAAATTTCCACCTTAATAATGGGAATATTGCGGCAGTTTCGCTGTGTCGAGTGTGATACTTCCGGTTTTTCAATGGTCTACGCAGGCCGGATGCAACTGGTGAGACTAATGAGGTTCGAGTTCCATGGAGGAACCGAAACCTTAACTTTACGAGGAAATATTCGAGCATAAATATAATGAAATTCAAGGTTAACGATTGTTCACGCTCAGTGGACGATATTCTAGTCGATTTTCCTATTTGGAGAATTTCAGAGATTTTGTATTTATCTTCATACGGAAATATATGGAAAAAGACCCAAGGTACTTTCATGGAATCCTATAATGTTCTTAGAACATCGTGAAAACCAAGGGAAATGGTAGGAATTTGTGTTCTTTAATTTCTTTAGGTCATATGCCCCAGGTAACACCTTCCTAGGCAATGAGTTCCAGAGCCTTGCTGTTCGCTGGATGAACGAGTCTTTGAAAAGAGATGTTCTGCTGGTTCTCCAAGAAACCACCAAGGAGTGTGAAGATTGAATTTGTCGGGTAATTCTCGAACAGAGAGACGATTGACGATAGTTCAGAAGAGCATAGACCATGCAAGTATTTACAAAATAGAGACAGATCGCTAACTCTTCTACGGTTTTCCAGAGACGTGGGCGAGTTTTTAGGCGAGCAATCACCGACAAGATGAATTGCTCTTTTTTGGTCAGAATGGATTTCCGAACATGGAAACAGTACTATAGGACATATCGAATCTGCATCCTATAGATCATAAGCAGTTGACTGGAAGTGGAATAATTCCTGCCACGAAACAGAAAACATACTTTCTCAGATGCACATTCAGCAATTGATGTCACGTGACATTTCCAAGAAAGATTATTGCCTACAGTGACACCAAGCATTATGAGAATGCTATAGTTATCAGAGAACATAGCTGAGGGGACAAACCATAAGAGCTTGGCGAGAAGTTCCTTGTACTGAAATCGTTCGAATGCTTTGCAGACGTCCAGTTTCACTATGAGTTTTGGAATTCACCTTCATCTCAGTAAAGAAATAAAGGTGCAATTTAATTGTTTCTCTACTTTTCATTCAAAAACCTATTTGGTTATTTTCAGAAATAAAAGATGATATTTTTGAAGAGACTATGATCATTCGAATAGGACATGTCAGAAAATGTTCCACATGTATCTGAATTGTTTAATTCCACATTTGAACCCCAACAATGTATTCACAATAATTTAAATTTTTAAGAAACCTGCGCATTCGCCATTTCGCATGTCCCATCAAAATTAGTCGATTCCTAGCAACTTATCGATAGATATACGCGTATATTAGCCCATATGTTGATCACAATCTCATTGTAGGAATCAAAACCGATTTAATGTCCTCATGTTTCTCGTTTTCATCTCGACTGATGTGCATGATCTCTCTTGAACGTATTTTTCTGTTCCTCGTTAGAAAACAGCAATGAGAAGATCCTTATTTCTGTTGGAAAGCACAGAGAATTCAAAATAAATATTTTTTCACCATCACTCAGAAGTAAAATTTGAAGAGTAGAACACTGTAATTATATCCATTTGAGTGCAAGTTCATTATTTTGTTCTTCAGTGCTTACGACATTAAATAGCAATAATGAAATGCGGAATAGTATAGGATGTTTCGATGTTTGCATTAAGTCTGGTACAATTAGTGTATGTAAATATGTTCTGTCAAATTCCACAGCAAATTCTTCGAACCAAAAATATTCATTCTATGATCAATTAACAAATTTCATCACCCAATTCGATACAGCCTAACATTCTATAGCAGTTAATTCCACATTTTTGTTAAATTTTCATTCTTCCGCAGCGATGGAAGGCATTGAATGTTATAAATAAAGCGTGATATTGGATTTAAAAGTGAGTTCCGCTCTTCAAAGCGAACATGGAATGACGAAATGGAGTTTTAATTTCCGCTGGAACCAAAAAAAAACTTGCAGTGAATGTTGAATAGAAATTCCGACTGGAGCAGATATAATTTATATGCTGTTATGTGCGAAATTTGATTCGAACGGTAGATCACAATGTGGCTCCGATATCTACGTGACTTTGATGGTTTCATTACTAATTCATTTACCCTGGGTTTCACAAAGAAACGCTGATTCCGAAATCAGTTGATTGTCAATCAAATTTGGTTATCTAATCAACGACTGAATCCGGTTCACCAAAAAAAATTTCTATCAAAAACGACGTCAACTGATGGAGATTTCAATTTGGCAATGCCAGAAATCTACTTGACTCCTTGTAAAGGAGTGAAAATATGACAATTGTTGGACTTCAATATATATCAAAACTAGCTGGCCCGGCGAACTTTGTTCCGCCTAAATGATACTTACGGTGGATTTCACAAATCGTAATCACCGGTGATCGGAGATCAACGGCTTGGTTCTCTGATTTTTGAACTGTCAAATGTTTCCATGGATATGAGCTATCACACAGAACAGATACACAAAAATAATCAATGTCAATCACTAATAATGGCAATTTTGGATTCAGTTATTTCCGCAAATATATTTATTACCCAAACAGAAATTCAAAAACATTTTAAAAATTATGATGAAAGATGAGAATGGACATCTCACGATTGGAACTCATCGCCAAAATCCGATTTACTTGATATTTCGATAAAAATTCACTGTGATATTCACCCGCCTCTGGATCTGTTGATAGCCTTTCATGGTACTATAAGCCCTATGTAAATTACACACTACACAGTAATTGATGTCATATATGTTCTCTTTTCGACCATTTCAAACCACGACGACCGAAATGCTCGAAAAAAGAACAGATGAAATCAATGGATGGCCGCGAAAGCCTCAACAAATTCATCGCCATTTAATTGTTATAATGTCAAATATAGAACCCTCAGGATTACGTTATTTGGAATAAATAAAACTATAAAAATAACTAATAATCATCAGTCATGATGTGTGAATAGCGCCATCTGAAGTGGTAAGAACGAAACTTTTCTCATATATCAACGAAATCTAATCATTTTAGACATCTGTACTCCTACGCTAAGACATTTTGGTTTTGCCCAACAGCGCAGAGTTGTAGGCAACTCAAATTACACACTATTACAGTGACTATAGAGGGAATATAGTCACTGTACACACTATTTGTTTATATCGCCATCTAATGCGGAGAATATCAAATGAAGTACAAACGAATAAGCGGTAGCGTAACTGTAACTGTAGCGACATCTTGTGGCCTTACTCAAAAGGAGGAAAAGCATTTCCTGTATGAGTAAAATTTCCATCGATATTTTCAAAGTTTTATTGTATTTTATAATAACCAGACCGTATATGAATTCAGATATGAAGTTTCATAACAAACATTCCATCCGTTCTCGAGTTATAAATGGTGTAACCAACATCTTTCTTTTATATAGATAGATAAGTCATTCTACCGTAAATTTCAATTTAAAAAATTTATAAAAGAATTTGGGCATCATAGCTTTATACTACTCTATTAATAATATCTCTACATCCCTGTACCAGGTTTATGAACATCCGCGAAGTTGGGTGATTCTTGTTCTGTAGATCTTATACGCTGAACTGGCATTTTGTTTCGATTCACCATAAATTAAAAGCATATCAACAAGTTCATTATTTGAATGAACGTGCGGAGTTTTCGAAACATGAAACACTCGTATACGGTGGCCAGATTTCGATGGTTTAGTACTACATCTCTTTAACTATAAGAGATAGATAAAAAGTAATAATGATGTCATGTTTTTTTTCGAGAAACATAAATTGCTGAAAACCCCAAGTTGCTACGGCGTCTAGTTTCCGAGCTACAGGGTGATTCTGGTATTTGGTCCATTTTTATAATTGACTATTATAACTTCCGTATCATAGGATCTAGGCTCTCGAAATGAACACATCTTTAAGGCACTTTTTTACTGCTTTTCATCGGTGCTATCGGATTTTTTGTATCTGCTCAAATTTCGGAGCTATAACCGTACCTTCGCCGTAACACGATCGGAGATTACTGATCACAATCGATATTCTGAGTCATGTATGATAAGAAGACAAGGGATGTCGATATCTACGGAATAGCAGGCGAGGGAGCTGGTTCGGACTGCGGAATATTAAATTCACCTAGAAACTAGAAATTATTCTAGTTTCATTTTCTCGAAACAGGGGCATAATTCATATGAAAAATTGTTGGTAGAATGACTTATTTTGATGTGTTCTACCATCTGTCAAAATGAAAGTCTCACCTTTGAAAACACTCTGTATTTTCAATACCATAAAGTTCGTACTGCGAATGAACTTCATCTGCAACAAAGACGACCTAGAGCTCTATGGTTTTTCAACTTTCTTCGACGCTGTGAGGAAAAAGACTCTAATCAGTAAACATACACGAAGCCAGAAAACCAGCAGATATTTCTCTTCAAGCCAGATAAACCACGAGTACCATTATATCAGTGTTTACTTTGTGGTATACTTCATCAACTTATACATACATTTTATCTTTAATTCTCTTGGTGATAAGAATTGGTACAGCAGTCCATTCTTTCCTCCAAGAGAGCTCTTGATAATTAATCCCATAATTGAACAAAATGTCTATCTATCAGTTACTACAATATTTTTCGTTTCGCTCTGAACATATTCGAGAATTATGATTTCTTGAAGAATGTTTTCATTCTAGGAGTTTGGCCGGATTTTCTCTCATTGGACCATTCATTGGTCCAGGACCTTTCTATGGTACAGGGAAATACACCTAGAAGAAAGAGTTTCTGGAGAAGAGAAACACCAGGAATGGATCACTCCAGAATGTTTGGAACTTTGAAACTGCAAGATCCAAACGGTATCTGGATCTCAGTAAGAGCAAGCTACACCTTTTCACTGGCTTTCTTACAGGACATTGACATCTCTGGAAGCATCTGGTGAGAAGGAGTTTCTCGGAAACTGAAGAGTGTAGATTCTGTGTTATATTCACCTAGTCACGGAAGGCCTTGCCATTGCAAGACAAAGGAAAGAATCATTTGGGCAAGAACTTGCCGGCGTGAGAAACTAGCCTCGTTGAAATCTTCTCAGATATTGGATTTCCTTAGATCTCTGGAACTGTAAAGTGCGTGGTGTGAACAGCTTTGTCAGGGGACACAATTGACCCTAAGATTGCAGTGAACTGTAACCTCTTTCAAAGTATAGTTGTTACTATATGGGTAGGAAGGTTGTGATGTTCTAATTTCTAAGAACCTTCTAGAAGTTTGCTAGCTATAGAAATATCACGACCAAATATTACCGAAAGCAAGCCTTCATGAATATGATTCAAATTTTTCCGTCACCCTGTAGATGTTCGGCTTTAAAGTCTGAGGATTAACAGACATGTCTGGGAAGAACACGGATTATAGTAAAGATTCTCTAGAGAATCCAATAACAACCGAAGCTCTCAAGTTGATAAATTACCGAACGAAGCTCTTCCCATAAAACAAAGAAAACCCATTGAACTTTTCCGCTGGAAATGTGCCGAAAAGTCGATCTCTCATCATTATTACATCGAGATCTAGAAGCTCACATGAGCCGTTCACCCAACACGCCTCAGGTTTCAATAACTAGCACCAACCCTACTCAGCGCTTTCGTCAAATAGTTCCTTGAACACACAAGCCGTAAAGGGTGCTCGAACACATTTTCTCCGAGGTATGTAAAGCTACTCGATAATGCACAAGACACGGGGGCCCTTTAAAACATCGAACGTCAGAAGAAAAACGAGAAGAGATCGAGGAGACAATTCGACACGGTTGTTATCGGACGCGATGCGGGATCACGTTACCTGAGCTGAACGTCAGACGGTCGCCCGGGAGACGGAAAGCGTCTCGAAAATTTCCCTTTTCCGCCAGAGGGACGGAGAAAAATCGTCTGTGTGAGAGGAAACACAATGAAATTCAATTTTGCGTTCGGATAATGGCCCGGTATTAATTGAACAACAGGTCCCTGGAGGAATTGGAGAAAATGGAAAGGGATGGAACTGATAACCTGAACCCGCATCTGATGAGTTTCTGCGTTTTCAGGTTAATGATTATGTTTTCTTCATTACGAGATGGATATATTCAATATCGAAAATTGATTGAATGATTTTCCCTTCAGGAAATATAGACCGACTGATACTGATTAAAATATTCTGCCCGAAACATGTGAGGAGCTTCAGTTTAACCATTCGAAAATAAAAAAACTCTCTTACTTGAACATAATAGTGGAGAAGCTATCAGAGTTCCAGACAGGTTATGAACATTTGTAGAAAATACATGATCTACTATTTGAGACCTCTTTATGCCTTATTTTGTATTGTTCTTATGTTCTCATTGATGTGATGTTTCCAGTGTAGATTTGACCACAAATAAAGAAAATTATTATACAGCATTTAGATTTCAGTTTCCATGAACCGGTTTTGTCCTAGTTAGTAAAGATATTCAATGAGAAATGCACAAAAAAGTTTCAGTGAAGAATCGAACAAACAACAACAAAAATTCAAATTGCCATTTTTCACTTAAAATGAAACTCTCAAAACAGAAAATAGTGACACACTGGACTACTTATACCCTAAAATTGATAAAACATAAGCTTAAAACGTGATATATGGAATGTACCATGCAATGAATGCCTAAATATTACCATCTAATATTTAAGAGATAGAACGAGCCACCATAGAAATGTTCTGAAAGATGCAAACAATTAAGATAAAACAGACTTATGTTCCCAATATTTCAATAATAACCGCAGATTCGATTTTGATGAGTTTCTGACAAGGAAAAATTATAGAAAAAAATATTTCGGAAATGAATCACATCAACAATAATAATACACTTGAGTAAATTATATACTTCTATATTGGAAAAATGCCAACTATAACTAGCTGATTGACCGATCAATTGTCTATACAGGGTATTGGGAGGGTGAATAGCCATAGGTAAATGGTGGATAGGTGATGCTCTTGGCTACTTGTTGCGCCTAATAAATGACATTTTGCCCCAAGTTCAAAGTGTTATAATTTTTTTGCCATTTTTCTTAGAAATTTCCCATTTTTCCCATTAAAATCTTGATTTTTTTTTAAATTTAATGCTCGAGGTGCCTATAAAATGATTTATTTTTTTAGTCTAGTCTTGTCTTATTCAGATTGAATCATAATTTCATACAAACGTCTTCAAAAAACCTGACAGCGTCGTATCAAACATCAAAATGAAAAAAAAAATAATGTTGTATCCACTTTACAAAGTGAAATAAAAGAAAAATTTACATAGTGTGGGATTTTAAAATAGTTTCAAAAACTTTCCTAGTTAAAACTCTTTGCGATGGTATGTAACAGTACCATTAATGATCAGATAACTCAACAAAAAACCATTTTGTCTTCAAGGATGCCTTAAGAGTGACGAAAAAACTATTCCATTGAGCAGGTGAAATCTTTTCTCTCATTCTAACACAGCTAAAAATAGCGTATTAATGGTAGGTACATGTTATATACCATTGTAAAGAGTATTAACTAGAGAAGTTTTTGAAACCATTTTAAAACCCAACTTTATGTAAATTTTTTTTATTTCACTTTGTAAAGTGGACACAACATTATTTTTTTTTCATTTTGATGTTTGATACGATGCTGTCAGGTTTTTTGGAGACTTTTGTATGAAATTATGATTCAATCTGAAAAAGACAAGACTAGACTAAAAAAATAAATCATTTTGTAGGCACCTCGAGCATTAATGAGAAAAATGGGAAATTTCTAGAAAAATGCCAAAAAAATTATAACACTTTGAACTTTGGGCAAAATGTTATTTTATTAGGCGCAACAAGTAGCCAAGAGCATCACCTATCCACCATTTACCTATGGCTACTCACCCTCCAAACACCCTGTATAAGTAATTGATAGATAATATATTTTATGTTCGACTGCTTCATAAACACTTGATTCATGAATTCGTTTAGCGTCCAGAATTGACTACTTTATTGGACACCACTTTATTGGACTCAACTGTCACAGTCTTCTCTCGATTTTGCCATTTTCTTCGTTTCACACCACTTGTTATAGGCCGCATACAAATTTTCATAAGCACTTTTAGTGGGTAGGAGAGATTCTTTGGCACTTGCGGCTAAATTATTCACGCTTTCCTCTTCCGAACTATCCATTTTTCGGATTATTATGACGTTTGTCACAGAATTAACGAAGTAAACAACTTTGTTCAGTGAGGTTGCTAAGGTCGCTGATGGTTACTAAGGTAAGATGAGCAAAAGCACACTCAAAGTATTTCTTGAAATAAAGCGACGAATATATTAATTGCCATTTCAGAAAATAAAATGTCTGCATTGCAGTCAAACATAAAGCTTTGTATGCAAACTCGTACATAATTAGGCTTATGGACTTGCCCAAATTATTGGCCTCGCTCGCTTTGCTCGCTCTGCCATAAATTTTGGACTCGTCCATAAAGACCTAATTTATGTACTTGTTACATAAATAGCTATTAAGTTCGACTGCTTCATAAACAGTTGATTCATGAATTCGTTTAGCATTCATAATTGACTACTTTATTGGACACCACTTTATTGGAAACCACTTTATTGGACACCACTTAATTGGACACCACTTTATTGGACACCACTTTATTGGACTCGACTGTCACATTCTTCTCTCGATTTTGCAATTTTCTTCGTTTCACACCACTTGTTATAGGCCGCATACAAATTTTAATAAGCACTTTTAGTGGCTAGGAGAGATTCTTTGGCACTTGCGGCTAAATTATTCACGCTTTCATCTTCCTCTTCCGAACTATCCATTTTTGGGATTATTATGACGTTTGTCACAGAATGAACGAAGTAAACAACTTTGTTCAGTGAGGTTGCTAAGGTCGCTGATGGTTACTAAGGTAAGATAAGCAAAAGCATACTCAATGTATTTCTTGAAATGAATCGACGAATATATTAATTGCCATTTCAGAAAATAAAATGTCTGCATTGCAGTCAAACATGAAGCTTTGTATGCAACTCGTACATAATTAGGCTTATGGACTTGCCCAAATTATTGGCCTCGCTCGCTTTGCTCGCTCTGCCATAAACTTTGGGCTCATCCATAAAGACCTAATTTATGTACTTGTTACATAAATAGCTATTATGTTCGACTGCTTCATAAACACTTGATTCATCAATTCGTTTAGCGTCCATAATTGACTACTTTATTGTACACCACTTTATTGGACTCAACTGTCACAGTCTTATCCCGATTTTGCAATTTTCTTCGTTTCACACCACTTGTTATAGGTCGCTTACAAATTTTCATAAGCACTCTTAGTGGGTAGGAGAGATTCTTTGGCACTTGCGGCTAAAGTATTCACGCTTTCCGAACTATCCATTTTTGAGATTATTATGACGTTTGTCACAGAATTAACGAAGTAAACAACTTTGTTCAGTGAGGTTGCTAAGGTCGCTGATGGTTACTAAGGTAAGATAAGCAAAAGCACACTCATGTATTTCTTGAAATAAAGCGACGAATATATTAATTGCCATTTCATAAAATAAAATGTCTGCATTGCAGTCAAACATAAAGCTTTGTATGCAATTCGTACATAATTAGGCTTATGGACTTGCCCAAATTATTGGCCTCGCTCACTTTGCTCTTTCTGCCATAAATTTTGGACTCGTCCATAAAGACCTAATTTATGTACTTGTTACATAAATAGCTATACAGTTATGAGGGAGCAAATGAAAGATTTTGCAAAACTTCGCCAAATATGGAGTAAATCAATATTTCTCTACATTATTTTTTCGAAATTGTAAATTCATACAAATTCTTGGGTTATTTCGGCAAGCGAAATAGATTTCTTTCCCGACAAAAACTAGTATTGCAATCAGAATATTACGAAATTGCTACGGAAAAAAAAGAATGAACTCAAATAACTGAAACTAACACAAAAGTCATCGAGTCTCACCTACGTAACTGTCATTCGTGAATACGACCGCCAATAAATTCCAATTCCTGCGGAGCTTTGCAGGAGGAAGAGGATACGACTATTACTTTAATTTATTCACTGGCACATACGTCTTCATTACATTCGTACTGAAAGGCTTAAAGGATCTGCCGTATATAAGGCCACGTTAATGCAATTCTCTCGTGAACAATTTCTCTGATATGTTCTTTGAGGATTATATTGTTGTCGTTATTTACCCCGACCAAATCCCTCCGGTCGGGTTTATTCGAATGCTATTCCTGGAAGCAGGAGCGTCCGAAAAGTTCTTGACTGCGAGAACACGGAGATGATTTATTTCCCTGAATTCAATTATTCACAGGGCAGAGATATTCGAGGAATTAGGTTCTTTGGACGTCACAGCGATTTCGAAATATAAAGTGTTGTCCTAATGTTATCGACTGAACTAGACTAGTTTGAGAAGTTTTGAACGTTCCAAACTGTGAATTAAATGTAGAGCACTCATGGAGAGAAGAATGGACTGATTTACCAATTCTTATCAGACCTTTCATCACGGAACGAATTCACTTCACGAATACGAAATCAACGTTCTGAGCGAACTGTGTTCGCACATAGCGAACTGAAGTAGATTGCGAACTGGCAATTCGAAAAGGGCGGGATAGAGGTCTATTCAATGGGTACCTCTTTCTTGAACTGTAGACCTCAGAGTCGAGAGAGTGGGGTAAACCACTGATGTGCGGATCTTCTTTGTTCCTAACGAAGTCCATTCGCAGTATAAACTTTGTGGTATCAAATATGAATGAAACTAGAAATATGAATTCTAACACACTCCATTCACTTTTATTTAATCACATAGGAAGTCATGGTTTCGTTTTCAGGAGTTGGTGCACCTGATGAAAAGCACAGAACATATGATAAGAGTCAGTGCGCGCACAGAAAATATCGTTAATGACAAAACGACGTTGCCAGTTTCTGTGTTCACATCAAAGTAAAAGTATCAAAGATATTCCACATTTTGTTAGGTTTACAAATTGTTCGCAGATTTTTGGTATTTAATCGATATTTGCAGGTGAGTTTTTCGTCGAATATCCAAGATTAACGTATGTTTGATGTTTTTAGCACCAGTTTGGAGCGTGAGGACGATTTTCAAGACCAGGACGAATGTTTACATTTCGAGGTTGAAGGGGTACACGGGAATTTCGTTGAAAAAGCTGTTATTTGGACCGATATCGCAGTAGATGGATCGTATGGAGCCTCGAGAGATCGATTAGGATGATATTTTTCAGGTTTTCCAAGAAATTCGGCGATATCTGAGCAGATTTGCAAAAGTTAGGTACCTCACTAATGAGGTGGAACTTAGACCTAATTCTCCTATATGAAACGCCTTTCGAAGGTCGAGATGGTGAAAAATGTATTCTTAAGATGTTATTTGAACAAACGCAGCCGAGTTTTATATTGATTTTAAGAATGTTATCAACAAAATAAAATTGACATTATTCTTGATTCTTGCAATTACCCATCAATTCATCTTATATCTTTGGATTGATTTTTTCAATGAATTCCTGATTAGAATCAACAATTGATGTCGTCAAGTCTTGAACTTTCAGTTCAAGAGGATAATAAACCTTAAATCTTCACAAGCATGAATATGAAAATTATGTGAAAGCAATGTAATTTTCTTCCATGGCGAAAAACAATAATTTCAACAGTGATCTCTTGTACTCTTCATGCAAATAACTAGAAAAGGAATCCTTTCTATCAATTCATATAAACGTTAATTATTTTCGTGCAAAAAACACATCTTTTCCAATTCATTCATTTCCCGAATAAATTCACATTCTGAGAAATACGCTAAGAATGTAGAAAGGGCAACATAGTGTTGACTTGGAACATAAAAATATTTTGAAAAATTTCATAACTTCGATACAGAATGGAATGTGTCAAATTTCCAAGGCCAGAGTTATTTGGAAATAGGTTTCTTAGAAATCTATACCATTTCACCAAAGAATGATTTCATCAGGGTCAAAACGAACGTAAATGTTTGAGGCAACACAAATGAATAGCCCGGATGAATCGGCGAACCTGCAATCTACATTGATCGAAGGTCTCAAATTACCGAAGGAGAACCATTAATCCAGAGCTCCAGTTTAATGCAGCCACGTCTTAATATCCTCTAATCTTTTCCGGCAATTTGTTTCCTTTGTTAATCCAATTTTGTTCTTGAAAACCCATTACTAAAACTGAACGGGAGGTGTCATAAACATCCCTGGGTAGCTTCGTGCAGGGCCTGTTCAATCTCCTTAACAACAGCTATTTATCTACTACCGGAAAATGTTCTATCGTGAGAAAAACTTATTTCCTTCTTAATGGGGTGCCCTATTTAATGATGATTCCATAAGACATTAAACAGTGGTGGGTAATGGTTGACGTTCATTCAATCTCATTCACCACATGACCACATGCGCGAGATAATTTTGGCTTGAGAAAATAATAGGCTTCATAAAAAAAGGATATGTCTTACTGCCATAGAATATGGAAGAACTTCTGGGTTGTGATCCATAAGATATTAAAAATTGAATATCTGAGATCTCTCACATTCATATTCTCTTCCCGATCATCCAGTTGCTGAGACTTTGATCCAACGTTGTCAAATGAGAAGTTGTTAATTCAACAGTTGTGCATTTTCTGGCTGAAACTTGTGATATAGTCTTGATATTTCGTTGCTTTTTACAAGCTTTTATTTAGTTTTACCTGTCCGGTTATCTGTCTGTCTGTCTGTCTGTCTATAATCAAATCACTCAAGTTGAATATGACACACTTCTAATCTTCCGATTGATTTGAAATTTTGCAGGTGTACATAATTCTGGTGACAATGCATCCTGACATATTTCTTATATAAAAAAACAAAATAACGGATCTAAAATGGCGGATGAGTTTTGTAATTATGATCCGATTTCATTCAAAATTAGAATCTGGGGGTATTGAGGTTCGAAAATAATGATACTTTTGTCAAAATTGGGAAATTCAAGATGGCGGCCACAATATGGCGGACGAGTTTTGTAATTAAGATTCTATTCTATTCGAAATTGGTATATGGGGGTTTTCTGGGTCGGAAATTACGATTCTTCAAAATTGAGGAATTTAAGATGGCGGCTTCAAAATGGCGGATGAGTGTTGTGATGAAAGCTTGTCTTCAAAAATGTTTTTTGAGAATTTGGCTTGTATCTTATTCTTCTCGTGCGGCGCCCTTGGTTGGCTGAACGTAGGCCTTGTGGCCGCATCTATGCAATACTATAGAGAGACTCAGACCCGAAGGCTCGCCGACAGGAATGCTGCGAGCCGACAGAGAGGAGTCTCTCTCACTATGGTGAGCTGTGTTTTCTGACATTTGACAAGTCTAAACTACGCCATCAAGAAAAATGGAACGATACACGCTTCAACCACGCATTGAGATCATTGAAATTCACTATAGAAATGGTTGAAATTTGGCTGAGACAGTTCGTAATATTCGAACATTATTGGGTCGTCGTGAAGCACCTTGTAGAACCTCAATACAGAAATATGGTAGAAAATTCAAGCTCTTGGGACAAGTTAGTGATGTGGAGAATAGAACCCGCGCACGTCGTTCAAGAACAGCTGAGAATATTGCTGCTGTAGCCAAAAGTGTGGAAGATAACACAGGTTTGTCCATTCCTCTTCGTTCTTTGAAATTAGGCATATTCGATGGCATTCATCTGGACAACGTTTACCTTCAATAAGACGGTGCTACGTGTCACACATGCAACCAAACCACTGATCTTTTACGAGAAAAGTTTCCGGACCATGTTTTCTCACGAAGAGGTGATTACAATTGGCCAACGAAATCTTCTGATTGAATACCTTGCGACTGCTTCCTTTGGGGCTATGTGAAAGAGAAGGTCTACGCCAAGAGCTCAGCGTCGATTCAAGACCTCAAAGATGAAATTTGTGAGGCTATCGATGACATAGGGCACCCACTTTGCGATTTGGTTATGGAAAATTTCATGAAATGAATATGGTTTCGTGATTTTTTGGTCGTGGTGGTCATCTGGCTGATGTTATTTTTTATTATTAACAGAATACCTTCCTATTTATAATGAAATAAACATCTGATTATTCATCTTAAAAAAATCGCATTTTTCTTTGAATGGTAAAATAACAACTCTTATTGGAAAACCCTCTATATTATCGAGGTGAAAATAGTTCAAAATTGCTGATTTGGAAAAGAAGTTTTCTTCAACTATGCATATAGATTGTACCTCAAGGCAAATCTTTGGTTTATGTATTTATTTGATGTTTTATGTGATTATCGGCTTGAATCTAGATATTTCATGACGACTTCTTGATAATCTTGTCCTATTCTACTACTTTCTAAACTACTTGAATAAATTCAATATTATGTGTAATAATTTTCTCAGTAAATTCAAGAATTGTTATCCCAATCTTCAGGATATTTCAGGGGATTAACTTTGGCTCCCATGAGCATAGCATTTCAATAATTTTTTGAGTACACCGTCTGACTCCACTTTAGAGAAAAATTTATAACATACATCGAAATGTTGTGGAATTCTAGTTTAGATGTTTCAATTGAAGTTGATGGGTGTATTTAAGGAACATTGGTTTTATGATCGATGTCTTAACATTTCTCCACGAGAAATATTTTCGAAAAATGGAAAACCCTCGGTATTTTATCATTTTTTGTGACAACAAAGTTGAAGGAAAAGTCTGAAAATTGATTCGGACAATTATTATCCCCAACAACCGTCAGGATTCATTCTACCACCTACCTAATCTCGAGGAACGTGTCCTCAGTCGCAAATCATGTCCAGCAGCAACGGAAAGAATCCATCAAAACAACGTTTACGTCTTAAATACGCGACTTTAACTCCTACAATCGTGGACGTCGAGCGTCGCGAAACGTCGGTATGCGAACTGAATGGAAATTCGTGATTCCGAAATCTTCAGGCCCTCCGAACGCTTTTCAGCGACGCACGTGCTCCTGGCGCGCGCGCAGATCCTGCACCGTTATCAACATCGTTCCGGGTGGATTTGATTATCCTTCGGCGGGTCATAATTCGAACTTGGGGGAGGCATTGAATGTATTTGTAACGTTCTGTTCGAGACTATCATATGGAGCTGGCTTAGCATGGACTTAAATATTTTTCAGGTTGATAGGGCGGGATCAAGTTAAAAGAAGTTTTTATGAGGGATGCACAAGGGGTCGTCGGGGATTTCCCAGAGGACATAAAGGTCTATAGAAATGTTTATGCTTTCATATGCCTATTATCCCTGTTGAGGATTGTAACATTTATTTTGAGTTTGATGTTCAGGGATCGAAATTTGAGCCTTGGTGTAATCTCAAGAGACAGTGTGTTGAATGCACTGTTTCGCAACTATTCTTCATATTTTTAAAACAGACTTTAGGATCTGTCTCATGTTATTACATATATTTTAACTGTGAGGATTCTTGAGAATATAAATTAACATTTTTTCATTTTCCATTTTTTCTTATACCAGCTATGTAAAAAAGATATAGCCATTTGAAAGAACGATTCATAGGTATGAATGCAAATAATTCCAAGATTATATTCTTCAAGTGGAGTGGAACTGAATCAATACATATTTTTAATACATACTGCGTTCTTATCAAGGTTTGTGTTGTTTTGAAGTCTTGTACTGATGATGAGAATTTCAATTTTGAATGTCCTGTTAAACAGCTCTCTAAGTAAATGGTTCACACAAGAATAATTGATGATGCCATAAATTATATGGTGATATATTAAAAATATATTAAAAAACGTTCCTATCAAGTTCAATTTTACATTGAAATTGTTAAGAAAAAATGTTTTGAAAGTTTTTTAGTAATGGCGTGTGTGAATGAATTTTAAGTTTTTTTCGTCTTGTTTACAGTCCCTGAAGAAGTTCCAAAGATAGGAACGAAAGCTAGGAATCAATCAATAAAGAATACACTTGAGTCCATATTGAATTTATTGACTTCTTTCCCGATAATGATATATTAATACTGAACTACTTATCTCATTGCAATGAAAATGTTAAAAACACAATATTTCCCAACAAAATGATTCGTTTTGTTCGATTATATCTGATTGAAAAGTCATATTTATTTCACCAAAATAAGTTTCTCCTTCGACTATCCTGAAGACAAAGTTTGTGAAAAGAAACAGTTTGTTCATATTTTTCCCCATAACCGAAAAATTTCAGATAAGTTTTTCATTCAATTTATGATTCATGGAGTTATATCAACCTATTTTGCATTCAAAACAAAGAATACTCTTCCATGAATATTTTATAGACTTTTCGGTAAAAATGTCGCCATATTCTCGAAAGGACACCGCACTTTTTTATGTGAAGTGGCGACCGGTCAAATTTTCTGAAAGTTTGCCATGTTGTTGTACCCGATTCAGTTGCCAAAAGTGTCAATGGGCTCAACCCAATCCTATGGCTAGTTTTTCTAAATACGGGGTGTTAAAGTTGAAAATTGCCCAGATTTTCGGTTTTTTTTTTATTTATTCAAAGTTAGATTGGATTTCTGTTGCATGCATTAGACGTTTACTACATGTTCCAGTTATGAAATTTGTGGATGTATGATCAAAAATATTTATATTTACAAGATGAGTCACGAATGTATGGCGGTAGTTTTTTGCCAAAGTTCACTTTTTTCACTGTGAAGATCGGTAGGCATATTTTTAAAAAGTTCTCTTCGATATAGTATTTGGACGAGAAAATATTGCACAGTACACATTTTTTATACAGGATGTTTCACAGAGAGAACCACTAGACATAATTATTTGTTTTAGGATTTTTTCGAAACCCTGTATTTATGGATTGATTTTTTCGAAAAGTTATACCACAATTAAATGTGTGTCTCTTATCTCCAAAATATTCTTGGTCGTTTATTCATAGGAAGGTATCTATTTTGGAAAAAGTACAAAACAAATGGAAACACTAAATTCCAAAATTTCCTCGGACAAATGCAACTATTTTCTCACCATACATATGTCGATTTTCAATGAAACCAAACTATCGGGAATCGGACAATATTTATTTTCTCCTTCACAAATTCTTAAGCCAACGTTTCCAAAGCATCAAAAATCTTTCAACAAAGGAACAAGTCAAAAACACGACATGACATCAAGAAGTGAAGAACAGCAATGGTGTACCAACGGTTCTACCAAATTTATCATCAAAAACTTTCCTGGAACACCAGTCATACCACACAACAAACTTTCTGGCTGAATGAAATACAACGAAAAACATAAAATCATTAAAATATAAAATTTCAAATTACTTTCAGAGTTTCAAAAATAAAAACGAAAAACAAAAACGAACGTCGAAACTACTAGCTAACAGTTTATCGATTTTCATAACATCTGTTACTATGAACAGTTTTCGAGATACAGGGCGTTAAAGGGGAGAATTACTGATTTTATCAGATTCAACTAATTCAAAGCATTATTATTGAACGAGTTTTTAGTGTTCTAACTAATCTTCAGGAAAATTGAAAAAGGAACTAATTCAGCTGGGAGAAATGTGGCTTTATAATTTGCAGATATAATCGGACTCAGTTAACATTTTCATTTGAGTAAGGTTAGTACTTGAATCTTCCCTAAATGTACTAACTGAATATCGATCGAAAAATCTTACCTTTGAAGTTGATACCTGAGAACCGTATCAGGCAGGTATTTGGTCCAAATTTTCTTCAAATGGTTATATTTTTTCAATAGAGTCGAATTCAAAATAATGAAAAAAAAGGTCCTTCTTGCCTCAAAAATCTTCAGATAAAATATATGGACGAGTGAAAGATCTACCCTTTAGGTATATAAATTTATCTCCGAAAACGAAATAAACTTTTTCGCAATTACTTGATTTGCATACTTCACTATAGGAATCGTGTTCGTGCCTAGAAGAATCGCATTTCATCCTGTGCAATTCCGAATGTTCATTATTGGGAATAATGAACCAAGAAAAAGACCTATCTGCCTCCCCCACATATCGATCCAATTCCTCTCCTGACAACACAAAGAACGCTCCCCATTCGCCTATACCTCCAGTTCTTCGTAATATCTACCGCAAATCTGAATGCTCCTTCCAGTTTAATGAAAACTTTCCTCTTTTGCATTCGAGATTAACTGAGGAAAAGTTTCAAGTGCCCCGAGCTTTGAAGCCATGAAAGTCTCCACAAGCAAGTACATATGTCAATATTAGTACAGCAGCACAAAATGACGTCGTCCCTGTAGATCTGGAAATACCTTCTGAAGTTTATTTTTTACTTATTTATATCTACGTTAAGTAGTCTCGATAACTGAAGGAAGCAGCGGTGGTTTTGGAAAAGAGAGACTGAAGAGAATGTTGTTGGGGTGAAATATACAAAGTCAGTGACAATATTCATCGAATTTAACTAATTCTCAATAGGAATGAGTGAAGAAAGGAAGATGGGAAAGTTTTCAACGGCACAACAATCCATGTGAATTTGAGTCACATCATGACCATATGAACCATTTTCCGCACACAAACAATATTGACTTTCAACTCCTGTCCATAAATAACAAATCCATGATCTTCAAAACCATCCTGCTCACCCTAACCTCCACACCGATTCCTGCGGAGTTATTCAAGCCTGAAAAACTCCTTCCCTAGTGGAACGAACGATCTGCCCCATGCAGGAGATATTTCAGATATGTTTTGCCGTAAATTTCAATTCGGTGCCGTTTTTATATCCAAGCGATCTCTTTGCATAGGACGGCATCCTGGATTTTAGGATTTAGGCGTCCATAAATTTCGAATTAAGAGCTGGTCGGCGACATGTTCCACCCACTCCTTGTGTACACGACTCGTAGGAGGAGGGTGCAGCACATACTGCGGCATCAGTTTTAATCCAGAGCACAGCAGTGATTCAGATGTTTTTGCATGCATGTTTCTATGAATAAATGCTTGTAGTTAGAGAATTTTGAGTCAAAAAGGCCTCATATAAACAGGTTTTCTCAATATCGACGAATCCGTGGTCAAATCCGATTCTGTCCGATCTGCGGAACACACGATGACTATAGAAAAATCTAGAGTCTCGAAATTTTCAGGACAAGCTCTAATGCTTTGGTTTAGTTCGAAAATGAGCAAATGATTAGGAAGTTATTAATTTCAGAAATTTCATATTCCTCATATTTCAAAAACTCCATATACGGTCCTTTAATGGCAAAGCGATTTTTTTTTTGGAAACTCATTTTATTCATGTTATGAATATACGAGTGAGTGCTTCTTGTGGAGATGAAAGTTTTCTTTTTGTTTCTTTTGTAATGCTTTTATTTTGAGTTACGGTGTATTTTTTTCATATGTATATTTTTTGTGAGTTTATAGGCTTGGCCTCAACTCTTCACCTTGATATAATAATAATAGTTATAAACCGCACGGGTGTGGTTTGGTTTCTGCACGCCACAGGGGGGGTGACGTTCCCAAGGCCCGAGTTACCTGGGCCACCAAGGGTAAATGGTGGCAAACCCATGAACGAGAAGTGGAAACCGATATCGTGGCAGAAGATCGAGATACCACTCCACCTGCTGGCTCGACCACCGTGAGGAGGACTGCCCGCAGGGGAGCTGGCAACGCACGTATCCAGTGGAGCCGCGAAATGAATATTGAAGTAGTGCGAGCTTTTCATTACGTGAACAATTGCAAGCACAAACCACTTCCTGGATGGAGATACTCCCTCTATACCGAGTTCTTTTCTTTTTGGAAAACATGATTTTGTGTATGTCTTTTTTTTGGTTCACCATTTTATCTCTACAGTGGTTGTTTATTTATATATGGTTATATATATGGTTATATATTATGTATTTTTGCACATTTTATTTTTACAGACTTTTATCTATACAGGCTTTACTCTTTTATATTTCATGCATTTTTATATTTTAACTCTACGAGCTCTTTAAACTTTTCTTTTATATATTTTAACTTGTAAATATCATTTTATCATTTTATCTATACAATAATTAATTTATTATTTTATCTTTACACCTAATTTATTCATTTATATATTTTAACTTGTAAATATCATTTTATCTATACAACAATTAATTTATTATTTTATCTTTACACCTAATTTATTTATTTATAGAATTAATGGTTGATTATTAATAATTCATCACACTGCTCTTGCAACAAAACTGTCTATATATTTCTGTAGTTGTGTTGTTTTGTGTTTTTATGTTTTTTTTCCATTGACCTGTGAAAACAATTCCTGAAATTGTAAAAAACACCAATAAACTCTCCCCCCCCTCTCTCTCTCTCTCTCTCGCTTCACCGGGTGGCATCCGGAACTTCAGAAGACGGAAGGGAATCATTCAAGAGATATCTCCAAGGGATCGAATTATCCCAGAAGATCGCGGGATGTGCACAACAGGCTGTGGATCTGCAAACCTATCACATCCTGCGGAAATTTCTGAACTAGTGGGAGGAACTGAAATGTTTTTTCACTGGTCCATAGAAGAATTACCAGCTCAAGCTGAGAACTAGAGACCGATGAAGAATAATAATAATGATACAGGGTAAGTCTTTGCCCTTTTTTGTTTCAACTGTGGATTCGTGAGTTGCAAAAATGTTAGTATGAGATGGATGAATATAATCACAAAGTAAACATTGAAAGAATGGTACTCACTGCTGATGCTGGCTTGTGAGACATATTTGCTTGTCTGCTGGCCTCATGTGTGTATCGCGAAAATCAAACAGTATTTTTTCTCACCAATCGAATTCACTTAATGAGAAAAAGTGGTTTTCAACCAAAATTGTACAGGCGAATGCTTTGTTGGGATTCTGAAGTAGAACTGACCACAGAGTCAAAGGAAGAGTCTGAGGTATTGGTCGGAAAATCCATCCGAACAAGAGTAGAATTGAAAGGTTTTTTGACCATCTGGAAAATTGTGAAATTTGACTGCTTTATTCTCCTGAATAATTGTTCCCATCAAAAGTATGAAAAACGACAAAAATTCAATTAATTTGAAATATCTTTTCTGATCATATGAGCAGAAAAAGTGTTTTCCATTAATTTTGGAAACCTATACAGGGTGTTTCTGAACTGGTGCGAATGATTTCGAAGAGTGACTTCCTGTTCATGATAAGGGTAGTTTGTTACATAAAAGTTGTGTCGAAAGTCAAAGCTTAGGAGATATCGCGCTCCAAAGATGGCGGGAAAATGAAATTCAAAGAAAAACTTTCGCAACGACTTAGATAGAATTAAACTCGGATAGCCTGGTTTGGTAAAAGACTTTTGTATCTCCTGTATTCTTCTCGTGAAATGGACCGTTTTCAAATAAGAAATAAATTGTAAATCATCAGGTATGTGTCGGGAAAAGGCAATTTATTTCAGAACTGCTTTCCATGTTTTTTTAAATTTCAAAACGGTACATTTTAGAAGAAAAATACAGGAGATGAAAAGTTTCTAACCAAATCAGGCCATCTGAATTTAATTATATCCTTGTCGTTGCGTTAGTTTCTGTTTATATTCAGTAAACAAAAATGATAACGGCAGTCTACTCAACCCCTTCCACCCATTTTAAAAATATGAAAAATTTGTGTTTTCATAATAGCAATACCTCCATAAAATATCATCATTATATCGATTTTCGTTTTCAAGATACAAAATAAAAACATCACTTTTCGGCCATCTTTGAATCGGGATATCTCCTTTACGTGTAACGTTTGATCCATTATTTATACATGTGTTCCTAAACTGAACGTACAAACGAGTGGGGGGAGAGATTCCTTAAGTAAGTTTAAAAAAAAGTCCCATAAACATGGGGTCGCAAACGTTTCGTTTTCGAGATACAGAGTGTACTAGGTGTACTAAGGAGTATTGGAATGAAAATGATGAAAACAGGTGGATTGAACGAGGTGGCCATCAGTTATGGCCCGCCAAACCTCCAGACCTAATTAAATTAAATTCCTTTCTATACTAACTGGATTTTAATTTTACGAGGATTTCATGAGAATCGTGCAAATTTTTTTTTCTCGAAATCGGTAGCAGTTACGACAAAATTACATGAGACCGAAAAGTTTGATTTAACAACAAAGCTTTTTTCCACATTTTTTCAAATTCACAGGTACTCACCAAAAAAAAGTTCTGTAGGAAACAGCTGACAGTGTTCCAGAAAAAATATCACCTTGTAGATCTGCTATCGAAATTGCCATGTCACGTGGTGAGGACTCTCAAATGAAATATCTATGCCGAGTTTCAGTTGAATATCTTATGAAGTGTAGATACTATGAAAAAAAAAATTGAAAAAATTCAAACTTCAACACTCTGTATCTCGAAAATGAAACGTTTGCGAACCCATGTTTATGGGACTTTTTTTTTCTTAAACTTACCTAAGGAATCTCCCCTTTTCGTTTGTACGTTCAATTTAGGAACAACCTGTATAACAAACACTTTATTTTAAACAAGGAATCACCCTTTGACATCTTTCGCATCAATTCAGAAACACCCTGAATATTGTACCCAGGAAAATTCGAAAAATTGTGTAAAACGATGTTTCCCTTGGCGATTGGAATCAACCGCTCAAAAGATTTTGAAATTAATTAATTAAATACTCCGTATAATTTCACCATTTTACCCAAACTTAACGAGAGCATCAGAAGCGCTGTATATAAGGAAACAGCACCAACATTTGGTCCTTCGAGCCGAATATAAAACCAGGAGTTCAAATTGGCCATGATTTCTAATACATGGTCTACACTTTCTTATGGATTATTTCAAGTAATAGAAGGATGTTCGAATCTTTAACATGAAAAGTATTGAGTTTGTTGTGACACAAGAACGTTCTGCATCTCAACAGAATGAACGTCTGGTATAGAAGTTACAAACCGAAACATTACACTCAAAATATGTTCGAATTTGAAGATTTATGACCCTCTTTGAATAATGTGAGTTTCCGATGTCAACAACCATATATTTTCACATATTCTCTGTTACTACCACCAAACATTCTCAGGATCGTCTTCTTCGATACCCTTTTTGTTCCGCAAATGTCCTTCCGCGTGACTGGTCTCATGGTGAGGGGATGTCATGGCAGAGTCGATGTAGATAAGTTAAATGGGTTCTGGCGTTCGCTAACAGGAGTTACTAAGATTTCCGGCACAGGACAGAATTGGAAAGATTCACAAATATTGATGACTCACTCTTTCAAGTTTTAGGAGTGTGAGAGTTGGTCTGAATAGGTACTTCTTGTTATAAATCTAATCACATAAAACTTTCTACGACGTGATGTATGAAAACTTTTTAGTCATTCTACACTTGATGAGTTCGTGCAGTCTGAACATCCTTAGTCCTTTTATTTTCAGAAAATAATTTTTTCGGAATCGATAGTTCAAAAGGCTCAAGATACTGTTTAGAGTTGTAACATATTCTCTTGATGATTAAAGAGGTGAGAGACTGATAGTCAACCTATTTGATTTCAGTCCAGTCCAGTCCTGTGCTTGATAGGTGGTTTATGTTCCATCGCGATGCTCATACATCGATTTGCGTCTAGAAGGAAGATGTACAAATAATTTCTCCCTCGACTTTCATCCCCAATTTTTCTTATCGGAGTGAACATTGAATGACAGCATTTCCTGTTATTCATGTGCAGAAAGCGCTTGCATTGATTACATTTGCACTTGGTAACGATCATTTCGTTGCTAAATATCATACAGCTATCACGTATCTTATAAATTTCATTATTATGATACTTTTTCACTGAGGAAATAATCATTTCTCAAGATTAAATGATATGCATGTCACCTTTAGACCATAACCATTGAGTTTAAATATGTATATTTACTCAATGCTATAACAGAGAATGAAACTGATGTCAAATTTTTTAGCAGCAGTCAAATTTGTTTTCGTTGGTATCTTGAATGTGAAGCTACCTACAGAACCTACTTACTAGATGTACCAAATGAATCTGCTTTCAAAATGGATGAACAAGAGCTCAAAAGCTACTGATTTCCCAACTAAGGCCTATCGAGATACATTTTCCATGGCACGACTTAAAAAACAAAACAGTTCACAAGATATTTGAGTTCTTGTGATGTTCAATCAATTTTTTCTACGTTGGCCAAATTTTATTATAATTTTGGATTTATCAGAAAAAGATATGATAAGTAGGTATAAAAAAAGCAAAACTAATCTGTATTAGTTATAAAGAAAGAAATACACACTCGTGTAGAATTTTTGGCGAGAAGATTGAGAGTAAATTTCATCCGAAAAGGAACAATTGAAGAAATAAGAAGAAGGGATGCTTGTATCAGGAATAGTGGAGGTCATTTCGAACATAATGTACGAAAACATTTTCTACTGGAATTTTGAGTTTAATTGCAATGAAAAATATTCATTTTGTTACACCTCTTTCTTTGCTTCTATCCTTTTTCAAATCGAAATCAGCTGTAACGTAACTAATGCCTGCATTTCAACGAAAACTTTTTCAGGAAACGAAGGAAGGATTTGGCAAGTTAAAAAATAATTTTGTCTTACATGAATTGTGGAATCTGAAGGTTGCAGGCAAATGGATATTTGAAATAGACAATTTTTTTTTTCATATAGGTACCTACATAATTTCATTTTAATTCTTTTTCAACATCGATTACAGCATAATTTTGCTTTTTTCATACGTTTTATTTCATTCTCTGATGAAAATAATCCAAAAATTATATTCAAACTTGTTCAACATAGAAAACCAAGTGAGGTGAGAAAATTTTTAAGAAACATAATAACACCAATATCTAGCAAACTCTTGATTTTTCGGTTATCAATCGATATGGCTGAAACGACAGCAAAGGATTGATTCACGTCAAGTTTGGAAACACCCTGTATATACGAAGACTTGCTCGAATATATTTTATTGGAGTAGCAAAATGGCGGATGTGCCAGGTATAGTGAAACATCATTTTAAAATTCTATCATGCATTAATGCAAGTGTGAATGAGTTGATCGTCTACTATTCTACGTATCTTCAGCAACTTTGTTGAAGAAATAAAATGAGAATTCTTCACTCCTACATGAGTTTATATAGTTCACTTGTTTGGTAATGGAAAATTTTGCAGTAGGTACCTTACGTGTTTGTAGAATTTTCTCTAAAAGTCCGAAAAGACAGGTGGAAATCACGAACAATATTCAAGATATGATCGCTCACGTACGTCAAGTATATAGGTCATAATACAGGATGGAACACGGTCGATTGTGCCCTGGACTTTGACATAGAACTGGAATAACGATTTCATTGATGATTGTATGGATTCCGAAATGAAAAAAAGTTTGCCAGTAGTATAATTGAGGTAAATTTTGTATTGGGTACCCATAAAACATCATAGAATCTTTTCATTATTGTAATTTGAAAATCGGCATCCATTGTAAAGTATTGCTGATATTATTAAAAGAGGTATTCATCAAATTTGAGACAATATTCATACTTATAAAGATATTATTAGTGTTCACGGAAATGGAATCAGATTGCATCAAGAACATGTAGAATATTATATCGTTTAAAAAGATATTCAATTCTCTTCCAATAAATTTTATGGTACACAGGTCACTTTTATCGTTCAGATATAATCAGAAGGGTCCCAGATTTTGTACAACCCTGTATGATTTAGTTTGTGAATAAAACGTGAATTTACCAGCTGATCTGAACTCATTCAAAGGTGATAACTTTTTTCTTTCTAACGAATTATTTTCGTCATTTTTTAAGATTTACTATTCTGATTCAAGCATTGAAGCATCACACTATAATTCACCTTCTTTCTCAAAGGAGTGAAATCCTTCACGGTTTACAAGAACATTCCATATGAGGAAAGAATGATTTTCTACTCAACAAATTTCATTCCTATAGTATAATGAAGTGAATTGATGGTCCTGCCAAATAAATGCACTATGATTATCGGTATTGCAAATACATGGGGTCAAATAAAATAAACACGCAAAAATCTCTGTTGAAACAAATTCTACTAAATTGGGTACAAAAATTTTTTAGTGTTGGACTTGATCAGCATGTTTCAATTCCTCACTTCTATTTTGTAGTTCATTCATTTTGAAAGTCAGGATATGACAGTACCGAAGCTCTATGTTCGAGTACAAGCTCCTAATTTTGCTTTTCAGTCTACGTATGTCAGTATCGAATATATGCAAAAAACACATCCAGAATTCCCTGTTTCCCAACTATGCTGCACTCCCCACATACGACATCAGAGAGTGGGTAGTTAATCTTAATCTGCAACGGTGTACCATTGTCGAGGTCGGAGAGTATTACAGCGCTGTGAGTATTCTACCCCATTTACTGACAAACCGACTGTCATCACCCTTTTTTAATCGAATGAATTGTGGGGTATATCTGCAGCTCTACCGGATTCCAAGAACTGTTTTATCAGAGCATGAAATGTACGTGAACAGAGAGATGCTCTTATTCGGTCGACAGTTTCAACTTATGTGCACTTGAATCTCGAGTATAAATGGATAAATCATCCTCTTCAATTACAGATCCGCATGTGATCACGGAACGCATTCTGATCGATTTTTGTTCATAACGTTTTGTGCGGTTAATTCTGAAATTTTCATCATCGAAAACTTCATCAGATTTTTCGACATAGTTTCTGATTCATTTCCAATTACAGATGTTTCTAGAGGATCACAATGCTGACACGCCTTTCAATTTCTACCTTGGCATGTGTGACCATGACACCATGAAGAATTGGCAGTTTTGTTCCTCCGAACTTGCAATCAAGAGAAGGAAAGATTGCAGTTTAGACGTTGAGAGGACTGAGTATAGCAGGGTACATAGGAGATTTTGCGATATTCATTATATCACGCTGACCCAGAAACCGTGTAATTGTTCTACCATGTTGGACACAACACTATACAGGGTTAATGGTAGGTACAATTATACCCTTCTTAGTATAACGGCAAGGTAATCGAAAAAAAAACTGCTTGCATATATGCAGCCGGAAATGTTTTGGAAAATAATTAACATCGCTCCATGTAGCAGCTGTGGGATGAGAGTATAGAATGAGCAGGAGAATGATTTATAAAACATTCAAGGGCCATCTACATGAATCCAGTAGCCAGGATATTCCAGTTAGCCAGTCCAGTGGAAAAGGCATGAAAAGCGATGCCATTTACATGAGGCCAGTAGTCGAGACAGCCCAGTAGGATAGCCCAGAACTGTCCTAGAGGAAGAAGGTGCAATCCACTGTCCTTTCAAATGTCCTCCAGCCATTCCATACTATCTCACTGGACTGTCCTGGCTACTGGTCATTGTCATGGTCCATTGTAGACCATTTAATTGTGAATTGTCTACAATTGACCATTAAAAGAGTTCATTAGCCCTGACAAGCCTTTTCATTCGAATAGCACTGCTTTCTTTGACTGGCTTACTGACTATTGCATATGGTCAACTAAACACAAGGCCAGTAGCCAAGATAGTTCAGTTGCTCAGTCCAGTAATAGCCTCAATGTACAATTCACTGTCGACAACCATTTCATTGAAATAGCACTGACGTACTGAATTGTTAATGGGGACAAAACAAAATTACTTTCACTATGATGCTGAGTGGAAAAAAGAATGGGAAAGGGAGCCAACATTCCACGATCCCAAATAGAAACCATTCAATGGTACAGACATGATTCTGCAACCACGACGGCTGTTGTCTTTGAGGCATAAATAATCGCAATCGAGAGATGAGTGGAGTTGAAACTATTAGAAATGTGATATAGCGTAACATTCTAAGAGTTGGTCTACGAATGAAGTGCTGAGCTCTCATTTCATCGATTCTGAGATGGTATAGAGATGATGAAGAAAACTCAACGAAAAAGGCAATAATAACATGGTCTGCTAAGTCTGTGTTCCTGAACACACAAGAATCAAAGGAAATGTAGGGGCCAACATATTTTTCAGCGCAGGAACTCGAACTCATTTCACTGGCCCAGAACCTTTCTGTAGTATAGACAAATGTACCTACACAGAGAAGAGTCCCAGGAGAGGAAAAAAGTTCAGGGCAAATAGTTTTCTTTTTTTTTCGATTTAATTAGTTCTTCAATTGAAAAAACCAGGGTAATCGTTAGATCTGTTGTTATGGAATATGTTTTTCGTTTTTCATGAGTAAAAGCTATATTTTTGAAATGATCATCATGAAATTTTTTTAGTTTATAGAAGATTAAATTGCCGAGGGTTAATAGTTGCGATTTTTTTCCAACAAACGATGAATAACCGTCGGAAAAAAATCATTAAGGCTACGTCCACACAGGCAGGAGGCTTGCTTAGCGCCTAGAGGTTTGCTTAGCGCCTAGAGGCTTGCTTAGCGCCTAGAGGCTTGCTTAGCGGCTTGCAATCTGGCTTCTACAAAGAGAACTGACTTCCAAAGAAAACTCTTTCTTTAGTTTATTCTTCATTATATTCCAAAACTGTAATGTTAGATCAACTGCAGTCTTCATTGTGCATACTTGCGTACATTCTATAACGTTCGTTTCACTAAGCTACTCGCTTGGTGACTCGCCAGGTGACTCGCTAGGCTCTAGGCGCTAAGCAAGCCTCCTGCCTATGCGCACGTAGCCTAAGTGTAGTTTCCAAAACGCTGAAGTTCAACCTGTTTTTTTTTTATTGAAAAACTAATTAAATCGAAAAAATCACTACTAACGTATGGTCCGAAAGTTTTGGGAAAAATTTCAAAAGCATATAACTCTGACTTAAATAATCTTATATTTTTATCGAATTATTTAACAATTTAACTTAACTATCCTTATTATAAATCAAAATTCGAGTAAAAGACAAGGGACCATTATTTTCGATTTGCCTAATTATTCCCCTGACACGTTGCTTCTCAATCAGACCAGGTGAAATTTTTTCCAAAACTTTCAGACCATACGTTATTTGCCCTCAGCAATTTGATCTTCTATAAACTACAAAAATTTTTATGATGATTATTTCAAAAATATGGCTTGTACTCATGGAAAACGAAAAACATATTCAATAACCCCAGATCTAACGATTACCCTGGTTTTTTTAATTGAAAAACTAATTAAATCGAAAAAAAGAAAACTATTTGCCCTCGGGGCGTTCTTCAACTTCAATTTAAAAATCAAGTCTTTACGTCGTAAATTAGGGTACTTACTCGTGAAATAAAGAGACCACTTTTGAATGGAGATTTACCACGATTCAAAAGGTGATACTGTCCCTTAATCAGAACACAAGAACTGGAGGGCGAGCGGTAGACAACATGATATTGAGAATAGCTATGATGGGGGGCACAATAGACCTGAAGGTCGTAGTGCAATAAGAGCCCCTTGAAACTAAATCTAATAGGGACAATCCACTGTCCCATCAATTGTGGACAGCCTAGCGACAATAATTGTAAGTTGTAATACTTACGCAATCGACGCGTATGGCCACAACTAATCAGGTCAAACAAGATATGTTGCTACTGACAGCTCCTGAAATAAGGCCGTATTGCCATCTACCAGATGTACATTCAATCTCAGGGACATCTTAAGTTTCAAAATATCAACAGTTGAGAGATTCCATACTTTTCTCATGCTCTCTCAGTAGCGTGTCGTATGCAATTTTTTTTTGTACCTGGCAACACAGGTGAATAGTGCCCACTACACTTAGCACAATAATTGACAGCTGAAAAGATTAAACCGAGCCTTCCATAGATGTCGTAACTTGACTCAATTAAGACCTAGATATGTGATACGCACAGTTGTATGTAGGGTTGAATATTTTATAAATAGCAGTTGCAGATTCGAATGGCTTCATGACTGACAGACCCCTTTTAACAATCTTATTCAGAGTAACGATAGCAACACTCTCCCATAACTCTTTCTATACTATACTAAAATGGTAACTCTGTAGATAGACTCGAGGAAATCTGTCGAAAAACTGGGTCCAGAAGAATCTTGAAATCGCAGTGAAGCTGCTATAGAGTGGAGATATTTGTATACGGTCCCAAAAAAAGAATAATCGATTCATACGTAGGTGAAATTTAGATTTTCTATGCGATGTAGAAGTATTTTTGAAAAATTCGCAAAAATCGCGAAGAAATCCAGAACAAAGGCCAATTTCAAACTCGATAAAACTTTTTTCTACAACCGGGCATAACTTACTTGTTTCCCGCATTGTTTTCGATTCGGAAAGTGTCATTTTCCCTCCCTAGTGCGGAAAAGTTACTTTCCCGCACCAGTGCGGGAAAGTAAATATGTGTTGAATTTGTGTTTGATAATACCTTCAATATGAAATCTCTTAATCAACTTACTTATATATTTAGTTGAATATTTCAAATTTTGCTGTTTCATCCATATCAAACTAATTATTAATGCAGATTTCCGTTCGAAAATTATTGCTTTTCCAAAGAGAACTTGACATCCTTCAAAAATTATGACTGGCATACACATACCACAGACCAGTCTTTGCCCAAACTCGTTAATCAATATGTCAAAACGAATATTAGCCAAAGTTGTGTAGAAGTGTTTTTTCATTTTATAATACGGTTGTAGAAAAAATATTGTTCCTATCTTGAGCGGAAAGTACTTGCCCGAATTCCGCTCCGCGTCGTTCGGGCAACGGCAATCTAGTGCGGGAAATTACAACTTTTCGCCCTTGATAGGAAAATAACTATTTTCACAGATATCTTGGCCATGATGTAAATACACGGATGGAAAGAGGAAATGTACATGCAAAATAGCTTGGTATTTATATTTTTCATCATTTTCCCATTTTTCCAGGAATATTGATCAAACTTTGATATTTCGCCCGATTTGAAGAGATCTTCCGATAAAGATAACTAAACTCAATAGGTAGATGGTAGATCTAGAGGTTCTACTAGTAAGCAAATAAAATAGTTATTAATATTGAAAATATACATGAATTTGAGCCGATATATCCAAATTACTCTGTTTTATTGTTTTCGATTCAATTTTCCCACATTATGGGTGATAACAAAAAACAAATAGCAGGAACTAGAGTTAGGAAGAAAACATCAGATGTTCAATTTTTTTCACATTCGTGGCGACGTTTCGCAAAGGTGCCCCTCCGCTTCTTCCGGTCTACAATTTATTAAAAGAAACATGTATACAGTTCAATTCATTAAAAGTCATTAAATAAATCACCAACAATATGTATCAACTCAACGAATCAGAAAGTAAAGGAGTAGGTACACACATCCGTCAGAAAGAATAGCATCAAGAACAATGAAAAGCTGCCTAAACAAACACAGTAGGTCAGCTCCCATAAGAGATATATGATAGATAACGTTAACAACATTTTCCAATCAATAATGTCAACCAAAGAATAAAAACACAAACGGAGATCGCAAGGACTACGGGAAACTAAACATTATTCAAGGAGTACAAATAGCAGCCAGCATAACAGGAACACCAAACTAGAAGACTACACAAGACATCGAATAATATTGATCTAGTCATTAAAATTTCAAGTAATTTCTTTTAGGTCTTTATATTTCAAAATGATAGAACTATAATGTGACGCCAGATGTACTGTATACGTTTTGAAATCAATGGATTCTAATAAAGTAGTATAGAACATCTCCGAAATATTTCGGTTCTTGAAATTTCTTTCCCTATCACAAATCCTGCCTATTTCCTGCTATTTGTTGGTTTTTATTAAGAAAATGGACGACGCTTATTATTATGATAATGGTTGATAGCATGATTTTTTCTTCAAATGATGCTGCCCAATCAGTTAATTTGTAGATTATCCCGATTGGTTCCAGGATTCCCGACCTGCTTCGTGGACCCCCTACCTGAGAGCCTCTGCGGTCCCCTCAATGCCTGCGGATTACACAAGTGTAACGCCACCACCGTCCTTGGCCGAATTCATTCGGTACAATGTGATCCTAATTGCAAAGGACAACAACCGGTGAGTCGCACTCCGTGTCAAACTGTTCCGCCGGAATAATGGGCACGGGAATTGATGAATATTCAAGACGAACGGCGGCATAGGTCCCGGAGGCGTATAGGGTTACTTACTGGAGTAACCGAAAACTCCTGTTTATAATAAGGTCATCTGTTGATCGTATCGAGTTTCGTTGCTCGGAGGGATTTTTTCGGGATAAGTTTGAGCGCGAAATATCGATCTGTCTGGCTAAACTAATTGATTCCGATGTTAATAACTCATAGTTCTTGAAGAATAGTAACTTGTAGAAAAGACCACATATTTTCTGGAAAAAAAAAGAAACACATTGTTGTCACGTCACGTGAGCTCACGGGATGAAATGGGAAGAAGATATGGAGAACTTAGCTGCTTTTACAGTTGCTGGTGATTCTCATAGAAGGGATTCAATTTATCAAATGAATCAACGAACAGAGGAAGGGGGGGAATTCCATCAATTAATTCAAGAATTATTGAATGAGCACCCAGATCGGTTTCAAATGAATGTCAGAATGACATTTCACAAAATATCAGACTTTATATCACGTGCGGTCAGAAAATGTAAATTTGCGGAATATAGATCTTGCTTGCTATACGTGCTATAACGTGACAGCAGATACAATGTTGCAAAAATTTTTACTTCATTTTGATTCGGTAGTAGTACAATCACCCAGTTTATTTCTGATGATTTGGCTTCACTATTTAGTATTGAAAGGTGTGTCTCCTCTTCCTATGGACTAAGTTCCATGCATTATCGTGGTTGCACATTTTGGGAAGATGACGTGATGTTGCGTGAGCTCACGTGACGTGATAACAATGTGTTTCCGCCTTAAAGGTGGAAACACATTGTTGTCAGAATGACCAAAGGCAAATTAATTTTTTTACATGGGCTAATTAAAAATTATATTGAGAAGCAAAACACTCAGCTTAGAAAAGTGATTTGTACCGAAGAAAGGTTCACTTCAATCACTTCACAAAATATCAGACGTGATTTCACGTGCGGTCAGAAAATGTAATTTTGCGGAATATAGATCTCGCGTGCTATCAGTGCTATAACGTGACAGCAGATACAACGTTGCCAACATTTTTACTACATTTCGATTCCGTAGTAATACAATCACCCAGTTCAGTTCTGATGATTTGGCTTCACTATTTATTATTGAAAGGTGTCTCCTCTTATGTTTGAAGGGGGGTGAGCAAGTCAATGAGCTTTCATAAATAAATGCCTATGAATGTTTCATTGAATTTTTATTTCCCTAATCCTGATGTCATTGTATAGAATTCTGCTTTGCAATCTGGGTGTATTTTATCAGACTTCCAGGACATTCCAGGCAAATAGTTCATTTTCTCTTTCTTTTAGTTTTGCGAATGGCCAGTTGGTCTGAAAACTAGCCAACCACCAATGGTTTCCTCACTTTGGTCAGATTGGTATGAATTGGAAAAGAGGGATGACAGAAACTTGGACACTCAGGTTCTTTACTACGAAGCCAAATGCATTAACAAATACACGTAAGTTGCGAAATGTTCAAAACGCCACCCTTTTTGCTCTTTCGCGTGCTTTCAATTTTTTTTTCAAGGAAATTTATTGGGTGCAATTTATACAGTATTGGTTTCCATGGTGTTTTTCTTCAGATTTTGAGTAATTTCATCGATAGCTCGATGAAAGTCAGAGTGAATAGGAGTGCCTCAGGGCACGGATTTTGGTCCGCTGTATTTCATCCTGTTTATAGGACTTACTGATCGAATAGATTATAAATAAATGATACGTTTTCTGGTGATGAGGCAATGGTGATCTCAGGACGAAGTCTTGAGAGGCTCTCTGCCATTTGTGATGCGTTTATTCTCGATTTCTTTAAGTGATGCTAATCATCAACACAAATTCTCAACAGTGAACAATGGCCATAATAATGACCGAATACTGTCGAATTGCCTGAAAAAATGAAGTCTAAACAAACAACCAATGAAATCAAAGAAATTTCCAAAAATTAAAGTTATTATAGTGCTGAAGAGTGTGTGGATGTTTCTTTCATTTGACCTGTCCTATGCGAAGTACTTGTCGTTGAGGACCAAGGACATATCGATTTTAGCATAACACTTAAAGGATGGCTTACTGAAATTATTTCTATTTCGCAGATTCAAGGGTGGAATAGATTGTTTAGGCCCTGGAACTAGCTGGTATGAGTACAAGTAGAAATAAAACTTGAATATATATTATAAAAAAAATAATTTTCAGTTGTCCTCCGGATATCTTGGAATGTAAATGTAAAACATTTTTGGAAGACGCCACTCTTAAAGTGAGAAGATGGGTAGTGGTACCGATAGAACATAGCACCAGCAAACCTAAAGGTTGGTACCAGTTGTACACTGAATCTATTGATGTTCTCAAATATTTGAGCTAAGATTATTCGAAGGAATCGAAGGATACGTCAGTGCAACCCAAAATTTGTTCATGAATGGGAGGGTTATTTTTATAAAAACTATAAAAATTAATTTTATCTTCTCGTATAATGATTTCAGATTATGATGTAGCTGATGATATTGTGAAGCATAATACAAGAGTTATCGTACCCAAAAGAAGTAAAAATCCTTTTGTTTCGAAAAGAGGTAAGATATAAAATGCGAAAGATTTTCTGTAGCGATCAGTGGAATCACCACTGCCAAATAAGCCAAATTTACAAAATACATTAATGCCCACTTCAATTTCCGAATCATTCAAGCCAAATCATATCAATATCACGAAGAGAAACAATATAAAAAATAAAGTACCGAAATTTCATTATATTATAAAGTGAATGAGGTGGAAACCTTTTTTAATGAGCAAACCTATATTAACTCAACAATTCTGTCTGCAACTCACTAGATGCTAGATTTTATGAAGATGACGATGAAGACGAAGATGACCTAGGTGATGAAGATATAGCTATAGAGGAAGAACGTATGACAAGAAAGATAAACTTAGACAAATCAGAACAAGATGAAGAAAATGATGAAAGTCCTTCTTCAGACACCGAAGAGGCCACCGGAGATAGTACGATAAAAGATGGAAAAATTATACCAAATAAGAAGAGAAACAATTCGGTGCTTTTTAAAATAAGTTTAAAATACTTCTTATTTGTGGTATCTTTCAATTGTATTTTATGATATTTAAATGGTGGATTTTTGTTAATGCCAAGAAATTATATATTTTAATTGAAGAATATACACTGTGTCTATGGAGCTAAAATTCAACTAGTTAATTCGAATAAGAAAACAACATCATTTTTTAGTTCGACCATTTAGTCATCATTTGAGTCCAACAACAAGTTCAATCTGTTCAAGTCATTGTTTTCAGAGACCTTCTTTTTATTTCTATGAAATGAATTTCCGTCAAGCATGGATTGATAGAAATGCATATTTTGAATATTTATCAAATATGGATCGTAAATCAGATTGTCAGTGAGGAAATTTGGATTTCGATGTCGTTTGTTATAATATATTCTACATATTTTTATTTATTTGAAAACTACAAGTTTGGAAATATTGAATTCTTGTACCTCTCTCTTCATTTCAGTGTATAGATGTAACAGATTTCTTATTCAAACATTACTTCCATTCCTAATCCTCGTATCTTCTCAGCTATGTAACATGCATGATCATATAGATTCAGCTTTTCTGAACTCCTACGTGAACCAGAAGAGCATGAAAGTGGAATTCAATTATCAAAGTACACAAATTCGTTTTCGAAGTTTCTGATGACTAATTAACTTTAAATTGATTCAATAGCAGTAAAACCAGAGCCCTTTATCCAATTAAGTCTGTTCGGAAAGGGATAATTATTTCGGTTCCACAGATATAGGGATGATATTGCAAAACTCAAAAGTTGGCTTTGGAGTAAAGGTAATTGAATTGGTGGAACGTAAAGAAAAGATCTCATTTTCTTCGGACGTATTTTCTCGGATTGAGTTTCACTCAACAAATCAACGAATTGCGAGAGGAAAAATAAGATGGATAAGAAACATTAAATATACGTTTTCAATTGGGCAGGTAAGTAACTATCCATTTTTTTTCTCATCATAAACTTGGAATATAATGAATAATGCAATCATTTGCAATTGAACTCGAATGTATGTTTGAAAATGGCCGACGTTGAGATGATACAAGCAACATTATAAAAATTCCTTAGAAAAGGCCAAAAAGGAATATTACTCCAAACGAATCGATGAATCTGGAAATAAACAGAAAATGGCATGGGAAATTGTGAATTCTTTTAGGAAAAACAAATGTAATCAGAGCACCATAGATCCTGAAGTATATCTTAGGTTTATCCGGAATTTCAACAACCAAATTCAATGTACAGAAGAGAGTGAAGCCATGAAATATCTGAAAAAAGTAAACATGAAAGGATTCCAGTCATTTTTCTTAGACCCGACAACACCGGATGAGGTAATTACAATCACAAATTCATTGAAAAATAAAAACACATATGACACATATTATATTTCTACAATCATTCTGAAGGAGATAATTAAGGTTATTGCAGA
This sequence comes from Adalia decempunctata, assembly GCA_951802165.1. Taxonomy (NCBI): domain Eukaryota; kingdom Metazoa; phylum Arthropoda; class Insecta; order Coleoptera; family Coccinellidae; genus Adalia; species Adalia decempunctata. The sequence continues at coordinate 21,034,216 of OX637701.1, forward strand.
ACCACTAACATTTGTTATTAACAGATATTTCGAAGCAGGTATTTTCCCGGAGTCCCAGAAGAAAGCGTTAATCATTCCGATATATAAACATAAGGGGGACACAAACGCGCCAAACAATTATAGACCGATATCAATTCTTCCTGCAATTTCTAAAATCATTGAAACTCTGATGAAGAAAAGACTGGTGAACTATTTCGAAAAATTCAATCTTCTGACTGATAAACAACATGGTTATAGAGTCAACAAATCTACCATCACAGCATTAATAGAAATGATTGAGAAAATAACGGAGGGTTTAGATGAAGGAAGTAGGGTGGAGTTGATTTTGTGCGACCTTTCGAAAGCGTTCGATAGTGTTTCTCACCAGATACTCCTGCAAAAACTCGAGTATTTTGGAATACGAGGTCCAGCACTCCGATTGTTGGCTTCTTTTTTGGAGGGTAGGCAGCAACAGGTGCAGGTAAATAATGAGAGAACATCGTGGATGACGATATTAAAAGGCGTACCTCAGGGCTCTATACTGGGTCCGTTGCTGTTTATATTATACATAAATGATCTTCCCAACAATATGTCATGTGATCATGTATGCAACTATGCTGATGATACCACATTTGTGAATAAATACAAACATCCAGATAGAACAAACACCGCAGATACTCTAAAGGGTGCACAATCATGGTTCCACTCAAATGGTCTCCTGTTGAATTTGGATAAAACCAATATTTTGGAAATTCGTATGAGGACAGAAACAGCACACGACATCAAAAGTGCAAATTTTTTGGGAGTGGAATTTCAAGAAAATTTTAAATTCTACAGGCACATAGATAACTTATTAAAAAAGCTATCATCTACAATATACCTCCTATACAGATTGAAAAACGTGACTAACGAACAGATTTTAATGAACACATACTATGCTCTTTTCCACAGCTCTATGTCGTACGCTCTCATCATCTGGGGGGGTGAGCCTGAAGGAAACCTTATATTTCTGAAACAGAAGAGGGTCATAAGGGTATTAGCAGGAATTAGTAACACCACCTCCTGTAGGGAATATTTCAAAAAATTTGGAAAACTTACCTTTTATTCTCAGTTAATATTGGTTTGTCTATTATATGTTCACAGGAATAAACAGAAATATTTAAAATGTGGGGAATTCCATGAGTATGCTACACGTGGAAGGAAAGATCTATGTGTTCCATACCACAGGATAAAGCACGCTCAAAAGGCTACCAGCTATACTTAGCAATAAAGCTGTATAATCACCTTAGCACGGAATTCAAGGAGACAACCGGGTTCAGACGTCGCCTACGCGATTTTCTGGTATCGAGGGCCTTCTATTCTATTGAAGAATTCTGGTCCGAAAGGATTTAGCGGAATGAAATTATTATTTCACGAATTTTTAATCTGTTGTGTATTTCTTCGACTATTAATTGTAAGCTTTCTGTACTAACAATTTGTGAATAAATTTTGATTTTTGATTTTGATTTTTTGAACTTGGAGTTCAATGTCCGGAAATGTATACTTTCAGCATAAGGAAATATGTTTTTCTACTATTTCATTCTTTTTTTCACCGAATCCTCTCGATCTAGACCACAGTTGAGCGAATCAGTCCAGAAGTTGAAACAAATACGGATAAGCAAGCCTAATTGCGAACACGCGTGATAAGAAAAGTTGGAAGCAAGTTAAATTAAGTGTGAAGACGAGATAACGTGATGTGTGCTCAACTGAGTAGGCAAGGAAGGAGAACAAGACTGACAACATTAGTCCACTCACAACATAATTCATGATAATTCACGAGAATTATTCTATAGGAACAAATAGTCTTCAGTACATGTGTATCGTATAATATAATAATTTATATTTGAGTGATATTCCTGATACTTCCTCCGAGAAATTTATCTATGCAGATGATATTGCTCTTGCCTTCCGTCATTCTGATTTCAACATTCTTGAGAATACTTTAACTGAAGATTTAGAAATTTTGAGGAACTATTTTCTGGAGTGGCGTTCATGCCCGAGTCCCACTAAAACAGAGGTGTCGTGTTTTCATTTGAATAATCATCAAAAACATAAAACTTTGAGGGTTAGTTTCAACAATACAGTTTTAAATCATAATTTCACTGCCAAGTATCTGGGAATAAAACTAGATTCTTCTTTGACTTTTAAGGCACATTTGGAAAGTTTACGTCTAAAGTTGAAGACGAGGAATAATATAATTCAAAAATTAGCTGGTACATCCTGGGGTGCCGATGCTACCACTCTTCGTACGGCTGCTTTAGCCTTGGTTTTTTCTGCAGCTGGATACTGCTGTTCTGTTTGGTTGAATAGTTCCCATGTCCATAAAATTGATGGGCAACTCAATATTTCTATGAGGATTATAACTGGAACCATTAAATCTACTCCATTAGCTTGGTTACCAGTTCTTTCTAACATAATACCTCCTCATATTCGTAGACAGGTTGCTGCCATGAAGTCTTGGGATAAATTTCATTCCTTTCCAAATTCATTTCCTATTATGAGTTATATGCCAGATACAAGACTGGCTAGATTGAAATCTCGAAAGCCTCTATGGATAAATAATTTTCTTTATTCTAAAAAAAATCACAAAGAAATTTGGAGTTCGGAATGGACTTCATATGATTTTTTCAATAAAAGTTTAATACTCGATCCTTCAGAGAAAGTTCCCGGTTTTCATCTGCCTAGGAAAAATTGGTGTCTTCTGAATCGTCTTAGGACAGGTCATGGACGTTGTAATAGTATGCTCTTCAAATGGAATGCCATTGATAGCCCGAGATGTGAGTGTGGGCATGAAGAGCAAACTATTGACCATTCGGTCAATAATTGTCCAATATATAAATTTCCAGATGGTTTCAACTCTATTCATTCAGTATCTGATTCATTTTTGAGATGGGTTGGTACCTTCAAAACAATTTGAATATATTAGTGGATTTTGCTTTTCCTTTTTTTCTCCCTTTGGTTTTTGTTTCAGATTATTTAAAAATGCTTTGTCAACCCCTTTGAAGAAATGAAGAAAGAATTACATTCGAAGAAGATGCCCTCCAATATGAATATTTGTAAACAAATCCAATATCCCTACACTTATACGGGGAGACAGAGTTTTTGCTGAGGTTTTTATCTGTGCTCTTGCATCATACGCAAAACTTTATGGTGCCCCGTTTGACATTCCTCTGCTAATACAGAGATTAGGAGCGGGGAATGGATTAATATGTTTGTTTGAATGATCTGTTCCTTGTTGCCTTTTCGAGACACATGCCATATTTGGAAACAAATCTGTACAGCTCCATTTCATAAGAATATATATATATATATATATATATATATATATATATAGTTATTAATGGTCATTGTCACCTCCAAAATATAAACTCAACAAGCGTTGTCACCTCATATATAACGCTCTCACCTCCGAAATCGGAGGTCACAACGTTTTGCCTTGTTTCTTAGCTTGTTAGACTCAGGAGACTTCAGGGATCAACATATCAAAAAATCGTTTTGAGGTCAGAACGCACCATATTTCTGTACTGTACAATCTTTTAGTTCAGCTATATACCACCAGCGCTAGTGCGCCGTCCTATACATGGAGAAATAAGTCGAAGAGACATTCAGTTCGTTGTCACCTCCGTAAATGGCAACACTGTAAACCATACTCGTACGGAGCAGGTGCACTGAGGCATGCATAAAAAAGTGTATCAAAACAACATCTGGCATTCTTTCGAACCATAAAATCGTCTGGTTGATGTAAAATGAATCGTTTGTGAAAAGTTCGGAGGTCGATATTTCTGACCCGACTATAAGATAACTAAAAATGTTTAAACGGAACATTTGTTATTGTCGTTGTTAAAAGCTTCATTAGGTTCTTTCTTCTTTTATCTTGAAAGATTACCAGAGTTTGTCTAAGAATAAAAAAATTGCATATACCAGATTTCATTGAAATACACTAGTACGACTGAATACAGTATATTTTCCCCGAAACTGAATTATGAGCCGGTTTTCTAATGACGTTTATTTTTTTTTACCTACACGAATTGAGTTTTTTAGTTCTTAGGGCCTAATGAAATCATCCCAAAAAATAATTATAAATTCTTATCCTTATACATTGCACCAATATTTAGACGATATACGAACTGGAGCTTCGTCGTCAAAGGTGAATAGTACCTACATAATTTCTCCGTTTCGTCGAATTTTGAAAAAGGAAAAAACTTTGTGACTGATTGCATTTTAAAAGTTTTCTTTTAAGATAAACTGCGAACATTTCTCCACAGAAACAGATTCAAGAGAAAGGTGGAAGGTGGAATCACCCTTCATAAACAGGTTCCTTGAAAAAAGTTGGAGACTTTCAATAATGAACACTTAATAATAAATAATTCTATTCGTATGTTGATCATAACATAAGCATTAGGTTTTTTAGTAACATATTTTTCAAGATATATGAAAGTTTGCCTCTCGAGAGCACAATAATTTCCGAAAGAAAGTACTTGAAGATTCGATATTCACGAAGCGGCTTTATTTGCGAGCATCAAAATTATGCTCAAATTCCACCGGATGATTCAGCAGATCCGAAATGTTAATGTCACCATATATTCAAGATTTCAGATTCGATCCAACTGAAATATGGTATCTTGGATATGTCGACTCAAAAGTTCATGCAGAATTTCAGCCGAACTTGACGAATAGGTTAGATGTGAAAATGAAACTTTCTTATAATACGATCCTCACAGAATTTCGCATCATTTCCTCGGAATATACTTTTTGGTGAATTTAAATTCGATCGTATTTTAGAGTTATTGAGTGAATGATAATGGATGTAACTCCAAAACAGTCGAACAGATTTAGTTCGAGAGAGAGTCTCTCCATCAAGACTCCACAGCGAGCAAGAAAATTTCTAGTGTTTGTTCCTTTCTCTCGAAAGTTGAATGTCTACGAATGATCGGCCCCAAAAATTTAAAATCAATGTTCTCATCAAGAGCCTTATCTTACAATAAAAGTATGCAGCCAAACAGCGTAAACAAGTAAACGAGCCTATACCTGTCAGCAAGCAACTGAATTCAAAATTTGAAATACAAATCAAATAGCTTTTGGTGTATGTAGTAGCTTCTGAGTGCTCGTCTATCCACTCAGTAGGTAGATTCGCATTTTTCAGTCCGAGAATGTAATTATAAAAAAATGACTGAGGCCGTAAAAAAATTGACAGTGATACTGTCCGTGATTCCGACCTTAATATCTTGAAATTCTTTCGATAATCGCTAGAAATTTTCGAGGTTCTGGATATGTAATACATGGGCTTCCAAGTTCCTACCTCGAACGCCGAAGGGTAGTCTCGATAGCCATACACGGGACTCTTTTCGAGCATTCGTGCGATGCTGGATGCCCGAAAGTCCCGTAGAGAGTCCTCGTCAGTGGCCTACATTAGGTTATGAATTTATTGGGATGAAGGAATGAGTATATTTAGATAAAATTTTATACTGAAGCGAAGAAAATGGTCGAAATCATGTCTTAAATGGGACCTACTTTGGATGATTGGGTTTAACAAAAATTTGAAATCTCGAACATAAATTATGTATCACATAGAAACAAACCTCTCAACAAATAGGTGTAAACAATAAATATATAAAATAATATAAAAATGAGTTTGGAAGAATTATTTAACGAATTTGTTATCCCACAAACTAATATTTTCTTCGACGCATTTTGTTAAGGAGTGTTGAGATTTTTGTTTTTTTTTCGTCGAGCAAGCAGTAGGTTGTACTGCTTGCTATTTCCTTCGTCTTTCATCTGGAAACCGATTTCGGCTCAACACAAGTTTTCCTTCATTTTCTGAATGTTCTCGTTCGGAAGGATAAAATTGATCATTCCTTTTATTCAAGAGTAAATGCTTTTTAGTAATAAATTTACTAGGATGAAGACATGACGATATTTAGAATAGATTTTATACCGAAGCGAAAAGAATGACTAAAACCATCTCTTAAATGGTATTTTTTTTTAATTTTCGAGGGGTGTTCTATCAGTTGTTCTCATTGACCAAGTTACTTTTTTTGCATTTATAATATCGGCTTCCCACTTCTGAAACGAATTGACAAAATTAATCTTTATTCCCGTTGCTGTTGGAAAAATACACAAAGTAAAAAGCCGTTGAAAAGAAGAATCAGTGAGCTTAAAGTTCGAAATTATTAGAAGAGTTATGAAATTCAAAAGCTGTCAAAAGGGGAATGGTATTGAAAGAGAATGTCACTTAATTGAAATCTATGTGCGATATATGAAAGACAAGAATAAGAATCATCGTTGCTTGGAAAAATTTATGACAGTAAAAGTATGATTGGAAGACTATTCGAAAAATTAAGTGGGCAGAATCCCTTCGAAAATTACGTTCAATAAATAAGATCACCCCACATTTTTTTTAAAGAATATAGTTACATCAGAACTAAATTAGGGTATAGTTATATCAGAACTAAATTTGAGAATAGTTTACAACATCCAATAACCCTGTCCAACTGATGATTCAGTTTGTGATAACAGAAAATATTCCGTAGGGAATATCCCTTCTTTATCCAGTTATCCTAATGAATAAAAAAATGAGAAGCTTAGCAATACAGGGTCTTTCACGAGGAACCTCACCCATATTTATACGGGAAACTACTGAACGTATTTTCATGAAATTCAGCACTTATAAGTATTTCACGATGCTGATGAAATCTAAAATATTTTCAAGGCACGAGCACCTCCGGTTTTTCCGGAAATGACGTCAACTTCCGTTTTTCAAATTAGAACACCATTTTTTTATTGCAGAAATAGATTTCTTAGAAAATTTCAAGTTATTTTGATGTAACATTTTTCAGTTTTAGTTGGAAAATTCTCTCTGAGCGGGAAAATTCGAAAAAAAAATCGAAAATAGAGCTCCGCTGAAACAAGAATAACTTCGAGGTTTTTGGATGGAAAATTTTCATTTTTGGGATTTTTCAAGATGTAAGATTGATGTATCCACTTTAGAAATCGAAATCGCGATTCATGATACAGGGGGTGAAAAAATCGCTTTCAAAGTTAGGGATGACAAAATCGTGAAAAATCAATTTTTTCAAATCAGAACCCCATTTTTTTATGGCAGATATTGAATCTACGTTAAAAAATAATGTGAGTGTATGCATCACACCCTTGCCCTTAAGTGGATATTTTCTGAGTTATTCACAAAAAACTGTTTTTCGTCTTGAATTTTCAGCTATTTCTTTTCCCTTCACGCCAAAAAGATGAAATTTTCTGGAACTGTTACTTAAACCATGTTTTAGATTTTGCTACCCTAATATGCAAGAGAAAAAAGTTACAGGTTGTTCCTAAATAGATGGCGAATTTGGATTCGAATTTGTATCGGAAACCTCTTTATTTCAACTAATCGGCCATCGGTTTTCTCTCCAGTGATAAATAAATAATTCCTTATGAACCTTATGCAAAAACTTACCATATTTTACATTCTTTTTTTTAAGATAGACATCATTAATTACATGCTACTGAATAAAGAGGAATTTGGCAGATGTAATTAATGATATCTATCATTAAAAAAAAAGAATGTAAAACATGGTAAGTTTTTGCATATGGTTCAAAAGGAATTATTTATTTATCACTGGAGAGAAAACCGATGGCCGATTAGTTGAAATAAAGAGGTTTCCGATACAAATTCGAATCCAAATTCGCCATCTATTTAGGAACAACCTGTAACTTTTTTCTCTTGCATATTAGGGTAGTAGAATCTAAAACATGGTTTAAGTAACAGTTCCTGAAAATTTCATCTTTTTGGCGTGAAGGGAAAAGAAATAGCTGAAAATTCAAGACGAAAAACAGTTTTTTGTGAATAACTCAGAAAATATCCACTTTAGGGCAAGGGTGTTGCATACACTCACATTATTTTTTAACACGTAGATTCAATTTCTGCCATAAAAAAATGGGGTTCATATTTGAAAAAATTGATTTTTCACGATTTTGTCATCCCTAACTTTGAAAGCGATTTTTTCACCCCCTGTATCATGAATCGCGATTTCGATTTCTTAAGTGGATACATCAATCTTACATCTTGAAAAATCCCAAAAATGAAAATTTTCCATCCAAAAACCTCGAAGTTATTCTTGTTTCAGCGGAGCTCTATTTTCGATTTTTTTTTCGAATTTTCCCGCTCAGAGAGAATTTTCCAACCAAAACTGAAAAATGTTACATCAAAATAACTTGAAATTTTCTAAGAAATCTATTTCTGCAATAAAAAAATGGTGTTCTAATTTGAAAAACGGAAGTTGACGTCATTTCCGGAAAAACCGGAGGTGCTCATGCCTTGAAAATATTTTAGATTTCATCAGCATCGTGAAATACTTATAAGTGCTGAATTTCATGAAAATACGTTCAGTAGTTTCCCGTATAAATATGGGTGAGGTTCCTCGTGAAAGACCCTGTATGTCAATATAAATTGAATTCTTATATACAATCCGCATTCCCTCAGTTACCTGCCCAATATTATGTTGAGCTATTGGTTGAAGGAATTTATAAATATGACATCTTTTTGGTAATGAAATTTTATAGTATATTGTTCAATGAGCGATAATGTAAGTCATAATAGACGCAGATGAATTTTGCAGCCCGAGCCTTCAGGCGAGGGGTGTACTAATTCATCAAGTGTGTTATGACCATTTCCGCGAATTGAACACTATACTTTACCTTCGACTTCTTCAGTGAAATTCGAATCAATCAGCATTTTCAAAATTGACAACAGTTGTCAAAAGCGATTTCTTTGGTCGAAAATCTAATCGATATCGAATACCGTAGAAAACGTCAGAAATTCACGTTTTCCAAATGCAATTTTTGGATATTCAGACCTAAGAAAATGTAGAAATGGATGGCGAGAACGTTACCTTGATGTCTGGAATAGAGTTCCCAAACGATTCGACATTCATATTTATTTCGTAATTCGTAAGCTACATTTTTCCTATTTGTATTATAGTGAGTTTTAGGCGTGAGTTATTATTACCTCACACTATTGGTTTATGGAGACTATTACAGATCAAAATGAGTTGAATAATGGATATATTATTCTATGGGAGTAGATAAGGATTATTATGTCTTTCCGTAAGTCCCGTATAACAATTACATATTTCCATGCATCAAATAAATGATGATTCTTTATGGCGAGTATTTTATCCATCCAAAAGCTGCACTTATACCAATTAATTATTCACTCTCCCATTTTATTTGAAGACTTGTTTCTTTCCAATTGAAGTAAAATAGCGTCTTGATATAATTCTCTTCCGTTATTGTTTGATTCAATAATTTTTGGAATTGCTACTATTGGAAAATTACGAAAAGCCGCTCACCTCAATTTCTGTGGCTATTTTCATTCTTACTATTTAGTTATCGATTTTCGAAAAAAACTGCACTCATTTTCTCCAAGAACTCCATTTCGCAGCATTGTGATGGGATTTTTTTAGCGATCTCACACAATTCAGAATATGTATATTGATATTACAACTTTTTATTAATTTCGTGAGTTTTTATTCATGTTAAAAATGATTCGATTTCCACGAAATTCTGAATTTATAGTTCCCCAAAAAGAAACCTTCGATTTATTAATTTTTGTATCTTTACTATTATACCAGTCCCATCTTTGGGATCGGATTACTATTTTACAAGTTGTTAGGATGAATCGTGGCAAATGGCTAGAGGTTTCAATGATTTCAAGACTTGGTGATTTCCTTTGAAAATTAAATTATTTAAGGTTCACTGGTCGCAAGGAGTTTCGGATTTGACCACATATTCTTCACCATTGATTCCAACCTAATCGTTCAAGATCATTTCGGCTGAAAATTCTTCAATTGAAGATATTTTGACGAAACGATAAATATAGTTTAGAATCCACAACAACAAGAATACTCCCCGATCTCCGACTCCTTTATAGACATGAATCAACCTTGAAAAACCAAGCCACCTGCATCCAATATATGAATATTGAATTTCATAAATTCACTTCACCTACTCACCTCCGAAATTTGGCAACACCGCCGGAGGTTATAACGTTCACACTACAAGAAATATAAGCGGAGGCTACAGCGCCTCGATTGTTCAAACAAAATTTTTTCAGCAAAAATGTTTTCCCCTCTCTCGGTAATTTTGTTCTTTGGCTTCCCCTCTCCATATATCAACAAAAATTTTTCCATTGAGACTACTCCTTCACCCGGAGGTGAGGTCGCCCAGTCTACTTAACGGAGGTCACAGCTTAACAGGGGTTCATATATATATATATATATATATATATATATATATATATAATATAATGTAATGGATAAGGGATGTCGACCATAAATCTAAAAGACTGTTGGTTTACTCTTTATTCATAAGCCTAGCTTTCGAAACTGTTTCGTTTCTTCATCAAGGCAACTGCAATTACAAACAAAAATAAAAATAAAAATAGAATTCATAATTGAGTATAACACAATATCTTACCGAATGTGAGGTTAAGATTACATCAAGAAAGGAACAAAAACAAACACGAATCAGATCTGAATGACAATATTCACCAGCAAACAAACTCAAATCTTTCAAAAAATCAAATGGAATGTACATTTACTTCCGTTAAACAATAAAATGACAACTTTTTTATTAATTTTCGTGAAAATCAAACAACCGATTGTTAAAAAAATGTTTTCTCATATTATGTCAAAGAGGAACCTAGTTTTGATTATGTCAAAAATACTCTGAAACCACAGAACAGTCATCAATCTTGACTGTGGAACAGAAGTGTTCGAATTCATCCATCTACAGGACCGTCGTAAAATGGTGTACTGGCGTATTCCAATAGGTAAGAGTAGATGGGGCTCAAGCCATGTGTGTCCGTTTTTTTATTTATTTCACATCCTCGATCTTTGATATGTATCATCTCTAAAATGCATCTCTTCCTGTAATTATCATTCACATCTACGATTTTCACGTTTTCGAGGTCCACAGTATGGGAAAGACGGTTGGCGTGGACGGATAAAGCACATCTCGGGTTGTTCGTTTTTATATCGCTTTTGTGTAGGGTTAATCTATTTTTTAGCCATTGGGATGTTTGGCCTACATATGTTTGGTGACAATCTGAGCATTCTATTTCATATATTAAGTTCGATTTCAATATATATATATATATATATATATATATATATATATATAATAAATAATAAAAAAAAAAAAAAAAAATAAAAAAAAAATAATAAAAAAAAAATAAAAAAAAAAAAAAATAAAATATATATATATATATATATATAATAATATAATGCTTCCCGTTCGATAACTAAATTGAATTGCCCATGAAGCACTGGAAATTCATTATATTTCGCAATTTCCATAACTTTCGGTAATCGAAAAACAGTCGAGAGAGTCCGAGAAAATCGCTGTAAAATCATTCAAAACTCAATAACAACTTGAATCGAGCCAATAAATCACTATGAGACATTTCGTCAATTTCTCTGCATATGCTTCATGAATGTTGTTATTTTGAAATGAAGTCAGTTTATCAACGGATTCGATTTGAAACGAGTTTTCTGACAATGCCAAGACGTAAATTAACAAACGCTGAGGCTAATAGGGCTATCGAAATGCTACAGCGTGGTCTCTAACTCAGGTTGTTGTAGCGGAAAGGCTCCAAGTCAGGCAAAGTGTGATATCTCGACTTTGGAATAAGTTCAGGAAGACAGGTTACGTGTTAGAAAGACCAAGGCTTGGTACGCGATGAAAAACAACACCTGCTCAGGATCGTTTCATCACCGTTTCGGCGAGAAGAAACCCTACATCTACGTGTAGAATGCTACGGAATACTCTTCAAAATGCAGATGGGGTCCAAGTTTCCATCTAACATATCAGACGACGTTTGAGAGAGGTGAATCTAGGTTCTAGACGTCCCTTAAGAGGAGTCCATTAACACGTGACCATAAGCGTCGAAGACTGGAATGGGCAAGGCGACAAATCAATTGGAACAATCAATGGCGTAGTGTCCTTTTCACTGATGAATCCAGATATGGACGATTTTCAGATCCAACGCATACCCCGTAATCGTCGCTATGTCCAAGAAGTCCATACATTCCGAGGGGGTAGTGTTATGGTATGGGCCGGGATATGTTTCAACGGGCGCACAGATCTACACATTTGTCGTGGGACTATGACCGCCTCACACTATAGGGAGCATGTCATTGACAACGCTGCTATTGGTGAAACTTTTCAATTTCTAGACGATAACGCTAGACCGCACCGTGCAGCCATAATTGAGAATGCGCGCGAGGAGCTCGGTATTCCATATTTACCAATACCTCCGCACTCACCAGATTTGAAGTGCATAGAACATGCATGAGATATACTCCAAAGAAGATTAGATAATCATCAACCTACCCCAGAATCCTTAAATTGTCTGAGAGAGCTTCTGCCCCGTTTATGGAACCAAATTCGTCAAGAAATGTTCAACAACCTCGAGATGTCAAGCTGTTATTGATGCCTGTGGAGGCCATACATTGTATTGATAGTCCTAAAATGCTCGAATTCTCTAGGAATAAAATTTCGTTATTTTACTCGATTTTTCTTAACCAACCTGTATACGCTGCAGACCTACAGGCTCAAATTAATTAAAAATCTTATTTTAACTATAGTTTTTTGCAATTTGAGTCAATATCCCTAACTCATGTGGAGCAGTTTATCCGAGAATATACAACTCAAAAACTCTATGTTCCCGAGATTTTGTGGAAAATGTTGAAATCGCTTAGAAAATCCAATTATTTTATTCCACTCCTCTTGATGACATAATAAAACTGCTATTTTTCCTTTGGGAAGGATAGTTACGGTTGTGACGATCCTGAAAATTTTATAGCATACACTTGGAGGCCCTGAGTGAAGTTTTCATTCGGAAGATTGACTGCGAAGTGGGCGGAGCAAGGATGGGATATTCAAATTTGTAGTTCATATATTGGAAAAAAACCATTGTAACGTATGTCCCATATGTTTTGGCACAAATTTCAGAGACCAAAAAAGTGACAAAAATTATACATTTGTTTATTGTATATACACATTAATAAACGTTTCAGAAGCAACAAAACTATCAATTCAAATTAAATAAATAGGGCCATTATCTTCCACACAGCGAAACTTTCTACGAATACATAGCATCAGGTTTTGGACGGTATCTAGATTGATTTCTCGGATCTTTCTGTATATTCGGGGTCGAAGTTCCTCTTCATTTTTGGCTTCCAACTCTCCATCGTGAACTCTTCGCGGTGAGAGAGCCGAAAAATCTTCTATGGGTTGAGCCTGTGGAATGTTAGGTGGATTGCCGTTTCGAGGAACAAATATTTTGGTCAGCTAGCCCATCTTCAGTTCCTCTTGCATAGTGCCTGGACAAGAGGTCTAACCAGAACATAAATATCATCTCCAGTGTGTTCTGCTTCTATAAAATTAACCAGCGATATAGTTAGATGTCCTATATTCACTAGTTTTTTTAGCGAAGTACGAACCTTGATTTCCGCTCTTCTTGCCAGTCTTACGGTCCTTGCTGGAGCAAAAATTCTAGGTCTTCCTCTTTCTGCAAATGTCATACAAGGAATACCTTGCTCACATTCAGCGATTGTCCGATAAATAGTTCTACAGGATATATTCTGATTTTCAAAACTGCGTATTATCTCGGCTTTATCGACTCGCCCAACTAAATTATGAATACGTTTACGAATTTCTTTTTTGTAAGCCATATCGACTTAACCACTTCAACAACTGAAGTTTTAAAGTGAAGTCAAGGTTACAAGCAAACTTTTATTTCAATATCAACCTATTGTCTTCTTCTTATCACCACCATATTGGTCCATGAAATTTGTGCCAAATCTTAGGTTACATGAATCCACAAATAGATTCTTATATGTATTCTCTATATATTGAATCAATACTTACTAAGAATTGTAGAAAGGTGAATAAATAAACAGATCTTTGCGTACTGCGCTGCTGAATGCCCTAGTAATCTACAGGGTGACTGGTGACGTAAGGGACAACGGCTAAGTGGAGATAGAGGACCTCAAACTGAATGAGAATTTGGGTTTCAAATGTCCCATAAGGGTATTCGTTTCGGAGATATAGGGTGATTTATGAAAAAATGCAAAATCTATGAACTCCCATATCTTCGTTAATATGATATATTTTTCGCTGATATTTTACATGTTTATTCATACAGGCATTTTCTGTCAGCATAAGAAAAAAAATTGAAAAAATTGCTGGACCGTACTCAAAAATTTCAATTTACATGTCAAGTGAGAAATATCACACGGTATATGAGATAAAATAAAATCAAATGGAAATTTGGAAAGAGGGAAAAAAACTGATGAAATATCTGTTTTTTGTTTGAATGGCACAAATTTTCTTTCGTTCCTATGATATGTTGAAGTAAGAATTTCACAATATTTTTATATTCAAATCATGAAAATTATTACTACTGATAGAATAGGGAATTTCCTGACAGGTGGATTGGTCGGGGAGGTTTTAGGAATTGGCCTGCTAGATCACCCGATCTAACTCCTTTGGATTATTTCCTATGGGGTCATCTTAAGGATACGGTGTATAAAGAAACAATAACAAGCCGTGAACATTTTAAGAGCAGAATAACTGAAGCATGCGAAGAAATTAAAACAAATATTCCTCTGATTAGAAAAGCTGTGCTTCATTTGTTCAAGAGAGGCAATAAATGTATGGAGGTGAACGGCTCTCATTTCGAACATTTGCTCACTTGATTTTTTTATGAATTATATTTGCGACTTTTTCTATTTTTGTGTTTGAGTATCCAACTCTTTCATCACCCCATCGTCCCCATCTACAACAAATTTTATATGGCATCGAAATATCAATTGATAAAAATAGATTTCAAGATTTGAAGGAATATTTTGATGCCAGGCTCATTCTAGCGCCTCGAATTCAAGGTTTTTTCTTTCAGTAGTACTAATTTTCATGATTTGAATATAAAAATTTTGTAATATTCTTACTTCAACATATCATAGAAACGAAAGAAAATTTGTGCCATTCAAACAAAAAACAGATATTTCATCAGTTTTTTCTCTCTTTCCAAATTTCTATTTGATTTTATTTTATCTCATATACCGTGTGATATTTCTCACTTGACATGTAAATTGAAATTTTTGAGTACGCGACAGCAATTTGTTCAATTTTTTTTTCTTATGCTGAGCGAGAATGTATGAACTGTATGAACAAACATGTAAAATATCAGCGAAAAACATATCATATTAACGAAGATATGGGAGTTCATAGATTTTGCATTTTTTCATAAATCACCCTATACCTCCGAAACGAATACCCTTATGGGACATTTGAAACCCAAATTCTCATTCAGTTTGAGGTCCTCTATCTCCACTTAGCCGTTGTCCCTTACGTCACCAGTCACCCTGTACATCAAGAGTATATTCTAAAACTTTTTTGTTCAATTTTTTTTTCTTATGCTGAGCGAGAATGTATGAACTGTATGAACAAACATGTAAAATATCAGCGAAAAACATATCATATTAACGAAGATATGGGAGTTCATAGATTTTGCATTTTTTCATAAATCACCCTATACCTCCGAAACGAATACCCTTATGGGACATTTGAAACCCAAATTCTCATTCAGTTTGAGGTCCTCTATCTCCACTTAGCCGTTGTCCCTTACGTCACCAGTCACCCTGTACATCAAGAGTATATTCTAAAACTAGTTGCAGAATGGGCTCCTATTCCAATACGGATGCGCTCCTTCGTCGCTCGTTTTCGAACGCATGAGGATTGGAATTGCATTCTGCAACGAGTATTAGACGATATTTTCTCTATTTCACTCAAATTTTGTGAAATTCAATGAAAAAATTCAAATTATAGGTCCTAGTGACTTTCATATTGTATCTTGGCAGTTGGTGTGAATGTTAGGAAATACGAAAATTGACGTTTCAAAATTGACGTCTGCTGAAATTTAAAAGGATCGGAAGTCATTGCTGACAACCACAAAACGAAAAATGTTACTGAAAACGATGCTGTAATGAATTCATTACAGCACTGTTTTTAGTATGTACTGTAATGAACTCATTACGATACTGAAATAGGGAAAAACCTTTTCACATTCTTAGAGTGACATTCAAGTACGATACAAAAAAAATAAAAGAATTCCGATTTAAAAAAAAATCGAAAGCCTGATATTTCGATGAATATTTGAGAAAAATAGAAGGAAAGTGTATTGTAGTTGTATTTTACAAAGGAGGAAATTTAACTTTGCACTTACTGCCCACATGAAGTTTCGATCAAACATTACTGTGGATATACGAAAGGCGTTCTTTGTAGCTGTGATTCCGGCAAAACGAATAGCCAATATTTCCGAAGTTATTTCAGCCAAAGTATAAAACATCAAGGTCTTTTCTAGAGTCATCTACGGATTGATTGAGCAGCGATAAACTTACCTTCATATGGTCTATTTGAGCTTGAAGAAGTTGAGACTGAGCCAACTGGTCGAAGTTTAGAACAGCAAAAGTTCCCATATACTGAAACAAAAAAATTCCTATCAATCAACTGACCTGAAATTTGGCCGAAATAATAGCTTTCATTCTATATCTTTTCAAGGATCAAAAAAGACTGTTGAAACGATGTGTGGATACTCAAAAACTTTTTATATAAATGAAGTACTTCGCGTGATAATGTTAGTGGTGATGTGATCTATGAATATCTCGTTAATTCAGAGCCTTACACTGTTGAGGATTATACCGGATTATACTGTATTACCTTTCTAATTGCAGGCATTCTTTCTAACTTTGTGACACAAATTCTTTTCACATTGTCCGATAATTATGTGCCTGATACACTGCGCAAAAAAATTAACGCACATTATGGAAATCTCAAATTTATTCTACAACTGAAGGTGTTCAATGATGATTATTTTTATCAGAATTATGCATGCATATGTTATCCACTTTCAACGTTTTTCTTCAATACAGATGTTTTCTCCCAGCAGGAATAAAAAAAGATGATATTATCACATTTTGAATGTATTGGCTCCATTCTAAAATCAGTTGTTCTCGATCAATTCTAGTGATCAATAGTTTTTCTTTCGTTTGATTTTCTACACTCGATCGCTATGCAACGCGAAACACGCAATTTGACCCAAGAGGAATGTGCCCAAGCGGTAGTTTTGCGAGAAGAAGGGTGGATATACACAAGAATTGCAGAAAGGTTTGGAGTTTCCCATACAAGTGTGTCCAGACTGTTGCAGCGATTCAGGGAGACAGGTATGAATGTCCGAAGACCAGGACAGGGTAGACCACGGGTAACAACTGCCATTCAAGAACGTTACTTGAGAGTTTCTTCGTTGAGACAACGGTTTGCAACCGCTCGCCTCCTTCAAAATCAGTTTGAGGAAACTCATGAGGTGCAAATTAGCACTCAGACAATAAGAAATCGCCTCAGAGAATATGATTTAAGGCCTCGTGTCGCGGCAAGAGGCCCAGCTCTTACCCCAGCCCATCCAAGGGCGCGTTTGGATTTTGCGGGAGAGCATATCCATTGGGAAGAGGCCGATTGGGAAAGAGTTCTCTTCACAGATGAGTCTAGATTCTGCCTCTACCATTATGCTCGACGTTCCCTTGTATACAGACGTCCACATGAAAGATATGCTCAGTGCAATTTCCTGAATACTACTGGTTTCGGAGGAGGATCGATTATGGTATGGGGTGAAATATCTTTGACTGCTCGCACAGACCTAGTGGTCGTTGATAATGGAGCTATGAATGCTGATAAGTATATAAGGAACATTCTTGAAGAGCATGTAGTGCCATTTGCCCCATACATTGGTAAAAATTTCATTTTTATGGACAATAATGCCAGATCCCATCGTGCGCGCATCGTTCAGGAGTACCTTGAAGAGGTTGAAGTCTCTCGAATGGAATGGCCAGCAAGAAGTCCAGATCTCAATCCGATTGAGCAGGTTTGGGACAACCTTAATAGAAGGCTGAGAAGTTCAGAAAATCATCCAGCTACTCTTAATGACTTAGGAATCCAACTCGGAGAAATCTGAGAAGGTTTAGATCAGAACATTTCAAGATCACTCATTATGAGTATGAACCGTCGTTGCCGAGCTGTAATTAACGCAAGGGGTGGATATACCAAGTATTAAATCGTTTATCAGAATTTCAGTATTTTGAAAATTGTTCATTTCTCTTCTTTCACATAAGATTCGGTGGAATCCTGATTTTTTTTTCCATTTAATGTGTCTTGTTTCGTTCAAAACCTTTCCGAGAGAACATTAAAACTAAGTTATAAAGTCAATGTAGAGTTAACTTTCATTAAAATTGAGATTTTCAGAATGTGCGTTAATTTTTTTGCGCAGTGTATTTTTTGCGTTAATTCGATCCCAGCACTTAATATTACCCAGGCAATCAAGAAATAGATATAGGATTTCACAACTCTCAAGAAACAGACAAAGCAAGATTCCATTGTTCTTGATTTTTTTGTGGTTCATTCAATCTGTATTTTTTTTTTAATTTTTATGACAATATTTTTCATCATACAGTTCATTTCTCTGCTAAAGGAACCAGAATCATGATCCACAGTGCAGATGTGATGAACAATATCGGAAACTAGGTCTCCCTATACGACCTAACACAAGCTTCTATTCAAAAGAGTCCCATATTCCCGAACTCTCCAACACCTAAATTCCCCTAGAAAAGAACGGAACCATTCGAGCACGGTTCTCAAGTTCCCTCTTCTCCGCATCAGTTGGAGGAAAGTAGTGAAAATGGATATTTTCCGAATGCATCCCAATGAAAGGGAGTAAATGAATTTCATCATTATATTCAGGAGCAAAATGATGCCCTCCAGCCATTACACATATGATCCGTGAAAGTAGGTCGAGTGCTCTGCATCGCGACAAAGATACTTGTACGTACGTCAAACTCGAGACCCTTTTCACTCCGAGCGTCACATTTCCATTAACTTGTCGCCCAGAGGCGTAACTTTTAAGACTTTTCAGGAACTTTTTCTCTTCCTTCGCTTAATTTGAATATAGAGGGAATCGGATGGACTTTGAGGATCGACGCGTTTCAGTATCACACGGAATTGTTTTGTGAGATGACGTATGTCCTAAAAGTATTGGCACAAATTTCATAGTCCAATATGGCGGTGATAAGAAGAAGACAATAGATTGCTATTGAAATAAAAGTCGATAAGGCTTACGAAAAAAAATCAGAAAAATATTTATAATTTAGTTGGACGAGTCGATAAAGACGAGATAATACGCATTTTTGAAAATCAGACTATACACTATAGAACTATTCATCGGACAATCGCTGAATTTGAGCAAGGTATGAACTTTGCAGAAAGAGAAAGACCTAGAGTTTTTGCTCCAGCAAGGACCATAAGACTGTTAAGAAGAGCGGAAAACCAGGTTGGTACTTCGCTAAGAAAACTAGCACGTCAATATAGGACATGTAACTATATCGCTGGTTGATTTTATTGGAGCAGAACACGCTGGAGACTATATTATGTTCTGGCCAGACCTTGCGTCCAGACACTATGCAAGAGAAACTCAAGATTGGCTAGCCGACCAAAACGTACCATTTGTTTGGCGAAACGGCAATCCCCCTAACCCGCCACAGGCTCGACCCATAGAAGATTTTTCGGCTAACTTATCGCGAAAAGTTTACGATGGAGGATGGGATGCCCAAAATAAAGAAGAAGTTCGACGCAGAGAAATCTATCTAGATACCATCCAAAACCTGATGCTAGGTGTTCCCAGAAAATTGGGCTTTATGGAAGATAATGGCCCTCTTCATTCAATTTGAATTGATAGTTTTGTTGCTTCTGAAACGTTCATTAATGTGTATCATAATACAATGAACAAAAGTATAATTTTTGTCACTTTTTTGGTCTCTGAAAATTGTGCCAAAACTTGTGGGACATACGTTACATTTTGTTAGATATATAATTTGATAAGAGCTTTGTATCATCTTGAATGGTAGGAATAATATGCAGAAGAGAACGTTGATGATTGATTCAGTTTTGTTTTGAGCCACCTAGTCACTTCTTCAAATGAATGGAACTCAGACTAGGAGATATGAATGAACCTCGTTTTTTCTTGAATATTAAAAATGAGTGTCTTCAAAATATTCTAGTTCCGTCATTGATGAATTGAAGTGAATCATTGGATCATGCATCAAAAGTTAAATCTCTTGGACCTAAACTCTTCTGTGTTCTTGTAAAGTACAACGCTACAGCTACGGGAGATGTAAAACATGACACTTCTATGGTGAAGATATCCAGGATTAACACAAGATTTGTAGAGTTCTCGCCGTCTTGCAAAAGGAAGCTTGTTCAGCTAAGGTGGATATAACAGAATTAGGTTGTCATTAAAAAAACAGATACACATTTTTTGGGGCATAATCCTTCATAATGAAATAATTGGTGAATTCCCCTGGTACATTTGTTCGATGAGAAATCACGTCGATAGCTTGGATAGAACAGTTATCGAATATGTGCATCTCCCTGGAACACCCTATATGCACTCATGAATAGTCCTTATTACAAATGTCCTTCAAGATAAGTTGACTCGAAACAGCTAATATTTTCGTTAAAATATAATAACTTCCAGTGAATTGGTGCTAATCATGCGAAACTTTGAAGACCAGATGGTGTGCCGCCTCTGAAGTTTATTCCATTCCTCGGTTTTCCTTTTCTGTAGGCGGTCAACACTCCTCAGGGCATCTGTATTCTGTATATCAGAGTATCACAAAGTTGTCCAACTCCTTGGCCTCTGGTTATTTGGAGGGAACAGGCTAATTCCGGACAGTCCGGCAAATCAGGAGTTCAGCTTTTCCTTACTCAATGTCATCCTGAATTCTATAAAACGTAAAGGGCGTCTTCATTTTCTTTCAATTAGGCTATGTGGAATAGAATGAAATGAATGATTTCTTGAATTTTTAATCAACATCGTCGTGTTCACTCAGTGAGAATAATTCTCACAGGGAACAAATTCATAAAGATACGGGGTCACCCTGGCATGTAAAAACAATATCTATCAATTTCATATAAACAATGATATTTTTGGCGAAGATTTAGACAATTATTGGGCATAGTTTAGAAACATTTACATGATTTAACTCAAAATTTAGAGAATTCTAGAGGTTTATTCGCCATATGTTGAGCTATTTCCGATGAAGAAGCAATTTTTACGAACAACTAGATGGATTGACCTCTTCCTGTCATTGTCAAAAAAATAAAAAATTCGAAAGGAACGCCATTGAAACAGCCTCGAAGAAAACATCCAGGTGACAGTGATATGTGGATGATACCTTTGTGATTTATGGTCACAGTGAACAACAACTGAATGTCCTTCTTCAACACCTCATTTTTTTTCCATAAATGGTCAATCGATGTTGTGGCTGTTTATAATGTTCATTCCTTCAGATTTTGGTTTTAAGTTTTTCAAATAAATCAATGTTTTTGAACATAAAGAAGAAGGAGTTCATATACAGTGCGAGTCAAAATTATGGAACAAATTCATTTTCTCGGAAGAAATATATTTGGCAACAAAATCCTGAAACAGGTCGATTGTTGTTTCACTTTTACTGAATTTTTATGCATTTTGGAAGGATTTTTGTTGCACCCTGTGCCATCCCCATCAACTCTCTGAATGTTTTGAATGGGGAAAGTGGGTCATGTGGTACTTTTTTGGCAAGGTCTTTGTATCTTCTTTGCAGGCGTGCCGAAATTTTCAAGGAAATTTTTTTTGGAAGAATAAGTTAGTTCAAAGAGATTTTCAGTATATGCACTTTGTCATGACTCCTTCATTGAATTGAAACATTTTATAGAAACGTTTTAACTTCAGTAGAAAAGTACTAATAACATACCTACCTTAGATCATAACTGAAGCGCAGTGTTTCACACATTTTAATTTTTCACGTGAGGGGGTTGAAAGTTGTGCATGAAAAAATCTGTAATGGTCGACTCTCATTCGGTGACAAATTTCATCAGGTACCATTTTCTCAAAGAAAATGAGCCATTACAAAGTGCACATACTGAAAACCTCTTTGAACTAACTAATTTTTCAAAAAAAAATGTTTTTCTTGGAAATTCTGTGTAGATAATACAAAGACCTTGCCAAAAAGTACCCCATGACCCACTTTTTCCATTCAAAACATTCAGAGAGTTGATGGGGATGGCACAGGGTGCAACAAAAATCCTTCAAAAATGCATAAAAATTCGGTAAAAGTGAAACAAAAATTTACCTGTTTCAGGATTTTGTAGCCAAATCTTTTTCATCCGAGAAAATGAATTTGTTCCATAATTTTGACGCGCACTGTATATAAAATACGCTAAGTGTTAGTATGTTGATATCCCTGAAATGTCATCTAGAGCTGCATATCTGGCTCAACCCTGGAATGGTTCTGAGAAAGATCCAGTAACATCGCCAATTCGGAGCAGTCAATCGTCATGTTACAACCTCCGACTGAGAGATATCCCCGAAATTACTATTGAACCACGGCAAGAATGCCCGAAATACTCTGAATTTCATGGATTTAGTTACCCTGTATCATTCAAACGGAACGGACTTTTGAAAAAATGATTGAAACATCGATTTGTTTGTGCCTAAGATCGCACAGTCGGAAACTCTTCAAACGGTCGGGGCTAATCTTTTTGACTTGACAACAATTCCTCATGAATAAGATTTGACTCTTCCTAATTTCGAAAATTTTCATATTTTTGTTTATTCCTTTTGTCGATATGATTTTCGAATAAATCAGAAGTACATACCTATTTTTAGCGTTTTGGAATTTCGAAAATATCAATCCGCAAATCTCATTTTGCTTACTCCACCAGCAATTACCCCAGGAAGCACTAAAATGAAGCAGCCTCATATTTTGCGTCATTTCAGGCACAACTGAGCGCGACAAAACTCGGTTAAACTCTCTGATGCAGTTACAAAATGCCAGATATGCAATTTTCTAATACTCCATGTCATTATTACTCCGACTACATTTCGCTGTGTGATGTTTCGAGAACGATTAATATTATGTTAATTGGACTATCAGGATAATTGCATTCGTCCTCTTGATTAATTATGGTGCATTTGTTGAACCAGCAATTTCAACATGACTATTTCGTGTATATTGGGTTCGGTTTATTTTAACTAATGCATTCACAACATATTCCGAATGGTTGGGGGATGGCCAATGTTTGGAGTCAATGTGAAAATCGATTAAAATTGTGAGTAATAATTTATGTACAAATGCTGTGAACTCATTTTATACACAGCGATTGCGGTTAAACTCCACATGCTGCACTCTCAAATGAATGATGATGATGGACATGTCTCCATAGCTGAATATGCCAAGAAAGGAACCATGTAATGTAGCCCTATTCGTCGTGAATGTCACACGATAATTATCTGGATTATTCGAAATTTATGGAAATAATTAGGGAGAAAATCTCTGCATGAATCTGTGTACTCTCAAGCAAATAAATTTTCCGGTTGGAATCAGAAAACTCGTGACATTCACGATGTTTATTGAGTGTCTAGACTCTAGATGCACACTGTCCTAGGCAACACAAAGAGATGCCAACGATATCCCTGCGACTTTTTGTTAGGAAATTGTGACGCCGTTTGTTACTTCTTTGAAAGGTATATTAAAACTGAGTAACGTAAATTATTTTTGCGTGAATCCTTCAACTGAATCGTTGAAAATCAGGATGTTGTACTTAAATCATACATTATTCTGTGCTGTGAGGAATTGGTATATGGAAACAAACAAATACCACTTACTTTATCAAGGATTCAATTCAATATAATGGCCTCTATTCAAATTACATTATTCCATATTCACGGTATTGTTCCTAATGTCTGAACAAGTACTGAGATTGCACTTCAACGTGAAAAGAAATAGTGGAAAACAAATAATCTGAATATTCCCAAGAAAATAATGATTATATACTAACTGACAAAGAAACTGCAACACCTAGAAGGAGCTGATCAAATTTTTAATTTTTTTGGTAAAAAATAGATTGCAAGAAGTAAATGATTGAATTCGTAGAAAAAATCGTGAAGGTTTTTTCATGTAAACATTTTTTGTTTCTTGAATATTGTAATCGTTTTTTGCATTTTTTTCGATTTCAAAACAAAACAGCTGTTCGAGGAAATCCAAAGTCAATGTTTATTTGTTATTAAAATGCATAGAGCACGTGTGCGCGCAATTTATTGCAACTAAGTGAATTTGAAAGAGAATTATCGGTCTACAGGAGGCGGTTATCATTTCGAGAAATCGCTAATATAATTCGAAAAGAAATGCAACTACTGTTATGACATATTGTCCGGCGTGGTTTGATAATGCCCAAAATCGAAGATGAGTAGGCAGCCGACGACGAAGGGACACAAATGGAGTTCAAGATTGACGGCCATTAGAGATCGATTTCCGACTACTCGATCTTTGGCTGATGAGTGGTTATGAGAACCAGGCAATCCTGTAACTGTCCAAACGGTTTAACGCCAGATAAGGTCTTTTGGAATGCAGCATTATCGACACCATCTTTTGTTACCTCTGACGGTTGAGCAGCGCCAGCAAGATGACAGTGGTGCAGAGAACGTCAACTTTGGAATGTGGAATGGCATCAGGTCGTCTTTCTTGATGAATCTCGATTGTCCTTGAGTGCACATGATGACCGAAGGAGGGTAAGACGACATCGGGGAAAAAGACGTGAATCACAGTTTGATGTTGAGCGTCATGTACACCGGACAGTAGGCGTTAGGTATGAAGTGCTATTGCACATGCAAGTAGGTCATCTTTAGTCTTCATTCGGGGTAACATGACAGCGCTCCGCTACCTTCAAGAAATACTGGAGTTCTCCCTTTCCTTAACCGGCTCGAGAATCCAATATTTCAGTAAAATAATGCTCAACCTCATGTTGCCAGTGTTAGTTAAAACTGTTTTGAAGCGACCCATGTGAATCTTTTGCCATGGCCGCCCAGATACCCCGATCTCCCGCCCTTAGAGCATGTTTGGGACATCATGGGTAGAAGGTTTGGAAATTTCCGTGCCACAAAACTTAATTCGAATCAAAAACTAACTTCTCTCTGGAAGAAGCATGTTATTAATTAAATGACCAAATCAATTATAAAATTTTTGTGACAATATGAAGGAAGAATGGATTGAATTGACCTCAGAAAGTGAACCAATATAAAATTTTACTCACATGTGCTGTACCTTCTTTATAGAGGAAGAGCCAGTGACCAATTTTCATATGTCATTTCATATCTCACCAAAATTTACTTGTTTGATATTCAATATCTTCTCGAAAATAAAAAACGTTTGTGCCAGCCCATAATGGCCGGAGTAGACTACCATAAGCGCTCAAAGAGGCCAGAAAATTACACAAAACTTTCAGGAATTGTTATTGATAATATATTGAATCCATGAAAAATAATGACAGAATTTTTTCGTCCCTCCTAAGTGTTGGCAGAACTATTTGAAAATTCATTAAGAACAGCTGTACCTACTTATGTCATTTCGGTACGCTTGAAATTTACAGGAAATAAGGAAAATGTGTCTAGAAACCGGATTATAATCATGAAAGAAATTTTTTACATTACGAACCATCTGCCGGAACGAGAAATGTTGCCGCGCAAGTGCGAGCGAAATGAGCTTATTCATAGTTGCAAGTCAGACCGAGACCGCATATTGGGCATGTACCTATTATTGTCAATTAAAGGAATAAATTAAAGGAATTAAAAGTGTTTAGTTTTAACATTACAACAGTTTATTTAGTAATAAACTATTCAAAAAAATATGCTCTTCCTACGCATCCTCAAAATTTGTTTCCACATCGTCGTAATCTTGGTTGACATTTTCAATGAATGAAGAATGAAGAATCATCTAAATTCTCAAAAAATGAGTAAAAATATTTTCACCAACAGATTATTAATAAACATTGACTTTGCTATAAGAATTTATGCTCGAATCTGGACTGAGCTTCAAGAATTTTTCGAATGGATTGAGGAGGTCTTGAGTATACCTGTGTGACTTACAAAACATTCAAAGAAGTGTAAGATCTCAGTCACATTAAGGGGTAAAAAATAAACCATCAGGGCATTTAAAACCCCAAGTGTTGGGTAGACTAAGAGTAGTAAAAGAGAGTATAAGACTTTCACTGTGAGCTTTAGTATTACGAGTACATAGCGAATACCCTTATCATGGGATGAGGGAAACGAAACTGAAAAGAAAACAAATTCTATAATTTCATAAAAGAATTTTAGCTTCCTCCACATAATTTTCGTTCAACTTTTGATGAGTCTCGTAAATGCCCAATATGCTCTAGGTCTGACTTGCAAATTTGAATTAGCTCATTTCGCTCGCATTTGCGCGGCAATATTTCTCGTTCTGGCAGATGGTCCGTGATGTAAAAAATTTCTGTCATGATTATAATTCGCTTTCTAGACACATTTTCTTTATTTCCTATAAATCTCAAGCGTACTGAAATGACATAAGTATACAGCTGTTCTTAATGAATTTTCAAAGAGTTCTGCCAACACTTAGGACGGACGAAAAAGTTCTGTCATTATTTTTTATGGATTCAATATATCATCAATAACAATTCCTGAAAGTTTTGTGTATGATACTATGACATAGTTGAACCTAATTTTCTGGCCTCTTTGAGCGCCTATGGTAGTCTACTCCGGCCATTATGGGCTCTGGCAGAAATGGTTTTTATTTTCGAGCACATATTGAATATTAAACAAGTTACTTTTGGTGAGTTTTGAAATGACATATGAAAATTGGTCACTGGCTCTTGGTCTATTGTATATCAACTTATATTATTTCTAATTAACTTATTTCTATCACAGATCCTATCTTTGAAATTACGATATATCTGAAAAAATCGAACTTCGCAGACACATCTACTCAACAGGTGAACTTAAAAAACTAGTTGAGATTGTAACGAGACGAAGGCCTTTTCCCATGTGCTTGAACCAACCATGGACGATGTATTCACGTTCTCTATAACTCTCACACAAAAATTTTATGTTCTTGAGATCTTCAATGAATCTTCGGGGGTTCGCAATATAAATTTCTTATTCTCGGTATTCGGCACTCATGAAAATATGTTCCAAAATTTATCAGCTCGGTAGACGAAATAGTTCCAGCCTCTCTTCTTACTCAGATTTATGATGAAGTGTCTTTGGTATCTATGTTCCTTCTTGATTTCTTCTCCTAAAAAAATCCAGAGATGGGCGCTGGTAGTATGTTTCCAAATTAATGGAGACTTATATGAAATACTGATTTCCAAGATAATGAAGATAAATCTCCATTTTGATTGAGTTATATTTTTATGAGGAATAGTTAAAATATTTCATATCGCAGAATGTAAAGTACAATTCGAATAAAACTGTATCCCTAGTATCGCATATAATAAAACGGTAACAAATTCATCGTTCATCCTCAAGCAAAACCGCATATTTCGGATGATATCAGCGAGACAATTCATGGAGACAGTCGAGCAACGAATTATTTACTCGGTTTGCAACACGCCGCCATGAAATCTCGAAAATCACTCAAAAGTAATATCTCAAGTTCGCTGGGGGCAATTACTCAGACTCTTGTTTTAAGGGCGTCACATAAAATGTGATATGTACCTCGGAAGCCGACACACGACATTAAATTCGCCTTATATCCCTGGGGATTTATCGCGATATAAAAATTAAATTTAACGACAAGAATCAGCCGAGCGTACTGCGATGAAACTCCCTTCAATTACGATATGTGTGCGATTCAGGGTACAGAAATCTGCACGGCGGGAAAAGTGTCACTTTGTTACATAACAGGCTCCGTTTTATAGGCACTGAAGTTCAGAAAGCTTGGATTGAAAGTTCATATTGGAGGAGCACATGGAAAAGTATCTGACTATCTGAATAAAGTTTTTTATAATCAGATTTCGATACCATTACCCCAGTTCATCGCAAAATTGGACCATCTTCGTTTCATTCTCGAAAAAGTTTCATATCTATTCGATGAAACTTACGGTTTGAATGATCAGTTTTGAGTACAGATAAACACAGGCATATATGCTCGTATTCAAGCAAGACTATTTGCGGTACTCTTGATGAATTTTTTTATTAAACTAACTAAAGATACTGCAATACCTAGAAGGAGCTGTTTAAATTTAAAATTTCTTTGGTAAAACATAAATAGTATAGAAAGGAATAAATGATTGAATTTGAAGAAGAAAATCGTGAGGGTTTTTTCATGTAAACAATTTTTTGTACAACTGCTATTAAAAGTGACACTTTTAATGACAGCAAACTATGTTAAAATTGATTGTTTACGTGGAAGCGTGTTGAAAATATTTTTAACATTAGTGTTAAAAATATTTTTAGCACTCCATTTTCTTATGATGAAATCAGATGAAAAAAAAATCGGCAATTGCAAATTTTTATTATCAATATTTAACAATCATTACTTATGAACATAATGAAAAAATATGGTTTGTTTATGAATTCTTGCGATAAGTGCTCTATTATCAAAATTATTTTATTCCATAATTTCATATTCTCTCCGTAAATTTAAGATTTCGAATGCCTTGAGAATGGAACAGTGCTGTTTCGAAACGTTGGCTTGAAGAAATTTGTTAAGGAGAATTATATAGTCCGATTCCTGATATTTTGTTTTTATTATTATCAATACAATGGACGAAGAAAATTTTAATGACTCAATTACTTATGAACATATTGATCGTACAACACGAACACTTACTAATATTAATGCCCTGTTACGTTAGGGAGCTTCGCAACACATTATTAGAATCGTCAGCACCATCAGTACTTGTGGAAACCGGAAGTACAATATTAGATGATGATGATCCAAAATCTGTTGATGTTGGGAGAATTTTTTCAGCAATGACATTTCTATATGCAATGGAATGATCAACATAGCCCTCGGCTACCGTCGAAGACTTCCATCCACCATGTTTTTTTATATCCGTAATATTTGCTCCTGATTCTGCTAGCAATGAAGAGGAGGATCTTCGAAAACAGTGTCCTGTATGTTGCTTTGGTTCTGGCAGTTTGATGAATTCGGCAACAATAGATGGAATTTTCCCAAATATATTGATACCAACTGGATTGGCAGTGCATTTATTATTCATGTATTTCAGGAAAAAACGACGATAACAGGTAAATAAAATTCAATTTCCACAAACAATATTTAATTTTGAACAACGATCGTTTCGCCTCACTGAGGCTTCGTCAGGTTCTACATTTGAACTAATTGGGTGGTATAATAACAGGCCATTATATAGGATATACAGGTATACATGGGGTTGTTTAGATGGTATTCACAAGTTACAAGAAGAAGTACCGACAGGGGCAATAAAAGTTATTGAGTTTTGCCGCTGGTTTTTCCAATCTACGTGAAGATATTCAACAACGGCGATCTATTAACATCCGTTTGGTCATTTAACAAAATTTTTTGAGAATTATATCTGTTAATTTCAAGTGATTCTAATAGTGTTAATCTTGATCCTTTACTCTCGATATGGATAATTTCGTAATTGTGGTTGAAATTATGACCAAATTCTCTTAAATGGTCGGCGTATGTTGAATGTGGACTATTTGATGTATAACTCTTCTGGTGTTCATGGATCCGTTTTTTAAATGATCTGCCGGTTTGACCAATGTAGACCAATGGGCAATCATCACAAGTAAGCTTGTAGACACCCGATTTATCATCTTTGTTCGATTTATCTTTGTTATTTTTAATGTATTTATCTAAGTTGTTGGAGGTTCTGAAAGCTGAAGTATAATTGAAATTGTCTCTAAAATAATTGGCAATATTTTCAGATAATCTATTAATATATGTGATTCGGATATATTTTTGTGGGTTGGGGTCTTTTATGATTGGATAAACATAGGTTAATGCTATTTTGTTCTGTTTGTTTGTTATCATATTATCTATGATGTGTGGGTTGAAACCATTATTAATAGCTATTTGTTTAATTATATTTAATTCTTTTGTAAAATTCTGGGAGTTCAAAGGAAAATTTAATAATCTATGAATAAAACTATTAAAATTTTCCTTTGAACTCCCAGAAGTGCATCAATGTCAAGACGTGTTGGACAGAGTGTATAGATAATAACGTTTAAACCGCTCCTTCTGAGTGTTGCTGTTTCTTTGTCTGTTAGTATATAAACATTATAAGCAAACTGAGCACTCTTGAGAAAAATGAAATTTTACATTTATGTTATCAAGTGAAGCTTTAATTGTGATGACTTCAGTTGGTGAATGATCATATTTTACAATTGGATGGAGCATATTTGGACAGTTAATTTGTGAATCATTCCACTAAGCTTGTTGAAAAGCACATCTCGAATCTAAACATTATAATAGGGATTGAGTAATACTTAAAATCGAAGGTTTTGCAGTTAAATTTATGACACTACACCATTTTCTCCAAACAATTTCAAACCGAAAAATTCAAATCAAACGCAAAGAAAAAAGATTCACATGCAGCTTTCGATCAGCCCACTTCTTGTTGCCTTGCTTTATTCATATTTTCTCGGAGTATCCTCAGGAAAATATTTTTCCCTCTGCCCTCTCAGCTTTCACGACCAGAATACAAATTACTTTCTTTTCCATTATTCAAATGTGTCCTAAATATTCCAGTGATGTATAATAATAAATTAAATCAGGAAGTCAACCGATGAGTATATGTTATTTTCGGTAAAATATTATGATTTATTCAAGCTGACGCTTTGAATTGCTGATAGGTATTTGTTGGTCGATATTAATGGGTCT
This sequence comes from Adalia decempunctata, assembly GCA_951802165.1. Lineage (NCBI taxonomy): Eukaryota > Metazoa > Arthropoda > Insecta > Coleoptera > Coccinellidae > Adalia > Adalia decempunctata. The sequence goes on from OX637701.1 coordinate 21,065,058, forward strand.
TTGATACCGATGGAGTGGTTGAGGTTGATTTATTGAACCGAAGCTGCAGGATATTTCAGAATTTTTAATTGATGTTTTTGGTGACTTTCCAGAAAAATTGTTGAATCTCTCCCGCAAACAAAAAAAATAATTATGATTTGTGGGAATCCTTCCTATTTATCGGTTTCGTCATCTTGATTTGATGAATGTGGTTACAGCACTAAGTAAAATGATGTACTTCTTGCTTGTGTGTGCTTGAATATAAGATGAGGTTGAGGAATCAGAGCTTAAATGCTTCATCCTTCAAACTTTTATTTTTCCGATATCCAGCACTTTCTAGCGGACGCCCTGATAAAACCGTATAAAATTCAAAGGTGATCTACCGTATTTATCAAATTGCTAACTCAGCAGACACCTTTAATTCTCCCTGAAATTCCTTTAAACTCTAAAGGAAGCAAATTTAACGTTTTCCTCAGAAATTGTAGATTTCTATATCATAGTTTCCTATCATATCATATGGCCCGTTTCATCGATCGGCAAGCTCTCGGAATTTCCAGTATTCTATCCTTGCGAGTTTCCTGCACCAGTATTATAAACTGAATGCTAGCGCCATCTCTACAGGACTAATTCACATCCTTTCTCGAAGGACATGAATTTCAGTATTCTCTGGAGACAATTGGGACATTTGTAGGAAACTCAGAGCAAAATTGGATGAGTAGTCAGTTATATGGGGGACTATTCTATTGAACATATTGGCGTCATCTCCATTTCATGGTTTCATCGATCGGCAAGCTCTCTGCGTTTTCAGGATTCTATCCTTGCGAGTTTCCTTCACCAGTATTATAAACTGAATGCTAGCGCCATCTCTACAGAGCTAATTCACATCCTTTCTCGAAGGACATGAATTTCAGTATTCTGCGGAGAAAATTGGGGCATTTATAGGAAACTCAGAGCAAAATTGGATGAGTGGTCAGCTAAATTGGGGACTATTGAACATATTGACGTCATCTTCATTCGATGGTTTCATCGATCGGCAAGCTCTCTGCGTTTCCAGGATTCTATCCTTGCGAGTTTCCTTCACCAGTATTATAAACTGAATGCTAGCGCCATCTATACAGGGCTAATCCACATCCTTTCTCGAAGGACATGAATTTCAGTATTCTGCGGAGAAAATTTGGGCATTTATAGGAAACTCAGAGCAAATATGGATGAGTGGTCAGCTAAATTGGGGACTATTGAACATATTGACGTCATCTTCATTCGATGGTTTCATCGATCGGCAAGCTCTCTGCGTTTCCAGGATTCTATCCTTGCGAGTTTCCTTCACCAGTATTATAAACTGAATGCTAGCGCCATCTATACAGGGCTAACCCACATCCTTTCTCGAAGGACATGAATTTCAGTGTTCTGCGGAGAATATTGGGGTATTTATCGGAAAATCAGAGCAAAATTGGATGAGCAGTCAGCTTTATTGGGGACTATTGAACATATTGGCGTCATCTTCATTTGATGGTCTGAAGTACTCGAAAAGTGATTCACAAAATAATTTCAATTCTGCCAATAAACCTAGAATTGGAGTAGAATTCTTTATGAAATAATTTAACTTCACATAACTATCACCTTCAGATTCGAATATACTCGAAACAATGAAAACTATTCAATGGAACCTAAAAGAACGTTTTCTTGTGTCACAACTCACAAATATTGTTTTCATCTCGTGCCGCATATATGAAGGTATCTAAAAAATCACAAAGTACAAAATCCTGAAAAAGTAGATGTCTGCTTTCAGTGCTCCTGATACAACGACAGAATCATTCGTTATCAAGACGTTTTCACAAAAAATCATATATTGCAATATTTGAATTTATCTCGAAAATATTTTACCGTTGCTTTATTGAAAAACATTTGAAGCATTGATGTCGGTGAAGTCATATTCCAACCATCTTAAGCCAATTTCCTGAAAATTTCGATATTGCAGTGTTAGAATTTTTACACGAAAATATTAGTTTCGAGGGACTGAACTTGAGTGAATGATAAATTTTGAACACAGTCAAGAGAAAAATTGATCTCAGGAAATGCAAATTCCGATTTTTTTCAGGAAGCTTTCCCAAACATTCAGTTATTGAAATATTCAAATTTAACGCGAAATTATTTGACACAAAGGACTCCAGAATCATTGAAATCAGTGTAATATTTCTACTAGCTCAAGCCAATTTCTAGAAAACTCCGATATTTTCGTGTTAAAATTTTTGGGCGAAAATACATATTCAATTTGTGGGATTGAACTTGAGTAAATGATGAATTTGAACATTTTTGAAAGAATAATAGATAGCAGGAAAAGCAAATTCCGTGTATTACACCTCTTATGTAGATACACCTTTGAGGTTGATCCACTTCAAGTTAGATTTCGATTTCTAAGATCAATTAATGAATAGAAATGTACTTGGCAGCTGTTATGAGAACATCGAAAGAAATAAAATAATCAAGATCTTACTGTATTGCGTATCAGGAGGTTTCATGGAACATCTTTGTTGCCCAAGTTTGAGAATAAATGGATGTATCACGCGAGAATGACATTGCGAATAGAAAGTTCCATACTTTCAATGAACCGCAAAGAAGAGGGCTCAAATAGGTCGAAAAAATGATTAAACTTTTCAAAATGCTTAATTTCATCCCGCTAGAACCGAAACTGCGCCATTCTTCGTCTCATTTCGTATTATTTACGAGTTTACAAACGCTGCGTTTGAACGTTCCAGTTCTCCCGGAGTCCTCATATAATTTGAATGAAGCGATTTTCACTTGCATGAGTGTTCTCAGCGGGTATTTGAGTACATTTTATGTGCAATAAAGTATACTCCGCCAGAAGCAAACATTGTGTTTGGCCAATTTTCAATTAAGGCAACTGCTTCATTGCGGCATGCAAGTGTCTTGAAATAATCAACCACATCTGGGCTCGCGGTCGTTCTATCTACGGATAAACAAAAGATGAACTGTTTCCCGTTATAAAGTTGTTGCGGTACAGTTTCCAGTTATAAGCCCTGTACACTGTTTCAACCATGCGAAGTGGAGTTATCCACTTGTGGTTCGCGTTTAGGCACGGCGATTCGGTTATTACGTATACGTCCACTACATTATTTCCACGTTCGATAATTTGATCTATCCTCTCTGTCTTCTCATATCCGTGATTTTTTTTATTCTCTCACAAGTCGGAGTGAACGGCTAAACACTTTGAACTTGGGTTGAAAAAGAATTTGAGTATAATTTTTGTGGAGCATATAACCTCCATTCGTCTGTTTATCTGGGAACTTTGAGTGAAAAGAGAATTTTATAAAAATGAAATGCATATTTGATGTGGATATGTACTGAAATAAAGAAATGTGGATTTTCATCAAATAATGTATGGTGTTTTCGAATGCAATATGCAGTTAAATCAAACAGAAGGTTTGAAAATCATTGAAAAAAGACAATAAGTCGGAATAAATGATTTTTAATGATACGATTGTTTACATTTCAGAAATATGGTACTAAGTTCTAGACTTCACTCTGATCAATTAAATATGTTTTTCAGAAAAGTGATATGTCATAGATTTGTGATTGAAGAATCTTCTCGATTTTAGTAGAAATTTTTATAATATTCGGCATCCTTTGTCTCAAAATTTTGGATTCTTCTTCGGTTTCTTTTGCCTTTTTCGTGTTTCCTCCTCTTTTTCTAGTCGCAGATATAATTAATACACTTCCGGCTCGATAGAGAAACTCTGTTTCAAGTGAATTTCAGCTCATTCTGTGAATAACTGAGGGATTCGTATCTTGTCGCCATTCCTCCATAACTGCCAAATTGTTTAATTTTTCTAAACAATCTGCATTGCTCTCATTAAAAAAAATCTAGCATATCCTGAACTTCTGAAGTGAATTACAGAATGGCGAAGGCGCTGGTTGCTAAAAAGTATTATTTTCGCCAAGTGACCTCGATGTGCATCGAATATTCGGAAATGGCGGCGTAGAAACCACGGAATTAGTAGTAATTTGGTTTCGTTCAAGACGAATATAAGATTTCGACATTATTTTCATTTATATTATTATTTGAACCGTGGTCACTCATTCATTGAGCAACAAGAAGGTCGCCAATGGTGTTGATAAAACAACGACAATATCCTTAGGAGCCCTGGCCTCCATAGTAGAGTCACTTCATTGCCATTGAGATTTCCTCATACTTCTCATTTATCCGGAAAGAGGAAGCGATGTGAAATTGATGTACTTCTTCATCAGCGTGTGGATTAAGTATATGTGAAATAAAGACACACTGGTTTTCTGAATCTTATTTATTCAGCTATCGATTATCGATAAATTATGCCATCATCAGACTGTTCTGAAAAGACACTCATATTAACAAACGGAGACGATAAACATATAAATTGAAACAGAGCAAAAGCAATATAATAAAATAAAATCCTACCGTCATGAAATACAAGAACAAGCTACAGAATATATATGCAGCATAAATATATAGTAATTTACGTAACAAGTCCGGAAAAAAGGGTTTTTTTGGACGAATAGACAAAATTCTAGGACGAGCCGGAGGCGAGTCCTGGAAGTCTGTGAGTCCAAAAAAACTATTTTCGGGCGTGTTGCGTACAATATTTTTTCGGCAACCATGTAGAATCACAAATCAATGAGAGGACACATTTCTTTATTATCCATTTTGATTATTATTTGAATTGAACAGAACAGAACTGTCATCCGTTATTTCGTTGCTATTGTGATAATCATCACAATGACAACAACAACGTGAGTTTTTCCGGAAAGTACGTACTTTCCGGACTAGGCCGGGAAATGTTACTTTCTCACAGATAAAGCGTCCGGGAAGTGGGTACTTCCCGGACGGTTGCCGAAAAAAGATGTTCTGTAAAAATCCATTATCTGGGAGACATAATATGTATATAAGCAGCCATATACACATGCGTCGCGTTTAAACCGCATATAGAAACAAGAAATCATATGGATCGTAAGTTTCTTATTTTTGGCTGCTGCTTCTAAAGGATCGTCTTAAGAATATTATAATAGCTATTTATGTAACAAGTACATAAATTAGGTCTTTATGGACCCGTCCAAAATTTATGGCAGAGCGAGCAAAGCGAGCGAGGCCAATAATTTGGGTAAGTCCATAAGCCTTATTATGTACGAGTTTGCATACAAAGCTTTATGTTTGACTGCAATGCAGACATTTTATTTTCTGAAATGGCAATTAATATATTCGTCGCTTTATTTCAAGAAATACTTTGAGTGTGCTTTCGCTTATCTTACCTTAGTAACCATCAGCGACCTTAGCAACCTCACTGAACAAAGTTGTTTACTTCGTTAATTCTGTGACAAACGTCATAACAATCCCAAAAATGGATAGTTCGGAAGAGGAAAGCGTGAATAATTTAGCCGCAAGTGCCAAAGAATCTCTCCTACCCACTAAGGGCCGGCTTCACCAAACATTTTAATCTGGTTTAAGGAGATAACTGAGATTACCGATTGACTTTTGACTGGAAAATCACAGAAAATTATCGTTTACTGCCTTAAACGAGATTAAAATCGTTGGTGAAACCCGTCCTAAAAGTGCTTATGAAAATTTGTATGCGGCCTATAACAAGTGGTGTGAAACGAAGAAAATTGCAAAATCGAGAGAAGACTGTGACAGCTGAGTCCAATAAAGTGGTGTCCAATAAAGTGGTGTCCAATAAAGTAGTCAATTCTGGACGCTAAACGAATTCATGAATCAAGTGTTTATGAAGCAGTCGAACATAAATTCTTTTATATCGTTCAATAGATTATTTTCATCTTTTCTTCTAATATTTGTAACTGTTCCATAAGGGTTTATCTATTAAAATTTTTTTCGTGGTGGAGAATATTGACGTCAGTCTTATGGTTATTATAAGAAAGGTGGTTTTCCATTGCTGAATGGGGTCTGTTTTTCACATGTTCAGAGAATCTTATATTAGCAGCGCGTGTAGTCATGCCAATGTAATAAGCCTGACAATCTTCACACCCAATTTTATAGACTCCACTTTTTTGCTCCGTTTTAATCTTTGATTTGTTATTAACAAGGATATTTTCTAAAGTGTTACCTGCTTTATTGGTGACATATTTATATTTCTGTAGGATTGAGATGAGATTAAAATTGAGGTTTCGACAAAAGGGAATGGAGATATATTTCAGAGCCATGCTATGATGTGAGTAGATCTTTTTGACAATGAGTAGTTTCTCCTTTTTTGTTTGATCCAGTTATCTATATAAGTTTTAGGATATTCATTATTTAAGCCAATGATGTATATATTATAATTTTTTTTCATCTGATAAAGGTATAGTATTCAATCTATGGACGCGATACTTATCTTCGTGACATTATCGACATCAATTTTATTTCAATCAGTGAAAAATTGGATCTGAATATTGAAACATCCTCAGAAGACCACATAGGTAAATACATATGAGATAGGAATTACTATGATGACTTTAATGCCGTTAGTTTAGGTAAACAAACTGAAATATAACTCAGCTCTGTTGTTAGGTACATAGATATCGGGCATTTTTATCGATAATTCTCTAGAATGGTTCTGCTTAGACTAGAGCTATATCATTTTGTCACGAAAAAAAATAGCACATATCTGCTACGATGTTTTGGTGCATGGGTATTTCGAACAATTCAAATTCCAGGCCTGCATTGAGAATTATCTTTGAATTCGCGACTTTTTCACAAACCTTCGCAGCTGAAATTACGAAAAACTCGAGAATAGCCTGTTTTATTGAAAAAACTAATGATATATCTCTGTAAAAGAATGGCTATTTTCTTCAAAAATATACTCCGTCTCATTTCCTGTGCTGATACTGAGTTTTGAGCGGAATACAGTTTTGATCTTTCATTTTATACGATCTATTTCTGGTCGTCATTTCTCATCATGTGTGTTTTGTTTGATTTTTGAAACACACTGTATTGCCCATATGCCCCATATGCAAAAAAATATCATCTACGTTACCTTGAATTTCTGAGGTGTGTTCCTAAATGGCGAATGCGACGGTTACTAAGGACTGAACGATAATGAATTCGCTATCACAAAAACGCCTATATCTCTTGAACCAATTGAGAAAAAATCGAAATTTGATCATAGTTAGCTTTGTTATGAACGTCAAAAACATGTGGAACATTTACTTCATAGATATTCCAATTCTCTGTCGCAAAATGTCAAGAGAAGTGAAAACATGAGAATTTATAGTGAAACTTTTTCGAAATAATCAAAAATGGAGCTTCAAAAGAATCGCAAAAGAGGCTCGCGTTCGTCTGGAAACGGTATCAAGACTTGTTAAGCGCTTCAACGAAGATCTTACAATTAACCGCAAGGAAGGAACCGGGAGGAGAAAGGGGTTTCATAGCCCAAAAAAAGTGAAGAAAGCTATCAGCATTTTTCAGAAGAATCCTAACCTTTCACGACGGAAAGTGGCCCAAATAGTGGGTTGTTCGCCGTCAACCGTTATTCAGAAAATCAAGTCGAGTTGTGGGCTTAGAACATTCAAAGTGCAGAAAGTGCCAGACAGGAACGCTGTGAAGAATCAAGAAGCGAAATCAAGAGCAAAGAAATTAAAAAAAGATATCTTGAAAAATTTTCCTGTTGCGTGATGGACGACGAAACCTATGTCTTGGCTGATTTCTCGCAACTTCCTGGTCAGGAATTTTATACTGCAGATTCTTGTGGAAATGTTGAAGAACAATTTCGCGTGAAGAAACAAGCAAAGTTTCCTAAAAAAAATTCCTGGTTTGACAAGCAATTTGCACTTGTGGGAAAAGGAGCAAATTTTTCGTTGGCCAAGGCTCTGTTGACTCGAAGATGTACATTACGTGAGCACGATGTGTCAACAATCTTTTGGCCAGATTTAGCTTCATGCCACTTCAGCAAGGCCACCAAGGAATGGTACGAAGCTAATGAGGTAGTTTTTGTCCCCAAAGAGGCCAATCCACCAAATTGCCCACAACTCAGGCCAAGCGAAAGATATTGGGCTCTGGTAAAAAGAGAATTGGAGAAGACTAAGAAATCCACGGAAAAATCAGCGGAATTCAAGCAAAAGTAGAAGACAGCATCCCAGAAAGTGACTGAGAACACTATAAGAAGCATGATGGGAAGAATTCCAGGAAAAATCCATGAATTTTGTAAAGAATAGTTTTGGTTTTTTTATTGTAAAACAGTTTTCATTAGAATTAGAAGATGATTCGAAAATGATTTTGATTTTTGAAATCGGTCCAGTGGTTCAAAAGATATTAGCGTTTTTGTGATAGCGAATTTATTCTCGTTCAGTCCTTAGAATAATATTTCAGTCTTCTTTTCTTTGATTTCGAAAGAGGTCCTGCTATTTTTCTTAACCACAATCTTTCATGACATTATTCACAGCAGATTTCAAGGATGAAACAGAAAGACAAAAAATTTTCCAGAATTATATTTTTATGATTTCATCAAAACACTCTTTTCGTCCTGAAATTCTCAAGAATACGCTGAATTCACGCTAATTACCAGCGGAGGTGCATTCAAACATTTCATCGGCATTTCAATTGGCTTGTTCGATGATGAGAAATGTTTGCAGTTGCTTCCGCTGCTCCTAGTTTGATTAGTTGTTGATTACTTCCCGTTGAAAAGACGCTACAGTGATATTGTTCCGTCAATTGAACGTTACTTCCTCAGTCTTTTGTTCCTTACTGGAAGCTTACGATCGATCATGAAGAAATTCTTGTCGTAATTAAAACATCAGCGATTGTTTCTCTGAGAGGAACCTGGAGCTCCATCAAGAAAATGTTCATTGTTCTTGTTTGTGTCGTCAAAACGACCATACCTAGTCTACGGGGATTTAATCGATTGCTCGAGTTCATCCAGAAGATGATTCACAATAATTTATTTCAGAACCTCTTCTATAAATCATAAAGAGTGAGTAAGGAAAAGTGTATGTTTTTCACACAAATGGTACTTCACTCTTCTAGGGTTCGAAAGAATGTTATTGTCAGAAATGAGTAGGTAAGAACATGCAACTTGATTTAAGTAATGTACCAAATATAATAACATTAAGATGGTGCCAATTTTTACGCTGAAGAATGCTCTCTTCGAGACTGCAAACTATAATCGATATCCTTTCTGTATCTCTTTCAAGATGACCCATTCTCATAATCATAACCGAACCTAACTTGCCTATAATTTGCGAGTAAATGAATGACATTGATACTTATCATGAATTTCATCACACTGCGTCTTCGTCATATGAGGAGAATTGTATTTACATTTTTTTGACTCACTCTGTATACCTGCAGAAAATCGTATATCCTACCATGATTCAACATACATAGCCGTTGCTCAATGGGAAAATTCCGCGGTAAATTCTCATAGATATATAGCAAGAATGTGCACTTCAACTCAAGTGTGCTGGTCTACATAGTGGTGCTGACTAAATACGGACCACAACTGAATAACTCCACTTCGCATGGTTGAAACAGTATTCAGGCAGGAGCAAATAATTGAGAATTATACCGCAACAATATTATTACGGGAAACAGACCAGGGGAATTTAATTGATGGTTAGGGATTATTTGGCAAATGATTCACAACAATTTGTTGGTGCAAATCTGCTTCTTATGAAAATATCAGATGGGGAATGGATAGCATAATCGAAAATGCATACTATATCGCAGCGGAAGTACCAATGTATGTCCAATTGAAACAGCATCAGAATGAGAGAAATGGAATATAACTCAAGTGAAAATATTCATTTTTTCAACTTGATGAGAACCAAATAATATTTTGGAGGATGGAAGATATTTTGAGTTTCGAATTGCTATTATTGAACACGCCAGAAGAATTAGTTAATACTCATATCTGATTTTGTGTTAAAACAAGATGTCGCATGATCTTGGAGGCCCATTAATTGGACCATTTCTCGAAATAATGTTATCGTCAAATCTTTATTTCAATAAATCAATTAAAACGAGAGTAGCATGAGGTGAAGCAACAATTTGTTGGTACCAAAACACTTCTGGGTCGATAACATTCAAATTTTGAAACAAATTATCATTGATCATCGATCTGTAACGATCACCATCCACTGTAACATTAGCTTCAGCATCGTTTTCAGAGAAATGAGGACCAATGATGCATTTTTCAGGATTCAATGGAATCTGCATAACTTTTTGAGGATTGTTTCCATTTGATACTCGGCAATTTTTCTTGTTGACGTAGTGGGTCAATCAGAAATGAGCTCCATCACCCAACACAATTTTTCGATGAAAAAGTGGATCAACTTCAAGCTGTCAAGGGCCCAATCAGCAAACAAACGACGCTTATTATGGTCAAGTAGCTTCAGTTCTTGAACCAGTTGGATCTTGTATGGGTGTAGACCAAGATCTTCACGCAAAATTTTCCATGTGGTGGATGCACAGAGTACAAATGTTGTGAACGTCGACGAATAGCAAAATCTGGATCTTCATTAACACTATCACTCACAGCAGCGATATTTTCTTTTGTACGTACAGTTCTTTGTCTTATTATTGCATCGAGTAGAGAAAATGTTGTCCAAAACCTATCGATAGTTCGACGAATAAGCTGCTCTGATGGAAGATTATGGGAACCAAAAATATCACGAAGTTTTCTTCAAGATTTGCGAATAGAACACTGATTTCTAGAATAAATTTCAACAATTGGTAAACGTTGTTGCGGCGTTACGCTCTCCATGATAATTTATCAATGCTTTCTGAACAGAAATGTCTAAACAACAGGGCTTTTACCTTCTGTAAAATCACAGTTATCCCTATCGAAAATTCTATCACTCTTAAAAAAACACCTGATACATCTCATCAGCAAACCTACCTACTGATGTTTGGATTAGAAAAGCATTGAGAAGAACTTCAACACGATATGTAAAAAAAAGAACGTCTAGAGGAATACGAATACAGTACCCAAAATCAAAATAATAATTATTTATGATATGAGTGTTAAAAGTGACGTTTTATTTTGTGAGTGAAAAAGTTTGTGAAATGAGCGAATTTCACGAACAAAATAAAATCACTTTTAACACAAATACCATAAAATGTTTTTGTACAACTGCCCTATTTTGATAATGAAATGGGCGAATTTGCAATGACAATAAACTTCAAAATGCATTTTAATATTCGAATAATCAAAAGGTTGTTGTGAATGGCAAACGTTGCCAACGTTATGATTACCAACAAATGAGAAGAGACGCTGTCCTTTGAATTTCGTTCCTGTCCAATTTTCGTCTTGCGTTTTTAACTGCTTAATAGGTTTGTCGAGAGTCCAATTATTAATAAAAGTGACGATTTGGTTGTTCCTGTGGATATTGAAGAGTCTGCAAGAAGAGCAAATCTGGAACTCCTACCTAAAAAATCTGTTCAGCAGTACGATATTGCATATAACAATTTCCTGGCCTGGTGTAAATTGAAAAATGTAGAAGGGAACTTCAGTGAACCTGTTTTCCTGGCATACTTAGAAGAAAAATCAAGAATATGGAGTTCATCAACTTTGTGGAGCCAATTTTCAATGATAAAGTCAAGCGCCCTTATTGAAAAGAGTTTGGATGTTAGTAAATATTTTGAGGTAATAGCATATTTAAAACGGAAAAGTGAAGGATATCGTCCCAAAAAATCAAAAATTCTCACTCGTGAATAAGTTGAAAAGTTTATAAATGAGACACCAGATGAGAAATACTTGATGGTTAAGGTTGCAACTATTTTCGGATTATTTGGAGCCTGTCGGCGTGAAGAATTGTGCAATTTATCAGTGGAAGACATCGACATAACAAATAAATCATTGGTTATACAACTTCCAAACTCAAAAAAGAAAGTCAGTCGTTCTTTCAGTAATATTGGGAAGTATGTTGAATATTTTCGTAAGTACTTTGCATTGCGCCCTTCTGTCATCAAACATCGTCGTTTTTTCCTGAAATACATGAATAATAAATGCACTGCTAATCCAGTTGGTATCAATACATTTGGGAAAATTCCATCTTTCGTTGCCGAATTCCTCAAACTGCCAGATCCAAAGCAATATACAGGACACTGTTTTCGAAGATCCTCCGCTTTATTGCTGGCAGAATCAGGAGCAAATATTACGGATATAAAAAAACATGGAGGATGGAAGTCTACGACGGTAGCCAGGGCTATGTTGATCATTCCATTGCATTTAGAAATGTCATTGGTGAAAAAATTCTCCCAACCTCAACAGATTTTGGATCATCATCATCCAATATTGTACTTCCGGTTTCTACAAGTACTGATGGTGCTGAGGATTCTAATAATGTGATGCGTCACAGGGCATTAATGTTAGTAATTGTTCGTGTTTTACGATCAATATTAATGTTCATAAGTAATGATTGTTAAATATTGATAATAAAAATTTGCAAATGCTGAATTTTTTTAATCTGATTTCATCATAAGAAAATGGAGTGCTAAAAATATTTTTAATACTAATGTTAAAAACATTTTCAACACGCTTTCACGTAAACTATCGATTTCAACATTGTTTGCTGTCATTAAAAGTGTCACTTTTAATGGCAGTTGTACAAAAATACTATTAAATGGTATACAGATGGGTCTCAAACCACGACAGGAACCAGCGCAGCAGTATAAGGGGCAAGAACCAAGTGTACACTATCTTCAGTTCAGGCTCCCACTCGAGTGTTCTGCAGGCAGAAATACATGCAATCTTATTTTTATACGCAAGGAAACAACATTTTTTAGCACTGATGAATAATGAATAACTCTATATTGTCAATTTTCCTCACATAATGATGTGAAATAAATTCTCATCTAGAGAATTCCATAAATATCACTTGAGATAAATCCCATGCACTCTCCACCAGTAGTTTCATTATTATCTACTTCTCAAAACTGGCCATTAGAACACAAGTTTCGGCCATAAACGAAATGAAAATATATCTTTGCCGGTGATCCCTCCGGAAGCAGAATATGGCGATGATTCCACTGAAGGCAAACAAACGGGCGTAAGGCAATATTTCCACACTTCTTCCAGATGGTATAGCAGGTCTCATACGACCGTTCTTAATAACGAGCCAGCGGTAATCCCTGGTAGATTGATGGCTTGAAATGCTGGTCACCGTTTTCCAGAATGAAGAATAGCAGCATGTCCTCATTCCGAATATAACCTCAAAGATGATATGAGGATCAATCAGTAGGTATTGTTGGTCAAAAACCGAGTTTCGAACTCTGTCATTCATCATTAAAGGGATATCCTTGATCTATACAGGGTGTCTCAAGTTCGAGTGCCTATTAGACGTTTCTGGAGAACTAGACATATTTGAAATCTGAAATTTGGGATTATGATATTGTTCGAAATTCTCTACAGACCTAAAATATTTTCAAAGCCAGAGCACTTCCGGTTATACAGGGAGTGAAAATAAATTTGCTTAAAAATTTTTTTTTCAATGTTTTCGTTTCTGATATGATTGAATATTCAATGCTGAATACATTTCTGTTGAAACCAGTGTATTCATTCGAATAGTTTTCAAAATATCGAAAAAAAACCTGAAAAAAAGTAAAATATTCATAGTCATTATTATGTTCATTTTTCTTATTCTGAACATCCTGAGTGTAAACCGTTTTCACAACGTCAAAGTAGAAGAATGTGGAAAAGTCATACATCTTTGGATTTCATAAATATCATCACAGGGTGTTTCAAATTTCGTGTCAAAAACTGTGATCCAAAATTGGCCATAACTTCTGTTTTTCAAATTAGAACCCTATTTTTTTATTATTGCGTTGCATTCTACGGAGAAAAATAATGATAGCACTCCCAGATGCTCTTGGTCCTAAATTCAGTTATTCCCGAGTTATTTGAGCTTTTCTGGATTCATGTCGTACGTAGAGTAAAATTCATCGAATCTGAACAGATTCGATGAATATTCTCATGAAACCATAGTAACAAGTAATAGTCAGAACTGTCACTTGTGAATTATTAATGGGATCATTTATCTTCTATGGTCACAGAATATTCTCATGCAACATATTCGATGAATATTTTTATGAAACCATTGAATAAAATCGAAAAGTAAAGATAAAACCTAAAATTAGACCTGTCACTTGGGAATTATTAATGGGAAAACTTATCTTCTATGATCACAGAATATTCTTAAGTAAAAGATAAGATGAATTTGATGCTACGTACAACATGAATCCAGAAAAGCTCAAATAACTCGGGAATTACTGAATTTAAGAGCAAGAGCATCAGAGAGTGCTATCATTATTTTTCTCCGCAGAATCCAACGCAATAATGAAAAAATAGGGTTCTTATTTGAAAAACAGAAGTTATGGCCAATTTTGGATCACAGTTGTTGACACGAAATTTGAAACACCCTGTGATGATATTCATGAAATTCAAAAGATGCATGACCTTTCCACATTCTTCTACTTTGACGTTGTAAAAACGGTTAACACTAAGGATGTTCAGAATAAGAAAAATGAACATAATACTGACTATGAATAAGTATTTTCCTTTTCTTCAGGTTTTTTTTCGATATTTTGAAAACTATTCGAATGAATACAATGGTTTCAACAGAAATGTATTCAGCACTGAATACTCAATCATATCAGAAACGAAAACATTGAAAAAAAAATTTTTTGAGCAAATTTATTTTCGCTTCCTGTATAACCGGAAGTGCTCTGGCTCTGAAAATATTTTAGGTCTGTAGAGAATTTCGAACAATATCATAATCCCAAATTTCAGATTTCAAATATGTCCAGTTCTCCAGAAACGTCTAATAGGCACTCGAACTTGGGACACCCTGTATATATACATGTAATATTTATTCACTTTGTGCTAGCAAGGGGAGTTGTGTGAGTTTGTGTTTTATCTTCGGAAATCCCTAATTTCCTTTTGAGATTTGTACATTCACAATTAAGTACCTACTTGCCCCTGTGCATTGCTTTAGTCATCCGCGGAACGTGACATCTCTAAGGAGAGCTCCTTCAGACTGTTTATTTTTGATTGACGCGTCATGTTACTTCATTAACAGAATGAATGATGATGTCTCATCTCAGGTCTACTTCAAATACTCATCAGAGGCCCAACTAAAAATTATGACCATTTCCTCAGGAAAAAGCCCAGTCGAAAGTTCCTAATTAGCAATAATCTCCGCCTCAAATTCAGATCTCGAAGGAGAATTCAGTATTCATTTCACTTTATATTTAGTGTTGTGTAAAATCCAGCTCCAAGCACTCGAATTTATTCAATTTTAATTCTTCTTTCGAGAGCAGAATGTGCTGATTTAATTTTCGCGATCTTTCTGGAGATAATCCCAGATTCTAAATTTCAACGAATTTGTCTCAATTAGCCATAATTCAGTCCCTTGAATGTTTTATTCAACGCTATTAATCTTTGCAAGAATATAGAAAAGGTACTTCATTCTATTTCCGATAAAGTGTCTGCGTTCAGACTGATTTATGTCGGAGGAAAACTTCTCAGACGTCTGTATATTTTATTTGTTAGTAATTACTGATTCATTGGAAGGGCCCTTAGTTCAGGTAATGAATTTCTGGAACAGAGGGAGAGGGATACAGAGGACAACAGAAAACAGCAATTTTAAACGTCGCTGATTTCAAAAGGAAAATGCTCTGTGATATCGATTGAAAATAACTTCACTCTTATATTAATTGTCTGAAGTTTTAACATCATATCGAAACCCACAAGAACAGAAAACCTTGGCTATCAGGAATGTTATTTTTTATGAAATCCCATGCACCCCTATAATATCAGCTGACTGAATTCATCCAGAGAACTCTGAACAACAAAGAAATCGCCATGTGTGCCTTCCTGGATGTATCTGGGGCCTTTGACAACACAACACACGTGTCTGTCAGAGATGCACTTGAGAGGCGAGGAGTGAATAAAACCATCTTAAAATGGATGTATGAGGTGTTAACGACGAGGATAGCTGAGACATCGATGGGCGAGGAATCCGCCTTCGTCAAAGCTACTCGTGGAACACCTCAGGGTGGGGTGTTATCCCCCTCCTATGGAGCCTGGTAGTGGATGAACTTCTACACGGGCTAACGGAGCTTGGCTTCGAATGTGTAGGCTATGCTGACGACATAGTACTAATAATTAGAGGAAAATTCGAAGGCACTCTCTGTGACCTATTGCAGAAGGGCCTTAGAATTATTGAGCAGTGGTGCTTGTCAGTGGGGCTGAACATCAACCCAACCAAGACCACATTGATTCCGTTCACTCGGAGGAGGAAACTTCCAGCCATGAAAACATGAGTATTAAACGGAAATATCTTGGAGTGGGGGTCTGAAGTCAAATACCTAGAAATAACACTAGATAGCAAACTTCTGTGGGATAAGCATGTTGATAATGCTACTGGCAGAGCTACAAGAGCCCTGATGGCATGCAGGCGTCTATGCGGCAGGAATTGGGGCTGTAACCCCAAAATACTGCGATGGATGTATGTCATGATTGTGAGACCTATAGTCACATATGGAGCAGTAGCCTGGTTTGCTAAGACAAGTCAGGTAAGTACGAGGAAAATGCTCGAAAAAGTACAAAGGTTTGCCTGTGTGTGCATCACGGGAGCTATGAGAACGTGCCAAACCAGGGCGCTTGAGATCATCACAGACGTCACACCTCTACATCTAGTGATTGATAGGGCAGCCCATGAGGCCCTCCTCAGAGTATCTAAAGAAGGAGCAGGCAATGAGAGAGTCTACACCTCATCGGCAAATCTTCCTAGTGATGTAATGATGAAGAAAGTAAGCACTGAGAATAAATTGAGTACAATGCTTAGTAAGAGAGAGGACTGGGATAGGGAAAACACCAACTACAATCTCAAGGAAAATACAATGAAATGGTATACAGATAGTTTTAAAACCGCTACAGGAGCTGGCGCTGGGATTAACGGGAAAATGCTCGACAAAGTACAAAGGCTTGCCTGTGTGTGCATCACGGGAGCTATGAGAACGTACCAAACCAGGGCGCTTGAGATCATCACAGACGTCACACCTCTACATCTAGTGATTGATAGGGCAGCCCATGAGGCCATCCTCAGAGTATCTAAAGAAGGAGCAGGCAATGAGAGAGTCTACACCTCATCGGCAAATCTTCCTAGTGATGTAATGATCAAGAGAGTAAGCACTGAGAAGAAATTGAGTACAATGCTTAGTAAGAGAGAGGATTGGGAAAGAAGAAACACCAACTACAATCTCAAGGAAAATACAATGAAATGGTATACAGATAGTTTTAAAACCGCTACAGGAGCTGGCGCTGGGATTAACGGGACAAGTACCAAGTGTGCACTATCGTTAGGCTCCTGTACAAGCGTCTTTCAAACGGAAATACTGGCAATCGGAAGATGTCTAGATATAAATCTGGAAAGAAACTATCAGAAGTGCGATATAGCTATTCATACAGATAGTCCAGCTGCTATTGAAGCACTGAGCTCCTACGTCATTGACTCAAAGCTGATTTGGCAGTGTCGAAACAAACTCGATGAGGTAGGCAAGAAGAATAAGGTCTTTTTGATCTGGGTTGCCGGTCATTCGGGAATCGTAGGAAACGAAGAGGCCAGAAAGGGCCCACAAACGCCACTCACTGGCCCAGAACCCTTCTGTGGTCTAGGAAAATGCACCTATAAGAAGGAGTTTATGCTGAAGGAAAAAACCGAAAGAGAAAACTCCAAAAAGATCCTCCGGAACTTTGAAACTGCTAGATCCAAAAAATATCTGGATCTCAGTAAAAACCAATTTCACCTACTCACTGGCTTTCTCACAGGACATTGTCGCCTAAAGAAGCATCTGTTGAGAATGGGTTTATCGGACACTGATGAGTGTAAATTCTGTGAGGAGGAGGAAGAAACTCCTATTCACCTGGTTACGGAATGCTATGCCATTGCAAGCCAAAGGAAATAGTGCTTTGGACAAGAAACTTGTAGAAGTGAGTAGTTATCCTCTTCGAAGCCGTCCCAGATACTGGATTTCATCAAATCTCTGGAACTGGACTGCGAGCTGTAGGAGGCGCGATGACAACAGTTTTGTCAGGAGGCACAATAGACCTAAAGGTCGCAGTGGACTGTAACCCCTTTTCACTATATACCTCTATCAGGAGTCAAAGAGAAGTCGATATCAAACCGAAAATATAAGATAGAATGTGATTTTTCGAAAAAACTTTTGAAGCTCGGAATGTTAATTTCTTGATCTCTGAGAGCTCGAAATAGATGAATTCCTCATTCTGGTGACATTCGAGATATCTTTGGGAGCTCTTATTGAGAGATTCTTGATTTGGTAACATTCGAGATATCTTTAAGAATTCGCAATGATAATTTCCAATCCTATTTAAATTGGAGAGAGTTTCAAGAACTGACAGAAAGAATTCATTGGGAATTTCGATTGGTAGCATAACATAGAGAGCTCAAGGGCCTCGCAATGTGGGTTGGCATACAATCAGCATCTCAACCACTCATAAATGTCACGGAGAAGTCAGTGTTCTCTGGGTTATTTGTGGAATATCCTCTTCGTACAACCTGAGGAGTATAGTTAATAAAAACATACTCGTGATGTAAAATTCAGTTGACACTCTTGGCACTTCGTACCCACACTGTCTATCAGGATGCCTAAACTGGGATATATTGAGTAGATTTTGAGGATTTTGTTGCAGAATAATGTGTATTATTGTACAACTCCGCCATATTTAACTGAAATGAAGAAGCATATCATCAGCTCGCTGAAGACACCCCATTAATTCTTATGACATTTCCTACGCATTACGGAGACTTCCATTAGAGCATCTAACAGGACGATAACAGGCAAGTTTGTATGTTTCAATGAAGTCAGATGGCTTACGATCCATCGTTTCTCGCCTAAGAAAACAGTCTCAGGATCGAGCAGTATGTAAATGCCCGGAGGATAAGTAACGAGCAAGTGATTACCTAGAAATCAAGAAAATGGTTTAGTGCGGGACCGAGGAAAGTGAGTTACAAAGTAGCTCAAACTCATGAATAATCCAGGGGCTTAGCAGTGACTCCAAACGGCGGGCGCTAAAGAGCAGACGGGACCGTTATCTAAGTCCTGGATTTAGTTTATGTCCAACTTTTCAAGAGGCTGAAAAGTACACGGGACGCTCGCCTTATTATGATAAACCTGACCAAAACTTTTCATCCGGCTTCTTGTTGATTTGAGAGGCAATGCCACGTTCGAAGGGGTTCAAGCAGGTTTGAGGAAGGCGGGATTTATGACAATATTGACGATATAAAGTATGAGACTGAATTATTTAAAGAACTGCAGAGAAAATTCGCGTTGTTTATCTCCAAAGGGTATTTTCAGAAAGTTAAATGAAATATTTTCGTTTGATTCATACAGTTGCTGGTAATTGGAGATTTGAAAGTGAGAGTCCACTGGTCTGCATCGGAAATATGGCCTCAAACGGATGTGTGCATCCACTGAATGCGTAGTTATTCGAATTGTCAACCCGAAATTTACTCAACGTTATTAACATCCGAATATTAGTATAGTTGCAATATGATAAAGGCTGGCGTGAATTTGGAGTATTGAGGATGTTGTAAAATATGCTGCTTTCAAATACTCCTGAACACTCATTATCAGACAATTGAATATCCACAAAACGGCCGCATGGAATATGAGGATTTCTAGCGCCAAAACCCAAACATAATCATCGCTAAACACCTCATAACATGCAAACTTGTAGTCTAAGACAAACCTGTTGAACAGGAAGGAGAATTTGCAAAACTTGAAGCCAGAACATGCCCTAAGAGTCTTGGACAGAGTATTTAAAGTCAACCAAATAGCTGATGCCACGAGAGATGTCACATGGACCAACACGCATAGGTTACTCCAGCTAACATCAGATTTATAAGACCTACAGAAGACCTGTAGCCGCACGTCATATAAACTAATAATTATTGCTGGCCACACCCTGAGATACATGTAAAGTAGCAAGTGACATATGGAAGTCCTGCGAGCTTCAGGAGGTAGTAAGATGGGGATGAAAGATACGATGTGAATGGAATGAACACCGATGGATTGGATATAGTTTATAGTAAGAAAAAGGCTACAGTTCACTGTGACCTTGAGGTCTATTGTGTTTCTTAATAGAGCTGTTCTCACCGTGCACTTTACAGCTCGCCTTCCAGTTCCAGAGATCACATAGGAATCTGGGACGGTTTCAACGAGGATAGTTTCTCACTCTTGCAAATTTCGTGCTCGAAGGATTCTTTTCTTTGTGTTGCAATGGCGGGACATTCCTCTCCACAGAATCTACACTCTTCAGTGTTCGATGTACCCATGCTCACCAGATGCTTCCCGATTGCGACAATGTCCTGTAGTAAAACCGGTGAGAGGGTGTATCTGGTTCTAACAGAGATCCAGAAACCTTTTGAATCTGGCAGTTTCAAGTTCCGAAGGAAGTTTTCGTAGTGATCTATTCCTAGGAGTGTTTTCCTTTCAGTTTTCTCCTTCTACAGAAAATTGGATATCACAGAAAGGTCCTGGGCTCGTGAATGACGTTAGTACCCTCTCTGGTAAGCCTATTGGCCTCTTCGTTTTCCTCGATTCCCGAATGACCGGGAACGCAGATTGAAGAGACCTTATTTTTCTTGCCTACCTCATTGAATTGTCTCCAGCACTCCCAAATCTTAAATCAATGGCATAGGAGCTCAGTGTTTCAATATTGGCTTGACTATTTGCGTTAATGGCTTTATCGCACTTCTTATAGTTTCCTTCTAGGTTTATGTCTAGACATTCTGCACTCAAGTGGGAGCCTAACGATACTTTTAAGGCAGAAGCATATTCAGTGATCCTGAAATACTGCGATGGATGTTCGTTATGATTGTAAGACCAATAATAACTTATGGGGCCAGTATTCTAGTTTGCTGATGAAGGACAGACAAGCACGAGAAAAATACTCGAAAAAACGAAGGTTTGCCTGTATTTGCATCACTGGTGCTATGAGAACGTTCCCGAACACTTGAGATCACCACAGACCACAAGGCTCTATATCTAGTAGCCCTAGATAAGGCTTTTAATCGAGTATTTTACTGGCAAAAATACTTGAAATCGAAAGATGGGTCGATATTTACCTGAAAAGGAACTATCAACGTAGTGATCTCCACTGAACTAATATGTCATCGACTCAAAGCTGATCTGATTCTTCCTCTTCACCACAAAGTCTGCAATCCACGGGTTATCTTTAGTATTCCCATGGTGTTCAGATGTTTCCTAAGGCCGCAGTGTCCTGTCAGCAGACCTAACTATTATACGTGCCTTTGTTTTGTTTAAATTCAGAAAGTCAGCCGTCAAGGTTTGGCTTGTGTGTTCTACCATGACTTGGCTGTGTCTTTACCCGTCGCTCTGTTCCTAGTGACCCAAAGTGTTTTGCCAGCTCCAGAAGGTCCTGGAGGCATTCCCAGGAGAGTCTTGACTTTATCTGTGTGGAGTTGAGGGCTTTGATGGCGCTCTGGCTGTCAGAGTGAATGTGGATGTGTTTTTTTTGGTAGCCACTTTCCAGGTTCTTCTGTATACATGTCCTAATGGCATGTGTTTCAGCTTGAGATATCGTGGCGTGTTTTCCGAGAGGTATTATCCTTTCTTGGCCTCACTCCATGTATTCCCGCTCCTGTTGTTCCTTCATCTGTCTTTGAACCTTCTGTGTACCAGACTATTTCTGCAGATAATTGTGATTCTATACTCGAGTCCCATTTGTTTCAATCGAGCTGTGTTTTGAATGGTTTATCGAATGAGTATAGGAGTTGCATGTAGTCTGAAATCATATTGCGCTCGGCTAAGCAAAACCACTAGAATCATAATCACCAACTACAATAAAAATCCACACGAAACTGAATTGACTGAGAATTACAATTCTCTTCATCAATGAAAAATACGTCAACTTCAATAAAATTATGCGATTCACAAACCTTCGAAATATCCCCATGATGTGAAATGTAGGAAATACGGAATTCATAAAATCACCTAATGGTGCCAGCGTAAAACATCAACAATCGGGAGTAAAAACCAAAAAGTAACAAAACAATATAAAACGGAAACAATAAAAAAACGATGAACGGCAATCACGAGAGCACCCATCGGTGAAATACTTAAAATGATGATAAAAAACAGATTGATCCCATAGGCAACGTAGCATGAAGGATTTTTATAGAGCAACGATAAAACGAAATGAATCCACATTAGCTTTCTGGCGCTGTTAGCGTCCTCCTCAATAATAGCGATAGCATCATCAAACAATGCCGTACGTGGATGACAGGTCACTACATTTGAATTCGTATTTGCCCTTAGTCCGTGAATTGTGAGAACGGGAAAAGAGAACGTATGTCCACTGTTATTCCGTCAGGAATAATAAACAGGGGACTGCGGAACGCAGCGGCGGATTGAATATGATTTCAAAAATGGGAAACGTCCAAGAAAACAAATAGGTAGTCAAAAATTGGAAACAATATGATTTTTCGAAACCGTTTTGTTTCGGGTAAGAAAGGAAAATTATGCTTTGATTAGATCCTTCGGGGAAATGAAATTGGCAATCTATTGATACAGGGTGGTCGCAGAGATACTCAAAAAACTTCGTACAAGAATGACTAATTCTAACAATTGAAGCTTTTTTCCACTTCTTTGTGAGCGAATCAAACACCAGAATGTGAGCCAGAAGTTTGACCAAATTCACACCGTTGTTTGGAAGTTGGCGGGGCTCAATTTAAGCATTTGTTCAATTGAACTTAAATTGACACTTATCTCGTTTTTTCCCTCCTCCGAAATTGGTAATCATTTCATGCTCCAGGAAAATTGATAATAATCTGCCAAATAAATTATTTATGCATGGGGTCCATTCGTAATGAAGGGTTTTTCAACAAGAGGTGTTATTTCGACATTCAAAGAAAAATGGCAGTCGGATGCAGGATCGTATGTTTATTTCATCAAAAAGAAGAAGGTATATGCCGGTAATAATGGAAAATAACATCAGCCAAATGACCACCACGACCACGAACGGTAACATATCCTTCCCATGAAATTTTCCATAACCAAATGGCAAAGTGGCTGGCCTATGTCCTCGATAGCCTGACAAATTCCACCTTCGAGATCATGAATCGATGCTGGGCTCTTGGCGTAGACATTTTGTTTCTGCACATAGCCCCAAAGAAAGAAGTCCCAAGGTGTGTTAAATCACAAGATCTCGGTGGCCAATTGTGATCACCTAATAATTTCAATGCGTTGTTGAAGCATGTTACGTTTTTCTTAATTTCCACTTATCAAATGTCAAAAAAATGACAGCTTCGAAAGCGACATCTACAGGGTCTTTCACGAGGAACCTCACCCATATTTATACGGGAAACTACTGAACGTATTTTCATGAAATTCAGCACTTATAAGTATTTCACGATGCTGATGAAATCTAAAATATTTTCAAGGCATGAGCACCTCCGGATTTTCCGGAAATGACGTCAACTTCCGTTTTTCAAATTAGAACACCATTTTTTTTATTGCAGAAATAGATTCCTTAGAAAATTTCAAGTTATTTTGATGTAACATTTTTCAGTTTTGGTTGGAAAATTCTCTCTGAGCGGGAAAATTCGAAAATAGAGCTCCGCTGAAACGAGAATAACTTCGAGGTTTTTATATGGAAAATTTTCATTTTTGGGATTTTTCAAGATGTAAGATTGATGTATCCACTTTGAAAATCGAAATCGCGATTCATGATACAGGGGGTGAAAAAATCGCTTTCAAAGTTAGGGATGACAAAATTGTGAAAAATCAATTTTTTCAAATTAGAACCCCATTTTTTTATGGCAGATATTGGATCTACGTTAAAAAATAATGTGAGTGTATGCATCACAACCTTGCCCTAAAGTGAATATTTTCTGAGTTATTCACAAAAACTGTTTTTCGTCTTGAATTTTCAGCTATTTCTTTTCCCTTCACGCCAAAAAGATGAAATTTTCAGGAACTGTTACTTAAACCATGTTTTAGATTTTACTACCCTAATATGCAAGAGAAAAAAGTTACAGGTTGTTCCTAAATAGATGGCGAATTTGGATTCGAATTTGTATCGGAAACCTCTTTATTTCAACTAATCGGCCATCGGTTTTCTCTCCAGTGATAAATAAATAATTCCTTATGAACCATATGCAAAAACTTACCATGTTTTACATTCTTCTTTTTTAATGATAGATATCATTAATTACATCTGCCAAATTCCTCTTTATTCAGTAGCATTTCGTGTTTACTATTAATTTGGTGATAATTCTTATTAGGTTATAAAATCGATCAGTATGCCTAATTTTACCAATGAAGATGATTTAAATCTCATTCTACTTCATGGAGAATGTAATAAAGTTGTAGATAGAACGATTCGACTGTTCATTGAGAGGTTTCGTGACCGACCCAGACCAACGAGAGATACCATTAACAGAACCATGACAAACTTGAGAAATGTCGGATCTTTCGTTAAGAAAACTATACACAGAGAAAAAAGTGTAGTAGATGAGAACAACGAAATTACAGTTCTTGCATATTTTCGTGTGAATCCTCAAAATTCGCTCAAAGATGCCGAGATTGATCTGGGATTATCTCAATCGAGTGTTTGGAGAATATTAAAAAAACATAAAATGCACCCATATAAATTCATTAGGGTACAGCATTTAGGGAAACTGATTTCGTCAGGAGAACAGAGTTTTGCGAAGCTATGATGATTCGATTTCAAGAGAATGAAAACTTTTTGGACTGAATAATTTGGACAGATGAATCTAAATTCACAAAGAATGGTTCTTTCAATAGTCATAACAGTCATTATTGGGATGAAGAGAACAACCACCACTTCAGACAATGGAACTTTCAAGAGACCTGGGCCTCTACTCCCTGGTTTTCAAGAATAAAGGCCCTGGAGTTTCAATGTTTTTTGCGCCATCAAAAATAATGCAATTCTCGATGTTCACATTTATGATGGGACTTTAACTGGTGAGATAGAACACTACACATGTTTGCATTATTTAAAGAATGTTCTCCCTTAGGAGATAGATATTCTGACATATTGACTCAAATAATTGAGCCGCTAGTACAGAACCATAATGACTTATTGTATCAACAAGATGGCGCGCCTCTACACAATTCTCTCAATGTGTCAAATATCCTCTACAGGCTATTTGAAGATCGATGGTTGGCGAACAATGGTCCACATCTTTGGCCACCACGTTCTCCCGATTTAACTCCTTTAGACTATTATGTTTGGGGTATGATAAAAAATATTGTCTACTCAACTCCCCTGACTGATAAAGAGGACTGCATAGAACGAGTCAGAAATGCGTTCAGGTTTGTTTAGATTTTTAGATTCATAGTTTTGAAACTCAATTTGGTTTTTAAACACTTTTGCAGATCTCTTCCTCCCGACGAAATAAGATGAGCAACGCACGAAGCATTCCTGAGACGTATAAATAAATGTCTAGAAATTAACGGTCAAAACTTTGAGCATCTTCTCTAGTTATAACTGCGAGAGTTTGCCATGGTTCTCCTAATAGTAACTTGAAGTCGGTTTCAAGAAGAGGTGAAAAATCTACAGCATGGTTCAAATAACAGTTCCTGAAAATTTTATCTTTTTGGCGTGAAGGGAAAAGAAATAGCTGAAAATTCAAGACGAAAAACAGTTTTTTGTGAATAACTCAGAAAATATCCATTTTAGGGCAAGGGTGTGATGCATACACTCACATTATTTTTTAACGTAGATGCAATATCTGCCATAAAAAAATGGGGTTCTAATTTGAAAAAATTGATTTTTCACGATTTTGTCATCCCTAACTTTGAAAGCGATTTTTTCACCCCCTGTATCATGAATCGCGATTTCGATTTTCAAAGTGGATACATCAATCCTACATCTTAAAAAATCCCAAAATTGAAAATTTTCCATTCAAAAACCTCGAAGTTATTCTTGTTTCAGCGGAGCTCTATTTTCGATTTTTTTTCGAATTTTCCCGCTCAGAGAGAATTTTCCAACCAAAACTGAAAAATATTACATCAAAATAACTTGAAATTTTCTAAGGAATCTATTTCTGTAATAAAAAAATGGTGTTCTTATCTGAAAAACGGAAGTTGACGTCATTTCCGGAAAAACCGTAGGTGCTCATGCCTTGAAAATATTTTAGATTTCATCAGCATCGTGAAATACTTATAGGTGCTGAATTTCATGAAAATACGTTCAGTAGTTTCCCGTTTAAATATGGGTGAGGTACCTCGTGAAAGACCCTGTATAGAAATGTTCGATATAACCTCTTATTTTAAAACCCTCTATCTACTGCGAGTGTAGTGATACCCACAATATCATACAACGAAAATGTAGTTCAGAAAGAGAGCTATCTAATCTCTGACAGTACGCCATTTGTCCTGATCATTGTGCACTGAATCAACAGAACGATAAAATCAAGGAAATTCAAATTTCTCTCGTTTCATGTGTAATCCTCTACTGCTGCCTATAGCTTTTCCACGGATAACGTGCTC
This sequence comes from Adalia decempunctata, assembly GCA_951802165.1. Classification (NCBI taxonomy): domain Eukaryota; kingdom Metazoa; phylum Arthropoda; class Insecta; order Coleoptera; family Coccinellidae; genus Adalia; species Adalia decempunctata. Next base: position 21,091,579 of record OX637701.1, read on the forward strand.
AGATAAACTGGAAAACTCGTTTCGATTTCCTCCCTTAGTGTTTATTAATTCTCGTAAACATGTCAAATAAAAGCATAGGAATGGCTGACCAACGGGCGTACTCTGTTGAAAAATATTGACATATACGTGGTTCGTAAATTTGCTTTCTTTATTTCGCACACATTCGTCTCCGAATAAGTGAGATCTGATTCGAAATATTTTATTCCAGTGAAATAACCATTGACGAACTGGTTATATTGGAAAACAGCTCTTCATTCTCATTTTGCAGTTTTTTTTTCGAAAAGTTTTCGAATATAACAAAAAATGGGTATTTTTCAGTCGAACTCCCGAGTGCAGTATTTTATTTCGCATCTATCTGTGCAAACAATTATACAAAATGGCAGTCGTATATGCTCTTCTCATAAATTAGTATCTATCATAATTCAATTCCCATAAAAAGGAAATGATAAGCATTTCCTCTTTCCTTGTTTAATGAACTTTTTTCGTAATTTACTAACGAGAGTCCGAAATTTGTCAATTCTAATTATTACAATCATACATCAGTTTGCATTTCTTCGAATCAGTTGATTTGTTAGTCGATATGAATCTATCAAATATGTTTCAACTATTCCTTGTTATGCTATGTGTTCACCTTTGTCACTCAATGTTTGGTGTGAGTGAAATTTTAAGGATAATCTTATTTTGTATTTCAATAATCGTTTTTTTTTGCAGAAAAAAAAGAAATTTCAACTCTTGAAATACGAACCCTGCGATGATCATCCTGGTTTACCTATGAGAGTTAGTGATTTTAAGAATCATGTATATTCCAAAACTAATAAAACGATGGAAATGACACTCACAGTTGATAGAGAAATCACTACAGACATGTCGGTGAGTTCTTTTCTATAATTACAAGATATACATAGCCACAAAGATACAGAGTGAGGAGAAATTAATAGATAATCCATCAACTGACAGCGCGAATGGACAGCGCTATGAATTTGGTAAAAGTGAAATTTTTTGAGATAAGAGCAATTTTTGAAAAAAAAATTGCGTATCTTCTTCTTACTGAGATGACAAAAATCCCAATGAACCATTCCTGAAAGATTTCTCGATAGTGCTTCTCTTTCAGTTTCTTCCATCTTCAATAACTCTTTTTCTAGATGCATTTGCCTACATCACAGAAAGATTCTGAGCCAGTAAGTGGCATTTGTGCTCCTTTTCTGGCTAGGATGTTGGCCACTTCGATTCCATCGATTCCTGGGTGATCAGGAACTCAGACCAAACAGATCTTATCGTTCTTGCCTACGCAGTATCACCTTTTGAATCGTGGTAAATCTCCATATAAAAGTGGTTTCTCTATTTCAAGAGTAGGTACCCTAATTACCGTTTTAGAGACTTGATTTTTTTCAAATTGAAGTTGAAGAACGTCTCAAGGGCAAATAGGTTTCTTTTTTCGATTTAATTAGTTTTTCGATTAAAAAAAACAGGGTAATCGTTAGATCTGGGGTTATTGAATATGTTTTTCGTTTTTCATGAGTACAAGCTATATTTTTGAAATAATAATCATGAAAATTTTTGTAGTTTATAGAAGATTGAATTGCCGAGGGCAAGTAGTTGCGATTTTTTCGATTTGATTTGTTTTTCGATTAAAAAAACAAGTTGAACTTCAGCGTTTTGGTAACTACACTTAATGATTTTTTTCCGACGGTTATTTATCATTTTTTGAAAAAATCGCAACTATTTGCTCTCGGCAATTCAATCTTCTATAAACTACAAAAATTTTCATGACTATTATTTCAAAAATATAGCTTGTACCTACTCATGAAAAACGAAAAACATATTCAATAACACCAGATCTAACGATTACCCTGGTTTTTCTAATTAAAAAACTAATTAAATCGAAAAAAAAATCTATTTGCCCTCGGGACGTTCTTCAAATTCAATTAAAAAAAAAATCAAGTCTCTACCTCGTAAATTAGGGTACTTACTCGTGAAATAAAAAGACCACTTTTGAATGGAGATTTACCACGATTCAAAAGGTGATACTGCCCCTTAAGGTTCCTTCGGCACTCCCATATCATTCGATGGCATAAGAGTTCAGGGCTCTTGAAAAGTTTCTTTTCAGGTTCATGTTTATGATTGCTTTGCCCAGAATGAATTCTTCGATTGATTATGGTTCTCCTCTCAATTCGTGAAATCAAAAATTAACTGTGTCGCAATGAGAAATAGAATGAAAGTGATAAATTTATGAAATATTTTCAGTCAGTGGTAAACTTATGGAAATGTGATTCTTCTGGTGCCCCCGATACTTGCGAATTTTACATCAAGGATTTGAAAATAACAAAATTATGTGAAAAGATGCCGCAGAAGAATCAAGGATGGTCTGACTTCGTTGATTCATTCAAGCCCGAATTTTCATGTCCTATCAAGAAAGTGAGTGAAATTTTAACTATTATTTCCCATCTTCCAGACAAGAAAAAATTTTTGGGATCTGTGGTAGCATTGAATCTTTATTCGAGCTATCACAATTCCATTTTTGAATGAGAATATTGAATATTTCGCATTGTATCGGTTCACATTATGAATGCATGAAAGAAATATTCATGAAGAAGCTTTCACGAATAGAATATCTCCATTCGGCTCCTCAAAGAGTGATTCCCGATTTTGTTCGGAGAATTCTGAATAATTTGGTATCAACTCTTTTTCATTTTTTGTTAATTTTACTCTTTTCTTATTTCCTTTTTTGATTCACGAATGGTTATTTATTCATACAAAAATTGCTTTCAGGGTACATATGTTTCAGTACAATATGTGAATGAAGATGCATTTCGTTTCTTTCCATTACCAGTTGGATTATGGAAAACCAAAACACTCATGTACGATGGGGATGGTTTGATATGTTGCCTTGATTTTCATGTGAAAATTTTCGAAGTTCGGGAAAACTAGTGCATTCTCAAATGAAAACATGACGAAAAACTGCGTTAATCTGAAATTATAATCTGTTGTTGTACTCATACTGAAAGACAATAAAAATCAACACTTCTGAGAGAGTTTTATTACATCTAAATGTGCCTCTGTTTATTTAACATATCAAAACATTTCAAAACATAAGTTCATTTCCAAATTCTTGTTTTTTTCCCCTCGGTTGAATGTTTTAGAAGTGGGTTTTTTTGTCTTCTCTTCAATAATTTGTTCATTTCAATCTCCCAAGTTTCATTGATGAACGAGTTTATCAGTATTGGTGAAAAATTAGGTCGATATAGTGAAGGCAACATAATAGGAGTTTCAGATAATGAGGAATGTTTGGACTGAATTCAGAGTCAATTTCGTTCAACCTCTATTCATTCACTTTATCAAAAAAAGACGGGGAGAGAGAAGAAAATTTCGGGTAATTCCCTCGTGGATTCTAATTTTATTATAACATCAGAATCAGATACACGTGTTTCAATCTGTATGAACAGAAGGAGAAAACAAAATTCCACGTTGGTATTCCCCAAAACGTGTCCCAACTGTACTCCCGCATGCCCATGTGCCATTCCGAATCCATTATCATTCATTATATTAAAATTTAGCGAATATGGGGACAAGAAAAGCGCAGCCATTACTCATATGATGACATTTATGCAGTTAACACGTCCGACAAAAAAATGGGGCCTCTGCTGTTCGAAAGTTTTTTCTCATTTTTATTCATTGTTTCGAGCGCGAAAGAGAGTCTGAAATGCTCCAGTCGATCTATCACCTCATTATTAAACTTCTCGGGTATGAATTGATAATATTCCGAGATTGTTGAACATTTCTTGCAGCAGTCGAGAGTCATTTATTTCAAACGCAATTATGATGTGTCAGAGATAGTCGCGCTATATTTAATTTTCATTGTTGAAATGTGGATGGGGTGTGTGGAGATCTCATTATTTGGGAAATCAACGGAAAATTATTGTTCCATTTGCATTCAAGAAGCAGCATTTCGTTATAATTCCCGCTGACATTTTTCAGCAACTTAGCGAGAGTGGGAATTAATTCCATTTCAATAATTGCTTGGAATGATTTTCAATTGGGCGTTGACTTGGGAAATTCAACCAATACAGGTCCTTAGTATGAAGAAACTGCCTGCGATGTGATTTCCAATCGATAAATTTTACAAATAGGAAATATGGGCTTATGACACATCGTTTGATAGAGCGCGTCATTCTCTTTGCTTTTCCATATTATTTACATATCTATATTCTGAAATTAGTGACTTTACCTCCTTCTCGTATAGAAGGTTTATTGGATCCTCGAATTAAAAAATATTGCACATGAATCCAACCCAATTTCACCCTCATCTCCACAAACCGTATTCACGCAAGTTCCACACCTCCATATCATTATTCATCTCGACAAATACCATGGTTAATTGAATTTATTAGTTCGAATTCTGTGAGCAGATTCATCATTTGATTCCGGAATACCAGCGTTAAGAGGATCTTGGCATTCGCGTCGTATAAGCGCCTCAATCCGACAAAACAAATTGTACGGATGATACGCCGTATTAATTAATCATAGTTTAGTGGAAGACAACTAAGCCTCGTGAAGTAATTAAGTTTTCATAACTGAATCCTGATTAGCTGTTGGGTTTCAGAGCGCTTCCTGAATTGCAATTCGTTGCTCTCATGTGAATCTTTGAATGATACGTGCATGAACTCGCTGGGGAAATATTTTCAGTTTCAATTTGAAGACGAGAGCTTGAGAGGCAGGTATCATTCGCTGCAATTGCAGTATTCAATTCCGAATGATGACTAAATAATGGTATATTCCTCATCAACATCACTAGTGCACATTCTGTAATTTTTTATGAAATCGATCTGCATAGAGCAATATTGAAAGCCATTGAAGAAGTGAGGAATTACCGTTAAGCTGACGAAACAAGAAGATTGTATGAAGGGAGAATTTCATATATAATATAACATCGAGAATATCAAAGTAAAAGCACAGAGCACAAGAAAATAACAGAATTGTTGAAACTCAAAAGCATACCTGTTGTTGATATTCCAAAATCAACAAACCAAGCAAATGTATATAGGACGCTCAAGAAAGAATAAAAGAAATAATTAAAGCAGTTAATAGGTAAACAAACAATCAGTCTATGATGTAAGCTGATAATAGCAAAAAGCATAGTGACAATCATTGAAGGAATCATAAATATAAGCAATACAATTTAATCAATACGACAGCATTTTCTGCCAAAGATTTCAATAAATTCAGCTTCCAAATAGTTACCGATTTCCAATAGCAACGAAATAAATACATTATGGCTGTTGGCTGTACAAGAATACACTACAGAAAGAACCAAACACAACTTGTTTTTTTTTTTTGGAATAACTGAAAAAGAAGTGTGCTGAATATTACATCAAGAACAGAGATGAGCTACCGCTAACAAACCAACCACTTGGAATCAGCCAATAAGGTGACAGATATAATCCTAAGAAACAAACGTATTTAAAACTACTCCTTCGGATCAAAGTTATGGGCGTGGCCTAAATGGTCGAAAATAGGTTTGGCGAAACGGTCCCTGAGCAGTAAAGAGGACACGGGAGAAAAAAACGATGACGCAAAAGAAGTAAGAAGAAGGGGTGCTTCTTTTTCTCCTTCTTCTCGTGCGGTGCCCTTCGTTGGCCGAACGTAGGCCTTATGGTCCATTGTTCATACCGCATTTGTGTAATACTGGAGATACTCAGACCCGAAGACACGCTGACAAGAATGCCGCGAGCCGACAAGGAGAAGTCTATCTTACCATAGAGATGGAAGGTGTAGGGTTCCCTAGGTGTGTTAACCTCAGTGTAGATAAGTTGCCGCACGTGAACCTTATATGCTCCGTCGTTTCATCCGCGTTCTTGCACCAACGGCACAGGGAACACTCAGTTAGACCCATTCTTTTTAAATGTTTGTGGAACAGATGACCAGTAAGAGCACCAGTCACCAGAGACAATTACTTCCTCTCGAGAATCAAGAGCTTTTTGACCTCCGACTGCCTGAGATTCGTTCTCGTGTTCCACTCAGAGGAGAATTTCTTATGAATCCATCTCTTGAAGAGGTTTTTGATATATGTATGACAGATAGGAAACGCGGGTTCCGGTCCAGTAAACGTCGAGCGAGCCCCTTCTTTGGCTAAGTTATCTGCTTTTATGTTACCAGAGATAGACGCATGCGCCGGGCACCAGACAACATTGAGAGTGTTATGTGAGCCAAGCGTGCGCAGAGCCTTTCTGCATTCGTATACCAAGTTTGAGGTTACTTTTATATCAGAGAGAGATTTCAGTGTGCCTTGACTGTAGAAATATGTGTATATGTGTTTCCCTGAGTATCCTCTGTGGATACCCTCCACCGCACATGCGGGGGCGGCATATAGCTCTGCCTGTGCTATTGAGCAGTCTTTTCCTAGAGGAATGCTTTTGTTTAGAAACAGTTCGTCTTCGTTCGTGGTCAGGTAGTAAGTAAATCTTCGAACTCAGGTTCCAGAGATCCTTAACAGAGAAAAATCGTTTTGTTTCACCATTTTCTTTGTTGGGCAACCTCGACGTGAAAATCGGTGAAATTCTCTATCAGGGCTTGTTCCAAATCTTATACGACAGGTTTTATTTTTCCTGATAAATGAATAATGAATACATATCCAAATATTGTAATTATTGACTTCGATTATCATTTTATGATGTTCGAAGAATTTCCTTTAGCGAAAGATACTTTTTTGAATGTTTAAATTTACTCTCACTCTTCAGCTTGTCTTATACGAAGTTTCCGTGAGGAGTTTCAAATCAACCCATAGGATCGGGAGAGACAAGGAACCTGGAAGAACGTTAAACTCTCTCGCTTTCGGAGAAGATAGTAATTAAGTTCTTATTGTTAATTCTCGAATAATAAATCCACCTTGAACATCCAACCGTACTATAAGGTTACATTCGTTGCGGTCTCTTGCCAGACTTAGTTCACCCAATTCGAAGTTGGGTAAGAGTTGATGAGACTAATAATTTAACACTTAGTTATAAACCGTGTACCTGCAGGTAAAGTTTAGAAAATCTGATACAGGCTGAAAAATATCGAATTTGAAATTTGTGTCTAAACGCCTATACAGGGTGAGTCTTTGACTTGTACATATATTTTAACTGAAGATTCTTGAGGTCGAAAGAAACTTTTTTGTCATTTTCCAATTTTCCGAATTCGGCTCTGTTAAAAAGATAAAGCCATTTGAAAAAAAATTGTGCTGATTACGTCCCTGAAATTATACTGTGGAATTGATCCAAAGTTCATATTTCTCGATAGAAATGGAGTTTATACATTTAGGGAATGCTCAAGTACTAACCTTATTGGAATAAAAATGTTGCAAACACGATAATTTCAACAAAAACAGTTAATTTCATCGGATTATATCTGCAACTGAAAAGATACATTTATTCCACCAAAATAAGTTCCTTCTTCGATTTTTCTGCAGATTAGTTTGTAAACACTAATAACTTGTTCATATTTTCCTCGAAATTCCCAAACAATATCCTGAAGAAAGACTTTTCATTCAGATTTATTACTAAACAACCTAACCTAATCTAATTTGAATCGATTCACAGAAGATGTTGTCAGCTTGCTGATATTTTCATTGAGGTTAAGGATTTTTTTACGAAACATAGTATCAATCACGATACATTTGTGTGTACCGTGTTATAAATATCTATGAATTCTGCCGTTTCCATCATAAATCGACTTTTCCGCCAAATTTTACCACGCATGCGAAGAGCGAAAACTGATGTATTGGTTATCTGTAGGACAACTATAAACAATAACAAACCAGAGTCTCTGAACAAACTGTAAACATTATGTGAAGTTCTGAATACATTCAGTGAATTATTGTTCTAATGTGATTATTATGTGAAGTGAATTAATATAATTTCAACCGTGTCGAGTTTATAAAATTCCAAGAGGATGTTGTTCAGATAGGGACATCGCCACAGATTATCAGGTATCGTATTATTTTTCATTAATTTCAATTTAATAAGTAGTTTGTTTCGAGATTCATTATTCATATCCGAATTTTGTATTTCATCGACATTTAACTTCAATATGGACTGGTTACTATGAATTTTCAATAGAAACTGTGCATATTAAATCCTCCTTGGTGTTCAATTTTATCTCCCACATTTGTGGGATTTTATTATTAAAATATCTCGACAAAGTTGAACAATATTGTGACAACATTGTAAACTCGTTTAAGGACCAGAGAAGGAATAATATTCGAAGATATTCAATTCAGAGACGCATTCAGATTATTCTTGAAATTAGTGATCTTTTCGTCAAATTTCTTCGGGTAAAATTGGAAATAACTCGAAAACGACGCGTTTCATTGAAAAAAAATATGAATACTTTTAGTTTCTTAAATAATAGATTCTTTCGAAAATATGAACCGTTCATCTTTTTAAAGTGGTTTTATGGTGTTTTAGCGTGTATTGATGAGTCGACTACCCTGTAACTTTTATACTAGTGGAGATATTGAATAGGTTTCGATTGAGGAATATGCACCATGAATAGAGTAAAAACTCGACCGAAATTCAATTCATTCGAAGTAACAGTTTCGAAGATATAAACAGAAGAGTGTTTATTTTGCATGGATTTTCGACACCCTGTATCTCCCAAACCAAACCGAATTTTGAAAAATGGTATAGGAAAAGAGTGTTTCGTTTGATGAGAGGAATATACAGTTAGAATATATGTACAAGTCAAAGACTCACCCTGTATAATTCGCCTGCTTGAATTTACTTGCTATGATTGTGAATTTTGATGATAGTCTGGATAGTCACTGACATACTTTGTAATATTTTATGCTTATTATTATTATAGAATGAAATCATTGTCATAAATAATTGATTATTTTCAAATTTTATGGTCATTATTAACACCGGAGAAATACACCTTCACAATACTTACATTCCACAATCTTCCCATGGATTCTTCGATTCTCGAAATAGGTGGGGCAACAATCATTGGTAACAACTTTTCTAGTGTTAATTCAGTAGGTACTTTGAAATTTCATGTGAGATTTAGTTGACATCAACAATCAAACAAAAGCGAAACAGTTTTCCTTGAGGATACAAAAGGGACGTTTCATATTCGGTATTGATTTTCCAAGAATTGATATTATCCTCTTCATGGAATTAAATGAAATGGAGAAACCCCTTCCCGTCAGAAATTTTCATATCACCTAAATAGGAGGAATAAGCCCAACTAAGTTCTTAGGATTCAAATTATCGAACTCAATCCCAGAAAGGTTGAGGAATAGTTGTTTTCTCGCCACCCCAAACAACGTCGAACTCCGGAAGAGGGATAATTCGCACCCCGCTGCGCCGTAAGCTCCGTAGGAAAAGTTTCATTTCCGGATTATTTCCAGGAAATGTGAATTTGCATTCAAATTTGCAATTCTATCCCGCGATATCATAATATATTTAAAAATATTTAAAATTCGCCGACATTGGAGTTTCCTTCTCGAATTAGAGAAACATTCAGTTCAGATTCAGGGGAGTAATTTTTTCTCACATTCTCTGGTCTCACGCAACTGCAAAAAATTGTATCCGCTTGAGAGTCTGAAAATTCTTGTTTTGATTAATTAAATTTTATGGGGGATGTGGCCAGCTTTTAAAATTGGGGAATTTTTTGCAGAACAAAAACCGCTGTTCTGTGGATTCAAGCTGGATAGGGGTGAGAGATCTGAGTATGTTTGAATATCGGGAATGACGTGCGTTATCGTCTGTATAATTTCGAATTTAAATTGGAAATCTACAGGGTGAGTCTCTGACTTGTACATATATTTTAACTGTAGATTCCTCTCAACAGTTTTTTCCTATTCCATTTTTCAAAATTTGGTTTGGTTTGGGAGATACAGGGTGTCGAAAATCCATGAAAAAAACACTTTTCTGTTTATATCTTCGGAACCGTTATTTCGAATGAACTGAATTTTGATTGAGTTTTTACTCTATTCATGGTGCATATTCCTCAATCAAAAGCTATTCAATATCTCTACTAGTATGAAAGTTACAGGGTAGTCGACTCATCAATACACGCTAAAACACTAAAACCACTTTAAAAAGATAAACGGTTCATATTTTCGAAAGAATCAATCATTTAAGAAACTAAAAGTATTCCTATTTTTTTTCCAATAGAACGCGTCGTTTTCGAGTTATTTTCAATTTTACCCGCAGAAATTTGACGAAAAAATCATTGATTTCAAGAATAATCTGAAAGCGTCTCTGAATTAAATATCATCGAAAATTATTCCTTCTCTGGTCTTTAAACGAGTTTACAATGTTGTCACAATATTTATCAACTTTGTCGAGATATTTTTCAATAATAAAATTCCCCAAATGTGGGGGATAAAATTGAACACCAAGATTTAAAACGCACTGTTTCTATTGAAAATTCATAGTTACCGGTCCATATTGAAGTTAAATGTCGATGAAATACAAAATTCGGATATGAATGATGAATCTCAACACGAACTACTTATTAAATTGAAATTAATGAAACGATACCTGATAATCTGTGGCGATGTTTCTATCATTCTATCTAAACAACATACTCTTGGAATTTTATAAACTCGACACGGTTGAAATTATATTGATTCACTTCACGTAATAATAACATTAGAACAATAATCCACTGAATGTAATGAATGTATTCAGAACTTCACATAATGTTTACAGTTTGTTCAGACTGTTCCGAGGCTGCTTTGTTATTGTTTTAGTTGGCTCCAGACCAGATAACCAATATTCCGGTTTTCGCTCTACGGTCTACGCATGCAGGGTTAAATTTGGCGGCAAAGTCGATTTATGCTGGAAACGGCAAAATTCATAGATATTCATACCACGGTACAGAAATGTATCGTGATTTATACTATGTTTCGTAAAAAATCCTTAACCTAAATGAAAATATCAGCAAGCTGACAACAAGTTCTTGACATGTCTGTGCAAAAATTCACAGAATCGATACAAATTTGATTAGGTTAGGTTGTTTAATAATAAATCTGAATGAAAGTCTTTCTTCATGATATTGTTTGGAAATTTCGAGGAAAATATGAATAAGTTATTAGTGTTTACAAACTAATCTGCAGAAAAATCGAAGAAGGAACTTATTTTGGTGTGAGAAATATGGCTTTTTAGTTGCAGATATTATCCGATGAAACTAACTGTTTTTGTTGAAATTATCGTGTTTTCAACATTTTGTCATTTTTATTCCAATAAGGTTAGTACTTGACTACTTGAGACCTTGAGTATTCCCTAAATTGGGCCTAAATGAATAAACTCAATTTCTATCGAGGAATATGAACTTTGAATCAATTCCACAGTATCATTTCAGGGACGTATTTAGCCCCATGTTTTTTTTCAAATGGCTATATCTTTTTAACAGAGCCGAATTCGGAAAAATGGAAAATGAAAAAAGGTTTCTTTTGGCCTCAAGAATCTTCAGTTAAAATATATGTACAAGTCAAAGACTCACCCTGTATAATTGCCATCATATTTTATTTTGTTTCTATCATACATATTTTCATGATATAAACAAAATAATAAATTCTATGTGTACGAAAAATCATACTTTAAAGAATTCTAAAGAGGCATGAGCTGGCTGTTGATATCAATAAAGGGTCTATAATAAATCAACCATTTCCTTCAGTTCTTTTGTTTTATATCTTGCTTCATGCCGCTTTTCATAGGAATGCGGTTTGCAATCCACTTCTCATCTCTCAGTAGGAGAGAATGATTGGTGAAGTTGTATTATGAAGTGGATGAGTCTAAAGACCAGTTGAAGATGTGAGTCCTCATTTGACCGAACCTTACATAACATGAATGGAAAGAAGATTCAATTTGTTCATTAGATATAAAATAAAAATATACAATCTATACTAAGTAAGAATTTGTCAAGGTTGTCAACTATGATAGAACAAAGGAATATTGTGAAAAAAACTATTTTTTCTCAATGAGATGGGATCTTCATAATTCTCATAACATCGTTATAACTAACGAGGAGATAAATGCTGGTAAATAAACCCAATTTGGTGAATCGTAGTGGATAAATTTGAGGAAATTAGGAACTTCAGAGACAGGTTCAATGCACCAGCTCAGTTTTGAAGTGATCGCCTGGTGTTTCAATTAAATTGCTGAAGGAATGTTGTCTTTTTTCGTTTCTCAATTTCTAGATGGATAGTAAATTATTTTGAAAGCCTTCGTCGACCTCTACTTATCCCGGAACTTCATTTAGAGTTCATGGATATTTCGTTCCCCGACTCATCTTCTCAAAAAATTGCATTTCCACCAGGATAAGTTCCAACTGCCTAACTTTCCAAGGCGAACATAAATCTGAAGTCTGGAACATTCTGAAATGAAGGCGGCATTGACAAGGTTCTGAAGTACAGGATTGTATCGAATATTCATGGGGAAATATTAACCCGCAACGAGATTCTCGAGAAAATAGTGTAATTCGATGTAACCGACAATATAAACCTAGATCCACAGGCATTTGTAAACTAAACTGCTCCACATGAGTTAGGGATGTTGACTTAAATTGCAAAAAAACATAGTTAAAATAAGATTTTTGTGATGAAAATTCATATCAATATGATTGCAAGTTGAAAATTAATTTTAGCCTGTAGGTCTGCAGCGTATCCCATACAGCACACGACATCCATTGGACGTCCATTTTACGACCATATCAAGTCCAAACGTCCATGGACGTTGAATGGATGTCCATTGTACCTACAATTGTTGACGTCCATTGGTTGTTACGAACGTACGTCCATCATACATACATATAATGTCCAAAAATATATATGAATTTTCTGTTTGAATCTCATCTATTTTCTCTGTTCCAAATGAAAATCAATAGTATTTCCAAACACAATCTTCAAATAAAATTTGATGATTGGTGCATTTTGTTCGTCCAGTTAATGTACATTTCTGGACGTCCCTTGTACAACCAACAGTGAACATTCATTGTACGTCCAATTGAGATACATTATTAATGGTGCATATTTTGTTGATCCAGTTAATGTACATTTCTGGACGTCCATTGTACAGCCAACAGTGAACATTCATTGTACGTCCAATTGAGATACATTATTAATGGTGCATATTTTGTTGGTCCAGTTAATGTACATTTCTGGACGTCCATTGTACATCCAACAGTGAACATTCATTGTACGTCCAATTCAGATACATAATAGACGATTCGCAGATGAGCGCCATATCGGCCATGTTTCAGTCCGAAACGAAAGTTGATTCCAGAAGAAATTATTAAAAAAAAATGAGATACCTCGTGCATTGATATAAATATCAACAACTGATATATCTGATTGATCTCAGTTTCACTGAATAATTCCTTCTAGAATCAACTTTCGTTGGATAATTATTATTTTCGGACATGCCGATAACTATGAACGATTCTCACGCACCCGGCTTGCATGATTGATATTATGTGAAAACTCACAATCTTGCTTGCTAGGGAGAAATACAGTGACTATGTTACCGTATAGTCACTGTAAGGAGAAAACGAGAGATATGCCATCTATCTTCGTCTGCGTAACTTCAAGAGCGAATTGTTTGTCTAGTTCTTAACTAGATGTCGCCATGTGGTAGTCTTTCCCCAGAACGATCTTCCGTTTTGTTTTAAGAGGACCTTCGTTCCGTTCCAATGATATGATTTACTGCAGAGATCCGTACAAGATCTTGAACGGATGTGTTTGGAACCTTTGCTTGGTTCTTGGATGTTGATGTGTGGCAAGCTGGACTACCTAGTTTGAATCAGATCCCATGGAGTGTGATGATGTTTTAGTAACGCCGTATCTGATTAATTTCAGTGTTACTAAATAATTTCCTGGATTTAAATGACGTTGAATATTTGTTTATATTATTAATAATAATGAATTCCTCATCTTGTGGTAGATGATATTAACAGTTTTTGAAAGTGAAGCATAGAACGATATTTGCAGGTTACGCACAATAAACATCCATTGTTCATACAATGTACGTACATATGACATACAATGGATGTCCAAGATAGGCACAATGTACATGCATTGGACGTTATCTGGACTTGAATTGTACGTCCAAAGTGGTGTCCTGGACGTCCCATGAACGTCAATTGGATGTACTATGTACCAATTCTGGACATCCAATGGATGTCTCGATCATCCATAATAAACGTCCATTGTTCATCCGATGTACATACATGTGCATCCAATGTAAGTACAATGGATGTCCAAGAAAGGCACAATGTACATCCATTGGACGTTATCTGGGCTTGAATTGTACGTCCAAAGTGGTGTCCTGGACGTCCCATGAACGTTCATTGGATGTACTATGTACCAATTCTGGACATCCAATGGATGTTTCGAACATCCATAATCAACATCCATTGTTCATCCATTGTACGTACATGTGCTGTGTGGGATACAGGGTGGTCAAGAAAAATCGAGTAAAATAATGAAATTTTATTCCCAGAGAATTCAAGCATTTTAAGACTTTCAATACAATGTATGGCCTCCACGGGCGTCAATAACAGCTTGACATCTTCTTTGCATACTACACACGAGGTTGTCAGGTTGTTGAACATTTCTTGAGGAATTTGGTTCCATAAACGGGGCAGAAGGTCTCTCAGATCATTTAAGGATTCTGGGGTAGGTTGATGATTATCTAATCTTCTTTGGAGCATATCCCATGCATGTTCTATGCAATTCAAATCTTGTGAGTGCGGAGGTATTGGTAAATGTGGAATACCAAGCTCCTCGCGCGCATTCTGAACTATGGCTGCACAGTGCGGTCTAGCTTTATCGTCTAGAAATCGAAGAGTTTCACCAATAGCAGCGTGAAAATTTGGCACAACATTATCAATGACATTCTCCCTATAGTGTGAGGCGGTCATATTTCCAGGACAAATGTGTAGATCTGTGCGCCCGTTGAAACATATCCCGGCCCATACCATAACACCACCCCCTCAGAATGGATGGACTTCTTGGACATAGCGACGATTACGGGGTATGCGTGGGATTGTCCATACCCTTATTCTTCGAGAATCTGAAAATCGTCCATATCTGGATTCATCAGTGAAAAGGACACTACGCCATTGATCGTTCCAAATGATACGTTGTCTTGCCCATTCCAGTCTTTGACGCTTATGGTCACGTGTTAATGGAACTCCTCTTAATGGACGTCCAGAACCTAGATTCACCTCTCTCAAACGTCGTCTGATGGTTTCGATGGAAACTTGGACCCCATCTGCATTTTGAAGAGTATTCCGTAGCATTCTACACGTAGATTTAGGGTTTCTTCTCGCCGAAACGGTGATGAAACGATCCTGAGCAGGTGTTGTTTCTCGTCGCTCATCAAGCCTTGGTCTTTCCAACACGAAACCTGTCTCCCTGAACCTATTCCAAAGTCGAGGTATCACACTTTGGCTGACTTGGAGCCTTTTCGCTACAACAACCTGAGTTAGGCCACCCTGTAGCATTCCGATAGCCCTATTAGCCTCAGCGTTTATTAATTCACGTCTTGGCATTTTCAGAAAACTCGTTTCAAATCGAAGCCGTTGATAAACTGACTTCATTTCAACATAAGAACATTCATGAAGCTCATGCAAAGAACCAAACTTCAGAAAAAAGGCGACCAGATTGACGAAATATCTCTTACTGATTTTTTATTGGATCGATTCAAGTTGTTATTGAGTTTCAAATGTTTTTACAGTGATTTTCTCGAAGAGTACATACTTTTAGAAACGATTGAATACGATATCCCTAATTCTTGTGGAGCAGTATATAATCCTGCTCTTAACATGAAAGGTGTTTGGATCTGGTCCAATTTTCCAGGCAATGATCCTTCTATTCTTCAACTGACAGAGGATCACTTCAGGCCCTTCATGTTGGTGTATCAGTATTCATTTCCATCAAAACAAATTCTTACGATTCATATTCATTGATAAAAATCTTAGTAGCCAACCCTATAGCTCTAAAAGGCTGAATACGGCCCAATTCTGAAAACTGCTCATTGGAAAATTAATGAACTTTCTGCCGACTGAATGTTTACTGTCTGTTTGCCTGATATTGAGTCGAAATAAAGAGAAAACATTCTCTGTAACTCCGGGTCGATGTATTTAAGGGCTCAATAATGAATTATAAAGATCAATATTCAAACCCGAACTACGCCAAGCAAAACACTGAAAAATTGGAAACAGTATTGTGTTTGTTCATGAATATTTGGAAGACAAATTTGTTCGAGATTGTTCGCTGAAGGCGAATGAATCGGAATGAGAAGTTTCACGAGCTGAATCAACCGGAGTCGACTGAGTGTTCTTCATTGTGAAATACAGAATGTAGCTATCGATTTTTTTATTCATGGAGTTGATGAAGACTTTTTAGAGATACTCATTCATAAAGGACCCCGCACTTTTAGTAGGTAAAGTGGCGACCGGTCAAATTTTCTGAAAATTTGGTATGTTGTTGTACCCGACTCATTGACCAAAAGTGTCAATGGGCCCAACCCAATCCTATGGCTAGTTTTCTGAATACGGGGTGTTAAAAATTAAAATTGCCCAGATTTTCGGATTTATTTGCTAATTATTAAGAGTTACATTGGATTTCTGTTGCATACACACGTTTACTACATGTTCTAGGTATGAAATTAGAGGATACGTATGATTAAAAATATTTATATTTACCGGGTGATTCACGAATATATGACGGTAGTTTTTTTCCAAAATTCACTTCTTCTACTGTGACGTCAGGAGGGCATATTCTTGAAATGTCCTTTCCGATTTAGTATTATGACGACAAAATATTGCACAGTGCATATTTTTTATACAGGGTGTTTCACAGAGAGAACCACTAGACATAATCATATTTTTTTAGGATTAATTCGAAATCCTGTATTTTTGAATTGATTTTTGGGAAAAGTAATACCACAAACATATGTGTGTCTCTAATCTCCAAAATATTCAGGGTGGTTTATTCATAGGAAGGTATTCAATTTTGGGAAAAGTACAAAAAACATGAACACCCTGTATTCGAAAATTTCCTCGGTCAAATGCAACTATTTTATCACTTTATATTGATTCCCACAACATCTCCCGAGGTATGAATTTCAAATCCGATACTATGACCAGTTTTCGAGATACAGGGCGTAAAAGCGTAGAATAACTTATTTCATCAATTTTTTTTTAAATTGAAAAGCCGAATTTATTTTATGTTGCGCCCATGAGTTCAGTATGAGAGCAGATCAGATGCACATGGGAAGATTTAGCTAAAATATTTACTGTTACAGGGTGATTCATGAATAAATCACAATAGCTTTTGAAAACACTCGATAATTCTAAAGTTTCGTCACAGCGCAATTATTCCATGAAGTTAATACCTATAGTCGTTCACAATTTTCAGTCTGAAATACTTCACTTGATGTAATGTTAGACAGTTATTCAAAATTCACCAGAAAAGTTCTCCTTTCAATTATTTCAAAGCATATTATTTATGACTCACCCTGTATGAAAAGTACCTAATTATTATGAAGTATTTCAGACTGAAAATTGTGAACGACTAGGTATTAACTTCATGGAATAATTTCTCTGTGATGAAACTGCAGAATTATCAAGTGTTTGCAAAAGCTATTGTGATTTATTCGTGGATCACCCTGTAACAGTAAATATTTCAGCTGAACCTTTCCTTGTGCATCTGATCTGTACTCATACTGAACTCATGGGCGCAACATAAAATCAGTCCGGCTTTTCAATTTGAAAAAAAAAATGATGAAATAAGTTATTCTCCGCTTTAACGCCCTGTATCTCGAAAACTGGTCATAGTATCGGATTTAAAATTCATACCTCGGGAGATGTTGTGGGAATAAATATATAGTGATGAAATAGTTGCATTTGACCGAGGAAATTTTCGAATACAGGGTGTTCATGTTTTTTGTACTTTTCCCAAAATTGAATACCTTCCTATGAATAAACCACCCTGAATATTTTGGAGATTAGAGACACACATATGTTTGTGGTATTACTTTTTCCAAAAATCAATTCAAAAATACAGAATTTCGAATTAATCCTAAAAAAATATGATTATGTCTAGTGGTTCTCTCTGTGAAACACCCTGTATAAAAAATATGCACTGTGCAATATTTTGTCGTCATAATACTAAATCGGAAAGAACATTTCGAAAATATGCCCTCCTGACGTCACAGTAGCAAAAGTGAAGTTTGGAAAAAAACTACCGTCATACATTCGTGAATCACCCGGTAAATATAAATATTTTTAATCACACGTATCCTATATTTTCATACCTAGAACATGTAGTAAACGTGTGTATGCAACAGAAATCCAATGTAACTCTTAATAATAAGCAAATAAATCCGAAAATCTGGGCAATTTTCAACTTTAACACCCCGTATTTAGAAAACCAGCCATAGGATTGGGTTGGGCCCATTGACACTTTTGGTCAATGAGTCGGGTACAACAACATACCAAATTTTCAGAAAATTTGACCGGTCGCCACTTTACCTACTAAAAGTGCGGGGTCCTTTGAGCAATTGGGGCCAATCTGTTAATTGTCATATTTCATGACACATGATTGATTTTATTTTATTGAAATAACAGATGGCCCCGAAGGATTTAGAATGGGTACCATCAGAACGGAAATGGAAATGTTGGAGGGACTATGTGGAAGAGGTGATATCATCCAGAAATCTGGAAGAGGATACATGTCAGAAGGAAAGAGATGTGAGTTGGGGACGGAGAAACGTTGTGGAATAATCCGTGATATACAGCGTGTTTCAAAACAGGTCCGAAAAACTTGAGGGGTTGATTCCTTGTTCAAATTAAAGTGTGGTTATACAGGGTGACTCTTTTACTTGTATATATATTTTAACTGTAGATTCTTGAGGCCAAGGGAAACCTTCTTTTCATTTTCCATTTTTTCGAATTCGGCTCTGTTGAAGAGATATAGCCATTTGAAAAAAAAGGTTGGCTTAGTACGTGCCTGAAACAATTCTCTGCAAACATCTCGAAGTTCATATTTTTCGATTGAAATTGAGGTGATTATTAGATGTTCTGGGTGTACAACTAGAAAATACTCAAGGCCCTAACCTTATTCGAATAAGAATGTAACCAACACGATATTTCCTAACAAAAAACCGATAATTTCTGCAATTGAGAAGCCATATATTTCTTCCACAAAAATAGGTTCCTTCTTCTATTTTTCTTCGATTAGTCTGTAAACACTAATGACTGGTTCATATTGGATCTCCCCTTATTTTCAGACAGACGGGCCCGAGGTGACCTCATTATCACCTACAGAGCTCTGAACGGTCTTTTTAACGCAGATCTGAATGAAATGTTCACTCTGAATGATGACGAACGTCTGCGTGGCCATAGATACAAGCTGCGAAGGGAGAATTTCAGGACGACTCAGAGAGAACACTTCCTGACCAACAGAGTGTTTTCTACATGGAACCGTCCACCGTCTGCCATTGTGGAGGCATCCTCTGTCAACTCGTTCAAAAACCGATTTGACAGGTGGATGCAGAGTCGATCGTCGCCAAACTTGAGATGAAGTTCTTTTCTCCTTTTTTGCTTTTGTATATTATTCCTTTCTATTTTCAATTGTAATTTATACTTTATTTTTTTGTCTAGCTATGTGCATTTCTTTTTTAATTTTATTTGAGTTTATAGAATTTTTCTAAACTCTTGTCAAATGTATAATAATAATAATATTCTGAAACGATCTCATAAAAATTGGTTTCTCACGAACCTATCCTAACTCCATTAATCAAAGTCATATGATTCGAGGTCAATGACCCAACCTAACCCATCTTCTCTATGATATTTCACAGAACTCTAGAGAGGACGATGCCACATTGCCGATATAGAATGGTATAGGCGAACTCAAGAACGCAGTACGTCCCCTATCGTTGACGGAAGAACTGTCGACACTAGTTTTGTTTACTTTTCGCTAAAGGCCTAAAGGCTTCTAGGCATTACCAAACAAGTAGTCCTGATTCTCGTCGATATAGCGCTACGATCTTAATTTCAGTCGCGGTGCGCTGCGATGTAGCCGCCACGCAAGACAAGCCGTTGTTCTGTGTCTCCAGAGTCCCATCACAGGCCAGTCTGTGATACAATGAACGACGCTCAGGCGCGATAACCTTCTCCATGGACTTCGATTTGTTTATTAATTTACTTGCAGGAGAATAATGCAAACAAGTGATGATTGTGATGTGAAGACCGTGTAGTGTCGATTAAAAATTTCAAGAGGATATTGTTTAGACAGATATTTTCCTGAAGGACCGGTAACAATAAATTTTCAATAGAAACTGTGCTCATAAACTGTGTAATTTCATGCTTCTCAGAATTCAATAATTACATCTTGACGAAGTTGAAAAACATTGACAACATTGTTAATTTGTTGAGAGACCAGAGAATAAATAATATTCGATGATATTCAATCCAGGAAAGCATTCAGATTTTTTATGAAATTCATGATTTTTTCCTCAAATTTCTTCGTATACATTTAGGAATAACTCTAAAACGACGCGTTTTATTGAAAAAATTAGGAATACTTTTATTTTCTGAAATGGTTGATTCTTTCGAAAATATGAACCGTTTATCTTTCACAAGTGAATCTACAATTAAAATATATGTACAAGTCAAAGAATCGGTTTTCAGCACAACACATTCAATTTGACTTATGTACTCAATCCAAAGGGCAAGAAGAAATGGCCCCTTCTGAGAAAAATTTCTGCGATCGCCCATGGATGTATATCGAAGACTCACCCTGTATAGTATTGAGTTGAAAAATTTGTTCGTCTCTAATGAAAATAACCCCAAGCAACTTCACAACCTGATATTGAATAACCGAGTGAGTCCAGTACTGAGTCAAGACCCTGAAATCATGGTAACTATAATCATGCGAAATATATCTCAGCAAGAAGCCGTTTTCAACAAGTATTTCCATAGTTGTTGAAGAATTACGGCTTTCCATTCCTGAAAATATCCATATAAAATATGAAAGTTACGAAAGCACTTACAGCCATTGTGGAAAATTGTATTCTGTACAAATTCGGTCTATCTCATTCTGTAGCTCGATACCAAAATAGTTCCCAAGCGCTTAAGGGCTCTCGAACTTGGTGCAACCGGAATAAATTACTACCCTGAGACAGTTCCAGAGCGCGCAGTTGAATTTGGACAGTTTCAATCAAATAATAAGGAAAAATATTGAGGATGATCATTTCATAGGAACAACTCCTCTTCATGACTGAGCTCTTGAAGCTTGAAGAAGTATTAATACAGTTTCTTGGAAATCAAGTAATGCGGTTGTCTATGAATTATATTTTGGAAAGGATTTGATTCTGTCTATTATTATACAGGGGAAGTCTTCGACAGATATTTTTTTAACTAGGAACATATGTCTCTCACACAATAAAATCTTTTTTTTCTATGCTATTTTTCACATTTGGCTTTGCTTGAAAGATACAGGAGACCGAAAATTCATGAAAAAAAAATTATTATATCCGTATGTTCGGAAACATCATTCGAAAAATTTGAACTTTGATTAATTGTTTTCAGTATTAATGATGCATATTCTTCACTTATTTCAATATCTGTTGATTTATACTTCTGTTTTTATAGAAACATAGTATCTCTGAAATCCATGAAAAAATATTGTAAGCCTTCTCTAGTAATGATTATTTTTATTTTGTGAAATAATATAATTGTGATGTACCCCGCTAGGGTATGTTAGGTCAATCGTTATACAGTTGAGAGATGGTGAATAATAAGATGCAGACTCATCAAAGGGGTTTATTCCTTGAGGGGCAGTATCAACTTTTGAATAGTGGTAAATCTCCATTCAATAGTGGTCTCTTTATTTCACGAGTAAGTACCCTACTTTACGACGTAGAGACTTGATTTTTTTTAAATTGAAGTTGAAGAACGTCCCCATGGCAAATAGTTTTCTTTTTTCCGATTTAATCAGTTTTTCAATTGAAAAAAGAGGGTAATCGTTAGATCTGGGGTTATTGAATATGTATTTCGTTTTTCATGAGTACAATCTATATTTTTGAAATAATAATCATGAAAATTTTTGTAGTTTATAGAAGATTAAATTGCCGAGGGCAAATAGTTGCGATTTTTTCGATTTAATTAGCTTTACAATTAAAAAAAAACAGGTTAACTTCAGCGTTTTGGAAACTACACTTAATGTTTTTTTTTCGACGGTTATTCATCAGTTTTTGGAAAAATCGCAACTATTTGCACTCGGAAACTTAATCTTGTATAAACTACAAAAATTTTCATGATTATTATTTCAAAAATATTGCTTGCACTCATGAAAATCGAAAAACATATTCAATAACCCCAGATTTAACGATTACCCTGTTTTTTTTAATTGAAAAACCAATTAAATCGAGAAAAAGAAAACTATTTGCCCTCGGGACGTTCTTCAACTTCAATTAAAAAAAAATCAAGTCTCTACGCCGTAAATTAGGGTACTTACTCGTGGAATAAAGAGACCACATTTGAATGGAGATTTACCTCGATTCAAAAGGTGATACTGCCCCTTAACCATAGTCAACACAGATGATAACTCACATTGAATGGAACTGTTTACTACCGGCAATAACTTTTGACTAACAATCAATCGGTTCGTAAACTCTTCTTAATGAATGTCCCTAGCCAATTGATATATATTCTTTACAAATGTGTACTTGTTTGAATAACATCGTAATTGATAAACATAAATGACAATGGTGAGACCTCACAGATCAGGCTTTGCGTGTTAGGTCGTCACACTTCTAAGAAGGTTTCATCCTTCTCATTTCACGTACGAAATATACAGGTTGTTCATACAAACTACAGGACTCTCGCTGTATATGGATACTCAACTTATTCCCTTGAGCAAAAGTCATTGTTACACGAAATTTGAATGTTATCGATGGTATGAATGGCCCAAAAAGTCCTGAGAGACATTTCTACATATTCAAATAAGGCTATGATATTGACACAGCTAGGGTCAGTCGATGGTGACAACGTAGCAAATATAAGCAGTTTTCTGGAAGCATTGATTATGGCTTTCCGTGCCAAATTTTTCGAAGTCAGGTTCATAATGCTGTTTTGGCTTAATCCTTCATTTACACAAAGATAGATTGGCATGTCTCGTTTCGAAATCTATTAAAGAATTGAATATCATAGAAAAAATATCATTTAGAACTATAACTATCCCTCATCAATTTCATCGTTGCCAAGGAATTTTGTGGCTTTATTGAACATCATGTGGATGAAAATTCGAATAATGTAGGTATAGATTCGCAGATTCATCGCACTCAGCTTTCCAAAACAATCAGCACATAAGCTAATACGTCGGCTGCCCATCATTCTAACCTAAAAAACTGCGAGCATTCGGGATATTCTGCCCACCAACAATCATGATAAGAGGATTTCATAAATTGAAGCATAATTGTCCATATTCGAAAGAGATTGAAATTCCCCGTGTATATCATACTCGGAACGTCCATTTGCTGTATTTTTCTCAGTGGAATTATTTGGCGTATGACGGTTTGCGTATGTGATTTTGTGAGCGCGTCCAGATCGAAAAATAAATAATTCCCTTTACGTCGTTCGTACAATTCGGCGAACAATTGATTCGCCATGAACAACAACATGAATTATCAATAATGCTGGATGCTACCTTCAATTTTCCATTACGAGATTTCCTATTCATTCAGTTCAATTCCAATGCTATCATGGAATTATCTGGGTATTTTCGATAGCTCTGATGTACTCTGTTTTACTGAGTGGCATGAATTTTATTTCATTTTTCCAATACCCGTCGCAATTCCATTATTCCTCATTTCAACAAAGAACCTACACATATGCGATGTCTGATACTTCACCATATAATTCTATTCCGTTCATTAAAGGTATGATCATAGACAGGGAAAGCTCAATAAGTCCCCCAAAATACAGTTTGCCATATTTCCAGTTTAAATTGTCAGTCAAGAATGCCTACATAACTGTAAGGTGTATGTGGAGTTTCTGTACCTCATTAAAGCTGCAGTCAGCGTTCTCATATGACTTTCTGAATGGCCTACCCAAGAAATTAGTTCTTTTGATTGTCAGGTGACCTTTGTACCTCTGCTTTCTAGGATATCCATAGATGGCTTAGGAACTTTGACCATAAAAAGAAGAGACACATTATTTCACTGAAAGTCTTCACATAATCCTCACCTGTTTGAATTATTCTCTGTAAATAAATAAATAAATCTCAGTCCATGACGCAGAATATCGCAATACGCATGCGTCGCTCATGGGACCACAGACTGGACGGCATTAGCGAAAAGTAAACAAAACCAATGCTCTTAAGATAGTTCATCCGCTAACGATAGGGGAAGGATTGCTTCCTTGGTTCCGCCGATACCATTGTTTGAAGAGAAAATCAAAAATCTGGCATCGTTTTCTCAAAAGCTCTGTGAAATATCACAGAAGATGGGTTAGGTTAGGTCACTGACCTCGAATCCTAATGGAGTTAGGTAGGGTTAGTGACAAAACAATTTTTTATGAGATAGTTTTGGGATATCGAGGAGGGTATGAACAAATTATCAGTGTTTACGACGTAATCTTCAGGAAAATCGACGAAGGAACTTATTTTCGTGGAAGAAATATGGCTTTTCAATTGCAAATATAATCGGACAAAACCAATGGTTTTTGTTAGTAAATATCGTGTTCGTAACATTGTTATTCTAATAAGGTTAGTGCTTGAGTATTTCCCAAATGTATCACCTCAATTTCAATCGCTAAATATCAACTTTGCATCAATTCCAGAGAATCGTATCAGGCAAGTAGTTGGCCCATTTTTTTCGAACGGCTTTATCTTTTCAACAGAGCCGAATTCGGACAAATGGAAAATGAAAAAGAAGCTTTTTTTTCCTCAAGAATCTACAGTTAAAATATATGTACAAGTCGAAGACTCACCCTGTATATTTTCCATATAAATGAAATTTAACCACACTTCAGTTCTTCAACTGAAACCCTAACCAATATATTTTGCACAGAGAAATAGAAAATATTTTGTGGAATTCATATTATTCAATGAAATGCTTGAATTGTTAATATGATGGGGTCTTTAGATTTTTCCGATTATAAGTACTTTGTGGGATGAAATATGGCGCATCGAAATATCCAGAATTATCAGAAATGCTCCAGGTCTCCATTTCCATGAAACGCATTATCCCTCATAATTACAATCTCCGGCAAAAACATTCAATCCATGAAAAATGGCAATGTGGACCGAGAAAATTCCTTTTCCTCGTCCTCCGCTGGAATATTTCGAAGAGGTTTATCATTCTCCGAAATAAAAAAGAAGTTCATTACAGACAATAGAAATGCATTAGCGTCTCCCCCATTGTGTAAAAGGAACACAATACCTTCAGTGCGATAAAAAAATCATTCTGGTTTTCTATGAGACCCCACTAATTTGAATTTTCTTTATTAGTTTCCATTGTCACTGGATGAATGGAGAGCTGGAAGATTGCCCCCAAATAAGGTAATTAGAATTTATCTTTCAATTATGACCGCATTGAATGCTGTATCTCTTCATGAGTGTTTCCTCTTAAACCAGTCTAAATAGAAACAATGGTCTCAACAACCCACTATGCACTTCACTATTAAATTGTATATTCTACTTCTTTATTCATCAAGTATGAAAATCCAATTGATAGAAGTATTCAGCATCGTGGATCTTCAACCTGGTAATTCCGAAAAATTATTCATATTGCTTGAAGGTCATAATTTATGCACGAGAAAATTTTCTCCCTTTGTTTGTGGAGGGTTGAGAATTGACCTCGGCCTCTTAAATGAAAGACTTGATGATTCCCGAATATTGGAATAAAAAGATGAGTCTCATTTTCCCAGACTCTGGCCCAACAGCGGCTACAGGGTCGGATCTTGAGTCGCAATACACCTGTGAATGTAGATCTCAATCTCTGGGAACCAAGATCACCCACTGAAGTCATTCTTTCTGGGTCACACTTTCCTACCAGGATCTGTTTGGGGAGGTTCCGCATGGGTTTCCTCCTTCTCAATGAAGTTTCATGAAGCCTTTCATAATGATATATTGCTTGAACGGAAGTCAACTAGAATCATGCTCATATCACGATGACTTGGGAGTTTCAGTCGCTGTTGATTAGAGGAATATTTCAACTGTTGCCATTACCAAACATTGGTATCGTTTTTTTTTATAGAAGAGATGAATCTTACATCAGACACCCAGTCTTTCTGGGTAGTGTCGGATTCTTACCGTCTACTCCTACGGTTATTTCTGGGCATAAGCCTATAAACCTTTCATCTTCTCATATGTTATTTCCTCTTTCGCATTCTTTATGCTGTGTGTTTGTGTTCATCCTTCAATTGGATATCTCTCTCTGAGTTAAGCATTCTACATCTTCATTTTCGGAAATTCTCGGGTAAATTCCCGCTGTTTTTCGTCTTCAGCGGTGTCATAGTCAACTTACCTTTTAAGGTCATCATTTTAATGTTCACTAGCTCTCTCATAGGCTTTTGCCGCTTTTCGTTTGATTAATGTAGTAATGGAATCCCATTTTATGTCTTTTCGAATTTGTTCATTCCTAACAAACCAGGGGGCGTCTAATGCCCATCTCAGAAATTTGTTTTCTGTACTTTGTATCCTCTTTATATGGGTTCTCGCTGCATAGCCCCATACTGTTGATCCATATGTTAGATGCGGTCTGGCGACTTCTTTTGTGATCCTCAACTTCGTGTTCCTGTTCATTTGGCTTCTTCTGCCTACAATCGGGTATAACTTTTTCATCGCTACATTCGTTTTATCCATTGCATACTTGATGTGCTGTTTCCATGTAAGTCCTTTGTCCAATATTACTCCTAGGTATTTATAGCTTCATTCTATTTCATTATCGTCTATGGATATCTTCGATTCCATATTCAGCCTTCTCTTTCGAAGGAATATTGCTTGACTCTTTTCTCCATTGATCTTGATTTTCCATGTTTTATACCAATAAGTGATATCGTCAGCAGCTTCTTGAAGTCTTTTGTGAATTATTCTTGTGTTTCTTTGCCTAATTGCTATACCCTTATCGTCTGCCTATGAAGCAAGCAGGCATCTTGGATTTTTTGGTATATGTATAATATTCTAGAGTAGCGGTCCTAGTATTGATCCTTGAGGAACTCCTGCTCCTAAATAACTGAGTGTGCCATGAGCATCATCTATTTTCACACAAAAATTCCTATCCCTCAAATAATTTCTAATTATTCTGCGTAGATTGGGCTTAGCTGCGGTTATTATTTTATATGCTAGTCCTTCATGCCATACTCTATCAAAAGCTCTGTTTACATCTAGAAGTAGTTGTCCTCTGGCTTCTGTATTCTGAAATCCTTCTGTGATATACTCAGTTATTCTTAGGAGCTGTTGTTCATTTGAAAGTTGTTGTCGGAATCCAAATTGTTCACTCGGTAACGTCGCTAGGGCTTCGGTTCCTTCATTAAGTCGTCTGGCTAATACTCTCGACACATTTTTTCCTAGGGCTGGGAGCAGGTTTATTGGTCTTAACTTCTGTGGAAACTTTTTGTCTTCACCTGGTTCATTGAAAACAAGCACTTAGGCAGTTTTCCATCTCTTTGGAAAGTACTCTGTTCTCATCACACCGTTTGCTATGCTAGTGAGAGCTGCTTTTCCTCTTTTTGACATTTTCTTCAGCATGAGATTTGTAATTTTATCTTTTTCAGGGGCCTTTCTTGTTTTCAAGTTGTTATCGCTCTCGAGACTTATGTACATATACGTATATAATGAAGAAATTGGACTAGCAGAGATCACACCCACTGGTGGAATCACCACAACAGGATAATGACAGACCGGTTTCTGGCTTATTAGCCTTCTTCAGTGCCACACAACCCTTATCGTGGTAGTATCCAACTGAAGCGGTAGAACTTATATTATATCCTAGTTCCTACTATCTCCTACATCTGAGTACAGTTTAAACTGTACAGTGTCACAACTAGCGGATAAATGTCTACGCTTAATCCAGAAGTTTCTTCGAAAACGAGATCTCTACGTACGTTCATTTTTCCCTACGTGTTTAGCAAGTTCTCCATTTCGGAGTCTCATCAGTTCAACGTGGGAATTTGAAGGAGGCTAATAAGCCAGAAACCGGTCTGTCATTATCCTGTTGTGGTGGTTCCACCAGTGGGTGTACTTTGGAAATTAGATCTCTGCCAGTCCAATTTCTTCGTTATTATGATGGTCTTAGGACGATATTCTCTTCGTGTACGTATAATGCTTTATGACAGTTATCTTTCTTTACACTGAGATCTTTTTTGTTGTTGTGACTTTTATATTATTCTTAACTCTGATAGCGTGAATGATAATAAAAATAGTGAAGAAATGATAACCTATTACAAAGTTGGAATCAATCAATCTGGTTTTATAGTGTGAAATGAAATCGGAAATTATATAAACGGAAAGTTTCATTTAGAATTGGCTTTTATTCTTGCTGTAAATATTCCGGAATGTCTCCTGCTAGCGTTATAGCTGTCTAATGAGAACGAATGGGCCTGGCAAATTCCCTCACACTGTGATATTCATGTTCCGTTAGGGAATAAAGCGCCTAGATATTCTCCTGCCTGGAAAGATACATTAGCTGTCGAGAAATGGAGACTTGACGAAAGTATGATAATGCCTCGACTCCAGGATAAAAATGCGGAAAATGAGGTGAGATCTTTACGGTAAGAATATAGCCCGATTTCTTTGAGGGGTTAATATTCTGTGAGCTTTCTCTTTGCGATTTCAGTTTTTTTTATACGGATTTTTGTAATTCTCACTAAAGCTGCATCTTATTGTGAGCGTAAGGAAAGTTTTTCAGGTGAGGTCTTCTATTGAGTTAAGAAAATGTGACCTGAGTATTCTCTTTCTCTATAGACACATACTCCCAGATGAAAGGTTGTGTTTTTGAAGAATAGAAACTATGTTTCTTCGTTGAAAACATTTTGCTAGGCATTACGGTTACGTTCCTGTTTGTTAAATAAGATTCATACCATGCGAACGTTGTTTTTAATAGAAATTCCACTGGAATATAAAATTATCAAACGAAAAGGCTCTCAGTTTGCTCGGGTTCAGTTGTAGGAAGATTCAGGAAGTCCTTCAGAGTTAGGAAGTACTCTCTCAAAGCGGAGACGGAAAAAGTGTTATTCGGGGAATAGCGGTGTGAAGTGTTGATTCGGTAGTTGAAGGTCAAGAATGAAATTAAATATTTTCGACTACATTTCGTCGATAAACTTGCGATATAGAAAGGTACGTCGCGAAAGACCAGGACGGAAGTTGATGTAGAAGAAATCGAGTGGAAAGTGAGAGTGAGATCTCTAGGTATTACTATAGACAAAGAACTAACCTGGAAAAGCTATATCAACGAAGCCATATACAAAGCCAAAGCATCGATGAACAGGGTCTACCCACTGATAGGTAGAAGCATCTACATATCCTAAGAAACGAAATTGAAAATCTTTAAAGCCGTTGCTAGGTCTCAACTGAATTATGAATCAGGGGCGTGGAGATTGGCGGCAAAGAGCCGTATGAAAAGCAACAGAAAAAATGTTGTGATATGGACATGCCACTGGCGCACCCAGAAATTTTATTCGGGGGGGGGCTGCTCAAGAGTAATCAGGTTTTTGTAAGTTATGTACCTAATTTAAAAAATGCGCCGCAAGCGAAAACCTTCTTAAGTAATGGATATATCGCATTCGTAATTATACCGGGTGTTTCATTGGTAAATGAACATACGGTAACCTGAGCTAGAGCTACCCTTGGTGAGTCCAAAAAAACTGATATATGATAGGTCTAATCAATTCCATAACCGAGATGCAGGGTGCTTTATGTATTCACCAAAAATTTCAATTCCTCATAACTTTTTAACCAACCAGTATAGTCGGGTGATATTTGGAACGTATAACTCACTTCTACAGGTCGATCGAATTACTTTTGAATTTCCAAAAAATTCCAGGTTCGTATTTGAAAAATATGGGACTTCTTCCAAGCTGAGATTCAACACCCTGCATATTGAAATTTTACGATTTGATAGCTATACTAGTTGGTTCAGAAGTTAGGAGGAATTGAAATTTTTGGTGAATACATAAACCACTCTGTATCTCGGTTATGGAATTGATTAGACCTATCATATATCGGTTTTTTGGACTCGCCTGGCTCTAGCTCAGGTTAACGTATGTTCATTCACCAATGAAACACCCTGTATATGTATATCAATCCCTATTTCTATCTGTAAAGGAAATGTTTAAGTTTCCATTCTGTTCTAAAATAATTATTATTTCTTTTAGAAAAACAATAATATGGAAATATTTGAATCACTCTTCTTTGTCACAGCTCGGAGGGGGCTGCAGCCCGACAGCCCCCCCTTCCCCTCGGTGCGCCACTGGGACATACCTTGGTTTGTCAGAAACCGACAGAGATCTATCGAGATCTAAATTGGGAAACTATTTCCGAATTCATGAGGAAGAAATCAAAGAAGTTATTCGAAACAGCGGAAGAACATCCGAATCTAGAACTCAGGAGATAAGAAGACTATGACCAGAAGGATCTATAGTCACATATGGGGCAGTAGCCTGGTTTGCTAAGGCAAGTCAGGTAAGTACGAGGAAAATGCTCGATGAAGTACAAATGCTTGCCTGTGTGTGCATCACGGGAGCTATGAGAACATGCCCAACTAGGGCACTTGGAGATCATGACAGACCTTACACGTCTTCATCTAGAGATTGATAGGGTAGCCCATGAGGCCATCCTCAGAGTATCTAGAAAAGGAGCAGGCAATGAGAGAGTCAGGTTTCAGAGAGTTTGGTTCTACTACACCTCATCTGCAAACCTTCCTAGTGATGTAATGATCAGGAAAGTAAGCAGTAGAAAAACTTCAGTACAATGCTAAGCAAAAGAGAGAATTGGGAAAAGGAATACACCGACTATAATCTCAAAGAAAATGCAATAAAACGGTATACAGATAGTTCTAAAGCCGCTACAGGGGCTGGCGCTGGAATTTACGGGACAAGTACCAGCTAGGCTATCGTTAGGCTCATGTACAAGCGTCCTTCGAGCGGAAATACTTGCAATCGGAAGATGTCTAAATATAAATCTAGAAAGAAACTATTATATATGGCTAATCATACAGATAGTCAAGCTGCTATAAACGCACTGAGCTCTTATGTCATTGACTCAATGCTGATTTGGGAGTACCAGAACAAACTCAATGAGGTAGGCAAGAAGAATGAGGTCTTTTTCATTTGGGTTACCGGTCATGCAGGAATCGTAGGAAACAAAAAAGCCAATATACTGGCCAGAAAGAACGCACAAACGCCACTCACTGGCCCAGAACCCTTCTGTGGTATAGGAAAATGCACCTACAAGAAGGAATTTATGGTGAAGGTGTAAACCGAAAGAGAAAAACTCTGGCGGAATCTCCTAGGGATGGATCACTCCAAAAAGTTCCTCCTGAACTTTGAAACTGCTAGATCCGAAAAATATCTGGATCTCAGTAAAAAACTTCACCTACTCACTGGCTTTCTCCCAGGACATTGTCGCCTGAAGAAGCATCTGTTGAGAATAGGTTTATCGGACACGGACTAGTGTTGATTCTTTGGGGAGGAGGAAGAAACTCGTATTTACCTGGTTACGGAATGCTATGCCATTTCAAGCCAGAGGAAAGAGTGCTTTGGAAAAGAAACCTGTAGAAGTGGGGAGTTATCCTCATTGACGCCGTCCCAGAAACTGGATTTCATCAAATCTCTGGAACTGGAGGGCGAGCTGTAGGAGTCGTGATGATAATAGTTCTGTTAGGGTAATATTAATAGAATAATAAAAAACAGATAACCGAAAAGGACAATAACCCAGCACAATGAAGTGTTAACTATCTGCTTCCTGAATAGAGATATGAAACATCGTGCCAGTGGTGAAGGGCTTGGAGAAATTTATCCAAATCTGCACTCAAATTCTAGGGATTTCGTCTAAATATTAAGATTAATTGACTGATATGCTGTTTTTCAGTTCTCCTTCAATTTGTTCGTTTCTGTTCAACACTGATTTCTTTGTTATCTATTTATTTCACAAAGACTTGAGTAGGTTTGGAAAAGTGATGGATTATTCATGATATCCCCAAATTTCGAATCCCTGAGGTTCACTGAGGAATGCAGGAGAGGAAAGGTTATGTAGGTACGATACTCAACATTCACGTTATTCGAGTTGGGCCAAGTGGAGAATCACAAATCAAAGACAGCAAAATAATTGGCATGGAGTGCCCACTCCTGCTCGGTAAATAAATGGCAGGACCCTCCGGCTAATTCATAGCGTTCTTTTCGACCGTTAACTCTCGAGCAGGCAAAGATTGGATAAGCAAGGAGAGGAGCAGAAAGAACAAGCCATACAAACGGAAGATGGCGAAGGACAAGAGAGGCGAACAACGCAGAACGTTTTCTTTCGAGAGATTTGTACGGACAGAATGATGGGGCTTACGTTAACGGTGTGGAGCACCATTCCAGGGATCCTCCACATTAATTTCTGCTTAGCTGGAGAGGCCGGTTCGCGATACGTGAACGAGGGTTGCTTCCGTTTGCAGGTACTCACGTCAATTAGGTTAACATGTGTTGTTGGGATTTGGGCCTATTTTCTTCGCCACGCTGTGATAAATCACTTCATTATCGTGAAGGATTATCCTCCTGATTTCTTGGGGTTAGCATAGGGGAACCGTATTTGTCGACTTCTGATGCCACGTTTGTCTTGCAGCGTGGGGTGTATATCTCAAACATGTTGACTCGTGTTTGTTTTATCCACATGTTCTGCCGGCGCAAATGAATTATTTTTTTTACAGTTGAACTTCTTCTTTCATTTCAAATAATTCAATACCTGATCGTTTTTCTTGGATGATCAGGATTTCCTATCTCACCGGCAACGTCAACAGTGATACTTACTCAAATTATCTGACTATCCTGGCATTCTGTCAACATCGTGACTGTTTGAGCCTTAAGGCCGCCCTTAAGAGCGAGTAAAAAAACTTATCCGATAAAGGCGCCACCGTGCATTTTATGGAATATCTCCATAGAACTTACATTATCACTATGAGTTCTAAGAATATCTCTATCCTTATGAATGAAATGTCCAATGGCGCTCTCTCTCTCCGAAAATCGCTGAACAATGAAATTGGTGAATATGTGGGTAAAGCAGGAACTTTTTCCCGCCATATATTCGAATTTGGCCATTCTCTGCCAATTCCGTATTTCAAGTTGTTTTTCTGAACGACATTACCTGTAGATTCAATTTCAATCGGAAGTTGAACTATTTTCATGGATCTTTCGTTTGAAAGAAAAAAAAGAACTTTCGAAATGAAATCGATTTAAATTATTTCATCAAGAACTCCTATCCTTTCTGAGTTCACCCCCAAAATTTCAGTTCTCAAAGTGAAACCATTTTCAAATACAACTTGAAATGAAAATACACTACATTGAACGCCCACCTTAATCATATATCGGAAAGGTTGTTGTACGTATGAATTGGATCAATAGTTATTTATGATATGAGTGTTAAAAGTGACGTTTTATTTCGCGAGTGAAAAAGTTTGTGAAATGAGCGGGGCGAATTGAACAATTTCACGAACAAAATAAAATCACTTTTAACACAAACACCATATACAATGTGTTTTTGTACAACTGCCCTATTTTTATAATGAAATGGGCGAATTTGCAATGACCATAAACTTCAAAATGCATTTTAATATTCAAATAATCACAAGGTTGTTGTGAATGCCAAACTTTGCCAACGTTATTGGCTAACAAATGAGAAAAGACGCTGTTATTTGAATTTCGTTCCTGTAAATTTTCGTCTTGGGTTTTTTACTGCTTAATGTGTTTGTCGAGAGTCCAATTATTAATTAAAGTGACGATTTGGTTGTTCCTATGGATATTGAAGAGTCTGCGAGAAGAGCAAATCTGGAAATCCTACCTAAAAAATCTGTTCAGCCATACGATATTGCATATAACAATTTCCTGGCCTGGTGTAAATTGAAAAATCTAGAAGGGAACTTCAGTGAACCTGTTTTCCTGGCATACTTAGAAGAACAATAAAAAATATGGAGTTCATCAACTTTGTGTAGCAAATTTTCAATGAAAAAGTCAAGCGCCCTTATTAAAAGTTTTGTGGATGTTAGTGAATATTTTAAGGTAGTAGCATATTTAAAACGAAAAAGTGAAGGATATCGTCCCAAAAAATCAAAAATTCTCAGTCGTGAACAAGTTGAAAAGTTTATACCTAAATGAGGCACCAGATGAGGAATACTTGATGGTTAAGGTTGCAACTATTTTCGGATTGGAGCCTGTCAGTGTGAAAAATTGTGTAATTTATCAGTGAAAGACATCGAAATAACAAATAAATCATTGGTTATACAACTTCCAAACATAAAAAACGAAAGTCAGTCGTTCTTTCAGTATTATTGGGAAGTATGTTGACTTTTTTCATAAGTACTTTGCACTGCGCCCTTCTGTCATCAAACATCGTCGTTTTTTCCTGAAATACATGAATAATAAATGCCCTGCCAATAGTGCCAATCCAGTTGGTATCAATACATTTGAAAATATTCCATCTATTGTTGCCAAATTCCTCAAACTGCCAGAACCAAATCAATATACAGGACACTGTGTTCGAAGATCCTCCGCTTCATTGCTAGCAGAATCAGGAGCAAAAATATTACGGATATGAAAAAACATGGTGGATTGAAGTCTACGACGGTATACAGAAATGTCATTGCTGAAAAAATTCTCCCAACCTCAACAGATTTTGGATCATCATCATCCAATATTGTACCTCCGGTTTCTACAAGTACTGATGGAGCTGAGGATTCTAATAATGTGTTGCGAAGCTCCCTAACGTCACAGGGCATTAATGTTAGTAATTGTTCTAGTTTTACGATTAATATTAATTTTCATGAGTAATGATTGTTAAATATTGATAATAAAAATTTCCAATTGCTGAATTTTTTTCATCTGATTTCATCATAAGAAAATGGAGTGCTGAAAATATTTTTAACACTAATGAAAAATATTTTCAACACGCTTCCGCGTAAACAATCAATTTCAACATTGTTTACTGTCATTTAAAGTGTCACTTTTTAATGGCAGTTGTACAAAAAAAGTTTTTCATCACAAAATTACGAAAATTCTGCATTCTGAGACTGTTTCGAAGGCTTCTATTATTTTTCACCAATTTTCTAAAACGCGAAATCTGAATATCTGATCAAATATTGATCTCATTTTTCGTCAATTTCTTCATGAGTGTTCCAGTTGAAAGCGAAAATATATTTTCGGTCTTTGTAGTACAAACTCAGTTAACTAAAAAGAATTTAGTTCAGTACAGATTATGGCCTCCCCAAATTTCAACCACGGCCTTACCCTGTCTTGATCAATTTCTCTCCAGAGTTACGATAAAAGGCTTCTGAGTTCTATTTTTTCATTACTATTTTGACCAGGATCGTTATGACTCGGTCTGCCTTTCAGGAACTGCGACCACATGGATCCTTTGTTAAACTCATTCATTGAAACCCAAGGAGGTCGCCTAGGACATTACTTCGTGAGTAGCCAGCACCGGTTTCCCCATATGAATGGTTCTTAGGCCAGCCAGCTCCAGACATTTGCATACCATATGTTTAGCTGTCTCTGCTTCTGCTCCACAGAGGCGTCAAATCTAGAGATGTTACGAAAATAACGGAACAGGTTATTCGGAACTGTTATCACTTGACTGTTCCAATAACATGTTATTTGAAAAGAACGGAACATGTTATTTTTAAGAACACTGATATTTATTCGGTGCGTCGTTCCCCGTAACTGTTCCGATATAAATGTGTTATTCGGATGATATTGCCTGTTCTTAACAGGGTACATCTGGCACTTCTAGCAAGC
Organism: Adalia decempunctata; assembly: GCA_951802165.1. NCBI lineage: Eukaryota > Metazoa > Arthropoda > Insecta > Coleoptera > Coccinellidae > Adalia > Adalia decempunctata. The sequence goes on from OX637701.1 coordinate 21,127,561, forward strand.
ATTTGGTTTTGTTTAGGTAACAGGGTGAGTCGACGCTCGAGATTTCATTGGATATTCGGAAAGATGACTTGATTGCTTTTGCGTTCGCAGAGAAGAACGACTTTTGCGAGTTCGAGAATTTAAAATCTTTAAATCTTTAAAATTATGGTTTTTGGGTGGTTGTTTGGAATGAACCAGTTAATATTTTTTTATTACAATTATTTGCATAGCTACCATTTCAGGAATTCTATATCGGAAGAAAATATAATCATAATTTAGGAATTTGATATTTTATAGAAATTGCGAGTTGTTGATAATAAAACAAACAAAATGCGAACGACTTTCTATTTCTTAATTTCAACTTGAGAAATGTTCACTGTGGGGTGTTAAGTTCATTTTGGACGTTTTTTTTCTCGAATTGTTACCGTCGACTTGAAGGGGATTGTTTGTTTACATACATCACAATTTTCCAATACCTTCAATTTATCACACTCTGCGTGAAATATTCGAAATTGGACTAGATCGTCTACTCATTTAATTGATGAATAAGTCAAACAATTGTTTTTCTTATATTGGGAGCGATATTCTCACTACAACCTAGCTTAACGCTTCACAAAATAAAACACACCCTGATATTCTTATTCGAACGAGATAGAAACTCGGCCGAAAGTGGTACTGGATACCCATAAAATCATAAAACAAGAAATATGTATTAAAACTGCATATTTATAAACAAACCAGCAGCCGAAATCCATAATAAAGGCCACAGCGTCTCATACCCTACGTGACTGTTCTCTCATCCCTGCATATTAACGAGTTAGGAACCGTTCCTGTTCCTACGCTGGAGCATTCTAGTCTACTAATATTAAATAACATGTTATTGAAATAACATGTTATTAGGAACATGTTATCGCTAAGGAACGGAACAGGTTGTAACTGTTCCCTGAATTTGCCTGTTCCGTAACATCTCTAGTCAAATCTCATCTGCTGAATTTCCCATACGGTACAAATTATATTTGTACCGACACTGCCCCGCCAGCAGACCTACCATCACCCAAAGCTCAGCTCGTGACAGCTTCGGGATCCCACTGGTAAAGGTCGGTGAAATCATCACGAATTTGTTAGACTGGGGAATTCCAGGAGTGTTTCTCCAGAGGGTTTTTCTGTTGACCAACTCCCATTGTTGGACCGCTGCCTTAAATTGATCTTTTCCAAGCCCACACAAAGGCTCAGTTCTATCAGGTGTTAATCTTTATGCACTTCTCGCAAACACATCAGTTTTCTCATTTCAAACACCACAATGCACTGGCACCCATAATGGAATCACTTTATTACCTCTGGCCAGTTGCTTTACGGTGTTACGGCACTGCAAGTCAGCAGAGAACCCTGACAGGGTGATATTAGGAACCTCAGCATGATCTGGTGATGTATATTTACGTTAAGGCATTATTGCAAAAAAATTCTCATGTTTTGATACCCAGAACAACGTAAAACGATAGCAGATCCAAAATTCTCAGAAACGCAAACTACAAGAAAGCTCTTGCAATTTGCGTTTCTAAGAATTTTGGCAAGCGCCAGGAACTGAAAAAGGTATGAAACGTGGATAGAAAAACCATTCAGATATAAGACAACATTGGATTTACCATAACTGATAGTTCGTTGGACAAGGATCGGCAACTCTTGAAACGGTCACAAAATTCCTGATCTTCCATATTTTTTGTGGAGCAGTATATTGACCTCTTAGCTTGGGAGGTTGATTTGAGTTAAATCATTTTGTTGTCGCGGATAATACTCGTTCGAACATTATTAAACCAACGTGGACTCATTCAGTAATCCCTTTGTTTTCAAAAACAATCTCCCATCCAACATCGACCATAAGCCAGTAACACATCTTCGAACAGCCTCGTCCAATATGACTAATCAATGGGAAATTTATGCAAATAAGCAATTACTCGACCCCATCAGTTCCCATCTAGAAAGGTCGATGTTCCCTTCAACCCAGAGGATAGTTTTCTTACCTGCTATGAAAGAGTCAACGGAATATAACTGAAGATTGGAACTTAATAATTTGATGAATTTTAATTTATTCTCATTCAACGCGAAATTTGCCAGAGTAATCCGAAGATTGATGAAAATATATTCGGCTATTACTTGATTAAATTGTGGAAAGAGGCGAACCATTAGCTGATCAGCAGATCATCTCAGATTCTAATTGGATTCTACACTTTCCAGTCTATCAGACGAAAATATAATTCAATGAAAGAGTTGTAAACTGATGTACCTAATTGAAGAAGTGGTGATGATTATGGATGAACCTTAATCGAATGTCTGAGCCTGTTTCAGACTTTGTTACCTCGGAATGTCAGCATCATAGTTTATGCATAACAAACTGCAGACAACCAGAAGTCTCAAGAGAGTAAAAAGGACAGCAGTTGGTTCATTCGCAAACGATACTAAAGAAGCATTGGGAAAAGCATACATTGGTCTTGAGGATATTGCTACAGTTTCCACCATCAACTTAACTTTGCGTCGGTTCCCAATGAACTCTGAAGCTTTCAGATTATGGAATGATAGGAAGAAGACATCTTTTAAAGATTCATTCTATTATACTTGAACACACGAATAGTGAAATCAAAAGACAGCACAGTGAAGTGAGAGTTGTTTGAAGGGGCAGTGGGAATTAAAATTGAATTTCCTTCTTCAGTTTCTCGAGTTTCTTTCGAAACTTTTTATCGATTTCTGGAGCTTCCAAGTTGCGAATGCCCTTCATTACTGCGATATGCCGGTAGAAACGTCATGTAGACTAGACATTGGCGCAGTAACGAGGGTGTAAAATCCCCTTACGATGATTTACTGGTCACACTTTGGTGCACAGCACTTCGCGAGAAAGATTGATTTGATTTTTCTTCGCGTTTGAACAATCCCATGCCTCGCCTTTCCTACAATTGCCAATATATTACGGTTGACGCGCTCAATATTAGAGGGCTTTATACACCACGGCTGATTTATTTTTGTTGCCAAAATGTATTTCAGTTGAGTTGCGACTACGGTGTGGTTCATTGCTGTGCTGCTTTTTCACACTCGCTGATACACAATAGTCGCAGTATAGGCAGTTTTTCAGGGTGTATAGTAGAACAGGCAGTATGGAGGGTTGTGTAATCATGAAATTAAGTGGGTACCATAATCTGAATAAAAGATTTTTTTAGATCATTTGGATAGACACCAAATTGTTTTGAATGATTTTCAATTATACAGAACCTATTGCTCTGCGCACGCCGATGAAGTGGAAACTTCTTAGATTCAAATCAAATCAAATTTATTCACAAAAAGTTACATAAACAAGGTAACAATTAATAGTCATACAGAATTATCCATGAAAAAAAGAAAAACAAAATGCCAAAAAGAAACTCCCCTTGACCTCTACTGGAACCCACTCGAGAAAAATTCATCTACTGAATAGAAGCACCGGGAAACCAGGAACTCTCTGAGTCACCTCCTGAAACCTGGCGTCCTTTTGAACTGTTCTGGAAGGTGATTATACATTTTAACAGCTAAATAGTTTGTAGCCTTTTGTGTATGTTTTATTCTATGGTAAGGAATACAAATATCTTTCCTATTTTGTGTAGCATATTGATGGAATTCACCGCTCTTTGTATATTTATCCAAGTTCTCATGAATATGTAGCAGGCATAAGAAAATGAATGGCGAGTATAATGTCAGTATTTTATACTTCTTGAAATATTCCCTGTAGGATGTGGTATTCTTGATTCCAGCAAGTGTTCTTATTGCCCTTTTCTGCTTTAGGAATACATTTTTTGCTTCCGGAGCATCCCCCCAAAGAAGTAGGCCATAAGACATTCGACTATGGAGAAGGGCGTAGTAGGTGTCGAGTAGTACTTTTTCCTCCGGGAACTTTCTCTTTCTGTACAAGAGGAAAAATATAGATGATACTTTTTTTATAATTGTGTTAATATGAACATTGAATTTGAAATTTTCTTGAATTTCAATTCCCAGGAATTTAGCAGATTTCAAATCATGAGAGAGTCCCAGTTTCATCCCCACCTCTATTATTTTGTCTTTCTTCAAATTCATAAGGAGCATATTACTGCTAAACCAACCCTTGGCTTCTTTGAGTGAATTTTCCGTTTTATTTCTGATTGAATTTTTAGAAATATTTAGAAATGAGGTGTCATCTGCATAATTGCATACATGGTCACATAGAACGTTATTCGGGAGATCGTTTATGTATATAATGAAGAGTAGTGGACCTAAAACTGAACCTTGAGGCACACCCTTATTAACTCTCATCCAAGGAGATTGTTTTTTATTCGAATAATGAACCTGTTGATGTCTACCTTCTAAAAATAAAGCAATTAATCGGAGGGGTTGTCCTCTTACTCCGTAATACTGAAGCTTTTCCAAAAGAATTCTGTGGGAAACGTTGTCAAAGGCCTTGGAAAGATCGCATAAACTAAGTTCTACTTTATCGCCATTATCGAGTCCTTCTGAAATCTTCTCCATCACTTCTTTTAGAGCAGTGATGGTTGATTTATTCTGTCTGAATCCATGCTGATTACTAGACAGATAGTTATTTTTCTCGAAATATTTCATTAGTCTATTTTTTACTAAACTTTCCATTATCTTCGAGATCCCAGAAACAGTATTTCAACACTAAATGAAGACAGAATCAGAAAACACACTTCATATGAGTTTGGTGACATATGTTAGAATGCGTGAAAAAAGGTATATCAACCTTTTTTGTATTCAAAACAATAATCTTCTATGAATATTTCACAGAGCTTTTGAGAAGACGTTTCCAGCTTGTTGCCAGCTGGTATAAATATCTAGGGATTCTACCAAAGATCACCTTCCCCAATACCAGGAATCGAGCCATCTCAAATTTCAGTCTCTAATCTGTGATGTCCCTTCGTTACGCCGCGAAAGTCAAGACGCATGCGTATAGCGATAATCGACGCTGAATATTGGCGATTTCATCTACCGTTGGAGGCGCTCTGAAAATGGGTGAAATCTTTTCTTGAGCTATGTTGTTCTTAGAAGAAAAAGTGATTATTATAGGTGTTTTTTTTCGATCTAGTGATGATTATGTGAGGACTTTCAATGAATTAGTGTGTTCTGGACCAGTGTCGAGTTTACAGAATTTTCATGTATACATTGGCATATTTGTCTGAGCAGAAGTTTGTTTCTAACTGGAAATTCCAGTTAGACATTTTCCGAATAGAAACATCGCCACATATTGAGTGGTGCTAATTTCAATTTATTTTCAATAATTTTAATTTGATACACAGCGGTTTGTATCGACTTTTATCATTCACATATCTGAACTTTGTATTTCATTGGCATTCATTTATTTTTTATATTTCCATGAATAATGGACCGGTAACAATAAATTTGTTACGAAAAATTCGCGTGTAAAATGGATAATTCCATACTCCTCAGAATTCAATTGTTTCTTCCACATTATTTTGTGGGATTTAATTAATCTTGATAAACATTCTGACAACATTGTTAACTTTAAGTGCGATCAGAGAGTTGATAATTTTTCTGCGATTTGGTAATATTCGAAATCCATGACAGCATCCAGATTTTTCTTGAGATTTATAATTTTTTCGACGAATTTTATCGGATAAAATTAAGAATGACTCGAAAACGACGAATTTACTGAAAAAAATAACGTAACAAAAAAATATACAGGGTGCGACAATGACATCAAAAGAAGCGCTTTTCTCTCGAACGCTCCAATCATATACACTAGGAGTAGTCAACCAACAGGCAGAATACGCAATCTTCCCCGAAAACATATTTTATATCCGTAAAACATATGTCTATTTCTCCCACACAAAATCTTAGGTCCGAATACACACAGCGGCCATCTAGAAATTGGGTTTCCGCGTCTTATCGTAAGACGCATTATGAACGGAGCATTTCGTTTTATGCCGATTTCAGCACATTGTTACAGTCATTCAAGATCGGATTACTGGAGAGGACAGAAAGGAAGCCATAGCAACAGACATTTTCTTTCTTCCGCTCCTGTGCTCCAGCGAACTTTTCAAAGAAGGAATAATTTTGCGTTTTCTTCGAAACGGTTCGATGTATCGGTTGAGCGTACTAATACCTCATGATAAACGGAAATGCAGAGTTCTCGTTTCTGAGAATACCATTATTTTTGCTTTTTCATCGAAGTACAAGAATAGGCATTCAAGTTATGAGTGTTATGACATAGGAATGAGGGAGTTTCATTCGTATTATTCGATTTCAATCTGCTTAGAAAAAAACGTGTGTGGAGCACAGGTATCACTGTCAGCACTAGTATAGATAATACCTAAAAAATGGACACTGCAAGGCGCATATAGTGCTAAAAAGGCACTACAAGTATGCCTAGAAGAGTATTTGCTTGTGTGATTCACAAAACCTTTTCGAGTATGGGAACATTGAATCTATTTCAATTTGAAAATATGCAGAGAAGGAAATAAATATGCCAATCAAAAAATTTAATTGTTGCGAAGAATGAATTGTTCTTCACTGAAAAAAAATTTAATTGTAATTCCATAATGAATTTGAAAAATTGCTCAAAAAGATATAAGGAGCAATTTTTTGTAACAGTTGCTTCGAGCACAGAATAATATTCAATACTCTTCTACGGTTCAAGCATAGTCTATTGTCTAATGTCGTCGGACAACTCCAGAATTGTTTGTTCTTGGGTCAATAGATTTTTTTCAATGAGAAAGAGAAATATCGGAAAATTGGACTGTATTCAACTTTAATTTGAAAACTACGCCGACCTTTCGAGGCAGGTTCCCTATTTTTCAAGGTTAAAAAACAATCTATATATATATAAAAGAAAGATGTTGGTTACACCATTTATAACTCGAGATCGGATGAACTGTTTGTTATGAAACTTCATATATGGATTCGTGTACGGTCTGATTATTATAAAATATAATAAAACTTTGAAAAAACGATGAAAATTCTACTTATACAGGAAATGCATTTCCTCCTTTTGAGAAAGACCACTAGGTGTCGCTAAAGTTACAGTTACGCTACAGTGACTATATTACCATAATGGTAATATAGTCACTGTAAGTTACGCTACCGCTTACTCGTAGGTACTCAATTTGATATTCTCCCCGTTAGATGGCGATGTAAACAAATAGTGTGTGGGTACAGTGACTATATTTCCACTATAATCACTGTACTAGTGTGTAATTTGAGTTGCCTACAACTCTGCGCTGTCGGCCAAAACCAAAATATCTTAGCGTAGGAGTACAGATGTCTAAAATGATTAGATTTTGTTGAAATATAAGAAAAGTTTCGTTTTCACCACTTAAGATCTATGCACACATTATGACTGATTATTAGTTATTTTTATTGGTTTATTCATTCAAAATAACGAAGAATTTGTTGAGGCTTTCGCGGCCATCGATTGAAGTCATCTGTTCTTCGATCATTTCGGTCGTCGTAGTTTGAAATGGTCGAAAAAAGAACCGATGACATCAATTACTATGTAATTTGCATAGGTCTTGTGGTACCATGAATGGCTTTTAGGTATCAGATCCAGAAGCGGGTGAATATCACAGTGAATTTTTATCGAAATGTCAAGTAAATCAGATTTTGGCGATCAGTTTCAATCGTGAGATGTCCATTCTCATCTTTTTTCATAATTTTTGAAATGTTTTTGAATTTCTGTTTGGGTAATGAATATATATGCTGAAATAACTGAAACCAAAATTGCCATAATTGACATATTATTTTTGTGTATCTGTTCTGCGTGACAGCTCATATCCATGGAAACATTTGACAGTTCAGAAATCAGAGAAACAAGCCATTGATCTCCGATCACCGGTGATACGATTTGTGAAATCCACCGAAGTATCATTAAAGCGAAACAAAGTTCGCCGGGCCAGCTAGTTATAAAATAAGGGAGAGTACAACACAACTTTAATGACACATACCTAGTTTAAAAATTTAAAAGTCAGTGTCATGGGATGGTAAAAAACTATTATCAACAGCAAAATTGAGGAAGCGTCTATCATTTTACAAATTTTGATTAATACTGGTTCAACGGCGCAACTGTGGAACAATAAAAACACAGTAAGTACAGACATATGAATAAATAAATCGGAAACGAGGTTATCGATTCTGGTTACCATTCTGAAAATTATGTTCTGTGGACTAGGAATTCCTGATACTTAAATTGAATTACGGGTGAAATCTGAATTGTGATCAACATTTACAATACTTAACCGGACAACAAAAACCTAAAATAAATGGCTGTATGAAATGCTCAAATCCTGCACATCTTCTCTATGATTTACAGTTTCATCCTCCGTATAAATATTATTTCACTGATGTTTCTGGCGTACCTATTTTTCATAATCTAAAATTTTCACTTTATCAAAATTGAACTTATGACATATGTTACATGTGTATGAGTGGCTAAAGCTGTTTTTCTATAATGGGCTAGATTGCTACAATCATTTTTATGTTGTTTTATTCTTCCTTTGAGATGTTGTTTGGTTTGTCCAATATATGATTTTTCACAATTAAAACAAGGGATTTGGTAAACCAAATTCGACCTAAGCAAATTCGGTACTTTGTCTTTCAACATGGTGTGAAATTTTTTCCCCGTCAACACTATTATATAATATGCACAGCAACAACCAAACTTTTTGAAAATTGTATTAATACTTCCATAGATATTTATTTATTTATTCGGTACATCTCCACCACAAATCACCTGTTTCATCTGCAGGAATCCATATTCCTGTTTATAATAAAACAGTTCTTTTAATTTCTAACCTACAACGAATAGTGACGATTTATTACATCAAAACGATATACTTTGAAAGGCTAGTCGTTACTTTTTTTCGTTCTCGACGCACTATTGATTAGCATGAGGACAAGGAAAAATAGAAAATTCCGAGGATTGTGATAAAATGAGATGAAGTAGAATGAAAGACGGTAAAAACTGAAATATATAGAGCCATTCAATGCTGAAAGAAGAAGTTTTCTTAATGCATCAGTTGGACGAAAAACCTTATATTTCCTTCATTAGGATGGTTCGAATCAGAAACTATTAAATTTTCCAAGGAGGCTATCATGATGGATATCAAATCTGAAATCTGCATCTTTCTTCCCGAATAATCTTTTTCCAGACGAATATTATACGAACTGAATATACAAGTTCAACCCCAAACGGATAATAAAGAAAAGTTTCGCGTTCTCATGTTGCCGAACCGTTCTGTTTGTTTCCCTTTGTTGACGTCGTCATTAAAAGTTATTTCCTGGGAAAACTACTCGTTAGGCCACGTTTCCGGATCAGGGAAAGCTAAGATTGTCTTACTTTTCTTGAAGCGGAGAAGTCGTTGATTTTCATCCCTCGAATAGGTCGACTCGACGAATCTTGAGTCTTGGGGGCGGCAGAACCGCATGGACGATGTTTGAAGAGAACTTACTCGAGGAAAAGATTCTCGAGAACCAGTTTTAATGGCATATTCGACGATTTTTCTGATCGCAGTGACTTTATTTTTTCATTTCATGTTCATGTGGCGGTTGAGCCACTCTTGAATAAAGACGCAAATAGCTCATACCAGATTGCTTCTATAGGTGATTTTTTGTGGAGAAAGTTGATGAAATGTCATTGCAAGAAATACATCTTCTTTCCAGTTATGATTTACATCAGTCACAATGTTTTTGATTTGATGGAATCTCGAAAGTGCTTCAATTTTCACATTGGAAAAAGGTTTTGATATACTGTAGATCTGTGAAAGTTAAATAATAACTGATATTCTATTTTTAAAACATAGCTGATCCCGTAAAAATACGAAGCCAGCTTCTGCAGTCAAGTGATATAAAGCTTTTTCCAATGCTTATTTTCTTGGTGCAGGAAATTTTGAAAAGTAATTTTGAGAACTCTGTTCGAGTCTTGAATGCAACTATAATAAGAACTGCTTTTCTATTTTTGAAACATAGGTGATACTGGCGTAAAAATACTAATCTGCAGACAAGTGAATGTTTGAGACCTGGGTCTCCGACTATTGCTTCTGTGATTGCATGTACGCATATATCTAATAACATCAATATGGATTATACCCCTGCTTTTCACTGTCAGAAAGTGAAGCCAAATCTTTGGTTACGATTGGGTTGTACGCTTGCGTCAACTGGAAATTCAAAAATTGCGAGAAATTTAGAGGTTATGTTTATGCTGAAAGACAACAAGGAAATAGATATCGAGAATGAAAATATGTCACTCAAATACTCTCAGTTCAATTTTAGAATACGAATAGGAGTTAACAGTGATATTTAGGACTTGAAGAAAACGGAATAATGCGATTGAAACATTCCACATGGGATTGTTAGGTTATGATCGAAACTATTTACATGAAGTTAAGAATGACATACGTTTCACGACATAATACGATGTGTCAGAGAAAGATAGAATTGAAAAAATATTTTTTTTCTCAATATTGCCGCACAAGCGCATATCTGGATTGTTACCAAAGCCAAGCTTCAGTTTAGATTGGCTCATAGCCCATATAGGAATTATTAGATATATGCATGTATCTCTCCAGATATTCTGAGATAGGGTTTTCTAATAAGAAGTGTTATTTTGACATTCGAAAGTTGACTCACAAGATCTCGGTGGCCAATTGTGATCACCTTTTCGTGAGATAACACCGACCGGAAACTTTTTCTGTGAAAGATCAATGGTTTCGTTGCTTTTGTGTCACGTAGCGCCGTCTTGTTGAAATTAAACGTTGTCCAGATCGATATAATTCAATTCCGGGCATGAAAACTCATTAATCATCTCTCGAAAGCGCAACCCATTCACCGTAACTGTTGCTCCAGCTTCATTCTTAAAAAACTAAGATCCATTGACTGTCAATGCGTTGATGAAGCGTGTATAGTATTTTGTTCTTGTCAAATGTCAAAAAATGACAGCTTCAAAAGTGACATCTGTCAAAATAGCGGGGTATTCAAAATAATAGCTCTTATTCAAAAACCCTTCATTACTAGATAGAGAAGTGTGAGATCAGTGATGATCTCCAGTGATCTTAGTGAACACGTTTTCTTAGCTCCAGTGATACACACTCAAGCTTATCTTTATAATATTACTAGCTGGCTTGGCGAACTTTGTTCCGCCTAAATGATACTTACGATGGATTTCACAAATCGTAATCACCGGTGATCGGAGATCAACGGCTTGGTTCTCTGATTTTCGAACTGTCAAATGTTTCCATGGATATGAGCTATCACACAAAACAGATACACAAAAATAATATGTCATAATATGCCAATCACTAATAATGGCAATTTTGGATTAAGTTATTTCCGCACATATATTATTTAAGTATTACCCAAACAGAAATTCAAAAACATTTTAAAAATTATGAGAAAAGATGAGAATGGACATCTCATGATTGGAACTCATCGCCAAAATCCGATTTACTTGACATTTCGATACAAATTCACTGTGATATTCACCCGCTTCTGGATCTGTAAATAGCCTTTCATGGTACTATAAGCCCTATGTGAATTACACAGTAATTGATGTCATATGTTCTTTTTTCGACCATTTCAAACCACGACGACCGAAATGCTCGAAAAAAGAACAGATGACATCAATCGATGGCCGCGAAAGCCTCAACAAATTCATCGCCATTTAATTGTGATAATGTCAAATGTAGTACCTTCACGATAACGTTATTTGGAATAAATAAAACTATAAAAATAACTAATAATCATCAGTCATAATGTGAGAATAGCGCCTTGTGAAGTGGTAAGAACGAAACTTTTCTCATATCTCAACGAAATCTAATCATTTTAGACATCTGTACTCCTACTCTAAGACATTTTGGTTTTGCCCAACAGCGTAGAGTTGTAGGCAACTCAAATTACACACTATTACAGTGACTATAGAGGGAATATAGTCACTGTACACGCTATTTGTTCATATCGCCATCTAACGCAGAGAATATCAAATGAAGTACAAACGAATAAGCGGTAGCGTAACTGTAACTGTAGCGACATCTAGTGGCCTTACTCAAAAGGAGGAAAAGCATTTCCTGTATAAGTAAAATTTTCATCGATTTTTTCAAAGTTTTATTGTATTTTATAATAATCAGACCGTAGACGAATCCATGTATGAAGTTTCATAACAATCAGTCCATCCGATCTCGAATTATAAATGGTGTAACCAACATCTTTCTTTTATATTATAGATATTTTCGAAAGTTTTCCTGTTCTCCTGTTCTAACTTGCTTTAGAGATCCGGACTATCGCTCTTTCTTGATTTTTATTGGTTTCACGATCATGATGTACATCCATTTAAGTATTTTATGGCTTTAACCCCAAGTCTTTCCAGCTGAACTAATCACCCCCATCAAACACTTCGTACTAGCGATCAAACGAGATTAATGTGGTCGTTTCTGGTCAACATTCAACCCTCCTGGCAAGCACCATTGCTCGATAATTCAAGGGCATTCTTGTTCTCAAATTATCAACGAGTTTACCTCGCACTATTCCTCGAACTATCGAGACCTTGTCGTCAGCACAGCCAATATATTTAGAGTCAATATTCTGAAGGCCCTGGATCAGCTCCAGGAAAGAGGGTCTAAAGCATTTTCGGAGTTAACAGCTCGTCCAACCAACCATCTCACAATGCGATCAGTCCATCACAAGCCTTCCTCAGATTCTGACTTGAAGACAGAGTTGTTTTTGGCTCTTTTAAGATCATTGCTTCCAATTATTAATCCCCAATTGGTAAAGGAAAAGGTACAATTTCTTAAATTATGTTTAATCCGGGTAAAATGCTTCATTTCGAAGTGAGTTTCTCTTTCAATACTGAATATGCCTGAACACGGCATTTTCTGTTCGATGGCTAACTCTCTCGAATCCCAAAGTTTATCACTGCCGATGATAAACAAGAAGCGTTTTCCATGATTGCTACCATCATTTCGCAAATCCTATTAATCATGACATCGATGACACCACCATCACCACCACGATCAGGAAATAACGCCCACTTTTCAGCGGGTAGTGGATAAATTCTTATTGGGGCCGATATCCCGGTCGACAATAAATCATTGATAATACTCTCACACACATGCCAGTCGTCATAATGAGATTTGTACACCGATTCGGTAGCGATCTAATAAAGCCGCGCACCAGCGGGACTCGAACCCACACCCAGCCATCGTAATTTGGCTTCGAATCAATTCCGTAATTAGACCGGTATCGGTGTGCGTCCAACCGTACTCGGTTGTCTTTGCGTGTGCTAAATAGCAGTGGCGGAGGTCCTACCTTTTTATTCATTCTTTTTATTCATTCATCCACTTTACTGAGTTCATCATTTCCAGCATATGATTTGCGATTCAATTCTTCTGTGGCGACTCACTGTCCACCCCTCCGCTTACAGGGGGCGCCACCTAGAAACGCAGCATGCGAATCCTGGTCCGATCAATCTTGAATCAAGCTCTTCCCACCCGGTACTTACCTCCGTTTGTTTCGACCAAAGAAACTCCAATATACAGGGTGAGTCTTTGACTTGTACATATATTTTAACTCTAGATTCCTCTCTTCAAAAGAAACACTTTTTTCCTACACCATTTTTCAAAATTCGGTTTGATTTGGGAGATACAGGGTGTCGAAAAACCATGAAAAAACACTTTTCTGTTTATATCTTCGGAACCGTTATTTCGAATCAAGTAAATTTTGGTTGAGTTTTCACTCTATTCATGGTGCATATTCCTCAATCGAAACCTATTCAATATCTTTACTAGTATAAAAGTTACAGGGTAGTCGACTCATCAATACACGCTAAAACACCATAAAACCACTTTAAAAAGATGAACGGTTCATATTTTCGAAAGAATCAACCATTTAAGAAACTAAAAGTATTCCTATTTTTTTTTTCAATCAAACGCGTCGTTTTCGAGTTATTTCCAATTTTACTTGGAGATTTTGACGAAAAAATCATTAATTTCAAGAATAATCTGAATGCGTCTCTGAATTAATTATCATCGAATATTATTCAGTCTCTGGTCTTTAAACGAGTTTACAATGTTGTCACAATATTTATCAACTTTGTCGAGATTTTTTAATAATAAAATCCCCCAAATGTGGGAGATAAAATTGAACACCAAGGAGGATTTAATACGCACAGTTTCTATTGAAAATTCATAGTTACCGGTTCATATTGAAGTTAAATGTCGATAAAATACAAAATTCGGATATGAATGATGAATCTCGATACAAACTACTTATTAAATTAAAATTAATGAAAATTAATACGATACCTGATAATCTGTGGCGATGTTTCTATCTAAACAACATCCTCTTGGAATTTTATAAACTCGACACGGTTGAAATTATATTAATTCACTTCACATAATAATCACATTAGAACAATAAGTCACTGAATGTATTCGGATTATTCAGAACTCCACATCATAATGTTTACAGTTTGTTCAGAGACTCTGGTTTGTTATTGTTCGACGTTGGCCTGCAGATAACCAATAATTCGGTTTTCGCTCTACGCATGCGTGGTAAAATTTGGCGGCAAAGTCGATTTATGATGGAAACGGCAGAATTCATAGATATTTATACCACGGTACACAAATGTATCGTGATTTTTGATTTATACTATGTTTCGTGAAAAATCCTTAACCTCAATGAAAATATCAGCAAGCTGACAACACCTTCTTGAAATTTATGTGCAAAAATTCACAGAATCGATACAAATTAGATCACGTTAGGTTGTTTAATGATAAATCTGAATGAAAAGTCTCTCTTCATGGTATTGTTTGGGAATTTCGAGGAAAATATGAACAAGTAATTAGTGTTTACAAACTAATCTGCAGAAAAATCGAAGAAGGAACTCATTTTGGTGTGAGAAATGTGGATTTTTAGTTGCAGATATAATCCGATGAAACTAACTGTTTTTGTTGAAATTATCGTGTTTGCAACATTTTTATTCCAATAAGGTTAGTACTTGACTACTTGAGTATTCCCTACATTGGGCCTAAATGTATAAACTCAATTTCTATCGAGAAATATGATCTTTGAATCAATTCCACAGTATCATTTCAGGGACGTATTTAGCCCAATGTTTTTTTTTTCAAATGGCTTTATCTTTTTAACAGAGCCGAATTCGGAAAAATGGAAAATCAAAAAAAGGTTTCTTTTGGCCTCAATAATCTTCAGTTAAAATATATGTACAAGTCAAAGACTCACCCTGTATAAGTCAATGCCTCCGCTCATGATAGGCAATCTGATGAGTCCTATGCATGTTGCCAGGACGAGAGTATTCCAGTTCAGCTGACTCTGGTGATCGCACTTATACAGCCCAGCGACGGGCCACGAAAACCTACCTAAACTCCTACAGCTCGCTTCTTCTTCTTCTCGTGCGGCGCCTTTGGTTGGCCCATTGTTCATATCGCATTTGTATGATACCAGAGAGACTCAGACCCGAAGGCACGCTGACGAGAATGCCGCGAGCAGACAAGAAGGAGTCCCGCTCACCATAGAGATGGAAGATGTAGAGTTCTCTAGGTGTGTCAACCTCAGTATAGATAAGTTGCCGCACGTGAACAGTAGGTATATGCTCCGCCGTTTCATCCGCGTTCTTGCACCAACGGCAGAGGGAACACTCAGTTAGACCCATTCTTTTTAAATGTTCGTTAAACAGATGGCCAGTTAGAGCACCAGTCGCCAGAGACAATTGATTCCTCTCGAGAATCAGGATCTTTTTGACCTCCGGCTTCGAAGAAGGCCCCTTGATAAGGAGTCTCGACTGCCTGAGGTCCGTTCTCGTGTTCCACTCAGAGGAGAATACCTTATCAATCATCTCTTGAAGAGGTTTTTGATATATTTATGACAGATAGGAAGCGCGGGTTCCGGACCAGTAAATGTCGAGCGAGCCCCTTCTTGGGCTAAGTTATCTGCTTTTATGTTACCAGAAATACAGGTGTCAAGGAATCATCCACCGATTTGTGACCAGTTGTCATATTCACTGCTGAAAAGTCATGAGGCGACTCACTGCCCACCGCTTCGCCCACAAAAGGAGCGCGCCTGAAGCGCAATCCGCGTATCTCTGTAAGATCAGCTTGAGTCAAGCTAGGTACTTCCACATGGAACCTTCGATCGCTTCGAGCAGGACAACGGCAACACCTACGTAGTTGATAGGCTTCCTTCCAAATAGCCAATCTGAAGAGTCGGGGTAGAGACTTGATTGATTGATTTGATTGATTGATAAGCTGACGAACAAGAGACCGGGTTAGCGCTTGGCCTCCCTGTGACACTGCGACCAACTTGGGTCTATTGTATCACTCTTTCGTCGGTGGTTCCTCACGAGAATAGGTTTGTGTCCTTTATCAGGTTCAGCAGCCTGTTTATGAGGTTTTTCGGATTCATTCCCGTTTCCGGATTGATTTCTCCGAAGATTCTGTGGCGCCTTCTTCCCATGGCGTCGCATTAAAAAATTATGTGGGAGGCTGTTTCTTCCTCTTCACCGCAGAGTCTACAATCCACGGGTTCTCCAAGTATTCCTATGGTGTTCAGATGTTTTCTAAGGCCGCAGTGTCCCGTCAGTAGACCTACTATTAATTAATAATACGTGCCTTTTTTCTGTTTAGATTCAAAAAGTCAGTTGTCAAGGTTTGGCTTGTGCGTCCTACCATGGCTTTGCTGTGTGTTTGTCCGTCGCTTTGTTCCCAGTGTTGTCGGTGTCTTTGTTTTATACACTCCTCAATCAGGGTCCTGCATCGGTTTTTGCTTATTCCAAGCACAGGTTCTGGCCCTGTGAATGGCGTTTCAGATGCTTGTCTTGCTAACTGGTCTGCTTTTTCGTTGACCGCTATTTCCTTGTGACCTGGCACCCACATCAGAGTGACCTTGTTGTGTTTAGCCAGCTCCAGAAGGTCCTGGAGGCATTCCCAGACGAGTCTAGACTTTATCTGTGTCGAGTTGAGAGCTTTGATGGCGCTCTGGCTGTCAGAGAGAATGTGGATGTGTTTCCTTTGGTAGCCACTTTCCTGGTTCTTCTGTATGCATGTCCTAATGGCATGTATTTCAGCTTGAAATATCGTGGCATGTTTGCCGAGAGGTATTAGGTAATCCCTTCTTGGCCTCACTCCATGTATTCCCGCACCTGTTCCTTCATCTATCTTAGAACCGTCTGTGTACCAGACTATTTCTGCAGATGATGGTGATTCTATACTCGAGTCCCATCTGTTCCAGTCGAGCTGTGTTTTGAATGGATTTCCGAATGAGTATAGAGGTTGCATGTAGTCTGAAATCATATTAAGCTGGGGTAGAGACTAAACGTTAAACCAATTCGATTCATTCTTACACCAACGCGCTATGCCTTCAATCCATGAAGATGTTATCGCATTAAAAGGAGATACTTTTTGGAGTGGAAGTCTGAAGTTGAATACCTGAGAATGACCCTGGATAGCAAGCTTCTGTGGAATAATGATGTTGATATTGCTTCAGTGCAGAGCTACAAGGGCTTTAATGGCGCGCAGGCGGTTATGAGAAAGGAACTGGGGTTATAACCGAAAAATACTGCGATGGATGAACGTAATGATCGTGAGACTCATACATAAATGGGGCAGTATCGTGGTTTGCTAAGGCTAGTCAGATATGTACGAGAAAAATGTTCGCGAAGTAAAGAGGCCCAACCAGTGCACTTGAGATCATTACAGATCTCGCACCTCTACATCTAGTGACTGATAAAGTAGCTCATGGGGCCATTCTCAGAGTATCTAAGGTAGGTTCAGGTGAGGAGAGAATCAAGCTTCAGAGAATCTAGCCCTCTCTGAACAACTACATCTCATCGGCGAACCTTCCTAGTGATCTAATGATCAAAAAAGTAGGCACTGGGTAGTGCGATATAGCTACTCACTCGATAGTCATACCGCTATCAAAGCACTGAGCTTCTATGTCATCGACTCAAAGTTGATTTGGAAGTGTCGGAGAAAACTCAATGAGGTTGGCAAGAAAAGTAAGGTCTCTTTAACCTGGCTTCCTGGTCTTTCGGGGATCAAAGGAAGCGGAGAGGCCAATAAGCTTGCCAGAGAGGGCGCACGCACGCCATTCACTGGCCCAGAACCTTACTGTGGTATAGGGAAATGCACCTATAAGATGGAGTCTCTGGAGAAGGAGAAAATCTAAAGGGAAACACTGACGGAACCGTCTAGGAATGAATCACTCCGAAAAGTTCCTTCGGAACTTTGAAACTGCAAGATCCAAAAGGTATTTGGGTCTTAGTAAGAACCAACTAGACCTCTTCACCGGCTTTCTTTCAGGACATTGTCACCTCAGGAAGCATCTGGTTAGAATGGGTTCATCGGACATTCACGAGTGTAGATTATATGGCAAGGAGGAAGAAACTCATATCCACCTAGTCACGAGTGCTAGCCAAAGAACGAATACTCTGGACAAGAAAATCATAGGAGTTTAGGACTGAGGAATAAGCAATATAAGCATCGCTGAAGCTTTCCCAGAAATTGGATTGCATTATTAGACCAAATTTTTTTCCCAAACCGACTTCAACTTGATGAAAGAGCTAAAGTTCGTAGAAAGTAATATTTTTGTTTAATACAGGGTCCGGCAGAGATGTATGACGTTTTTG
The DNA here is from genome assembly GCA_951802165.1 of Adalia decempunctata. NCBI lineage: Eukaryota > Metazoa > Arthropoda > Insecta > Coleoptera > Coccinellidae > Adalia > Adalia decempunctata. The sequence goes on from OX637701.1 coordinate 21,146,192, forward strand.
AAAAAATCATAACTAAGTGAGATTTTGAGGAAAATGAAATTTTATTTTTCTTAAATGTACATGAGAGTTTGCCATTGATACCACATCAAAAAAAAAAGATAAAAAATAATCATGAACGGAAGATGATGTCATCTAAGTGGTTGCCCTGTTTTTCCACACACTCCTGCAGCCGATTTGTGAAGTTGTTCCAGCATGTTGTTTGGAATTGCTTGAATTTCGCGGGTGATTGCAAGAGAAAGTTCGTCAAGAGTATGTGGCTTGTCAATAAATACACGAGCTTTCAGGTGCCCCCACAGAAAAAAATCACATGGGGTGAGATCGTGTAGGCCACATTTTCCGGAGTTCTAACAGTTCTTTATCTGCCCCTAGGTACACCAGGGCTCAACGAACCTCACGTCCGGAGATTGTGCACCCACTTTAGGATGGTGTTTCGTGAAGGAACACGTCAATGCCTTCCAACATTAAAATGTGTTCGAAATCTACGTTGAGTTGCTACCACAGAACGATCGGTTTCAATGAAACTATCGTACACAAACACCCGTTGCTCTAGCGTCCACGGCTCCATGGCGACTGAACAAGAAATAATGGCAACTCCTTGCGGTCACATATCAACCATTGCGAAAAATTTAGGCTTCCCCTTCGCCGAGTTATACGCATCCAAAAAAACGTCATACATCTCTGCCGGACCCTGTATTAGAAAAGAAATATGTATGTGGGATGTCCAAGTTACCCCGTGAAATGCACGTTTTTAATGGTTCGCATGGCCAAGTAACCACGAATTCGTTTGGAAATTGCTTTTTGCATGTTCTCTTCTGAGTATTCTTGGTAGGGCTTTGTCCCGGGTGTTCTCTGGCAGTTTCTCACCATTATTAGTTACTAGTTAGGTACCTGGAATAAAAGATGGGCACCAGAAAATCCAACTAAAAAAGGACAGAAGGAAAAGTATTAACTGAAACAAAAATTACATCATAGGTGACCAAGTTACCCCGGGGTGGCCAAGTTACCCCATATTACCGGTGTGTTACGGGTCTCAATAGATCTTGAGGTGGCAATGGAATGGAACCCCTTCCTCACTATCTACTATATAACGAGCTATATTTCAATTATTCTCAAAGTAAGATTATTTTATAGCATAGGTAAGTCGAAGAGCAAACCTGTGTCGAGGTGAAATTGACAAGGATATACAGCTTTCGTTGAAAAAGTTTCATTTGAAACGACAGTTAATGAATCATGTTGAAATATTAAATGAGTTCATCGTTTGTACATGTCGAGCAAGTTATGAAAAAAGTAGAAACAAGAAATTGCCATTACAACGTAGATGGCAGATTTTACAAGGAAACATAATGTCCTTGATAAATCCGAACGACGCCAATGCCCCGAAGTCGTTCTAGGCCGATGCGACACTCCAGGTAATTTTCTGATTTAGAAATAACTGACGGGGCCTGGGGACCCTCCAGCAGGACTCCCTCGTACGCGTCGAGCCTACAAGTGAACTTCTTTCGATTTTTATCGCCGGGTAATTTATCTATTGCGAAATAGGTTGTGTGTTTGGAGTTGTCAGATGTAATTCCATGCTTTTCCCCTTCACGGATTTACCAATGATACGTGAACTACGTGAGCAAAATTCCACGACCGAACTTCGACGGATTTTATTTCTTTTCCCCCAATAGAAGATGGCCCTGGAGCGATAAGTGATGGAGATTGTGGCACACGTTGTACTGGATCCGATGAAAGATGCATTTCACTCAACATAGGCGTGATCTTCATCGTGATTTCCTCAACAAGCAGTGGTCAGAAAACAATTCGACATAAATGTCTGGGAAAATATTGGAACTTGTAATTTAAAAATTAAAATCGAGTGTACAAGGTTTTTTTTTTGTTACAGAAATATTTCTGAATCTTACATCAGACACCCAGTCTTTCTGGGTAGTGTCGGATTCTTACCGACTAAACACCTCATCTGCTGCTTGGTTCGGGCATAAGCCTATAAACCTTCCATCTTCTTATTTGTTATTTCCTCTTTCGCATTCTTTATGCTGAGTGTTTGTGTTCATCCTTCAATTGGATATCTCTATCTTTCTATCTAAGTTAACTGTTCTACATCTTCATTTTCGCAATTGGTCTCTGGGTATTTTGCGGTAAATTCTCGCTGTTTTTTATATCTTCAGCGGGGTCATAGTCAACAAACCTTCTGAGGTCGTCATTTGGAGGTTCACTAGCTCTTTCATAGGCTCATGCAGCTTTTCGTTTGATGAATGCAGTAATGGCCTCCCATTTTATGTTTTTTCGGATTTGTTCATTCCTAGCAAACCAGGGGGCGTCTAATGCTCATCTCAGAAATTTGTTTTCTGTACTTTGTATGGGTTCTCGCTGCATAGCCCCATGCTGTTGATCCATTCGTTAGCTGCGGTTTGGCAACTGCTTTTATGCAGTCGTACTTTTCGTGTTTTGGTTCATTTGGCTTCTTCCACCTACAGGGTGCGCTTTTTAAAACGAAACAGTTGAGATAACGGGCGGAATAAATTTATTCAGAAAAAATGCTCGGACACGTCGATTTTTGTTTCGAGGGGGACAACTTTTAAGGTCAAATTCACAACTATAACGCTGGTGTTAGAACACCTACCCCTAAATTTTGAATAGGAAAGATAGGGTGAGTGATACCTCATTTGAAAGGTTATTTTATCCTGAATTCAGGATATTGATTTCTTCTTCATTTGATTCATTGATTCTTGAGCTATTGACATTTGAAGTTGAAACAAAGATGGTATTGTCGTCAAGCAAGCTGTCTGAATCAATCGAATTCATTATTCATTCATTCTGTAGATTTGATGAAACTCCATAACTGCCATGAATAATTAGTCAAATAATTGATTAATTCACATAGCATGGTTAGCATGAATGGTACTGTACGAAATTCAAAATTGAATATCTCGAAAACGAATGCGTTAAATGAGAAAAAAATTATTACGCTGAATTCATGATAAAAAGGCCTCTCAAATGAGGTATCACTCACCCTATTTTTCCTTTTCAAAATTTAGGGGTTGGTGTTCTAACACTTAGGGTTGAAGCGATATAGTTGTAAATTTGACCTTAAAAGTTGTCCATCTCGCAACAAAAATCGACGTGTCCGAGCATTTTTTCGAAATAAATTTATTCCGCCCGTTATCTCGTCTGTTGCGTTTTGAAAAGCCCAGCCTGTATAATCAGGTACAACCTTTTCATCGATACATTCGTTTTATCCACTGCATACTTGATGTGCTGTTTTCACGTTAGTGTCTAATAATACTCCCAGGTATTTAGCTTCATTCTGCTTCTATTTCATTATCGTCTATGGATTTCTTCGATTCCATCCTCTGAAGGAGTATTGCTTGAATCTTTTTTCTATTGATTTTGATTCACCATCTGTTACACCAATGACTGCTATCGTCTGCAGTCTTTTGTGAATTATTCTTCTGTTTCTGTGCCTAATTGCTGTGCCCGTATCGTCTGCTTATAGAGCAAGCAGGCATCTTTTATTTCTTGGTATATCATGTGTGTTATATCATAGAGTAGCGGTGTTAGTATGGATCCTTGAGGAACTCCTGCTTCTAAATAACTGAGTGTGGAATGAACATCATCTATTTTCAAACAAAAATTGCTATCTTCCAAATAATTCTGCATAGCTTGGGTGAATAACCTTCTGTTATAATTTTATATGCTGGTCCTTCATGCCATACTCTATCAAAAGCTCTGTTTACATCTAGAAGCAGTAGTGCAGAAGCTTCATTAGCTATTATATATTCCTAATGTTTTCAACTACTTTTATGCTTCGACCAATGAAAGTTGTCCAATAAACTACTTCCACTTGTTCGCTTGTTCGCGGATGATACAAATGTCACAGTGGCTGGTGACAATATTGAGACCCTATAAGGCAACATCTGATAAACCATGCAGCATATTCAGGGTTGATGCAAGGAAAAGAAGTTGAATCTAAATGCAGACAAAACAAGCATTGTCATAATTTCCAACAATAGATCTTTAGTGTTTGAATTTCAATTCTCTCGTAGTGGTTGCATATGGAGAGAAATTCATCAGAATTTCACCAGGTTAATTCTGATTCCATCAATAAAACCAATAAACCCCAATCATTCTTCGGCTTCACGCGTATAATAATCATCATCCAGAATCCGCTCAAGTCTTCATCTCCCATTACGTTATACGGACCATGAAACTAGGCCTCTGAAGCGTAGTCTAATTTCGGCAATGACTCTATCGAAGTCCGCCTGATTCCTTCCAAGTTATTATGAAAGGTTTCTTTTATGCCGTGATTTTAATCGATATTCTGTACAAATACGGAAGTTAATGAATGCTGAGCTCTCGCACCGATCAAATTGGTTATCAGAATTGAATCGTTCATCATTGGAAAATTGGAAGAAAGAGGAACACATAATTTTGAAGATGGGATCGTTTACACAACGGTCGAGGGAGGTTTCATTCGTCTTTTTGGCATTATAAATTGGGCGTGGAGAATGGATGAAACGTCTAGCAATACATCATCTGCTTTGAGGAAAATTTGGTGTCAATACATGATGTTATAGCTTCTGAAGACGTTTAGGAAGTATTGATCGGGAAGTGAAATTTTATCCAAGCCTAATGATGAGTTAGAGGTGATCTTCTCAGAATCAACGCAAAATACAAAGTCCCAAAGGCACACTTGGACACCCCCATACCTTTTTTGAGCATTGTTCATAAGACATGAGAATAGTTTAACGTCTGTAAATATAATTAAGGAAAGAAATAACGGCATGCAGACAATTGAATATTTTTGAAATTCCGGAAAAAGTCACACACCGTGCACGGTGTGTGACTTTTTCCGGAATTTCAAAAATATTCTATTGTCTGCATGCCGTTATTTCTTTCCTTAATTGTTCATAAGGTTTTCTATCTCTCTGCTAGTTTAAGAGAATAACTTTCTGAATTTACATTACTACTTTAACAATTAGATCGTAAAAAGTTGGGATTTAGAGAATCATTTCATTATATTTTGAGAAATATTATATTTCTGATAAAACTACTCCTATATAATCCCAACTGACAACAAATTATCACTTGACCCAAGCTATGCAGAATAATGAGAAATTATTCGAGGGATAGGAACTTTTGTGTGAAAATACATGATGTTCATTCCACACTCAGATATTTAGAAGCAGGAGTTCGTCAAGGATCTATACAAGGACCGCTACTCTATTATACAGGGTGGCCAAGAGATTGACGTCAAAAAGAAAAAAACAGGTCCCTCGTGTCATGGGCTATTCGAATTATCCCCATGTATGTTATGCTACTTTTCACGGTTTTCGAGTTATGAATTTTTTTATGAACTTTGAGAATTTTCGACTTGACCATCTTAAAAAAGATATTGAAAAAAGTACAAGACTTCTCTGTGAAATTATTTTTGTGACTTAATCTCCATGAATTTTACTTTAATACATTAAATAACCAGATTCGTAACTTTGATTAAAATTATGGAAATGTTGGTCTCAAGTGAAAAATTTACGTAAATTGGATTATGATCTGAATTTTCGAATCAAAATTAAAAATGTAAAAAGGCTAATTCACGGTTTCTTAGTATGCTTAAAAACTGCGCTCCACAGTCAGCTTTTAGAATCATTGATAAAAAATGGTACTTAACACTCTACTTTTGCTAGAATTAGCCTTCAAAGTCATCGAGGTGGAAAAAATCAAAGAACTAGACATTTACTACAAAATTATTTTCTGCCATTTTGAGATATTTCTGATCAAGTTATGATAGAAAATGCTGAAAATTAATGAAAATTAGCTTTAGATATTGGTCAAGAAAAGTTCTAGATAAAAAAAAGAAAAAGGTATGACAATAAATCACACATCATAAGGTCAATAAAAAGAAATTCATTTATAAAATTTACAGTAGGTGTTCAAAGTGGCCACCTCCAGCCTCAATACACATTCTACACCTTCTTTGAATATTTTCTTTCAATCGCATAAAACCTGCCCTGTTCTCTCTTAGGACACGTTCGGCTTCTCTTATCTTCAGTCGCAGCTCGTCTTCACTCGAACATTCTCGGGCGTAAACAATTTCTTTGAAAAAACCCCAAACGAAAAAATCGATGGGATTAAGGTCAGGTGAACGTGGGGCTCCTTGATTGGTCGACTGCGTCCGTACCATCTGTTCGGGTATCATTCATTCAAGTGGTTGATCAAAATTTGTTCTCGAAAATTTCAATAATCCCGATCGGTTTTGCGTTTCTGCGCAGCGGACCAATCAAGTGGCCCCCACTTTCACCTGACCTTAATCCCATTGATTTTTTCGTTTGGGGTTATTTCAAAGAAATTGTTTACGCCCGAGAATGTTCCAGTGAAGACGAGCTACAACTGAAGTTAAGAGAAGCCGAACGTGTCCTAAGAAAGAACAGGGCAGGTTTTATGCGATTGAAAGAAATTTTTTTAAGAAGGTGTAGAATGTGTATTGGGGCTAGAGGTGGCCACTTTGAAAACCTACTGTACATTTTATAAATAAATTTCTTTTTATTTACATTATGATGTGTGATTTATTGCCATACCTTTTTCTTTTTCATCTAGAACTTTTCTTGGCCAATATCTAAAGCTTATTTTCATTAATTTTCAGCATTTTCTATCATAACTTGATCAGAAATATCTTAAAATGGCAAAAAATAATTTTGTAGTAAATGTCTAGTTCTTTGATTTTTTCCGCCTCGATGATTTTGAAGGCTAATTCTAGCAAAAGTAGAGTGTTAAGTACCATTTTTTATCAATGATTCTAAAAGCTGACTGTTGAGCGCAGTTTTTAAGCATACTGAGAAACCGTGAATTACCCTTTTCACATTCTTAATTTTGATTCGAAAATTCAGATCATAATCCAATTTACGTAACTTTTTCACTTGAGACCAACATTTCCATAATTTTTATCGAAGTTACGAATCTGGTTATTTAATTTATAAAAGTACAATTCATAGAGATTAAGTTACAAAAAGAATTTCACAGAGAAGTCTTGCACCTTTTTCAATATCTTTTTTAAGATGGTCAAGTCGAAAATTCTCAAAGTTCAGAAAAAAATTCATGACTCGAAAACCGTGAAAATAGCATAACATACATGTGGGTGATTCGAATAGCCCATGACACGATGGACCTGTATTTTCCTTTTTGACGACAATCTCTTGGCCACCCTGTATATACATACATGATCTACCAAGAAATCCAAGATGCTTGCTTGCTCTATACCTACGCAGACGATACGGGCATAGCAAGTAGGCACAGAAATACAAAAAATAATTCACAAAAGACTTCAAGAAGCAACAGATGATATCAGTCAATGATGTAACAGATGGAAAATCCAAATCAATGGAGAAAAGAGTCAAGCAATACTCCTTCAAAAGAGAAGTATCTAGATGGGACTTACGTGGAAAGAGCACATTAAGTATGCAGTGGATAAAACTAATGTAGCAATGAACAGGTTATACCCGATTATAGGCAGAAGAAGCCAAATGAATAGAAACACGAAATTGAAGATCATAAATGCAGTCGCTAGACCGCAGCTAACACATGGATCAACTGCATGGGGCTATGCAGCGAGAAACCATATGAAGAGGATACAAAGTACGGAAAATAAATTTCTGAAACGGGCATTAGACGCACCCTGGTTTTTTAGGAATGAACAAATCCGAAAAGACATAAAATGTGAGTCCATTACTACATTCATCAAACGAAAGGCTTCAAAAGCCTATGAATGAGCAAGTAAACATCGAAATGACGACCTTAGAACGTTAGTTGACTATGACCCCGCTGAAGATGAAAAAAAAACGAGAATTTACCGCAAAAGGCCCAGAGACCAACTGCTAAAATGAAGATGTAGAACTTTAAACTTAGAAAGAGATATCCAATTGAAGGATGAACACGAACACTCAGCATAAAGGATGCGACAGAGAAAATTACAGATAAGAAGATGGAAGGTTTATAGGCCTATGCACGGAACCAACCGCAGGAGAGGTGTTTACTCGGTAAATATCCGACAGTACCCAGAAGGACTAGAATTATCCACTTGCTAAGGATACATTTTCCAATTACTCTCTCCTACGGTGAGATGAGAAGACGTGCCGTATTCCTGTCAATAACGCTATTTGACAGTTTGCAGGACTTCTGGATGGTTGTTGCTTGTGGAAATCTTCTAGTTGTATTTGTATGTGGGTCTTCATGATAGAGTTCAATACTACTTTTTTCACTGAACTGGAATGTCACAGAATGCGAGTGGTACCACTTACTGGCGTCAGTCCAGTGCCTCCACGCAACAAGCCTCTCAACTGGCATCCAGTAAAACCAACGTAAGAGACGGACGCCTCTCTTCGTCCTGATGAAAATTAGTTTTCAGATACTCAGTTGTTAAATATGTACATAAATAACACACACGCGGGTGAAACCACGAGCCGTAGCTAGAATTATAAGTTTCTTCAATGCATTACTTACTTCAAAGATTTTCCTTGGGGCGAATTCCTCTAGCAAGTTCCCTAACAAACTGCATAATCAACAGATTAAATAGGAGCTCATGAAGAGAAATGTCTCTGTGTGGGTTTTCATGATGAATTGTGAAATGCTGCTTTAGTAATAGCTTCTTGTTTGTCATACTAGGTAATCACCTCATAACTTCGTCATAATTCTGATACATTAAGAAGAAACACTCAATTTTAATATTCATATTCCGAGGAGAGCAATGGGAACGAAGCGTTATCATAAAATATTTGCGAAACATTTTTATTGAAGTAAAAAATACAGGGTGTCTAGTTTTAAAAAGGTGAAACTTCAAGCGAAGATTATTCAAGTGATTTGCAACAAAAAATGTCATACAACACATGGTCGAAATCTTGACGGTTATTCTTCGATTTAACATTTCTCGTTTTCACGAAATATTTCAATTTTTTCCATGAAATCTTTAATATATCAGTTATGCTTGTAGCTTCATCGAATGCGATCACATATTTGGAAATGGTTTTAAATTTTCTGCAAGAAAAGAATTTCAGTGTGCCAAAAATATTTCTATTGCGGGTTTGGTGAGGGGTGAATATCACGATACTGTGAACAAAACCAGTCAGTTTTTCGTTGAAAAGTTATTTATTAAGGACATGTTTTCTTTTCAGCAAAAAATACCTCATTTAGGGTACTTTCGAATGACACATCAACTTTTTTGCTAACTGCTTGTTTTCTGCCATAATATCATGGCTAACAAGATTAAAACGTAAAAGTCGAAAAATTTCAAACCTAAATTTGCTTCATTTTGAAAATCATTATGACATTAGACACCCTGTATAGTTGAATCGCCGCCATGAAAGAAGAAAACATTCAGATCGTAGTACCTCCTATCTAAATGATTCCAATACAATATCCCCTCGATTGAAGAAATATCGTATTGTATTCCCTGGCGGTTCAAAACATTCGAGTTCTTCTGAAGACCAGATTTCTTCATCTCTCGCTTTTCCATTTATGCATAATTCAGAACGATGTTTCACACAATCATGTTTGCCGATTGCATGTGTATGCCTTGGACAATAAAAGACAAGTTATGGTAACATTTAATATACAGTGCATTTTTACGAATTTAAAGAAACAAATTATATATGAAGACGACAGCGAACTGGTTTTCAGCAGTTGGTGGTCAGGAGAGAGGCTGAAACTCAAGCATGTGATATTAAGGCTTCCATGGACTAGAGTTTTACCTATTCGTCGATGATTTACGGATTGGGGCATATTTCTTCGAACTTCATGTATTGAAATGGTTAAAAGCGTTAAAACTAATTCGATCTGATGCAGTTTACTGGACCGATATCTTGTGTGAAAAGATATGCACAGTGAAAAGTCGCAGCACATATGATCACCAATTTTTTTTTTTAATCGATATATCAAGGATTATTACACTGCCAGTAGTGCCAGGTATCTCAGCTGATCTGGGAGTGCTGTAACACCATAATGCTACTGGCCAGAGGCAATCAAGTAACTCTTCTATGAAAGCCAGGGAACTGTGTTGTTGAAGGAAATATATATATTCTTATGAAATGGAGCTGTACAGATTTGTTTCCAAATATGGCATGTGTCTCGAAAAGGCAACAAGGAACAGGTCATTCAAACAAACATATTGATCCATTCCCCGCTCCTAATCTCAGTATTAGCAGAGGAATGTCAAACGGGGCACCATACAGTTCTGCGTATGATGCAAGAGCACAGATAAAAACCTTTTGTTGGACAACAAAATAACCCTCCGGAGAAACACTACTGCATTTACCTCAAATGCTACGAAATAGAACTCTATAGCATAATACGAGGATATATTGAAAAATTCTCAGCCTACTATAGAACCAAACAGAATTTCAATGTCAAAATATTTTATTACTCAACATATTCTCCTCTTAATTGAATACATTTATTACAGCGAACCTGCAACGTCTCCAGACCTTTCAAAAAAAAATGTTTCTTCTTGCTCTGCAAACCAGTCCTGTACAGCTTTCATTACCTCTTCGTTGGAAAAAAAATTGACTACCTTTTAAACTTCTTCTCAGTTGACGAAAGAGATTATAGTCGGACGGAGACAAATCTTGTGAATAATGGGGGTGTTCTAGTAATTCTAACCCTAAATCACGAATTTTTCGCATGGCAACATGAGATTTGTGTACTGGGGCGTTGTCCTGTAAAAACAAATTACCTTCGGATAGCTTTCCGCGTCTTTTCTCTTCAATTTTTCACCGGAGAGTGGTCAGTAATGTCGCATAGTAATCTCCAGTTACTCTTCTACCCTTTTCCCAAAAATTAATCATGATTACTCCATGGCAATCCCAAAAAACTGAAGCGAGAACTTTTCCAGCAGATTTTTGGACACGAAACTCCTTAGGTCTTGGAGAACCAGAGTGTCGCCATTCCATCGATTGTTGATTTGTTTCTGGATCGTAGAAATGTACCCAAGTCTCATCCATAGTAACAATTCGGTTTAAGAAGTCTACATCGTTTTCAAATCGAGCACAAATTTATCCTTATATAGCTAATATATTAATTTTTTTTTCTCCAATTTTAAATTTAATATTATCTTTATTTTTTTGATTAAGAGTTCGTTTTTATTGTTATTTATTCAAATTTAATTCTTCTGTTTTATTTTTTTTGCTATTTCAAGATTAAGAGTTCACACTCTCATAATATCAGGTTGATCTTCTAATTCCAATTATTCTTTATTAGAGAGTTTACGTTCAGTAGCTCAAAGTATTTCATATGAAGTAAGAATATTTTTAATTTTACTGTCTTATTTAGTTTTAATTTATTCTTTAAATTTAAGAGATTTTATAAACTTTCGAAAATTAGTTTGATTTATATCTTTGAATCTACCTTTAAGAGTAATGTGATTTATTACAAGATTAGCTGAAACAAATCGAACTCCTTTTGATTTTGCTGAAGGAGAGTCAGAATTAGTTTCAGGGTTTAATGTTGAATATAAAGACATTTGGGGATCCATTTTTCAGAAATTTTTCTCGTGTCCAAATTGACGTGAACTATATGATGAACGCGTCCGTGTGAAATCTTCAGTGCTTCAGATATCCGTTCAGCCTAATTCGACGGTCTGATAAAATCATGTCATGAACTGTATCGATATTTCCGGGGACTGACACAGAAACTGGCCTTCCCGATCGGTCATGATCTTCAATGGAAAATTTACCCCTTTTGAAGCTTGCAGTCCAATTTGTCACGGTCGCATACGAAGGACATTGATCACCAAGGGTATCAAGCATATCTTCGTAAATCCGCTTACCTCTTAACCCTTTTAAATACAGGTACTTGATGATGGCTAGATTCTCCAATTTTTCGATTTTTACAATTTCGGTTGACATCTTTTTTTTAATTTATTGCGTAACTCTGGTTTACTTTGTTGACGTCGAACTCTACACTGACGCTTCTAATAAATTATTGTTCGTTGATATGGTACCGCAATATTCTGTTTATGCATGGAACTGGCTTAGGCTAACTAGAGATCAATACATCCTCGTGAAAATAAATTGAGTAATAGAAGTTTTGGCTGTCTAGATTGTATAGAGTATAGACGAATCATTTTGATCTTTTGGCGTTGATTATTCTTCTAAAGTGGAGTTAACTTTGTTCGTTTCGAATTGACAAATAAGATCTAATGCCGCGTGAATATATGTTCTGATGTTCATATATACAGGGTGTTTGGTAATTCGACGTGAACCTTGGAAAGGGATATACAAGACGTCATTTGCAGTGAATTGCGTCGAGTAAAGCATGGTCCGAAAATCTATGGTTACGAAGATATGGCGATTTTTCAACTTTTTTGAAATTTTCTGCTTTGTTATCGAAAATAATTAATGTTACTCGACTCTTAATATTCAATAAATATTTTTTTCAAAGCTGAGGAGATGGTCCTCATTTCTTGCGAAAAACTATTCACTAAAAATTCAGATAACCCGAGATATACAGGGTCATAAATGGCTGCACCTGTTTTCCTCATAAAGTCTTGATAAAACAATTGAGAATTACTTGAAAAAAGTATTATGAACTTGGTGTACAAATATCAAGCAAAACTTCCCTGTTTCATCAGCTCTCCGAAAAGTTACATATGTCAATAATTCCTTCATGCAATTCGAGTCATTCAGATATCCTATTATCCTTTATTTCACTTGGCGTGATTCGTAAGCCGTAAGCGGGCCATGGTTCGATCACTAAATGACTCGAAAAAGTCTGTTGTCTGCTTAGTTTTCCGGCCATATTTTATGAATGCATGAAGAAATGATTGACATATGTACCTTTTTCATAAAATCTTCATAAAACAATTGAGAATTACTAGAGAAAAGTATTACGAACTTGGTGTACAAATGTAAGGAATAACTTCCCTGTTTTATCAGCTTTCCAAAAAGGTACATATGTCAATCATTTCTTCATGCATTCATAAAATATGGCCGGAAAACCAAGCAGACAACAGACTTTTTCGAGTCATTTAGTGATCGAACCATGGCCCGCTTACGGCTTACGAATCACGCCAAGTGAAATAAAGGATAATAGGATATCTGAATGACTCGAATTGCATGAAGGAATTATTGACATATGTACCTTTTCGGAGAGCTGATGAAACAGGGAAGTTTTGCTTGATATTTGTACACCAAGTTCATAATACTTTTTTCAAGTAATTCTCAATTGTTTTATCAAGACTTTATGAGGAAAACAGGTGCAGCCATTTATGACCCTGTATATCTCGGGTTATCTGAATTTTTAGTGAATAGTTTTTCGCAAGAAATGAGGACCATCTCCTCAGCTTTGAAAAAAATATTCATTGAATATTAAGAGTCGAGTAACATTAATTTTTTTCGATAACGAAGCAGAAAATTTCAAAAAAGTTGAAAAATCGCCATATCTTCGTAACCATAGATTTTCGGACCATGCTTTACTCGACGCAATTCACTGCAAATGACGTCTTGTATATCCCTTTCCAAGGTTCACGTCGAATTACCAAACACCCTGTATACAGGTTCCGAAATATTAGTTGAAAACATAGCCAATACAGCGTTAAACGAGTGGATAAATATTGTCTAGTGGACCAGTGTCAGAACTGTCTGCGTGATGTGACTACGAATAAATGACTGACCTCACTCAATGGCATAGGAGACTGGAGAGCGGGTCTTTCAGCTCTCTCGAGTCTCGATGCCGTTCCTATGCCATTGAGTCAGGTCAGTCATTCATTCGTAGTCACATCGCGCAAATGGTTTTGTTTATTTTACTGGTCCACTAGACAATATTCATACTCGTTCAACGCTGAATTGGCTATGTTTCCATCTCATATTTCCGAACCTGTATGTATATTTTCATGACATCTTGTATGTCATTGATTGGCGTATTCAAGCTTTCGTAGTCCGCGAAACTATACAAGGCGTTTTCAGTCCTTGCGGCACTCGACCAAGTGGCGGATTCGTTTGTGTAAGAGCTCTTTCTGCTTTTGAAATTCGCAAAAGTTGACTTTTTTTTTCTGGTTTTCCATATATGTTGTCGTTTTCCAAGATTCTCTTCTTTGCATCAGAACAGTAACAGACAATTCATTTGCAATTGCAGGATATGGAAAAATGGGAAACAGGTCTGCGTTTTAATAAGAAAACTCAGTCTGTCGATTGGATTGATATATGAACTGTAAAACTACAGTTCCTATTATGCTCGGAGTTTTCTCCCTCTGACCATCCATCAAAATAGATGTTTTAGCGATCGAAATACTAAAAACGTCGCGTCATTCGAAATCGCTGAGCACGTAACGTCAGTTTGAGAACTAAGTTGAAAGTTCTTCGGATCGAGTCGGTCTCTTTTGTGTGCCCGCCTTTAATCTCTTCTGCTTGTTCGCCCCTACGAACGTGCACGTCACGAGATAAGCGATTTACTACGTTTTGTAACAAGTCCGTTTTTGTCTTGCAGATTCGATTAAACTTCTTGATTCGCGGGGTGACCGTGCCGTGCCTACTCGGATCTGGGGACGTAACGAGTGACGATTCAGGACTGTTGCTGTTACAACGTGGAAGTTGTATCTGTTCCACTCCAGATCGAGGAGGTTGGAATTAAGCTTCTAACGGCCGTTGTTTCTGTAAACAAAAACAGGCTCCATCGACTTTTACTTCTTGTTTTCTGAGTTTGTTTCGTCGGATTTCAGCTTCGGCTTATGAGTTGGTTGAATAAATGGAAAATTGATCAACTGTTTTGGCACAAGAAGGGATATATGACGATTGGAGCGTTATGGTTAACACCAGCGGATTAGACCATTCGGACATCTTTCAGTTATTTTGTTCTCGATTGAGAATAACTTTCACTGATCCATCATTGATTTGATGCACAAATTTTTGGCAGTTTACTTGTTAATTTTCCAACTTAAGTGGCGGCACATAGTAGCTACTAAAGGAACTATATTCGTCCGATCCATTTTGTCACTACTCATTTATCGAAATCTGTAGGAGATTTATTTTCCTCTAGTTCTATGAAACGTAGGCAGGGTCGGATTCGTCCAAATTCGTTACAAACGGTGTGATTCAATAATGATGAACTATTAGCCATGAATTTCTCCAAAGGAGTGTTCTCAGGTAGGAAATGAGGGGTGAAAATGTTTCTTGGAGGGACATAAAAGAAACGTACTTAATCGATGAAAAGAATTTGTCTTTCTCGTACTCTCTTGAAGATAACTGAAAACCACATAAATCCAAACGCCTTCCAGAAGGTTAAATTGTCCACGCAGATTTTCATCAGAACTTTATATTCGGCTATGAGAACAGTCATTGCAACTGGTGAGCTGAGGTCGAGAAATGCCAATTCAACTGCTGAGTTCATTCTGAAAATGAATGATCTTTTCGACTGCCTCAATTCGAATGGAAAATTTGAGGGAAATTATCAGCCATCAGCAATACAAACTCTGACGGAATCAATTGAATTCAAGTCTTGGACAGTTGGGAAAAATATTCCCTATTGTTTCAACGGTTTGATACAAACCATCAGTAGCATCCTTCAATTGTGGGAGGAGACGAAGGAAACATTTCCATATTTGATAAACAGTCGGCTCAACCAGGACCCAATAGAGAATTCATTCTCCAAAATAAGACAGCGTAGGGGTTATGATCCAAACCCCTTAGCTCGATGCTTCAGATTCGGTCTTGAAAAATGTTCCGATAATTCTAATTGCCAAGACGACAATGATTTCGACCTGTGTACAATGGGAGAATCTGGAAGTAGGCCCATTGATGTGGTTGATTGGACAGATTCGACCATTTCTTCTGCGGATTCGGGCAACGGTGGGCCAAGTGAGGGTATATAAGGGATAAAGAGTTAATTGAACCCCTAAATACCCTAGAGGCCTAGAATCTAACTCAATCGCAAGTTTCTCGGGGTATATGATGAGGAACATCGCCAAAAGAACAAATGCGGTAAGTGCGAAAAAGCACTCCTCATTGATAATTTGAATAAGCTTGGTAATGATTGAATATGCAAATCGAAATCGGATACATTTGAGAATTCCCTAAACCGATTTCAAACATTTGATGAGGAAAGCGCTGTTGGTCATAAAGAAAATTATGGTCACAAAATCAGAATTGATATGACTTCAAAGGCGTATTTTAGGAAAATTAAAAAAAAATGAATTTATAGAAGATTGGAACTCTCCGTTAACTCCAGAATTTGAAAAGCACAGGATTCATTTGTTGGGACAACTGATTAAAGTACAGGGGACAGAAAAAAACCAGAGGAATCTCAACACAGAAGTATCCCGCTGTTTATAAAAAATTAAATATTTTTGAAAATTCATAAAAAATATATTTATAAATACTTGTGAATGAAGAAAAATTTGCATGCATTTATTTTTTCATACATCAGTATTTTATATTCATGAAAGATCAAAAATAATTGTCGTTTTATTGCATCAAAAAAATCAGGTGATGAAATACTGAACATCCCACATTTCCATATTCCGGTCCTGATCGTCATCGCATTGTGCTTCGGAAATAGTGCCTTATAGTTCAGCTACTTACCGCCAGATGCGGGAGTAAAAATTTTCGCTTCTCTGAAACACACCCTTCTATCTATGAACCGGTCAAGGAACTACACAAAATTTAGCTTCAAATCGTTGAACTGGGCTGTGTCTCTATGTATATTCAAACTCAATGGTTATACCTTAGAGTTTAGACCATAGAAAGAGGAGAAAAGCATCTCATTCATAAATTCCAGAATTGATGAAGCCAAAATTCAGTCAGTATTCGGTGAGTGAAACGAAGATAGCATAAAGGATAGCAATATCATTAGATCCGGCCTGGCAAAATTGCGGAATCTAACTTTGAAAGTTCCAGTGGCTTGGTGTTTACGGTATTGAGGAATGGAAATAAAATTACAAGTGAATTAATTCTTTTTGACGAATTCAACCACTGTTTCGTTACATTGAAACAGATTCTGAGTGAGATAAACAGAATCAGCTAAATTCAGAATTGATTTTCCTCCTCTCGATATCAGGAGGGAATCTGAAAGGTGAAATTCGAAAAATAGAAGAATCTACGCCATTGTTACTTAGAAATGATAAGAGTAAACATACCTGTTTAAATTCAAATCAGGATTCAAATTGTCCAATTTACCACAAACAAGGCACATGCGAACCAGTTTTAAACGTATTTTGCTAATAATATTCAGAAATAAATCCAAAATAATTCACATTCCTTCACGCGATATCCTGATGACAACACTGTTAGAAACGTCATTAGGTTCTCAAAATCAAAATAGCGGAACGAGAATATACCTAAAAAAATCAGGAGCAATTTTCACATCTTATGACTCTATCGAAGATGGCGATATTTTTAATTTCCTCACAGTGTATTTCACCGTTTCAGAGTCTCAATGAAACATTCTTATTTTTGCAGCACGTTGGGTTGAACTTAGAAAAAAGGTTAGCAAAACATTATAAACTGCTCCAAATGAGTTAGGGATATTGACTTAAATTGCAAAAAATAAATAGTTAAAATAAGATTTTTGTGATGAAAATTCATATTAATATGATTTCAAGTTGCAAATTAATTTTAGCCTGTAGGTCTGCAGCGTATACAGGGTGGTGAAAAATCGAGTAAAATAACGAAATTCTATTCCCACAGAATTCAAGGATTTTAAGACTATCAATACAATGTATGGCCTCCACCGGCATTACGAACAGCTTGACATCTTCTTTGCATACTACACACGAGGTTGTTGAACATTTCTTGAGGAATTTGGTTCCATAAACGAGGCAGAATCTAATCTTCTTTGGATCATATCCCATGCATGTTCTATGTAATTCAAATCTGGTGAATGCGGAGGTATTGGTAAATGTGGAATACCAAGCTCCTCGCGCGCATTCTCAACTATGGCTGCACGGTGCGGTCTCGGGTCTAGCGTTATCGTCTAGAAACTGTTTCAGTTTCATCAATAGCAGCGTGAAAATTTGGCACAACATTGTCAATGACATGCTCCCTATAGTGTTAGGCGGTCATATTCCCAGGACAAATGTGTAGATCTGTGCGCCCGTTGAAACATATCCCGGCCCATACCATAACACTACCCCAACGGAATGGATGAACTTCTTGGACATAGCGACGATTACGGGGTATGCGTGGGATTGTCCATACCCTTATTTTTAGAAAATCTGAAAATCGTCCATATCTGGATGCATCGGGAAAAGGAAACTACGCCATTGATCGTTTCAATTGATATCTTGCCTTGCCCATTCCAGTCTTTGACGCTTATGGTCACGTGTTAATGGAACTCCTTTAAAGAACGTCTAGAACCTAGATTCACCTCTCTCAAACGTCGTCTGATGGTTTCGATGGAAACTTGGACCCCATCTGCATTTTGAAGAGTATTCCGTAGCATTCTACACGTAGATGTAGGGTTTCTTCTTCGTCTTGGTCTTTCCATCACGGAACCTGCCTCCCTGAATCTATTCCAAAGTCGAGATATCACACTTTGGCTGACTTGGAGCCTTTCCGCTACAACAACCTGAGTTAGGCCACCCTGTAGCATTCCGATAGCCCTATTATCCTCAGCGTTTGTTGATTTACGTCTTGGCATTTTCAGAGAACTCGTTTCAAATCGAAGCCGTTGATAAACTGACTTCATTTCGAAATAAGAACATTCTTGAAGCATATGCAACGAACCAAATTTCAGAAAGAAGGCGACCAATTGAAGAAATGTCTCATACTGGTTTTTATTGGATCGATTCAAGTTGTTATTGAGTTTTAAATGATTTTACAGCGATTGTCTCGAAGATTATATACTTTCAAAAACGATTGAATACGATATCCCTAACTCTTGTGGAGCAGTATATTTGGCATGCTATTTCGGGGATTGTTGACACCCTGATTCATCAAACAAGGCCTTATCGTGAAAAATAAAGTGAAACAAAAGTGTTTCGGTTGACGACAGAAATCTAAAGTTGGAAAAATGTACGAGTCGAAGACTCACCCTGTATATGTAACAAGCAGTCCGTCCCAGCTCCGCCCGGGTAGAAATTTGTTTCACGCGGCAGTTTCATCTTCAACACTTCAACCTGCCATATCTTTCGATGTCCTCGTTGTAATTGTATGATGTGAAGGGCAATTTCGTTCTAAATTAAATACTGGGGTAAAAAACGTATTAAGTTGGATAAGGATCAATACCCTATTCCAAGAACGCACTCCCAAATAGTGCATAATTTTGGGAAACATCTGATTACCATAAAGAGGTAATAGCGAGTCAATCTTGAGAGATAGATATATGCTTTCGCGGACTTTTTTGTAGAACTATTTAAGAGGGACATTTCCTTCATACATTGTATCCACGTAAGTCTTACGGTTTTTGCAGCGCACGTGAAAATAGCTGATTATGGCTGATTTTTTTGTTATTATTGAAGTTATAGTAGGTATCCTTATTTTTTTCGATGAAAAGTATAGCCTATGTCACTCAGGGATAATGTAGCTTTCTAAGGGTGAAAGAATTTCGGAAATCGGTAAAGTAGTTTTTGAGCCTATTCGTATCAAACAAACAAAAATACAAATCTTTCCTCTTTATAATATTAGTATAGATTATCATAATATTATGGTCCATTGAATTGAAATACTTAAAAAGACCTCTCATAATACGGTAATTACATGGTAACTTTATAGAGGAATTCCAAAAAAAAATTCATCAATGTTTTATGTTGTGGGCGAATAAACAGTTTCAGGTTGAGCAAATATTTCTTCGGGAACTTTCTGGATTTAATTGGATAAACAGAGGAGCGGAGGTCAAAGTAAGATATTTTTGGACTGATTCTTACTTTTATTATCAAAAGATTTGTAGTAGAATTGTTTCAGTTTCATGTAAAGATTTGTGTAGGATATCATTTATCAAGTTTACGTACTTCTTTTTACAGGATTTACGCTGAGACGAAATTTATATTTCTTGTTGCAGGAAATCTTTGAATTGTCCTGTTTACAGAATGATATCGATATAAGCTCTGGCAGTTATTGTGGAGTGCCAAATATTCTTCATTAATTCAATCACTGGATGGTCGTACCGATGATAATTTACGATTGAGTCAACTGGTTACACAATGTGAAACACAGTCAATGGTCTTATATCCAAGATTTTTGACATTTTCTGACAAATTCTGCTTCAGAGATACTCGTTTTATAGCAACAGAGGGTCTCCCATTCATTAGCAGCGCATGACAGTTTGTTAGATTGCCTATTATGAATCTTACATTAACTACATATCGCATCTCAATTTCTGGAAATGGTTTAGGTTAGACCCATGTCTGAATCTTGTTCCACATACAATAATAAACAGGGTCTGCCAGCGAGGATGAGCCGAATTAAATTTCTCGAAACATAAATCATTTCTACGAAACGAATGATACTTCATCGGATGAAATAGGTTTCGAAAAGAACAGCAATTTATAACGATCATCCAGAGCTGGTTCAGATGCAATTTTCCATTCAAACAGGTTCGTAATTTATGTAATCCGAATGAACGGATTACCAGCTACGTCAGGTTTTATCGGAAGTCATTACAGTATTTAATTAACTTAATATCAAATTATCATTGTTTGAACCGACTTAGATATTTATGATAAATCTCCAATCACAGTGATCATCGTCAATTATGTAGCGATATGGGGTCGTAGATTATGGTCATAGTTGTAATTCATGTAATTGGTGCTCTATTATTTAGACACTTATGAATTGTTTACAGATCTAGGTGAAGCAAATGTTCAAAGTTATAGCTCACAATTGATCGGATACTATTTTCTGACTATGAATGGTGATTTGACCTATTCGATCCGTTGTAATTCCACTATAACATGGATTGTGAAATCAATAGCTGAATGAATTTGTTTGATTCCGACAAAAACGAGTGAGTGGATTTCAATGTGTCGACCTCTAGCATCGGAATTTAAAGAGTTCTTCAAGAGCCTAATATTTCAGTATTTGAAAATCATCGTTTTCTGTAGCAGAATATTGAAATATTTATTGATTTAGAAAATATACATCAGGGAATTATGTATTGAACAAAATAAGTTTGTCGAAATTTCCACTAACATTATTGATTACATGTGATGGTCTTTCATAGTTACAGCGTAAATTTCCGGCTTTCAATGCTTTGATAGTTGCAGGCTTATTGGCATAAACCTTTGACTTCAGAGAACCCCACAGCCAGAAGTCTGAAGGCGTTGAATAGCAAGAGAGTTGAGGCCAATTCTGGTCACCAAATAGGGAAATGACAAGACCAGGAGCAAACTCGTGCAAGATCGTCAATGTTTCACGAGCGATATGACATGTGACACCGTCCTGCTGGAACCACATGTCGTCAATATCAATGGTTTCCAAATGAGGCAAAAGAAACTATGTTATCATAGCCATTGACGGTTACTGCATTTTTTGACACTCAGTAACGTTTGATGCTCCATGTTCATTAACTCCCATCTGTCAACTTTCGATCTGTCACGTCATAATCATGTGACATTATGACTGATTATATGATTATATGTATTTCAGAATAAACATATTCCTGAGAGTAGTTTCTATTCATTAATTGGTAGAGGGCCTCATGGGACAGTCATTCTTATTGATAGCAATCGTTGACAATTATCTAAGATACGACCAACCACTGAAATTTCTTGCTTTACATTAGGACACTAACTGATGGTTACAACGTGTCCTCCCTCTATGTTGAGTTATAACTCTAGGGTGGAATTCAAATTTTCAGAATATTTCCAATCGCAATTTGATATACGAAGCACATAACAAGTGCGTTGAATGAATTGGTTGGTTTGGATGTTATCTGCTTTGCCGCAAAACAAAATTGGCGGCGACTCTGAGTTTCAGCAGAATCATTCAGTCGTATAATTTGCGGTTTTAGCTGTTTTGTGCCAATTCACAGGAATGGATGTACAGTGGTCTCTCACATGTTTGAATTTAATTTATTATAACGAAGCGTTCACATCACATGCCGATTGTCAAAGATAAGTGTTTTATAGAATTTCCTCTTGCAAAGCTATTCCATTGATCGGAGTATCATTCTGGCTTCCATATAGTGAAATTCAAAATGCATTTGAAAAATATTCAGGCGATTGGAATTTTGATTTTTCGATGGTCGAAATAATACAATCACCATCGAATAATCGATAATCCAATCGCCGGAATATAAAGAGTGTTTCGATAAGAGTGCAAGATTTCAGTGTTCAATGAAACATGGTTTCCTGAAGTCGAAATATTGAAATATTCATTAATTTAGAAAATATACATTTCGGAATTATGAGTGAAACCAAACATTTTGTAAATGGTTGTCTGGCTTTGGTGGAATATGCGTTCCCTTTTGACGAAATTTCCAATAACGATATTGAATACATGTGGTGGTATTTCAGTGATGTCGTCTAGATCAAAAGCTTACAATTCAGGACCAAGAAACTGTGTTATCATAGCACGATAACGTTCTTCCTTCACTGTTACTTCATTACCTTCTCTGTTTTCGAAGAACGACTCATTCGAGTCATGGAGGTAAAACAGGACCTCATCACTGAAAATTATTTGTTTGCAAAATTAGCAGGTTGTTGAAGGATACAATCCTCTTCGCTGTTCATCGTCTACTGGCAGCAGTTGTTGAGTCAGTTGGATTTTGTAGGCATACAGCTGTAAGTCTTTAGTGAGAATTCGCTGAAGAGTGCCTGTTGAAATGGCCAATTCGTGTGCCCGATGGCGAATTGACCGTTCTGGCCTTTCTGTCATACTCTTGCGAACTGGAACCAGTACTTTCGAATTTGTTGATTATTCTTTCCACAATGGATGAATTAGACACATTATTGCAATCGAACATTCACGAATAGTGGCAATTGAACTTTTTCCAATCAGAAAATAATTTTGGACAATCAGGACGCATTGTTCTACCGTATGATGATGTAATAAATCGGTTAACCGATATGGCTCCGAAAATAACTTTGTTGCTTATCGATATTTCACGGGATGTAGGCAAGACGATAACGATGTAAAATTGATTTCCGGGTCAAGTTTCCTCATAAAACCCAGCCGGTGTCGAAAAATGTCTCAAGGCCTGTCTTGGCTGGCTGCAGACGATTGCAGAAAACCGTGCGAATTGCAACTGCAACTTTGGAAAACGAAGAAGAGGCGCTGGAAAAGCCTTAAACGGGAAGGTTCTCAGTTGACTCGCGTTCGGTAATTAGAGGTAGCTGTAGAAGCCTTAAACAGGAAGGTTCTCAGTTGACTCGAGTTTGGTTAAGTTTGGTATCGGAAGTTAGGAGAAGCTGGGGAAGCCTTAAACGGGAAGGTTCTCAGTTGACTCGGAAACGGTTTTAGGGTACTTCAGTGGTTGAAGGTATGGTTTCACAGCGGGGACAGAAAACGTGCTATTCAGGGAATAGCGGAGTTAAAGTATCGGAATCGGAAGTAAAGAGTAGCTGGAGAAGCCTTAAGCCGGCCATAGACATCGTAATTTTTCATCCGTTTATAACGCCGCGATACGAACCGTCTCGGCAAAAGCGCCAAAAACCGATGTGTGTGGCGAAGAACCGTCGATTCGCATCGTCGGTAGAAATATCTGCCGATGCTTGATTTTTGTCACGACGGTTCATCGGTTGTCGTGCCATACCGACTGTGTGTGGGGGATTTCGTCGAGAATCGGCGGTTATTTTCCATTAGCGTAGTACAAATCCCATATTGACCGTTTATTTATTTCTTTTTTATTCAGCACCGAAACCGCGGCCGCCACTGCTAAGAGATGTTTCCTCTTCATTCGCGATCGACAGCAAAATAACTGGTAGAATTTACCGAAGTGTGTGGGCCAAACAGTTCTGCGATATGACTCGGCGGTTCGAATCGTGGCGAGGAAAACGGATGAAAAATAACGATGTCTATGGCCAGCTTAGACGAGAAGGTTCTCAGTTGACTCGCGTTCAGTAGTTAAGGGTAGCTGGAGAAGCCTGAAACGATAAGGTTCTCAGTTGACTCGGGTTCGGAAGTTAAGAGTAGCTGGAGAAGCCTTAAACGGGAAGGTTCTCAGTTGACTCGGAATCGGTTTTAGGGTACTACAGTATTTGGAGGTAGAACGGTCTCCAAGCGGGGACGGAAAAAGTGCTATTAGGGAAATAGAGGTTTTAAATCGGGAATTAAAGGTTGAATAAATTATCTAATTAGAATTATTGAGTGAAGTTAAACAGCGGGAAACGGGTTAGTGAAGTGTTTCTGTTGGTTTTTTAGATATTATCATCATCCTTAGGGAAACCTGCCAAAAGGAGAAAGGTCAGCTAATTTTGCGTATGCTGTGCTTATTTGTGTATTGTTAGAAATCTGCATGTAACGCCAAAAAACATTAGAGTCCAGAGTCCTGACATCTTCCAAATTTTCGGTACTTTGAGTTTGTATTTTGTTTGATGAACCACCCTAATGGCCCCAGCACACGCTCAAGCTTTACCACAGTTTGGCTTGCGCAAACCGGCTTGAACACTTAACACTGAGCGTGCGGTTGGGAAAACTGTATACAATTCACCCAAATACCCAACCGCACGCTCAGTGTTCAGCGTTCAAGCCGGTTTGCGCAAGAAAAACTGTCGTAAAGTTTGAGCGTGTGGTAGGCCTTTTAGAGTTCAAGATAATGTGATTTTGTTTGACCAATTATAAGTATTAAAAATTTTCTCTTCTGTCGTGATTGAATTATAGATAGGTAGGATGTGGGAAAACCGATTCTTTTATTTCAGTTTTACTATACGTCTGAAGTTTAACAAGTAGTGTTTCATTCACCACCTATCACCAGTTATTTTTTATTAGCGAGAGGTCAGCACCAGCTAGCTCTTTTTCATATAGGAGGCCACATGATTTAAATAAAAATATTATCACTCTCACAATTAGATATTAGGTATAAGAAATCACGAAACAAAAGTTCTAAATATCTGGTGTATTTAGTTTGAATTCATATGATATTAATAATAATTTGCTGGTAGGCCCTGTACCCCAATGTGCGCACGTCAGTGTATAGTTCACAAATAAACCTCACAACTAAATATCAAATGCAATTAAGAGAATCATGCATACAAAAAAAAAGGTGTTGACAGTTTTTCTTTATTATCATTCGAATTGACGCCTTCGGTAGAAGAATTATAAATGGAGAGATCTGACCTTTCTTTTCGTAAGCTGCTATAGATACGCGAAGTTTGTATTCGGCCTCCAATGGAAACAGGATCAGCTCAATATGCTCAAGATCTAGTACTGAGGATCAGCTGAATTGATACACAACAGAAAGGTTAATGATGGCCTCCACCAATTTCTTTATTACTATGAACCTCGATGACCTCAGGTAAACGAATTAGGGACAGGTACTGTAGTAATGTATAGCTGGTGAATTCAGTAAGTTGATGAAGGAATAATATAGCACAGAAACGAAAAATCCCTCTGAAAAAGATATTCATTTTGGTAAAAAGATTTAATGATAAGTTTTTATCACTTACGTGGTATTGTGCGGGCTTATTGACAAGAAGATTTTGTGTTGCCAAATCCAATAAAGAAATTATTCCACTTCGAAGAGACAGGTACAAGTGTGAATAATTAATAACAATGCAACCGATTTCCAGACTTTAAATCCGCTCATCGTATCCAATAATCGACCAAAATAAACTCGAAAGATAATCAATTTCATCGGAGAATTTCTCTGAAAACCAATCTCCAACTAAAATTCGTCGAACAATGATTTAAACATATGCCGCATCAACGACTATCCACAGCAGAGACATCTGTAGCATCGACATATTTTCAACAAAAAGAAACTTATTGAGAAAAATAGTTTCCTGCTGAAATCAAAATTAAAAGAAAGAAATTGATTTCAGCAGAGCGACCTGTGATACACCTTTCTGCCTGGAGGATAAATGAACACTAAACCCTGTCCCTAGTGCGACGGGCCGATCCCACAAAATCTTACAAATTTTTAACATCTTCTTTTTAAGAAATAACACCCCTTGATTTGTGTCGAATCACAACGGGGGTGTTTTTTTTAAATGATCCATATTTACTAACTTCCATCTGTCAACTTTCGTTCTGTCACGTCATGTCATGTGAACTATGACAATGGCGCGCAATTCAAATCTGAAAGAAATGGTGATTGGATTAATGATAATTTGAAGGGCGAATTGATGAACTGGCCATCCAGAAATCAGAAATCCAATCACCGGAGTATTGAACTCCAAAAATATCAGGTGTATGGTCTCTGCGAGTGAGTGTCATGAACCCCCTAACATTCGGAATTTTTGCCGCGAGTGCATGCATCGGCCAATCCCGCTGGAACCTAAATTGCCGTATCTTGCACCAGCTCGACAGATAAGACCCAAACAGGCAAGGAGGGTCTGTCGCCTCCAGGCATCTCAACTGTCCGCAAATCCCAGCCGTAACTTAAGGCCAAAATGGATCTGATAATCCTCCGGTTCAATAACAAATGCTTTCGCAGTTACGCCACCGTCTTCCTAATCTGATTACTCGGTCGAATTCGGATGTTTTTGAACTATCCAATCAGAATTAATCCCGGCGCAGAACGGTCGCCGACCGAGGGGAGCTTTAAGACGCGAATCTCGGGGATTTTTCAAACTTATCGTCTTATAATTCTTCGGATGCCCCCGTTTGTTCGCTGAATTTCAACTTTTGTTTTTGTAGAGGAAATAGTGGGTGTTGGGTTGCGGATGGCATTTCTATCTTCATACTGAAGAACATCACTCACAGTGATCAAAATATGGCAGTACTTACCGATTTGTAAATTCGGCAAGTGGCTGATTTTTCACATGTACCTAATACTCGACCTAATACGAGTATCGGTTATTTTATTTCGGGGTTTGAAGAAGGCTCCTTCGAGATGCGTTTACAAAAAACTAAAAGGACCGTGCCTTTTAAGTCCCACGTCTAACCTAATCAGTACACAGGGGCAATCACTTGGTTGTGAATGATATCACAATAAACCTTTCGTTTCTGTAGACAACAGAAATCAAGATTACGACATAATAACTCGAGTCACCCAATGAAATCTTGACCTGGGTGAGGTACTTGTCATTATTATTATTTGAACAGGGATCCAAGCACTGCGACAATGTAGATCTTTTGTTTTCTACCCTTCTCATGCATTAAAAGCCAAGGAGGTCGTCGATGGTGTTGAAAAAAATCGACAACATCCTTAGGAGCCCTGACCTTTACGTCGTGAGTGTCCAGGACCGGCTTCCCCACATGAATGGGTCGTAAGCCAGCCATCTCTGGACACTTGCATACCATGTATTCAGCTCAATTCTGTTGTGTTCTCGTCCATGTTCTATTATGATATTTTTACCGACAGTGCTCCGTCAGCAGATTTGATTCATAAGATCTTTACAGATGTAGATCACGTTATAAAAACAAATACCCAACAATATCAAATCATGCTCCCAAACAACAAACCCCAAAAAAATACATGGTATATACTATTCTAAAGTTCATAAAAATCTCCATCACACATGAATTCTTCAACACTGTAATAAATTTTTTTATTAAAAAACATTTTAGTGATTTCTTTTGAGTCTTGATGTGCCTGCTTTTAAAATCTTCAGGTAATTTATTCCATATCGTCAGTATAAAGTGAGTAATATTCTTCTGTATATAATGTATAACTTGTTTTTTAGAACTCAAATAAGTTTTTCCTTTAGTATTTTATATTCATGTTTCAACATGTAAGTTTTAAAATCATTATAATTCTTCAATATATACATCACACATTCATATGTGTATAAGCTGTACAAGGTTAGTATTTTATACTCAATAAAAATGTTCTTACAAGAATTATTATATTTCAATTTGAAAATACTTCTCAGGCACCTTTTTTTTGTAGAATGAAAATTCTATCAGCTTCAACGGAATTCGCCCAAAATATGATTCCGTATCTAAGCCTCGACTGCACATAGGCATGGTATGCTGTCAGTGCCGCATCCATGCCAATTGTTCTTGATAAAATCCTCAATGCCCTAGCAATATCTTGCGAGTCCTGTTACTATATGCTGGATTTGTGACTTCCAATTTAAGTTTTGATCGATATGAACTCCTAAGAATGATATGGCTTCTTCAGTTGTGATATTTTTATCTTGAAATTATCATTTTGATTTTATCTCTAAATAAAAGCAACTTTGTTTTGGTAATATTCATTCGTAGGTCATTTGTTACGAACCACTCATTCTTGTTTTTCAAGTCCTGTTCCAGTAGGGTTTTGCATTCATCAGCAGTTATACCAGTACAAATCACTGACACTTCATCGGCAAACATTACAGTAATATTGGTGGTTACTTGAATTAAATCATTGGTGTAGATTATGTACAGTAATGGGTCTAGTATCGAACCTTGCGGTATACCTCTCTCTATTTGTACTGGATCTGATATTATTTGTTTTCCATCAATTCCCTTTTCTACCGTTCTTTGTATTCGATTTGTAAGATATGATCTGAAAAGTGCTAAGGCAGTACCTCTTATACCACACTTCTCCATTTTCTCTAACAATATATCATGATTTACTCTATCAAAGGCTTTTGATAAATCTAGACAGAGTGCAACTGTTACCTGTTTTTCATTGAGTGATCTTATAGCTGAATTTAGTGCCTGATATATCGCATTTATTGTTGATTTTCCTTGTCTGTAACCACATTGTTGTTCTACCAAAATATTTTTTGCTTCAAGAAAATGTATAATTTTATCAAAAATTATTCTCTCAAAAATTTTATTTACATTGGAGAGAAGAGAAATTGGACGATAATTATCGTAGTCACTCATATCCCCTTTCTTGTGAATATGTAATATGTCCAGAAGTGTTTCTCCAGAGGGTTATTATGTTATCCACTGCCTCATATTTTTTTCTGAGCCTACAGAAAAGCTTAGATTCAGCTGATGCACATTCTGCAAGCTCATCGGCTTTTTCACTTCCATCAACACCACAACGCCCTGGCATCCATAGTCACTTTATTGCCTCTGGCCAGTTGCCTCTTGGTGTTACGGCACTCCCAGGTTAGCAGAGATCCCTGGCAGTGTGATTCCAGGGACCTCAACGTGGCCTGACCATCCGTGGTGATGTAGATATATGCCCCTCTAAGGTTTATTTTAAGACACTGAGCGCATACGTAAATGGGTGAGGAAATTACTCCCTATTAAGCTTTTGACAATGCCCGATAGAACTATGTCATTCCTCTTCATTTGAGGATTCTTTCAGTATTCGTTATTGTTAATTGACGCTTGAAGTAGAATCAGTATGTCAAAAAGGAATACAGTTATAATCGTTTGACCTTATTCATATATCGGAAAGGCTTGTGAAAACCACAACATAAAAAAAGATGAGTAAACAAAAAACCCTGCAACTACGATCTAATATTCGATTATATCTTCGGAATCCATAAAAAAACCAGAGTACCAGAGGAAAGTCAATATCGAGTCAATATTCGGTCAATTGTCCATTATTCAGTGAATTAGCATTTTGCGATCAAGAATAATAAACCCAACACCCTGAAGAAGTGGATGGCTTTGTTAAGTCGAAAATTTGCTCCAAGGAGAAGTTTGCCTCAGCGATTTACTCCAATTCATGGACCAAGGCCTGATTTACGGATCCTCCAATCAAAGTTTGATTGGCAAGCCTGCCCGAAGTCACCAATGGTATCATTCCGATTTCATGATCCACCCACTTCGCGGATTTTCAACTTCTGGTCTTTCACACTAGGATCTTCTCATAATGAGGTATTCTAGATTATTAACGGAAATATATTTCACTGCATCCTCAAGGTCTATTGTGCCCTTCCAAATCAGAGCTGTTTTCGCAACTGCGCTCTCCACAGCTAGCTCTTCAGCTTCAGAGCTCAATTTTTTTTTTGTTATAGAAGAGGTGAATCTTTCCTACATCAGATACCCAGTCTTTCTGGTTAGTGTCGGATTCTTAGCGACTGATCACCTCTCCTGCGGTTGGTTTCGGGCATAAGCCTATAAACCTTCCATTTTCTAATCTGTAATTTTCTATTTCGCTTTTCTCTGAGTTTAGAGTTCTATATCTTCATTTTCGCAATTGGTCTCTGGGTCTCTTGCGTTAAATTCTCGCTGTTTTTTATCTTCAGCAGGGTCATAGTCGACTAACCTTCCAAGGTCGTCATTTGGACGTTCACTAGCTCTTTCATAGGCTTTTGCAGATTTTAGTTGGATGAATGTAGTAATGAACTCCCATTTTATATCTTTTCGAATTTGTTCATTCCTAACAAACCAGGGGGCATCTAATGCCCATCTCAGAAATTTGTTTTGTTTTCTGTACTTCGCATGCTCTTGATATGAGTTCTCGCTGCATAGCCCCATGCCTATAATCGGATATAACCTTTTCATTGCTACATTCATTTTATTCACTGCATACTTTGTGCTGTTTCCACGTGAGTACTTTGTCTTATATTACTCCTAGATATTTAGCTTTATTCTGCCATTCAACTGCATTATCGTCTTCGGATATTTTCGATTCCATCTTGAGTCTTCTCGTTTGAGAGCTCAAATGAACTGCAGTATCTGAAGGGGCTTCATGGAGGTTGGATCCTCGTCCCTCCTGTAATAACCTTGTCCAAGACATTCCTTGCGCAATCTTGCAATGGCGAGGCATTCTGTAAACAGGTGAACAGAAGTCTCCTCCACATTCTCACATCATTTGCTTTCATCAGTTTCTGACAAGGCCATTCTTATCATATGCTTCCTAAGGCTACAATGGGAACTTTGTAAAATGATCCATTCATCCAGAGTGCTCCTTTTTCAATGTCTTTCTTCTCCAAAAACTCTCTTTCAAAGATTCAAATGCCTGTCAACGAAAAGGCACATCTGGGCCACTGAATAGCGTTTGTGCTCACTTTCTGGCTAGTGCGTTAGCCTTTTCGTTTCCTTTGATTCCTGAATGACCAGGAACTTAGACTGAAGAGAAATACTTGTCACTGCCTACTCAATTAAGTTTCCTCCGGCACTCATATGTCATATCAACTTTGGATCGATGACATAGGAGTTCAGTGCTTTGATAGCATCTTGACTATCAGAATGGATCAGTTTGCCATAAGGTAAGTAATGTTCTCTATTATTAGTCTGCATGCTTTGCTATAATTATTAGAGGAGGTTAGAGCCACATTATCTTATTTCGAAGAGTTATATGTGGAAAAGAAAGATTTCTATCCAACTACTCGCACCATATTGACAGCCAACAATACAGACTGTCCTAACGCAAGCGATGTTGAACCATTGAAGGAATACAACATTATTAATGTTCCACCAGAAGACTAAGGAACCTGAAAATGATCTCAAGAATTTCGAAAATAACTCGTGAACAAAATTTCGTCATGGCCAATTTCCATTAATGGTTCCTGATGACACTGAAGATTTGTTTGATCAGATTGTCCATAGACGAAGAATTTTGATAAGTTAGAAATAGTTCAAACATTTGGATTATTCTAAATTAAAAGCGTGCAAATTATGTATATCCTTTATATTTGAATCGAATATTTTTTGGATCGAAATCGTAACATCATGAAAGTACATAATATTATGCCATCATAACTCTCACAATACTACAGAGGTCCGTATATCAGTCACTGGAAATAGGTCGTAAGCCAATGCGAACAACCTACGTAGCAAAAACGATGCGCGTCTCAGAAACAAAGCAGAATTTCCAGATTCCCCGAAACTTTTTTGCCACGATCATCCATCACTCAGTATATTCGGCTGTTCAACCGCATTTGCTTTTCACGCATTTAGAATAGTAGGCATCCTTATCATCCAACGACAAAAGAACAAATAAGCCAATCGAATCGATCTTCCACGAAGACATTGAGTGGCTTCTTGGATGCGTTTAATGGATTTTCTATGTACGGTTCTTCGATCACTGGAAGAGTTGACGAAATCGCTCTCTTGTTCGTAGCGATCTTCTCCTGTCTGTTCCGGGTTTAAAAAATTTTGGGAACGAACTAACCGTATATCGATGAAATCTCTTTGATTCGCCCTAAGCTGGGCATGGAGAATTTATTTCATTATTAGAATCTTACGAAAAAGTGTCATTATGAAAAGGGAGAAATTATTCTCCTTGGAAAATAGGTGCCTCCTGTGATATTGGGAAACGAAATTGTCGATCGTTATGGTAATACTTATTTTAGTTAATTCACAGTGTCATGGTGCCTTAAGGCTTGAAGAAATATGTGCTTGAATCTTTTTTTTTTCTGTGGAGGAAATAAATGAATTCTCCTTACCCTTTTTCGGTGAACAACTTTCCACAACCTAAACCTCTACAAATAAATGATTTCAGATATCAATAAGGAAACATATTCGAGTAGGTATAGAAGAGAAAATTGATTGAAAACTCCGAGAAGTTATCAAATTAGTTGAAACTTTACTGTATATTTCTGTATTTCTCTTAGATTTCCTATACTGATATACAGGATTGCCCACAGCAATCTCAATTTTTTCAACGATTTTGCAATTCCATTTATGAATAATCGAATCATTTCTTCTCAGCATTCGTTTGAGTAATGAAACTCATAAAAGTTAAGATTGGAGTGGAATCATTGATTCAGTTTCTGACCCAATCCTGAGTCTTTGGATGTTGAAATTGTCATTACCATGGTTCTCTATTTTTTTTGGCAGCAGCAGTTTTTGACTGGTACCATTAGAAGACCACAATTTGCTATCTAACGGTGAGTTTCACAAAGATCTATCAACTCTGAAATCAGTTGTTTGCCAATCAAATGTGGGTGATTTTAATGCACACCGTCAAAAGTGAGGATCTGAAAAAACCCTTGGCAGCAAACTGGGATGAGGACAGGGCATATATTGATGCATATCTTGTACTTCAACTACTAGCAGGCACCCATGAAGGTCTGCACCCAACCACAGCACTGGTCAAACAAAATCGTATTGAATTTTGCCATATCGAAGTAAAAAATTATCAAATTAATCAAAAGGACAACCAGCACACTGACTGAACGTATATATTTTCAATGGCATTTCTCTAATCTTGAAACTAGCTGTATGCGGAAATTCAGCATCATACAAACGATTTTATATACATTGAGGCTCAGTTCAATGAGTTGTATAAAATCAGCAATAGGTTAGGTCAAAACTCGACTACAAAAGCATTGTATACATTTTTGCTTTCAAAATACTCAAAATACTCGACATTTTCCACAATACCAGCCTCCGACAGTGTTTGGGGAATTTTAGATCCAGTTCAGACGAAAGCCTGTATGACAAAAAATTAGTAACCGCTCCTACTGAGAAGGCAACTACTTTTCTCGGCCTATTGAACACGAGCGTCAGAAGATGCCCACAGTCATTTGCACCTCAAATTCTCTTTTCCGTACTTAAAGTCCAGACTACTGATTATAACCACTCTCAATCATATATTCTTGAAAATCAAGTACCCGACTCTTCAAGTACCTTCCAAACCTCATTGCCCTCAAACCACTATCGAACAAAACACAATAAGTTTCCTGAATAAGCGACTACGTGTATTCTCCTTCACCGAAAATTCCACGAAGGTTCATATGAATCATTTTTTCCCCTATTCTCCTCTTTTGCTCTGAGATAACCTCATAAAGAATAATTTAAGAATTGAAACTGCCAAACTTTGCAAGAGTCTTCACCGGCATTTATATGCCATTCCCAAAGCTATATAGACAACATGAATATTGGACAACACAAAGATTTAATGTGCACTAACTCAGCATCCCCAGAACTCATCAGAGACCGATATACTCAGCACCCTACAGTCCAAATATTCATCAACGAGTGCTATCAACTTCTAATAAGAATGAATTATCGGTTAACAATGATTCAGATTCCCTCACATGTAGGAATATCCGGACCCAAACTTGCCGACGAAGCCGCTAAAAATGGATCCAAGACCCACTGCACCATCACACAATTCCTCCTCAGGGTTAAAATCAACGATAAATGGCAACAAGAATGGAATTGCTTTCTCCGAAACTATATGGAGTACGCTGAAGTACGAAACTTCTCATCAGATAGACGAAGCACCGATGTAACTAGGGGAGTCAATATTG
Organism: Adalia decempunctata; assembly: GCA_951802165.1. Lineage (NCBI taxonomy): Eukaryota > Metazoa > Arthropoda > Insecta > Coleoptera > Coccinellidae > Adalia > Adalia decempunctata. The sequence continues at coordinate 21,180,303 of OX637701.1, forward strand.
GGCATACCCAATTCGCCCACAGCTTTCCCATGACTTCATCCGCTCCTCTGCAACGTGACACGCCTCTCTTACCGTCAAGCACATGCTGAGGGACTGGCCTCGTTATACATCAAATCGGGAATAACTAGACCTTCAAGGAATTATACAGGCAGATCTCTTCGAGTTAGATTCTAGTGTAAGCGTCTCAAACTTCCTCAACAGTCTACCCATTGCTCACATCATTTAATTCCATTACTGACAAGCTATAAGCTACACAGTTTGATGTATACTGTGAATGCCTGTCAATGACCATATTAATATACATATTCGTATTTGGGCTGAGGGAATCACAGTCGGGGCAAGCAACTCGAGGGCGCAAATATCTTCTGAAAAGTGGAAATTTTCATGATGAATTTCCGCATATTGATCGCCTTTGTTTGTCAATGAATTTCACACTTTAACCTTTCACATTCTTTTAATGGCGGTGAAAACTGAAAACATCTCATCGTGATCTGATCATTCATTTAGTCAGGAAAGGAATATGATCAAGTGAGATCTTCATAGTTGTGCCAGTCTCCATAGTTGAGTACTAATTGTATATGTTTATGAAAGTAAGAGCAACACAGGCAGTTCAGAAACAGGACAACTTTCGAAAGAAAGATATTTCCTAGGCACGCTTGAGATCCAAATATCTTCCGGCTCTGGAAAGAATATAACTACTTCGAGTAAGGATAAGTCTACCTTTTATTTTTATTCGGACCGGGGTGGTTGTAGCTCGGTTAGCCTTCCAGGAACCATGTAGATCTTTTTTTCTCTACTCTACTCATCCATTGATACCCAAGGAGGTATCGTTGGTGTTGATAAAACCGAAAACATCCTTAGGAGCCTTGGTCCTACCATGTGTTCAGCTGTTTCTGCTTCTGAACCACAGAGCCTACAAATCTGATCTGCTGTCCCAGTCAGCACGTTCAGCAGACCTATCATCACCCAAAGCTCAGCTCCTGAGAGCTTCAAGAGCTTACTGGTATAGGTCGGTGAGATAATCACGAATTTCTAAGACTGAGAAAATCCAGGAGTGTTTCTTCAGAGGAATATAATGTTATCCAATTCCAACTGTTGGACCGCTGCCTCATATTGGTCTTTTCAGAGACCACAGAAAGATTCAAGTCCAGCAGATGTTAAAATTGATGCACTTTTTGCAAGATCATCGGCTTTTTCATTTCCCTCTGGCCAGTTGTTTCATGGTGATAAGAAACTCCCAGGGATATATAGATATCGAAGTCTGCTATGATTAAACAAGGAATTGAATATGGTTGGAAAAAAGATGCATGGAAACCTTGGTGTTACGACTCCTAACTAAAAATCTTGACCAAAAATTGGAAATCGACACGCCACTCTAGATTCTAGATGGGGTCCTAGTTCCGAAAGCAATATTTTGCGGTCGTGGCGCTATTGCGGCAATGAAGAATAGTGCGTCCCCTTTCGGGGGAAATGAAAAGTAAGATCCCTTCACAGATTTTCGATCGACAAGAAAGTCTCGAACAAAATCTTATCAGTGCCAATACCAGCTATGCATATTTGTTAGAATACAAAATGTTGGATGGGCTAGCATATAAAATGATTAACCCAAGCAATGCAGAATAATAAGAAATTATTTGGGGGATAGGAATTTTTGTGTGAAAATAGATGATGTTCATTCCATACTTAGATATTTGGAAGCAAGAGTTCCTCAAGGATCCATACTAGGACCGCTACTCTATAATATATGTATACATAGATGATATACCAAGAAATCCAAGATGCCTGCTTGCTCTATACGCAGACGATACGGGCATAGCAATTAGGCACAGAAACATAAGAATAATTCACAAGAGGCTTCAAGAAGCTGTAGACGATATCAGTCGTTGGTGTAACAGATGGAAAATCAAAATCAATGGAGAAAAGAGTCAAGCAATACTCCTTCAAAAGAGAAGGCCGAAGATGGAAAAGAAGATATCCATAGACGATAATGAAATAGAATGGCAGAATGAAGCTAAATATCTAGGAGTAATTTTAGACAAACGACTAACGTGGAAACAGCACATCAACTATGCAGTGGATAAAACGAATTTAGCAATGAAAAGGTTGTACCCGATTATAGGCCGAAGAAGCCAAATGAACAGAAACACGAAGTTGAGCAGTCGCCAGACTGCAGCTAACATATGGATCAACAGCATGGGGCTATGCAGCGAAAACCCATATAAAGAGGATACAAAGTACAGAAAACAAATTTCTGAGATGGGCATTAGACGCCCCCTGGTTTGTTAGGAATGAACAAATCCGAAAAGACATAAAATGGGATTCCGTTACTACATTCATCCAACGAAAAGGTGCAAAAGCCTATGAAAGAGCTAGTGAACATCCAAATGACGACCTTGGAAGGTTAGTTGACTATGACTCCGCTGAAGATGAAAAAACAGTGAGAATCTCGGTGAGAATTCACCGCAAAAGACCCAGAGACCAATAGCGAAAATGAAGATGTAGAACTCCAAACTTAGAGAGAGATATCCAAATCATGGATGAACACAAACACTCAGCACAAAATAATGCGAAAGAGAAAATAACAGAAATATGATGAAAGGTTTATAGGCTTATGCCCGGAACCAACAGTAGGAGAGGTGTTGAGTCGGTAAGAATCCGACACTACCCAGAAAGACTGGGTGTCTGAGGTAAGATTCAACTATTCTATAAAATTGTTGGAACGAATTCATTTCCCAAGCTATCTTAGACCATTTCTGATTGATACTAATGATCAGCCATATACAATAATCACATAGTTCTTTCTGTCGACACATTCCTCAACACACCCTACATTTTCGAATGATACTTGAGAGAAGCCATAAATTTATTTAATCAGTTCGTAAATATCTAAATTGAATGAGAAAAGCAATAGAGTTGTTTTATTACCGATATATAAGTATGTACCCAAGAGTTACGAATGGAATTCCATGTCGCTAGTCAATATATGTGAAAAATAAGTTGCTATAATCACCTCGCCAATGAATGAATCAGTAATATAGATGTAGGTTTATTTCTCTGGTAAACGAGGACACTATCATCACTTAAGAAGCCAAACCTTTTCAATGTACTTCTCCTCGGAAATTAAATTATACTTTTCCTCATTCACAGTACTCAAAATGCAATATCATGAAGTTGACACTCATACTACATAAGACAATCCATCCTGGGCATTTTCTCTGCTTCATTTACTTATTAATGGACTAAGGGCTCGTTTCTACAACTATCTGTAAAGTGTCCCATAACCAACCATTCGTCAAATTTATCCACTTTATGAAAATATCCTGAACAATTTGGTAACACTGTTCTTGAGTTTTCTGAATTTTTTTATAAGGTTATCTATTTCCCTGCAAAAACTTTTTCAATGAATATCCTTGTTTCTTGAATTGCGTCAAATTCTGCATCATGTCCTTTCACGGTAACCAAATGTTGAAATTGAATTCACAAACCATTTCCAAAAAAGTCCAGTATTAATATCTGATCAACAAAACAATAAGTTTCGTTCGAATCACGCAAAATTCCTCACTATTGAAATGTTAGGTTTTGATCCTGATAAGTTATCTCAAATGAGGACTTACAGCTTCAGCTGTTCTCTAGATTTATCCACTTTCTAAGACAAATTAAGTAATCACTCTCTCCTACTGACAGATGAAAAGACGTTTAATTACCGCATTCCTGTCAGTAGCACTATTTGACTGGTACATAAACATAATATCGGCCCTAAGGCAGTTAAGTATACTCACTTGTAACTATGAAGTATTATTCTACGTTGACATGCTCAAACATGTTGAAAAACTTCAGCATGACTTATTTTTCCGATTGTACATCGACGTTATTATCGAATTGAAGCATCAAAGCAGAATTGATAAAAAATCCTCACCTGTATACCCGCCAATGCCCTAAGAAATTCCTCTGGCATGTTCTTGGCCCTGATAATCACAGAGAAGTCTTTGCAACACGGAGCTCGCGCAGATAGATGCGCTTTCCGGCATAATACGTCAGCTTGAAACACAGAACACAAACACAAGAACACAGAACACGTAGAGGATAGACGAGCCGACAAACAAACTTCAGGTTCACTTTGATATATCTTCGAACCGATATGTACGATTGATTCTCTAATGAGAGTATTCCAAGGAGAGGCGGGCTCGCCGAGATACTCACATACACACAAAATCAGTTACAGAGCTGTACACTTAGTCGATTAATTATTTCGCGACAAAGGAACACTCTAATTTCGTTAATTAAGCCACGAGGATTCTGTCGGAGACGGAGGTTTCGTCGAATCCCTCATCTGAAAAAAAAAATCAATTATGAGATCATACGAAGAAATTCTTGCATGCAGAATTAACTTTGTAACAAGGTTCTCATGATGCAATGGACAAAATGAATAAAACAGTTCATTAAGCTCATCATGAGTGGTTGGGAAAACTTATATGAATTCGTGGTTCTACAAAATACAGGGAGTTAGAGAAACATGCGACAAAATTTAAGAGGTTATTCCTTGGATTATTGCAAGGATATTTTATCCTGTGATTACTCTTGGAAAATCGCTTGGTTGCCAAGATTTAGGACGAAACAAATTTTCAACAAATAGAAATTTATCACTGAAAATTACATATAACATTTTTAAACCTGCAACATTTGTTGAAAATGGCTACATCCAGCTCGGAAGTAACCATCCAATCTTCTCCTCATAGAGAGTCGAACTCTCTCAAAAACAACAGGTTCGTTTCTTATTGAGTTGCACCGAGCAATTATCTGACCTCTTGAATCGCCCACATCTCAGCCTGAACGCATTAAATGTGGTTTGGGTACCAAAAATTATCTCTCAGAATGTTCCAAACTACTCACATTAAAAATGTTCGCAAGTTTTCACGTAGAAGTACATGGATCATCTTTTATCATGTCCAGCACATTGTCATTCACTTCTACCGTTCTTACTTGCCGTTCTTGGCCTTCCTGGTCTAGACTCTAGAAGATGAAGTAATCACTTATGATCTCTTCGTCTCCTTAAAAAATTATTTTCGAATTCTTTTCGAGGCCCATTTCGAAACGATAAATTTCCCAGAACAATTATAAGATTTCTGAAAATCACATCGGAAATGTTGTTATTATAGATGAGCGCTTTTTCAGGTAATTATCTGTATTTCGTTACGCTGAACCTACATTCATTCACTGAATTGCAACGATGTGAATTGCGCTGTAAAATTTCGATGTTTTTTCCTGGAAAACAAGTATTAATTATTCAATGGAAATTCGTACAAATAACAGCTATGGAACAGAGTCATACATTCTGGAGAGGCAAATAGGATAACAATTTTATTTTGCATGATTGTGAATTTTATTTTCCGAAACACGAATGTAGATATTTTTTTGCATTTCAGTTGTTCGAAATTCATTCAATTGAAATTTGCTAAACCTACCAAAACATTTTCTTCGAATATTCTGAATGGATAAACCAACAAACATTCTTTGGGAATATTTTATATCACTATAGTCTGTGTCAATGGTTCACTTTCCAGTTAAGTTCAGTTGCGTTATTGATGATATATAGGGTGACCCATTTCAAAAGATGCACTGAAATAACTCATCGGAAAGAGACTATATCCAAAAAATTCACTCAATCTGACTTCGGAGTTTGATTCCAAGAAAAAAAATTCAGAAAACGAACCAGTTTTTCTTTTTTGAATATGATATGATATGATATCTTGTTTATCCTGATTACTCCTAGGTCTCCTGGGGAGACCCCTCTGATACCACAAGCTTGTATCTTGTGCCGAGTTCTGAGTAAGCAATTGTCTTCTATGTAGGCTTTGTTACTGTGTCCTTACGCCACCTTAGGCACAGCGCTGTTAATTCTTGACCCAACAGTGAGAATGGTAGCCTCTACCGGGACTAGCAAATTTTTTTCCTAGCTCGAGATTGAACTTAGGACCTTTGGGTCCTAATTCCAATGCTCTACTACTGAGCCAAGGGCACTCATATGTTCATACGCAATACAAAACGAAATGATTCTATGAGAAATAAATTTGTACTTCACCATGACTATATTAAGCATGAAACACTCCTTATCTACAGAGAATTTTTTTTTACGGAAAATCAGGAGAACCAGAATATTATAGTTTTTCACGATGATCCATATTCTACAACAAAAGGAGTATATTCTCTGTTCAAAAAATCCATTCGACCTTGAAATTACCCTCAATCGAACTCCAAGGTCAAATTAAACGCCCGCATTCCACGTCTCCTTAAAAACTGAAAAACTCTAATTCGAAACATTTGATCCAGGCTCTTCCCAGGGAGTTATTTCAGAGAGTATTTCAAAAAGAGGGTCATCCTGTATAGCCCCAGATGCTCGATAAAGTGGAGCCAATTTACCTAGAATCATTTGAAGACACTAATGGCAATTGAATAAAGCGATCATGGCTCGGATATGGTGACCTCCGAAATTATTAAATGCGTTTCATTCAATTTGTGAACCTTCCGAGAAACCATATTTATTTCTTCAAACTTGATTTTCAATAATGAATGTTTCACCATGCCTCGATAATGGCTGAAGTGATCCTCTACATCTAACCCCTAGAAACTTTTACCAAGCTGCTCTCGAACGGAACAAGTTCTATGTACGTACTCCTAATACAAGAGGTGGAGTAATACTTGATTTTCAATTCGGTGTGTTGTTAAGGGTAGTTGTTCAATTATGGTCTCTTCATTAAATTTCTTGAAGGTATAATATCAAAGGATCATCTGATCTCTCATCGTCATTAACGATAATTCAATATTCAGTATGAGAACTTCAGGAAACTGAATCCATAAAGAATTGGACTGTCAACACTTGTCGGAGGAAATCCAAAAAAGGACTCACCACCGCAATCTTATTGAATCATCCACATATTTCCCTGAAGTGAATTCGTACAACACATACACAAGGCCAGCAGACAAGCAAATATGTCACTCAAGCCAGCATAGATCGTGAGTACTATTCTTTCAGTGTTTTTCTAACTGACAAAGAAACTGCAACACCTAGGAGCTGTTTAAATTTCAATTTTTTCTTAAACAAAGATAGTATAGCAAGGAGTGAATGATTAAAATTTGGAGAAAAAACGAAGGGTTAACAATTCTTTTTTTAAAGCTGTTAGTAAAGTGTTTGTCCACCGCGATTATCTATACACTCCCCAACACGTCTTGGCATTGATGCAATAAGATGGTCTATTTCTCTATGGGGAAACTATCCCAAGCTACCTGTTACTCAGAGCCGCCAAAGTCCGTGGGGGCTGGGGTAAATTTCCAATGTCCCAAACATGCTTTATGGGCAAAAGATCGGAGAGTCTAAGCGGACATGTCAAAAGATTTACATGGATCGCTTCGGAAAAGTTGAAACTAACTCTGGCAACATGAGGTCGAGCATAATCTTGCTGTAATATTGGATTTTCGAGCGGCTTAAGGGGCGGTATCACCTTTTGAATCATGGTAAATCTCCATTCAAAAATTGGTCTCTTTATTTCACGAGTAAGTACCCTAATTCACGACGTAGAGACTTGATTTTTTTTTCAAATTGAAGTTGAAGAACGTCCCGAGGGCAAAGAGTTTTCGTTTTTTCGATTTAATCAGTTTTTCAATTAAAAAAACCAGGTTATTCGTTAGATCTGGGGTTATTGAATATCTTTTTCGTTTTTCATGAGTACAAGCTATATTCTTGAAATAATCATCATGAAAATTCTTGTAGTTTAGAGAATATTGAATTGTCGAGGGCAAATAGTTGCGATTTTTCCGATTTAGTTAGTTTTTCAATTGAAAAAAACAGGTTGAACTTCAGCGTTTTGGAAACTACACTCAATGATTTTCTTCCGACGGTTATTCATCATTTTTTGGAAAAAATCGCAACTATTTGCCCTCGACAATTTAATCTTCTATTAACTACAAAAATTTTTATGATGATTATTTCAAAAATATAGCTTGTACTCATTAAAAACAAAAAACATATCAATAACCCCAGATCTAACGATTACCCTGGTTTTTTTAATTGAAAAACTAATTAAATTGGAAAAAAGAGAACTATTTGCCCTCAGGACTTCAATTTAAAAAAAATCGAGTCTCTACGTCGTTAATTAGGGTACTTACTCGTGAAATAAAGAGACCACTTTTGAATGGAGATTTACCACGATTCAAAAGGTTATAATGCCCCTTAAGGTAAGGAAGAACATATGGCTCCACTATTTTTTGAAGGTAACGCAGCGCTGTTATGTTTCCTCAAATAAAGACTAAAGATGACTTATAGCTCCACATACCATAAAGCCTACTGTCCAGTGTACATGACGCTCGAATTCAAGGTTCACGTCTTTCTCCCCCACCTCGTCCCACCCTTCTTCAGTCATCATGTGCACCCAAGGAGAATCAAGATTCATCAGAAAAGACGACCTGATATGTCATTCCACATCCCAATGTTGACGTTCTCTGCACCAATGTAATCGTTTCCGGCGATGCTCAACCGTCAGAGGTAACACAAGATGGAGTCGATAATGCTGCAGTCCAGAAGACCTTATCCGATGGTAAACCGCTCGGACAGTAACTGGATGGCCTTGTTCTCCTAACCACTCACCAGCCAAAGATCGAGTTGTCACAAATCGGTCTTTAATGGCCATGAGTCTTAGACGTGGATCTTGAACTTCATTTGTTCCCCTTCGACGTCCAGTGCCCACTCTTCTTCCATTTTGGGCATAATCAAACCACGCTTGACAACATTTCATAACAGTAGTTGAATTTCTGTTCATACGGTTAGCAATTTCTCGAAATGAGAACCCCGCCTTCCGTAGACCAATAATTCGACCTATTTCAAATTCACTTAAATGGCGGTAAGTTACGCGTACACGTGCTCTAGGCATTTTAACAACAAATAAACATCCACTTTGGATTTCCTCGAACAGCTGGTTTGTTATAAATTAAAAAAAAAAATTGCAAAAAACCACTACAATATTTAAGTAACAAAAAATGGAAAAACCTCCACGTTTTTTTCCCGAAATACAATGCAGTTTCTTTGTCGGTTAGTATATATTTTAATTCGATTTTCGTTTTATCAGTCTATTCTTCTCTCCAAGAGAGCTCTGTAAATATTAAACACTGCAATGTTACTGTTCTTGTTTATTTGAATACAACGCCACAGTGGCAGGTAGATATCCGAAAAGAATGAGCTGATCCTGAATTGTAAGTGAGCAATATTCCTTCTTAGGCAAGTCACATTCTTCATTGCTCCTTCTCCAAACCGAAGACCTAATTTCTCAAATTTTCCACGATAACCGCTCACCACCTTTTTAACACGGCATTAACGGAGGTACTGATAAGATAACGACTGAACGACAGCTTGTTCAGATCGACTATCGCCTTCTTTCGACGCTCGTAATTCAATTCTAACTTTTTCGAGTTAATAAACCTGCAATTAAGCCGACGTGATTGCCGAGGTCGGTGAAGACCGCTCCGCAACAAGTTGCAGGCGGCGCGTGCCGCCATTTCTTGCTCCTTATTATCCCAACCGTCAATTATCGAAACGATTCCAGAAATGAGTCTTAGGCAGCTACCAGATGCAGCAGTTTTTCTGATGGGTTATTAAAGGCTGATTTGGGTTGGATGATTAAGGTTCTATGGAGCTGGCAGGAGGGATAGGGTCGTTTCTGCCCCATTTTCATATATAAATGGTTGTTCGCTCTCTTTGAGAAGGTTTTGCCAAACTTTACTAGGTACATCTTTAGACCACGGTACTATCCAATACTCCATAGACAAGAGCGTTGCCATTTTGCCCATTTTGTCCTTCGAGCCGAAAACATAGATCTCTAACAGCCCTTTAAAGTCATTTTTTTGAGAACCTAAAGACGGGAAATCTCAAAAACAGTACCATAGCAGACGGTTGGGTTCTTCAAGGGCAAAACGACCTCTAAAAGTACCTCGGCTATCACCTGGACATAGAGCTACCCGTCGGCAATAGACAGAACACTACCAAGACTGGCTTTTACCACAATGTACTTTTTTTCGGACGAGTCACAATTTGGTTTATAAAGTGATAGTCGACTAGAAAAGGTTTGGAGAGGTCCATGCAGACTAGCCCGAGAAGTGGCCCTCTCAAGGCAGATCCATAATGTGCTGAGGGAGTATAATATTCGGTCGCAGTACCCGTTTTATTACAGCTGATGCCATCTTCGTAGAAAACATCATTGAACCAATCATTGGTCCTCCGTGTAACGAATTTGAAAATAATTTCATTTATCAGAAAGATAAGGCCTCACCACATCGAACACGAAGGGTTAATAAATACACACGAGCTCTCTTGGAGAGAAGAAATGGACTGTTGTACCAATTCTTATCGCCTCGAGAATTGCAGAAAAAAATGGATGTTTGATAGAAAATAAATACCATAAAGCAAATACTGAAGGAATGGTACTTACGGTTGTTCAGACTAAAAGTTACGTATCTGCTTCTGTCTGGTTTCATGTGGTGTTGTGCAGGGTAACAGTTCTTATCACACGAATTCACTTTGTTAAGGTGGCGAACTGAAGGCCGACGATGTGGAAACTAATTGAGGTTTCGAGCTAAGCCGTGTAAAAACGATGCGACTGATGGCAGAGATCTTTTCGAACTGAGCAGATATATGCTGCTCGTGGGATTTTTGTAACAGCCACAGGATCGCACAAGCACAGAAAATCTCGGTCTTATTCTTAACCAAATAAGCCCATCCTATGTATAAACTTTGTGGTAAAAGAAAACAAACGTGTGAATTTTAAACAAAGGGTTCAAAACATTCTTCGAGAGAACCTTATCTAGGGAATGAACTACCCAGCAAACTAACCGAGCATGAATCCCATCGAGCATACATGGGAGTACTTAGGGAGATTGTTCGAAATTCATATTTTTATTTTTCAACACAACAAATTTCAAACTGCAGATGGACTTCGTGGGTAACGAAGAACACCGAGAACTCAGTTTTCAGTAAGCCAAAACCCGATATAACATTTTTACCTTGTCTGCCACACTTAAAGTTCGCCACCCTTAAAGTTCTTTCCCCCGTCTTAACCTGTAATAGTGAATTCGTTCCGTAAGATAAAGACTATTCAATACATCTACACGAGGCAGAAAACTAACAGATACATCTCTTCAAGTCAGACCAACCGTTAGTACCATTCTTTCAGTGTTTACTTTGTGATATTCGTTTCTATTTCATACATACATTTTTTCTAATCTCGAAAATTGGTGACCTCAGAATAATCATATGTATATGGAATGGTGGTGCCTAAGTTGGAGGTTTAATTTCTGTAAACCAGACCTTTTCACCACCACCATATAGGGGAAATACGTACAAAATGACATATATGGACAAAATTAAATAGGATCATAACTTGAGTTTGTATCAAATGCGAAACTGTCTTCTGTATTACGTGACCCGAGTGGCTCCTTCCAACCTCCGAAAACGCACAAGCGCTCAACTAGTTCATTCGGTCGTTGTGAGTAATAACAAGTTGGATAGGTTACGAGTTTTTTTATCGCACCAAATTTTCACAATAATTGGTAGGTTTCTACAATTTTTTTCATTTCTGTTGCATTCATTTCAAACCTTACTTATTCATCATTGAATTCACAAAGCTTTTTTCATGTTATAGATATCCTTTTTGCATTCATTTAATATGTTTCTTCTGTAATATCGCTATATGGACAAAATGACATATACAGTCAAAGGACAAAATGGCATAGGTATGTCATTTTGTCCATAAGAACTCGGGCAAGACACTTAATTTAATTAGCTGTTGATTTTCTTTACAGACAGACCCGTATGCCGCGTAACTATCAGGGAACGACTGATCGTCAATCCTTGAATGCAGAGTCAATGCAAAAAGCTATAGAAGTGGTGAAAAATAATGAAATGGGTTGGTTATTGGCATCAAAAATATTTGCTATTACTCAAGCAACGCTTCGAAGAAATGCTTCGGGTAGTAATAAAAATTTCGAGTCCAATTCGAAGGGTCTTGGTTGTTGTAAAACTACTTTTCATTCGGATGTTGAAAGACAATTAGTTCAACATTTAGAATTACTAGAATCTCGGTTGTTTGGATTGACACGAACATCGGTTCAAGAATTAGCTTTTGAGATTGCTGAAAGAAATGGTTTCTCCCACAGATTCAACTCACAAAAAAGAAATGTGGGACAAGAGTGGTTAGCAGGTTTTTTAAAACGGAATAAAGAGATTTCTTTACGCAAGCCAGAAGCTACTTCAGCAGCTCATGCTCAGGCTTTTAATCGGCCCCAGTATCTAATGATAATATTTCAGCAAAATAAACAGTTTCTTCTGGACAACAGCACGAATATTTTTCCCTTGCTGTTCCTGTCGAGGAGATTTCTCCAATTCCTAAAGGACGATATATAAGTGGACAAGGCGAACGTAAACCGTAAACTATAAACAAACGTCCTTAGTTTTAACTTTCTCGCCGTATATGATTGCCATCACATCAAAAAATAGACCAATACCTTCTCCAAATAAAAGAAGACATAAAGTCATTAAGGCATTTGAAGAGGGCATCGAGGAAGAAAATGTTCGAATCAACTTTCGAGATGATGACTGTCCAGTCCATGTATATATTGCATTGACCTTTTTTCCCGATCTAAGCCTGGAGCAGAATGGTTACGATGCATAAATTGCTTGAATTGGGCTCACGAGTCTTGTGCTAATCTTCCTAGTAGAACTGAGCGTTTCATTTTGAATTTTGTCAGTAGTTCCTAGGTAGTTCTGTCGCCTGTTGCCTGTATGCCATTTTGTACGATATGAATGTGTCATTTTGTCCATAGCATACGGACAAAATGAATTTTCGTTGATCTCAATTCATTTGAGAATATCTTATTTTTTGTTACTTTTATTTTATGAATGTTGGTGAAACTTTGTGAAGAAAGGTCAAAGATCATTGTGGTAGAAAAGAGCATTACTGTGATTTACCACTAAAAAGTTATGCCTGTGAAACAAAACCCTATGTCATTTTGTACGTACTTCCCCTACATTTTTTTTTCAATTTTCGTGATAAGACTTGGTACAGTAGTCCATTCGTCTCTCCAAGAGAGCTCTTGTAGAATTGAAAGCAATGTCCAATCGCCAAAACCCACCTTCAACTTTGCAGGAATTGAGTTTAGCCCTTCAGAAAAAATTGAACGATAGCCTGAAATTTTCATTGATGACTTGATTATTGCAATGTTGAGTTTCTGCAAATATTTCGAAGAAACTCCAATAATGAAATAGATCCCACATAAAACGAATGGAAATAATGAAATAATATGTCCGCATTCGCATAGATCCTCAGAGACACCCCGAAAGAGCCTTAAATTATGCATTGTTCCCTTCGAATAGTGTCGTTGCAAAACAATAATCACAAATCTTCGACGGAGCTGAACAGAAATATTCATAACTGCTCTCGAGAGGTGTCAAGTATCTCGTTAATTCCATCTTTATGGCCGCATTATAATAATGTCTCTTGGGTGGCGTAGAAAACTTTCAGTATTTCAAGGTACTTAATTTCCTTCGTTGGTGATTCAATTTTCCAGTAGATTATCATCAAATGGAAATTTATCGTAAGAGGATGAACCGTATCGAAGAGAAGAGGAAGAGACTGTTGTTTAACCACACAGAAGAAGAGGAGCGAAATGGGAAAAGATGTTCATGGTTGCATTTATGGTGTTTTTATTTCATCTTTGGAAGTTTCCGACAATAGTCAGAGTAACAATTTGTAACCATTCATTAATACCATAATTACCATTACAAGCTTTGCAATTCTATTTATGAATATGATAAAAAGTTTATGTTCTGTTTTCCTCTCAGTGTGAAAAACTTATTGGAAGTAAAAACTCAAGAAGTCTCACTTTCGAATGAATCCTTATTACATTTTGATTTTTATCGTTTATCATTCGCTTCTAAGAAGTCATTCAAATCTTATTCAATGTTACATATTTAAATTTCTTGCTGTTGATTAATTTGTTGTAATTATTCACAATATTCACCCTCTGATTGCATCTTGAGTGTTACAAAACGTCGATCAAAACATTGAAAATAAATATAAGTACTGCCTAAGTAATTGATCCGATTCTGTAACGAGGTCACTTGAAAATGCACTTCACCCATCTCTTCCCAAACATTTTTCACGAAAACGAATGCCAAGGGGAGTTTTCTGACATATAAATTAAAAAAATGCAAAATCTTCAAGATTCCTTCCTAAAATCTTATTCTATTATATTTCTATTTACTAGTGTGATTTTTTCGCAGTAGTTTGACTTGATTCGGGCTCAACAAGCAAATCATTCATCATGTTGAATTAACGAGCCTTTTTGACACGCACCTAAATTGCAGGAGATCAATAAATTGAATATTCATATTTTATGGCATTTTCGGTAGAGTTGAACGACACCTTGCCGTGGTTCGGAGGTGAGTTGATCGGGATATCCCTGAAGGATTCTGACCATTTTATCAAGACCACGTCTAGACGAACTTATGAATATGTTAAATAGTTTACCGGCCAGAAACAATATCAATACCCACTTGATTTCGACTAATCCTCTTGATGTTCTAGTAATTGTTACTCCTATTGTCTTCAAAATATGAAAAATTGATATGAGATTCAGAACTTCTCAAGAAAAATCATTGATAACAATTTTCAAAAACTGAAAGACTGGAATGAATACCTTGCTATAAGCTGAACGCCTTTTTGATTATTCAAACCTTGAAATATGTTTGTAATTTGAGCCAACTGTAGTATATTACTAATACTTTAAGGCGTGAGGTTGGACAACATTTTTTGTCCTTATTTCTAAGAAGGGAAATATGTGAAGGAATATTTTTGTCGGTTCAAGATGATTCCTCTTCATATAATTCCAATGAAGAATGGGGAATTATATAATAATAAATAAACAAACTGTCATAAATCCTGTAAATATTGGCAGAAACAATAATTTATACTGATCATATGTTACGTTATGTTATTAATTAATTATGATACATACTGCTACTGAGGGATTCAGTTGGACAGTTTAGGGTCAATTAGTGTAGCAACACTAATTATATGCCTGTAAACGTAATGCAATATTGACAGAGTGGAATATAATTTTCCTAATTCGTACTTCGTAGTGTAGTAATTGAATGTTTTTTGTTGAAGATGTATACTTGAAGCATGTCTCGATAGAGATTCAGTTTTTAAATCCTCGATGGCATCCATAATTTAAATGATAGAAATGGTACTAGCTACCATTCGTGTACCTTTGTTCCACTTATTATTACCTCATACATGATTATGATGCAAAATAGCTGTCAAATTTCATATTTCTACAACTGACTAGAGTGAATTAAAAAAAAGCAATTGTTGACAACCCAGATTACATAAAATGTAATAAATTCAACCAAATATATGAATAAAAACATTCATGCGAAGAAAATTAGAAAGTCCAACTGCAAAAACATTCAACTGAAAAGAAAAAGAAATAAACTAAGTTGATCAAAGTATAGATAGATGCACTACGCATTGGTCTTTATAGCTTTCATATTACATATTTTCACATACACATTCAAAATGATCGTAGATTGTTTTTTCTGAACCCATCATGTCAGATAAAGATAGGAGTAACTCGAAAACAGTGTCTTTTATATAGAAAAATATACAATATAAGTGAAGAAAGTGATTTAACCTAGGTCTATTCTTTTGCGAGTATGAATGAATTCCACACCAGTCCGGCCAACCTTATCCATTGGAAAAATTTTCAATTGAAAACTCGAAACCAAAAGACATTTGGGCAAAATGTAGAACCAGAAAATGGTATCGATCGAAGAATAATTTGGGAATCAATATCGTATATTATGTTGTTTCAGTTGTGCCTGATAAATACAGTAGTAGGTACATCTTTTAACGCTGTTACATTGTTTTATGGAATATGTTTCGAATATTGGAGGAGAAAACCCAAAAATATTCAATATTAAACCAAAACTGGTACTAGCAGTTTCGCTTTCCCTTAAATATTGAAGAAAAATTTCCACACTTTAAACAGTAATCAACCAAAGCCTTCAAAGAATTTGATCCTCATTAAATATTCATTCCATGATAGTATATTGAATACTTATGAACCGGGAGGTCCCAAAATGAAGTCCCATTTTGAAAAAAAATTGGAATTTTTCACAAAAACTGAACCAGTATGTACACAGGGTGTTCCTCAATTGGAGGTATCAATAAAAAAGGTAGATTTCTTGCATAATTTCAAGAAAACAAGTCTCGCTAAAATGGGATGGCAAACTTTTAGTTTTCAAAATGCAGTTTGCTATGTGTACTAGAATTCGGACAAAAACTGGTAGATTTGATAAGGAGACTCAAATAAGTTTGATTTATTTGTACACTTACTAGATATTTATGACAATTCCGATTCTTCTGAGGATTTCGGGAGAATCGTTCAAAGTTATTTCCTTCAAATCGGCAGCAGATACAACAGAACTACTAGGGTTCAATATAACAACAAAACTCCTCTTCACAAGTTTTCAAACTAACAGTAGCTGACCAAAAATTGGTGGATTTGGTAGGGAGACTTAAATAGTTTTGATTTATGTGTAGGTACACTTACTGGATATTTATGAAAATTTCAATTCTTCTGAGGATTTCGGGGGAATCGTTCAGAATAATTTTCTCAAAATGGGCAGCAAATACGACAAAACTACTTGAGTTCAATATAACAACAAAGCTACTCTTCACAAGTTTTCAAGTGACTGACCAAAAAAGTTCTGCGGGAGAACAGGGAATAGCGTTCCAAAAAAAATATCACTCAGTATATTTGCAATCGAAATACACACTTCACATGGTTTGAACTCTAAATTGTAATATCAATTCCGAATTGCAGCCGAATATCTTGTGAAATGCAGATTTAAGGAGAAATAACGATTTATCCTGAAAACGAAACATTTTTGGCCCCAATGTTTTTTTCTCTTTCTTTCTCAAAACTATCCATGGGATCTCCTCTTTTCGTTCGTACCTCCAATTTGGAAATATCCTGTATAACGTATACTGTTGTTGAGGAAAGTACGTCAATAATATTGAATTGGCATGGCAAAATGCGATCTGTCGTGGAAAGTGCATTTTTTTAGTTGCTCCTCTTGCAGTTTACAATACACACTTATATAGTTGATACAGAAATCAATAATAAGAGAATTATCTTAATTAAAACGTATTCTTGCACCAATTGTAATATTAGAGTTACTAATTAAAAGCTCAAACAAAAAAGGAGTACCGTTTCTCATTATCCCCACAAAGGGCCTGCAGATAAACTCCTGTCATCGCACTGATCATAAGCACAAACAAAACTCACGTATCAAACTACCAACAAGGTGCAAAGTAAATATTTGAACTTCATCGACCGGCTTGGAAGCGAGACAAGTGCAAAATCGCGGGTGTCCGCGGCTTCTGGTTTCGTTTGGGGCCCGAGGCGCGAACGTCCAGTAGTACCACTGCGAGTGGTGCCGATCGACCGTCCAGCGTCTTCGCACCGACTTCGATTCCTCGCGAACCTGAGGTACCCGGTACCGCGGGCCAGGGATGTTGATCAACCGGTTGCGACTGGAACATTCGCGGTGACCTCGTAATGAGAGTTCGCGGTCCCTTCAGTGTGTTATTGTCTCTGGGTTAAGTACCGCTGGTCGCCTTTGAAGGAGAAAATCTGTTGAGGATGCGAAAAGAATTTTAGTTAATCATGCTGGGTCCTTCAGGATTACTCCTCGAATAATAAAAATGGGACACTTCTATTTTGTTTTTGTGAAAACGACTTTTTTGATGTCTGCCAAATATTCTCGATTGAAATTCGTTCACACTGACTTATTGCCTCTCCTTAATATGTATCGTTTCGATAATTCATCTAGGGAAAAATGAAGGTTTCCAGTTTTTGGTGATAATGATAAAATTCTGACTTATGGTCCTCTACAAGGATCATCACTTCTTCCTTTCAACTTTCATCTGTGTGATATCAATGTTATTTCCTCTGGAAAAATTTATATGCGCTAATTATACAGTGCACGTCAAAATTATGGAACAAATTCATTTTCTCCGAAGAAAAATATTTGGCAACAGAATCCTGAAACAGGTCAATTTTTGTTTCACTTTCACCAAATTTATACGCATTTTTGAAGGATTTTTGTTGCACCCTGTGCCACCACCATCAACCCCCTAAATTTTTTGAATAGGGAAAGTGGGTCATGCGTTGTACTTCTTTGGCAAGGTCTTGGTATCTTCTTCATAGACGTGCAGAAATTTTCAAGAAATTTTTTTTTTAAATTTAGTTAGTTCTAAGGGATTTTCAGTATGTGCACTTTGTCATGGCCCAATTAATTTGAGACGATGGTACCTGATGTAATTTGTCACCGAATGAAAGTTGACCGTTACAGTTCACCCCCCTCACGTGAAAAATTACAATGTGTGAAACACTGTGCTTCTGTTATCATCTTAAGTAGGTATGTTATTAGTACGTTTCTACTGAAGTTGAAACTTTTCGATAAAATGTTTCAATTCTAAGAGAGAGCCATGACAAAGTGAACATACTGAAAACCTCTTTGAACTTACTGATATGAAAAAAAAATTGTTTTAACAATTTCTGCACGCTTGTAAAGAAGATACAAAGACCTTGCCAAAAAAAGTACCACATGACCTACTTTTCCTATTCAAAAAGTTCATAGAGCTGATGGGGATGGCACAGCGTGCAACAAAAATCCTTCAAAAATGCATAAAAATTAGGTAAAAGTGAAACAAAAATTGATCTGTTTCAGGATTTCGTAGCCAAATATTTTTCTTCTGAGAAAATGAATTTCTTCCATAATTTTGACGCGCACTCTATATTGCTGTGTTAATTCAATTTCGAAGCAATGATAATATTCAATATGCATATCCTGATATACCTACTTAAAAATTACATCCACGCTGGGAATGAAACTGGATTCTTCTCTAAATTTCAAGGGCCAATTGGTTAATTTCGTCTGAAATTGAAAACTACGAATAATTTTCGACAGAAACTAGCTGGTCCTTCGTGAGGTGCCAAATCAACTACACGGAAGTAGAGGAAACAATAGATCATCTTGTTAATAATTGTTTCATTATATTCTTTCAGAGCCAACAAAAACAAGGGGCGAATAGTGGTACCATAAAGACAACGACGTGACTTTCTCAGACCGTTCGCAAATATAAGCGAACATGATTTTTTCTTATTATTTCTCCAAGTGCAGGGACGCAGGGTTACCCAAATTGGCCAATTTTGGCTGTTTATCGTTCTTCTAGGCTAGATGGGTGAAAATGTTGAATGAAGTCCTGGGCTTGATTTTCTTGAAAACTCTATAACTGAAAGACGTTCTACGATATCTTCATTCGTTTTGAAGATATAACGAAAATTTTACATTTTGGCGATTTCGACATTCATTCAACTCACTTGGTGTTTGAAAAACTATATTGTATAGAGTCTACTAAGAATGATCAATATTTGACAATGATGTGAGTACCTATATGAAGAGTTTATTAATACGTTGAATAGTATATTCTAAACCAAGTTGCAGAATGGGCTCCTATTCCAATACGAATGCGAAATTCGAAAACGAGCGACGAAGGAGCGAGTTTTCGAACGCATGAGTATTGGAATTGCATTCTGCAACGAGTATTAGACGATATTTTCTCTATTTCACTCAAATTTTGTGAAATTCAATGAAAAAATTCAAATTATAGGTCCTTGTGACTTTCATATTGTATGTTGGCAGTTGGTGTGAATATTACGAAATACGAAAATTTACATTTCCAAATTGACGTCTGCTGAAATTTAAAAGGATCGGAAGTCATTGCTGACAACCACAAAATGAAAAATGTTACTGAAAACGATGCTGTAATGAATTTGTTATAGCACTGTTTTCAGTAGGTACTGTAATGAACTCATTACGATACTGAAATAGAGAAAGCAGTTTTAATTGAACAAAAATATCTGTGAAGATGGACTACCATGGACTATCTAACTGTGTTGAATAATATGAGATTCTGCAAATAAGTATTGAATTTTTATATTCGATATCGAGAAAATATTTTCAAAAACATAACATCAAAATTATGGTGCTCAAATAATTGTAGAAAGGTTTGGATCATTTTTTCTCGCTAAATAATAATATCGAGTTCTTCTGAACCCTGATTTTTTCCAAACAAGCCACCTCTCCTCTTATTTCAGTGAGTTTCAGCGAAAGAATTTTTCATCTGAAATTCCGTCCCAGATCCGTCACTGCTCTTCATCAACTTCTCTCCGAAAAAAATGTGTTTTCGGCTTTGTACCGTCGAAGAGTCCTCCTCGGAGTCCTCACGTTTTTCGACAAACACCATCAAGTTCGTGGAGAGCCTTTTGGGGAGCGATCAAAGTTTCTGGTTACACCAAAAAACGACGTCAATCCAAACGATTCTTAAGGGTACAATTACGTCCACTTCCGCTCGCGAACGGCAAGGTGCATGGCACACAGAGTGATTCCAGGGCCCTGATTGGGTTTGGGGCGAAATTAAGTTGATCATTGAACTAACCGGCATGAAATTAAATGTCCGGAATATTTTAGGGGTGAAATAAGATAAGTGTTGTTCGAATTCGTTTCGTTTTCGGGCTTGGACTTCAAGAGGGGGGCAGATGTAATATTGGAAACTACAAATGTAAAGAACCTTATGACGGAATATATAAATACTCATTATTTCTTATGGAAGGGGCAACAAGGAAAAGATTATTCAACAAACAGATTGATCTATTCCCAGTTCCTAATCTCAGTAAAAGCTGAGGAAATGTTAAACAGGGCACCATAAAGTTTTTGGTACGTATGATGCAAGAGCACAGATAAAAACAACAACAGAAACTCTGCCTCCCTATATGAGTGTAGGGATATTAAATTTTTTCAGAGAATAAGCTGTAATTTATATTGAAGGGTATCTTCCTCCTAGCATTTATTTTCCCAAAAGAGGTTGACAAAGCAGTGATAATCTGAAACAAAAAACAAAGGGATAAGAAACGAAAGAGGAAAATCAACTTTATATTCATTATCAACTTGTTTTGAAGGTACCGGCTCATCTCAAAAACCAATCACATACTGGATGAATAGCCTTAACACCATCTGGAAATTTACGTACTGAACAAGTATTTACCAAATGGTCAAAGTTTGCTCTTCATGACCACACTCACATATCGAGCTATCGATGGTATTCCGTTTAAAAAGCATACAATTACAACGACCCTGACCTGTCCTAATACGATTCAAAAAGCATCAATTTTTCCTGGCCAGAGGAAGGCCAGGAACTTTTTCAGAAGAATCAAGAATTGAACTTTTATTGAAAGAATCATATGAAGTCCATTCAAAGATAAAACATAAAACGATATATTATTGTGTATATGTGTGTATATGTGTAATGCTCCGCACTGAGTAGACGCGTTTCGTTGAGCTCCCAAGTTTGATAGTTGTATTCAGTGGAAATAAGTTTGGAAATACATATTTGCCTAATTCATAGAAAACCTTTGTCTTGTACAGTCTTTTACAACTCAGTAATAGTTCATTCATCGAAATAATAAAGAAGATGCCAATTACAAAACAACAACGAGAAGATATAAAACAATGCATTATCGATTGTCTATCAGATAAGGAATTCTTATCATCCCTGGTGATAA
Source organism: Adalia decempunctata (assembly GCA_951802165.1). Taxonomy (NCBI): domain Eukaryota; kingdom Metazoa; phylum Arthropoda; class Insecta; order Coleoptera; family Coccinellidae; genus Adalia; species Adalia decempunctata. The sequence goes on from OX637701.1 coordinate 21,202,035, forward strand.
AAGTCGCCGACAAGGTAACATCGACAGTCCAACAACATCTGGACCGCCTTGAAGAACGTGTCAATGAACTCGAGGGGAAATCCAAAGATTATCAAGTTAAGATAAACGAATTGAATTTAAAATTGAATGGGATGGAACAGTATAATAAACGTAAACAATTGAGACTTTTGGGGTTGGAGGAAACAACTGAAGAAAACTTGGCAGATTCGGTGAAGGAAATCTTGGTTTCAAAACTAAAGGTGGACAAATCAGTAATTACGAATTGCCATAGAATTGGAAAGAAGAATATCAGTCAAGATCGTCCTAGACCTATTGTTATGAAGTTCACATCGGTATCCTCCAAGAATGAAGTTTTCCGTAATAAGATGAATTTAAAAAATTCCAAATTACTAATAGTTGACGATCTCAGTAGGCTTAACTACGAATTACTCAAAACTGCTAAAGAGAAGGTCGGAAGAAAAGAAGCTTGGTCTCTTGATGGTAGAATTTTCATTAAATGGAGAGGTCAGAAACACGTCGTCAGATCCACTGAAGAACTGGAAGGTATTATAAAAACTTGAATATTATGAGTGTAGTAGCTCAACGTCCCTTGCCGCTTGGAGGGAATATAGAAATTTGTTTTTTGTTGTTTATTTTTTTTGTCACAATTCTTTATTGGATTGCTTTATTTGTTGAAATGTCAGTTAGTTGGATGCATTTATTTTAATTCTAATTTGTAAAGTTCATAAATTATGAGGAATTTGAGCATAGCGTTTTATAATATACATTCTTTACTTGCACATTTTGTTGGTTTTCGGAGTTTTCTCTATGATAATGATTTTGATATAATCGGGTTATGCGAGACATGGCTGGGCGACGGTGTGCCTGCACAGCTGGTTGATATACCTGGCTACAATTTCATTAGAACAGACAGAGGATCTAGAGGGGGAGGCATTGGTGTTTATATTCGCGATAGTTTGGATTATGAAATTTTACAGGAAGGTATTACTAGTTGTATAGAACATATGTGGATAAGGGTTAGGATTAATGGTAAGTCAATAATTATCTGTGTAATGTATAGACCTCCATCCGGTAGTTTCTCGGAGTTCTTGAATTCTTTTGAGGACTTTGTTTTGAGATATCATCCTTCAAATAGTGATATCGTTTGCGGTGGTGATGTAAATGTAGACTTGTTGAGAGTTGATGACTACAGGGTCCGGAAGTTGTCTGAGCTGTTCAACCAACTTAATTTAAGGCAGGTTGTTGATTCTCCCACAAGAATTGCGGACAGATCTGCTACTCTGATTGATATTATTTTGACTTCATTTGAGGTTCTCATTCATGGAGTGGATACTGTAGAACACTTGTCCGACCATTTCTTGGTTTATGTTAGGTTGAACTTCGAACGGAGAGTTTCAGAGAGCCGTACATTGAAATCTAGATCATTGCATAGGGTGGATCGTGATGTTCTTGATCAATTATTTTTGCTTACTCCATTTGCCAATATACTGTATATTGATGACGTACATCTGAAGGTAGAGACATTCACTAAACTTCTATGTGATCTCTTCGATCACATTGCACCAGAAAGGTTGATAACCTTGAATAACAAATGCAAGCCATGGTTCACTGAGGCGATCAGATTGATGAAAAGGCAGAAAGACAAAGCTTATAAAAAGTTCAGGAGGACTAATTCCCCTCGGGACTGGCAGTTCTACAAGCAGGTGAGAAATGCTACTACTGATGCAATGAATGCCGAAAAAAGATCTTACCTCGACAGCTCCACCTCGATGAAGTCAGGTAGTAGGCATGTTTGGAAACAATTAAATGAAATGGGAGTATACACCAAAAAGAAAAATTCAGTAGGCTTGCCTGAACCTTTGAATGACCCTAGTTCTATCAACAACTTTTTCCTACAATTTCAGAGACTGGGGGCTCCTGATAGAGATTTAATAAACTTTTATTCTACGATGCCCTTGAGACATATACAGGAAAAATTAACTTTCACTCTTGTAGGTGAGGAGGAGGTAATCTCTGTAATTTCGTCAATGAGGTCGAACGCTGCCGGATCGGATCGAGTGAGTATGGAAATGTTGAAATTATGCTGTCCTCGGGTTGTACCGTTCCTACTCAATGTTTTCAATTCTTGTTTGCTGAAATCGGTTTTTCCCGACTCTTGGAAGATCGCCCGGGTGATGCCTTTGCCTAAAAAAACTAAAATACACGAGCTAAACGACCTCCGCCCTGTAGCTATTTTGCCAACTTGTTCTAAGATTTTTGAAAAAATGATTGCTTCTCAGTTAAGGGTACATTTGGCTAAATACAACATTCTGCCTCAGAGGCAATCGGGATTTCGGAGGGGCTACAGCTGTGGTACCACACTTCTGGACGTTGTTGATGAGATCCTACGAGCAATTGATTCGGGCAAAACGTGCATTCTTGTTCTGTTGGATTATTCGAGGGCGTTCGATCAAATTGATCACGATCTCTTGTTGGCAATTCTTGGGCATATTGGTCTTGCATCTTCGGCGATTGAGCTCATTGGCAGTTATTTGATTGGTCGTACTCAATACGTTGAAACGGATATGGGTTCTTCGACGGCGGAGCCGATTCATAGCGGTGTACCGCAAGGGTCCGTACTTGGTCCTCTGCTTTTTTGCATTTATACCTTCTTCCTCGCAAACGGCTTAAAGTACTGTATTGACTTTCGGTATGCAGATGACACCCAGATACTCCATACTTTTTTGTCATCTGAGGTGGATAGCGCATGTGAGAGAGTGAGTGAGGATCTGAGGACTCTCGCTTGCTTTTCTCGTAGACATCACCTCAACTTGAACTCGTCAAAAACCAAGGTGATAGTATTTGGTAGACATAAGGAACAGGTTCAATCGCGGCTGAATGTTGTGCTGGATGGTGTTAAGCTGTCTTGCGTCAGCTGTGCGAGAAACTTGGGACTTTTGATGGACTCGGAATTAAGATTCAAGGAACATATAAATGTGTGCATTCAAAGGGCTTATGCAAACCTGAAAAGATTATACCCTCACAGGCATTATCTAACAACAAAATTGAAGATTTTGCTGATGGAGTCTCTGGTTCTTAGCCAATTCAACTTTTGCGACGCGGTTTATGGTCCATGCTTAACAAAAGAATACGCTAAGAAAATTCAAAAAGTACAGAGATCATGTCTGAGGTTTATATATGGAATCCGGAAGTTCGAACCAGTCATTCACAAGCTCAAAGACTGTAACTGGCTAGATATGGAGAAACGTAGGAGGCTCCACTCGATGATTCTTTTCCACTCGATTATTATTCACAAATCTCCACCATATTTGTTCAACAAAATTAAATTGCGCTCGGACGTTCATACCTTGAGTCTCAGGCACCGTGGTCTCATCTCTGCGCCCGCCCATTCTACAACCACTTTTACTAGATCGTTCACATATAATATTTTCTCTCTTTATAATAGTCTGCCTCTTTCCCTGAAATCCTTCAATTTATATAGATTCAGAAAATCGTACACTCAACTTTTGTTGGCAGGTTCACTTTAGGCATCCTATGTACCCGTGCTGTGTTGGTTCAGCCGTGAGCTCCGCTGGTCTCGTTTCTCGAATTCTTTCCTTCAATTCTCTAAATGTATACATATATCTATTATAATGCATATATTTTTTTTTTTTCTCAATGTGTCCAACTTACATGATATGCTCGGTGCTGGAGTCATTTTTTTTTTTTTGTATTCTTAATGGGCTTTTTGGGAGCTTACATATAAACAGTTTTACTGCCGTAAGTCTCCTTTTTGCAGATAAAATTATGGAAGGCTGTATTTCTTTGTGATTTATTTTTCATTGTATATTGTCTGCAAATAAAGTTTATTATTATTATTATTATTATTATTATTCCAAACTACAAACTTCTCTATAATTTTTTTAGAATAGAGAAAATTATATAAACATACAGCGTATAACTTATAATTGTCACAAAATCTGGAATGAAAATCATCCTAAGACTTCATAGCAGCATTCACCTATCAAAGGCGGACGTTTGAGGTTCCTGATCTTCGAAGTAGATTCCTGATTTCATGGTGGAATTCATCGATATTCATTTTGAGGGATGAGAACTTTTGTGTGAAAATAGATGATCTTCATTCCACACTCAGATATTAAGGAGCAGGAGTTCTTCAAGAATCCATACTAGGACCGCTACTCTATAACATCTAAATCCAAGATGCCTACTTGCTCTATACGCAGACGATACGGGCATAGCAATTAGGCACAGAAGCATAAGAATGATTCACAAAAGATTTCAAGAAGCTGCAGACGATCAGTCATTGATGTAACAGATGGAAAATCAAAATCGATGGAGAAAAGACTCAAGCAATACTCCTTCAGAAGAGAAGGCTGAAGATAGAATCGAAGATATCCATAGACGATAATTAAATAGGATGGCAGAATGAAGCTAAATGCCTAGGAGTAATATTAGACGAAGGACTAACGTGGAAAGAGCACATCAAGTATGCAGTGGATAAAACGAATGTAGAAATGAAAAATTTTTACCCGAGTATAGGCAGAAGAAGCTAAATGAACACAAACACGAAGTTGAGGATCATAAAAGCAGTCACCAGACCGCAGCTAACATATGGATCAACAGCATGGGGCTATGCAGCGAGAATCCATATAAAGAGGATACAAAGTACAGAAAACAAATTTCTGAGATGGGCATATTAGACGCCCCTTGGTTTGGTAGGAATGAACAGATCCGAAAAGAAATAAAATGGGAGTCCATTACTACCTTCATCAAACGAAAAGCTGCAAATGACGACCTTAAAAGGGTGGTTGACTATGACCGCGCTGAAGATGAAAAAACAGCGAGAATTTACCGCCAAAGACCCAGAGACCAATTGCGAAAATGAAGATGTAAAACTTTAAACTTAGAGAGAGATATCCAATTGAAGGATGAACACAAAAACTTAGCATGAAGAATGCAAAAGAGGAAGTAACATATTAGAAGATGGAAGGTTAATAGGCTTATGCCCGGAAATTGATATTCATACTATTCAATCCATCAAAAAATCAATCTTCTCAATTTCAGGAATTTGCCATTATAATTAAAAAGGCGAAATAGGAAGAATTAGAATCTGAGAAATTCTAAGAGTTCTTTCTTTGCAGTTGCTTCAAGAAAGTGTCTCTCAGAAATAATTGATTTTATATTTACTCAAACAACAGATTGAATAAACTGCAACTTGAAGTGTTTATAATTTCATTTCTATTTGACGTTGGATTCCATATGATTTTATTGAAGAAGAGATACATACTTAAGAGAAAATCATTTTATTTTGCATTTTCGACACAAATGCACCCAAAATAAACAAACTCAATAAAACTTTGCTTCACAACGAAACAGTAGACATTTCTGTAATCGTTATAAGGTCGATACTATCGAAAAAAATATTGGGATCGTATGGAAAATATGCATCTTCAGAAAACACCAATATCATTAAACTTTGACCAGTAGTTTATGTGTAATAAAAATTTTCGAACGGCTGTAGGGTATAAAATAATCTTGTTGACCCTCACCACTGATAAATCACCATAAAATAAATCTTTGACGCTTAACCCTACAATCCTCAAGACCCAAGTCCTCAGACCATTTCTTCTGGACAAAAAACCTGAGGCAGTTACGTCGCATAAAATCCAGAATCGTAACAAGAAGTTGTAGCAAGGATAAACTTGACGGGAATAAACTCAGATGGAAAGATGAAGTGCTCGTCTGCCTTCCCATTGGAAACTTCCTACAACTTCCCCTATTTTGGGTGTTGAACTTAGTACGAAACCCTAGGAGCTATTTCTGGAAACTTAGGCGCTATACAACATCGCACATCTGTTGACCGTATGCATTAAGGTTATATTTTGATCTATGAACATTTGACAGGGCAGATATTTGCTTTAGGAAGTGATTCAAGATAGGCGTTTATTGCGGCACAATCCATTAGATTGTCATCATTCAATGAGCTTTATGTACAGGGTGGCCAGATTTCGATGGTTCAGTCCTCCATCTCTCAAACTATAAAAGATAAAGAAAAAGTGATATACGTGTAGGATTTTATTCCCATCATGTACATAATTGTTGATAATTTCTGTCATTTCTGAATTTCGTGTGTGGGACGCTTTAAACTGTGCTCAAGATCAGCGTGACAATTCCGCTTTGCGTTTGATGACTTCCATGTGTTAGCGAGTCCTAAATCTGAAGCCTTTATCTTATAGTTGAAAGGACGTGCAATACGATATTCGACAGTTTTACCATTTCATGGATTAAGATAAATGGACCAATTTAGGCACAAGTGTTTTCTTTGTAGCTTTTCACCCATAGGTGGCCTCGGCCACCAGGGATGGATAATTTATGACGGTTAAAGAGGCACTTGGCTCTGCTTACTTCATTGGCTTAAGTCGTACAAGAAGTAACACCTCTTTTCTCGAATGCAAATTGGGGGCGGAACCGCGAGGGCATAACTGGGGTAAAAGTCAGTTAATAGAGAGTTAATAGAATAGAGTCGATATTAAGAGTCGGTAGAGTTTCAAGACGGGGGTAGTTATTGCCATTAAAGACGGAATTACATCTTCAAGACGGTACCATATCGGCGGTACAAGATTAATTCATTTGTTCGGCGTAAAGACGTTTTCTATATCTCTCGAAGTTCAGTAAAGGCGGATAAATAAGTGTAAGACGTATTTATAATCTTCAAGTGCAGATTGTTGTAATTTATCGTGTAAATAAACTGTATATAGGCAGTTTGACTTTTATTGGTTCTTGGGAGAACTGTAGAAAGCTGAAAAGACGTAAAATATAGGTTTGGCAGCCAATGCGAAGGTCATATTCCTAGACGACCGAAAACAAACCTACATTTTTGGGGGCTCGTCCGGGATTGATTTGTGAAAATCAACTGGGATCTAAGGTGCAGAGAAGACGGATCAATAATCGGATCAAAGGTGACGAGGTAAAACTTCCAGGAAGCTACAAAGACGAGGAACATCGAGGAAGCCATTGTGACTGTGCGATTTGTGTAAAAGGCAATAAAGTGAAACAAGTGGAATAGTGCAAAAGGATTATTTGAACGTTGAGGATCAAGGTAGGATCTTTCCTTTTTAAACGAATCCACGGAATTTCGAGAAGAAATATTTTATTGACTTTTAAAAACGATTTCGAAATCATATTTGAATAATTTCTGTAGAAGGAGATAATTGATTGTGTTTTATTATATGACGATATTTTTTTTTTAATTGATTTTTGTGCTATTAGACGTTTTCCATTTGATTTGAATTATTGTAAGACGAGGTTTATTGGATTATTATTGTGTGTCGTTTTGATTTTTAGTTTCTGATTGTGTTTTATATTGCGTAAGATAATTTTCGAATTTGTGTTTTGGTGATTTTTGATTTTGAAATTATTGCATGCGAAGGTGTCTCAGTCAGATTTATAAATCTAAGGATTATCCGAATTTATTTTCAATAAGTTCAATATATTGTGAGCAGTTACTGAACATCGTTGAGAGCGCGATAATTAACGACGCGGTTATTTTTTCATCAAATTCAGTAAAAGACGAAATAAAATGTTTGCGTTAGGTGAAATCGTTGAAATTGAGAGAAACATCTCTAACGCCAAGGTGCCGGTTATAAAAGCTTTGTACATGATTTGTTTTGGCGATGAAGGCAATAAATACATGCGGCGTAAGGAACTGCGTAGGTTCGCGGGCTTTTCTTGGGAACAGGAAAGCGAAGATCACAAAATGCGAATTTCAGAAACGTCAGAGAAATTAACAATTGCGGACTTGATTGCGGTGTGTGGAATCCTGAATTTATCGTATCAGGGAGAGGCTAAAGAGTTAGCCCAGCGAATTTGTGATTTTCTTCGTTGCCCCGAGAAGGTAGAAGAAGGCACAGATTCCGAAGACGAGGACGATGAAGATTTAGGAAGTACCAGCGAAAGTCGGGTTCCTAGCGAAAGAACCCGTTTTTCTTTGACTTTTAGAGATGTTGAAGACTCAATCAGGCATTTCACTGGTAGAGATAGTTATCCTATCAATAGGTGGATTGACGATTTCGAGGAGATCGCGGCAATAACAAACTGGACGGATCTCCAGAAGTTATTGTTCGCAAAAAAATCGCTTGGTGGATTGGCAAAGATGTTTGTACAATCCCAGAGTGGTATAAAGACGTGGGCATCGCTGAAAAGGAGGTTGCTCGATGAATTTGAAGTTCGAGTTACTTCTGCCCAAATTCACAAACTATTGAATTGTCGTAGACGAAACAATAATGAGGATGTACAGGAGTACATTTTGGCGATGCGAGAAATTGGCAGCCGTGCCAATATTGAAGACGAAGCGATTATACAATATATAATCGATGGTCTATCGGACGATTCTGGCAATAAAATTATCTTGTACGGAGCAAGAAATTTTAGCGAATTTAAAGAAAAAGCCTACATTTATGAACAGGTGACAGGGAAACGTCATACTGTGGCTCAGCGGAAGAATGCAGAAAAACATAGACGATTTAATGACGGAAAGACGATAGATGATCGTTCTCGCGTGATGGGCAAAGGTCCGGTGAAAAAGTTCGAGAAGAGCTTTGGCGGTGAAACCTGTTTTAATTGCGGGAATCGTGGGCATAAGTCCCGAGAATGTCCGCGAAAGGAGAGGGGCGTAAAGTGCTTTAAATGTCAGAAATTTGGGCATATCGCTGTCAGCTGTGATGAAAAGACAGAAAAGTCCGAAGTCGCTAATGTGGTCACAATCGAAAGTGTTCCCAAGAATTCAGTGGAGCTTGACTTTGGGAAATTGAAAATAGACGCACTTTTCGATACAGGCAGCGACATAAGCATTATTCGAGAAGATGTTTACGAAAAGTATTTCGGAACATTGCCATTGTCAAACGATAAGCTCGTAATTCGAGGATTTGGAAATTACGAGATGAAGACGCTGGGTTCCATTCGTTTGGAAACTGGCATAAATGGCACCACATATGAGCACAGGTTCCACATTATGTCAAGGGATACTTTGAGATTTAGGGCAATTTTGGGTAGCGACGTACTCGAAAAAGCCACCGGATGTGTCTCAGTGAAGCCGATCGCGAACCAATGCCAGGTTGCGAATGTCATGAACCTAATCAAGGATGACAAGAAAAACGTTTCGAAAGAACAGGTGAATGTGGACATCTGCGAAGCAAGGGTAAAGGGCAGTGCACCTCAGGAAAAGAAAGATGTGACCGTAAAGGAGAAAATGAGACGGGTAAATAGAAAAATTAGGATTCCGCGGGAAATCCGCGAAAAGTCAGTAAGTCCTGTGAGGCATAAAAACGACGTTTCAGCCATAGATACCTTTATGATTCAGAGGGCAGTGAATCTACGGAAAGGTGTTAAATCGAATCCGATCAAAAATTGGATAGAGGAAAAGAATCGGAATGAGAAAGAGAGACGGAAAGACGGAAGGTGCGGGATAAATGTCGATCAACAATTTCTTGGTAATGGAAATGGAAAAAGAGGGTACTTTGGGAATCATCGAAGGGTTCAGGTACAAACCAGGGAGGACGAAGTTCCATGGCGGAAACAGTGCCGTTTTCGGGGAACAGGTAGTTCCCGAAATTAATAGTGAATCCGAGGCGGATTAACTTTTTTGGTGGGGGTGAATGTAGGATTTTATTCCCATCATGTACATAATTGTTGATAATTTCTGTCATTTCTGAATTTCGTGTGTGGGACGCTTTAAACTGTGCTCAAGATCAGCGTGACAATTCCGCTTTGCGTTTGATGACTTCCATGTGTTAGCGAGTCCTAAATCTGAAGCCTTTATCTTATAGTTGAAAGGACGTGCAATACGATATTCGACAGTTTTACCATTTCATGGATTAAGATAAATGGACCAATTTAGGCACAAGTGTTTTCTTTGTAGCTTTTCACCCATAGGTGGCCTCGGCCACCAGGGATGGATAATTTATGACGGTTAAAGAGGCACTTGGCTCTGCTTACTTCATTGGCTTAAGTCGTACAAGAAGTAACACCTCTTTTCTCGAATGCAAATTGGGGGCGGAACCGCGAGTTGACGTTAAGGGCATAACTGGGGTAAAAGTCAGTTAATAGAGAGTTAATAGAATAGAGTCGATATTAAGAGTCGGTAGAGTTTCAAGACGGGGGTAGTTATTGCCATTAAAGACGGAATTACATCTTCAAGACGGTACCATATCGGCGGTACAAGATTAATTCATTTGTTCGGCGTAAAGACGTTTTCTATATCTCTCGAAGTTCAGTAAAGGCGGATAAATAAGTGTAAGACGTATTTATAATCTTCAAGTGCAGATTGTTGTAATTTATCGTGTAAATAAACTGTATATAGGCAGTTTGACTTTTATTGGTTCTTGGGAGAACTGTAGAAAGCTGAAAAGACGTAAAATATAGGTTTGGCAGCCAATGCGAAGGTCATATTCCTAGACGACCGAAAACAAACCTACATACGTGTCATATTCTCTTTTTTCGAGAAACAGAAATTACTGAAAACCCCAAGTTGCCGCGGTGTCTAGTTCCATTTTTATAATTGCCTATAACTTCCGTATTATAGGATCTACGCTCTCGAACTTAACACATCTTTGGGTGCTTTTTTTACTGCTTTTCATCGGTGCTATTGGCTTTTTTGTGTCCGCTCAGATTTCGAAGCTATAACAAAAAAAATTCAAATGGAAACCATAGTGGGAAATGATATTTCCAAATTGATCTTTCTTCAACGATTTCGAAATAGATTTTTATGATATGAGTGTTATAAGTGAAGTTTCATTTTGTGAGTGTAAAAGTTTATGCAATGAACGAATTGAACAATTTCACAAACAAAATAAAATCACTTTTAACACGAATACCATACAATGTTTTTTGTATAACTGCCCTATGTTGATAATGAAATGGGCGAATTTGCAATGACAATAAACTTCAAAATGCATTTCAATGCTCAAATAATCAAAAGGTTGTTGTGAATGGCAAACGTTGCCAACGTTATGATTACTAACAAATGAGAAAAGACGCTGTCATTTGAATTTCGTTTCTGTCCAATTTTCGTCTTGGGTTTTTAACTGCTTAATATGTTTGTCGAGAGTCCAATTATTGAAAAAAGTGACGATTTGGTTGTTCTTGTGGATATTGAAGAGTCTGCAGGAAGAGCAAATCTGGAACTCCTACCTAAAAAATCTGTTCAGCAGTACGATATTGCATATAACAATTTCCTGGCATGGTGTGAATTGAAAAATGTAGAAGGGAACTTCAGTGAACCTGTTTTCCTGGCATACTTAGAAGAAAAATCAAAAATATGGAGTTCATCAACTTTGTGGAGCAAATTTTCAATGATGAAGTCAAGCGCCCTTATTGAAAATGGTGTGGATGTTAGTAAATATTTCAAGGTAATAGCATAATTAAAACGGAAAAGTGAAGGATATCATCCCAAAAAATCGAAAATTCTCACTCGTGAACAAGTTGAAAAGTTTATAAATGAGGCACCAGATGAAAAATACTTGATGGTTAAGGTTGCAACTACTTTCGGATTATTTGGAGCCTGTCGGCGTAAAGAATTGTGTAATAACGAAAGTCAGTCGTTATTTCAGTATAATTGGGAAGTATGTTGACTATTTTCATAAGTACTTTGCACTGCGCCCTTCTGTCATCAAACATCGTTGTTTTTTCCTGAAATTCATGAATAATAAATGCACTGCCAATCCAGTTGGTATCAATACATTCGGGAAAATTACATCTATTGTTGCTGAACTGCCAGAACCAAAGCAATATACAGGACACTGTTTACGAAGATCCTCCGCTTCATTGCTAGCAGAATCAGGGGCAAATATTACGGATATAAAAGAACATGGTGGATGGAAGTCTACGACGGTAGCCGAGGGCTATGTTGATCATTACATTGCATGAAGGAATGTCATTGCTGAAAAAATTCTCCCAACCCCAACAGATTTTGGATCATCATCATCCAATATTGTACTTCCGGTTTCTACAAGTACTGATGGTGCTGAGGATTCTAATAATGTGTTGCGAAGCTCCCAAACGTCACAGGGCATTAATAATAGTAATTGTTCTAGTTTTACGATTAATATTAATGTTCATAAGTAATGATTGTTAAATATTGATAATAAAAATTTGCAATTGCTGAATTTTTTTTTATCTGATTTCATCATAGGAAAATGGAGTGCTAAAAATATTATTAACACCCTTCCACGTAAACAATCAATTTTAACATTGTTTGCTGTCATCAAAAGTGTCTTTTTTAATAGCAGTTGTCCAAAAATATATATCATGATATACTTCCGAGTTCACTATATATGACAAGCGAAAATAAATAAGGACATGACATGTATCTTACTTCTTATCTATCTTCTATAGTTTAGGAGTTGTAGTACTGAACATAGAAGAAAAGATTGATTCATCCAATATTTCAAGTTGCAAAATTTGTGCCATATGTTATTGCAGTTAAATTCGCATGAAATTGACCCAGAAGACTAATAAAAGCAAATTTTTAAGTTTTAGTCAAGGGCATTTTATTCCTTTGATATTCTTATGAGAATTCCATCTGCTTCAATAGAAAACACCAACGTAAATAAATCTTCAAGACACTGATGAATAATGGAAGAGTTTGCTTCAGACATCTTCACTCAGGTGAAGAAAATATTTTGATTCTCTTTGAAACACTACATTTCACAAATTTTGTTCACCATAAAACCAATACTTGGAAATTCGGAATATCAGTGAATTGTAATCTTTACTTGGCTTGACTGAATATTTCTCATCCATATGAGCATTACAGTTTTCCATAAACGAAAAGTATCACAGGACTGCATCAAAAATTGAGGAGCCCAAATAAACTTTCTTTCGTTTACTTAACTACATATTTTTGAAAAGCTTAAACGTTTGGTGTACCTATCTTAATCACTACAACAAATTGGTTACTTCGAAATTTTAATGCATTTCTGCTGAACGCAGGACCTGAAAAGATTTTGGAATATAACATATCGGCTATAATCATAGATACATCTGTAAAAAATTAAATTCAGGAGAGAGACAATAAAAATAAAACTGACAAAAATGATAACAAAACAAAATATGAGACATATATTTATGCACCATGCTGAGAAGAAAGAAGATGTGGAGGGTGAACACATAGGTAGGGGAACTTATGAAAAAGTAGATAATTGTTTGTCATCTAACTTGGATTTTCTATATTTGATTTAGGTTAGAAGTTTTTTACCGAACACAAATGATCAAGAATGAAATTGATAGCTATTCAGGAATTAAATTCAACACCAAAATACAGAAACAATGAAATAACCCTGAAGCTTTCCTCATTGATGCGAAGGAAAGGTCTTACCATAATATGATAAACATGAAAACAATCATATCACATAAGTATTCTGAATTTCCATCGTCGTAAACCTCAGGTATCATTCACCCCAAGGAGGTCTGAGGCGTTGACGAGAAAACACCCGAATCAGCTGATATTTACACCCGGAGACAATTCCCCTGTAACGAGTTTCGCAAATCTTTAAGGCAGTTTGCGGAAGTGGTAATTCCGCCCTCGCAAGGGGCACGATAAGCCCCAAAGTAGGTGTATACGTATGAACGCCGCCTGGCACGCCAACCGCGTTTACTATGAAATTGATTTCTGACAACTATTAACTCGACTAAAGTGTTTTCGTCTTCAGACTCGCGATGCACGCGACCACGTGAATGGAAAACCATTCCGATTTATTTTTCACGCCCGATGCCCATTTCCATCTCGGGTCCATGTAGAGATTTGCCTGCTCAGAAACGGCAATAGGAAATTTTTGTGGCTAATCTGACTAGAAGAAGGAAGTGGTAGATTGCCACACAATATCGCGCTCCAGACAATTGAGCTTATAGTACACCTACAGAAAAAACAAATTATAGAAGAAAAAACAATGAACACATTTGCGAAAACATTTAATTGAAATGAAAAATAAAAGACCTTCACCTAATCAATGTGATTTTTTCGAGTAATGTATAGGATGCACTACGCAATGTTTTTATGGCCACCTGCCTATGACTTTATCTACATAGTGAAGGAAGGCAACAAAATAGGAATTGCAGATAATAAGGATAAAGTTGCAGTTAGAAAGTGGTTACAGTTTACTTAGATCTTAAGATCATTTGTGCACCTTACAGAGCTATTCTCACCACGCATTTTACAACTCGCGCTCCAGTTCCAATGGTATGATGAAATCCAATATCTGTGAAGGCTTCAACGAGGCTTGTTGCTCACTCCTACAAGTCTCTTGCCCATTATGCACACACGGCCAGCCTTTTTACTTCGTCGAGCATTTTTCTTGTACTTACTTTATCAAACCAGGCTACTGCCCCATATGTGATTATTTATAGGTCTCACAATCATGACGTACATACAATATTTTTGTGTTACAACCCCAATTCCTGCAACAGGGCCGATCCTAGGGTGTTGGCCGCCCACGTGCAGAATCCTTATGTGCCGCCCCAAAGACAAATAAAATATCTTTTTTTGGCATACCTATATATAAAAAAAAAATTTAATGGGCCTCCCTTTATTGTTAGGGAAAAACTGTACATATTAGATTCAAGGGAGGGGGATAACCCCGTGACTTTTCCCGTAAATATTTTGATGATCCCTATGCCCTCCGACATCTTCTCTGAAAATTTTTATGTTATCTCACACGATGAAAATGCAATTTTCATACACGCATATATATTTTTAATGCCTACTACTGTATTCGAGTACTAGATGATGTACCATGTATGTACTAGATACATGATTCATCCATTTCAACAAAATAAAAAATATTCAATGAAAAAATATATGATATAGGATAGAAAAACGAACGGAATACTAAAAAAAGCAAACTTATATGTCACGAAAAACTATGTGTGCAAACAGGATCTGAAAGTCTTTCATTCATCCATTTTAACAAATTTAAAAAACATTCAATGAAGAAAATAAACTTGATACTAAAAAAACAAACCTACGTATATGTAACAAAAAATATAAATACAAACAGAACAGTTCAACCAATTCAAAAAACATTCAATAAAAAAATATAATATAGGAAACATAAAATAAATACTAAAAGAAAAAAACAGGCACGTAGCCAGAATTTTTTTGCGGGGGGGGCACAATACGAATTTTTTTCAAATATAGGGCTCCTTTTTGTTTTGCGTCATAACCCTAGCGTAGTCGACCAGTGTTGTCAAACCGATAAAAAAATTCTGGGGGTGGTGGGGGGGTGGTCGGGCCCCCCCTGGCTACGTGCCTGCATATAAAATAACTTTCCTAGCTTTTTGAAATGCAAATAAATCAATAAATTCACTCATATCAATTCTTTACGATATTTCAGATTCAATAGAGATAATGGCCAAATTCGAGAATCCCTCCTGTGACATATTGCTTCTCAAGTAATCTTTAATATTATTTTCAATTTACTGAAACTCCTGATGAAGCAACAGAGACAGGCATCAATGTTAATAAAATTCTTATGGCTTATGTGAAATTGGAAAAAATAGAAAATAAATCATTTTTAACAATAATTTCTAATATTTCATGATAATACATACATTAAATTTTCGGAGAAATTCCTTGAAAAAATCAAAATAAAAGAATATAGCAACTAGCAACGAAATAATTATTCGTTAATAGTTCGATGGTTTGATATCTGTGTGGAAGATTTCACACAAGCCCATATCTCCATTGAACCGACTGAATAACAACGCAATAACATTCCAACTGCGGCGACCCGCGACCGTCTCAAATTTGAAAAACAGTATAATAATATTGTATTTTGAGTTAATCTTAAAACTGCCTTGACACTTACTTTGGGCTATATAAACTTTTTCACATTAGAAAACACTTTCCACACTCAAATTTGTTCGTTAGTATGTAACAGGAGGATTCTTATTAATTTACACGAAAGAGGCCGTAATCCAGAACTGTGGCAACGAGAAATCAACATATGAAGCTATGGCAGTAACTGCAGAAAGCATCATTACAAACCATAATAATTGCACCCCAGCCGCTTTTGTTTTTACGAAAACACGAAAGATTCTATGCAACATCTGGTAATTTTTACCAATCCTAGACATTCATATTTCGAGACCCTATCGATACCGATAATTGCTCTCAGATGGTAGTTTTTTCGATCTTTGTATCACGTTCTTCTGTAGCAAGCATTCCTTTGTTTCTTTTTGTCGGTAAAGGGGAACAAGGAATATTTAATTTGATAAGATTGAAAAATTCAGTTTCATTTGATTTTTATCTCGTCTCATTCAAAATTTGGATAATTAGAGTTGGAAAGTAATAGTAAATATTAAAAAAAAAATCTCATATTTTTACAAACTGACATAAAAATTTGGCGGCCTGCGGCCACCCTCTGAGTTTAGCCGCCCGCGTGCGGGGCACGCGCTGCACACCTGCTAGGATCGGCCCTGTCCTGCAATTGTTACTGAAAACGATGATCCAAAAGTGGAGGAACTGCAAGCCCTCATTGATAGATTGGGAAGCAAATGCTGAAACTATCCAGAATCTGAACTTTGAAATATCAAAATACATAATGAATTTCTTAGTTTCAGCAGATCAACTTGAAACATAAGATGGGAAAAGCGTTTTGAGGTCCGAAATTGAAGTATTCTGAAGTTCCTAGTATTTACGAGGTTTGACCGGAAAACTTAACATCTAAAACAACACTTAAGTCAGACGTTCCCTCAAAGAAGGGAAACCTTTCTCTGCAAAAGAATCCCCCCAACAAAGACATGAAATAGTAATGAAACTAGGTGTTTGTTTATGTGTTTGAAGCCTTCATAACGTATACTCCATTCACAATTATGAAATCACAACTCTGGCCTTGGAAATTTGACACATTCCACTCTGTATCGAAGTTATGACGTTTTTCAAAATATTTTTATGTTCCAAGTCAACACTATGTTGCCCTTTCTACATTCTTAGCGTATTTCTCAGAATGTGAATTCATTCGGAAAATGAATGAATTGGAAAAGATGTGATGGACGAAAATAATTAACGTTTATATGAATTGATAGAAAGGATTCCTTTTCTAGTTATTTGCATGAAAAGTACAAGAGATCACTGTTGAAATATATTATTTTTCGCCATGGAAGAAAATTGCATTGCTTTCACATAATTTTCATATGCATACTTCTGAAGATTTAACGTTTATTATCCTCTTGAACTGAAAAAGTTCAAGACTCGACGACATCAATTGTTGATTCTAATCAAGAATTCATTGAAAAAATCAACACAAAGATATAAGAAGAATTGATGGATAATTACGAGAATCAAGAATAATGTCAATTTTGTTTTGTTGATAACTTTCTTAAAATCAATGTTGGGGTATAAAACTCGGCTGCGTTTGTTCAAACAACATCTAAAGAAGACGTTTTTCACCATCTCGACCTTTGAAAGGCGTTTCTTATAGGAGAATCAGGTCTAAGTTCCACCTCATTAGTGAGGTACCTAACTTTTGCAAATCTGCTCAGGTATCGCCAAATTTCTTGGAAAACCTGAAAAATATCATCCTAATCGACCTCCCGAGGCTCCATCCGATCCATCTACTGCGATATCTGTCCAAAAAACAGCTTTTTCAACGAAATTGTGTGTACCCCTTCAACCTCGAAATGTAAACATTCGTCCTGGTCTTGAAAATCGTCCTAACTCTCCAAACTGGTGCTAAAAACAATAAACATACGTCAATCTTGGATATTCGACGAAAAACTCACCTACAAATATCGATTAAATACCAAAAATCTGCGAACAATTTGTAAACCTAACGAAATATTAAATATCTTTGATACTTTTACTTTGATGTTAACAAAGAAACTGGCAACGTCGTTTTGTCATTAACGATATTATCTGTGCGCGCACTGACTTTTCATCATATTATGTTCTGTGCAGGAGCACCAATTCCTGAAAAAGAAACCATGACCTCCTATGTGATTAAATAAAAGTGAATGGAGTATACCTCTATTTGCCTCATTGGAAGTGAATGTCTAGGATGTGATAGTATGTACTCAATTCTGCATTTTGATGCTTTCAAATCGACCGAGGATAAAAGGGAGAACAACCAGAATCCAGAAGTCATCCAGCGCAGTACAGTGATGCAATCGCATTGACGTCTAATCTCGAGAACATTTCGGAAGATTGCCTCAAAATTTGACTGTTTCATGTTCAGAACCACGAATTGAATGGTCGTATCCACAGTAAATAATTTCAAGTGTGATCTCACCTAGACTCTAGGTAATGAACTCTATCTAGTTTTTCAGTACTGTGCTGTGTTCAATTATTTCAGACTTGATCTGTGACGTATGAATCTTCTGAATATTAAACCAAAAAATATTCTGAAGAATGATACTTTGCTTTAAATTCAGTAACGATTCAAATTTCATAAAGGACGATGATTACGATCATACTGTATGCCATAGGAGTTCGCTGCTCCTGCGAAGTTATGTGAAATATATGAAAGACAAATATTATTTCAGATTCACTGACTCGTTTGAGTATTTTCGAATCCCTCTCATACATAATGCATTCCTAACGCGTTTGTTCCCTCTGCTCTCATAACTCGATAATGACACGACCATCCGCTATATCGGCGACTGTATGTTTTCGGTTTTCCCTTCCCTATTTCGTTATATTCTACGACCCAAAGAAAACAATAACGATATTATTATACTGTTCACACACCGGCCTCGACTGCTAATTGAATCAACCATTTTAAAGAGCAATTTTCGCCTACGGGCGAGAGAGTTTACCCTTTTTTTTCTTGCACAGCACTACTTCGAGTTGAATATCTAGCATATGGTTGTTTTTCCGAGCAGTGGATTTTGTGGCATTCACTGTGCGGACTTATCTCATTTGAAAGTTCAGACATCGAGATGGTTTGTTTAATAAGGTGAAAAAAAATCATCTTATTGAACAAGTTCAATGAAAAACATTGTAAATTTATTTGAATAGAACGATGAAGCTAGGGGATCAACTGTCAATTTGTTGTTATGATAATTCTCCATTTTGTGATAATTTCGATTCGTAAAAATAAGACTGAACGACTGGATGGTTCCTCAGAGCAAAAACCCTCGGTTTGAATTACTGAAAACCATAAACCAGATATCATTAGTACAGGAACTTATGAAATGTTGAATGTGAAGCTATAGCTGACACAGATCAACTTCTGAGTGTTACAGTCGACCCCAGAAGCTTGAACGTTATTGAAATGAGGAATGTGGGTGAAGCTTCCAAAGTTCCAACAGACTGAATTTCTTGAAGAAATTAACACCACAACTGACATGTAATTTCCAAGTTAAATCTATTGGGAAATATATCTTTTCAGCACTACGAGGGACGGCGCATTTCTTGATGCGAATCACGATATTGATATTTTCGTGAAAGAGATCTTGGACGAAATGGCATGAACAAAACGAAGAGTTTTCTTATAAATATTGAGTTAGGGTTTGAATGACCTCAATATGGAGGTGATAGACATCAGAGTTCTCGAAGAACCTATTGTTCTACCTGTGGCCAGTTGCACGATGAGAAACTTTACCTAAAGTGAGATTTGAACAGCAGATAATCTGAACACATCCGAAAAATACAATATCAATAGAACAATGAATTTTAAACTCGAAATTTCCATTTTTCACTATCGCTTGAATTATCTCAGATCACGACAACTGTCCATTTTTAATGAACTTTTTCGAAATCTTGGTGAGTCTCTTGAAGTAAGTTTTTTGAATATATTTGATCTCAGTTAACCAGAATTACCTATGTTGCATTGAAATAGCCCAATTATCATTCCTTTTCCTAGTTCTTTTGAATTTATGCTTCTCCATATTATTCGATTACCAATTCAGATAATTAGCAACATCAACAAACCCTTCGAAAGCGATTGTGTAGGTATTATTTAGACAAATCCTGTTTGGAATTAAGTGGCAATTAATTCAGTGTTCTCCCTTGTTTCTCGAGACCTACGAAGAAATTCTTCGTGGATTAAACGGATATTCGCCTGATGCCCTTAATGCTTTTCGTTGTCTTCAAGATTTTGTTGTTACCAACCAAAGATTCCCAAGATTGATGTATGGACAATAAAAAAACACAAAGTCCTGAAATTTCTGCAGATCAACTAATGCCAAAAGGAGACAGTTATTTCAAATATTTACATCGATATACACTAAAAAACTACTCGATCTAATTTTCTGACACAATTTTTATATGAGTGGTTCATTCAGAATATTTCAGGAATGTATTTCATATTTCAAATTCAGAATATAGCGGGATTTCTAGTGGTGGTCCAAAAAGAATTTCACCTAACGTTTCGTCTTGAAATAACTGCACCAGTTCGGAGCAGTAATTCGTAGGGTTACAACCACCGACCGAGAAAACCCTGAATGTCTACCGCAGTTGTAGGCGGAAAGTTAGGTGGAATCCTTATTGGACCACGGCTATAAAGTCCAGGATGGGCAATTTTTGATAAAAATAGGATTCCGAGAGATTTCCAATGACCCTTCGCTTCCCATATTTTGTGTGAAAGACTTGAAGCATCCATATTTGTATCCGAACAGAACAAAAACGAAATGCATTTTTCATACATCCACATCGCACAATATACAAATAGGTTGGCTGTGTTTCATTCATTATTTGAATAATTCACAGCTTCAGGCGGCCACACAACCAATTCCAATTTATTGGATATCCAGCCGATCCCACTTGGGGGAATATTGGGGCAAAAAGTGAATAATAGCGCGGAAATGACACGTAATTTGAAATTGAGTTATTTTTGCTGATTCAGCCGATAGAAGCCTACTGTTTCGGTTTTGAAATTATTTTATTTTCATTGCGGCTATGGGGCAATATTGCGAAATAATCAATTTTGTTATGGCACAGGTGTCATGTTATTTTGACACTCGAAATG
Source organism: Adalia decempunctata (assembly GCA_951802165.1). NCBI lineage: Eukaryota > Metazoa > Arthropoda > Insecta > Coleoptera > Coccinellidae > Adalia > Adalia decempunctata. Next base: position 21,222,995 of record OX637701.1, read on the forward strand.
AATTGTTATCGATTGGAGTAGGGAAAAGATGGAATAAACCGAAAATTTCCAGCCACTGGAGACTTGAAGGGATATGTAATATATACACGGGGTGTTTCGTTATGAGTGACATTTTTTATACATACAACCTCAACATCTGGCATATAATTTCCATTCCCAAATTAGAAATATACTAACTGACAAAGAAACTGCAATACCCATAAGGAGCTGGGTGCAATTTTTTTTGGTAAAACATAGATATTATAGCAAGGAGTAAATGATCAAAGTTTGGAGAAAAAACGAACAGTTTACGATTTAAAAAAAATGTTAATAATGTGTTTATCCACCGCGATTTTCTATACACTTCCCAACAGATCTTGGTATTGATGCAATAAGATGGTCTATTTCTTCTTGAGGGTGTAACATGTCTGAATTTCCTACCCTACAATAAAATAAAATGCACCGTTGCCAGACTACTCCATGGCTTTGCAACGTCTATTGTCAAAACGTGGAACTACGTTGAATGAACTTATTTGATATTATTTTATAATTCTATGAATGATGAATATTGGTACGACTTCAATTAATACTTTAGGCAATTCGCATCTTTATAAATAGGAGATTTCAATCATATCGAAGATCCAACATGAAGTAAACTCGTTCTGTGACCATCGAAGAAATACGATTCTGTGGAAGAAAAACGAACCTCCAAAACGACAACGAATGGAAAGACTCTTTTACTTCACTTTCGCTCGACGGCTGCTGTCTGTTTTCACTTTCATTCTGGTTCACAATAGTGTTCCTTTGAAATGGGGTTCCTCTTCTAGGAATCCGCCATTTTAGTATATTTTAGAGACGCTTCTTTGTTATCTGGTATGTACACGATCCCCATTTAAATAACTCTGTTTCATTTCACAGGATTTTAATCTCATGTAAGCTTGTTCTATTTTATTATTGCATTTCTATTGAATATTGTGGAACTCTGTTCTGCTACCAACCCATTTGGAATATTCTTATACTGTTCGTAAGGCCTACTGCACATTCAACTATTCACTCGACACTATGGTGTAGGCATTTGTAGTTGTTGCTTTTAGTAGAATACTTTACGTACAATAATCACTGGTTTGGAGTTTGGGACTTCCTCTGGGAGTTCTATAGACGAACGTCCTCAGTAAACCAAGCCTCATTTTCGGGCCTTGGCGCACCCGATAAGCAAGGAGTACTTTGAAGGTGCCATCGTTCATCAGTTAACAGGAAATATAAGGAGTTTATCGTCACTTCCAAAACAACGCGACTGCTAGGATCCCACACATAACACTTGCAAGGAAGGATTCTCACACTAGAAACTACAAGGATACTGCTTAGGAATTTCAGTTAGTTTATTCAGGAATAGGTATAACTTTCCAGAGCAACGAGGTATTTTTATGAAAACATTCAAAACCAAGCGAATGCCCTTGTGCATTTTGCAGGTTATACGCGGTAGGGTTTTCTGTTTACCTGTATAGGGTCTACGTTTATAACTATGTATAGGTTAGGCCCATCATGTTCCTGATGAAAAACTCGCTCTGGTATTTTTGTGGGAGCTTTCTCTCCACATGCCATAAATCGAATGACACGAAGAACATCCATTCAATACAGCCTTGCCACGCAATCTATACACGAGAAGAATGGCGACTATTTCGCGCCTGGCGTCGAGAATAGAATCAGTTTCCGCGAGCAGAAAAGAGATCCGAACACCTTGTGGAAAAAGATTTATTCGGAGCTACTTTGCATGCAACAAAAATACCGTTCTCTTTATATGTAAAACATATCTATTATTGGCGTCGTTTGAGCGTTGTGCCGGCACTATTTGTAGACGAAAGATCCTTTCTCCAGATATTCCAGACCGGAGCGTGCCATTATCCTGCAAATGGGAGAGGGTGGAATACGTTCTAACCCATCAGAGTCATCTATTGCGATGGGTAAGTTTTATCAATAAATTTTCGGGCGCATTAAGGATTCAGCTGTTTTCAATTGTTCACGGAGTTACCTGCGTTCCTATCTGTTTCACGGAGACGTATCCCTTAGAAGCAGGGATGATTAATCAAATTGAGTTATGGCTGATTGAAACCAGGCAATGATTAGCCTGTTGTGCGGGTAAGTGGAACGCATCAATCTAGGATGGACAAATGGGCATCTGTTACAAGAGCGGTAGAAGTGAATGTATAATAGCGGTTCATTTGAATGAATATTGGAGGTCGGTTTCAGATAAATTATCAAGTTCAGATCATTCTCAGTAGACTTAAGAAATAGAGAATGATTTCTAGCGAGTGAATGGTCAATATTTTATTCCACTAGTGAATTAAAAAATTCAGTGGATAATCGTCAATTTACCTTTGAAGCCATGGGTTGACTATTGTCGTCTTGAAACGCCAAAATGTGATAAAATTAGTTATCAGTAAGATTAATGTGATAACCCCCACTGAGCAAGTCCCAATCTAAATGTTATTTCAACCTCATTAAGACATGCATTCACGGAAAATATGTTGCTGGGCAGCATTAGCGAGAATGTTGTTCGAAAATAATGCGAAGTCTAGTCAAAAAAAAAAATCAGGTATTCGCCTATGCATTTCCTACCAATGAATCAATGGAATATATCTCTTTCTGTTTATTCGACTCTCCACCTTTTTTTATATCTCATAAGTACCTACAATGAAAAATTCATATTTTTTGACTGGTTCACTACTTACTCGAGAATAAATAAACGATCCGTTGCCGTGATGAAGACATCATACCGAAATTCCTAAAATTCAATTGATGGATTTATATCCGAACTGAAGGAGTCCTTTTAAGAGAACGTACTCATGCAACAAGAAGAAAACTGACAGGAATGGACCGACATCTTATTTGAATTTTTTATAAGTTGAGTAACACTTTGACCGAATCGAATTGCGACAAAATCGATTTCATTTCCTACACATTGATGAAGAATGAATCTCAACAGTAGGTTCTAAAAAGAAAAACACCAAATACCAAAAACTGAGAGAACAGAGTGGGGTACCCAAAAATGATCACCCACTTGACCTTGGAAAAACCGTCATCAATCTTTCCAACCGCTCTCTTACTTTGCCATAGCCCCAAAAGTAATTCCAAAGGAAGAAATCATAGCCAATCTGTAGTCGGCCATCAGAGGGTTGCCCGAACATCAAGCCGAAGAAGTATGGACGGATTGCTCGCAAATCTTGAGAAAAACGAAACCACCGAAGCCAAGCATTTCAGTCGACGAGGCACTTGCTATCATAGAACTCAACATGGATGATAGCATACTGATATTGGGTGCCGAAAAAGGTAACGCCGCGGTAGCCATGAACAGGAGCGACTACAACATGATTAGTGACCTCCTGAAACCATCAACATACTGAAATCTCAGTACAGAATTGTATACCGATTTGCTTGTAGATATGGGAGTCTGTACATCTGTACCACGAAGCGATCAATAAACACCAGGATCAAAGAACACAAGAACAAGTACAGACTGGGTCATTCAGAGATATCCGCCGTCGCAGAGCACCCACTGAACAACACGAATCACGCAATAAAATTCGACCAAACCCAAGTATTTCGCCAGTCTTTTTAGGGAAGCAAATGAAATCCACAAACGCCAACAGACCTCAATAGATCCGGGGAAACCCCGAAAATTAACAGAATATGGTTTCCACTGCTCGAAAACACAAAGAAACTCCTATTTTTTTGTTGAAGATGAGGTGAATCTTACAGCAGACACCCAGTCTTTCTGGGTAGTGTCAGATTCTTACCGACTAAACACCTCTCTCGTTGTTTGGTTCCGGGCATAAGCTTATAAACCTTTCATCTTCTTGTCTGTTATTTCCTCTTTCGCATTCTTTATGCTGAGTGTTTGTGTTCATCCTTCGATTGGATATTTCTCTGTAAGTTAAGAGTTCTATATCTTCATTTGCGCAATTGGTCTCTAGGTCTCTTGCGGTAAATTCTCGCTGTTTTTTCATCTTCAGCGGGGTCATAGTCAACTAACCTTCTAAGGTCGTCATTTGGATGTTCACTAGCTCTTTCATAGGCCTTTGCAGCTTTTCGTTTGATGAATGTAGTAATGGACTCCCATTTTATGTATTTTCGGATTTGTTCATTCCTCACAAACCAGGGGGCGTCTAATGCCCATCTCAGAAATTTGTTTTCTGTACTTTGTATCCTCTGTAAATGGGTTCTCGCTGCATATCCCCATGCTGTTGATCCATATGTTAGCTGCGGTCTGATCCTCAATTTCGTGTTTCTGTTCATTCGGCTTCTTCTGCCTATACGGGTATACTCTTTTCATTGCTACCTTCGTTTTATCCACTGCATAGGTACTTAATGTGCTGTTTACACGTTAGTCCTTTGCCTAATATTATTCCTACGTATTTAGCTTCATCCTTCCATTCTATTTCATCATTGTCTATGGAAATCTTCGATCTCATCTTCAGTCTTCTCTTTTGAAGCAGTATTGCTTGGCTCTTTTCTTCATTGATTTTGATTTTTCATCTGCTACACTATTGACTGATATCATCTGCAGCTTCTTGAAGTCTTTTGTGAATTATTTTTGTATTTGTGTGCCTTATTGCTATGCCAGTATCGTCTGCGTATAGAGCAAGCAGGCATCTTGGATTTCTTGGTATATCATGTAGTATATGTTATAGAGTAGCGGTCCTAGTATGGATCCTTGGAGAACTCCTGCTTCTAGATATCTGAGTGTGAAATGAATATAACCTTTTTTCACACAAAAGTTCCTATCCCTCAAATGGAAATAATAGACAAGAAGATGAAAGGTTAATAGGCTAATGCCTGGAACCAACAGCAGGAGAGGCGTTTAGTCGGTAAGAATCCGACACTATCCAGAAACACTGGATGTTTGATGTAAGATTCACCACTTCTATAACAGAAAAAGAGAAATCGGATAGCTCCTGAAGATGCCAAGCACTCTCACTGGCGAAACGTCGAGAATAAATAAACGATGACGGCCGAAGTGATCGAAAAAGATCAAACGACATTGAACGATGGCCGCGAAAGCCTCAACAACTTCATTGATGGTGAGAGTACTTCTTCAGTGGCAATTAAAATATTAATCAAAATTACTTCCAAATGTGTGCTTCTCATACGAAATATATAATATACTTCCAAATACAAATCTGCAGGTTTTTTTATGCTTGTGCTCCAATAACGACCAATATCCTCTGAATTTTTATGATACAAATTGAGCAAAACTAATCAAACTCATTTCAGTATTTCAATTCCAACTACCTTACACTACATCCTTTAGGGTCCCACACCTATTCGAAACAAGAGATCGCATCATAGACGTCTTGGTGAACATCAGCTCCCTAGCTTGCCCACATCTACCACATAAATTCTATTTATACTGAGAATGGTACTCCGGAGATTGTAATGAATTGAACATAATCATAGTCAGCCTGTTCTAGTCCTCATTTCACCCTAATAAAGCTGAATGTTAATAATTCTCAACGAATGTTAATTCACTGAGTTTGTTCAGCGTCAGGTCAAAACCACTTGTTGCTGTCGAAAGCAGAAACAGGATATTCACCTGTACCTTGTCTATGCTCGCAGTCCTTGATCCGTTTCATGTGGAATGAACTAGATAAGATGAAAGTGATCATTCATCAAATTGTCTGATTTTACCCCAATTGTTAGATATGCCTATAGAGAACTCTTTGATTACAGTGACTTCCAAGCAAACGTAATACAATTAATGAGCAAGGCTTTGTTTTACCTTTTTGAAACTGATAGTACCAAAAGAAAATGTTGCAAATCAACAAAAGTCTGTATGAAATTCTTGAAAACTCAAGCATCTGCAAGTTATGTGATTTAGCCATTGGTGAAAAATCAACTAAAGTACACCATCAGCTCCACGAAAGGGATTTTGATAGTCAATTTACAATCACGCAGTGCAAAAAGGTTCCTCATTGTACCATGAGAAATTCATTACTCTGTATTATTTCATTGAAATGAATATTCATTTCCAATTCTGCATGATGAGTTTGCTGTCCAAACAAAAAGTCTTCAAAGCGTTTAGTATTCAAATTATTATTGGAAAAGTATTGGAATTGATAATGGAAATTATAAGAAATTGTCAATATGATAAAAAGAAAAACTACTACCAAAGAACAAAGAAAATAAATTTCATCAAACAATGAAATAACATCCTCACATTCATACCAGATCGACAAATCCAAGTTGAATACGCAAATTGTTCGAAAAACTAAGATAAGCAACCGGAAGACAAATAGTTTGCACACCCCACAGGTTCACCCCGACTGGATCGATAGATGCGTGTAATACACGAGGAAACGGTATTCTTGAAACTCTCCGAGTGAAACACCGAGCTGAATCAGAACAAATGAGGCAATAAAGTCTTGTTGCATGTCTGATAAACAATGCAATCAACCCTTGTAGTAGATGTTTTCATTAGCCAACTCAACGGGGGTGAATTCCTTTTCGAAGCGATTCTCGATATGAATTATGTTCAACCAATTGGAATTAAATAAATATTATTATACGTATATACCGAGTGAGTAGAAAAGAATGCACAAAATGCATATCTTTGGTATTTTTCTTTAGAAATACCTAAGCATTTGCATGTTCAAATGACCGTTTTCTTTCCAATGGAAACCTTCAGTTGCTTTGACAGAAATAATGAAATGCCTCAGCGTTTCTTTCATTGGGTCTGAGCTCCCCATTCAAGTTTTATAGGCTGTGAGTGTCATATTCCTAGAGAACCGATTACAAAGATATACAGGGTGAGTCTTTGACTTGTACATATATTTTAACTGTAGATTCCTCTCATCAAACGCTATACCAAATGCTATACCATTTTTCAAAATTCGGTTTGGTTTCGAAGATAGCGTGTCGAAAATCCATGAAAAAACACTTTTCTGTTTATATCTTCGGAACCGTCATTTCGAATGAACAGAATTTTGGTTGAGTTTTTACTCTATTCATGGTGCCTATTCCTCAATCAAAACCTATTCAATATCTCTACTAGTATAAAAGTAACAGGGTAGTCGACTCATCAATACACGCTAAAACACCATAAAACCACTTTAAGAAGATGAACTGTTCATATTTTCGAAAGAATCAATCATTTAAGAAACTAAAAGTATTTCTATTTTTTCATTTAAATGCGTCGTTTTCGAGTTATTTCGAACTTTAAACGGATAAATTTGACGAAAAAATCATTAATTTCAAGAATAAGCTGAATGCGTCTCTGAATTATATATCATCGAATATTATTCCTTCTCTGGTCTTTAAACGAGTTTACAATGTTGTCACAATATTTATCAACTTTGTCGAGATATTTTAATAATGAAATCCCACAAATGTGGGAGATAAAATTGAACACCAAGGAGGATTTAACACGCACAGTTTCTATTGAAAATTCATAATTACCGGTCCATATTGAAGTTAAATGTCGATGGAATACAAAATTTGGATATGAATGATGAATCTCGATACAAAATTACAAACTACTCATTGAATCGAAATTAATGAAAAATAAAATGATTATAATCTGTGTCGATGTTTCTATCTAAACAATATTCTCTTGGAATTTTATAAACTCGACACGCTTAAGATTATATCAATTCACTTCACATAATAATCACATTAGAACAATAATTCACTGAATGTATTCAGAACTTCACATAATGTTTAAAGTTTGTTCAGAGACTCTGGTTTGTTATTGTTCATAGTTGGCCTCCAAATAATCAATCTTTCGGTTTTCGCTCTAAGCATGCGTGGTTAAATTTGGCGGCAAAGTCGATATATGATGGAAACGGCAGAATTCATAGATATTTATACCACGGTACACAAGTGTATCGTGATTTATACTATGTTTCGTAACGAATCCTTGACCTCAATGAAAATATCAGCGAGCTGACAACATCTTCTTGAAATTTCTGTGCACTCATTCACAGAATCGATACAAAATAGATTAGGTTAGGTTGTTTAATAATAAATTCTGATGATCTGAATGAAAAGTCTTTCTTCATGATATTGTTTGGGAATTTCGGGGGAAATATGAACAAGTTATTAGTGTTTACAAACTTATCTGCAGAAAAATCGAAGAAGGAACTTCTTTTGGTGTGAGAAATGTGGCTTTTTAGTTGCAGATATAATTCGATGAAACTAACTGTTTTTGTTGAAATTATCGTGTTTGCAACATTTTATTCCAATAAGGTTTGTACTCGAGTATTCCCTAAATGTATAAACTCAATTTCTATCGAGAAATATGAACTTTGCATCAATTCCAGAAGATCATTTCAGAGGCGTAGTCATCCCAAATTTTATTTTCTAATGGCTATATTTTTTTAACAGAGCCGAATTCGGAAAAATGGAAAATGAAAAAAAGGTTTCTTTTGACCTGAAGAATTTTCAGTTAAAATATATGTACAAGTCAAAGACATGTATATGTTATAAATACAATTGACACAACTCTGCATCATTTTTACGTGGTTCAACGAGATGGCAGAAGAGACATCGAATCGAATCAAGCCTGAGGTATGGTATGACAGCGATGTTCAATTTTTTTATTCAATTCAGTCAATACAAACAAACCCTATCTCCATCCGGTGAAGTTCACGAATTTTACTGAAATTTTTACCCTGTCGTGTCAAGTCCCAAATGCCCTATTGATTTTCGAGGAATGGAATTGCATAACGAATAAAATCTCGCGTGACCAAGCATCAACTTCACACCGAAAGCATCGTTAACGATTAACCGTAACCGACTGGATCATACCAGCTGGAGCGATAGCCTCGACGAAGGTAGGCCGTGTGTCATATCTGGAAATTTCAGGTAATTAATAAACGTTTCGGTCAACAATTAATTTCAATCAGTTTTGGCGAAGATATGGAATTCGTCCCTCTGGAGTGTATTAATAAACACATCCACTATTAGGGTTGATTGTATTGTTTATCAGACAAGCAACAAGGCTGAGTTGCCTCCATTTGTTCCTATTCGACTGGATTTAGCTCGGCGCTGGACCCAAACCATCGAAGTGATACTAGGTACGACGGTGCAGCAGATGAACACAATGGCACTACATGTCAATTAAATTGGTCTATTGGTCTATGTGAGAAGGGGGATACCTTGGAATTATATAGCTTGGCACAATTGAATGCGTCAATTGTGAATGCTAATTTTGAGAATGAGCTGATTCGACGGCATAAATGCTTTCGAATTCGAAGATTTGGATCTTTGATTCGAGCTATTCACCCAAATGTGGAGTAGCCAGGATTCAATCTTTGAACTTTTTTTTGCGTAATATTTTTTCTACCATGTACACAGTTACCTACATAATATTGCAGCAGATTGAAAGGATACGTTAATTTATTGTTAACAAGCAGGCCGTCCCAGCTTCGCCCTGTGAGAAATTTGTTTCACGCGGTGGTTTCATCTTCAATACTTCAACCTGCCATATCTTTTGATGTACTCGTTGTAATTGTATGATGTGAAGGACAATTTCGTACTAAATTAAATACTGGGGATAAATAACTTATCAGGTTGAATGAGGATCAATACCCAATTCATAAAAACACACTCCCAAATAGGGCATAATTTTGGAAAACATCTGATTACCATAAACAGGTAATAGCGAGTCAATCTTGAGAGATAGATATATGCTATCGCGGACTTTATTGTAGAACTATTCAAGAGGTACATTTCCGTCATACATTGTATCCACGTAAATCTTACGGTTTTTGCAGCGCACGTGAAAATAGCTGATAATGGCTGATTTTTTTGTAATTATTGAAGTTATAGTAGGAATCCTCATTTTTTTCTGGTGAAAACTATAGCCTATTCACTCAGGGATAATGTAGTTTTCTAAGGGTGAAAGAATTTCTCAAATCGGTCCAGTAGTTTTTGAGCCTATTCGTATCAAACAAACAAAAATACAAATCTTTCCTCTTTATAATATTAGTATAGATAAGAATGAATTATCGTTCAATTATTTGAATAAATGGAAATACCAACAGGAATTCATTGAAAAACGTTAGAAATGTTGTGTATTGTTTTCCAAAAATCATGGACCTGCCCCCACTAGATATCTTTCTGGAAGTTGGTGGCTAGTTGGGCTCTCAGGTTGGCAAAATAATAATAATGATAATAAATCTTTATTCCAAAGAAAGACTGTCAATAAAATACATTAACAAGCATTAAGTGGAATAGCGTTAACAAAAGAAATCAAAGAATAATGGGGTACATATTCAAGATTTTGATCTACATCTATATTCTTCTAAAGAATATGGCTCAAAATTTATGAGTATATTTTTCACTTCAGTTTAGAAATGGCTTGAAATATTGATTTTTTTCATATTTTTCGATAATTCATTGAATAATCTTATGGCTGCAGAAGATGGATATTTTTCGTGCTTTGTTAGTCAATGTTTTGGATAAAATATGTTGGTATTTCTAGTACTAAAATCGTGTCTTGAGCAGCATTGCACAAAATGATTCTTATTTTTAAAAATGTATATCGAACACTCATATAATATATAAAGAGCAGTGACCGTATTTATGTTATTTCTCTTGAAAATTCCCCTACAAAATTCTCTATATTTCAGTTTAAATATATTTCTGATTAGGTACCCTTTTTTGTATGATGAAAATTTCGGATATACCCGAGTTGGCTCCATAGAAATTAAGACCAAACCTCATAACGCCCTCGAAATTTGAATAATAGAACACCTTCAACGTACTCTCATCAAGATACTTGCTGATCACTCTTATACTATAACAAATTGCATTCAATTTCTCCCCAATATACGTGATGTGTTCATTTCAGTTTAGATGTTCGTCTATCAAAATTCCCAAGAATTTTGTAGATTTTTCTGGTTTCGTTGTAAGATTTGATTGTTTATTTTTGAAGGCGTTTCAATATTTTGTTGAGCAGTTCTAAAAGATACAGTATAGGGTTTTCCCTCATTCAACAACAGACCATTCTGATCAAACCAGTCACGCACACTATGAACAAAACTGCCCGCAATTTCCAACAATTCAGGAAACAGGAATCCTCACACCAACCAGCTGGTATCGTCAGCATAATAAGTAACAGAACAAGAATCTACCGAAGTTTCTGCATCTGTGAGTATGCGCACTATGTCATTCATAATTTCTGATTTTGAAATTCTTCCATGTTTAATAATTTTAACCCTTTATTTTCTTTCAGTTAAGTATGACTCGAACAATTTCAATGCAACTCCCCTAACTCCATATGCTTCAAGTTTTGATGATAAGCGCACTCGACAGATGCAATCAAAAGACTTTGTGAGATCTAGAAATATTCCAAGTAAAATATGGTTGCATTCGAGTGCGTGGATAATCCTTTCTGTAAACTGCCTAACTACTGTCATAACCGACCTACCCTGTATATACCCGTGTTGACTATCATTGAAAATCTCACATGAAAGAAAAAATCTACCAAACGATTTGTAATTGCCAGCTCAAATAACTCAGACAAAGCAGGTAGTACGCTTATGGGTACGAGAACTGAAAACTGACGACTACTCACAATACCTTCGCATTCTAAATGAGTGCAAGGAGCTCCTGGATGTGGTAACAAATAACCTATCACTGAGATTCTAATTTCAGAAAAAATTCAACAAGACATTTTTTCCAAGTCGTGAACAATGGGCTAATAATGAAGTGGTTTTCTCTAGAGGGTCTGCGGTATTTTATATCGATGGCTCGAAAACCGAAGATGGACTAGTGGGAGCCGGCGTACATGGTCCCTTGATCCAATTAGCCATACCAATGGGTTCCTGTCCTTGTATTCAAGCAGAAACCCTCACCACAAGGGAGCTGCGCTTTGTATAGGCCGCCACTACCGAAGAGGAAGAATATAAATAGTATCAGATAGTAAAACAGCTAGTTGAGTCAAAGTTAGTCTGGGAATATAAAACGTTTCTCAACATACTCGGAGAAAGAAACCAGGTCAACCTATCTGGGTAGCTGGGATAGCTGGCAATGAAGCGGAGGACTGACTGGCCAGGGAAGGAGGGTCGATTCTTCTCAAATGCCAGAGCTATTTTGTGGCTTCCCAGCCAGTCATTAACCGATGGCAGTTGAGGAATTGGAACAAAAGAGAAAAGTTGCATTCTGACGAACGATCAATGGTCAAAGTCCGACCAAGTCATTTTGTCATTTTCTTCGTGTGACAGGTTGGACTATATAAACGTTCCCCCCTCAGTGAACTGCAACTGAGAAACCTGACAGGCGCACTCACAGGACACGGTCCTGTGAGGTATTATCTGAAGAACATGAGGAAGGCCACGAAAGACACTGTCCGGTTTTGTCAAGAAGCCACTGCCAAGCCTTTGCTTCGCGTTGTGAAGCTGTTCATCGGAAAAGGCTACAACAACTGGGCTTTTGGTTTGAAAGCCGGAACACGTAATGGATGTAGTCTCCAGAAAATTGAATAAAGTTCATTGAGAAACTATTTCCTGACAGGTTAATAGTGCGGGGATCCACAATAGCTCTTCTGATCACTTGAGGCCAGTAATTTAACCTACTGAACACTAGATATAGAGGAAAGAGATCTGTGAGGACCCCAAGTGCTCTGATCGAACCCCAAGTGCTCTGATCGAGCACGTTCTCATAGATCCAGTGGTGCAAACACGTAGGCCTCTGAACCTTGTTGAGAACTGTCCCATAAGTTATTATTCGTCTCAAAATCATGACGTTCTACCATCGCAGTAGTTTAGCTTTATCAGAAAGCCTGTTGCACGAAATTAAAGGAGTAATTCCCAGACATTTGACTGAACAAATGTAACTGAATGCACAGAACATCTGATCAATGCATAGATTATAGATTGTGAATTCTCATAATATCACCGCTGCTGTGAATTTTATTCTTATATTCTCATATAGAATCTTCCCACAAGGTGGATCTGGTGGCCTCACTGGCGGATCCAGACAGTTTCCAGGGGAGAAGGCATGAATTTTTTCAGGGGGGTCATAAATTGATGAGATTTTTTTATTATAAATATAAGGGATCGATTGAACTACCATCAAGGGATTATTGTCAGTTTCGAGGTACCAGGGGGGAACGGGCATGGCCCCCATGCCCCCCCTGTATCCGCCAGTGACTTGGCTCTTATTGTATTCGACTTCTCTGAGCTTACTTGTCTTTTGATATTTCTGTTCATAATGAATTTTTATGGAGTTGTTAGTTATATAGAGCAATATTTATTATTTTATTAACTTCATGTGAGTAAAATAATAAGTGTGATTGTAACTGTAGAAGTTAGAACAAGCAGAGCTATATGCTGTCCTCGTATGTGCGGTGAAGAGTATCCACAGAGGATACTAGGGAAAACACTCATATACATATGTTGCGACAGTCAGGGTACATTGAAATCCCTCTCTGATATGAAAGTTATAGCAAGGCACACACGAAAGGGAAATCTGTAAGATCCGATCCGCAGTCCAGATCTGTACAGATCTGGACTGCGGATCGGATCTTACAGATTTCCCTTTCGTGTGTGCCTTGCTATAACTTTCATATCAGATCTGTACAGATCTGGACTGCGGATCGGATCTTACAGATTTCCCTTTCGTGTGTGCCTTGCTAATGTCGAACTTTGGGTACGAATGCAGAAAGGCCCTGCGCACGCTTCGCTCAGACAACACTCTCAATGTTGTCTGGTGTCCGGCGCATGCGTCTATCTCTGGTAACAAAAAAGCGGATTACTTAGCCAAAGAAGGGGCTCGCTCGACGTTTACTGGACCGGAACCTGCGCTTACTATCAGTCATACACATATCAAAAACCTCTTCAAGAGATGGACTGATGAGAAATTCTCCTCTGAGTGGAACACGAGATCGGATCTCAGGCAGTCGAGACTCCTGATCAAGGGGCCTTCTTCGAAGCCGGAGGTCAAAAAGCTTTCTTCTCGAGAGGAAGCAATTGTCTCTGGATACTGGTGCTCTTACTGGCCATAGGTTTAACAAATAATTAAAAATAATGGGTCTAACTGAGTGTTCCCTGTGCCGTTGGTTCAAGAACGCGGATGAAACGGCGGAGCATATACTGTTCACGTGCGGCAACTTATCTAAACTGAGGTTAACGCACCTAGGAAACCTGACATCTTCCATCTCTACGGTGAGAGGGACTCCTCCTTGTCGGCTCGCGACATTCTCGTCAGCGTGCCTTCGGGTGTGAGTCTCTCTAGTATTATACAAATGCGGTTTGAACAATGGGCCATAAGGCCTACGTTCAGCCGACCAAAGGCGCCGCACAAGAAGAAGAACAAGAAGAACTGTGATTAGAAACGAATGTCTTCATTTCACGATCTTCTACCCAGTGATATCGGATATAACAGTTAATTTCTAAATTCATATCACCCCGATTTTGTACAAGAATAACATCCAAAAAAATTATCAAGAACTATAAAAATATCATTTCGTATACAAAAACCATAAATAACTTGTATGCAACTCCATACTCTCTTCTCTATGTCAGAGTGTTGAAACGATAATACGACCTGTTAACGCTCCAGAGTTAACATTTCTTCCAAATAAATATATCATAAATCCCAGCTGGCCCGCTCTTCGCAGTAGGAATTTAAATAAAACCGTGTATGTTTCAGGCTTCCACAATGCCTTTCTATCTATAAATTTTTTCAATATTTAATATCCCCATTTGCAAGGCACGGTCGATGTCACCGCCAGATGTCGGTGGAGTCACACTTCATAACCTTACTATAGCACGAGTTTCCTCCACTTCCGATCTACATCCGGTGCGAGCGATCCATCGGAGTCTTATAACTAATATCTGGGGGTCCTGAGACGATCTCCAGAAGTTCCTATTGGAGATATATTTCATCTGGATGCGAGGAAGTTGTCTGGACAATGTTCGGAGTACGGTGGGAATATAATTTTCAGCCAATTCGGATAATATTATAGCTTCCAGGAGGGTATTGGAGTCTCCGGGTTCTTATTTGATTCACCGCCAGGTGGGAAATGTATTTTTCATCGAACCGTGAAATATTTGGACGAGCATCGAATTAGGAGTAACGAACATAGAATGAATGGAAAAGAAAAAATTAACACGAAAAGCAGCGTTAAATGAACATATAAAAATAGGTGAATGAAGTATTGGGAGTACAAATGAGTTCGTGCTTTTGTATCAAAAATTGACGCTTCATTGTGAGGAGACACCCAGAGTATTGTACGTCATTAACTATTCCTTAAGACAGAGGTCTTCAAATATCGCCCTAGAATCCTTGATGACTATAAAGAGGCAATCAAGGAGAAAATCATCTAAATTGAAAACGCTAAGCTGAAGAGAGTAATGGAAAACTTCCACGAAAGACACCACATGTGTTTCGCTCGCCGAGGCCGTCATTTGGATGATATTATTCCCAAGATATAAATGTTAAAAACATCATTGATAAGTAAGCTTTTAAAAAAAAGTTTCAATATCTTTTTTCGAAGTTTCCAATAGCTCCTTCACATGTGGGAGAACTAGTTGCCGCACCCTGTATTATGCATGATTTGTCCTACAATATGACAGTGAAGAATAAACAGTTTCATGAAACTTGAATTTGAATGAAGAACATTTGCTTATAACTTTTGTATAATAACAAAAATATGATCAAATAATTCAGAAACAAAAAAAACTTGGATGACATCGAAATGACATACGAGGATGTATTGATATCTAGTTAGCCTAGACCAGTTCCACGTCAAAAAAGTAAACCAGAGTTTCCCGATAAATTGAAAAAAAAAAGATGTCCACCGAAATTGTAAAAATCGAAAAATTGGAGTATCGAGCCATCATCAAGTACCTGTATTTGAAAGCGTTAAGAGGTAAGCAGATTTATGAAGATATGCTCAATATACCTTGGTGATCAATGTCCTTCGTATGCGACCGTGAAAAATTGGACTACAAGCTTCACAAGAGGTAAATTTTCCATTGAAGATGACGACCGATCGGGAAGGCCAGTTTTTGTGTCAGTCCCCGAAAATATCGATGCAGTTCATGACATGATTTTATCAGACCGTCCAATTGGGCTAAAACGGATATCTAAAGCACTGAAGATTTCATACGAACGCGTGCATCATATACCTAGTTCACGTCAATTTGGACATTTTCTTCAGAATGGATTCCCAAATGATTGAATGTTGAACAAAAGCGTGCAAGGGTAGAAGCATCGCGTTCGATCTGTGCTCGAGTTGGAAACGATGTAGACTTCTTATAGCCCGGGAGCCAGTGATAGTTTTTGGTGACCAATTTTAACTCTGGTCATAACTTGTATATAGCTTAATTTGCATTTGTCTTATAGCATAGTGACCGTCAGCTGGCGCACCAGTGGTGGGTTTGCCAACGGGAGCAACGAAAACACGTAAAAAAAATATTGAGTTTCAGTCATTTTAACTCTGCTGAAATTTACAGAGATGGTAGTTTTTATAATTATTCGAATAAAAAAAATCGTCCGCTGGCTGTACGTTGGTGGGAAACCCGTCCGCTGGACATGAAAACTTGTTTTCCACCAAAATACAGCCAGCGGACGATTTTTTTTTATTCGAATAATTATATAAACTACCATCTCTATGAATTTCAGCAGGGTTAAAATGACTGAAACTCAAATTTTTATACAGGTTTTCATGTCCAGCGGATGGGTTTTCCACCTACGTACAGCCAGCGGACGATTTTTTTTATTCGAATCTATATATATAAAGGAAAGATGTTGGTTACACCATTTATAACTCGAGATCGGATAGACTGTTTTTTTATGAAACTTCATATATGGATTCTTCTACGGTCTGGTTATTATAAAATACAATAAAACTTTGAAAAAATCGATGAAAATTTTACTTAAACAGGAAATGCTTTTCCTCCTTTTGAGTAAGGCCACTAGATGTCGCTACAGTTTCAGTTACGCTACCGCTTATTCGTTTGTACTTCATTTGATGCGCGTTAGATGGCGATATAAACAAATAATGTGTACAGTCACTATATTCCCTCTATAGTCACTGTAATAGTGTGTAATTTGAGTTGCCTACAACTCTGCGCTGTTGGGCAGAACCAAAATGTCTTAGCGTAGGAGTACAGATGTCTAAAATTATTAGATTTCGTTGAGATATGAGAAATGTTTCGTCCTTACCACTTCAGATGGCGCTATTTACACATTATGACTGATGATTATTAGTTATTTTCATAGTTTTATTTATTCCGAATAACGTAATCGTGAAGGTACTATCTTTGTTTTATCACAATTAAATGGCGATGAATTTGTTGAGGCTTTCGCGGCCATCGATTGATGTGATCTGTTCAATGGTCAAAAAAAGAACATATGACATCAATTACTGTGTAATTTACACAGGGCTTATAGAACCATGAAAGGCTATTAACAGATCTAGAAGCGGGTGAATATCACAGTAAATTTTTATCGAAATGTCAAGTAAATCGGATTTTGGCGATGAGTTCCAATCGTGAGATGTCCATTCTGATCTTTTCTCATGATTTTTAAAATGTTTTTGAATTTCTGTTTGGGTAATAAATATATTTGCGGAAATAACTGAATCCAAAATTGCCATTATTAGTGATTGGCATATTATAACATATTATTTTTGTGTATCTGTTCTGTGTGACAGCTCATATCCATGGAAACATTTGACAGTTAAAAAATCAGAGAACCAAGCCGTTGATCTCCGATCACTGGTGATTACGATTTGTGAAATCCACCGTAAGTATCATTTAGGCGGAACAAAGTTCGCCGGGCCAGCTAGTAATTACATAAACTACCATCTCTGTGAATTTCAGCAGGGTTAAAATGACTGAAACTCAATTATTTTTTTTTTACAAGTTTTCATGTCCAGCGGACGGGTTTTCCACCAACGTACAGCCAGCGGACCATATTTTCTTTTCGAGTATTTATTTGAACAACCATCTCTGTAGATTTCAGCAGGGTTAAAATGACTGAAACTCAAAATTTTTTTTACAAGTTTTCATGTCCAGCGGACGGGTTTTCCACCAACGTACAGCCAGCGGACAATTTTTTTATTCGAATAATTATATAAACTACCATCTCTGTAAATTTCAGCAGGGTTAAAATGACTGAAACTCGAAATTTTTTTTACAAGTTTTCATGTCCAGCGGACGGGTTTTCCACCAACGTACAGCCAGCGGACGATTTTTTTTATTCGACTAATTATACAAACTACCATCTCTGTAAATTTCAGCTGGGTTAAAATGAAACTCAATATTTTTTTTATATGTTTTCGTTGCTCCCATTGGCGAACTCACCACTGTTGAGCCAGCTGACGGTCACTTTGGCTAAGAATACCTACAACCAAATCAATCTCTATACAAATTATGGCCAGGGTTAAAATGAATGACTAAAAAGTATCACTGGCTCCCGGGCTATTAAACCACATTGTCACAATGGATGAGACTTGGGTACATTTCTACGATCCATAAACAAAGCAACAATCGATGGAATGGCGACACTCTGGTTCTCCAAGACCTAAAAAGTTTCGTGTCCAAAAATCTGCTGGAAGAGTTCTTGCTTCAGTTTTTTGGGATTGCCATTGAGTAATCATGATTGATTTTTTGGATTAGTGTAGAACAATAACTGGAGATTCGACATGACTGACAACTATGCGAAAAAAAATTAAAGAGAAATGACGCGGAAAGCTATCCGAAGGTATTTTGTTTTTACAGGAAACCCCAGTACACAAATCTCATGTTGCCATGCAAAAAATTCGTGATTGAGGGTTAGAATTACTAGAACACCCCCCTCATTCACCAGATTTGGCTCCGTCCGACTATCATCTCTTTCCTCAACTGAAAAAAAGTTTAAAAGGTCGTAAATTTCCTTCCACCGAGGAGAGGTAATAAAAGCTGTGGAGGACTGGTTTGCAGAGCAAGAAGAAAAATTTTTCTTGAAAGTTCTAGAGACGTTGCAGGTTCACTGTAATAAATGTATTCAATTAAGAGGAGAATATGTTGAGTAATAAAATATTTTGACATTGATATTTTGATTGGTTTTACAGTAGGCTGAGAATTTTTCAATATATCGTACAAGCGACAGGTCCCTTTGAACTGAAGAATATGTCATAAATTTGGTCAAATGTTGATATAATTATTTGCACATTATTTGATCTTTGTGAACGACATTTATTATCATTATTGGTCACGATTTTCTCGTAAAAACTATTGGATCGCGGAGATGTATCTGCGAATAACATTGACAAACGGACTCAGTCATTCATAAACCGAATAAAGTGGCATTACACGTCCAGAAGGACCGCCATTAGGATGAAGAAGTATCCGAACTCCCGAAGGAGATATGAGGGTTGAACTGCAATGAAAAGGTTAGTGCCGAAGTATTGCCACATGACAAATAGTCCAACCAGTAAGAATACTTCGAAGAAAGGGCAAATATATGAAAATGGAATTGCTTTTTTACGTAAAGTATACGGCCGGCTCGAGTGGGATTCACGCATCTACTCCAAAAGATAAAACACACCGAATTCTTAGAAATTGGTTCTTTGCCAGGCCAATTTATTTCCTGCATTTCCACCCATATCGTGAATTTAGCGAGAATTTATATGGGCCCGCAATAAAACTATTACCGTATTGAAGCTATTTGCATATTTATTGGAATCGTATCGGTGCGCTCTACGAAGCTGTTTCCTATTAATCGACGTTTATATCTGGTGTAATACCGGATATTCCATGAGGTTTTTATAAACCTCAATCTATATCTATATTATTTATACTGTTATCAATACTAAGCAGGCAATGTAATTATCCAATAGTATATTCTTATGAGAAATTTTCTGATAATGTTAACAGTTCGCGGTATTTTTTATGTATGGATGATAAAGAAAGAGTATTATTGGATAACCAGTGGACATTCAATGTTTAGATGGAAATCCAGTTCATTCCAATGAAGATCAGATGCTTGAATGATAGGGTGAAGTGAAGATTGAATGGATTTTAGATCACTCAATATAATTTCATCATTGGCGGTTAAACGAGGAATTAGTATTTGCTGATCATATTGTCGATAATCAGGATCTGGAAATTAAGATTGCTGAAACCTACGAAGCTCTGGGTCATTGAAAATGAGCTCCTAATCCATTTTAGAGGACGTATCTCGATGAAACAGGGAACTCATTGAAAACTGATAATCCATTAGATGTTTCGCATTACTTTTGAGAATCTCACTTCGAATATAGACAAAAATCGTACAATCCTTCCGAAAATCCGATTTTTTCTCATATTGTACAGACTTTTTACAAATATCTCATTGTCATTGAACTACAAAATGGCGAATGCACCAGTTACAGAAATATGAGATACATAAAATGATTTCTGAATAACAGGACTCTAAAGATTGAATATCTCTCTGGAAAACCTCAATGAAAATGTTTTTTGTGTACAATTCACACATTCACAAATCCCTCCATAAAGCAAATGGTTGAAATGGTTTATTAGACTGAGGGTAGATGACGTTATGTAAGACTGGAAGAGTAAGAGAGGTTGACATTCAATATACGCATGAATCCAAAAATTATCCCAGGCCGATATGGTAATCTCTAAGTGTTCTGATTCTGAAAAGTCCCAGTGCATGTAATGAAGAAATCAATGACATGTATTCCATGAAGATATATTCGCCGAATATGAGTAATATATATACTGCTCAACAAGAGTTAGGGATATCGTATTCAATAGTTTTTAAAAGTATGTGATCTTCGGTAAAATCGCTGTAAAATCATTTGAAACTCAAAAGCAACTTGAATCGATCCAATAAAAATCAGTATGAGATATTTCGTCAATCTGGTCGCCTTTTTTCTGAAGTTTGGTTCTTTGCATATGCTTCATGAATGTTCTTATTTTGAAATGAAGTCAGTTCATCAACGGCTACGATTTGAAACGAGTTTTCTGAAAATGACAAGACGTAAATCAACAAACGCTGAGGCTAATAGGGCATGATACAGGGTGGCCTAACTGAGGTTGTTGTAGCGGAAAGGGTCCAAGTCAGACAAACTGTGATATCTCGGCTTCGGAATAGGTTCAGGTAGACAGGTTCCGTGTTGGAAAGACCAAGGCTTGGTGGGCCACGAAGAACAACACCTGCTCAGGATTGTTTCATCACCGTTTCGGCGAGGAGAAACCCTACATCTACGTGTAGAATGCTACGGAATACTCTTCAAAATGCAGATGGGGTCCAAGTTTCCATCAAAACCATCAGACGACGTCTGAGAGAGGTGAATCTAGGTTTTAGACGTCCATTGAGAGGAGTTCCATTAACACGTGATCATAAGCGTCAAAGACTGGAATAGGCAAGGCATCATATCAATTGGAACGATCAATGGCGTAGTGTCCTTTTCACTGATGAATCCAGATATGGACAATATTCAGATTCTCGAAGAATATGGGTATGAACAATCCCACGCATACCCCGCAATCGTGGCTATGTCCAAGAAGTCCATCCATTCCGAGGGGGTAGTGTTATGGTATAGGCCAGGATATGTTTCAACAGGCGCACAGATCTACACATTTGTCCTGAAAATATGACCTCCTCACACTATAGGGAGCATGTCATTGACAATGTTGAGCCAAATTTTCACGCTGCTATTGGTGAAACTTTTCAATTTCTATACGATAACGCTAGACCTCACCGTGCAGCCATAGTTGAGAATGCGCGCGAGGAGCTTGGTATTCCACATTTATCAATACCTCCGCACTCACCATATTTCATTTGCATAGAACATGCATGGGATAGGCTCCAAAAAAGATTAGATAATCATAACCTACCCCAGAATCCTAGATGATTTAAGAGAGCTTCTGGCCCGTTTATGGAACCAAATTCCTCAAGAAATGTTCAACAACCTCGTGTGTAGTATGCAAAGAAAATGTCAAGCTGTTATTGAAATCATATTAATATGAATTTTCATCACAAAAATCTGATTTTAACTATAATTTTTTGCAATTTAAGTCGATATCCCTAACTCATGTGGAGCAGTTTATTTGAAAATATGCATATGAAATTGAATACCACACAATAGAGCCTCTTCTGGATGTTAGAATTCTTCTCGAATTCAGACTAGATTATCATGTTTCCATGTATGAGGATGTTCAAAAATCAAATCAATATAGCCCAGATATTTTGTGACTGGTGCATTCGCCATTTTGCGAATAAATT
Organism: Adalia decempunctata; assembly: GCA_951802165.1. Classification (NCBI taxonomy): domain Eukaryota; kingdom Metazoa; phylum Arthropoda; class Insecta; order Coleoptera; family Coccinellidae; genus Adalia; species Adalia decempunctata. The sequence goes on from OX637701.1 coordinate 21,245,198, forward strand.
GAATAAATTATGTATTGACGTTCAGGACAGTGAGATGGTTGGTTGGGATTAGTATAGAATGCAATGAGAATTGAAATATTCACTATCGGTTAGTGTGGAATAAATAATAAGCACTACAGAACATACGTTGTGAACTAGAACTGCGTTCGTATAGAATTTATCTCGACTGACTGTTTAGACGTTTTTCATTTTCATTGTGAGCATTAGGATACTGACGCACTAATTTTGTTGTTAAACACATTATTATTATTATTTATTCTGGAATGCCTATCAATATTTTCTACAACATAATATGCACTGGGTCACATATGCAGAATTAATCCCTGAAAGCCTATCAGATTGGCCTCAAGTTATTTTGTTTCATACTCAAATTATACAGGGTGTTCCTAAATTGAACGTACAAACGATAAAGGGAGATTCTCCAAGTAGTTTCAAGAAAAAAAGTCCCATACGCAAGTCGCAAACGTTTCGTTATGGAGAAACAGAGTGGATTAGGAACTATTTGAATGAAAATTATGAAAACTGGTGGATTAAACGAGGTGGCCATCAGTTATGGCCCGTCAAATCACCATACCTAATAAAATTGAATTCCTTTCTCTACTAACTGGATTTTGATTTGTCCGAGGATTTTGAGAGAATCGTGCAAATTTTTTTTCTCAAAATCAGTAGCAGATACGACAAAACTACAAAAGACCGAAAAGTTTAGTATAACAACAAAGCTTCTTTCAACATTTTTTGAAAATAACAGTTGCTCACCAAAAAAAATTCTGGAGGAAAACAGGTAACAGTGGCCCAGAAAAAATATCACGCTGTTGATCTGCTATCGAAATTGCCCTGTCACGTGGTGAGAACTCTCAAATGTAATATCTATGCCATCTTTCAGTTGGATATCTTGTAAAGTGTAGATTCTATGAGATGAAAAATTGAAAAAAATTCAAACTTCAACACTCTGTATCTCGAAAACAAAACATTTGCGACCCCATGTTTAGAATACGTTTTTTTCTCAAACTCACCTAAGGAATCTCTCCTTTTCATTCGTACGTTCAATTTAGGAAGACAACGTGATCGTTCCTTAATCTAATAATCGGGAATTATTTGGTTTCTGAAGGTTATTGTGGGAGTGTGAATTGTACACGAACAACATGATGGCTTTGGTTCTTTAAGAAAGAAATTCTGAAAAGTTTCTCGTGTCAATGTGTGAAGTTCTGGAATCCAAATCATTATATCTCATAACTTTGGTAACCTACGCATTCGCCATTTTGTGATTGAATGGGTTAATTTGCCAGATTTTGTGTCATTTGGCAAATAAGCCAGTTATGTCGATTGCTAATTTCTCAGACGAAATATATTTTCGTCGATGCACAACACTGAATAATCCCCTTTTCCGAGTCTGGCTATGCCTTCCTCAATTATTCATAAAGACCTCGCACTTTTTCCATAATCGGATCGAACTGCTCCAAAGCCGTATTTTTCAGTTCGTAATCAATGAAAATCCCTCCAGCGATAAACGTCAAAATCTAGAAAAACCGGGTTAATAACCAGCTTACTGAGTTGATGTTGGAACTTATCCGTAATGTCACTATTGTAGAAGTTGAATCGCTCGCAATTCTCGACAACACAGGGCATGCAGTGTAACAGAAACTCCACAATGAGGTTTTCCGAGGCATTCCTGAGGTCTATTATAGTGTCCGTTGTATCGCTTATTGCCTCCACTTCCGCTTGATTCCATTCAAAGGTCTCTCGGAACAGAGCGAGTACTTGAGAAAATGACGAGGTTGTCATATGGGGATGAGAACAGATGACGATTCTTACCCTTGTCAGAGCCATAAATACTTGTTAGTGCTTCCTTTCTTTGGGTTGTGTGTTTAGTTCTCATCGTAACAGTAGTTACTGATAAGTTTTCTCATTCATTGTTCTAAAAGTACATGTTGTTAATTTTTGCAATCTGTCAGATTCAGAAAAGTTGACGGAATGGTAATAATGATTGAGAAATTCGCTACGAGGATGTATTGATATCTAGTAAGCCTAGACCATTTCCATTCATAAACAAAATATTTCGATACCATATCAACGAAAAATAACTTATTAGAAGTGTCAGAGTAGAGTTCGACGTCAAAAAAGTAAAACAGAGCTACGCAATAAATTTAAAAAAAAGATGTCCTTCGAAATTGTAGAAATCGAAAAATTGGAGTACCTATCGAGCCTTCACAAGTGCCCTGTATTTAAGAAGGTTAAGAGGTGAGCAGATTTACGAAGATATGCTTAATACCCTTGGTGATCAATGTCCTTCGTATGCGACCGCGAAAAATTGGACTGCAAGCTTCAAAAGAGGTAAATTTTCCATTGAAGATGATGACCGATCGGGTAGGCCAGTTTCTGTGTCAGTCCCCGAAAATATCGATGCAGTTCATGACATGATTTTATCAGACCGTCGAATTGGTCTTAAAAGGATATATGAAACACTGAAAATTTCATACGAACGCGTTCATCGTATAGTTCATGTCAATTTGGACATGAGAAAAATTTCTGCAAAATGGATCCCCAAATGTTTGAATGATGACCAAAAGCGTGCAAGGGTAGAAGCATCGCGTTCGATCTGTGCTCGATTTGAAAACGATGTAGCCTTCTTAAATCGAATTGTTACTATGGATGGGACTTGGGTATATTTCTACGAACCAGAAACAAAGCAACAATCGATGGAATGGCGACACTCTGATTTCATAGACCTAAGAAATTTTATGTCCAAAAGACTTTTTTTGGGATTGCCATGGAGTAATCATGATTAATTTTTTGGATAATGGTAGAACAATAACTGTAGATTACTATTCGACATTACTGACCACTCTACGGGAGAAAATTAAAGAGAAAAGACGCGGAAAGCAATCCAAAGGTATTTTGTTTCTACAGGACAACGCCCCAGTACACAAATCTCATGTTGCCATGCGAAAAATTCGTGATTTAGGGTTAGAATTACTAGAACAGCCCCCTTATTCAACAGGCTATCATCTCTTTCCTCAACTGAAAAAAAGTTAAAACGGTTCTAAATTTTCTTCCAACGAGTAGGTAATAAAAGCTGTGGAGGACTGGTACGCAGAGCAAGAACAAACATTTTTGTTTGAAAGGTCTACAGACGTTTCAGCTTCGCTGTAATACATGTATTCAATTAGGAGGAGAATATGTTGAGTAATAAAATATTTGGACATTGAAATTTTGTTTGGTTCTTTAGTAGGCTAAGAATTTTTCAATATATTTTCGTAATTTTGAGACAGGCGTCTACTCCAGATCTTCGATGAATGTACAAATATATAATGAGCAGCATAAGAAAAACACGAACGTAGTTCTCACAGATTCTTGAAAACATACAAACTGAAAATGAGGTGATTATTTCTATGAAAGAAATCGCTGATAGGACAATTCTGGGATAAACTTGGCTTCCGTGAAAACAAAAATTCTCGACCTTCAGGTGAAGGTTTATAATTCTCTGACTTTTCTGACATTCTCACGAACCAAATCAGGCAAAGCTCTAAGGGTCATGATACTGGAATATTATTCATTCTAATGAGTTTCAAGGAGGATATAACTTTACAATTCCATCGTTTATTCTCATAATTATCGGAAGCATTTCAGGATGAAGTGAGCGGGTTAAATGTGAATATAAGCTTCCCATATCCTTAATATTACGAAATTTCAGTAACAACTTCTGAAAGCTGAAAGTTGGTGGAATGTTGGTAGCTCTAAGATACGAGTAGTTTGTTAGGGTTGAATTAGGGTTCTATCAGAACGTTACGCCACTTTGAAATATGCGTAGTTCCCAATTTCAATTTATTTACTCAGACAATGAAGAATTTTTTTCTTTCAGTAATTTCTATTAGATATACATCTTGAATTTATCATGCAATTTAATGGGCTTCAATGATTGAAATATGACGTCGATGTTTGTTCGAGGAAACTCTTTCAAGAATTATCAGAAAGTCTTGAGTGAGCTACGAAGCGTGTTTTTCACTATGTTGACTCAACCATACTTCATGGAGTGAACCCAATTATCAACTGAAGTGAAAGCAATTTTCAACGTTGATTAATTCATGGGAATTAATTATTCGCAAGTAATATCATAAGGTCATCTAATTTTCCCGAAAAAAATCGAAAAAAAAACGTCTGAGTAATATTTCAACAAGGTGGATGAGTGCTGATGACAACAAAAATCAGAGTCGAAGAAGAAATCTTTGTTAACTCATTGATAACGTTGGGTGTAGGAGTAGGTACATCATTAATGTTTTTGATGGGTCCATCTGTAGAGTAAGAAGCTCGAGTGACTGCAGGATCTTCTGTTTCCTGTTTTTTAGCTGAAGGTTCTGAGGCGTCACTTCTAAGGCTGTTTACGATGTTGAAATAGTGCTCATTATCCATTTGCAGATAAGGCTTAATTGAGTTGGCTGAACTGTGGCCAGTAATTTTGATTAATTGTTGTTCACCTACCCCGGCTTTAGCCAAGTCACTGACTGCTGTCGACCGTATTGAGTGGTTTGTTATTTTTATGTCTTTTGTATTCAATCCTGCCTTCCTTGCCGCTTTTTTAGTCCATTTCGAAAGTTCGTTTTTTCCCACTTGAGTGTTTTTGTACCATCCACTTGATCGTGACCAAAATTTGTACATCAAGACGGCATTCTAGATTTTAGATTTTGGTCTAGTTCCAGAATAATCCGCAATATTCTGCGGTCATGGCGCTATTACGGCAGTCGAAAATAGCGCGACCCCTCTTAGGAGAAATGAAAAGCAGTACGAATTCTCAGATATTCGATCGACAAGAAAAGAAAGTCTTCAACAAAATATAATCAGTGCCAACACCAGGTGTTCTATGCATCTATAAAATTAGGAAAATTGTTAAGCGTCGTTTTCTGGTGTTCTAGGAGATCCTAATTACTTTTGTTTTCAAAGGTATTGTAATTTTTGGTGACATCAACTGTCAAGTTTTGCCGCGGGTAAACTCGAAAAAACTGCTGAGAGCTACTGCCATACAGTTTTTCAATCTGGAAACCATTTGAAATTCAAAATTGCGCGTATCTGATCCTAGGAGCATAGAATAACTAGAGAGAAGGCTCCCCTACGAAAATGAGTTGCCAAAAACCTCCGAACTTGTCAGTTCGCCGCAAGGCTACGAGATGGCGACAACGTCGTTCGTTCCTACAACATGGCTATCCTTAATAAAATGATCTTTAATGGTTATTCGTTGTTATTACTTATTAGGTCCCATTTATTACTATATCATAATATATATTCTTCTGAAAGAAAGCAATACATACTTTTTTTCGTAAATCCGACAATATAATGCATATAGCACGTGTAAAGAAATGGCTACAAGGATCAGATTGAATATAGGAACAAAAATCTGTTTCCCGCTCCGAATCTAAGTGTTAGCAGAGGGAATGTAAACGGGGTACCATAAAATTTTGCGTCTAATACACGAGAACAGATAAAAACCTCAGTCTTCCCGTATAATAATAATAATACTTACCTGAATGTTCGCTTTTTCCGATAAGGATATTGTTTTGACAAATTTATTACCGATCACAGACTTCCCATAAAATTGCGCATAAAAAGTTGATTAGAATAAAGCGATGATATGTCATTAATATTGTCTATGTTATGATTTATGGCCATTTTCAATTGAAAAGAAGCATAAATGTATCAATAGCACTGACAGCCACATTATATTCTTTGCAATTGTAGCGCCATAGAACAAAATATCTGACATGTTACTGAATAAAGGATCTCAGCGTTATCTATCGGGCGTCACACGAAACTCTAACTTCCGCCGTTATTGGCAGTTCAAAATGATCTGTCGAGCGTATGAAGCCTTCCCTCCAGTTATTCTATGCTCCTAGTCTGATCGGTCGAAATTAAGACGAGGGAAATGGTCGATACAATCCAAATGTTTTATTGAAAACTTCTGGGTTCTAACTATGTGGAAATGCTTTCTGATAAAACAATTCCTGGAAATACTTTCTTTGGTAAAAACTCTTGTGATAATTTGTGCTAAGCCTTTCGTTGCATTGCCTCCATTGACCAATTATCAACCAGCAAGTCTACAATCAATTCAGAAATAGTACCAGTGAAATTGTTCAAGTAATGAGAAAATTAACATTTTTAAAATGAGCAAATTTGATGAAATGGACTCAGAGAAATCAAAAAATCTTCGTTCTAGTTTTCACAGGTGGCATTGATGATTTCTCATTGTGTAATCAAGAATTATATTTGGGAAAAACTTGGATAGAATGACAGTTCAACTCAGGATTTTGGCAAATAATCAGAGGGCATTGTTCTCATTAAATCATCACTATAGATTATTTAGTGCTGAGAATCATTTTATTCTCATCAATTTAATATGTTATCTGTAAGACTGAGGAGAGAAGCCTGTCATAAAGCTCAGTGAATTCGTCCACTTTTTTTTGCCCACCTCATTGAGTTTTACCGCACTCCCAAATCAACTTTGAGTCAATGACATAGGAGCCCAGTGTTTGACTATCCGAGTGCATGGCTATATCGCACTTCTGGTAGATTCTTTCTAGCTTCATGTCTGAACATCTCTCATTTGACAGCGATTCTGCCTAAAAAACACTATACGGTGGGGCCTTACGATAGTGTACACTTGGTTCTTGACCCACAAAGGTCACCATCGTGGTTTTCGAACCATCTGTTGTAGGTGTTTTTCTGTTTTCATCTCCCTTCTTTGCTTAGCTTGATTTTTATGCAAAATATGTAGGTACTATCGATAAACAAAATCGATAGGTCTGAGAGATTTCCCCTGTTTTCTTTTCGTGATTTCTGACATGTATCTTCTCTCATGAGAATAATCATCTTTTTTTCAGTTAAGGCTTTTTCAAGAATCTGTGATCTAAACCTTCGTGGATTTTCCATGCAGCTCATTTAAAAAACTGCTCCACATGAGTTGGGGATATTGACTTAAATTGCAAAAAAATCTAGGTAAAATAAGATTTTTGTGATGAAAATTCATATAAATATGATTTCAAGTTGCAAATCAATTTTAGCCTGTAGAACTGCAACGTATACAGGGTGGTTAAGAAAAATCGAGTAAAATAACGAAATTTTATTCCCAGAGAATTCAAGCATTTTAAGACTATCAATACAATGTATGGCCTCCACGGGCATCAATAACAGCTTGACATCTTCTTTGCATACTACACACGAGGTTGTTGAACATTCCTTGAGGAATTTGGTTCCATAAACGGGGCAGAAGCTCTCTCAGATCATTCAAGATTCTGGGGTAGATGGATAATTATCTAATCTACTTTGGAGCATATCCCATGCATGTTCTATGCAATTCAAACCTGGTGAGTGCGGAGGTATTGGTAAATGTGGAATACCAAACTCCTCGCGCGCATTCTCGAAACTATGGCTGCACGGTGCGGTCTAGCGTTATCGTCCAGAAATTGAAAAGTTTCACCAATAGCACCGTGAAAATTTGGCACAACATTGTCAATGACATGCTTCCTATAGTATAAGGCGGTCATATTCTGAGGACAAATGTGTAGATATGTGCGCCCGTTGTCACATATCCCCATACCATAACACTACCCCCTCGAAATGAATGGACTTCTTGCACATAGCGACGATTACGGGGTATGCGTTGGATTGTCCATACCCTTATTCTTCGAGAATCTGAAGATCGGACGTCTAGAACCTATATTCACCTCTCTCAAACGTCGTTTGATGGTTTCGATGGAAACTTGGACCCCATCTGCATTTTGAAGAGTATTCTGTATCATTCTACACGTACACCCTACATCTACGTATGTAGGGTTTCTTCTCGCCGAAACGGTGATGAAACGATCCTGAGCCGGTGTTGTTTTTCGTCGCCCACAAAGCCTTGGTCTTTCCAACACGGAACCTGTCTCGCTGAACCTATTTCAAAGTCGAGATATCACACTTTGGCTGACTTGGAGCCTTTCCGCTACAACAACCTGAGGTAGGTCACCCTGTAGCATTCTGATAGCCCTAATAGCCTCAGCGTTTGTTAATTTACGTCTTGGCATTTTCAGAAAACTCGTTTCAAATCGAAGTCGTTGATAAACTGATTTCATTTTAAAATAAGAACATTTCTGGAGCATATGCATTGAACCAAACTTCCAGAATGACGAAATGTCTCATACTGATTTTTATTGGATCGATTCAAGTTGTTATTGAGTTTTAATGGATTTTACAGCGATTTTCTCGAAGATTACATACTTTTTGAAACGATTGAATACGGTATCCCTGACTCTTGTGGAGCAGTATATTTGTATAATTATCAAAGAAATAAAGAGTGATTCCCTTCTCGAAATCAGCAAATTCTTGAATCGTGCGCAAATTGGCGAAGGTGTCGGTTTCGTCAAATTACGCTCTATCAATAATTTATGAAACTACACCTTCCGTATTCGAACTTAAGGAGTTGGGTTAACATGCAGAAAGCTTGAATGATATAGTGATGATTTTTATGCAAAATATGCCCTCCTCATGAACAAAATTGTTGGCTCCGAGAGATTTCTCAAAATCTTGATTCTCCTACTAGAGAAGAACTCTACAATGTGACACGATGTTAATGTTTTCACGTTTTGGGAGGTCGAAAATGAAGTTGTTACTAGAAAATAAAAAAACAAGACAAATAAATGAACTTCAAAGCATTGTTCGATTGGTATTTTCGTGGAACCATTGCCGTTACCATCCTATCAACATAAAATTTGTGCACAGCATCATGTTGCTTTCCTTTTATACCGTTTTCATCTCTTTATCCGATGAGAGGCGGCATTACCATAATCAGTGGCAATAATGCCGTCTGAGGGTGTATTTTCCACCTCGCCGTTTTTTCCCGTTCCCCGAAAAGACGTCGGTATTGTCGATTCCATTGGCGGAATCGCACTCGAATCGGCGCGAGGTCAGTTCTGCGTCCCCGGAATCCGTTGTTTTCCCGAAAATCCAATGATTCGGAGTTTCGGGCCAGCCGCTTCGAATCGGAAGGAACGTTTGGGATTGCAGGTGGCCCGAAACAGTATTGGGTTCAGATGCCGCGCAACCACAACGCCGAGTGTTCGTTCGCGTATTATGCCCGTATTTTCTGCCCGCCGAGAAGGATGACGTTCGCGCCAATTTTGACTGTGACGGTGTTGATTCTCTGTAATGTGGCGGTGAACGGTGAGTTTAGTAGTTCGTGTTCGTTTCTCAGTTTTATATTTATTAATGTGTGCTTTTTATCGAAAATTATGGATTAAGTTTGAAAGAAAAAATATGACATAATTAATATTCGATGTAAACTGGAGATATGTAATGCGAAGTAAATCTTCCGGAAATATTTTTTCGAAATGCTTTCTTGATGAAAAACCACCAATCATAATTTTTCTGGACGGGCACACTATTTATCGACTTTTTTAGAGATACAACGATAAATAAATAAAAAATCGATACACAGGATGAAATTTCCACCTGTAACATTTTTTACTTCCACTAAATATGAGCACATTGTTTTTATGACATTTCTCAAAATTTGCCTCAATTTGAAAAGCACAAATGGTGTTACAAATCTATAAAAAATCATCGAAACCATCACCATAAGCCATTCCAATAAATATAAGCTCTCCTCCAAACAACACTTGATCAATATAATTTATATTGTTCAAGATACAACATTACTGAATCCATGAAAAAAATTGCACAAGTCTATCCCATAACAATAAACATTAGATGTTTTCGAAGGAAACGAATATCGATTTCACAAATTATTCTAAATGCTATTTTTTTTAATTCTTCACTATTCATAATGTTTGGATTCGATTGAATTAGAGATTTGCATTCCAGATATTTCCAAATGGCATAACTCAATACTGAGGTAGAAAACAATGAGCATGATGTCGTTCTGATAATTTCTTAGTTAGACAACCTCGGCTTAATTTACTTGATCTATATTTGATCAATTTTCAATCCTGTGATCGATTTATTTAGCTTGTGGGTAACTCAACTTGACCTTTTGATGTAGGAGTATTTATAATTCAATTATACAAAAAAAAAACAAGTGGAACGATATTTCCAATGAACAAATGGGGCTTTCAGTCAATATGAACGAAAAAAACTTCATAATAGCTACTAAATTTAGTTTTTCTTGAGGTCGAAACCAGATTGATTACTACATAATTTTGCTCCTTATCAATCGAGAATCAAAATGTTCCAGTTCCCAACCTGAAGAAAGGGTTGCATTCTCCAAAAATTTTTGTTAAAGTGGTCGTGTATATTTCATAGCCAAATTTTGAAAAGGAAAAATTATAAAAAGAGTTCTGCACCGCGAAGAATCGAAACTTGAAATATTTGTATGAGCCAACTCACACTGTATAATCATTGATCTCCACTGTCATGGTTATTAAAACTGTTTCAATAATCCAATGATTTCTGACGTGTTTCTTCCTTTATAAGAATGTTCATCTAATTTTCCAATTAGATGTTTTTATGAGTCTGCAATTTTCATACTTATTACCTTTCATTTGTATATTCATCCATGAACTAGGATGGAGATGCCTGTCTCAATAACCACGAATTCGCCAAGTGGGCGCGAAAAGGCGGAGGTGCCGGTTTTGCCCAATGATGCTTTCTTAAGTCTTCAGCTTTCAAAATAGGAAATGTATACCGCCAGATGGCGGTGCAGTGCATTAATTGTTATTTATTGGATTATACAGCTTAATAGAACAAATGTTGAGGCGCAGGGAATATTAACAAGAAATCCTACCCTGAACTAGATCTCACACTGACTGCACAATACACAAATTCAATTCCATGTAAGAAACAATTAATTTTCACTAATCGACGGCTAAAACAAACCTTAATAAAACGTCTTTGATAGAAATGGATATTTATCATTTCGAATAAAAAAATTCAAGGAAATAAATCTCGCGGGATCAACACATTGTTGTAATATTATTTACAAAAAAACGGTATATTTTGAAAGAAAAATGGGATAGAAGTTTGATTGAGTAAATGATAGACTTCAATACTGAAATGAAAAAACACAAAAATATTTGTTCGTTTTTTTTAATCATTATACACTCATACATCCCTTCATAAATCAGAAAAAAATTAATTTTTTCTTACTCTTTTTTTTTCAGGGACGTATACCCTTAATAATTCCTTAAAATGAAGTCGAATGGGGAAATATATGTTCTCTCCAATTCCGAATATGTTTATTTCTTCGGAAGAATGATATTCGAGCCAATTTTGACTGTAATTCCGATTACTGAATATAAATTATGTACATTGCAAACTCGTTAAGAAAACATCCCTAATCGTTTCGTCTCCATGACAATTATATTTATGTTTAACTTCTACTGTACCTCACCACAACCTCGATAAAATGATTGTTTCAAAATTCAAAATGTTTCTGTTGAAAATATCATCGTAGTGGTTTTACAAGGCTTCTTTCCGCAGTATATTTGATTCCTTAACTTTTCGAATGCTCAGTATATTTAAACGAGTGGCATATTCCCTAACAATATCCATATTTTGCAATCAGATTGGTCGCAGTTTACTCATCGATCACGAATCAGCGGTTAAATTAAATTTTGACCGTCCAGCAGTTCGTGAATACGAAAACTCGCGATCTATTTAATATAGGGGCTTGAAATTTTCAAGGTTAGTTTGGATTCGAAATGTCGATGATAAGTTTGTTGATGTCCAAAATTTTACTTAGGTTACGTAAATATAGCTGCTTGAAATGATATTTCATGATATTATCAGAACAAAAATTACAAGCAGCACGGGATCCCACACAGTTGCTGTCAATTTCATTATAACTGTGAAAGTATTTTCGGTGGATACTTGAATGCAACACACTACAATACACTAAAAGCTGGATCTGCTTTCAAGTCAATGAATGAGCCCTTAAAATCTGCTGACTTCACGTAGTACCTTTTTGTATAGTTAATTTCGAACATTTTTTCGATCTACATTTAACATTATCTTTGAATAGATCTCATTCAATATAAGATGCTCCAAAAGTATGTATTCTTTCAACTATTTCTGAGCTGGTATACACATCATGACTCATGTAACTTATTATATAAAGTGAGAAAAAAGTAAAGCACAAAATTGACAATTTATAAATGCTCGAAAAGTTCAATTTTTATAACAAATCCCTCAGGTTTTCATGCATAATGGAGTCAATGGAGAATATTTGTATGCACCTTGTGAGGGGTTGTTGAGCTTTTCAAATGTTATGCCCGAAATGAATAGAACTCTGGTTTTTGAGAATGGTCTGGTCATTGATGAATTTTTCTAGCAACTTTTCATTATGAAATAGTTCCTTAAAGTTAAATTTGCTCTCTTTTCACTTAAGGCTTGCTCGAATTCATTTTCAGTATTCTCAATTTCACTGGACAAGATCATTCTTCAGAATTCAAATAATAAAATAACAGGTCCTATATTCTGCCAACCTGTTGTAAGCAATCTGATTTACACTTTCATTGGTGTTTATTTCAGATAATTCAGCCATCACTACCCGAAAAAAAGGCATCTTTTTGATTATACTTCGAAATCATATCATCCTCAACAACAAATAGTTTGTTCATTCCAGCAACAAAAGTTAGGGTTGTCGTTCATAAAAACTCCACTTTTTTGCATACTGCCAAATAATAATTGATCTGGTTGATGTTTGTATTAATAGTAAATAGCGAAGACATGAATTTTGTGAGTTACTTTTCACACGCTATGTTTATATGTATATTCGTCAAAGAACGGAAGAAGGATCACATCGAGAATTCCTCAAGAGTGCAAATTGGCGGAGGAATCCGTTTCTTGCCAAATTAAAGATTTATCTATAATTTCACTTTGATGATGACAATAATTGTCCTAGACCACGAACGATAATTTTGGAATTTTATATGGTCATCTTTTCTAATATCTGAAGTATTTTTTGGTCGGTTGTAAGATGATAAAGGGTGGCCATTTGAAAACGAAACAGACGAGATTACAGACGAAATAAATTTTTTCGATAGAAATGCTCGGACAGGTCGATTTCTGTTTCGAGGGGGACAACTTAAGATGTAGGTTACGGATGCATAGCGCTTCAACCATTGCTACTACAACCCTCACCCCCAATTTTTGAATAGGGAAGATGGGATGAGTGATACCTGATTTGAAAGGTATTTTTATACTGATTTCAGCACAGTAATTGTTTTTTCATTTTATGCATTAGTTCTCGAAATATTCTTAACTAAGTATTTGAAAATGAAGTGGTGTTTTCATGGCACTTGTAGTGTTTTTTTGTGAAAAATCGACATTTTGAGCTTCAAAACAACCATGACTGTGGCTTCCTTCCTCCAATCCACTGACATGGAAATCTTTAATCAAGATGTCGATTTTTCACAAAAAAACACTACAAGTGCCATGAAAACACCACTTCATTTTCAAATACTAAGTTAAGAATATTTCGAGACCTAATGCATAAAATGAAAAAACAATTACTGTGCTGAAATCAGTATAAAAATACCTTTCAAATGAGGTATCACTCACCCCATCTTCCTTATTCAAAAATTGGGGGTGGGGGTTGTAGCAGCAAGGGTTGAAGCGCTTTGCGTCCGTAACCTACATCTTAAGTTGTCCCCCTCGAAACAGAAATCGACCTGTCCGAGCATTTCTATCGAAAAAATTTATTTCGTCAGTAATCTCGTCTGTTTCGTTTTCAAATGGCCACCCTGTATAAATAATCATATGGCAAAACTCATATGTTGCCTGAAATGATAGTTCTGTGCATATATGCTACTGGAACAGAAAACAGGACTGCCAAATAGGGATCAGGATTTTGTTTTTATACACCGTATATGGTAGAATATCATACAGAATCTTTTAGATTAACAACGATGCCACTCCAAATACTACTCATTTTTCACTCGTAATCCCCAGCAGCCTATTAAACTTCATACGAGTATGTTTCGGAGAACTCAGACGCTGTTTTATATCTCTTTCATTACATCATGTAATACGAGGTACACTCACATCTTATGATCACTTTGATTTTCATTATTCGACGTCAAAATATACTTTATCATTACGAAATCCTCTTTTCAACAAATAGCTGAGACTGGCCGAGTTCTCGGAAAGTGTAACGTGAGAGTGCGAGAGTGACGATACGAATTCGTTCAGAATCCGGGATGACAAGTGAAAAAAGACAATAATTAGAGTTAGTTCCATGTTAGACCTTCTTCATGATGTAACTCCGTTCCTTTCTGAAAATATCGAGTCATTCATTCTCAAAGATCGTGATTTGTAATTGAAAGAATGGAATTATTTTTCGAAAACAGACTAAGCGAATCGAAAATGATGGCTGATTAGGTATATCAATTCGTTACATATCCATATTATTTCGTTACATATCGTTTTACACATCCTTACAAATCGAGAGAACGCCTACAAATTTTTATTGTTCTACCGAATATCAGCATCAACATAACCAACTGATTTATTATCACAGTCAACATTTGATCTTTCGTTTTGGAAGCTTTCGAATACTTCAGAATACTATCCTCTCTCCACCAAGCTTTCAAATGATTGTTGTTGTGTATCAAGACATAAGTGCAGTTTTTTCTTCACAGTCCACACAGAATAAACATTCTTTTCTTGAATTCATGCAGCAATTCATCAAATTTTTCTCTGGAATGTGGTCAAAAGTACTGAGAAAAAGCTTAATTAATTGATGTTCATTAACTAAACTACCGGTGAGTTCTCGGATAAATAGGAAGAAGAAAGAGAGCACCATAAGCATGTAATTAATCACGAATATATTCCCAAAGGACCACAATTACAAAAAACGGAACAAACCACCTGACAACTCACTAACTCATCTAATTAAGTTCCCCTGTCCGTCTTTCAGTATGCATTCCCTTCACTGAATACGAGACCTGTTCACCCCTCCAAATGCCGTATTTGCACCCCCAGCTACGTTGCCTGGCATGTTTTTCGATTCCGCTCACTTCTTCCTGAGTTTATATCTAATTCACCACAATGAAACGGAAATGGCGAATTGCCATGTGAAAGTATTGTCAGGCGTAATCATTTCCAATTTCAGTTTCGGATATCTCCAGTATGTGGAATTATTTATGTACAATTGTGGGGGGCTGATTGTTCTCTGAAATTTTCATGGGGTAGTTCTGTGATGGATTGTGCATGTGTCAGTATGTCTTTGTTTCGACGTGAAACACTTTTCCTATTCTTTCGAGTTTTTCGTTGGAAGTTGACGAAAAAAATTCATATAATTCAATGTTTGAACATTATTTCATGAAAATGAAACCGCAGCTTCGCCTCAAATAGTTCATCCGCTCAGTCCAATTATTGCAAACTCTTTCCAACGTTCCTCTTCAATCGAAGTGGGCTTGTCAGTATAAATATGAGCCTCAACATAGCCCCACAAAAAAGTCTGAAGTCGTAAAATCGGCCCCAAACGTGCTGTGTTGCATGTGGCACCATCTTGTTGAAACGACATGTCATTCAAGTCAAGTTCTCACCTTCTGGGCCAAAAAAGTTGGATATCGTCTCACGGTATCGATCACCATTCACAGTTGTGAATCGCCAAAAACTAGCTTCGTTGCTGAACACAATTTTTCAATATTTCAAGAGCCCATTCACCAAAAATTCTCGTTCTGGTAGGTCGCTCGGCTACATTTCTTGAGCCAGCTGTATTTTGAAAGTTTTCCCTCTCAAAACCTTCCTCAAAATTTTTCTACGATGATTTCCACTAACGCAGGCCAATACAGCTGCGATATTTTTTCAGTTCGTACTGTATATAAGCGTGTAGGTGTTTCAGTGTTCAAAAGAGTGAATTTGGTGCAAAATTTAGTCACAACAGCCCCAAAAGCCGCTTCAGTGTGTCGGTTGAACTGACCATAAAATGGAAGAAGTGCTATTTATAATATAATAAAATTCAATGATTTGCAAGCTTTCTTCGTTCGTAAGACGATTTATGGTTGAATAATAGACTAAGTTGACGATGTTCTACACAAAACACGAAACGTAAGTGAGCTGTCAGAATCAGTGTTGTCATAAAGGAAATAGAAAATCGTACCGTTATATCAAAATATAAAATCTATCCATACCATATTTGATTACCCCGAAAATTTCATAATAGACAATAAACTGGTCAGTCACTTTCCGTATTTTTTGGCAAAATTTGCCTGTTGAAAATTAAATGAAAAAATAGAACAACACATTAACTACGAGGATGTACTGATATCTAGATAGCCTAGACCAGTTCCATGCATAAACAAAATATTGCGATACCATATCAACGAACGATAACTTATTAGAAGTGTCAGTGTAGAGTTCGACGTCAAAGAAGTAAACCAGAGATACACAATAAATTCAAAAAAAAGATGTGCACGGAAATTGTGAAAATCGAAAAATTGGAGTATCGAGCCATCATCAAGTACCTGTATTTAAAAGGGTAAAGAGGTAAGCAGATTTACGAAGATATGCTTAATACCCTTAGTGATCAATGTCTTTCGTATGCGACCGTGAAAAATTGGACTGCAAGCTTCAAAAGGGGTAAATTTTTCATTGAAGATGATGACCCATTGGGAAGGCCAGTTTCTGTGTCAGTCCCCGATAATATCTATGAGTTCATGACATGATTTTATCAGACCGTCGAATTGGGCTGAAACGGATATCTGAAGTACTGTAGATTTCATACGAACGCGTTCATCATAAAGTTCACGTCAATTTGGACATGAGAAAAATTTCTGCAAAATGGATCCCCAAATGTTTGAATGTTGACCAAAAGCGATGCAAAGGTAGAAGCATCGCGTTCGATCTGTGCTAGATTTGAAAATGATTTAGACTTCTCAATCCAAATTCTTACTATGGATGAGACTTGTGTACATTTCTACGATCCAGAAACGAAGCAACAATCGATGGAATGGCGACACTCTGGTTTTCCAAGACCTAAGAAGTTTCGTGTCCTAAAATTTGCTGGAAAAGTTCTTTCTTCAGTTTTTTGGGATTGCCATGGAGCAATCATAAATGATTTTTTTACTATTCGACATTACTGAACACTCTACTGGAAAACATTAAAGAGATAAGACGCGGAAAGCTATCCAAAGGTACTTTGTTTTTACAGGACAACGCCCCAGTAAACAAATCTCATGTTGCCATGCAAAAAAATTCGTGATTTAGGGTAAGAATTACTAGAACACCCCCCTCATTCACCAGATTTGGCTGCGTCCGACTATCATCTCTTTCCTCAACTGAAAAAAAAATTAAATGGTCGTAAATTTTCTTCCAACGAGAAGGTAATAAAAGCTGTGGAGGACTGGTTTACAGAGCAAAAAGAAACATTATTTTTGAAAACTCCTTGTAGATTATATAGATTCCAGATTCATTGAAATCGCATGGTTTTATTCTCACGAATTTATTGTAGTCATCACTTGTCTTTTTCTCTCTCAATAGGAGGAGCCTTCTATGACTCCTTTAACAGAAACTGTTAAAGATTCAGTAGGTTTCGAATGAAAATATGAATTTTGATTTCTTTAATTGTTTTTGCCATTTGTTTATCTGGCAAGAATATCTGTTTCATTTCCATGGATAGTGTGGCAATCCTCAGATTCGAGACAGTGGCCTGTCTATTTTTGATATTTTTCTTATATTCCTCTTTTCGTGTTTTTATCTAATGAAATAATTACAAATAACTATTTTGATGTGAAAAGAGTTAGATTGAGGCAGCTCTGTGGAGTTCTGAAGATCTTATCAAAATATGTGGATTTTGTATGGTACAGATCGCTTTCACATGTCACAGTTCAAGTACAAATAATTCAGGTTCCTATTGGTAAACGATCTATTATGTACAACTTTGTTTGGCTTCTCTTACGACAATCAAGCAAATCGGATTGGGTATGTAGCACGAAAACACATTGTGTTACAGTGACGTGTTTTCAATCAACAATCAATAATGATTGAAATATAACTTTCATGCTTCGATTGTATTCTCAATGTCTTATTGAAAATATATGCATATTGCATTAGAACTCACTTCGATAACAACAAGTTGCGAACAAAATCAATTAAGTACTTCCAGAATTTGATAACTCTCTTGGAACAGTCGATTTTGCATTTCAGAGCGGTATTTCTTTACATACATTACATAAACCAAAATCATATTAATTCGCTGTAGAAAATTCGCCTCGATCCCAGATTCGCAAACTTTGAAGGGACTTCCACAAGATTATAATTCTAAAATTAATTAAAACTAGTTGGTCTAGACGGCCAACACGAAACCGCTTGGAATTGAGACGGTCTATCTTATCCAACCAGAAAATAAATTTGAAATCGCTGTATATAAATTTTTATTTACCTCCCGGCGTACCTTAAACGGACCAGATGTAATGAACTTGGATACGTGACTACCCTGGAAAATTGCACATTAGGAACTTTGTTTGTGGAAGGAAGTAGAGGAAGAATGGATCATCGTGCGGAACAGAATATTCCGGACTTCCCCTACGATGAGATTGGTGTTGAATATAGATAATGCGAGTTTTAGGATTTTGCTGGAGGTAACTCACGAAGTGACACAGGACAACGACCTTTTCCAAAAGGGGAATGAAATTTATCACAGATATTTCCTTATGGTCAAACTGCAGTTCAGGTAGCTATTCTCGTACGAAGAACGATCATGTTCAGTGAAGAATCATTATCATTACCTAACTCCAAAATTCACCCTCTGACATGATGCTCACTTCTTTAGATTTCAATCACCATTTGCAATGTCCATACGTGACAGGTAGAGTATAGTGAACTATGTTCCTCAAATAGACAAAATTTTGCACTTATGGTAGGTACATGAATGTATCAAAATCTGCCAAGGAACCAGAGGTAGGTGTATACAGGGTGAGTCTTTGACTTGTACATATATTTTAACTGTAGATTCCTCTCATCAAACGATACACTTTTTTCCTCTACCATTTTTCAAAATTCGGTTTGGTTTGGGAGATACACGGTGTCGAAAATCCATGAAAAAAACACTTTTCTGTTTATATCTTCGGAACCGTTATTTCGAATGAACTGAATTTTGGTTGAGTTTTTACTCTATTCATGGTGCATATTCCTCAATCGAAACCTATTCAATATCTCTACTAGTATAAAAGTTACAGAGTAGTCGACTCATCAATACACGCTAAAATACCATAAACCACTTTAAAATGATAAACGGTTCATATTTTCGAAAGAATCAATCATTTAAGAAACTAAAAGTATTCCTATTTTTTTTTCAATGGAACGCGTCGTTTTCGAGTTATTTCCAATTTTACCTGGAGAAATTTGACGAAAAAATCATTAATTTCAAGAATAATCCCAATGCGTCTCTGAATTAAATATCATCGAATATTATTCCTTCTCTGGTCTTTAAACGAGTTTACAATGTTGTCACAATATTTATCAACTTTGTCGAGATATTTTAATGATAAAATTCCACAAATGTGGGAGATAAAATTGAACACCAAGGAGGATTTAGTACGCACAGTTTCTATCTAAAATTCATAGCTACCGGTCCATATTGAAGTTAAATGTCGAAGAAATACAAAATTCGGATATAAATGATGAATCTCGATACAAACTTATTAAATTGAAATTAATGAAAAATAATACGGTACCTGATAATCTGTGGTGATGTTTCTATCTAAACAACATCCTCTTGGAATTTTATAAACTCGACACTGTTGAAATTATATTAATTCAATTGCAACAATGAATTCTTCCATTAGTGTGATCAATAATCAATGTGGAAATAGAAAAAACACACTATTTATAAAATATTTATTCTCTTAGCTATCGATTTCGGCTAAAGAGCCATCATCAGGCCAGCTGAAACACAGAATTGAAAGCATGTACTACACTCATCTTCAAGAACTAAGGGGTTATCTTAAGATATTTCAGGAGGTTATATCAAGTATTTATTTTTTATTTTTTAGGAAAAGATAAGTGACCTCGAACTTTGACTCACCGTCGAATCGATGAAATAACACCAAAAGGATCTATATTTGAACCAACTTTAATAGTATTTTCAGGTCTTAAATGATTTCTTGTGAAAACTACGTTTCAATTTTTTTCTCTTCAATTACGTATGTGTCGAATCGTGAAACAAGGAGAAAAGAAACGGACAGAACGCGACCAGTCAAGGAAGGGGGGGGGGGGTCAAACAAGTTGTATCACCATGTCAGAAAGGGTAAAAACATAGAACAACAGATGAAGGTGAAAAATTATATTATTCCACCAAATAAACTCTATAAAGATTTAAATATATGTCTACCAGTAAACTCCGATATATCGTTTAGAAGATGGTCGTTGTTTTTATTCTTGAGAATCTCGTATTGTTCTAAGAGAACTAGTTTTCTATAATTATTTTCCCTATGTATCAAAGACAAATTCTCTATTGTGGTCTTATGCTTATTTTCTATCAAGTGGCAACCCAGAGCTGACTTAGGTTGGTTCTTTACATGTTCTTTAAATCTTATTTTGGCTGCACGAGTTGTCATGCCTATATAAAAAGAGGGACATTCACCACATTCAATCTTATATATTCCACTATAACAGCTATTTTCAGTCTTAGATTTATTGTTAACTAGCAAGTTTTCTAAAGTTGGATGTCGTCTATTGACCATCAGATAATTATATTTCCTCAAGGTAGAATTTATTCTATCATTGAATCCCTCAAAAAATGGGATAGAAACGTAATTTTGTTTGATCGAAATATGGGGGTATATTTTCTTCAGAAGTATTTTTCTTTTTATGTATTTTAATATGTCGTCAATGTATGATTTGGGAAATTGATTGGATTCTGCAATTTTGTATATTGTGTTTATAGAAAAGACACTTGCATTTTTCAATGAGAATAACATCAAGAAAGTTAAGAATAACCCCCTATTGAAATTCACAAACAAAACTAATAACACTATAAAAACTTCCCTTCCAACCCTACATAAATTCGGTGAAACAATATTCAGTATCAAAGAGAGGAATCCCCAGATACCTAGACTATATAGCCTGATAAAACTCCATAAACCCGAAAAGAGCATAAGACCCATCACTTCAGCAGTCAATTCACCCACCCACAAGATATCCAAATTCCTAAATAGATTAATAAGCAGAGAATTTAAAATAAAGTCCCAATTCTCTATAAAAAACTCACTAGAACTCATAGAAGATCTAAAATCCCTCAAGTTAGACCCCCTCAGACGATATTTTCTGATATCATTCGATATTGTCAATTTATATACGAACATTCCAATAGATGACACACTTTGTTTGTTGAACAATATCTTATGTGAGCTTCTAGAGAACAACAACCAATTTAATTTAGAAACAGCTGATATAGATAATATCATGTATTTAGCCAAGATTGCTACTGAGCAAAATTTTTTCATTTTCGAAGATACGGTTTATTCGATGAAAGATGGTGTACCTATGGGTTCCCCATTTAGCGGCCCAATGTCAGAAATATATGTAAGTAATGTGGAAGATCAGATTATGCGTTTACCCCAAGCACAATATATAACACTTTGGAAGAGATATGTCGATGATATATTTTGCATATGGTCGGGAACTGAAGATGATTTGAACACCTTTTTCAACACTTTAAATAATAAATTCAAAATCAAGTTCACTCTAGAAAAAGCGTTGAATGATTCCTTAAACTTCCTAGATTTGAAAGTCAGCCTCACTGAACATAATACATTCGCATTCGATATTTATAGAAAACCAACACAGACAGATGCTATCATTCCCTTCAAATCATACCACTCAACCCCCATTAAAAATTCAACTTTTATGTTCCTGTTTTACAGACTTTTGAATATCCCACTGTCTACTATAAACTATAATAAAGAAATAAACACAATATACAAAATTGCAGAATCCAATCAATTTCCCAAATCATACATTGACGACATATTAAAATACATAAAAAGAAAAATACTTCTGAAGAAAATATACCCCCATATTTCGATCAAACAAAATTACGTTTCTATCCCATTTTTTGAGGGATTCAATGATAGAATAAATTCTACCTTGAGGAAATATAATTATCTGATGGTCAATAGACGACATCCAACTTTAGAAAACTTGCTAGTTAACAATAAATCTAAGACTGAAAATAGCTGTTATAGTGGAATATATAAGATTGAATGTGGTGAATGTCCCTCTTTTTATATAGGCATGACAACTCGTGCAGCCAAAATAAGATTTAAAGAACATGTAAAGAACCAACCTAAGTCAGCTCTGGGTTGCCACTTGATAGAAAATAAGCATAAGACCACAATAGAGAATTTGTCTTTGATACATAGGGAAAATAATTATAGAAAACTAGTTCTCTTAGAACAATACGAGATTCTCAAGAATAAAAACAACGACCATCTTCTAAACGATATATCGGAGTTTACTGGTAGACATATATTTAAATCTTTATAGAGTTTATTTGGTGGAATAATATAATTTTTCACCTTCATCTGTTGTTCTATGTTTTTACCCTTTCTGACATGGTGATACAACTTGTTTGACCCCCCCCCCCTTCCTTGACTGGTCGCGTTCTGTCCGTTTCTTTTCTCCTTGTTTCACGATTCGACACATACGTAATTGAAGAGAAAATAATTGAAACGTAGTTTTCACAAGAAATCATTTAAGACCTGAAAATACTATTAAAGTTGGTTCAAATATAGATCCTTTTGGTGTTATTTCATCGATTCGACGGTGAGTCAAAGTTCGAGGTCACTTATCTTTTCCTAAAAAATAAAAAATAAATACTTGATATAACCTCCTGAAATATCTTAAGATAACCCCTTAGTTCTTGAAGATGAGTGTAGTACATGCTTTCAATTTTGTGTTTCAGCTGGCCTGATGATGGCTCTTTAGCCGAAATCGATAGCTAAGAGAATAAATATTTTATAAATAGTGTGTTTTTTCTATTTCCACATATATTAATTCACTTCACATATTTATCACATTAGAACTATAATCCACTGAATGTATTCAGAACTTCACGTAATGTTTACAGTTTGTTCAGAGACCCAGGTTTGTTATTGTTTATAGTTGGCCTCCAGATAAACCAATAATTCGGTTTTCGCTCTACGCGTGCGTGGTAAAATTTGGCGGCAAAGTCGATTTATGATGAAAACGGCAGACTTCATATTTATACCACGGTACACAAATGTATCGTAATTTATACTATGTTTCGTAAAAAACTCTTAGCCTCAATGAAAATAGCAGCAAGCTGACAACATCTTCTTGAAATTTCTGTGCAAAAATTCACAGAATCGTATCAAATTAGATTAGGTTAGGTTGTTTGATAATAAACCTAAATGGAAAGTCTTTCTTCATGATATTGTTTGGGAATTTCGAGGAAAGTATGAACAAGTTATTAGTGTTTACAAACTAATCCGTAGAAAAATCGAAGGAGGAACTTATTTTGGTGGAATAAATGTGGCTTTTCAGTTGCAGATATAATCCGATGAAACTAACTGTTTTTGTTGAAATTATCGTGTTTGCAACATTTTTATTCCAATAAGGTTATTACTTGAGTATTCCCTGAATGTATAAACTCAATTCCTATCGAGAAATATGAACTTTGAATCAATTCCACAGTATCATTTCAGGGACGTAATTAGCACAATTTTTTTTCAAATGGCTATATCTTTTTAACAGAGCCGAATTCGGAAAAATGGAAAATGAAAAAAAGGTTTCTTTTGACCTCAAGAATCTTCAGTTAAAATATATGTACAAGTCAAAGACTCACCCTGTATAGTCCAAAAACGAGGCTCTCTGTAGCTATAGAGTGGAAACCCTTCTTTCTACGAACGAAAATAATGTCTTTTCATGCCCGCAGCTGAGAGTCTTCGACAAGAAACCGAGAAGGCTCTATATTGCAACAGACAGTCAATCAGCATTTAGAGCTGTGGTTTCTGGAAGCCGTTGCCTAATGCCTACCTGAAAATGCTGCAATTTTAATAAGCAATAGGCCAGAGACATTTAAGTGACTCTCTTGTAGTTGCCAGAACACTGTGGCGTTCAGGGTATCGAGAAGTCGGTCAACCTGCAAAGGGTTCTTAACAGGTTGAAACCCTGTGGTGTTTGGACAACTATGAGGCAGCGTTAGAGCAATGGGAGATGCAAACATGATACTCCTCTGAAGAACTTCGCCAGGATTGAAACATCCTACAGGCTCTGTAGAGTTTTTGTCGCCACGAAAAAACTTAAACATTACAGTCCACCAGTTCGTTGTTTCGTATATTGAGGACATTGAACAAACTGTCCCAGAGCTACAGCACTTCTGATCCAGATCGTACTTGTTGCAATATAATGGAAACCAAAACCACCAGACCTTCGCCGACATTCAACCTAGACTCACGCGATAAATGAAGATGTAAGACTGAAATACTACTCTTTTCTTCAGAGAACGGTATGAGGGTTGATCAAAAATATGGATGTTATCACAAGACATAGAATTCGTCGTATTTGGCCTAACTCCATACAGCCTCTAAATATTGCAGAGAGCAAAACCAGAATTGTCTTGAAGAACTCAGACTGATCCCTCCAGAAGGCGGAAGATCAGAGCTCTCGGAATTCAGCCCTAAAACAAACCCATCGAGATTTATATTATGGGATGAAGATATTTCGGATATTTTCATTTGTATTTGCATCCAAATAACCCTAGAAACTGTTCTGAATTTTATACGCACTGAAAAACGACAACCGATGCAGATTTTTCAGCAACATCTGTCGAGTCATCAGCCAATCATGAAAACGATGAATTGATACACTCGCCTCTGACCAATGAATTATCACCAAAACATTTTTCAACTGCATTTAAAATTCAACGGAGGCCATTTCACACCACCATGGCACGCCACGCAAAAATCTAGCTCAAAACTTCCGAACGCCCTGCATATATTGCAAGTCCAATATATCGTCAGCCACCGTTTTTAGCTTATAGGCGATAAAGAGCCCCGATGTAAATCCAATAGGTACTCACTGCTCTTCTCTTGATGTTCCAAATAATAATGAAATTTGCAACACACAGAAGGGATTCACAGGCGATTATGAACACATTTAAACATCATCGACTCAGTTGGATTTTTTCCATTCCCCAAAAAACATAACCATTTCGCTGAACATACTAGTTGGTCCTACAGCTCTACAACATATGGCTAAAATCTGCCCATGTTTCATGCCATACATGCTCATCATTTATGGTAACATGTTTAGCGTCATCTAAACATATAGTCCATCCAAGAATTATTGACATCAAAGCAGGCCGTGAAAGTCCCAGTCGCAGCTTTATTTTTGGTTACAAAAAAGTAAATAGAAATTTTCTCTGCTTCCATCATAGCAAGAGAATTATAGAAATAACCTCAAAATTAAATGGTATTTTTTTTAATGCAGGCATTCATAACATGAAAATGTTTCCAATCATCACATACGATTACCATCCAGTGAACATGTATACCCGCACTATATTATTTTCATCTTGTATTGATACAGTTTCGATCTCACGATCAATTATAGGAGGATACAGCTTGGAAATTCTGGTTCGATAACGAAAGATATCATGGCTGATTAAAAAGCATGGTCTTTTCCAATGTTGAATATGAATATTCGCTAAACCAGAAAAAGCTAGTTAATAATTCGAAGCGTGTTACTGCAAAGTGAATGAATTGGGAAAATTGTTATAGATATCAAGACATAAACAAAACAAAACAAAACGAATGGATGGATCTATCAAATTTTTGAAGAATTATGTCATAAAACTGCAATTTCATGACAAATTTCAAAATTTGTGAACAATGAATGTGTAAAAAAATGTAATGAAAAATGTAAATATTCTAAATATTTTCGATATTCTTTTTCAACAACCTCAACTGTCTTTATTTCCTCATCTGGGCAGACCTCGTCATGTTCATAATGAAAGGTTTTATTTATGCCAGCAATATATTTTGCTTCCCTTAACCTGGCCCTGTTGCGTCGATCGGAAGAGATGATGATCCCAAGAAGCAATGTCTGGGCTATATGGCGGACGTAATATGTAATCGAGCATTATATTGCTGCAACCATGTTGTGTCTATCCATCCATTTGGGCAATTTTTCCTGCAACGCTTGCCTCAAAAGAAGGTATACCCCCTCTGATCATTCTGTTCGATTGTAGTTGCTCACAATACCAGCATGATCTTCTTGCCATGATGAGGCATGGACTTGGCTTTTTGGATGATCGTAATGAACCCATTTTTTATCGCCAATCATTGCAAAACCTTTTTGATATCGAAGCAGTTGTTCACACGTGAAAAAACTAGGTTCGAAAGTTCTTGGCTTCCCAGTTTCTTACCTTCAGGCCTTCCCATTGCTTTTGATTGATGGATATTGGCTGATTGAGTGGCTCAAAGTGTTCCGCGAGTTTCTTTTGCTCTTGTCATGAATCTTCATCGATCCTCGCCTCTAATGGCCATCATTAATAAACTCTTCTAAAATTTACCACCAAAAGACATCAGAATATCAGATTGAGATTGTCAATCCAGATCCAGTTTCTTTAACGCTGCACGAGCCTTCCCTAGTTTTTCGAACTTTGAGTTACTATACGCTCAAGAAAAACCTGTCCACTATGAACAACCTACAATCCTCAAGAGCTCCACTACCTCGATTGTATCAAGAGTACATATTATATGTATAGAAGAAGTTAGATAATTCTGTGGATCTCACAGGCCCTGACAGACATAGTCATCTCACAGACTTCAACGTTTTGAGAACGAAATATCTCCCGCAGAACAGTCAAAAGCGTCACAGACGACTGGACCTGAAATTATCTTGATTACCGCAGATACAGAGTTAATTGACGGCCTGTCCGAATCACCTGGTATTTTCGCATGAGGGGCTCCTATCCCTCCGCCCCCTTTTATCCTCTGACACGCCGACTACAAATTGTCCGCTGGGACTTCTAACGCATGAACTCCGGGCCAATTACAGCAATTACCGTTCACTAAATCACTAAATCTTGAAACAGATTAGTCGTTAACGAAACCGCCAAGCCTGGTTTATGTCGCTCCAGGAAGAGCCGGGTCGTTCCTCCTCCTTCGGAAGGAGTCGGAGGAGGAGTAGGAGTACCCCCAAGTTCGCCGTAGGACCGCAGTAACATATTTCAGGCTGTCGTTTCGATTTAGTGCGAATGCGGAAGGTCTGCTGGCTGTTGCTGGTCTGAATTATCATTGGCTCATCAGAGTTATTAATTATGTAGCCGGAAGTTCTGGAGGTTATTCATGACGGCGGTCGGATGAAGATGCGTTGCCGAGATGAAATTTGGAGCGGTTGGGGTATGTTGATTTCATGGGGGATGTTTTACGTATGGGTGAATTCGGGAATTAACAAGTCGTTTTCGGCAATGAATGATACGAATGAAGGGAAAGGGACTGAAAATATTCATCTCACTGTTTTTAAACTTGACGCACACTTTTAACATTTCCACTATTCATTCGAAACTTTACAAGAATCGTTTTGTGGTCACCATAACTTCACCGGTTCACAAAACTGTATATAAGAATAATTATTTTTTGGTGGTATCATCGAAGTTGACTCTTCTGTCCAACGTTTCAGTAACCAATCTTCGGTCAAATTGAGAATACACAGGGTGAGTCTTTGACTTGTACATATATTCCAACTGTAGCTTACTCTCATCAAACGAAACACTTTTTTCCTATACCATTTTTCAAAATTTGGTTTGGTTTGGGAGATAGAGGGTGTCGAAAATCCATGAAAAAAACACTTTTCTGTTTATAACTTCGGAACCGTTATTTCGAATGAACTGAATTTTGGTTGAGTTTTTACTCTATTCATAATGCCTATTCCTCAATCGCAACCTATTCAATATCTCTACTAGTATAAAAGTTACAGGGTAGTCGACTCATCAATACATGCTAAAACACCATAAAACCACTTTAAAAAGATAAACGGTTCATATTTTCGAAAGAATCAATCATTTGAGAAACTAAAAGTATTCCTATTTTTTTCAATAAAACGCGTCGTTTTCGAGTCATTTCCAACTTTACCCGGAGAAATTTGACGAAAAAAATCATTGATTTCAAGAATAATCTGAATGCGTCTATGAATTAAATATCATCGAATATTATTCCTTCTCTGGTATTTAAACGAGTTTACAATGTTGTCACAATATTTATCAACTTTGTCGAGATATTTTAATAAGAAAATCTCACAAATGTGGGAGATAAAATTGAACACCAAGGAGGATTTAATACGCACAATTTTTATTGAAAATTCATAGTTATTGGTCCATATTGAAGTTAAATGTCGATGAGATACAAAATTCGGATTTGAATGATGAATCTCGATACAAACTACAAATTAAATTGAAATTAATGAAAAATAATACGATACCTGATAATCTGTGCCGATGTTTCTATCTAAACAACATCCTCTTGGAATTTTTTAAACCCGACACGGTTGAAATTATATTAATTCACTTTTCACTTGACATAATAATCACATTAGAACAATAATTCACTGAATGTATTCAGAACTTTACATAATGTTTACAGTTCGTTCAGAGACTCTGGTTTGTTATTGTTTATAGTTGGCCTCCAGAGTCCAGATAACCAATACATACTTCGGCTTTCGCTCTACGTATGCGTGGTAAAATTTGGCGGCAAAGTCGATTTATGATGGAAACGGCAGAATTCATAGATATTTATACCACGGTACACAAATGTATCGTGATTTATACTTCGTTTCGTAAAAAATCCTTAACCTCAATGAAAATATCAGCAAGCTGACAACATCTTTTTCAAATTTCTGTTCAAAAATTCACAAAATCGATACAAATTAGATTAGGTTAGGTTGTTTACTAACAAATCCGAATGAGAAGTCTTTCTTTATGATATTGTTTGGGAATTTCGAGGGAAATATAAACAAGTTATTAGTTTTTACAAACTAATCTGCAGAAAAATCGAAGAAGGAACTCAAATATGGCTTTTTAGTTCCAGATATAATCCGATTAAACTAACTGTTTTTGTTGAAATTATCGTGTTTGCTACATTATTATTCCAATAAGGTTAGTACTTGAGTATATTACATAAATATATAAAGTCAATTAATATCGATAAATATGAACTTTGAATCAATTACACAGTATCATTTCAGTTACGTAATTAGCACATTTTTTTTCAAATGGCTATATCTTTTTAACAAAGCCGAATTCGGAAAAATGGAAAATGAAAAAAAAGTTTCTTTCGACCTCAAGAATCTTCAGTTGAAATATATGTACAAGTCAAAGACTCACCCTGTATAGTATTTTAACGAGGATGATTTATTTAAGCAGACATAATTTAGAAAATCTGTCAAATTTAGAAGTTCAACTTTTTCATATCATTCATCATGTGTCGTTTTTCGGTTTGAATATACGGAATTGAATTTCAAATTTCTTTGAGTTTAGTTTGTGCTTGGTCATTTTTATATCAGTTTCAGATCATCATCTTCAGGTTGAATTTTATCATTAGTGTCCCGATATTTTGAGCTATACTGAGAGTAGATCCAAGTACATATAAGATGAATGAATTTTAGTAAAAACAGAATCTTTCTATCTCAAGTACCTACATACTTCATGCATTACTCGGACAAAATTAGATTGATTAAGCAGTCGGAGTCGTTGTTTTTACTTTATTAAGTTATTTATTTCAATCTTCAAAGATTCATTATTATTTCTATTCAACTGGAAAGTTGCTAGGCTACGACCATTACCAAAAAACAACAAAAAAGCAGCTACAGAACTATCGCACTGCTATCTCAATGGAAAAAGCTATCAACATCGAACTGATGAAATATCTGGAACGCTCAGAAATTACCAACGATGGACAACATGATTTCCGTCAACTGGTGACCTGCTCCCTTTTTCTCACAGTTATGACAGCAATCTACACCACCTACAATGTTGAAGTAAATGATTATTGAGTTGAAATGTGTATGTTTATTATAGAATTACAATTGTTATTTTTACAGTTACGCACAGGTTATATTTTGCTATGATCTCAGTAACTTATTGTGTTTATTTAATTCTGAATAAACATTATTATCATCATTATAATCCATTGAAAAACATGGTAAAACCTCAGCACTGGATGTCTCCACGGCCCATCCCCTTAGCTATGTTCTCTGACTGCTAGCTTATTCACAAACAGGTCTCTCCATGTGGTGGTCGATGGAGTTTCATCGGAGTCTCTACATATTGATGATGGTGTTCCACAGGTATCGATTCTGGCACCAACACTATTTCTGCTTCACGTCAACGATTTGTAGGAGGCAACTTCATGTCCAGTGACTGCTTTGCAGATGATGGTACCCTCCATACCGCCTTCTGTTTCAGAGTTTCATTACAAGATCGACCACTCAAAAACGAACAAGGAAGAATTGTTGATAACATAAATATAGACTAGGCAATCATTGAACGGGGATCCTATAACATGGTAGAATTCAATGCTCACAAAACACATGCAAGTCTCTTATCTAGAAATGCTTATCTCACTATATCCAATATAAGCTTGCTAGGATTAACCATACCTTTGAAGTCATCCATTTCAATGCTTGGTGCCACTGTTGACAATAACCTGTCTTTAGACAGTCACTTGGGAACAATTGCTAAGAGTACATCCTAGAAACTCAGTATTATGTTTCTTGGCGAGATTTTTTTCACTTTCAGCCAACGGCTTAGAATTTAGAGAACTGTTCCTATGTTTTTTTCCAAAAAAGGACAATCGGTCTCGCCGGTGATGTTGCGCTCAAAAACTCACTCACTTTTCTGGAACACCGTGGAGGAGTTAGCAACCTGTCTCCATTTCATAGATACTTTCATTGGCGATGATTTTCTGAATTATCAGCAATCCTATCTGCATCCCTCCCTGCAGCGATACCCTTAGGCTACGTCCGCATAGGCAGGAGGCTTGCTTAGCGCCTAGAGCCTAGCGAGTCACCTGGCGAGTCACCAAGCGAGTAGCTTAGTGAAACGAACGTTATAGAATGTACACAAATATGCACAATGAAGACTACAGTGGATCTAACATTACAGTTTTGGAATATAATGAAGAATAAACTAAAGAAAGAGTTTTCCTTGGAAGTCAGTTCTCATTGTAGTAGCCAGATTGCAAGCCGCTAAGCAAGCCTCTAGGCGCTAAGCAAGCCTCTAGGCGCTAAGCAAGCCTCTAGGCGCTAACCAAACCTCTAGGCGCTAAGCAAGCCTCTAGGCGCTAAGCAAACCTCCAGGCGCTAAGCGAGACTTCTGCCTATGCGGCCTCTCCTTAGGGATTAACCCCACATTCAATCTTCATACCAGTCATATCCCTACGTGGTCCCTTTGGTAACCTGCAGAACATCTCTTTTCAAGACTCTTTTATCCAATGAACAGAGATTCTCTAGAACTCATTGCCTAGGGAGCGATTTACTGAGGCATATGATCTACAGAAAGTAAGGAAAACACCAATGCCTTCCTTATTTCCTTGGATCTCACGATGTTCTCGGAACATAACAGGATATTCGTTTCGTTGGAATCAGAGCATGAAAAACGAGTTGACCAGTGATGGTGAGTATAAAAAAAGGTCTCTTCAGTAAATGAAGGCAACAAAATAGGAGTTTCAGATAATAAGGAATGATCGAACTAGACTCAATTTCCTAATGGTGCGTTTCACAAAGCATAATCACTGGTGAACAGTGATCAACGGCTTGATTCTCTGATTTTTGAACTGTCAAATCCAGTTGATTCTAGATCAACCTCCAATCACCAGTGATAACACTTTGTGAATCTCAGGGTATGACTTTCATTTTGTAAAATGTAAACTTGAAACCAAACATCAGTTTTTGAAGTTTTAGACGTTGTCTGCTACATGCTCCTATAACTGCATGGTCCTCCATAGATGGACACCAGAGAAAAACGCACATTGAAATTGTTTGAATTGAATATATGAAACCTATCACAATACAGAAACCATAAATTCAAAGTAAGTGAGTTTTGTGTCCTCCACGGTTTAACAGGGGGTATTGTTTGTGGGAATAAGGACAAATACTTAAGAACTTTCAAAATATATTTGGCGACGTTTCGCAGATTTTCATCTGCTTCATCAGGCCTAAAAAACACCATCGGTATTGAAAATCATGCATTACAATTTTGTATGACTCCTAAAGATCTGAAAGAAATCCTTGACATCATATCTTCATCACCTGATTATCGCCCACAATATCCAGTTTCTTTATGTAAAGTTTATTGAGAACATGATCCATTGTCGAAGTTGACTGTAAGTTATAATTCTCGTTGAAATTATTATGGAAGTGATCGTAGGTATTTTGAATTCGGATCAGAATAACCCCTTACACGATACAATTTGAATTTATGCAGGGGGTATTGTTTGTGGGAATAAGGACTATTTGGCGACGTTTCGCAGATTTTCATCTGCTTCATCAGGCCTAAAAAACACCAGAGGTGGCAAAAACATACAAAACAATAAGATAGAATTTACCTCTATAAATTTAAGCTCTATTGGAACACTTTGAACAACATTAAATGTTAACATCAGTCATTAAAATCAATAATTAAAATATCATAACCTAAAATACCACATAATATCATCTTTAGAAACGTCCGAAAAGGAATGTTCTAGAACAAGTCATAGAGTACCATTAACCTAAACAGTAACATTCAAAAACTCACCACAGATACACTGTCAAAACCTTGACCAACATTATTTCAAATTTTTGTACTTAGTTAATATGGAATTATATAATTTATTAAGATGTTCAGTGTCTGATCTAAAATTAACAGACTTATTAATATTTATATGTATCATTTCCAAGATGTTTCTTTTTTTAAAATGTTCTTCATTGTCTAAGATCTTAACATTTGAAAAATCAAATTTATGGTCATCTCTGAAATAATGGGAACATAAAGCAGTCTTTTCACTATTTTTTACATCTCTTATATCACATCTATGTTGATTAACTCTACTTTTTAAATATTGCCTAGTTTGGCCCACATACAAACTATCACAGTCTAAACAAGGAATCCCGTATACAACGCCCCAAATCTTATTTTAAAGTTCCGTATATACCAGTTCTCTCACAGAAGATTAAGAGAACTCTTAAAATAGATAATAATGAATTAGTTTTTTATAATAATAAAACTGTTGCCTCATTATACAATAGCAGAATTAAAGATCCTATTGACAATGAACTTAGATCGGGCGTTGTATACGGGATTCCTTGTTAAGACTGTGATAGTTTGTATGTGGGCCAAACTAGGCAATATTTAAAAAGTAGAGTTAATCAACATAGATGTGATATAAGAGATGTAAAAAATAGTGAAAAGACTGCTTTGTGTTCCCATTATTTCAGAGATGACCATAAATATGATTTTTCAAATGTTAAGATCTTAGACAATGAAGAACATTTAAAAAAAAGAAACATCTTGGAAATGATACATATAAATATTAATAAGTCTGTTAATTTTAGATCAGACACTGAACATCTATATAATTCCATATTAACTAAGTACAAAAATTTGAAATAATGTTGGTCAAGGTTTTGACAGTGTATCTGTGGTGAGTTTTTGAATGTTACTGTTTAGGTTAATGGTACTCTATGACTTGTTCTAGAACATTCCTCTTCGGACGTTTCTAAAGATGATATTATGTGGTATTTTAGGTTATGATATTTTAATTATTGATTTTAATGACTGATGTTAACATTAAATGTTGTTCAAAGTGTTCCAATAGAGCTTAAATTTATAGAGGTAAATTCTATCTT
Source organism: Adalia decempunctata (assembly GCA_951802165.1). Classification (NCBI taxonomy): domain Eukaryota; kingdom Metazoa; phylum Arthropoda; class Insecta; order Coleoptera; family Coccinellidae; genus Adalia; species Adalia decempunctata. Next base: position 21,279,035 of record OX637701.1, read on the forward strand.
ATTGTTTTGTATGTTTTTGCCACCTCTGGTGTTTTTTAGGCCTGATGAAGCAGATGAAAATCTGCGAAACGTCGCCAAATAGTCCTTATTCCCACAAACAATACCCCCTGCATAAATTCAAATTGTATCGTGTAAGGGGTTATTCTGATCCGAATTCAAAATACCTACGATCACTTCCATAATAATTTCAACGAGAATTATAACTTACAGTCAACTTCGACAATGGATCATGTTCTCAATAAACTTTACATAAAGAAACTGGATATTGTGGGCGATAATCAGGTGATGAAGATATGATGTCAAGGATTTCTTTCAGATCTTTAGGAGTCATACAAAATTGTAATGCATGATTTTCAATACCGATCTGTTTGTCTTGCACAAGCTGATGAAGCGGAAAACTCTCCGACTTGAATCACCGAAACAATATTACCGCACTGAATAAAGTCTCTTCAGAAGAAAAACATAGCCTATTTCACTCCTACTGTTCAAAATTGATACTTTTTATTTCATAAACCACAAAGTTTATATATAGGATGGGCTTACTCGGTTGAGGATTAGACCGAGATTTTCTGTGCTCTGTGCGATTCTATGGCTGTTACAAAAATCCCACAAGCATATACCTGCTCGGTTCGACAAGATACCTGTCGTCAGTCGCATTGTTTTTACACGGCTTAGCTCGAAGCCCTTAACAAATACTTTCCACGTCGTCGGCCTTTAGTTCGCCACTCTTTACAAAGTGAATTCGTGTGATAAGAACATTTACCCTGCACAACACCACATGAAACCAGACAGAAGCAGGTACGTAACTTTTAGTCTGAACAACCGTAATTCCTTCAGTATTTGCTTTGTGGTATTAATTTCAATTCTATCAAACATCCATTTTTTTCTTTAATTCTCGAGGCGATAAGAATTGGTACAGCAGTCCATTTCTTCTCTCCAAAAGAGCTCGTGTATATTATTTACCTACAATTCATACCAATCTAACGATACCTGATTTGTTCAAATCGATTCAGCCGTTCGGGATGTCGACCATAAAAAGAAATAGACATACATACAAACATAAAAAAATCACCCTACTTCTGGCACAGAGGGATAAAAACTGCCATTGCTTGAATGAAATTAAGAAAATAGATGGAAAATCATGAAATAATCTAACATTGTCTTACAAAAAGATTCTCGCCATTCAGCTTATTAATAACGCTCAAGTTGAATTTCCCAAAAGAGATTCCGATATATGGTTGAGAGGAGTATCGATGTTTCCCGAATAAAAGAATTTTTCAGTTCGTGAAATCCCAAAAGAAGTCTGAAAAAACGTGCCGTTTGTGATGACAGGGGTAATAGGACGAAGTTCTCGTAATCCTGGCACATAATGGTCAACTACACCTTAGCTATACTTGAATGGGTTCAAATAAACCCCTTAGTCAGCTTATAGCTACTCGATTCGAAATACCTGACCGTCCCGCCGAAGCATTCTCCCGTGAGACTTGACACCCCTCCAACTTTGCTGCTCAATCTTGAATGGAGCACAGGAGCTGAACCAATCATATGAGGAGGTGAACTTCTTCGAATAAGTATGCTTTATAGTGTGTAACTTCGAAATTGTATATAAGTAGTTCGGGAAAATTTGGATATTGGGTTATTGCGTGGCAGAACTTGAAATCACACGGTCATATCTTCAACTGGATCGGTTCTGATAATGTGGGAAGTTCTCAGAGCCTCATGTAGCTCGCTCCCACTCGAGTAGAGATCTCAGGCAACAAAGTAGATAAAATATTTGAGGAAGGATTAAGTCTTGATTCCATGAATATTGCAGCAACATGCAATTATGAGTAACTTTTATTCTCAGCGGAATTCATCCAGCTGCAAACAGGATAACTCCCGAACGAAAAAATCTACTAACTTGAAATTTTCATGGCAAGTTTGGATCTCGAATGCTGTAGTAGAGTTCGTTAATGGGGAAACTCGGCTAGGGGTTCCATAATTTCGAAATGTTATTCTTCTGATGATTCCGAAACCACGGATCCATAGATGGATAATGCTGTCTAATATTTTTTCACTAGAATGCTTCGCACCTGGAAAATGCAAATCTACTAACAAGGTGGGGAGCTCAAAAGCTCCAGGCTCCAGATAATGCTTTTGAGTGATCAACTTTATTTTTGACTCAAATTCACTTCTTTGAACCAAGCCACAGGTGTTGCTAGCTCATCAATAATGCCAAAGTACACTGCTCCATAAGAGTTAGGAATATCGTATTCCATCGTTTTTGAAAGTATGTAATCTTCAGGAAAATCCCTCAATAACAACCTAAATCGATCCAATAAGAATCAGTATGAGACATTTCGTCAATGTGGTCGCCTTTTTTCTGAAGTTTGGTTCTTTGCATAATATGCTTCATGAATGTTCTTATTTTAAAATTAAGTCAGTTTATCAACGGCTTCGATTTGAAACGAGTTTTCTGAAAATGCCAAGAAGTAAATTACCAAACGATGAGGCTAATAGGGCTATTGGAATGCTACAGGGTGGCCTAACTCAGGTTGTTGTAGCGGCAAGGCTCGAAGTCAGCCAAAGTGTGATATCTCGACTTTGGAATAGGTTCAGGGAGACATGTTCCGTGTTGGGAAGACCAAGGCTTGGTGGGCGACAAAAAACAACACCTTCTAAGGATCATTTCATCACTCTTTTGGCGAGAAGAAACCCTACATCTACGTGTAGCATGCTACGGAATACTCTTCAAAATGCAGATGGGGTCCAAGTTTCCCCCTAAACCATCAGATGACGTTGGAGAGAGGTGAATCTAGGTTCTAGATGTCCATTAAGACGAGTTCCATTTACACGTGACCATGAGCGCCAAAGACTGGAATGGGCAAGGCAACATATCAATTGGAACGATCAATGGCGTAGTGTCCTTTTCACTGATGAATCCAGATATGGACGATTTTCAGATTCTCTAAGAAAAAGGATATGGGCAATCCCACGCATGCCCCGTAATCGTCGCTATGTCCAAGAAGTCCATCCATTCCGAGGGGGTAGTGTTATGGAATGGGCCGGGATATGTTTCCACGGGCGCATAGATCTACACATTTGTCCTGGGAATATAACTGCTTCACACTATAGGGAGCATGTCATTGACAATGTTGTGCCAAATTTTCACGCTGCTATTGGTGAAACTTTTCAATTTCTGGACGATAACGCTTGACCGATCTGTGCAGCCATAGTTGAGAATGCGCGCGAGGAGCTTGGTATTCCACATGCATGGGATATGCTCCAAAGAAGATTACATAATCATCAACCTACCCTAGAATCCTTAAATGATCTGAGAGAGCTTCTGCCCCGTTTATGGAACCAAATTCCTCAAGAAATGTTCAACAACCTCGTGTGTAGTATGCAAAGAAGATGTCAAGCTGTTATTGATGCACGTGGAGGCCATCTGTTGTATTGATAGTCTTAAAATGCTTGAATTCTCTGGGAATAAAATTTCGTTATTTTACTCGATTTTTCTCAACCAGCCTGTATACGCTGCAGACCTACAGGCTAAAATTAATATGAATTTTCATCACAAAAATCATATTTTAACTATATTGTTTTGCAATTTAAGTCAGTATCCCTAACTCATGTGGAGCAGTTTATTTTGTATAACGATATGAAAAGGTGAAAGCGCTTTTCTTTGATACTTTGTTTGTTGAATCATGTCAGATGTCAGATCTACATAATTGAGAAACCGAAAAACTTCACACTTGCATCTAGACAAATTATTCAGATATAATGGCACAGGAAAAAAGTGCCTTTATGTCTGAAATCATGGCGTCAGCACCATTCGCGGTAATTGGCAAAAACGAAGGAACTGCGATAGTCAAATTTTATGCCATTATAGTAATTGCATCGCTCCGGTTTCGAATGGGAAACCTTTCGCCATTTCTATTCTGAAAGTACGTAACTCGGTTAAGAAATCAGCATCAATATCGCACTGCGGCTCCTGTGCTTGTGGAGAACCCACTGTTGTAGCCTCAGGGTAGTCAGCGTCGAAACAAAATGAGCGACACAAAGTTCCCTCAGGCTCTAAAAAGGTGATCGCTGCCTGCTTTGATGGAGAGGGAATACATTATTCCGTTGCCATATCAGGAAAATCCGGAACTCGAAATTTTCCGGGTGGAAAATTGCGTGTGTTGCTGATTAACAAACTCCAAGTATATTCGGAAAATTTGAGTTTTATTCATTTGAATATTTAAAGCGATCAGTTGATGAATGTCCAGATATCTACGTAATACAGAACAAGTTAAACTCAAGATTATTTCAGAAGCTTAACAGATACTGAATGGTAATGAGGATAAAATATACCGAGTGAGATAATAAAGAGGACGACACCTAATAACAATGAACTCATCGAATAATATTCAGCTCAGGACAGAAAATAATAGTTTCAAACGCTAGTCTGACAATCATCAAATATGTTGACCGTTTACTCCATTCACAATTATAAAATCACAACTCTGGCCTTGAAAATTTGACACATTCCACTCTGTATCGAAGTTATGACGTTTTTCAAAATATTTTTATGTTCCAAACAAACACTATGTTGCCCTACATTCTTAGCGTATTTCACAGAATGTGCATTTATTCGGAAATGAATGAATTGGAAAAGATGTGATGGACTAAAATAATTAACGTTTATATGAATTGATAGAAAGGATTCCTCTTCTAGTTATTTGCATGAAAAGTACAAGAGAACACTGTTGAAATATATTATTTTTCGCCATGGAAGAAAATTGCATTGCTTTCAGATAATTTTCATATGCATGCTTGTGAAGATTTGATGTTTATAATCCTCTTGAACTGAAAGTGCTTGACTTGACGACATCAATTGTTGATTCTAATCAAGAATTCATTTAGAAAAATCTACCAAAGATATAAGATGAATTGATGGGTAATTTCAAGAATAATGTGAATTTTATTTTGTTGATAACTTCCTTAGAATCAATGTTGGGATATGAAACTCGGCTGCGTTTGTTCAAACAACATCTAAAGAATACATTTTTCACCATCTCGACCTTTGAAAGGCGTTTATTATAGGAGAATTAGGTCTAAGTTCCACCTCATTAGTGAGGTGCCTAACTTTTGCAAATCTGCTCAGATATCGCCAAATTTTTTGGAAAGCCTGAAAAATATCATCCTAATCGACCTCTCGAGGCTCCATCCGATCCATCTACTGCGATATCGGTCCAAATAACAGCTTTTTCAACGAAATTCCCGTGTACCCCTTTTACCTCGAAATGTAAACATTCGTCCTGGTCTTGAAAATCATCCTCACGCTCCAAACTGGTGCTAAAAACAATAAACATACGTTAATCTTGGATATTCGACGAAAAACTCACCTGCAAATATCGATTAAATACCAAAAATCTGCGAACAATTTGTAAACCTAACAAAATGTGGAATATCTTTGATACTTTCACCTTGATGTAAACAAAGAAACTGGCGTTAATTGTCATTAACGATATTTTCTGTGCGCGCACTGACTTTTCATCATATGTTCTGTGCTTTTCATCAGGTGCACCAACTCCTGAAAACGAAACCATGACCTCCTATGTGATTAAATAAAAGTGAATGGAGTATAAGCTTGTCGGAAAAATCCAACTCTCGTTCCAAATGAATGTTATATGTCGAAGAAGAATAAATGTATTTCTTATTCGAATTTCAAAAGCACTTCAGAATAAACGTCTACATTTGAAGAGAATTTCACCTCTGATTTATGAGTATCAGTGAAGATGATATAACGTCAAAGCCATATTCGACCTTGGTGCCATCCACGAGTTCCTCTCATACCGCTCCGGTCGAAGATAGATTTCGATGCCAACGATGGCCCCACTCTGGGTGACCATAGGATCTCCTTCTTTTATGGAAGAATCTACTTGTTGGAGTTTCAATTTATTGAATATAATTGAGATACCTGCTGTCATTTTAATTCCATCGGCTTCTGTTAATAGTCTACTTCTCCATGGGATTTTCAAGGTATCAGCTTTTCATATTTTTTGGCGCCGTATCTCATTTTAAACATGGGATGTAAAGTGATTGTGGTAATCATCTTATTGCTGAGGGGAAGCTGATTCTAATTTACCACCATCTGGAAATTCTACTGTGAACTTCCTGTTCTGTCGACGGAAGGAATTGATGCGAATCATCGAAGACGTTCATTTTGTGGTGAATGACTTTCGTCTGGCGTTTTAGTATCGTTGGCAATAGTCCTATACGCCTTTGTATTCGAATTCAAATAAGAATTGATAAGAATAAGAGCTTAATAAATTGGTTTGTACACATGATTTGGAATTAAATAAGAAATACGAATGGACTAACAAAATGCAGCTCTTTTGACAGCGATTCGGGAAAATAAGATTAAATTATCTTCAAGGGTAAAATTTGAGTATTTTTTTCGTCTTCTTATTCTTTATATTATCTTATATACGCTTCCATTGGAATACACAATGTTCATCTTCCTCATTATTTTCTCATTGGCATCTTCCCAGGAAGCACATAATTTTCCACGATATCTCTGAGATGTTACACTGCGAATCTTATGAGGTGTCCTGTTGTGATCTCCCAGAGATCGCTATGTGATGTTCCTAGACGAAATTCTCGATTTATTTTTTTGTGATCTCTCAAAGGTGTCACGAATGTCAGAACGAGGGCACTCAGAACACGGAATTCGAAATACAAGCTCCCGAAAATATCCTGAAAACAACAAAAACAAGAAATTCTTATGTCAAGTTTATACCAAGCGAAAAACATCGAGCATTTTTGTTTCGTGTGATTAGGATCTGGGAAAAGACCTTCGTCTTGTTTCAATCTCAACTAGTTTAATTTCATCTGTTGAGCAGAAGTGTTCGCGAAGCTTTATATTGTCTAGACATATCGTAACACAAGGAGGATTTGTGATAGAGATAAGATAATTAGAAATTATGATATTTGATTTCTAAATAAGATCTCCTCACAAGAGAGTTCCCAGAGAACTCTTGACGATATCCTACGTGGATATTTTAAAAACAAGCCACACTGAGAGTTCGCATACACCTTCCTCGGCGAGGACTTTGAGAACTTCTTATTAACCTCCTCATTGCGAGATGTATAAGATATTCTCAAACAGGTCACATTGCGAGATGTGTGAGAAGTTTCTACACAGGCGGCTTTGCACAGGTATATACAGGTCGCATTGCGAAATGTGATTAGAACATCAAAAACTAAATTTGATTTGTCCTATTCCTATGATGAGAATCTGTATATTAGCTATATTATTGAATTGAACTACACAACAAACAGTGTTAGAAGTTATTCATTATTTTCGGCTGCAACAGAAGGTAAACTTAAACAAGCGAATAAATCCTTCAATCTTTATTATCAACAAATTGCAACAAAAAAATTGTGAAAAAAATTATTCAAAACATTATATTTTTTTCTTCCTCTGGGTACAATCTCTCAGCCAACGTATGCAGTGTTGCCACCCTCCGTACCTACACGTTCGGAAAAAATCGGTAGATTTTTGGAAAAAATACCTTTTCACATATTTTTTTGTGTTATTTAAGTTGAAATACCATTTATCTGAAATATTGGGCAAGAAGGTCATTTCACGAATGAAGCAAAATTTATTTACAAAATCAATGTTCGAAAAACTAATCTTCCGAACAAAAAATGAGTATTCTGAAAAAATAAATAGGTATTCAAAAAATTAACACCTATTGAAAACAGCAAAAATGCTGAAAATAAACGCATGTACATCAAATTGCTTGAAAAAAATATAGGTTTGTCAACGTTTACCTCAACTAATGTAGCAAATTATGGTATGCTCAGGAAATCTTAAAAATAATATCGTGAGAATCATGATTTCCTAGAATATCAGAACATATTTTCACTCCATCAAATTTCGGTAGATTTATGTGCTTTTTCGTTAGATCGGTAGATTGAGAAGAAAATCGGTAACACTTTTGTAAGGTCAGTGGTTTGTACATTAATCAAAACGTGAATAAACATTGTGTCAAGTTCTTTTGGAGCAAAAATTGAACAAAGAGGATTTCAACAACAACATTTCAATGCCCATTTATATATTATTAGTTTGAAACAAAATGAGATATAATTCCAAACAGTTCCCGTAAAATGTCGAAGTTTTGTTTTATTACTATTGGAATTGCAATAATCGTTTCCACAGGAACTTGTAAACCATATACCTACTGAATACGTGATATTTATACTGGTTCACTTTCTGAGGTGAATTCAATCCATTCGTCTTGTATATTATCACAGTAATTGAATTTTTGATTTCTCGAATCAATACATACCATACTGTTTCCAGAAAATACCTGATATTTCAAATTTTTCATTCAGATGAACCTTCGTGTGACACTGGAATGTTTTGATAAGAACTTGTGCCGCTTTGTTATTTCAGCATATAGGTATAGTCAATATTTTCTTGAAAATATTCAGATTCCTTGTTTTTCACAACTTTTATTCATTTATTTGTAGTCTGAGATACTTCAAATGAAAGTTTTTTCTAACTTGTCATTCTTATTTCTGTAGTTCTGTGGTTCATTCCCAGTCCTTGTTGAGATAGTAACTTCAGAGAAAGAAGAGTAAAGGAACAATACCATGAATATGTAATAATATGATTGAAATAGAGGCCATCATTTTGAATTGGATCCTTAATGAAGTTGACATGTGTTTGTTTCCATATTCCAATACCTTTTTTACATCACAAAATAATGCATGATTTTTGTATTTTATCCTAATTTTTGTATTCCATAACTATTCAGTTAAGGGATGTACCCAACAATCATTTAACAATACTTGGCTTTAATTATGAATTTAAGTTCATTATTTTCCAACATCCATCACAAAAAATCTGCTCTACCCACTCCCTGCTAATATCCCAATCTGATCTTCATGCGAGCTCTCAAAGTACTCGCCGCAGGAGGTGTATGATAATTTCCCACAGAGCTCACAGTGTGACTTGTTTGGGAATATCCACGTAGGATATCGCCAAGACTTCTCTGTGAGTTCTCAAATGGCAGATATTCGGAAGACATATTGAGCTATCAGCAACCTCTCAATGAAGCAACGAAATGCGTCACAAGTTACTCAAAAGAAGTGGCAGTACTATGATTTATGACTTGATCACAATTTATGATTCTACTGATAACTCCTAGGTCTCCCTAGGAGTTACTTCTGAGACCTAGGGAGACCTAGGAGACTCATCAGAAGAAACAAGCTTCCAAGCTTGTAGCTTGTACGAGTTAGGAGAATCAGTTGTGTTCTGTGTAGGCTTTGTTACTGCCTTTGGGATCTCTTTGTATTGCCTGGGTTATTTGCAGTATAACGTCTTTACATTCCAAAAAAAGATTCGATTGACGATTTTCAATATTCTTTCAATGTAAAAGGTATTGAGTTGATACTCTCTCTCCTCGAAACTGAAAACGAACATCCAATTTGCTATTATAGTAGCCAGATAAGGATTTCACTTTTCCATGAGGCAATATCCTTCACGCCCCGATGAATCTATTGTCTCTGATAGGTTTTACATATTGAATCGGCAAATATCTCGCTACCATATATCCGAAAATTCAATATGATCCGCTCCCTTTCTCACCTTGGAGTTTCAAACATCAGGTATGAATTTTGCATGAAGCCCATTCGTATATTATGCAATTCGAGCGAATAGCTTGCTTAGCCCTCTATCTTTCATTTCAATCTCTCTGTATAAGTTTCCCGTTTCTCAAGAATAAACGTATCAATCTCAATATACGATACCATTACGAGAGATGGAAAGTGTAATGAGTATAATGACCTTCCATTTTCTCTGCCGGCGACGAGACACATCTGTATTTCCCCGTTCTATTGCATTTTTATTAGCCGCGTATTCAGCAACTTCGAGGAAAGAAAAGTTGGGACAGGCTTCTCGAGTTCGCTCATTTCTTATTTCTACTTTGTATAAAATTCTTTTTGTAACTTTTCAATTTTGAATAATGAATTGCGCTGGCGAAAATATGTCCTATGCCGAGATGTCTATAAAATAATAATTCGAAGTGCAATATCTTCGATATAAAACTGTGCCGCACTGACTGCTCGTCGGATGCATTATAAGAGTTTCCACGGAAGAATATATAATACAATGATGAAGTAAGCAGAGTGTATCACAGAAATTATTGAGAAATACGAAGATATAATTCTCGAATTATTTTAAGACGGTACCGGCCCATTCGCCAATTTGTAGTATCGGTAACGTTTGACATCTCTTAGGTTTGAATAAAAGAAAAATAAATTACCATAGTCTACAGGTTGATGAACTTATGATTCTTTTTCAACTTGTCGTATTCAATAGAGATTTTGGGTTACTTATCACTCTTTTACACAGTTTCATAAGGAATATGTCGGAATTATGAATTAACTATACTGGATCAAAATTTCGAATGATGACACTGAATGAAGTAAATTACACAAAATCAGAGCTAGACTATGAGATCAAAATAAATGAGACTAAATCAGAATCTGAATCATCAAATAAAAATTCAAAAATAAATTATAATTGATGAAATTTTATGAGAATTTCTAACATAATGAATTAAGAACACAAAGATACACTGAAAAGTTTCTCAGAGTAAGTTTGTTGGTCTGCTCGACTTTCTCCTTCAATGAGTTCACGGTGCCTATATCCGGAGAAAGAGTGTATCCAGAAAGTGTACATCCCATTGCAGAATTCCACCCAGGAAAGAAGTTGCATCCAACAACCAGTAGGTACAAATAAGAGAAAATGCTAAACAGAATTTCATTCAGGTGTCCGGAACCAGAAAATGTATGGACAAACATACATATTGTTTTTTTAATCTTACAGAAAAGAATACATAAACCTTCAATACATGCTTTAACTTCTTTCATCATTTCCTGAGCTTTAATCAAGAATAGAGTTAAGAAGTGAATAAAATACAACCATGTGATAAAATAAAAGACCAGGCAGCAATTTTGAATTATTATTTTCAAAGAGATTAATCATACTCACAAAAATTGTCAACCTACCGCCTCTAAACCATGTAAAAGTATAAAAGACAATATTAGGAAAAACTTCAAGCAATAAGAATTTCAAGTTCCTAATTTCTGGTGAACCAGATGTAGGATCAGTTTGAAAATTTGCATCAGTGCATAACCGGACATTCTCTACCCAACTAAAATATTTTCGTCAATGCGGTGTTGCCACTTTTATTAGAAAGTAGTAGCAACTACGCTTTTTCAAATGGAACACCTGGTATATTATATTATTTTCGGAATCTCCAACAACTTCCCGACAACTTTTCTCGACACTTCTTATACCTATCTATTGCCGTTTTAGAAATATGAATTATTTTCACCGAAAATTATCACCTCTAAAAATGCTTATAACTTCGGGTTGAGAGACACTATGGCATTGAAATTTAGTTTGGAGTAAGGTGATACATTAATACTTTCATCACATTATTCTGATCTACGTTACTCACAATACAGGGTGGTAAAAAATACAGTATCTACGTTTGCTTGAAAAAGTGACTGAAAGTTATTTATTTCAAACGCTCTGTATATTATTAGAAATTCAGAAAGCTGATGGAATTTTCTTCCATTCTATGTATATATATCATGCCTATACCTAACTAGTCAAGTTTCGAACTCATGAGCATTTATTTGTCAAAATGTTCCTTCATAATGGTATTTCCATTCGGTATTTGGTAGGCAGGCCATGATTTCTATTTGATAGTACCTTGTGACATTCTCCTAATAATAAAGGCACCAAGAAACTTGAAAGTCAAACTATTTATATGAATTATTATTTAAAAGTAGAACAATCATGTCAAATATTTCAAAGTATGTTCGAATCGCTGGCCGTTCACTCCCGAGCACGGGTGTTCTGTAAACTTTTTCTTTCAACATTCCCCACAGATAATAAATCTAATGGACTAAGATCGGGTATTCATGCTGGCCAATTCCACAGTCCCAGGCGCCTTATCCACCGATCGCCAAAAAGTCTCTCCAGTTAATAATATACAAATTCATGAGCACTTCGTTCGAATAGTTTTCTCCCATCGTTTCGAGGGTTTTTGCAACTTCTGAAATGACGAAAATGTTGAAATTCAAGTTTCTTGGTGCCTTCATTATTAGGAGAATGTCACAAGGTACTGTGAAATAGTAATCATGGCCTGCCTACCAAATACCGAATGGACATACCAGGGACATTTTGACAAATAAATGCTCATAAGTCCGAAATTTGACTAGTTAGGTATAGGCATGTACATAGAATAGTAGCAAATTTCATCAGCTTTCTGAATTTCTAATAATATACAGGGCATTCCATTTGGAATAAACAACTGTCAGTCACACAAAACAAACAAACGAAAAGACTGTATTTTTTACCACCCTGTATTGTAAGTAACGTGGGTCAGGCTGATGTGTTGGAAGCATTCATGTATTACCTAACTTCAAACCAAATTTCAATGCCATAGTGTCCTCAACCCGAAGTTACCAGCATTTTTGGAGGTCATGATTTTCGGTGAAAAAAAATTAAAATAATTTATATTTCGAAAACGGCAACAGATAGGTAAAGGGAAATGTTAGGAAAAGTTGTTGGAGATTCCAAAAATAATATAGTATACCAGGTGTAGGTGTTCCATTTGAAAAAACAAAGTTGCTACTACTTTCTAATGGAAGTGGCAACACCGCATTAACGAAAATATTTTAGTTGGGTAGAGAATGTCCGATAATGCAGTCGAGCAAATTTTCGAACCGATCCGATATCTGGTTCACCAGAAACGTCTAATGTGCACTTCACCGTGAATCACCCTGTATAGCTGTCTGTATAGAGCGCCCTTTCAGATATCCATGTTGTCTTCCTGAGATTATATTATTCATTAACATAAATTCAAATTCAGTTGTCTGCAAAAGCAATTTCATAAATTTTCGAGAACGATGGCAGGATGATTATTGGTCGGTAATTGTCAAAATCAGATGGGTCTCCTTGCTTGAGTATGGGCTTCACTACTGCTGTCTTTAGTTTGTTTGGAAAAACACCATTTTTGAATGATTTGTTCAATATATATTTCGAGGGTTCTTGTATGTCATCTATTGTTTGCTTGATTAAGGTGTTTGAGTTATTGTTGTTATTTGAAAACATCATTTCTAATACACCGCCATGGATCTGACTCGAACTTGATTCCAAATGAAGATAGACCTTTCATCATCACTACTGTACTAGATCTTATTGGTCGATTCAAATTGAACGGAGGTTGAATCAAATTGACAAGGATATCGTCTTCGGCGCTAGGAGCCAAGAAATCTAGATTTATCCCAAACTGATTCACATTGAAATGAGCTGCAAATTTTAATGAAATGATAAATTGATTCATTCGAGTATGAACGGCTAATTTTCCTAGTTTCCAAAATGATTAAAACAAATCTGAAATTCTCAAGATTACACACAAGGATATCAGCTGACAAAGACTTACTGAAACGATAAATGATCGAAATCAAATGGAACGTGAGGCCATTGACGACTCAAAACTAAATATATCACAGATATCCAATAATTTTTAGAGCGAAATCGATCCCATATACAATCGAACAGCACAGATAAATTTTTCTGTGCAATCTCTGTACTTTTTTCCCGAACGAATCGCCTAACTCCACCGAGCCGTTATTGGCCCAGTTAACACGCAACTTTATGTTTTTTCCAATCGATTCGGCTCAACTTTCATAAAGCGCGGCTCTCATCACTGTCAATAAATTCGAGAAAGTCCTGTAAATTCAGGTGCTGCCCCCTCAGCCGTATCATCATCCCTAACGTGGGGGCAAGCGTGAAACATATTGCTGCGAGTCGTCCGGAGCTGTTCCCGCGCCGAACCGTGACGTGTTCCTACGGCTCCTGGATACCGTTACACGGCTCGGAGAGGACTGTTGCCTCTTTCTCTCTCCTGCCTTCGTGAATTATCGTCCTTTGCAACCTGGAAACTGCGTTGGAGTTTATTTGTTAAGGAACGTTGGCTCCTTCTGAGATATCTTCGAACTGGCTATGGATTATGGAATTTTCGAAATACCAAGTGCGAGGTGGTATGGAATGATACAGTTTGAAGAAAAGCTCATGAAGAATAATTGGATCATTTGTGGAATCCGTGGAATCTAGAATGAAGAATTGTTCAACTCTCTTCACAATAAAGGATACTCTTATGAGGATGATGTTCTTGAGGATAGCCAGGTTACACCAGAGAATATGAGACAAGAACTCCCTTTTATCGATCGAAATTTTCTAACGTTGCCAGGACTAGTGCAAGGATAGGTAATAAAGAGACCTAGACCCAAATGGGAGAATTTTCTTGATAGCCCGTGCCTTGAAGGAGGCTTCCTTGGTGGTGGGAAGTACAATGGTCCATGCGCTAAACGCTACTTATTGTACCAATGCAAAGGGGCAATCACTCGCGTTTCTTGAAATACCTCAAATCGACAGTACGACGTATTAACTCAATTCTTCGAATTGAATCTGGACCTGGTTGAGGAAAATACTCCTAGTGAGTTTTTGAGAACACTAGGATACATTTTTTTTTTAAGAAGAGGTGAATCTGACATCAGCATAAGCCTATAAACCATTCATCTTCTTGTCTGTTATTTCCTCTTTCGCATTCTTCAGGCTGAGTGTTTGTGTTCGCCCTTCAATTGGATATCTCTCTCTAAGTTAAGAGTTCTATATCTTCATTTTCGCAATTGGTCTCTGGGTCTTTTGCGGTAAATTCTCGCTGTTTTTTCATCTTCAACGGGGTCGTAGTCAACTAACCTTCTAAGGTCGTCATTTGGATGTTCACTTACTCTTTCATAGGCTTTTGCAGCTTTTCGTCTGATGAATGTAGTAATGGACTTCCATTTTATGTCTTTTCGGATTTTTTCATTCCTAACAAACCAAGGGGCGTTTAATGCCCATCTCAAAAACTTGTTTTCTGTACTTTCTATCCTAAGTATATGGGTTCTCGCTGCATAGCCCCATGCTGTTGATCCATATATAAGCTGCGGTCTGGCGACCGTTTTTATGATCCTCAACTTCGTTTTTCTGTTCATTTGGCTTCTTCTGCCTATAATCGGGTATAACCTTTCCATCGTTACATTCGTGTTATCCACTGCATACTTGATGTGGTGTTTCCAGGATAGTCCTTTGTCTAATATTACTCCTAGGTATTTAGCTTCATTCTGCCATCCTATTTCATTATCGTCTATGGATATCTTCGATTCCATCTTCAGCCTTCTCTTTTGAAGGAGTATTGCTTGACTCTTTTCTCCATTGATTTTGATTTTCCATCTGTTACACCAATGACTGATATCGTCTGCAGCTTCTTGAAGTCTTTTGTGAATTATTCTTGTATTTCTGTGCCTAATTGCTATGCCTGTATCGTCTGCGTATAGAGCAAGCAGGCATCTTGGGTTTCTTGGTATATCATGTCTCTGTATATATTATAGAGTAGCGGTCCTAGTATCGATCCTTGAGGAACTCCTGCTTCTAAATATCTGAGTGTGGAATGAACATCATCTATTTTCACACAAAAATTCCTATCCCTCAAATAATTTCCTATTATTCTGCATATTTTGGGTGAACAAACTGCGGTTACCATTTTATATGCTAGTCCTTCATGCCATACTCTATCAAAAGCTCTGGTTACATCTAGAAGAAGTAGTCCTGCGGCTTCTTTATTCTGAAATCCTTTTGTGATATACTCGGTTATTCTTAGGAGCTGTTGTTCAGTTGAATGTTGTTTTGAAAATCCAAATTGTTAACTTGGTAACATCGCCAGGGCAGGATGCGTATTCAACGTACAAGTATTTTGTATGTTGTAATGTAGCCACTCTTCGAAAGGGGTTACTGCTGTTTGCTATTTATGAATCCTGTATGCACATTGTAGCTACTTGGATAATTTTTCTAATCGATTCTTTGATGGCTCTCAAGAAAAATCAACCCAACGAAGAACAAAAAGTTGAGAGAAAAAAGTGTATAAATTGTTTATTGAAATGTATACTTCGTAGCTCATAGCAAGTGCTCCGTCTCACCTTGAAAAATGTGAAAATGTAAATGCTCTACTGCTTTTGAAGGACGCATTCGAAGCATGTGTAAATTTTTTGCGTTACTCACGTTTTGAGTCTCTTATGTTCAACCGTTCGGACTCGGGACATGTATTGGATTACCAGTAAACCATTAATGGTAAAAAAAGGGTTAATCTTACTGGATAAAAGGACCTGCCTCAAAGAGGAGCACATTTGCACCAGAACAGACAGTTACGCGGGAATCCGACAGCCAGAGCTCACTGATTACCATGGAGTTCCTAGTCTTTGTAAAGCAACTGGCTGAATATAATAAAAAGACTCTCTTGTGGGTGATAGGACGCCACTGCATCGAGGCAAATGAAAAGGCTGATGAACTTGCGATAAATGCATATTTCCTGAACCTCTGAAATCTGAAACTTTTACCACAGATGCAAAACATGACACTCAACAGGAGAAGAACTCCATGATTCGCAGCTGTCTCGGAGAGAGCTTTGGTGAATAGTGGGACTGCTGACGAGGAACTATCGGTACAAATACCTCTTGTATGGAGTGGGTATATAAAACTTGCACATATATTTTTTTTGGGAAATAAAGCATTACAAGCACGAAACAAAACAATGAAGAACGTATGAGCACTATGTGTGCGCTGGATGGAACCCACAGACTTTATTCTTTCTTCTTCTTGTGCGGCACCCTTGGTCAGCCGAACGTGGGCCTTTTGGCCCATAATGTGAAACAAGAGAGACTCAGACCCGAAGGCACGCCGTCAAGAATGCCGCGAGCTGACAGGGAGGGGTCCCTCTCACCATAGAGATGGAAGGTGTAGGGTCTTTAGGTGTGTAAACCTCAATACTGATAGATTGCCTAACGTGAACAGTTAATTATGTTCCATCGTTTCATCTGCGTTCCTGCTCCAACGGCACAGGCAACACTCAGTAAGACCCATTATCCGTAAATATTTGTTGAACAAATGACCTGTTGAAGCACCAGCCTAGGTAAAATCGCTTCCTCTCGAGTATCAGGTGCTTTTTGACCTCTGACTTTGAAGAAGGTTCCTTGATAAGAAGTTTCGACTCTTTGAGATCAGTTCGCATGCTGTACTCAGAGGATAATTTCTCACCGATCCATCTCTTGAAGAGGTTTTTATATATGTATGACAGATAGGAAGCGGGGGTTTCTACCCAGTGAAAGTCGAGCGAGTCATGTCTTTGGCTGATTTATCTGCTTTCATGTTACCAGAGACGCATGCGCCAGGCACCAGATGACATTGAGAGTGTTATCTGAGTCAAGCCTGAGCAGAGTCTCTTTACATTCCTTACCCAAGTTTGAGGTTACTTTTATTTCAGAGAGTACCTACCCTGATTGTCGCACCATATGTATATGTGTTTGCTAGAGTACAATCTGCTCCACCGCACATACCAGGACAGCATATAGACTTTTTTCATTAGATTTTTATCCGGAAACCCAGTGAACTCATTCAATCAATTCTAAATGACAAATTTCCATAGCATTTTACCAAAGGATAACAGGAGCAATTCGCTGAACGGATTTGAACGAAAACCCGCAAAGACATCGGTATCACGCAGAAGACGTCAACCTAAAGAAGGCAATTCGTTTCGATTAGAGGCAAGTGAGCAGTCACATAATATAAAAGCTTTCATTTTTATCGTTCATTAATATTCACAAAGAGCGTATCTCATCGCATCGGATCCACCTTGGCCTTCTTGGATGATTGATGTGCCTCGTTGTCGGTAAGCCTGTTATCTGGGTGGAAAATGTTAATGAACACAAATCGACGTAAGGCCTCATCACATTTCGGGTGCGACGCCGGAGTTAATTTGAAGATATGATCGAAGACAACGTGAGTTATTACCCGCCGAGGTCCAAGGGCTGACAACGAAGTTTATAGCTGGTCTTATGTTTTCAGCTCGGATCCGCTAAATGATGGGGTTTCAAGGGAGGATGTCCTCGCTTCTTGATCGCTGAGTTAGGAAGTCTTAAGTCGATTTGTCCCGGCTTGTTCGGTAATTTAGGTGTCGGGGTATTAGCGTTACGTAATTACTTCTAGTACCGATTGGGTTGGTCTGGTTTGTTCGGGTTGATTCCACTCAGTAATTGAATAGGCCATTCGATAACGGTCAAGGGGAGAATAATCGTTTTCTTCATGTTGATATCACAGAATATTTTACTTTTCTTTGAAATATACTTGTGAAGATAAACTTGAGTGGGAATGTTTTGGCTTCCAATTAACTAATTTTTCTTCAGAATGAGTTTTTTGTACAACTGCCTTTAAAAGTGACACTTTTAATGACAGCAAACAATGTTAAAATTGATTGTTCACGCGGAAGCGTGTTAAAAATATTTTTAACATCAGTGTTAAAAATATTTTTAGCCCTCCATTTTCTCATGATGAAATCAGATGAAAAAATTCAGCAATTGCAAATTTCTATTATCAATATTTATCAATCATTACTTATGAACATTATAATTGATCGTAAAACTAGAACAATTACTAACATTAATGCCCTGTGACGTTAGCGAGATTCGCAACACATTATTAGAATCCTCAGCACTATCAGTACTTGTAGAAACTAGAAACCGGAAGTACAATATTGGATGATGATGATCCGAAATCTGTTGAGGTTGGGAGAATTTGTTCAGCAATGACATTTCTATATGCAATGGAATGATCAACATAGCCCTCGGCTACCGTCGTAGACTTCCATCCACCATGTTTTTTTATATCCGTAATATTTGTTCGTGATTCTGCTAGCAAGGAAGCGGAGGATCTTCGAAAACAGTGTCTTGTAGATTGCTTTGGTTCTGGCAGTTTAAGGAATTCGGCAACAATAGATGGAATTTTCTCAAATCTATTGATACCAACTGGATTGGCAGTGCATTTATTATTCATGTAGTTCAGGAAAAAACGACGATGTTTGATGACAGAAGGGCGCAGTGCAACATACTTCCCAATCATACTGAAAGAACCACTGACTTTCGTTTTTGTGTTTGGAAGTTTCATAACCAATGATTTATTTGTTATTTCGATGTCTTTTACTGATAAATTACACAATTCTTCACGCCGACAGGCTCCAAATAATCCGAAAATAATTGCAACGTTAATCATCAAGTATTTCTCATCTGGTGCTTCATTTATAAACTTTTCAACTTGTTCACGAGTGAAAATTTCCGATTTTTTGGGACGATATCTTCCACTTTTTCGTTTTAACCCTCTAAGGGCGGAATTATTTTTTTCTTTGTAATACAAGTATATCTCTGAAATTCTTATTTGAAAAGGTTTATTGAACAACTTTAATTCAAGCAGTTTTAAAAAAAATATATATTTCTCACAAAAAATAATGTTACATATAAGTAACGCTAGCAGTTTTAGGGATACAAAAATTTAGGTCATGTTCACTTTCTATGGAATTTGACATTACACTCCAAGCAGAGTCCCACATCACATTTTAGGCACATGAAACGTACACTGGATGTACATCCTTCTCCAGCGCAACGACGTCTCTTATTATTGGGGATGGTGCAGGTGAGTAAATGATCCATCCTGTCATATCTCAAATTGTCAGATACTCTGTTATTTGAGGTACTTGACCTAGATGTAGAAGGTATCCCTGCTCCCTTAGGAACTGAGCCAAATTTGGAGAGATATGCTTGGGCTATTTCTCTCCTAAATTCTAGTTGACTTAGTGGTGGAAGATGTTTGCATCTTTTAGATGTGATCCAAGCGTTCACTACAGCTGCATCAAGGAGCCAAGTGAATATTGACCACCACCACTTTTTTCTACGTAAAGAGATTCTGTACCTGGAAATTTGTTGGTCCATAAAATCTGTGCCACCCATGCATTTATTGTACTCTGTTATAAGTTTTGGTTGGGATACCTGGATGATTTTTTTCTCTGATTGAGAATATCTCTTGGCCTGAGTAACTGGATTGATACCATGATGCTACTATCACTACATTATTATCCATCCATTTAGTGATCAGAATTCCATCTTCTCTGTCAATAGCACTGACTAAGTCTCCCCTCTTTTTCGTTTTACTCATCACTTTTTTTGGGGGTAAGTTGCAACTTTTGGGAATTCTATTCTCTCTCATCGTGCCGGTTCCATCATAACATTTCTGTTTTAGATAATATAGCAAATTAAAACTTGTGAAAAGATTATCGAAATAAAACTTGATTGGATGATGTTCGCAATGTTCTGGAAATTCATCGATCATATTTATCAAAGGGGCAGCACATTTTCCAAATTGGACCTCATATTTAGAATTCCCACGTGGATTTTTGCCTTGGTACAAATCAAAATTGACAAGGTAGCCAGAAGTGGAATTGAGACACCACATCTTGTATCCAAACCTGATGGGTTTCCCACGTATAAACTGTTTACAGGAATGCTTTCCAAAATATTTGATCATGAATTCGTCATAATCCAACTGTTGCTCAGGAATCCAATTATCGATGAACTTTCAAAAGGTCCATGAGTGGACGTAGTTTCCACATTTTATCTTCCAAATGGGGTTTTGTATTGTCGCTACAATGCAAATATTTGGGAATCTGCCTGAATCTGTCTCGCCTCATAGAATCACATACTAACGCATTTTTCATATCTGCTTTCGAATCCTAGTAATAGTCTCTTCCAGGTAATTCATTATAGCCTGTTACTATCAGAATTGCAATAACGCATTTCATTTCATCTTCACTTATATTCGGATGAGGTTTGTTGCAGAAAAGTGCATATTTATTCGATTCATCAACAAGTAGTTGTATTATATCTTCATCCAAAAAAGATTCAAAAATATCGATGTAACTCATGTTGTCATATCTAGTGTAATCTGGCTGAGGAAATTGTTTAGGCATTTCTTCAAAATCACCACTCAACCAAGTGATATCTTTCATCCCGGGTCTTTCAAACAAGAATTCTTCTGGTTCGGGTGAACAGGAGGCTACCGGTTGGTTCAGAATTACTTCCGCTTTTTGGGATAGTTGTCGTCCAGAAAGATTATCGAGCATTCCACCACTATTTTCCTCTCCGGAATCTTCATCCGTGAGAATATTCGAATCGGGGGGCTCAATAAATATTTCACGAACATCTATATCATCATCGTACGCCATATGGAGAGCCTCCTCTAACGTCAACCCGCGTCTGAAAGGAACAATTCTTGTCATGAAAAATATCATTTTTGTCCACCATGAACAGCGTGCGTTACTTTTAAGTAACAGCAAAGTTCTGCAGCTTATAAATGAAAAACCCAATTGACTATAATAAAAACAAATACATAGTCACGTAGGTTAACTATTCCACAGTATTATTCTAGAAAATTGTCAATATTTATCGAAGGACAAATATTTAGTGGTACTTATTCGAGCCGAAAATCCATTTTCGATCAATTATCGATTTCACTTCACAAAAAGCATACAATCGCAGCGACGATTGAAAACAAACTGATGAATTACTATTATATGTGAGTTGGGCCATCTTCGGGCAGTACGCCGGCCAATGGGCGTTGCACTAGAGTGTTAAATGAAGGTGTGTTGTCGGTTTTTTGACAACCCTTATTTCGTTACATATATGCAACGCTAGCCGTTGAAGGGTTAAATATGCTACTACCTTAAAATATTTACTAACATCCACATCATTTTAATAAGGGCGCTTGTCTTTATCATTGAAAATTTGCTCCACAAAGTTGATGAACTCCATATTTCTGATTTTTTCTCTAAGTAAACCAGAAAAACAGGTTCACTGAAGTTCCCTTACATATTTTTCAATTCACACCAGGCCAGGAAATTGTTATATACAATATCGTACTGCTGAACAGATTTTTTAGGTAGGAGTTCCAGATTTGCTCTTCTTCCAGACTCTTCAATATCCAAAGGAACAACCAAATCGTCACTTTTATTAATAATTGGACTCTCGACAAACATATGAAGCAATTAAAAACCCAAAACGAAAATTGGACAGGAACGAGATTCAAATGGCAACGTCTTTTCTCATTTGTTAGTAATCATAACGTTGGCAGCGTTTGCCATTCATAACAACCTTTTGATTATTTGAAAATTAAAATGCATTTTGAAGTTTATTGTTATTGCAAATTCGCCCATTTCATTATCAAAATAGGGCATTTGTACAAAAAACATTGTATTAAAAGTGATTTTATTTTGTTCGTGATATTTTTCACTTACATAATAAAACATCACTTTTAACACTCATATCATAAATAACTATTCTCGGTATATTCCTAACTGCATACCGTTTTGAAAGTTGATTACATATTTTAAATAGAGGTTGAGTCTCTGACTTGTACATAAATTTTAACTATAGATTCTTGAGACCAAAAGAAACCTATGTTTCATTTTCCAATTTTCCGAATTCGGCTCTGTTAAAAAGATATAGCCATTCGAAAAAAAATTGGGCCAAATACCTGCCTGATACGATTCTCTGCAAACACCTCAAAGTTTATATTTATCAATTTAAATTGAGTTGATACGTTTAGGAAATACTCAAGTACCTACTAACCAGGGATCAAACTATGTATTTTGTATTAAAAGAAAAGAAAAGAAAGAAAAGTGAATCAATGTAATATTAACCGTGTAGTGTCGAGTTTATAAAATTCACGTGTATAAATTGGAGTATTTGTTTGTGCAAAAGTTTTTAACTATGTAGTTGGTGCAGAGAAACGTCGCCCACAGATTGTTCAGTGCTAGGTATCAGTATATTTTTCATTAATTTCAATTCGTGTAGAAATGCATCTTTTATATATCTGAGTTTTGTATTTCGTTGACATGGACCGGTAACGATTAATTTCTGATAGAAACTGTTCGTATTAAATGTATACTTTCACGATCCTTGGTGTTCAATTTATTCTCCCACTTTTGTGGGATTCCATTATTACATATATCTCTAAATCAAGCGTTTTTCCATCATTCGGATTTCAGTCTCCACAAAGTTGAGAAACATTCTGACAACATTGTTAACTTGTTAAGAGTCTAGGGAAGCATCCAGATTATTCTTGAAATTCATGATTTTTTCCTCAAATTTCATCGTATATAATTAGGAATAAAGCTCGCAACGGACGGCGAGCGATAATATTATATATATTATAGCTTTGCATTGACATATGTCATTTTAGTATGGAAAAATATCGTAATATCGGAATATATATTATAGCGTCGTCCGCGGGGCTTGGTGCATTTTCATAAGGAGCGATATTGGTGTAATATATGAGATATAATATATCGCTCGCCGTCCGCTGCGGGCTTAACTCGTTTCATTGAAAAAACATAAGAATACTTTTATTTTCTAAAATGATTGATTCTTTCGAAAATATGAACCATTTGTCTTTTTCAGCTGGTTTTATGGTATTTTTGCGTGGATTTATGAGTCGGCGACGCTGTAACTTTTATATCAGAATAAATTTTGAATAAGTTTTGATTGAGGAATATGAAACATGAATACAGTCAACAATCAACCAAAATTCAGTTCACTCTGTATATACATTTCATTGGAATTCATAAAATATCAGATGTTCGTAGGAAATTATTTTCATCGAAATCTATTCCACGTCCGTACAAAAAATTCGAGAGAATAAAATAAATTCCATTATTCCCATCGGCTTTCTATGCAGCCCCACTAATACGATCCAAAACATCACGATTTTCGATAAAAATTCGATTATTCCGAAGCTGCCAATATTCACGGCATGAATGCAGCATAAAGTGCAATTAGAAAACCGCATGTGCGGTAACTTCCATAAAATTCCGTCGCAATGATCGCGAATATAGCACGGGGTTAGCTAATGAGCACTTTGTCTGATGCAGGGAGATATTGTATAATAGGAGATTTGATTTCGGCGAAACCAATCGAAACATTATTATTCAATAAACAAACGTGATGAAATATAGAAATTGCATGTTGTTGGTGGCGTATCTGATGATGGAACTGCATTTATATGCTGGCTGCAATGAAATATAGAATTTGTCTGCTGGCTAGATGGATTATTAAATATATTTTCGACGCCCAGCATTTATGATAGTTTTCAATTGACTTTTCACATAACTCGTGGAAATACAGTTTGTTTTATTCAATGAGTTCAATTTATAACATAGAATCATTCTCATGTAATCAATTAAATAATGCATGGTAGTTAACGAGTTGACTAGAGAATGATGAAAGAAGTTTCCTATAACTAAATTTTCGAACCAGAAATTATTAGTAGGTAATATGTTGAATTCCAGTTTGAATTCATACATCGGTTTTTAATCGAAACGGAGATGGATTTTTCTTGTTCAAATTTGATCCATAGCGTGTACTATGTTCTATGAGCGAAGCTGGGACGAAACATTAACCCCATCCTGATGCACAATTCGAAACAAGGCTATAGTTCAATAGGTTCCAAAATAAATATCTTTCCCACAAAATGGACAACAAGAAAATAAATGTTTTCTACATTACTTAGTTCATTGCGCGTTCTTGATTAAATTGGTTGAATGGATGTCTTCATTATTCCGAGACATAAGGTCCTCTTACTCCTCGATTGATTGTCTCTTTTCAAGTGCATCACATGAGGTTTTCTTGAAACTACACCCACACTACCACGATATATTTATCATCGAGTCACAAGCACGTACCAATAAAAGGAATAACTGCTATGCAAATGGTCACACATTAACATTCAAACAGAAAATAACTAGATATGTCATGTGAACACTGAACACTCAAAATGCAGATTTCTATTCTTTTGTTAACGAGGTAAGGGAAAGAGAATGTAAACTAGACAGAATACAAGGGTCAAGTTAAATCGACATAAGTTAGCAAGAAATTCAATTCCACTCATGTTGTTTGAATTTAAGATGAAAACTTTGGTTTTGTTAAATGCCATGTAGGAAAATCAAGCTCTCTTTGTGATCTCAAGACGATACATCCCAACTCTTGCTATCTCCTCGGACTCACAATGATACATCAGAAATATGGAACAAAGTTTCTCTCATTGAAAATAAATAAATCGTCGAACACAAGGTGTTAAAGTGCCAGCCTCAGGAACACCTCGGCAAGGAGACTCTTGATCCTTACGACGTGTGGATTTATGAAGATGGTAGATGATCTCCTTGAGAAGTTATGCAGAATAATAAGAAACAATTTGAGAGATAGGAACTTTTGTGTGTAATTCCACACTCAGATTTTTAGAAGTAGGTGTTCCTCAAGGATCTATACTAGGACCGCTACTCTATAACATATACATACATGATATACCAAGAAATCCTAGATGCCTGCTTGCTCTATAAGCAGACGATATGGGCATAGCAATTAGGCCCAGAAATACAAAAATAATTCACAAAAGACTTCAAGAAGCTGCATATGATAGGTATCAGTCAATGTCGTAGCAGATGAAAAATCAAAATCAATGGGGAAAAGAGTCAAGCAATACTTCTTCAAAAGAGAAGACTCGAGGTGGAATCTAAAATATCCATAGACGATCATGAAATAGAATGGCAGAATGAAGCTATATACCAAGGAGTAATATTAGACAGAGGACTAAAGTGGAAACAGTACATCAAGTATGTAGTGGATAAAACGAACGTGGCAATGAAAAGGTTATACCCGATTATAGGCAGAAGGAGCCAAATGAACAAAACACGAAATTGAGGCTCGTAAAAACAGTCGCTAGACCGCAGCTAACATATGGATCAACAGCATGGGGTTATGCAGCGAGAATCCATATAAATAAGAACCAAGTACTGAAAAAAAAAAATTCTGAGATGGGCATTAGAATGATCAAATCCAAGAAGACATAAAATGGGAGTTCATTACCACATTCATCAAACGAAAAGCTGAAATGCCTAGTGAAAGTGCTAGTGAACATCCAAAGAATGACCTTAGAAGGTAATTAGTTGACTATGACCCCACTGAAGATGAAAAAACAGCGAGAATTTACCGCAAAAGACCTAGATACCAATTGCAAAAATGAAGATATAGAACTCTACACTTAGAGAGAGATATCCAATTGAAGGATGAACACAAACACTCAGCATAAAGAATGCGAAAGAGAAAACAACAGAAAAGAAGATGAAAGGTTTATAGGCTTATTCCCGGAACCAACCGCAGGAAAGATGTTTAGTCGATAAGAATCCGACACTAACCCAGAAAGACTGGGGTGTCAGATGTAATGATCACGATTAATGATCAGATTCACCTCTTCTCAGGCCCGGATCTACGATGGCGCCCCCTCCCCCATTTGTGTAATATATGAATTCATAAAAAATAAGAAAAATAAATAATACAAATGACTAATGAAAATAAATACTAATAATAAGGAAAATATCACAAGGAAAGAAATTAGATTTTTTTTTTCACAGCTTCACGCGGCGCGATATTCTTTCCGCGAACGCATCTATCATCTCTTCGAAATCTATTTCGGAATCAGTTTGGTTTTCTATAGCTAAGATCGAGAGACCATAGACACGTTTCTGACTCATTGAGGAACGCATATAATTTGTTATTATTTTCAATTTGCTGAAACTGTGTTCATGCACATCTTGCAGAGTGCATTCGTGGTAGGTAATGTGAAGTATATTCTTAAAGCTATACTGACATTAGGGAAAGCTTCTTACAGATCTTGCCTGTGAAGAATTTGTAGCAGGTCTAATGAAGTAGATCTTTCATTAATTTTAGCAACCATCAGCTCTTTGAAAACCGCTAGTTCCTAACAAAAATCAGCTGCATTCAAGTCTCTTCAACATTTTTGCGCTAAAAGGGTCCCATTTTTCTGCAAATCCCCTTTTTGCGTGTTTTAAAGGGCATGACCGTTGAAGAATGCGAAATTCATATGCAGACTCTGTGCGCTTTCTAAGCTTTTTCTGATTTCTGACAATGATCTGTCGAAAACAATTTCCTTCGAGAATGAACCAATTAGATCTAGCGTTCTTGACTCATCCTAGCACATTTCGTGGACCTGCTTTTTCTTCTTGGAAATACGTTTATTTCTGAGAATTGGTTCCACATCCAATTTTTCAGAAGAAAGTGTAGGTACCGAGATCCTGTTTTCAATAGGTTTTTTCTCATTCCTTGCGAGATCTTCACAATACATCAACGATAACGAACGTGGAATAATTATATTCCATTTCTGAATTTTCACGTTGACCCTATTGATCTCTCGCAGAATATTATCCCAAATTGATAGGTTCAGGTTGAATCTAAAATCCATCACAGCATGAAGCAAATGACCAGCTTCAATTTGCTTCATACTTGGATTCTGCGAGTAGTGAGGATTCTTTGATTTCTTCCACAGCCTTCACAATTCCCCGTCATATCGGTCGGGTCATATTTAATAATAATACTTTTTCCCGAGAAATCAAAAATAATTTTTTTTTATTGTTGTTGTTTTGGGCGCCCCCTTGAGCTGGCGCCCAGGGCAAGCGCCCCGCTTGCCCCACCCTAGATCCGGGCCTGCCTCTTCTATAACAAACAAAAATCGACTACAGCATATTATAATAATAAAAATGTCACAATTATCGAATTCCTTATAAAGTCTTCACAGAAATCTTTATGTAACATAGTTCTTTATTTGAACTGCCTAGATTTCACTGAAATGGTACACTGGTCACCTTGAAATGAACGCTTAAGGGATCTTCTGATTGATCATCAGAAGCCAGGGACTAGCAAACCTTTGTGACTATCCTTAAGTTCCTATCGTATATTATTTATTGCATAATTGTGTGTGCACACCCATCTTAAATTTTGTTCATCAATTTTAAATTCCAAGTGCCTGTTCTGGATTTGGATGAATCGATTTTCAATCCCATTCACAGATGGGCCTGATGATGTTTAGAATATCAATCGAGAGAAAATAAATTCAAAAAAATATCGTACCACCTACCTTTATGAGAGATCCAGTGAGTTGACAGACTTATATTGGAAATTGGCAGCCGTGCTACAAATTCTGTAGCATCAAAATCGATCTATACGGATAATTCACTGTGTATCGCAAACAGCGATTGTTTGTATTCCTTCAGCCGGTTTTATGACAGGGGATGAACGCAAAGGAAGAGTGCGAACGTAAATAACCTTCCTTATCGGCTCTAATCTAATTTGATCCAACATGTAACGCGGCCATAACTCAAACCAACAAATCATCGGGATTCCGATACAGGGGCAGATATTCGGAACGAATTTCACATAACAATAGGATCGACAACGGAGAAAGCATATTTTCGATTCTGGCACAATAAATCATAGACTTGAGTGAATCCGATAGCATAAAATATCGTTTATACATCGCCATGGGGCTTATATCATTCGGATTGCATCCTAGGAAGGACATGCGATGCTGATACATCCGGATGCCAGCGGACAAATAGCTTAAAAATGCTTCGGTCTGCTCTATCCGTTATAATGAGAGGCCGGTCGTCGATGTGGAAAATGAACTTTCGGAGTTTTCCAGATTTGATGCACGGTACAATAAATACGTTGCACATATATACGGCCGGTATTATGTTATTCTCGTTGTCTATCTGCGGTATTGTGTTTGCGGTACCGTGGATGATGTTAACGGTTCTCCTATACGATTGAAATTCGGAATAATACATTTTGTTTGTTCGCTAGTCTCTTTCGAAAGGGATCTCGACAAAGGACGATGATACTGAGGATGGATTTTTCCTTGAAAAGGAACTATGGCAACGTTAAGTATATTTGTGTTCAGACACACACAAGACAAGCAGTTATGATACGATATACTCCATTCACTTTTTTGATGATTCCTGGTTGGCCACGAACTTCTCACACATTCCATAGTGCATATTTTTGAAAGGTGAGGCTATAGTCCTTTTCCTATCAGATAACTAAGCAACGTTGTCCTCTCTATATAGAGGTAGTAGTAATTACGTTTTCATCAAAATGTTTATATACCTTGGGAAAATTATGAATTCCAGAAAATATTTCGTCAGTTCAATAATTCCATAGACCTGCCGAATGTTGACAAAACTTTTTCTTTGTTAGTACTGGAAATATTCCACATATACAGGGTGAGTCTTTGACTCGTACATATATTTTAACTGTAGATTCTTCAGGCCAAAATAAACCTTTTTTCATTTTCCACCTCGTTTTCCACTTATCCGAATTCGGCTCTGTTAAAGAGCCATTTGAAAAAAAGAATTGGGCTAAATGCGTGCCTGATATTATTTGAGAAAAAACCTCAAAGTTCATATTTTTCGATTGAAATTGATGTGATTATTAGATATTCTGGGTGATACATTTAGAAAATACTCAAGCACTAACCTTATTTAAATAAGGATGTTACAAACACGATATTTCCTAACAAAAAGGCTAAGTTTAGTCCCATCATTTCTGCTATTGAAAAGCCATATTTCTCACGCCAAAATAAGTTCCTTCTTCAATTTTCCTGAAGATTAGTTTGTAATCACTAATAATTCGTTCATATTTTCCTCGATATTATTGAATGATCTCATAAAAATTGGTTTCTCACTAACCTATCCTAACTCCATCAACATAAGTCCTATGATTCGAGGTCAATGACCTAACCTAACTCATCTTCTGTGATATGATATTCCACAGAACTCTAGAGAAGACGATACCAGATTGCCGATTTTCTCTTCAAACAATAGTATAGGCAAAACCAAGGAAGCGGTACGTACCCTATCGTTAACGGAAGAACTATCGCAAAAGCACCAGCTTTGTTTACTTCTCGCTGAAGGCGTCTAGCCGTTGCTCTTCGGAAACGCCAAACGAGTAATTCTGATTCTCGCCGATATAGCGCTACGTTCTTAATTTCAGTCGCCCATAACGGTGCGATGCCGGCTGCGATGTAGCCGCCACGCAAGACAAACCGTGTTTCTGTGTCTCTAACCTACAACGTTAGTCAGTGACTTCGATTTATTCATTCATTTATTTACAGAGAATAAAGCATAAAGGTGATGATTATGTAAATGACTTTTAGTGAATCGATGTAATCGTAGTGTTGTCTGGTGTCGAGTTATATTGTTTTGATAGATTTTTTCTGAAGGACCGGTAACAATGAATTTCCAGTAGAAACTGCCTATGAAGTGGATTTTGTTATTACATATCTCTACATCAAACGTTTTTTCATCATAGAGATTTTCGTCTTGACAAAGTTGATAAACTGATAATAATTCTGACAACATTGTTAACATTTTGAGAGACCAGAGAAGAAATAATATTTGACGAGATTTAACCCAGGACAGCATTCAGATTGTTCTTGAAATTCATGATTTTTTCCTCAAATTTAATCCTATACCATCAGCAATTACTTGAGAACGACACGTTTTATTGAAAAAACATTAGAATACTTTTGTAAAATATTTGATTCTTTCCAAAACGTGAATCGTTCATCTTTTTCAAGTGGTTTTATGGTATTTTTGCGTGAACTTATGAGTCGACTACGCTGTAACTTTCATACCAGGAGGAATACGGAATAAGTTTTAATTGATGAATATGCACCATGAATAGGCTAAACAATCATTCAAAATTCAGTTCATTCTAAATATCGAGTCCAAATATATGGAAAGAATAGTGTTAATTTCATGGATTCTTGACACCCTGTTCTTTCAAACGAAACCGAATTTTGAAAAATGGTATGGGAAAAAAGTGTTTCGTTTGATCAGAGGAATCTACAGTTAAAATATACGTACAAGTCAAAGACTCACCCTGTATAAACATGGTTGGAAGATTCGGATTCATTTTTCTTGTACGGAAATCAAGAATCGAGTGTTGAAATTTTACGGAAAGATAATGGACAGAATAGTCCGTTACTTTTTGGAAGTTCATTCGGAAAATGAATAAAAGTACTTGATTAA
This sequence comes from Adalia decempunctata, assembly GCA_951802165.1. NCBI lineage: Eukaryota > Metazoa > Arthropoda > Insecta > Coleoptera > Coccinellidae > Adalia > Adalia decempunctata. The sequence goes on from OX637701.1 coordinate 21,309,946, forward strand.
CCCAACAGAAAAACTTCCAAACCAACAGACGGACCTATGGAATTACCCGTTTTCAAGAATTCCCAAGAAATAAGCCGACAGAAGACATTTGAATACCTTTTTGCACAACTTGAAATACTCCATTACGAAAATGTGGTAGTACCTACGAAACCTGTGTCACGTTTAAACCTTGAAAGAACTAACTCCATTCACAAAGTTGAGAAAGAGTGAATAGAAATAAGCATTGACATCTCTTAGAATTATTTGACATTTCACGAGTACCAACTTGCGTCAGTTTGAGTGAAAAAACTTGATAAACCTTAAACTTAAACTGGGATACTTTTTGAAAGTGAATGGAGTATCTATTATGACGTTAACTCAGAATAATAGGAACTGGAATTTCTCCTATTTCAGAATTATACTTAATTCATCAATTTTTCAACACTGAGTCATTACTATCAAAATGCATTGAATTTTGAATTGAAAATATTTTTTTGCTTGGGACAGTTATTCCGAACTACTATACTCATGGAATATTTAATTAAGATTGTTTGATGATTAGCTTCTGAATATTTTTGTATATTATACGAAATACAGTCCTTCAAAATGAAGCATAAAAAATATGAATGTTGATGACAAAGATGTTCAAAAGGTCCACTGCGAACGCCTTGGCTACATTCTTTCCTCAAATAAAATTTCTTTTGACATCATTCAACATCTCAGGGAGTGACCGACCTAATCACAAGTATTATTCGATCTTTTAGGTGACTCAAATCAAGGGGTTCAGTTTTGTACATAATGCTCTTCACAGATCTCCATAAAAAGAAATCTAATTGGTCGAGTTCAAGGTATTGCTGGCCTTCGATCGTTCCTCGCCTTCCTATCCACCGATTTGTTTGTAATGTGGTGGTGCTCCATCCTGTAGAAACCATATCCTATTTCGTGGAACATGAAGATTTCCTTGATCCGGATATGAATTCACCAAAGTTGGAAGTTGGAACGACATAACTTCGAAGTAGTGTTAAATGAATAATTATCGCCATTCGATTTGCCCTCGATGAAAAAGGGGCTTATGATTAGGTTTCGAACATTTGCTGCCCAATAATTCACATTCTGAGGGGAATTGCGTGTGTTGTTCTCTCATTCAGTGAGGATTTTTGGTGGACCAGTAGCGGAAATTTTGATTGGACGCTGAGAAAAAAAGTGCACACATCAGAAAACCAAACGTCTACTTATTGAATAATATTGTAATTCCACATGCCCATCATTTGTCCACAAAAATAAGTTCTCCTATCCAAATCGTCTTTCAATAGTTCCTGGGTAGGTGTCATTTTATGAGAATGCATTTCCTTCATCAATTCAAACAAAAATTAGACAAGGCATTTCAAACGAACTTCAACACAAGTTTCAATGTTATATTGGTCCACAGCGTAGCAAACCTTCGTCTATTTCTTCAACTTCTTAACGAATGTTGACTTTGAGTAACTCGATTGTTCCAGGACGACTCGCAAACACTTTGAAAGATCTAGGCTTTCCTTCATTATCCCTAGAATAAGGCTTCGCCGATTAGCAGACCCTTTAGGACTTCTCGTTAACGCAATTCTGACTAGTTCAACATTTTCTGGTGAACGAACTGTTCTTCGACGTCCAGGCTTCTTCAAATTCCGTAAAGAACCATTTTCATGCCAATGACGAACCCATAACTTCACAGTTTCACGATTTGGCGCCTGACCCCTATGGTTGTTATTCCCAAAGAAAACCACTCATTCAATAATCTTGTAGGGAATTTAACAATGAAATGAATTGGGTAGTCTATTATGAGGAATCCTGTATTATATATTATATAAACGTTATTCTCTTCTCTCACATTCAAATTTGTTGCAGGTCGCCATACGAGGAACGTGGAGTCCAATGGCATATCAGCAGCCAGTGATTTGAGCCTTGGTGAGTATCATTCTCAATTAACAATACAGATATCGCCTGTAGAGGAAAGCAAACAATATAAAAAAGTTACTACTAGAAGACGCCAGGATTAAAGCAATATCCCCTGGTACTACAACGTACTACAATTAATATTACAAGATATCCAAACTGATATTAGGTTTTTTTGTCGAAGATAAGCTAGATATATCGCTCTAAACATGGCCACAATAAGTCAGAAATCTTGGTCAGCGTCTACTCTCCCTGTCAAAAATAGAACTTCCGTTGGTCTCTTTGAATAGTGATATACTTGATCAATGAAATTACACTAATTTCGTATGACTGAAGTGAAAGATAGTACAAGTTCCATATCCTGGATTTGATCTCTGAAAATTCATACGAATCCTAATGTCAGTTGTCATAATTCAATGATAATTGAATGGTCCACTCACTACAGAAAGAATTTTTTATCATTCGCCATTTCCAGAAACTTTTCCTGATACGATCGTCTCCTTCGATTCCAGGAAAAGGTAGAATGAAATTTCATCTGGAGCAAGCGTGAACGCCACTGCCACGGCTGGGTCACCATTGTGTATTCAGTGTGCCTTCGTCTACATTAGGCTATTCCCATATAAAACGCCCGCCTTAATCTCGTTTCCTTTTTTATTAGATATATAAAAGGGTTGCATAAAGGAAAGTCACCTTTTTCATACCGCGCCAAGTTATATTACGTGTGAGATGGTGGTCCTATGGTATGGAGATTTTTTCAAATACTTTTGAGGAACTCCAACTTAGAACAATATAATGAAAAACGTATTTTACCTATTCCCACTGTTCTTCAGACAGTATTAGCACAACAATATCGCGTATTTTGGAATGGAATCAGTCGAAGGGTGGAAAAACGAAGGCATTTTTCGTATCTGTTACATTTGGGATATCTTTGGGACCTCGTTAGAAAAGTCAGGATATTCTTGGAAAGTCGCAATAAGTATTTTTGGATCTAGTCAAATTCGGTATATTTCAATGACAATTCTGGTCGTATTAGGAAGAACTTTGGAAACTTCAAAAATAATGACTCAACAATGGAACTCCGCAATAGCATTTCGCATTAAAGACACGTTTTTACCTTCCAGAGAAACCGCAGAGAAGACTATTTCCAACATTTATTCCGAGGGTTTTTGCTTTGGGAACCGATCAACTGTTGGCTCTTTACTCGTTTTCCCTCAAAGAAGTGGCTTCGTAACTACCACGGCACGGTCCAATAAAGGTGTCTCTTGTATCCTATCGAGTGTTTTATTTGCCTGTTTCACCTCATAACATCCGATATATTATTTCACTGATGTGAACTATAATGGAGATACAACATAACATATGAGTCCTAACAGACGAATAGAAGATCAGAAAGACAAGCCAAAGGTATAAGTATAAAATCCGCTTTAGTGTAAAAGACTCTCTGCTTTTTCATCCTCATTGCCTGTCCGGTAAAACTTGGGACCGTAACCCTAAAATACAGTGCTAGATGAACGTCATTATTGTGAGAAATGATGGGGCAGATGTCTGGTTTGTTGAGGCAGGACAAACAAGCACGAGGAAAATTCTAGACAAGGTACAGAGGCTTGCCTGTGTTTGGATCACTGGAGCTATGAGAATTGGCTGACTAGAGCACTTGAGATCATCACAGATCTCACTCCTTCATATCTCACAATTGTACTCAATCTCTTTTGGCAGAGATGTTACAATAGTTTGATTTTTTTGGAAAATAAAACTTAGGCTGTAAGGAATATAGAAAAAGAGGGCAAACCGAAAAGCGGAATAAGCACAGATGCACAGTTAGATATATTTTTTTCGAATATCTTCATACTTTCAACATCTACTATTCTCTATATAGAGAACTTCGTAAGATTTATTACTGTTTCACAAAATCCTTTCACAAGGAGTTCCTGAACGAGTGTATCAACGATCAATTGAAGATTCCTCATAGAAAAATAACTTTTTTCTTCTCCTCCATTTATTCCTCCTGGTCTTCATTTCAGAGATATAAGTTGTCAAAAATTTATGTTTTTTTTTTTTAATTTTTGCTACTATCTCAAAAACCGTTTGAATTACAGAGATGTGTTTCTGTACACATATTGTCACTTATAATAGCTACTTTCGTACACTTTACTCGATTTCTTTAGACGTGCCAGTGGCGGAGATGTTGAATTTTCCCAAAGATTTTACCCACCAACTTTTACACCACTAGTCAAATTTGCATTTGCATAAGTAATTCTGGTGCGCCAATGTGTTTTACATTAAAAAGAGTACACCTGGTTCATTAATCTAACGTGAACCATTTTCGGGAAAGCTGACATTTTATGATTGAAAACAATTTGCTAACGCATTGTGAATTTCTTGTCATCATTTTAACTATGGTCCCTAAAAGAATGAAAAATAACTTTGCAATAGAAGAGTCCCTTCATGCTGGCCAACGGTTTAAAAATACCTAAACACTTCCTTTTTTTGCAATGTTTCAACTCTTACCTGAAAGCTTTAAACCTAATGAACATATGAGTGCCCTTGGCTCAGTGGTAGAGCGTTGGAATTAGGACCCAAAGGTCCGAAGTTCAATCCCGAGCTAGGTCTAGTCTCGGCAGGGGCCACCATTCACTGTTGGGTCAAAAATTAACAGTGCTGTGCCTAAGGTGGCGTAAGGACCCAGTAACAAAGCCTACACAGAACACAACTGCTTACTCCGAACTCGGCACAAGTTACAAGCTTCGAAGCTTGTAGTTTCAGAGGGGTCTCCACAGGAGACCTAGGAGTAGTCAGGATAAACAATATATCATATCATATCCTAGAAATATTAGATGTCACGAAAGTCGCCTTTAGGAGTCATGATTTCTTCTTTTCTTATGTTTTCATCAATGCTTCTTTGCTATGAATCTATGAATAAGATATCCCCACCAAAATTGTGGACATTTCGAAATCTAAATTATCTAATAAAACATCTCATTTTTGACAATTCACACAATATTGAAGGCCATGCCAACGCAAAATCTTCAGCGAAACTTTCATAAGGATCGTAAAATTCAAATTCTCCATAGGAAATTTCTGGTGGGGATATCTTATTCGTAGATTCATAGCAAAGAAGCATTGATGAAAACATAAGAAAAGAAGAAGTCATGACTTCTAAAAGGAGAATTTCGTGACATCTAATATTTCGACGATATATTCATTAGGATTAAATCTAGATGTCAAATTTTGTGGAAATTAATAAACTTGTTAGTTATCACTACTAATTTGTCCAGTTACAAGAAATTAACAATGCGTCAGAAAATTGTTTTTCATCATAAAATGCCAGTTTTCTCGAAAACGGTCCACTTCTGAGTAATGAAGTGAAAATACCCACCCTCTTTATGCAAAACATGTTGGCGCATCAGAATTTGCTGTACAAATGCAAATTGGTCCAGTGGTTTGAAAGTTAGGGGATAAAAACTTTGTGCGAATTCAATATCTCTGCCACTGGCACGTCTAATGAAACCGAGTAAAGTGCAAGAAAGTAGCTATTATAAGTGACAATGTGCGTACATAAACTCGATTCTGTAATTAAAATGGTTCATGAGATTTGAGCAAAAAACTGAAAAAAAATATAAATTTTTGACACACTGTAACTCGGAAAGAAAAAATGGGGGAGACAAAAAGAAATTATTCTCTTATGAAAAATATAGAGTCAAACGTTAAAACACTTTTAGGAACACCCTGTATGTTAGTTCACAATATCAGATTTTATGAATCACTTTGAAAATGACGAGAATCCTTTTTAATACCTGTATAATGAACTTGGTAAGATATATAACTGTTTCACAAATTCATATATTATTTTGTAGAATGTACTGTGTATTTGTTACTGATTGTTTCATTATTTTATCTGAAGCTTAAACCAGTCTAAATCTAGACCTAGGATTGTCAGTGTAATCTTAATCATTATTAAGAATTTTTGTCTCGACTGTGGTAGAACAACCCATTTTTATCGGCCTCTGGAACCTATTTTTCCACCTGCAAAAACGTACAGTCCAGAAAAAACGGGAACTAATCCCGTTAAAATGCAAATAAATACCTGCCGGAACCAAGGACGAAACGCGTTCAATTATTCAGCGGCATTTCAACATGACAAAAATCCCCTCCTCAGTATCAATAATTAAAATCACCTTTCGTTCCGTCTCCTCATTAGGGCGAAGCGCAGTCAGGAACCTGGCACTGGCCCCGTCAGGCACAGCCTGCCAAGCCCGTGAGGTCGCGCGGCAATGCAGACCGGAAGGACAACTACACCGGATGCCGGCAGCAGCACTTATCGCTTCTCCACTTCTACGGAGTGGCGGAGAGGCAGCGCTCGTTACTGGTCCTTATTTAATTTTCATTTTACGTCTTTTGCCCAATTTGCATCGTCGACAAGAGGCCGAATTCTACAGTTCCGTGTTCGTCTTTCTCTGCCAATTTATTTTTATGCTTATTTAGGGAAAAATTCGGGATCTGGTGCACGCATCTCGACCGATTTAATGATGAGAATCGAATAATGAAACGTGGCATTGAGATTAGATTGGGATATTCTCGTAATGGGGATTTGTGTGCTCATCAGCGATTTTTTAAGGTTGCTGAAAAATTTTACTCATCAAGACTTCATATTGGGATTCGTTTATGTAGGGTGGGAATTAAGCGATCACCCACAAATTTGGTAGGATGATGTTGAATATCAGTAATTCAAAATGTAGCGAATATAAAACAAGTTGACAATAATCAATAGAAAGAGCATAATGTTCATCTCATACTTCAGTATGTCAGTTCTTTCAGATCTCCGAGTATGCAACTTTGTTTCACAGCCTTTCACAACGTGAAAATTACCACACATTGTGTACACTCCTTTCATAGCCCTCACTATAGCTGAGCCACGCCGCTCGTATCCTAAGGATCGTCTATGTCTGCAGGCTGTTATGTAGAGTGAATCTCAAATTGGCTGTCCCCTAAGGGTATTTCTCGGCAGGAATTGGGGCTGTAACCCAAAAATACTGCGATGGATGTACGTCATGATTGTAAGACCTATAGTCACATATCAGACAGTAGCCTGGTTTGCCAAGGCAAGTCAGGTAAGTACGAGGAAAATGCTCGACAAAGTACAAACGCTTGCCTGTGTGTGCATCACGGGAGCTATGAGAACGTGCCCAACCAGGGCGCTTGAGATCATCACAGACCTCACACCTCTACATCTAGTGATTAATAGGGTAGCCCATCAGGCCATCCTCAGAGTATATAAAGAAGGAGCAGGCAATGAGAGAGTCAGGTTTCAGAGAGTTTGGTTCTCTCTGAATGACTACACCTCATCTGCAAACCTTCCTAGTGATGTAATGACCAAGAAAGAAAGAACTTCAGTACAAAGCTAAGCAAAAGAGAGGATTGAAAAGGGGAATACACCAACTATAATCTCAAAGAAAATACAATGATATGGTATACAGATGGTTCTAAAACCGCTACAGAAGCTGGCGCTGGAATTAGCGGGACAAGTACCAAGTGTGCACTATCGTCCTTCAAACGGAAATACTTGCAATCGGAAGATGTCTAGATATAAATCTAGAAAGGAACTATCAGAAGTGCGATGTATAGCTACTCATACAGATAGTCAAGCTGCTATTACAGCACTGAGCTCCCACGTCAGTAACTCAAAGCTGATTTGGGAGTGCTGGAACAAATTCAATCAGGTAGGGAAGAAGAATAAGGTCTTTTTAATCAGGGTTCCTGGTCATTCGGGAATCGTAGGAACCGAAGAGACCAATACACTGGCCAGAAAGGGCGCACAAACGCCACTCACTGGCCCAGAACCCTTCTGTGGTATAGAAAAATGCACCTATAAGAAGGAGTTTATACTGAAGAAGAAAACCGAAAGAGAAAAACTCTGGCGGAGTCTCCCAGGGATGGATCACTCCAAAAAGTTCATCCGGAACTTTGAAATAGCTGTATCCAAAAAATATCTGGATCTGAGTAAGAACCAACCACACCTTCTCACTGGTTTCTTCACATGACATTGTCGCCTTGAGAAGCATCTGTTGAGAATGGGTTAATCGGGCACTGACGAGTGCAGATTTTGTGGCTAGATAAAGAAACTTATATTCACCTGATTAGGGAAAGCTATGCCATTGCAAGCTACAGGAAATAGTGCTTTGGACAAGAAACATGTAGGAATGGGAAATTACTCTCGTTGAAGCCGTCCCAGATTCTGGATTCCATCAAATCTCTGGAACTGGAAGGCGTTCTGCAGGAGGCGCGATAAGAACTCCTCTGTTAGAGGGCACAAGAAACCTCTTTTCACTATAAACTAGCAACTGAGGAGATACAACTCTGTCCCAACTAAAATTTATGGCTTAGTCAAAATACATAAGACAGGAAATCCACTTAGACCGGTGGTTTCTTTTTGCCATTCACCAACTTATAATATCTCTAAGTTCTTGGTTACAGTGCTGAATAGAGTGAAACACTTGTTTCCCTTTCCCATCAAGAATTCATTTGACCTCATCACTAAGATAAACACGATAAATAATATACCGGATGATTATGTTCTTATAAGTGTGTATGTTGAATCTTTGTTCACGAACATACTTCAAGATTTATTAGAACGTTTAATTCATGATAATTGGGCTGTTTGTGAGGACTTTGTTAAGATTCTACTTGAAGTGTTGTTGGAATGTTGGATATAGTTAAATTCATTTTCGACAACAGCTATTTCCAATACAATAAAAAACTCTACGCACAAGAGAGAGGTGCAGCTATGGGAAATGAATAGCTTGATCAGTTTCGTTCTGTCTGCCTTGAACTTTTATATACCATTCGTCTTTGTTTACGTTGACGACATAATTATGTCAGTGTCTAGGGGTAGTTTGGATGAGGTGTTGAGAATTTTCAACAGCTTCCATGTGGATCTTCAATTTACCCATGAGTTAGAAGTAGATGTTAAAATTCCATTCTTAGACCTTTTATTGATAAGAAACGGTGTTGGGATAAAAACTGACCTATATTCGAAACCCATGGCATCCCACCGTACATTACATTTCAGTTCTCTGTATTCTACATCTCAAAGGATTGCTATTGTCAAGGGCATTAAACGCAAAGTACTTAATTTGTCTGATGCGTCGTTCCATTCAAAGAATTTCAGGCAACAAGCGACCATTTTATGTCAAAATGGATATCCCAAATCTCTGGGCAACAAAATTTTTTATGCCTCTGGACACTCAATTTATATTCCACCGACCACAAACGTTTCTGTAAATGAGAGTATCAGATACTACAAATTAATTTATATTCCTAAATTGAGCCATATGTTGATTAGGTTGATGAAGGGAACATCTACTATCGTGGTGTCTTATTATAAAAAAACTGTCAGGAGCCTATTTTCCCGTTTGAAGGATAGTGATCCCCCAATGAGACATTCAGGTTTGGTCTATTGGGTGTGTTGTTCGAATTGCCGTTCTATATACGTTGGACTGACGTGCCAATACTTCGGATCCAGATTAAAACAAACAGTTGGATTGTGAGAAGCAATCTGAGGCAACCGCTCTTTCACAGCATGCTAAGAATGGGGGACATCTTTTTGATTTTGAAAATGCGAAAATTCTGACCGAAGAGACCAATTGCTTCAAGCGAAGTTTCAAGGAGATGTTGTTCATAAAGAAACACCCTAATTCTGTGAACTTAAGATCGGATATTGGTTCTCTAAACATTGCTTATTCGAATATCATAAAAGAAATGAGGTGAATAGTTTTTCCTCGAGTGCACACATTCTTACCGCGTATGGATGTTCTGTTTTTATTGCATTCGCATTAATGAAACCATACCTACCTGTACATCGCCATAATTTGAGACCCCGAGATGAATCATCTGTTTTGGAATTATTATTTAACGAGTTTGAATTTTTCAGATGATTTTTAGTTTGTTATTCATAAGGTGAGATGGTGAATTTCTCTTTTGTTTGGTTTTTGTCAATTTTGTTTTCTCTGTGATTCCACTGTTTTAGTTGGTAAATTGTGATTTTCATCGTTTTGTTGCTCTGGTTTCTTGAGTTTAAGTCCCTTAATTGTCCTACTGTATAGATTCATATTATTGTTCATACCATTTTTCGAATTTCAGCCTGAAGAAGAGAAGAATTTTTCTAGAAACGAAGCTGTGTGAATAAATTGTAAATAAACTGTTCCTTAAGACTGAAAACTATGTTCTTCATTGATTTCTGGAACACTACATCCCACATATAAACTATATCCTTGGTACAAGAACTGAACTAAGAATTAAACACTACGAGAACTTATTACTCTTCAGGAACACCGTTTCCGTTGGTTTTTATCTGGATATATTTTTGTATTTGATGGTTTCTATAAAGATGGCATCCATTAGCTTTAGGTACATATACGTATGTTTCTTCTTACTTTTCAGCGAATAACGTATGAATGAAGAGGTAGATCTACTGATTTAAGTTATCCAAAAAAACGAAATCGCGTAATAAAGCACAACACCTCACCTAGCTAAACACCACGAGCTCAGATAGATCGACTTTTTCTTAATATCGCTGGATCCAGGAATAATTAGGGTAATTTTCACGGCAGAAATAATCATTAATTTCCCGAGAGAGCTGGATGAACTGAAGAAAGCTTTACGTTCCAGATAGTGAAGAAGTATTGCTCTGGGAGAAATGCCTTCTTGGATCCCGTTATGGCCTGTCCTGCTGACTAGTATAAAGGACGTACTTCTCTGACTACTTGGGGTGTTAGGTTCAAGATGACATTGGATTCTCTCATAGAGAATCTCTGTCATAGAATACGATAGGAGTGTTTCTTACTTGATGATGGCTTCAGGTTTTGTGACTTACATTTGAGAGATTGAAGTTTATGTTTGTTGCAACGTTTTAGGTCGAATTTATTGACACTATCAATTTTGTGATGACAAGAAGAAATATTGTAATTGGAATTGTAAACAGGAAGTGTAACTATACCCTGGGTTTTTGTTTCCATTATTTTTCTTTGGTGCGTGAACTAGACTTGGATTTTTGAAAATATCTTCTCAAACTCTCTTTTATTTTTTATTGTAAACCTAAAAAAAGAACGACATGAATATGGCAAATAAAATTCGCGACAATAAATCTTTGGGTACGAAACTTTATGTAAGACATAAGACCGCAAAAATATTTACAGAAAAACCATTGTGTGGACACAAGGGCTGGAAGGGTAATTCGTTATCAAATTCCGCCTGGAAATACACAGAAAAAGCTGGCCAATTCCATGGTAACAAACGAACAGATCTGACAAGGGAAACAACATCCCAACCACGTACCGACTGTTCCTCGCTGATTACATCCCCAACTCGCTGGGATCAAAGAAACGGACGCTACAAATAAAGCATGAAAAGCGTATTGAAAATCACCGAGCCGGTCAAGCGACAATTCTCAAGACGACAAAGCGTATCATCGGTCTTGTATCTCAGTCCCACGACCCGTGCAGAAAAGATAACTTATGGGGATAAACCCGAGGATCATGACAACCGGTCGGAAACTTCATATGTGTCACATATTGGTTTGTGTGAAAACGACAAGTTAATTCATTGGCGTCGATTCGAGAACGACGCCGTGGAGCGGACGGCCAACTTTTTCGATGAAGCGGGTCCGCACTGATAGATTGTTTTATTTGGTGGAGGTGGTCGTTACGATCCCACATATGTTCTTTGTAATGGCATTGTGGCGGACACGTAAGTTTGAGCGGCTACGGTAGACGTGACGTTTGGAGAATGATTTGAAGTCCGGCCGTAATGGTTTTTGTCGGTGGCCGTTGGGATTTATAAGGTTTTTCGTTCATGGGGGAACAATGAACAGGGGAGAAGGAAAGGAACAAAAGGGCCAATTATTATTGCAGCTAAATTGTTTATTATCACATTTATTGGGTCAACACTGAACTCAAAGGAGGTTCATGTATTTTCTTGACTATGACTCGGGATTGGTTGGGTAGGACTACAGGATTTACATCTTTCCAATAAACCATTAGATTAGATTAGATTTAAGGAGGGGCGTTTAGACTTAGCTTAGCCTCGCAAACACCTTGACCTGAAGATCTATTGTGCAACCCCACGCTGTTTACCAGTCAGGTAGCAAAGCCTCTATGAACTTCACTACCCAGGCAACACAAAGATATCCCAGAGAAATCCCTGCGACTTCTTTTTAGGAAGGTTGTGACGCCTTTTGTGACTTCTTTGGGAGGTCGCAGGGAGCTCTATATCTCCTCCAAATGTCCGCCACAAAAGAGTTCCCAGAGAACTCTTGACGATATCCTTCGTGGATATTCTCAAACAAGCCACACTGATAGTTCGCATACACCTCCCGCGGTGAGGACTTTGAGAACTTCTTATCAACCTCCGCATTGCGAAATGTAAAGATATTCTCAAACAGGTCGCATTGCGAGATGTATAAGAAGTTTCTACACAGGCCGCTTTGCACAGGTATATACAGGTCGCATTGCGAAATGTGAATAGAACATCGAAAACTATATTTGATTTGTCCTATTCCTGATGAGAATCTGTATATTAGCTATATTATTGAATCGAACTACACAACGAACAGTGTTGAAAGTTATTCATTATTTTCGGGTGCAACAGAAGGTAAACTAAAACAAGCGAATAACTCCTTCAATCTTTATTATCAACAAATTACAACAAAAAAATAAAAAAAAAAATTTTCAGAACATTATATTTCTTTCTTCCTCTGGGTACAATCTCTCAGCCAATCTTGAGAAAAGAGTCCTATGTTGTCCTCCACGTATGCACCTACAAGTTCGAAAAAAATCGGTAGATTTCGGTAGATACCTTTTCACATATTTTTTGTGTTATTTAATTTGAAATACTATTTATCCGAAATATTGGACAGGAAGGTTATTTCAAGAAAGAACAAAATTGAAAATGGATTTCATTTATTTACAAAATTAATGTTCGAAAAACTGATCTTTCGAACAAAAAATGAGTATTCGAACAAAAAATGAGTATTCTGACAAAATAAATCGGTATTCAAAAAATGAACACCTATTGAAAATAGCAAATAAACGCATATACATCAAATTGCTTGAAATAAATATCGATTTGTCAACGTATAACTCAACTTATGTATCAAATTATGGTATGCTTAGGAAATCTTCAAAATAATATCGTAAGAGTCATGATTTCCTAGAATATCAGAACATACATTCACTTCATCAAATTTCGGTAGATTTAAGTGTTTTTTGTTAAATCGGTAGATTGAGAAGAAAATCGGTAACACTTTTGTAAGGCCAGTGGTTTATACATTAATTAAAACGTGAATAAACATGTATCAAGTTCTTTTGGAGCACGAATTGAACAAAGAGGATTTCAACAACAACATTTCAATGCCCATCCATATATCAGCTTGAAACAAAATGAGATATAATTCCAAAGAGTTCCCGTGAAAGTGTTGAATCATCACAATTCTCATGGAAGTGTTTTGTTTTATTACTATTGGAATTGCAATAATGGTTTCCACAGGAACTTGTGAACCATGCCCATTAAGAATTGTCAATAATTTATTAGCTTGAATTTTTGGGAATATTCGATTCTACTGACCATTCTTGTAAAATCTGTTGTGAAGTTATTATACTCATCCATATTCTTGATAGAAATAATTATCCTGATCACCAGTATACATACCAAGTAGAAAATTGATTAATGTAAATTGATCAATTCCGTTATTGGTGGTCGAATTACTCGGACAACATAAATGGCGGTAAAAATGGTTGAGGTATAGGTATGTCCTACTAGGTGAGAAAACCCAGAACTTAATGAAAATAACACTTATTTGGAGCACAAATATCCTCGTCGAAATTTCACACAATAACGAACCTCGCACAGCACAGTAACACCGATAAACACAACTAACTAGTCTATCCACAAAACCTCTCTCGAATCTCGATGTCTTGCCGTCTTGGTAAACTCGCTGTTTATACAAGTTCCATTTGATAGACAAATAGCGCCTGCGTGAACAGATTGACCTTGTCAATCGCATGGTGCGCTCTCCTCTCCAAGATATCGCATGGGCACATGAGTGGGAAATTCGCTTAGTAACATAGAGATCTCTCGTGCGGTCATCGGTTTTCTCTCCAGTGATAAATAAATAATTCCTTATGAACCATATGCAAAAACTTACCATGTTTTACATTCTTTTTTTTTTTAATGATAGATATCATTAATTACATCTGCCAAATTCCTCTTTATTCAGTAGCATGTAATTAATGATATCTATCATTACAAAAAAGAATAAAAAACATGGTAAGTTCTTGCATATGGTTCATAAGGAATTATTTATTTATCACTGGAGAGAAAACCGATGGCCGATTAGTTGAAATAAAGAGGTTTCCGATACAAATTCGAATCCAAATTCGCCATCTATTTAGGAACAACCTGTAACTTTTTTCTCTTGCATATTAGGGTAGTAAAATCTAAAACATGGTTTAAGTAACAGTTCCTGAAAATTTCATCTTTTTGGCGTGAAGGGAAAAGAAATAGCTGAAAATTCAAGACGAAAAACAGTTTTTTGTGAATAACTCAGAAAATATCCACTTTAGGGCAAGGGTGTGATGCATACACTCACATTATTTTTTAACGTAGATTCAATATCTGCCATAAAAAAATGGGGTTCTAATTTGAAAAAATTGATTTCTCACGATTTTGTCATCCCTAACTTTGAAAGCGATTTTTTCACCCCCTGTATCATGAATCGCGATTTCGATTTTCAAAGTGGATACATCAATCTTACATCTTGAAAAACCCCAAAAATGAAAATTTTCCATCCAAAAACCTCGAAGTTATTCTTGTTTCAGCGGAGCTCTATTTTCGATTTTTTTTTCGAATTTTCCCGCTCAGAGAGAATTTTCCAACCAAAACTTAAAAATGTTACATCAAAATAACTTGAAATTTTCTAAGGAACCTATTTCTGCAATAAAATAATGGTGTTCTAATTTGAAAAACGGAAGTTGACGTCATTTCCGGAAAAACCGGAGGTGCTCATGCCTTGAAAATATTTTAGATTTCATCAGCATCGTGAAATACTTATAAGTGCTGAATTTCATGAAAATACGTTCAGTAGTTTCCCGTATAAATATGGGTGAGGTTCCTCGTGAAAGACCCTGTATAAATGTGAGAAATAACACGCTTTCCTTTATCTTCTGTATAGTTCTTTCGTCATGACTCATAACCATATAATTCCAATGTGTAGGAACATTAGTAAAATTCAGGAAGGATATATTCACTTATATTACCCGTCAGGATGCGATGTATTCCGGAGATCATCTAAGAATGTTTTGGAAGATATATTTGAAAGAGAACGTATACATACGATTTAGAATTCGTATTTGCATCGTATCATACGATGTTGTAACTCCTAAGAGCATAATAGTTCCGCTGTTCCATCCTCTATTTCATAGTTTAAATATTAATGTTTAGCTTCCTCTGTTAGATCCCTGCAATATGCAATAATGGTATGATAGTCTACCAACTGGCAATTCTTAGTTTTGTGTATCCGCCTTATATCTTTCGGGATATTCTCAATATGCAGAAAGATAATCATAAACATATTTACAATTAACTAGTACTTAATGACTTTCAAAGCACAATACCGATTCAGAATAGGGTCAGGTAGGCTGCGGATTTTGGGTTTCGCATGTGACAGGAGGTGAGATGATAGAAATTGGCACATTACTATACTCTATTCACAATTATAAAATCACAACTCTGGCCTTGGAAATTTGACACATTCCACTCTGTATCGAAGTTATGACGTTTTTCAAAATATTTTTTTGTTCCAAGTCAACACTATGTTGCCCTTTCTACATTCTTAACGTATTTCTCAGAATGTGAATTTATTCGGAAAATGAATGAATTGGAAAAGATGTGATGGACGAAAATAATTAACGTTTATATGAATTGATAGAAATGATTCCTTTTCTAGTTATTTGCATGAAAAGTAAAAGAGATCACTGTTGAAATATATTATTTTTCGCCATGGAAGAAAATTGCATTGCTTTTACATAATTTTCATATGCATGCTTGTAAAGATTTAATGTTTATTATCCTCTTGAACTGAAAGTTCAAGACTTGACGACATCATTCGTTCATTCTAATCAAGAATTCTTAAAAAAAAATCAACCCAAAAATATAAGATGAATTGATGGGTACATACAAGAATCAAGAATAATGTCAATTTTATTTTGTTGATAACTTTCTTAAAATCAATGTTGGGATATAAAATTCGGCTGCGTTTGTTCAAACAACATCTAAAGAATACATTTTTTCACCATCTCGATCTTTGAAAGGCGTTTCTTATAGGAGAATTAGGTCTAAGTTCCACCTCATTAGTGAGGTACCTAACTCTTGCAAATCTGCTCAGATATCGCCAAATTTCTTGGAAACCCTGAAAAATATCATCCTTATCGACCTCTCGAGGCTCCATCCGATCCATCTGCTGCGATATCTGTCCAAATAACAGTTTTCTCAACGAAATTTCCATGGACCCCTTCAACCTCGAAATGAAAACATTCGTCCTGGTCTTGAAAATCGTCCTTACGCTCCAAACTGATGCTGTAAACTTAACAAAATGTGGAATATCTTCGATACTTTCACTTTGATGTAAACAAAGAAACTGGCAACGTCGTTTTGTCATTAACGATATTTTCTGTGCGCGCACTGACTTTTCATCACATGTTCTGTGCTTTTCATCAGGGGCACCAACTCCTGAAAACGAAACCATGACCTCCTATGTGATTGAATAAAAGTGAATGGAGTATACAGACAGCCAAAAATTTTTTTGATATCTATTGAAATATCAAATACAGCACCTCTCACAATACGTTGTGAGCAAGTTAATGGGTGGGGGCAAACCCAATAACTTTCTCACCCGCGCAAACATCTTTGTCTGTGTAGCTTCATTTATATCGAATTTCGGAAAAAGAGTTACTTCGGTGGTGTAATTGGTAGCACAGTGGGCCTGAGATCCGAAGATGCGTGGTTCGACTCCCGCTCGGAGTGAAAACTTCTGCCGCAATTCAAAATTCGTCTGAAAATCGATTGAAAATGATTTCTTATGATTATTTCTCAGACTTCAACCTCCATATCAATGTACAATGATGAGAAGTTCGAATAATAATATGGAGCAGAATTGCTTACTCTTGCAAGTGACATGTTCCGAAAGGACGTTTGTCCGATATTCTTAAAAACAATCCATCCAATTGAATCGGTGATTTTGAGTTTTGAATTATGGGACCAATCGATCTGAGTTTGAACGTTTTTAGCACAAAAAAACGCGTTCGTTACAATCATCATGCATGAAATATACCCCTGATTTGAAACTGTCTGAATAAAATGCTTGTTACAGACGCATTCCCGAGATTCGCAGAGCCAATTCCTAACGTGACAGTGACAGTAGGGAGGGACGCACTGCTTGCCTGTGTAGTCGACAATCTCAAGGGATTCAAGGTATGTTCCCATGTTTGATACGCTCAACGCGGCCATGCACTTCTCAAGAGGAAACTTTTTCCCCTGCTTTGGGATTATCTCCTTACAAATGAGTTCATGTATGGTCCTGGCCGAATTTCGAAGTATTATACCCCGGGCTTCGTTCAAAGAATGTCAAGTGGAATCGTTGCAGAATTTTGGGATGCGGATGCCGATGTGAAAATGATCTACACTCGTGAGAGTGTACATAAAATTTTCGCAATTTTTGCACTTTATATGTATAGGTTTCGTGTTATTTCAGTTATTCTTGTTGAATGCTTGTTCAGTGAATTCCGTTTGTTTTGATGATCTGAATATGCGTAAATGAATATCAAATGAACATGAATTTGAAAAGTCGATTGTTTCCATTTGTTTCGAATTGATGAAATTTATTTGTTTCTCATTTGTGAACGTCAGTTTCCAAAAACACAATATTAATCAAGAGAGTTTATTTTTTCAAGTCACTAACTTGTAAAACTGACAGTTAACTTGCAAAATTTTTACAAGTTAGTAATATTATTTACATTAGAAATATTTGTTATATCGTCATATATGTTGAAAATCATGGTACAATTGTTATTTGAGTTGATACTGATGATGATGAACCATCTGTTGACTCAGAAACTGCTGAACTCGAGGACTGCAGAACATTTTCAGTCTCCTTACTACCAAATAATTTGCTAGACATTTCAATTTTTTTGTGGACCGAATCATCGACATAACTCATCGCAATTTCGGTGCTCTTCCACCCTCCAGCACGCTGTAGTGCTAAAATATCTCCACCCGAATCCGCAACCATAGTGGCTCCAGTTCTGCGAAAAGAGTGGTGTATAACTCTGGGTCTTTCAAACCTAAATATTTCGCTATTTGCTTTGGGACACCACCAATAGTGTGCTGGCCAGCATTAAGGGAAATGCACTTTCCATGTCGGTATGTCAAAAAAAATCTTAGGCTTTCTGTTCCAGGAGGCCGAAGATTTACATATTTTCTGTATAACATGCAGGGCTTGAAGCTGCAGCCATCATCGGTTATGGTGAAACTTCTTATTGTTAAATTTTTTGTTTGCCGCAATGTCACAATAACGGATTTTCCCATATCTTCTACATCGTTTATGTTTAAGGAGAGAATTTCGTCACATCGAAAACATCCAAAAATCCCAAATATTGTTACAATTTTCGCCAGCAACCACTGGTCATCAGGAGCATGTAAAAGAAATTGTTCAGCCTCTTCTTTACTTAATACCTTGGTATTTTTTGGCGTATAACGCTCATTTTTCGTTTCAGAAACGCTATTACCTTTTGAAATCTGCAAATGACAACTAAACGTCATTTTTCGATAATTTTTTCAAGGAAAACAAACCTGCGAACAGGGGCATTTTTTTTTCATTTCCAAGCAGCTTTTCAGCATAGACCATTTTGCCCATAAAGTATTAGGGCTGAATCTAGCTGATAGTTGATTCATGTAGACCAAGAAAACATCTTCAGTTACCCCAATCACACTATTTTTGTTTCGCCACTTTTTGTATTTTTGTATTCTCGCTCGCACCTTGAACTGATTTTGCAGGTAACAAACTTGAAGTTACACTGCTAGCTGCCTCAATAATTTCTTTTGGTACATTCATTTTCGCTTTCGCCAAATGTAAAGAAAAATAAACAG
Source organism: Adalia decempunctata (assembly GCA_951802165.1). Taxonomy (NCBI): domain Eukaryota; kingdom Metazoa; phylum Arthropoda; class Insecta; order Coleoptera; family Coccinellidae; genus Adalia; species Adalia decempunctata. The sequence continues at coordinate 21,329,050 of OX637701.1, forward strand.
ACATGTTCATGGCAACGCTTCCATAGCTTACGACATTTGCGACAAATTATTGAGATTTTTTTGGAATTTATCTAACCTTTTTACAAATGAGAAACAAATAAATTATAAAACAATACACGCAAGGTAACGGGTTTTACTGGCTCAAGGAGGTAACAGACTCGCCTGCGGCTCGTCAGTTATATCCTCCATTCGCCAGTAAAAACCCTCTTACCTTGCTAGTAATGTTATATACTATTTCATGAGGGATCACACACTCTTATAGTAAATAATTGTCAATTACAAATCGAATAGTTTCCTATGATATTAAAAATACACTCCCCAATTCCCATCGACTTTTTTGCACCAAAACGAATGCCGATTGAAATATTTAAGGACAATAATAAACAAAACTACCAAAAGTTAAGAATGATGTATTACCAAATTCTATTGCCATTCAAGATTGGGAAATGATCGTACAACAACGAGTTTGCTAGTAAGATGTCGATCTTCCTCTTCCCTATAAATTCGACGAAAGAGCAGCTTCACACCCATCAAGGGATGTTATTATTGAAAAAAAAGAGAAAATGATAATTTCGAAGATCTTTGTCCTTGAAAGGAGAAAGAGTGGGTAAGGCTCGTCGCACTAGGGACAGGACTTAGTGTTCAGTATTCTCCAGGAAGAAGAGTGGTTAATGAAACACTTCGAGATTAAAATTTAAGATGTATATTGAAACGAAAAATGAAATTAAAACGGTTTCACACACTATCTATGAGCCGATCACAGCGAAAGAATGAATCTTCACACTTATGGGTCAACTTATCCAAATAAAATTACAATAAAATTACCAAAAAACTTGGGCAGATTTCAGGACTCTGGACGTTTGGAGATGTTTGGCGTCTCATGCAGCCTTCTAACAATACTCAAATAAGTCAAGCATACACATAAATACCATACCTGACCTTTCTCCTTCTGGCAGTTAAGGTCGGCGTTTAAAGCGAGTAGGAAAGCTCAGCCGATAGAGGCGCCACCGTCCATTTTATAAAATATCTCCATAGAACATGCATTATCACTATCAAGTTCTATGAATATCTCTCTGATTATGAATGAAATGTACAATGGCGCTCTCTATCCGAAAATCGCCGAACGATGAAATAAGTCAATTTGTGGGTAAAGCAGGAATTTTTTCCCGCCAAAATTTGAATTTGGCCATTCTCTGCCAATTCCGTATTTCAAGTTGTTTTTCTGAACGAAATTATCAGTAGATTCACTTTTAATCGGATATTGAACTACTTTCATGGGTCTTTCTGTTGAAATAAAACAGAAGCATGAGTTGTTCCATTTTCTTCTATTTTCGAAAGAAAAAAAATTAACTTTCGGAATGAAATCGACTAAAAATATTTCATCAAGAATTCCAATCCTTTCCGAGTTTACCCACAAAATTTCAGTTTTCGAAGTGAAACCATTTTCAAATGCAACTTGAAATAAAAACACACTACATTGAACGCCCACCTTAATCCAAAAGCTGATGAATGTATCCACGTCACTAAGTCGTTGTTTGCTGTTAACTTCACTTCCATCCTTTCGCGACGTACCTACCTATAGCGAGTTTATCGACGAGACGTTGTCGAAAAAAACTTCCGGTTCAACACTTCGCTATTTCCCGAATGGCACTTTTTCTTCTCCGCCTTGAGACCGTACTTGCCAAATCTGAATTACAACCGAAACCGAGTCAACTAAGAACCTTCCTGTATAAGAATTCTCCAGCTATTTTCAAGACTTTTTTTCCCACCACCGAGAAGGGTGTCGTGATCATATGAATTTTTCGGGTAGTTGTAATGTTGCAATTCCTACGATCTAGCCCTGAATTTTACGTTACCTCCGCATCCTGGCCACCCATCCTGACACCCTCTCGATATACAATTTATTTTGATTTCTCGCTTGCGTTTCATGATAAAATTTGACACGAAAATCAACAGCTGCTCTGAATATGAATTCGAAAATCTATACTAACAGAAAAAAAAAACTGCAACACCCAGGAGCTGTTTAAATTTCAGTTTTTTTTTGGTAAAACATAGACAGTGTAGCAAATACACTGCGCAAAAAAATCAACGCACATTATGGAAATCTCAAATTTATTCTAAAACTGAAGGTGTTCTCAATGATAATTATTTTTATCAGAATTATACATGCATATGTTATCCACTTCCAACGTTTTCCTTCAATACAGATGTTTTCTCCCAGCAGGAATAAAAAAAGATGATATTATCAGATTTTGAATGTATTGGCTCCATTCTAAAATCAGTTGTTCTCGATCAATTCTAGTGATCAATAGTTTTTCTTTCGTTTGATTTTCTACAGTCGATCGCTATGCAACGCGAAACACGCAATTTGACCCAAGAGGAATGTGCCCAAGCGGTAGTTTTGCGAGAAGAAGGGTGGACATACACAAGAATTGCAAAAAGGTTTGGAGTTTCCCATACAAGTGTGTCCAGAATGTTGCAGCGATTCAGGGAGACAGGTATGAATGTCCGAAGACCAGGTCAGTGTAGACCACGGGTAACAACTGCCATTCAAGAATGTTACTTGAGAGTTTCTTCGTTGAGACAACGGTTTGCAACCGCTCGCCTCCTTCAAAATCAGCTTGAGCAAACTCATAAGGTGCAAATTAGCACTCAGACAATAAGAAATCGCCTCAGAGAATATGATTTAAGGCCTCGTGTCGCGGCAAGAGGCCCAGCTCTTACCCCAGCCCATCGAAGGGCGCGTTTGGATTTTTCGAGAGAGCATATCCATTGGGAAGACGCCGATTGGGAAAGAGTTCTCTTCACAGATGAGTCTAGATTCTGCCTCTACCTTTGTGATCGACGTTCCCTTGTATACAGACGTCCACATGAAAGATATGTTCAGTGCAATTTCCTGAATACTACTGGTTTCGGGGGAGGATCGATTATGGTATGGGGTGGAATATCTTCGACTGCTCGCACAGACCTAGTGGTCGTTGATAATGGAGCTATGAATGCTGATAAGTATATAAGGAACATTCTTGAAGAGCATGTAGTGCCATTTGCCCCATACATTGGTGAAAATTTCATTTTTATGGGCGATAATGCCAGACCCCATCGTGCGCGCATCGTTCAGGAGTACCTTGAAGTCTCTCGAATGGAATGGCCAGCAAGAAGTCCAGATCTGAATCCGATTGAGCAGGTTTGGGACAACCCCAATAGAAGGCTGAGAAGTTCAGAAAATCATCCAGCTACTCTAAATGACTTAGGAATCTAACTCGGAGAAATCTGGGAAGGATTAGATCAGAACATTTTAAGATCACTCATTTTGAGTATGAACCGTCGTTCCCGAGCTGTAATTAACGCAAGGGGTGGAAATACAAAGTATTAAATCACTTATCAGCATTTCAGTATTTTGAAAATTGTTCATTTCTCTGCTCTCACATAACATTCGGCGAAATCCTGAATTTTTCTTGCATCTAATGTGTCTTGTTTCGTTCGAAACCATCCCGAGAGAACATAAAAAATAAGTTATAAAGTCAATGTAGAGTTAACTTTCATTAAAATTGAGATTTTCAGAATGAGCGTTAATTTTTTGCGCAGTGTTTTTGAACGAAAGTTATAAAAACGGGTGAATTGGAACATCTTAACATGATCCCAGACTGGAATAGTGAAGATTTCTCTTAATAACGACTATATTATGACCATTTTGATTTTTTTGATGATTTAGAGGAAATTTTATTTCTCGAAATTGTAAGCAGATACGTATACATAAAGTTCAGAATGAAAACAAGGCTTCTTTCATAACATTTTTCAAACTAACAGTACATCGTAAAAAGAAAGTTCTGGAGTAAAACAGGGATCAGTTGAAATGTAGATACTATATGAGAAAAAACTCAAAAAAAAATTAAACATTAACACCTTGTATCTCGAGAACTAAACGTTTGTGGTCCCATGTTCGAAGCACGATTTTTCTTAAAATTATCGAAATATACAATTTAGGAATGGTTCACTTTTTACGGATGACCGATGGAGCAGCCTTCAACCTAGGAAAATTCACATTTTTCAATTTTCAGCATCGACTGTAAACTGCATAGCAAACTCTGAAATTAATCGCAATCAATCATTCCCGAGTGTTCATCGAATACAGAGTGAAAATAAAATCAATCTGACTCTTTCACGGAATCAGATCGCAGTTGCAAAGTTTACCCTTGACAAATGGCCGTTGCATGTATATTGCTCCTAATTCAAACCTCCATAAATCACTGACTAGATTAAATTTCAACCCCCACCTACTCCTCTTTTTCATTATTAATCAAAGTCGTAAAAGATATTTTTTCATCCACATGATATCAGTTGTTTTTGATGAGTCCTGTTTTTTTTCGGGTTCAGATAAAAACGGGAGTAGACTGATGAGGGCAGAAAATTTTATTTTTGCAAATCTGCAATTATTCAGATGAAGTTAGGTTTTTACTTGTAACTGAAGGTGCATGATGCTGTGTGAATTTTTATTAGGTTTCCGTATCATTTTAGGATCACTTTGAATGCACGGATCCAGGTAGTTTTTCGGGGAGGTCCCATGAAAATTTTCAATCAAGAGTACAGAGTCTGCCCAATTTGACACTTTTGAATGTGAGGCCTTTTATACACTAGATAAACAAAAACTGTCGGTGTCTCATCGTTTCAGTCTTAAAGGGTGTTTTTCGTAAAAGTGCATTTTTGGAAAGTGGCTATTCAATCCAATAATTAAGGGGCAGTATCACCTTTTGAATCGTGGTAAATCTCCATTCAAAAGTGGTCTCTTTATTTCACGAGTAAGTACCCTAATTTACGACGTAGAGACTTGATTTTTTTTAAGTTGAAGAACGTCCCGAGGGCAAATAGTTTTCTTTTCTTCGATTCAATTAGTTTTTCAATCGAAAAAAACCAGGGTAATCGTTAGATCTGGGGTTATTGAATATGTTTTTCGTTTTTCATGAAAACAAGCTATATTTTTGCAATAATCATCATGAAAATTTTTGTAGTTTATAGAAGGTTAAATTGCCGAGGACGAATAGTTGCGATGTTTTCCAAAAAATGATGAATAACCGTCGGAAAAAAATCATTAAGTGCTGAAAGTTCAACCTGTTATTTTTTAATTGGAAAACTAATTAAGTCGAAAAAATCGCAACTATTTGCCCTCTGCAATTTAGTCTTCTATAAACTTCAAAAATTTTCATGATGATTATTTCAAAAATATAGCTTGTACCCATAAAAAACGAAAAACATATTCAATATTCAATGATTTTTTTTTGTAATTCAAATGTGAATAAAGACCTTTATTATTATCGTTCATCATCGGTCTCCCGGTCTCAGCTTAAGCTGGTACTATTTCTATGAACCAGTGAAAAAACAATTCAGTTCCTCCCACTAGTTCAGGAATTTCCGCACGATGTGACAGGTTTGCAATGCTACAGCCTATTGTGCACATCCCGCGATCCTCTGGGATAATTCGATCTTTTGGAGATTCCTCCTGAATGATTCCCTTTTGTCAGCTGAAGTTCTCCAGGTGAAGACGTTATAGAGGGAGTATCCCCTTCCAGGAAGTGGTTTGTCCTCGCAATTGTTCACGTAATAAAAAGCTCGCATTATTTCAATATTCATTTCGCGGCTCCACTTGATACGTGCGTTGCCAGCTCCCCTGCGGGCAGTCCTCCTCACGGTGGGCGAGCCAGCAAGTGGAGTGGCATTTCGATCTTCTGCCATGATATCGGCTTCCACTTCTCGTTGCTGGCTTGATATTTTCTCCATTTTCATGGGTTTGCCACCATTCACCCTTGGTGGCCCAGGTAACTCGGGCCGTGGGGACGTCACCCCCCATGAGGCGTAGCAGAAACCAAACCACATTATTATTATTATTATAAATAACCCCAGATCTAACGAAAAACCTGGTTTTTTATGTTATGGATGTTCTATAATCTGAAGTTGCAGTAGAAAAGGGAAAGGGATATTGCTAGATAGTAAAGGAATGCCGAAGATAAAATTATGTGTCTAACAACTTTGATCTTCCAATGTAAATAAAAGCAGGCGTGAAGAAAATTGATTTATTGAGTACATAATGAAGCTATAGGCTATAGCCATTATATCAAATCAGAAAAGTATTTTATTAAAGGTTATTTTTCTGAACCCCGAGGTGAACCATAATTTATTTTCAAAATAATAATCAGATAGAAAGTTGTCAATTTCAGTGCACTTCAGCACTTTTGTTTTCAGGAAAATATGCTCCTAAATAGCAATATATTTTGAATTAAATGCTGGAAATATAGTGAGATACCATTTCAGAATTCTACAGGAATAGGTATGTTTCTACTCAATTTGATGGCCATATTTTACTCCACGTTTAACTTGGGAGAAAAATTATCAGAACCTGAAATTTGAGCTGGATCTTTGTTTAAAAAAACAGGTTTAAATTTTGGTTATCGTCTGTCTGAACATGGGATAGGTGAAATGAGAAAAAACATGATATGTGAAACACTTTCTAGAAAATAATCATGCTCTTTCGAATAATTTCAATGGTATTATTACACCAAAAACAAAAAATTGTCATGGTACATTCAACAAGATTTGAGATGATAGGGGGAAGACTTCTGAGGATGTGTGTGAGCTGAACTCAACCAGAATTTTCTGATTCTTGTTTCTATAAAATTCTCAATAGCGACTCTTTTCCTAAAAAATCAGGATCAAAATAACACTTTCTCCAGAGTGAATAAAAAAATTGAGGTCAGCCTTAATGAGAACAATACAACAGAAAAAATATTTTCCAGGAATCTCTTATTTTGTCTCGCACTCTCCATACATAAGAGCCTTTCTACGAGCTAAAAAGGAGCGACTTCACCTCACGTACACGAATTCGTTAAATATTTACACGTCCGCTTGACGATTTCAATGCCAAAAGACATATATCTCCCTTTTCCGAAGCAGCATCGAAATAGAGGAAAAGATTGATGGATAGTCCTATTTACGTGAGGCAATATTGTCCATAGATACCCGTAATGTAAAGCTGTAACATCGATTCCTTGTTTTCCGAGATATAAATCAACCGAGGTGAAAGTTCCAACATCACGCTCACCTTAGCAGACAAAGAAACTCGATTTCTGCCCGACTCCGAGGCAACGGGTCCCTGGTCGTTTGCTATATCCAATAATCCTTGCAGAAGCAATTCATCACCCCTCTGAATCCCTTCCCTACCTCCGAGTCCAGAGTTCAGAACCCGAACGTCAGAGTTCCGACAACGAAAATACTCAATTTGATGGCCATATTTTACTCCACGTTTAACTTGGGAGAAAAATTATCAGAACCTGAAATTTGAGCTGGATCTTTGTTTAAAAAAAACAGGTTTAAATTTTGGTTATCATCTGTCTGAACATGGGATAGGTGAAACAAGAAAGAACATAATATGTGAAACACTTTCTAGAAAATAATCATGCTTTTTCGAATAATTTCAATGGTATTATTACACCAAAAACAAAAAATTGTCATGGTACATTCAACAAGATTTGAGATGATAGGGGGGAGACTTCTGAGGATCTGTGTATTTCCTTTCAGAATGAGCTGAACTCAACCAGAATTTTCTGATTCTTGTTTCTATAAAATTCTCAATAGCGACTCTTTCCCTAAAAAATCAGGATCAAAAATAACACTTTCTCCAGAGTGAATAAAAAAATTGAGGTCAGCCTTAATGAGAACAATACATCAGAAAAAATATTTTCCAGGAATCTCTCATTTTGTCTCGCACTCTCCATACATAAGAGCCTTTCTACGAGCTAAAGAGGAGCGACTTCACCTCACGTACACGAATTCGTTAAATATTTACACGTCCGCTTGACGATTTCAATGCCAAAAGACATATATCTCCCTTTTCCGAAGCAGGATGGAAATAGAGGGAAAGATTGATGGATAGTCCTATTTACGTGAGGCAATATTGTCCATAGATACCCGTAATGTAAAGCTGTAACATCCATTCCTTGTTTTCCGAGATATAAATCAACCGAGGTGAAAGTTCCAACATCACGCTCACCTTAGCAGACAAAGAAACTCGATTTCTGCCCGACTCCGAGGCAACGGGTCCCTGGTCGTTTGCTATATCCAATAATCCTTGCAGAAGCAATTCATCACCCCTCTGAATCCCTTCCCTACCTCCGGGTCCAGAGTTCAGAACCCGAACGTCAGAGTTCCGACAACGAAAATATTTTCGATGGTCCGAAAATATCCAGCGGAAATTTATCGTTCTGGACTGCGACACGTCGAACAATTAAACAGAAATTAAAGTTTTCGCATGAGTTCAGTTGGAGCTATGGTGGAATCATTAGGCATTATATCGATTTCTGTGCGACATATGCCCATGGAGAGAACAATCAGAGCCGTGCAATTCTCTTCGCGCTTCTGATCGCATCCATTTTATTTGCCTTCAATTTCTTTTTGTTCTTTATGGATACTCTCCGCATCAGAAGTGTCAAAAGTTTTTTCAGATTGCTCCCGGTCATTCAGTAGAAAGAACCCCTAAGGTCTATGGTTGATGATGCCCAAAAAGGATCTCGTCGTTTCACTCAAAACGCCTGAAGAATAACAAAGTCATCGCTTTTAAGACTCTAAGATCGGACCCTGCCCAAAAACCCTTCTGTTCAAAATATACAATTTTTTGTGTCCTAGCTCTTGCAAACGCTACCCAGATTGTCCTCAATAATTTCATTCAGTTTATTAATTTTATGATTGAAATTTACTATTCTCAATTTTATTGTATCACTTCCCAAACTAATATTCTTTCTTTCCATTCAATTATGTACTTTCTCTACTTCCAGTTATAAAAGGTGTTGCAATGAGAGCGTTTCAAGTCACAAGTGAAAAAAACATGGAGCATTACAAGGTGAAACAACGGTCAAGAATTGTTATCAAAATGGTGAAAGTGCCAGAATTATTTTCAATGATGAGGTCCAATTTTACCCCGATGGCTTCGTTACTAAGCGAAGCTGTTAACTTTGAGGCTTAGAAAATCCATGAATGAAAGCAGCATTCACAGCGGTTCCTGTTTCGTGTGCCTTGTGGTCTGGAGAAATAATTGGACTGTTTTTCTCTGAAAACGTATAGAAGAACATGCAGAAATAATGAATGGCAAACGTTATAGTGGTTTAACACAGTTTCCTGTGCCTCATTTGGAATATTGATATTGACGACATTTGGTTTCAGCAGGACGTTGCCAAATGTCATACCGCCAATGAAACATTGACGATCATGCACGAATTTGCTCGTGGTCGCGTCATTTGCCGATTTGGTGACCAGAATTGGCCTCTACACTCTTGCGATTTAACCGATTTAAACATCGAAGCATTGAGAGCCGAAATTAGGGGTTGTTTCGATGAAGGACGACGATATGTCTTCAATAACGTTATTGGGAATTTGGTTTAAAGGGTAAGCTTATGCCAGCAAAGCCGTGGCGGCCATTTACAAATCTTTTTTTTTCATATACTATGATTCCCAAATGTATTTTTTCTAAATCAATAAATATTTCAATGGAAAACCATGTTCTTTTAAACAACCTTGTGCTTCCCCTTCTATCATAGTGAATAAAAAAAACTAGTAAGGTGGGCGTTCAATGTAGTGTGTTTTATTTCAAGTTGCATTTGAAAATGTTTTCACTTTGAAAGCTGAAATTTTGTGGGTAAACTCAGAAAGGATTGGAGTTCTTGATGAAATAATTTTGGTCGATTTCATTCCGAAAGTTAATTTTTTTTTCTTTCAAAAATAGAAGAAAATGAGCCAACTCATGCTTCTGTTTTATTTCAACAGAAAGACCCATGAAAATAGTTCAGCATCCGATTGAAAGTGAATCTACTGATAATTTCGTTCAGAAAAACAACTTGAAATACGGCAGAAAATGGCCAAATTCAAATTTTGGCGGGAAAAAATTCCTGCTCCACCCACAAATTGACTTATTTCATAGTTCGGCGATTTTCGGGTAGAGAGCGCCATTGTACATTTCATTCCTAATCAGAGAGATATTCATAGAACTTGATAGTGATAATGCATGTTCTATGGAGATATTTCATGAAATTAACGGTGGCGCCTCTATCGGCTGAGATTTCCTACTCGCTTTAAACGCCGACCTTAATTTCAAACGTTGAAAAAATTTGATAGGAGCTGGTCTTGTCCATAAACTCTACAAGGTGAATATCTCTCATAATGAAATGCTCTATAGTTCCTATATAACAATAAACTGCTCCAGAAAAATTTGGAAATTTTGTGACCGTTTCTAAAATTGCCAAAACTGGTCCACCAAATGTTTATTTATAAGAAATCAAATTCATATTCCTATACTCTCATATATCTGAATGGTTTTTTGCTCTTGTATATGTGTTTCAGTTCAAGACAAGTTCTTGTCGTTTGTGTTTTCAAGGATTTTGTTTTATGTTTTACAATCTACTTTGATTCCAAATCTGTATATTTGTTTTGCAATAATATCTTGACGTAAACTGAGCTCGGATGAAGCCAATAGGGCTCTTGGTATGATCGAGGAGAGACGTAAAAAAAGAGATGTTGCGAATTTCATGTGAGTTAGTGAAAGAATAGTTTTCTGGTTCTTCTATCGATATCGATAAACTAGAAACGTGACGGTAAGACCGAGAAGTTAACGCCTCAAATCTACCAATCCTGCACAAGAGCAGTTTCTGACTATGTCCACCCATAGTGGAGCCTTTGAGTACTTGTCGAACGATGCAACATCATCTTTCGAATGCTTGTGGTGTTTTGGTTCCGATTGGAAAAGGTCGTCGATATATGTCTACACTGTGGTCGAACTTCAAGCAGGGTTGCACTAACTCAAAATCATATGTGACTTCGATTGGAATGGGCCAATCAACACATGAATTGGAATGATCAATGTAGGACTGTATTGTTCACAGAGGAGCCGAGATATGGACGGTTCAGAAAGTTCATCCTTTTAGAGGCAAAAGAGTTACTGTTTGGGGAGGCATTTCAATGGACTTACAGAGAATGGTTGGTGCTTTGTGCTGCTATGAATGCGCAGATTTCCAGAGAGCAAGTCATCGACAATATTATTTGTTTGTTTGATCTTGACATTGGGCCAAATTTCATATTTTTAGACAGAAATGCGACACCCCAAGAAGGAGAAACGTCTATGAAGCTCTGATGGTATTCCGGATCAAGCCCTGCCTTCTCGATCGCCAGACCTCAATTCCGTTGAACACATTTGGTATCAGCTACAGAAAGCTTGAGATTCTCATCAACCTCTACCAGGTATACTTCAAGAAATCAGAAGGCTTTTACTGCAACTCTGGCAACTGATCAAGCCTACTTCATCAATATGACCGAAAGTAATAGAAGGAGTCATCAGGCTTGTGGTTGAGGATCGAGGAGGTCATACTATCAATTGAACTAAATTTTTGCGAATTGATTGTACTACAAATAATTAAAGTTAATTTCCTGTGAAACTGTGCAAAATGAGAAGAAGAATGAGTTAGATAAGCGAGTAAACATTCAGATTTATGCAATTCACAAAAAATTGTGGACGAAACTTTTGAAGCAGTCTCAAAATTAACTTGTGGAACTTTGAAAGTTCTAGTAGCGGGGTGTTATCAGTACTGAAGAATGGAAATACAAAAATAAATTAATTGACTCTTTTTGACAAATTCATGCAATGTTAGGAACATTGCAACAGATTCTGATTGGATTTGATTAGAACCTGCCTGTATAAAATCAGGATAAAATAGTCCAATTTACCACAAACAAGACACATACGAACCATTTTTTGAACGTATTCAGCTAATAATATTCAAAAAGAAATCCAAATTTCACTTTTCGTACGCAATATCGTGATGACACAGCACTATGCAAAATGTAATTAGTAACACGAAATTAAAATAGCGGTATGAAATTATGGAATGAACTGGCCACAGATTCAGATAACGGTGCTGCCTTAACGTGCCCATTCATTTTCTGAGGCAAAATCGACCGTTTCATTTCTTGAACATGTAATGGGAAGAATGCACAATATTTGAAGAAACAAATCTTCATTTCGGACATCCACGCACAAATGAGTAAATGCATATCAATCCAAAGTACTTTTCATTTTGATTGAGAGTTTATTTATTAGAAAATTCAAAGAACATCACAATGTGGCAAAAATTCCTGAAACATTTTGATTATGCAGTTGTACCTACAATTATCCAGGTTATTTCTGATGATTCTTAAAGTTTACTAAGCCTAGGGAACAGTAATCACATAACACAATGGCGAATGCGCTGGTACTCAAAATCCCAACTCGAGATCTTACATTATTATGCACCGAATTAAACGGTTAAAAAGTTTATGTTCGAACTGTGAATTGTGAATCAGCAGAAGTTTACTATCCAATTTTCGGCGCTGTCGACCATACATAAATAAAAAAAAAACAGGCGAGGTATAAATTCGACTTGCTCCAGGTGAGATTTTGGACTGCGTTTAAGGTGGACGAGAAAAGAATAATCGTTCGTGCCAAGAATACTTTACTCGGTTAGGGAGTTCTTTACAGGGATGGAATTCCCCTATGTATCGATCGGATTCTCATCAATTTCGTATACAGGATGGATGCAGGTTTTTCTAGTAATTACATTTGCCTGTTAGTTTTGACGAGTTGATTCAATACAACGAGCTATATCCCAAAAAAATGGAACTTTGAATTGATGCATTCCATAAAATCGAAATTAATACTGTTGTTCAGTTCCCTATAGATTTTTGGATAATGTTTTATACCATACAGTGTGATTCAAAGAAAAGCTCAAAATTCATATCTTGGGTCATATACATAAACTGCTCCACATGAGTTAGGGATATTGACTTAAATTGCAAAAAAATATAGTTGAAATAAGATTTTTGTGTTCAAAATTCTATCAATATGATTTCAAGTTTCAAATTAATTTTAGCCTGTAGGTCTGCAGCATATACAGGGTGGTTAAGAAAAATCGAGTAAAATAACGAAATTTTATTCCCAGAGAATTCAAGCATTTTAAGACTATCAATACAATGTATGGCCTCCACTGGCATCAATGACAGCTTGACATCTTCTTTGCATACTATACACGAGGTTGTTGAACATTTCTTGAAGAATTTGGTTCCATAAACGGGGCAGAAGCTCTCTCAGATCATCTAAGGATTCTGGGGTAGATTGATGATTATCTTATCTTCTTTGGAGCATATCCCATGCATTTTCTATGCAATTCAAATCTGCTGAGTGCGGAGGTATTGGTAAATGTGAAATACCAAGCTCCTCGCGCGCATTTTCAACTATGGCTGCACGGTGCGGTCTAGCGTTATCGTCTAGGAATTGAAAAGTTTCACCAATAGCAGCGTGAAAATTTGGCACATGTTGAAACATATCCCGGCCCATAACATAACAGTACCCCCTCGGAATGGATGGACTTCTTGGACATAGCGACGATTACGGGGTATGCGTGGGATTGCCCATATCCTTATTCTTCGAGAATGTGAAAATCGTCGATATCTGGATTTATCAGTGAAAAGGACACTACGCCATTGATCGTTGCAATTGATATGTTGCCTTGCCCATTTCAGTCTTTGACGCTTATGGTCACGTGTTAATGGAACTCCTCTTAATGGACGTCTAAAACCTAGATTCGCCTCTCTCAAACGTCGTCTGATGGTTTCGATGGAAACTTGGACCCCATCTGCATTTTGAAGAGTATTCCGTAGCATTCTACACGTTGATGTAGGGTTTCTTCTCGCCGATACGGTGATGAAACGATCCTGAGCAGGTGTTGTTTTTCGTCGCCCACCAAGCCTTGGTCTTTCCAACACGGAACCTGTCTCTCTGAACCTATTCCAATGTCGAGATATCACACTTTGGCTGACTTGGAGCCTTTCCGCTACAACAACCTGAGTTAGGCCACCCTGTAGCATTCCAATAGCCTTATTAGCCTCAGCGTTTGTTAATTTACGTCTTGGCCTTTTCAGAAAACTCGTTTCAAATCGAAACCGTTGATAAACTGATTTCATTTCTTCATTTTAAAATAAGAACATTCCTGAAACATATGCAAAGAACCAAACTTCAGAAAAAAGGGGACCAGATTGACGAAATGTCTCATACAGATTTTTATTGGATCGATTCAAGTTGTTATTGAGTTTTAAATATATCAAGTATATTTAAGTATATATTATAAAGTCAGGCAATGAAACCCTCTACAGGTGTTAAGAGTTGGTGAGTTTCCAAATGGCAACCCTAACATTTTGAGCCAAAAATGGATGAAACTCTGTTGCTTGCAATGATTCAGTAGGTTTTTTTACAAATCACTTTTTTTGAGAGAAATGAAAAGACCCAACTCATGGAAGTCAATGAATACAGATAGGATAGTAATTGTTGATGGATATTCTATCAGAAAAATCACACTTTCGAAAGTAAATTCTGATGGAAATTTATCGGAATTTCAAAAAATTGTCATCTTGCCGTCAACGCTTTCTCTAATAATTACACACTTTATTTTCTCATTTAAAGAGAGACACAACCGAGAGAAAATAGCACAATACGTGCAAACTGTGAAAATCTTCTTTTCCTATTATCATTATGAAAACCCGTCAATGATTAAATCATCCTCAAAAACAAAAGTTCCATAATCTAATATTTAGTTCATTTCAACCTTGAATCAAAAACCAAAGTTGACATCAAAAAACCTGAATGGTTTTCAAATTTTCTTTTCAAGTTCTTTAATTTTCCTATTTCAGGAATTAATCTAAACTGGAAATATTCATTTCAGTTATTCGATTCCACAGTTGAACTGGAAAGTTACTACCTACTAATGCTATGGTTTTAATATCAACTTGGACCCAAAGAATAAAAAAGTTTATTGTTCAACATGCATATTATTATTCACATGGATGAGGTTGAACAGACGAGATGAAGTCGAGTTTGTTGAATCACCTATAGGAATAATAGTATATGCGAGTAGAATATTCATCTTTGTACACAACGATTGAATAATGTTTTTGAAATTGCTGTTAAAAATTGAAAGGCCGTTTTCTGTTCGGACCACTCCTAGTTTTCTGTTATATATTCTGTGGTTGTTAGATTGAAGCTTAATATACAACGACTGATTAAATGGTGTCATAATGCTCAATGAAGCAGATTGAGTCATTGACAAAGATACTTTCGGAATAGTAGTAAAAAACTAAATATTTTCGTGACAGCTTTGTGTGGCATATCAAGCAAATGTATGTCCATTTATTTCAACGAATTTTGGTTGGCCACAGCTAATATTCGAATGAATACAGTGCGGTTGAAACGAATGAATCCTCGTAATCCTTCAAGCGGCAATCACCAACCACTCAATTTTTCACTCGGATGGAATCAAATGGTTAGACCTCTATCAGTGTCGGAATATGACGCGTTTTGCATGAAACCATCAATCATATCCGGGATGTATTGAATCATTCAACAATGTTTGATTTTCATTGCATTCAATTAGCTCCGGAATGGAGTTGCTCCCAGGTGGTAATGAGCAATCAATCATAATTAAGCAGATACTTCATAAATTGTAACAATACGTTGTCATCCGTTCTGTTGGATGGACATTCACAAACGCTCATTTGTTTGGGCTGATTCATGAGGGTCTGTTTCGATTTGATATGGGGTACTTTGTTGTGTCAGTCTTCATTTTTCTATTTCAGTGAGTTTTTTGGTGATCAGCATTGCAATATCAGCTGTGACATTTGTAGAATAGTTTTATTACGACACTCACAGACTGAAATTGATTTCAGTGATAAAGTCAGTTTTAGTTTCAAAAGTATTTGATATTTGCTCTTATTACTTGAACCTCTGAAAATACGAGAACTGACTATGATCTACACTCTAGTGTACCATTGTACAATAGCAACAGCAAATTTAGAAACAGGCATAATGAGTCTCTAGCATAGTCAGTCACTAGCATATTCAGTAACTATCATATTGTCAGAAATGACAATAAAGTGTCAGACGTTTTTGGAATTTGCTCTTACTTTTTTGCTGATTTTTCGCTAAAAACAACCACTCTAATCTATGGGAGATGATCCCCCAACATAAGGGGCCTGTAGCGTTCCTCGAACACCTGAAGAACAGAAGAATCATCACTTGGAAGATCGGACCTGATCGAAAGATCCTCCCGATCCATGAGAGAGTTAGGGCTTTGTGAAATAGTATATTTCATTACTAGTCCAGAAAGTAAGCTTTTTCGTGCGCGCGCGAAGAGTTCCCGTGTGAGGCGGAGCCGAACACGGGAATTCGTGCAAGCACGGAAAAAGCCTTTCTGGACGTGTAATGAACGATATTTTTCATTACACCTCTCTGAAATCAATCCAACGATATTTGTTCTTCGACGGAAAGCATTTCGATATTGTAAAACAATAATTATTCGAAACACTGACGTCTACTGTCATCACGCAATCGTTGCTTTGTGTCTCAGCATAGATGCATCTATGTCTCAGCGCACGGAAAAGGGTCACTTTCGGTGCCCTGAATCGACATGTTTTGATAGGGTTTTCAGAGCGGTGTAATGAAAAGGTTTTTTTAGCAGGTGATTCTTTTTTACTGCTTCTTTGTCGTTTTTCTTCTTTTTTTTCTTGTTACAGATATAATTTCAAGATATTTGCCTCCAGTTCGATGAAAAGGCATGTTTTCAAGCACAAGGAGCTCTGTCACATGGATAGCAGCATATTTTTTGGACAAATTCAGTATCACTACACATACACGGGGAGACAGAGTTTTTTCAGAGGTTTTTATCTGTTCTCGTGTATCGTACGCAGAATTGTATGGTACCCCGTTTACATACCCTATGCTAACACTCAGATTTGGAGCGGGAAACAGATTTTATTCTTTTATACAATCTGTTCCTTGTCGCCATTTCTTCACACGTGCCATATGCCATATATTGTTTGATATTACAAAACATTATGTAGTTCTCTCTTTCAAAAGAATATACAGGCTGGCCATTTGAAAACGAAATAAATTTTTTCGATAGAAATGCTCGGACAAGCCGATTTTTGTTTCGAGGGGGACAACCTAAGATGTAGGTTATGGACGCATAGCGCTTCAACCCTTGCTACTACAACCCTCACCCCCAATTTTTGAATAGGGAAGATGGGGTGAGTGATACCTCATTTGAAAGGTATTTTTATACTGATTTCAGCACAGTAATTGTTTTTTCATTTTATGCATTAGTTCTCGAAATATTCTCAACTAAGTATTTGAAAATGAAGTGGTGTTTTCATGGCACTTGTAGTGTTTTTTTGTGAAAAATCGACATTTTGAGCTACAAAACAACCATGACTGTGGCTTCCTTCCTCCAATCCACTGACATCTTTAATCAAGATGTCGATATAGCCACAAGTGACTCTTCTATGAGTGCCAGGGCATTGTTTACTCAAGGAAATGAAAACTCTGATGAGCTAGTGAGGATGAGGCATACCCCCTGCTGAACAGACAACACAGAGAACTGAGGTTCGATATCACTAGGAGAAGCGAGAATAGAAGAATATGGCGGGAACCAGCTTTGCACGGCAGATTTCTCGAACACCTTGAAGAGGAGAATGTCTATAAAATCGGCTTCTTTGTCATGGTTGAATGCGGGACAATTATATCCTGAAACTTAGGCATTTCTGACGGCTATCCAAGATCGAGTTATAAGAACTCGCAACAAGAAGAAACACTGTTTGAAGCTGAACGTGGAGGACGAATGCAGGAATTGTAGCGCAGTTTGCGGGTCTATTGAACACATAATCGCCGGTTGCCGAATACTTGCCGACAACACATATCTAGGCCGACACAACCAAGTGGCAAAAATTGTTCACCAGTAGTTAACTCTTAGACATGCTTTATGGATACTTGTCCGCCGTATTATAAGTAGCAACCTGCAGCAGTGTTGGAAACGGACGCAGCGGTTCTCTATTGGGTCAGACCCAGAACAACATATCGAACCGTGGACTACAATTAATAGACCGGACCTTGTGTTCATTGAGAAGGATCAGAAATATGGGGTGATAATTGATGTGACAGTAGTGACAGTACCATTGACCTATACATCGGAAGAACAGCTTAAGCTGAGACCGGGAAACCGATGATGAAGGATAAGGATATAACTACCGTAGACAAACGAAGGCCTTGGGGTTTGACGCAAGCTTAAGAACAGTGATAGTTGTGTTAAGGATCAATTGTTTCCTCAAGAAAAATATTTTTTAACAAATTGCTCTAGATACGTGTAAAAATTATAGTTTGTTCGGATAGCACACAAATTCGATCGAAAACATTCCTCAAATACCTGAAACTAGAACTAAGTTATTGTTTTGTGATAGAAAAACTTATCTTGAAATGAAAATTTTATATCCACATCAAATTCGGTTAACTTCAAAGGTTCCTTTGTTACAAGGAATATTAATAATAAACCCTTTATTGCCAAAACATTGTATCACATTACATAGTGATATCATATAGTGCAATAGGTGGGCATATCGTTAAGCGATATCTTCCTGCCAACCTCATGAAGTTAAGAACTTAAAAATGGATCCAAGAAATATGACAAAATGAATTCAACTAAACAAAGCTTACTAAATCAAACTACTCACGAATGGGATGTTGGAAAAGGAGGGAAAAAGGAAAAAAGGGTGGCAGTAACAGACGATGAACCAACCAATCACATTACCACATCATGAGTTCCAACGTCAAACTCGGAGCTCCGTTGTGAGCAAATATTTCTTGAGTGCAGTCCTAAATGATGTTATGGAGGAGCTTCGAGTAATATCAGCAGGAACACGATTCCAGAGCTGGGAGAGTCTCAATGAGAAATTGTTGTTAACAAAGTTGGTAAAATGTGCTGGTATCTTAAGTATGAGATTTGAATGAGCTCTTGTATGATGATATTCACCACCAAGTCTTTGAAGACCCTCGTGCAAGTTTTCAGGCTTACGAATTTTCATAACCCTGAAACCGAGCAACAATAGGCGCCAATAACGACGTTGTCTTATCGTCAACAGCTGTAGCTCTTGTCGAAAACTACTGACATGGTCAAACTTTCTCAAATTATAGATGAACTTCATGCCGGCGTTCTGCAATCGCTCAAGTTTGTTTAACTGGTGTGAAGTCAGTCCCATGTAAGCGACATCCGCATAGTCAATTATC
The DNA here is from genome assembly GCA_951802165.1 of Adalia decempunctata. Lineage (NCBI taxonomy): Eukaryota > Metazoa > Arthropoda > Insecta > Coleoptera > Coccinellidae > Adalia > Adalia decempunctata. Next base: position 21,348,218 of record OX637701.1, read on the forward strand.
GGAAGTAAGAGCGAGAAGAATAGGGTCTTTCTTGTTAGAAGAGGTAGAAAGTTTTTGAAGAGACGCAATTTATGTATAGTGTAATAGAACTTTTTATTAACTGCAGCGATTTGGTTATCCCAGGAAAGTGTTTCATCTATTATTATACCAAGGTTTTTGACGTTTGGGGAATATGCAATTTTAGTTCAACCAACAACAACTTCATCTCTACTAAGATCGACCCTATTCAGAGATCTACGAGTGCCGAATACTATGGATTGGGTATTTGTTGGATTAAGAAAAAGACCAATACCGGATGCCGCTTCAGATATCAAAGCTATGTCCTCGTTGATTTTATGCACACATGCAGCAAAATTCTGTGTGTGAATAGACCTGCAGATCGTCAGCAAAAAGATGGTACTTACATCGAGTGTTTGTCATGAGAGAGGACATATAAATATAAAACGAAAGGGAGCCCAGCACACTACCCTGTGAGACCCCAGCACCAGTCTCAATCCAACCCGCGACGCTGTCGCCCACATTGACTCTGATTTTTCTACCCCTGAGATACGACTCAAAGAAAATCCTAGAGCTCGGGGAGAAACCCAACTGTCTTAACTTGGCAATCAATATTTAGAAGTCTATGGTGTCAAACGCTTTGCTGAAATCTAGAAATACCAATATCGTAGGTTGTTTACTATCCATGGCCCCACTTATATCGCTGGTAATTTTGGTTAATTTCTTTGAAATTAAACTTTAATCTCGATGAGTTTCGTTCTAATCGATCAAGAACTGAAAAATTGACGAAATTTTTTTGCTATTGAAACTCTCACAACTCAGGCACGGGTTCCTCTAGGGCCGTCATATCTTATGACAATTAGTTTATTGATTACTAGCTGACCCGGTGAACTTTGTTCCGCCTAAATGATACTTGCGGTGGATTTCACAAATCGTAATCACCGGTGATCGGAAATCAACGGCTTGGTTCTCTGATTTTTGAACTGTCAAATTTTTCCATGGATATGAGCTATCACACAGAACAGATACACAAAAATAATATGTCATAATATGTCAATCACTGATAATGGCAATTTTGGATTTAGTTATTTCCGCAAATATATTTATTACCCAAACAGAAATTCAAAAACATTTTAAAAATTATGAGAAAAGATGAGAATGGACATCTCACGATTGGAACTCATCGCCAAAATCCGATTTACTTGACATTTCGATAAAAATTCACTGTGATATTCACCCGCCTCTGGATCTGTTAATAGCCTTTCATGGTACTATAAGCCCTATGTAAATTACACACTACACAGTAATTGATGTCATATGTTCTTTTTTCGACCATTTCAAACCACGACGGCCGAAATGCTCGAAAAAAGAACAGATGACATCAATGGATGGCCGCGAAAGCCTCAACAAATTCATCGCCATTTAATTGTGATAATGTCAAATATAGAACCCTCAGGATTACGTTATTTGGAATAAATAAAACTATGAAAATAACTAATAATCATCAGTCATAATGTGTGAATAGCGCCATCTGAAGTGGTAAGAACGAAACTTTTCTCATATCTCAACGAAATCTAATCATTTTAGACATCTGTACTCCTACGCTAAGACATTTTGGTTTTGCCCAACAGCGCAGAGTGGTAGGCAACTCAAATTACACACTATTACAGTGACTATAAGGGGAATATAGTCACTGTACACACTATTTGTTTATATCGCCATCTAACGCGGAGAATATCAAATGAAGTACAAACGAGTAAGCGGTAGCGTAACTGTAACTGTAGCGACATCTAGTAGTCTTACTCAAAAGGAGGAAAAGCATTTCCTGTATAAGTAAAATTTTCATCGATATTTTCAAAGTTTTATTGTATTTTATAATAACCAGACCGTATACGAATCCATATATGAAGTTTCATAACAAACAGTCCATCCGATCTCGAGTTATAAATGGTGTAACCAACATCTTTCTTTTATATATACAGATTATTGTATGCGATTAGTTTCATCGCAAACCACAACCAGTTTACGTCTTTGGTTCTGAAGTAACGTTTTACGAACTTTTTTTCTGAAGAAATGGATACAAACTTTGCCTTCTATATAATTGAATGGAACTTCTAACACTTACATAGTGAAAAATTTTTCGCACACTTGCTTTGATTCCCTAACTAGCAAATATTCAACAAATTTCATCACCTTCAACATAATATCCTCAGTTCGAGTATTGCTCGTTGTTTTGAGTACGAAAATTGGAATAAGTATGCGCTCCGTCCGAGCTCTGCTCATAGGAATCTTCAGATTGCCCTTTATGAGTGTAGCCTGCCAACGACAGAATTTGGAGTTGTCCTGCTAGTACAGTGGTACGAAGGTTTCTGTCGTGTGTGACGACCTCTGTGGGTGGTACAGTAAGTCGCCCTACGTAGAGCACTCACCTTGTCATGAGAGCCCATATATTTTCGCCATTATTTCGCAACTTGAAGCTTACAGATTCGCTATTCCTCTCATTGTCAATACATCCTAACTATATTCTTATAAACAAATAACCAAGAAAGTGAAACCATGTATCCACCAATTTCCAAGAATGTCCGACACAAAGGACAAACTAGCTCCGAAGTACTTCCCTGTATAACACAAGAGCGCACCGCATCAGCCCCGACTAACTTCCTACGTGCACAGCCTCCCTGATCCGTAGGCGGATACCGAAGGGGTATGTTATCCTGCCGCTCGAGGTCTTCTCCGAGCATCTCTCGTATTGTCAGTTACCTCCCTCATTTTATTCGATTTCACTTTACAAGATCATCCTCTGTTCGGCGAAAATCTGATGTCTTACTATAGACCGGCCTCCCTCTCAATTTAGCCGAGGATCTCAGTTTGTACGTTCAGAAAGGATAAATAGCCAATTTCCATTACCTTATCTGCTTTCTAGTCCGTTATGTGGAGCTCTAATCCCGTTTTGTCCGGGTAGATGAATATTAGGAATCCGGTTATCTTGGAGAAAACACCGGCCCGATATTGGAAAGGACACTCATGGGATACGTTTGATATTATGGGATCCTATCAAGAGTTAACACTCTTATGGGCTTATTGTTACGTGAACTCTGCAGGCGAGTGTCATTCAAATCTTTTATTCCGAGAGGACAATCAGAATATTCATTCTTTTCGTTATGTATTCTTTCCTCAATCTCAGAATTGTATTACTTATATATGTTTTCATTCCATTTTTCGTTTTTGATAAGGTCAATCTGAATTGCATTCAAAATTCAATAAACAGCCAATTTGTTTCATGAATAGGCGAAAAACCAGTGGTAATACATAGTCAAACTGAATAAGAGTCTGACAGAAAAATAGAAGACTCCGATCGACAAATTAGAGGAACAGTGAAGAGATTAATATGAATAAAGAACAGTCCGAATCATAGGGATCAAAGTCTGATACATAAAGTTCAGTTTTGGAGCATTCACTGGGAGTTTAGAGGGTCTTAGACACTTCTTCTACTAAAGTTATCGATAAAGTTTGAAAAGACTATTTCTCTCCAATTTAGTGTTCATATAAAATAGTAGTGGTATCAGTTTTTCATTACCTGTAAGCAAATGACCATCTATAAAGGAACCTTCAGTAAAAATAAAATAATTATTCTCCACATTTATTCTTCTGCTGCCCACGATTTCAGTAAAAATCGATTTGAAACTCATCTCGTAGGTATGAACAAGAAATTTTTTGATGATATAAAAGCCAACCAGACACAGATGTTATAGAGAGAAACTACCATTTTTTTTTTAATGTGTTGGGTAGACGTCAAGTTCTCTTTAGATATAAAGGGTGTTCCTAAATAAGTGTATCAACGGACAACCACTGATTTCTCATGAAAAAATAATATTTTTATTCTTCTATTTTTTCTTCCGTGTCTTCGTTTCTGAAGAACGTTTGAATTACATAATTGAGTTCTTGTATACACCTGTTCACTTAAAATAGCCACTTTCTGGCATTTCACTCGGTTATAATTGTCGTACCAGTGGCGGAGATACTGAATTTCCACGAAGGTTTACTCCCCAATTTTTATACCACTAGACACATTTGCGTTTGCACAGCAAATCTGATGCACCAAAATGTATCGCATGAAAGGAGTACTCCTGGTTCATTACTCTAAAGTGAACCGTTTTAAATAAAGCTGACACTTAATGATCAAATACAATTTGCAAACGCATTTTGAATTTCTTGTAATTGGAAAAAGGAGTAGTGATAATTACCTAACAAATTTATTAATTTCAACAACATTTGACGAGTAGGTTTTCAGGTTTAAAGTGCAAAAAGTTCTTTTTCATTATTTTTGGCGACCACAGTTAACAAGATTTCAAGAATGTTTCGAATTACAAGAAATTTACAAAGCGTTAGTAAATTGTTTTTGATCATAAAATGCCCGTTTTATCGAAAACGGTTAGCTTTAGAGTAATGAACCTGGAGTACCTTTTTTATTTAGAATACATTGGCGCATCAGAATTTGCTAAGTAAATGCTTATTTTTCCAGTCGTGTAAATGTTGGGAGTTGAAACCTTCGTGTAAATCCAATATCTCCGCCACTAGCACGTGTGATGAAACCGAGTAAAAAGCAAGAAAGTTGCTATGATTAGTGAAAATGTGTGTACAAAAATTCAATTCAGTAATTCAGACGGTTCCTGAGATATCGGCAAAAAACCGGAAAAAAATTAAATTTATGTCTCTCTGTATCTTGAAGACCCGGAAAAAAAATGGAAGAGAAAATGGAAGAAAAAATGGAAGAAAAAATGGAAGAAAAAAATGGAAGAAAAAAAAATTTTCCAATGAGAAATATACAGTGAAATAAAGAAATATCCTGTATGTATCAGACTCAAACAACAAAATTTCAAGCCACCGACTGGTTGAAAAATTCCCCCTGATTATGAATAGTTTTTTGCAGTAGTAGGCATTTTTCTCTTCGACTAAACACTGTTAGACCAAGTTTATTTCATGTTGCCAGGAAGCAAAATAATTCCTTACGCTATCATATTGCGGAAAGAAGAGGATTATGAGAGCTTATATGAGGTCGTTGATCAGATATCTTTCTTATTCGTCTGATCATCTAATTCCTCTTTTTGCCTTTTTCAACCGATAGAGGACCAAAACTTCAGACCAAGATATTTAACGAAATCATTTCTCATTTTCTTGTTGGTGAAAATTATCCCCTCCGAATTCCCTTCGTTTTACTGAATGTCTTTCGGAGAAAACTATTTCTGGGCATCCAGTTCTCTTGTCTGTGGCATGAAGTACTAGCATATAAAATGATAACCGCAGGTTATTCACCCAAGTTATGCAGAATAATCAGAAATTATTTGAGGGATAGGAACTTTTGTGTGAAAATAGGTGTTCATTCCACACTCAGATATTTAGAAGCTGGAGTTCCCCAAGGATCCATACTGGACCGCAACTCTATAACATATACATACATGATATACCAAGAAATCCAAGATGCCTGCTTTCTCTATACGCGGACGATACAGGCATAGCAATTAGGCACAGAAATACAAAAATAATGCACAGAAGACTTCAAGAAGCTGCAGATGATATCAGTGAATGGTGTAACAGATGGAAAATCAAAATCAATGGAGAAAAGAGTCAAGCAATACTCCTTCAAAAGAGGAAACTGAAGATGGAATCTAAGATATCCATAGACAATAATGAAATTTAATGGAAGAATGAAGCTAAATATGTAGGAGTAATATAAGACAAAGGACTAACGTGGAAACAGCTCATTAAGTATCCAGTAAAACGAATGTAGCCATGAAAAGATTATACCCGATAATAGGCAGAAAAGGTCAAATGAACAAAAACACGAAATTGAGGATCATAAAAGCAGTCGCCAGATCGCAGCTAACATATGGATCAACAGCATGGGGATATGCAGCGAGAACCCATATAAAGAGGATACAAAGTACAGAAAACAAATTTCTTAGATGGGCATTAGACGCCCCCTGGTTTGTTAGGAATGAACAAATCCGAAAAGACAGAAAATGGGAGTCCATTACTACATTCATCAAGCGAAAAGCTGCAAAAGCCTATGAAAGAGCTAGTGAACATCCAAATGACGACCTTAGAAGGTTAGTTGACTATGACCCCGCTGAAGATGAGAAAACAGCGAGAATTTACCGCAAAAGACCTAGAGACCAATTGCAAAAATGAAGATGTAAAACTTCACACTTAGTGAGAGAAATCCAATTGAAGGATGAACACAAACACTCAGCATAAAAGAATGCGAAAGAGAAAATAACAGATGAGAAGATGAAATGGTTTATAGGCTTATGCCCGGAACCTAACAACGGGAGAGGTGTTTAGTCGGTAAGAATCCGACACTACCCAGAAAGACTGGGGGTCTTATGTAAGATTCTCCTCTCCTATATTTAAAAAAAAAATGTCTGTGGTCGTATACCCCCAGATGTTCATAAAACTAGATCCTAAAACTAGAGTCGTTGGCATAAACCCGTGAATCAGTAGCCACAACGTGGTCGAAAATATGCACTATGAAGTTTAGAAGCCCTAGAATACATCCTTGAGGAACGCCAGTTGAAATCTTTCCTAGCTACTATGAAGACGTTGATTTGATATAGTGTTCCTCGGTGATTTGTGGTATTATCGGTTTTATCATAAAAGTGTCATGAAAACAGCAAAATTCTATCTCTACCTATACCCGAGAACTGCTAGAACACACGAATGTGAAACACTTTGTACACGTAGGCCATTGAATTTACACAAGAATTCCAAATTCAGCTCATCAGCAAACCTTTCCAATTTCCTGGGCCAAACAGACTACACAAGTATATAGTTCGATACGTGTATATTTTGAAACTGCAGCAAAGCTCTAATCGTGATTTATCTGTAAATTTCGCAGTCAATTCAATGCATAATTGTTTTCCCCAGAAAAGCAGTCTCGGCCTGTTGAACCTACAGATTTCAATGGAGAGTTCCATCAGTCTCGTCCCAGAGCGGGTTTCGAATAGTTGGCGGAGAACGATTAATCAATCCTGTTATTCGGGGATTTCGGCCTTCCTGTAATTAAGGCGTTTTTCTACGTGCTGATGCAGGTACGCCGAGTTATACGTACGGTAGCGTATAATCGCGTCCTCGATTGTAATGAGATCTCCCACGAGCTACCATTGTTCGCCTCTTTCATCCTCATTTGTGTCGAGTCGAATCAGAACGGTAATGAAGTCTGGTAGAATGGCGAAATTTGTGAATGTGGAGAACGTAGAGCGCTCACATCACGTGCGGGGTAAGGAAAATTGGTTTCGCAGATTGCTGTGAAAATCTACACTGTGCTCTCTCAAATCAGCAATGCTTTTTGGATATTGAGCTCTCAAGGAACATGAATATAGGTGAAATGCACTTGCAGCTTCGTCTGTCCCAAATGAAATGAAACATACCCTATACAGGATGCTCCCAAATTGGAGGTACCAACGATGGAGGCAGAGTCTTTGCATCATTTAAAAGAAGAAGTTCCATTCCTAGGCCACTATCAGTAGTCCCTCAATACATAGATGCTTTATCTGCGTCAGCTGAACAAGTTTTAATATGTACGACGGCGAGAACTCTACAAATCTTTTCGCTATATTTAGTCCTAGAGATCTTCTTCAGAAGAGGTCATGTTTTGCATCTCTTATCCCTTCAAGGTCGCCGATCACAACGAGTAGAAAAAAATTTTTGCTCTTTTCGCGACTGCGTCAGCCTTTTCATTATTCTCAATGCTATGGAGTTCTGGCACCAATAAGAGAGTCACTTTGTCGCCTCTGATGGCCTTCTTAAACTATGGGTCGCGAACTCGAATGGGGTCGTGTAGAAAAATTCTGGGGTCGCCAAAGATTTTAATTGTAGGAAAGGAAGATTAAATACTATCTTTAGCGCAGCTGTGGGAGTCGTATTACCTGCTCATGATATACCTAAGCAAGCCAGCCGTTGCAGTTTCTGCAGACGAGGACCTGCGTTGATCTCTTCTGATTTTGTCCACCACACTAAAGGCGCATAGGTGACAATGGGCAGTACTGTAGCCATGTAGTACCTGAGTACCATTCAGCCCTAGTCCTTCCAAAGAGCCTTGTGCAAGCTCATATAGCCCCTCAGCTTCGAACAGAATTTTGTCGATGTGTTGTTTCCAGTTGAGTTCACTTTCTAGTATGACACGTAGATATTCGACCTCTCTGAAAATTAAAAATCTGACCATTTACTGGTGACGCTCTCAGATTAAGATTCTTCCTTCTAGTGAATGGCAGGAGGGGGATCTTAGAAGGATTGACACCCTTCTTCCTTGCACCACTATTCAGTGTTGCTTCGGTCTATTAGCATACTGTCACTTATCGTGCCTTCATGCTTGCCTCTAATTCTCATAACTAGATCAGTGTTGAAGCCGTTCGCTGTGAGCCTTTCCAAGAGGTCGTCCTTGACCGAGCTCCAGAGCAGAGGTGATGTAATCTCCTTTTGGTTTCCTCCAAGTCCGCACAATCATTTCAGACTCTCCAAGGAAGGAAGTGACATTTGGATCTTTCAGCATTGCTTCTATCCATATTATAGTGGAAGATTCCAGTTCTTTGTTATGCGCGAACGGTTGGCTTTAGGATCTTCTGAACCTCTTCACCCATTTTTGGTATGAATATATATCTCCTTGCCTTTGGGATATACCCCAAACAATAGCTAGCTCTAACAGCTCAACCAGTAAGGAGATTATACGAGGATGTATTGATATCTGGTTAGCCTGGACCAGTTCCTTGCATAAACAATATTGTGATACCATATCAATAAAAAATAACTCATAAGAAGTGTCAGTGTTGTGTTCGACGTCAAAAAAGTAAACCAGATTTACGCAATAAATCAACGAAAAAAAGATGTCCACCGAAATTGTAAAAATCGAAAAATTGGAGTATCGAGCCATGATCACTTAAGTACCTGTATTTAAAAGGGTTAAGAGGTAAGCAGATTCACGAAGATATGCTTAATACCCTTGGTGATCATCAATGTCCTAGCTCCGTAGCGACCGTGAAAAATTGGACAGCAAGCCTCAAATAAGGTAAATTTTCCATTGGAGATGATGACCGATCGAATTTCCTTGTCAGTCCCCGAAAATATCGATGCAGTTAGGACATGATTTCATCAGACCATCGAATTGGGCTCATGAAGATTTCATACGAAAGCGTTCATCATTATAGTTCACGTCAATTTGGACATGAGAAAAATTTCTGCAAAATGGATCCCCAAATGTTTGAATGTTGACGAAAAGCGTGCAAGGGTAAAAGCATCGCGTTCGATCTGTGCTCGATTTGAAAACGATGTGGACTTCTTAAACAGAATTGTTACTATGTATGAGACTTGAGTACATTTCTACGATCCAGAAACAAAGCAACAATCGATGGAATGGCGGCACTCTGGTTTTTCAAGACCTACGAAGTTTCGTCTCCAAAAATCTGCTGAAAAAGTTCTTGCTTCAGTTTTTTGGGATTGCCATGGAGTAATCATGATTAATTTTTTGTATGAGGGTAGAACAATAACTGGAGATTACTATTCGACATAACTGACTACTCTACGGGAAAAAATTATAGAGAAAAGACGCGGAAAGCTATCCAAAGATAATTTGTTTTTACAGGACAACGCCCCAGTACACAAATCTCATGTTGTCATGCAAAAAATTCGTGATTTATGGTTAGAATCACTAGATTTGGCTCCGTCCGTCTGTCGTCTCTTTCCTCAACTGAAATAAGGTTTTAAAGGTCGTAAACTTTCTTCCAACGAGGAGGTAATTGAAGCTGTGGAGGACTAGTTTGCAGATCCAGAAGAAACATTTTTTTTGAAAGGTCTAGAGACGTTGCAGGTTCGCTGTAATAAATGTATTCAATTAAGAGGAGAATATGTTGAGTATTAAATATTTTGACATTGAAATTTTGTTCGGTTCTATAGAAGGCTAAGAATTTTTCAATATATCCTCGTAGAGTCTGCACCCCATTGCAGCAAATATTCCGTTCATGTCTTCTCACTTAAAGGCAGTCTTTATAGATACCTCCTTCGCTATTCTCGAGCTTCTTTTCTGAAGTTAGAATATACATGTACATACACATTATCTGCATACTTCTAAGTTCAGAAAACATTCATTGTTCATTGGAAAATCGACACAATTCTCAAATAAATAATAAAAATAACACAATTAAATTTGTACCTGAAATATATCAACCATAGATTAGTGGGATGAACATTCGATCAATACCTGATTCTTTCAGGTCGCCTGGGTCAGAGTGGATACACAGACCATCCTCTCAATACACCATAATGTGATCACTCAGAACCCAAGGATTTCCTTGAGTTTCAACGATCACCGTTCCTGGTACCTACATATAAAAAATGTGCAAGAAGCAGATCGAGGATGGTACATGTGCCAAGTCAACACAGATCCTATGAGGAGCCGGCAAGGGTATTTACAAGTTGTTGGTAAGTAGACAGCTATACCTCACCTATAAAATCTCTTCAAATCAATAAAAAAAATGTTTGTAATAAGAGATTAAATGAATTCGCCAAATTAATAGCAAGATAGATATGATTCATGATTTGTACGAATTGAGGCGTGTTGATACAGCAAGTAAGATCAGAATAAAAGAAAATAGGATGAGATAGATGAACATGCGTATTTCAATTGAATCGTTCTCACAGGAAATAATATGAAACATGGAATACGATTAGGAACAGAAGATAGCCAACTTTAATTATTTTGGAGTATTTTATCTGGAAACTGTTAAAACGTCATTTATATATCGTGTATCCAACTTTCTGCAGAAAAAAGCTTCGATTTCATAAGTGAATTCCTAATTCTTATTCTATTTCATATCATGTTATAAACCAATTCCTTTTGCTGTTTTTATTATTATTTTCTCATTTTCATCTTATGAACCGTATGAACCCGCCTTTATAAAGAGTTTATATCCTTTATATTTTGTTTCGATTTGATCCTTATGCAATACAAATATCATGTCGCATATTCTCGTACTGTTTGTTATCTGAAAGAAGGCAAATCACTGGTTTAGAAAAATTCAATTTTGAGCTTGCATTGGACCCTGAATAGTTTTATTGAAACTCCCAACTTATTCTTATTCTTATTCAATAATAAGTTCATAGGTATTGAATACACATTTGTTTCTATTTTATGTGTTTCTTGTATGCTCATCAATATTTCAGCATAACACTAATTCTAATGATAATAAAAAGTTGGAAAAATGAGCAGACTGACCTCTGCCACCTGTTCTTCAATAAATCATTAAAAAGATTAAAGGAGTTCTCTATCGGGTAGAAAAATGATGTTTCGAACTGACAAAAGAAATTCTGTTGAATATCATCATTATCTTTCCATTTGCTCAATGAGCCCTGATGATGATTCTATTGGTATAACATTAATGCGTGATGTAGTTTCAGTGGTAAACTCTGAAAGCGTTCGTGTTTATTTTCTCATTTAACAATCGAAGTCATTTCGTTACAAAAGAGCGGAGTAAATGGAAAATCTATTGTGATTTGGTGAAGTTTGAATCAATCCAGAGCCATGACTTTTACTCCATAGATAACTGTACTGTTTTTGTAAAACTTTTTTTTACGCGCATGAATACTGAAAGAAAAAATTACACCACGATCCAGCAACATTTCATAAGACAGTTCCAATCATATTTATTCCGGAATAAAAAAAAATGAAGCGACGATGTTTTGAATCATCTCCGTCAATAAATTAAAACGATCTTCGAAGGAGCCGAGAAAACTTTGAAAGAAATGCCATTTCCTCGAATTATTTCGAAATCATCCATTCCAGCTCTACGGGTTCTGTTCAAACCTGTTTTTTCCTTGACACATTAAAGAGCCTAAGAAGCTGAGCCCCAGGAATGAACAATAATCTCCAGCCGTTTTCGTCTTTCTTTTATTGCAGTCGGATCTCACATTGTTAAGTCAACTTAGGCCTTAGTGATTAATGACCTCCAACCAGTGCAAATATGGATACCGGGGTTGGTTCATGAGTTATTTCTTCTATTCTAGGTTTCCAGATTACTGCGCTCTAGAGGAAAAATATGCTTAATATTAAGGGCGGCAGTTCTTCTTCATAAAGTGTGGGTTGTCTGTTATTTTTGAGTGATCGTTCTACTCATACGAGGGCTATATCAATGCTCACGATGTCTATATCTATCAAAATGTGAGCCAGGGATATCCTTGAACGATAAAGTTCGAAACAATGATGATCGTAAACACGATATTTCTCAAACGGAAAAGCCTAGGAATTTTCAGGCTAGGTTTGGACTTCTAAGACTTCGATCAAGATGTAATTTCGTAATTAGATGAACCACAGGGTATTTAAGCCAAATCTCTAGATAGCGTTATAAGAACCACACGAAATTTCAGCGGATTGACGAAAAAAATATTCATAATCATTTTTAGATCCGGTATCATGTATGCGGGAAAAATTTGTTCAGCAAAATGGGAAAATTTTCTGAACAGTTTAATTTATTGAATATACACAAATTGAATCCTGTCAACTTGTATAGAGTGGTATATACTCCATTCACAATTATAAAATCACAACTGTTCCAAGTCAACACTATGTTGCCCTTTCTACATTTTTAGCGTATTTCTCAGAATGTGAATTTATTCGGAAAATGAATGAATTGGAAAATATGTGATGGACTAAAATAATTAACGTTTATATGAATTGATAGAAAGGATTCCTTCTTTAGTTATTTGCATGAAAAGTACAAGAGATCACTGTCGAAATATATTATTTTTCGCCATGGAAGAAAATTGCATTGCTTTCACATAATTTTCATATGCATGCTTGAGAAGATTTAATGTTTATTATCCTCTTGAACTGAAAGTTCAAGACTTGACGACATCAATTGTTGATTCAAATCAAGAATTTATTAAAAAAATCAACCCAAAGATATAAAATGAATTGATGAGTAATTACAAGAATCAAGAATAATGTCAATTTTATTTTGTTGATAACTTTCTTAAAATTAATGTTGGGATATAAAACGCGGCTGCGTTTGTTCAAACAACATCTAAAGAATACATTTTTCACCATCTCGACCTTTGAAAGGCGTTTCTTATAGGAGAATTAGGTCTAAGTTCCACCTCATTAGTGAGGTACCTAACTTTTGCAAATCTGCTCAGATATCGCCAAATTTCTTGGAAAACCTGAAAAATATCGTCCTAATCGACCTCTCGAGGCTCCATCCGATCCATCTACTGCGATATATGTCCCAATAACAGCTTTTTCAACGAAATTCCCGTGTACCCCTTCAACCTCGAAATGTAAACATTCGTCCTGGTCTTGAAAATCGTCCTCACGCTCCAAACTGGTGCTAAAAACAATAAACATACGTTAATCTTGGATATTCGACGAAAAACTCACCTGAAAATATCGATTAAACACCAAAAATCTGCGAACAATTTGCAAACCTAACAAAATGTGGAATATCTTTGATACTTTTACTTTGATGTAAACAAAGAAACTGGCAACGTCGTTTTGTCATTAACGATATTTTCTGTGCTCGCACTGACTTTTCGTCATTCGTTCTGTGCTTTTCATCAGGTGCACCAATTCCTGAAACCGAAACCATGACCTCCTATGTGATTAAATAAAAGTGAATGCAGTATAAATATTGCCAAATGTACGCCTCTCATTCTGTAACATTTCTAGTGTAATTCTGCTACATTTGTCGACAATTCGCTGGCGTAATTCTCCAACAGAGGTGCATTCTGAGACATAAATTTTCGATTTTAAATGGCCCCACAAAAAGTATTACCGTTACTAGACGAGTAGTAAAGTGTCATAAAGCATGGATAATCTGGTGGAGTTTTGGATGTCTTCTTCAGCAGTTCAGACTAGGGTCTTCTTTGTTACCGACGAAGTCCATTTGTAGTATGAACTTTGTTGTTTTACCAATCAAAATATGAATTTTGAACAAGTAATGTGACCCAATTACCCCCGAGAAGGGGGGCAAAATTTTGAGCAAAATTAATATGACATTACGTTATTCTAAAGACATTTTTCTCGCCTGCATTTAGTCTTTCAATTTCGTTATCATCTTGAGCTTCAAGTGAATGTTCAAAGATATAATTTCTTTTGATGACAATGTATGGGATTTTGAAAAATTAAATATTATCTAATTGAAATAATAATGATAATACAACGAAGAGGATATCGTCCTGAGACTAGCATAATAATAATGAAGAAATTGGACTAGCAGAGATCTAATTTCCAAAGAACACCACGGTTGTGGTGGTTCCACCAGTAGTCCTAAAAAAGGACAACCTAAAAGTCCGTGATGGTATATGTCTATCTCTCAAGGATAACCCACAATAACCATTTTTTATCCTTCGCATTTAACGGGAAAAAAAATTTCTTATTTAGGAAGTTATTTTGAGCAATACAGCATTAATCCTTATCCAATTAAGTACCTTAAATACGTGGTCCATTCAATATTGATAAATATGGCCCTTTACAGCATTTAATTTAAATGAATATTTCCGAAGATATTACAGATTTAAAATGCCAGGACATAGCGGTGCGGCGCCGGCAATACCGATCCGGATGGCCGCGTGAGCCTGTAAATAGCGCGTCGAAGGCCGTGTTTCTCCCAATCGCTCTTTCAAGAGAAACTTCTAAACAAAATATGTTTGTATTATCTAATGTAAAAAAGCTGTAAACGTTGTTTATAAGGAAATTCTGTAGTAGGTATTCAGTATCAGCATTGCATCCGTGTGAAGCCGGGGCGGGTCGCTAGTATAGACTTAAGTTCAATTACTTAGAATCAGAAAAAAAAATTACCGCTTTTCCTCAAATTCATAGAATTCCCATGGAAGATCACACTTAATAATGAAAGGATTATTTTAAAAACGACATTTTTCGATTCCTGACGGTTCTTCCTGTCTGAAATAACGACTCCCTCTTCCTGAAATTCAGTTGTTATAAAGAATATCGTTCTTTTTCTCGTCCCTTTTGAATTTTATAATTCGATTTGCAGTTCCCCCAAGTATCATAGACAGGGAGACAAGTGGAGATATGGTGGTCCTGGAGTCGACTAACGTGAGTCTGACCTGCAAGGCTACAGGATATCCTGATCCTTACGTTATGTGGAGGAGAGAGGACGGCGACGATATCAGATATAATGGGGAGAATGGTGAGTTGTTTTATTGAGTTTTATGGTTCTTCTTCTCGGTATTTCCCCAGTGTTCCTCAGTCTTACGGCACCAATTGTTTGGCGAATCAATTCGGCTCGGGACTAATGCAATTTATTAGATTTGTTGACGTTGTTTGTTTTTCCATTGAAATCATTTAGTCAATATAATATAAAGTGAATAGAAATTTGTGAAGTTGTTGTCGGAGACAAAAAAATTAACCATGATATTGTTTAACCGACAAACTGTTGCCAGTTGATCAGAAATTATATAAAAAAAATAAATATTTTAACATCAGTGATTAGCCAATTTTACATCGTATCGATTCAAAATTCAAATGAAAAAATACCGAGTCCTGACCTGGCTCTTCTCGTCAGAATATGTACATGATATAGAGAGGACTGGGAGATATCTGATACAGCAGGGAAAATGGTAATTGCATATTTATGGATCCTTATTATGACGCCTCTCGATGTTTCCTTGAATATTTCCTTCCGGCGTATCTTCCTCTGCTTTTAGTCAATTTGAAAAATGGTCCATTTGTTGTTATTTCCTCACTGTTGATTACCTGAGTGAATATAAGAGGAGAAAGCATCCCAACTAATTTGAAGGCGAGAAGAGTACGGATGAATTCATTCGCGTTAGTTTATTGTAGAATAAAATAAAAACAGATTCATATCGAGAGATGAACAAGCTGTACAAGCTCGAAAATTTCCCGGGGATGTCCAGGAATGTGAGATGTACAGATTTCGGTCAGCGGTTCACCCTTCGATTTATATATAGGGTGAGTCTTTGACTTTCACATTTTCTGCTTTTGCAGATTTCTTCATAAAATAAAAATATTTTCCGTACCATTTTTCCAATATTGGCTTCATTCGGCAACCGAACCAGAGAATACTTTCCTTACAATATTTCTGGAACAGTTATTTCATAAGAACTGTAGTGAAGGTATTACTCTGACTATGATGCATTTCCTCAATCAACACTAATTGAATGTTTTTTTTATAGAAGAGGTGAATCTTACATGAGACATCCAGTCTTTCTGGGTAGTGCCGGATTCTTACCGACTAAACACCTCTCCTGTTGTTTTGTTCCGGGCCTATAAACCATTCATCTTCGTGTCTGTTATGTCCTCTTTCGCATTCTTTATGTTTGTGTTCATCCTTCAATTGGATATCTCTCTCTAAGTTAAGAGTTCTATATCTTCATTTTCGCAATTGGTCTCTAGGTCTTTTGCGGTAAATTCTCGCTGTTTTTTCATCTTCAGCGGGGTCATAGTCAACTAACCTTCTGAGGTCGTCATTTGGATGTTCACTAGCTCTTTCATAGGCTTTTGCAGCTTTTCGTTTGATGAATGTAGTAATGGACTCCCATTTTATGTCTTTTCGGATTTGTTTATTCCTAACAAACCAGGGGTCGTCTAATGCCTATCTCAGAAATTTGTTTTCTGTACTTTGTATCCTCTTTATATGGGTTCCCGCTGCATATCTCTATGCTGTTGATCCATATGTTAGCTGCGGTCTGGCAACTGCTTTTATGATCCTCAATTTCGTGTTTCTGTTCATTTGGCTTCTTCTGCCTATAATCGGGTATAATCTTTTCATTGCTACATTCGTTTTATCCACTGCATACTTAATGTGCTGTTTCCACTTTATTCCTTTGTCTAATATTACTCCTAGGTATTAAGCTTCATTCTTTCATTCAATTTCGTTATTGTCTATGGATATCTTCGACTCCATCTTCAGTCTTCTCTTTTCAAAGAATATTGCTTGACCCTTTTCTCCATTGATTTTTATTTTCCATCTGTTACACCATTGACTGATATCATCTGCAGCTTCTTGAAGTCTTGTGTGAATTATTTTTGTATTTGTGTGCCTTATTGCTATGCCCGTATCGTCTGCGTATAGAGCAAGCAGGCATCTTGGATTTGTTGGTTTATCATGAATGCATATGTTATAGAGTAGCGGTCCTAGTATGGATCCTTGGGGAACTTCTGCTTTTAAATATCTGAGTGTGGAATGAACATCACCTATTTTCACACAAAAGTTCCTATCCCTCAAATAATTTCTTATTATTCTGCATAACTCGGGAGAATAACCTGCGGTTATCATTTTTTATGCTAGTCCTTCATGCCATACTCTATATCGAAAGCTCTGGTTACATCTAGTAGTAGTCCAGCGGCTTGTTTATTCTGAAATCCTTCTGTGATATACTCAGTCATTCTTAGGAGCTATTGTTCAGTTGAATGTTGTTGTCGAAACCCAAATTGTTCAATCGGTATCGTCGCCAGGGCTTCTGTTTCTTCATTAAGTCGTCTTGGTAAGACTCTCTCCACAATTTTTCCTAGGGCTGGAAGCAGGCTTATCGGTATATAGTTCTGTGGGAACTTTTTGTCTTTACCTGGTTTATTGAAAACAATCACTTCGGCAGTCTCCCACTGTGTGCTCTGCTCTCATCACACCATTTGCTATGCTAGTGAGAGCTGCCATTCCTTTCTTTGACATTTTCTTCAGCATGAGATTTGTAATTTTATCTTTTCCAGGAGCCTTTCTTGTTTTCAAATTATTGATTATCTCTTTGATAATAGATTTTATGATTATACACTGATAATGTATATGGCGCCTGCTTGCCTGGAATCCGGCTCAGGACTCGTTCCGGCGTCTGATTGATCGATACAGGTGTTCTCATCATCTTACCATTTCTCTGTGAATTTTTAGGGTTTCTTCGGATCTATTGAAGTTTTCTTGCTGTTCGTGAATTCCTTTTGCCAGGACCAAGCGAAGCAGGCGCTTGCGCGTGTCCCGACCGAGCGGCACACGTGAGCGGTACTTAGACTGCGTCTGCGCCACAATCGGACAGCTCAACATAACGGGAACAAGCCCTGAAGATGCCAGGCATTCGAACTGGCGAAACGTCGAGAATGAATGAATGACGAGTCACTAGAGTCACTTTATTTATGGCGTTATGGTACTCTTAGGTCAGCAGAGATCCCTCACCTAACTTCTTCGTTGTGATGACCGATAATATAAGAATAATAATACAGAATAACTTATCTCTGTCTGAAGTGATTCATTTGAAAAAGGCAACGATAGTTGATAATTGGATAAACTTGGATTATTGGCAACTGTGCTAAGGGTTAGGAAATATTCTATATCTATAGTCCGCGAGAAGACGTGATATTATATTCATAGAATTCCAATGTTTATGTAAAAAGTGTGTAGGTTCCATAATATCGCTGAATTCAAATGGAATAGATTCGGATATTTTCAGGTCAATATGAACACATAATTGATATTCCGAAACAAGGCTCAAAAAGAAGAAGTGTTTTTGCGAGGAAAGGCTATGCATTTCTATGGCAAACATAATCGAATAAAACTTTGTATTGCTGTGAAGATATATCATTGAAATATTCATTTCTCCTCCAATTACACTACTGCAGTAATTTCTATGAGTATCATCTCATCTTCAATCAAGAAGTAGCACTCTTTCATTTTTTTCAACTAATATCAAAAAATCATGTCAGGCATGCAGTTTTTTTCATTGGCTATGTCTTCTTAACAAAGTCGAATTCAGTGAGATTTAAAATTAAAAAGTGATTTAAAGATCTCATGAATCTGAATATTTTGATGAAAATTTACAAGTCGAAGACTCACCCTGAGTCATATCGAAAATGGTAGTTTACATATAAATTGAAAAGAATGAATATCATCGTTTTCAGATAAAGAAGAGAAAAGTAGCTAGACGTCTTGATTTTCGCCAATAGTGTACTAGATTTTGTTTTTATTTTTAGGTCTTCCCAAGCACCTCTCTATGTTTCTCTACATCCATTGAACATTCACCTCCTACTTGTAAACAATACAGACAATATACCCCTCCTGACGATAGTTCGCGAATACCCTTCACCACACTGTATCTTCTTCAAACGAATTAATATCCTTCCATTAGTCCTTTCCCAGTATATCGAAAGACCGACCATTTACAGGAGTGATCAATCGGGGAATGCTGCAAAGTCCGCATTAATTGATTGGTTTTCGGTGCGAGCGACCTTAGTAATTACTCTTTCGAGGAATGCGAGAGTTTTACGGCCGATTAGAGATGTTCTGTTTTCGTCTGTTGGATTTTCTATTAGTTCTGTCCGTTCATTATTGCAAACACTCTTCAAATGGTAACGATTATTGTTCGGGCATCTGTTTCTCCGGATCGCCGGTGCGTGGTAGTTAGGTATCAGTTTAGATGGAGGAGGAATTGATGATGGAGAACAGAAAACTTGGTATTTCCATTCATGATGCTTGTGGTATAAAAGAAGGAAAGTTTTATGTATTTTTTCGAATATAAAAATATTTGTGTTGTTTATTTGTCATTATTTGATTGGATATAGGTAAGCATTTTTTAAATAAAAGGTTGATTGATTGATTGATTTATAAGCTGACAAACAAGACACCGGGTTAGCGCTTGGCCTCCCTGTGACACTGCGACCAACTTGGGTCTATTGTATCGCTCTTTCGTCAGTGGTTCCTCACGAGAATAGGTTTGTGTCCTTTATCAGGTTCAGTAGCCTTTTTATGAGGTTTTTCGGATTCATTCCCGTTTCCGGATTGATTTCACCGAAGATTCTGTGGCGCCTTCTTCCCAAGGCGTCGCATTCAAAAATTATGTGAGAGGCTGTTTCTTCTTCTTCACCGCAGAGTCTGCAATCCACGGGTTCTCCAA
The DNA here is from genome assembly GCA_951802165.1 of Adalia decempunctata. Lineage (NCBI taxonomy): Eukaryota > Metazoa > Arthropoda > Insecta > Coleoptera > Coccinellidae > Adalia > Adalia decempunctata. The sequence goes on from OX637701.1 coordinate 21,368,114, forward strand.
GTATTCCTATGATGTTCAGATGTTTTCTAAGGCCGCAGTGTCCCGTCAGTAGACCCACTATTATACGTGCCTTTGTTCTGTTTAGATTCAAAAAGTCAGCTGTCAAGGTTTGGCTTGTGCGTCCTACCATGGCTTTGCTGTGTGTTTGCCCGTCACTCTGTTCCCAGTGTTGTCGGTGTCTTTGTTTTATCCACTCCTCAATCAGGGTCCTGGATCGGTTTTTGCTGATTCCAAGCACAGGTTCTGGCCCTGTGAATGGCGTTTCAGATGCTTGTATTGCTAACTGGTCTGCTTTTTCGTTGCCCGCTATTCCCTTGTGACTTGGCACCCACATCAGAGTGACATTGTTGTGTTTAGCCAGCTCCAGAAGGTCCTGGAGGCATTCCCAAACGAGTCTAGACTTTATCTGTGTCGAGTTGAGAGCTTTGATGGCGCTCTGGCTGTCAGAGAGAATGTGAATGTGTTTTCTTTGGTAGCCACTCTCCAGGTTCTTCTGTATGCATGTCCTAATGGCATGTGTTTCAGCTTGAAATATCGTGGCGTGTTTACCGAGAGGTATTATGTAATCCCTTCTTGGCCTCACTCCATGTATTCCCGCTCCTGTTCCTCCATCTGTCTTAGAACCGTCTGTGTACCAGACTATTTCTGCAGATGATTGTGATTCTATACTCGAGTCCCATCTGTTCCAGTCGAGCTGTGTTTTGAATGGTTTTTCGAATGAGTATAGAGGTTGCATGTAGTCTGAAATCATATTAAGCTCAGCTACGTCAGCTACATGAGTGATTCTGGTGTGCCCAGTTGTGCTGGTTCTCCAGTTTTTTGTTTGGATCAATCTGTATGCACCCATCCTGGCCTCTCCCATGACATGTATGTCAAGGGGTGAGAGGTTGAGGATGACCTCCATAGCAGCTGTTGGAGTGCTATTCATTGCACCCGTGATGCAGAGAAAGGCAAGCCTTTGGATTTTTCCAAGGTTGATTTTTGCCTGTCTCTGATTTGTTTTTGGCCACCACAGGTGTGAGCCATAAGTGATTCTGGGTCTTATTACCGCTGTGTAAAGCCAGTGCATGGTTTTCGGTTTGAGTCCCCAAGTTTTTCCAAAAGCTTCCCTGCACATCATAAGTGTCGTTTTACTTTTGTTGGTTACATGATGTATACTCCATTCACAATTATAAAATCACAGCTCTGGCATTGGAAATTTGACACATTCCACTCTGTATCGAAGTTATGACGTTTTTCAAAATATTTTTATGTTCCAAGTCAACACTATGTTGCCCTTTCTACATTCTTAGCGTATTTCTCAGAATGTGAATGAATTGGAAAAGATGTGATGGACGAAAATAATTAACGTTTATATGAATTGATAGAAAGGATTCCTTTTCTAGTTATTTGCATGAAAAGTACAAGAGATCACTGTTGAAATATATTAAGTATTTTTCGCAATGGAAAAAAATTGCATTGCTTTCACATAATTTTCATATGCATGCTTTTGAAGATTCAATGTTTATTATCCTCTTGAACTGAAAGTTCAAGATTGACGACATTTCATTTATTTGATCTTATGAACAAGGAGTAAAATATTCTGATTGCATAGTAATTTATTGGATTAAAAAATATTCATACATTACTCCCAAGTAGGTTTGTACAAATAAAATGGAATAGGTCAAACATATGCTTCACATTTATCATTCACCTGTTCTAAAATGAGACACAAACTCCTGGAATATCGAAAAAACCGATGTATTCTGGTTCAATATAGCCTTTTTCTACTTTCGGCAAAGGAATGAAAGCTCCAGTGACACATTTCAATTCTACCTGAACCATATTTTCCGGTCGCTTCTGTTAGAAGATCGTATAAGGAAGCCTTTCTTGTCCATTTACACATTCCAAATAAATTTTGAGCACCAAAATCGATACCGAAACTAACCAAACTTCTGGGGGACCGGAATTTCGTTTGAAATCTTTCAAAACGGCCAGATACCTAAAAAAACTTCGTTATCAAGTGTAAAAAGGTCGATTAGTACTTACTTTCGCTTTATTTATGCTTATAAATCGATTTTTGGTCCAATTCAAATTTGCCGTTCGTACTAACGCCAAAACTCGTGAAAGGAAAAAATGACACTTGCACGAAACTTCTTCTGGACGCCGAAGAACGGAACAATAGGCGATTTCCTATCGATTTTTCTCCCCAAAATCACCGATCGATACGAACTAACAAAATGGGGAAAATCTTTGATACTTTTACTTTGATGTAAACAGAAAAACTGGCATCGTCGTATTGTCATTAACCATATTCTATGTACGAGCACAGATTTTTCATCAGGTGCGCCAATTCTTGAAAACGAAACCATGGCCAGAGTTGTGATTTTATAATTGTGAATGGAGTATAGATGTGGGTTCCAGGTTCAGTATGGTTTCTTCAGTAACACAAGAAATTGTCAGAGAAACATTTGAGCTCCTGATGCTCTATATCTGGAGTAAAAAACTATTGGGCTCAGCGGCAAGGTTTCTATGTACTAGGATCATTATTCAAACTATCAGGATGACATCAGAGAAGCAGTAATTGATGAAGGATTATGAAATTTCTAGTGAATATACTCGAAAGTGAAGAACAAAAACTATTGAATGATCAGGTGCACTTCAAAAACTACCCACTAGAAATTAAATATTACTTCATCCATTAGAGCACCATCGATATCATCTTTGTAAGTACTTAAAACTTATCCCTGTGCACAATAGGAAAAAAGTATTCTTTGTGTAACGACACAATTGAAACTCGTTGAAAAAACGAGAATCGGGGTGAGTCTTTGACTTGTATATGTATTTCCACTGCTGATTCCGCTCAGCAAACGAAACACTTTCATAAATACCATTTTTTCGAAATTCTTTCCATATCTTCGCAATCGTTATTTCGAATAAACTGAATTTTGGTCGAGTGTTTACTCTGTTCATGGTGCGTATTCCTCAAACAAAACTGATTCAATATTTCACCCGGTATAGGAAATACAGAGTACCTGACTTGTGAATCCACACAAAAATAACAAAATACCACTTTAAAAAGATAAACGGTTCATATTTTTGAAGAAAACAATCATTTCAGAAAATAAATAATAATAAACTGCTAATTTCCACAAAATTTATTGATGTTAAATGACGACAATTGTTTCACTACACTGTAGCTTTTTCAAGTCGGATGCTGAACTGAGTATTCCCAAATTATAACATTCGTTTAAATAGGTATTGATAACATAGTTGAGCAGAAAATGTGTTTTAAATGAGGTATCAATATATATCAATATAATCAATACCTATTTAAACGAATGTTATAATTTGGGAATACTCAGTTCAGCATCCGACTTGAAAAAGCTACAGTGTAGTGAAACAATTGTCGTCATTTAACATCAATAAATTTTGTGGAAATTAGCAGTTTATTATTATTTATTTAAAATGAATTTCCATCAAGTGAAGACCGAATCAATCAAATATTCATTTCAGAAAATGAAAGTATTCCTATGTTTTTCCAATTTGAGGAGAAAATTACGAATTTTAAGAGTAATCTGGATGCTTCGTGGATTATAAATAAAACGGGGGGGGTACTGGGGGTAACTACCCCCCCTATGAGTATCGAAGACCTAAGAAAAAGGTGGTGCACATCCAATATTTCATACATTTCCACCTGATTTTATGTATTTCAATCGTAATTACCCCACATGATCGTTATTACCCCTCCCATGAAAAAGAGCTATATCCGCCCTTGTATAAATAGCGTTGTCAGAATGTTTATCAACTTCATCGAGACTAAAATCTCAATGATGGAACAACGTTTGATGTACAGATATGTTATAATAAAATCCCACAAATATAAAAAATAAAATTGAACGCACATTTTCAATTGGAAATTTATTTTTACCGGTCCATATTAAAAATAAATGTCAATGAAACACAAAATTCAGATATATGAATGATGAATGTCGATACAAACCAAGAATTGAATTGAAATCAATGAAAAATGTGACGATGTTTATATCTAAACATTATCCTCTTGTGATTTCAAAAACTCGGTTAATTTCACATTAATTCACTGAAAGTCTGATTCATCATGAGATCGAAGAAAAACACCTGAAATAATCACTTTTCCCTTTTATAACAACATAGCCCCAGAAAAGACTTCCTCAATATTTGTTACAATTATTACCGATCTCACCGGTTCTCACTATACGCATGCGTCTTACACAGACACTGGCGTTGGAGATGGGTCGATTTATAGATCTTATGTCTTGCGTAGTACACATCGACATATATGTGGAGTATTCACAGAAGATCATTGTTTTCATTGACATGGAAATATAATGGGTGAGGTTAGGTTGACTAATCATAAATTGAGTGAAAAATCATTATTTGAAAGATATTTATGGGATATCGGGGAAAATATCAATAAACCAATCTTATGCAAAATCTAAGAAGCAACTTATTTTGCTGGGAGAAATATGGCTTTTTAATTGCAGATACAGATGAACAAAACTGAGAAATTTCGTTAAGAAATATACCTTCTTCAAAAAAGGATGGTGCTTGAGTATTCCTTTAATGTACTAACTCAATTTCAATCCAGAGAACTGTATCAGGCAGGTACTGGGCCCAATTATTTTTTAAATGGCAATATCTTTTAAACTAAGCTGAATTCCAAAAAATTGGAAAAAAAATTCCATTCGACCTCAAGAATCTTCATTTGAAAATATGTACAAGTCAGAGAATCACCTGTATTTCGGCAATTCGTTTCATTCTAGTTTTTATGTTACCTCTTCACGTAGATTTAACTTCATTTATCCGTGGTAAACATTATTATTGAAATGAGAATTCTACTGGAATATCCAGAGTATATACTTTGCTACTTTCGTGGTGAAAGAAACGTGAATGCATATTTCTTAGTATGCTGAAAACTTCAGGTTGTTCAAGAGTTTGAGCAACGTTTCATTATTCTTATTGAAACGAAAACAAATATGACATCGAGTTCGATGACAAAAATCGAAAAATTCAGCCCTTCCCCAAACATAATTCTTATGATTGTTTGCTTTCATACAGTGCTGGATCGATTGTAACCATAAATTTCAGTATGAGCATTCTTGTCATCAACTGAGTTATAGTTATGCACCTCACACCATATGACGTTCATTCAAGGAATCTATTAATAATGAAATTCCAATATTAATGGAATGAATGTTGTCAAGATACCAGGCGCATTCGCCATATTGCAACTTCGAACGATGTCAGTCAGATCTACTTACGATGATTACATATCAAGCAGGAATCAAGGAAAGTTAACATGCTATTAATAGCTTTATGAGGAATAAAACAGTAAAGAAATATTAGAGAAATTATTAAACATATTGAGTATACACGAAATTTTAATAATAAAGTTGATAACTTTTAGTTTGACCTATATTGGATTCTCTAGATATGCAATTGTGGAGATTTTTATCGAATGCATTTGGCAGCAACTGACAAATAATTCTTTCATGTGAACAAATTTTTCATTTCTTCATAAAATTATGGATTTTTTTTTGAAAATTTTTATTCAAAATTTCATTCAATTCTGAAAGCAGTCAAGTTTTCTGAATTTTTTTAGAAAGTCGAATTCTTCCTTATTATTTTTCTGCCTTTGTTCGTGAAATATGGATAATGTTCATCGAAAATATTGTCTGAAACAATAATGATCAATCCAACACTGCTCTTCCATTGATATAATATCGAGTATAATATCAACCAATGCCACATAAGAAATCCATGTCTGACTCGAACTCACCACAAACCACCATCCAGGGAGACTAACGAAAGTTCCATCCCTTTATGGAAAAGTAGATGCTGATTTATGTTTCGGTCTGTTTAGATCTCATCAGAGCAACATAACTCAACTTCGATGAGAACATAATTGGAACGTGGGTCCTCTTAAAACAATGCTAACGGTAGTCATGAGGAGAAACTACATCATAGCTGCACCTAGTGGAGTATCAGACCAATAATTCACTTTCAAACTCACCTTGATGATGATAGGAAGCATAACACTCGGCGTGTCTGATTAATCGTTGTTATTATTACTATTTCCTTTGGTAACAACTATTTATTTTATTGTCTAAAACGTTTTCGAAGGACCAAAAAATGTTTCGCAACTGGCATAACAGTCTTAATAGTGTTTGAGTGATTTCTCTGTCTGAAAAGTATTATTTGAAGAGGATGAACTCGATGAGAATAAAAATCACAGTTCTCAGAATATCTCTTAGTCGATTCAACGAGTGGCAAATTCATTTTTCCCTCCTAGGAAGTGGAAACTTAAGTTCTCGATGAAAAATTTGAATTTTAGAACAGTCGAACTCTTCTTACTTCATTACCGAGAGCAAGCCCCCAAAAGCCACAATCGATGCAACCAGCCGGGTCCATATCTAAATGAATAGCCCGAAGAATGGAATTCTCTTTTTCAATTTCCATTCCAGTGAATTATTAGACATTTTAATGCCGAAAAAGTTTCCCAATTTTCTCCCGCCATAATTCGGGTATTAACCCGTATTCCGTAATGGCGTTGAATGGGTAGAACGAGGGCGAGCAGTCGATCTCTTTTTGGAAATTATTTATTCAGGACCTCCGATATTTTCAATTTCCTTATTAGGGCGTCACGAAACGGATCCGGTTCTCGTCAGCTTTGTTTTCCCTCGTTTCTGTCATTTTGAATGGAGTTGAAAGCTTTTTCTGTCCCTTGGTGCGACTTTGAATTCGAAGGTATCTCCGCAAAGAGATATATGAGATGAAAAAGAACTTGGACAGAAGGGAAAGGTAGCATCAAAAAAGGCCCTTAAGCGACGAGATTAGAATCATTTCCAATCATTGGGTGCCCGAGAGAAAGTAATCCCAATTAATAAATCAATAAAGCACAATATACGTGGCTATAATTTTCATATTTTCATCTTTATTGGAAATCGTAAATTATCACAGAGAAGGAAGATATACTGGATCAAATTTATTCACTGAATAAAGATGCTTGTAATATGCGCGACACCATTTTATATTATTCTGCTCTATTTTTATCAATATAACCTATCAAAAACTCTCACATTTTTGTCGGAAAATAGAAACCTTAGGTTCTCCTAGAATCTTCGAGTGACTGAACAAAATATCACAAGTAAATGTAGAAAAACTTCTCGAATGGGTTCTTCCGGTCTCGCCGGAGGTGGGGCTATGGCTATAGATATAGCTTTAGATCCAGTAACATCACCAATTCGGAGCAGTTAATTGTGGGGTTACAAAATCCGTCCGGTATACCTCCGAAGGAATTGGGCAAAACGTTTAGTGAAAGTGAGCAAGAAAACCCAGAATATCCTGATTTTGAAGCCTGGGAGTCTTCATCAATATACTTATGATGAAAACTGTTCTGATATTTTTCGAAATGTTATATTTGAATCCGAATCCTTTGATATTCTCGGAACATACTATAATGATCAGATGTATACAGTGCGCGTCAAAATTATGGAACAAATTCATTTTCTCAGAAGAAAGATATTTGGCATCAAAATCCTGAAACAGGTCAATTTTTGTTTCACTTTTACTGAATTTTTGAGCATTTTTTAAGGAGTTTCGTTGCACCCTGTGTCATCCTCATCATCCCTCTAAATTTTCTGAATGAGGATAGTGGGTCATGTGGTACTTTTTTGGCAAGGTCTTATTATCTTCTTTACAAGCGTGGAAAAATTTTCAAGGAATTTTTTTTTAATTAGTCAGTTCAGAGAGGTTTTCCGTATAGCACTTTGTTATGGCTCAATGTACTTTGAGACGATGGCACCAGATGAAATTTGTCACCGAATGAAAGTCGACCATTACAGTTTTGTTCATGCACAACTGTCGACCCCTTTCAATATTGAAAGGAAATGAATTCGTTCTATAATAAATTTTGACGCGCACTGTATAAATAGAATCCATAAAAATACTGTCAATCAATAGTGACACTTCACAGTTTTTGTTTTCAACTTTAATGCACACGTTGGAAACAAACGATCTTTATTTTTCATGTACAGCGCCATCATTGCATGGACAGATTCTGAATTTTTTCAGAGAGGTCAAATACCTAGGTGTCGTACTACATAATGAACTCAACTAGAAACATCACATCCTCAAAATTGTTTCCATGACTTGGGGGCTAAAACGAGACATGGTTCTCTGGTCCTCCATGGCTAAAGTACGCTCCATTGTCACCTATGTACAAATAGCAATGTTGAGTTTGAATGAGGAGAAGATTCTGTCATCCGAAATAACAATAACGGATGGAGTAGCTCAGGGTACTATTTTGGGACCCATTCTTTTTATCGTCTACAGTGACGATCTCCCCATTGTACAAGAACCTACTAATTTTGATTTGGATATGGATTCTTACTTATATGCTGATGACTCGAATGTTATTGTATCATCCCACAAACTAGAAGCTGTGTCATTTGTATTGAGGACAGCATTTTCAAATATCAATAACTGGTGTTTTCGCAATTCATTGACACCGAATTCCGAGAAAACAAATGAAGTTTTCTTGTCGAGTACTAGATCTAATGTAGCAATATATCAACTAGCGCAAGTACAATACTTCTTGGAATAACCATCATTGACCTACATTGAAATCAACATTGTGATACACTGGTACCGAAACTGAACTCAGTGATATACACACTAAAAGCTATCAAAACTAAAGTAGATATTAATATATTGAAGACCATCTATTTTGCTAATTTCCAGTCACTTTTATCTTACGGTATTGTTTTTTTGACCTCTAGTTCACAGGCTCAACGCATCTTTGTTGCTCAAAAACATGCGATCAGAACAATTTTCGGTATTAGTTTTAGATCATCTTGTAGGAGCATCTTCGAACGGTATAACATTGTGACATTGTCAGGGCTATATATTTATAGAATTTTTTTCGCAATTTTTCGCCAACATAGTTACTATTTCGAAGTCTATAAAAATATTAACTCAGTTGAGTTAATATGATATCTCTTAGTTAAGAGATATCATGAATATTTTTATTCCATTCATATATATACTCCAATACTGAACGGAGTACTTTATATATGTGTATCAAACTGTACAATCTTCTACCGAAGATCATTAGAATTTTATCAGACTTTAATTCATTTCGTACAGCCTTATTCTCCTTGATACTAAATTGTGAACCATACAGAGCTGTGCCAAAGCATTGTGCTTTGTGCTCGGGAAAGTACTCGGAGCCCTTTTGTGCTCCCGAGCACTGTGCTCCCAAGAACTTTTCAAAAGCAGTGCTTAGTGCTTAGTAATTGGAGTGCTTCGGCCAAAGGCTTAGTGCTTAGTAATCCCAAAAGTGCTCCCGTGCACTTTTGCGGATTACTAAGCACTAAGCCCTGAGCCAATGTTGTACGAATTCATTTTTACATTAATAAAATCTTAAATCAACATTTCCTTACATGACAGTATCATCCCAAAACTGTTTGGATTGCAATTACAGAGAGATGATAATGAGTAAACTTGATCATTATGAAAGGAAAATTGAAGGGTCCATGTGTATTTTGCTAGATGGTAATTTGTGCGTTGACAACTTAATATCAATAGAAAAAGCAAAAGCCACGATTCTGATTTTTTTCACGTTTTCATCTGACCAAAGAGTCTTATATAGACAACATCGAAACGTTACACAGTTCATTGAGTTCTAATTTTGATACTTCTTCGTTATTTGTCACGCAACAATGTCTTGCGACTGGTTTGCTCCTGACAAATCAGTGCAAGAATTGACAGAGAATCATTTCCATTTTTCCTTGAATTTTTTATTTGATTTTGTTTCAAGGACTGGAAGTTTTCAGAAAAAAAAAATATCAAACAGAGAGATCCAGGAGCGAATAGCATTTTTCTCTTTCATTACCAATAAGGAATTTATTATATATTATATTGAATCGAATTTAAAATTTTAAATATCACATACCTATGCCAACTTACAATTTCTCTTCCGATTAAAATAACCTCACTTTCAATATTTCTTGCAAAAAAGTGCTTAGGGCTTAGTGCTCGAAATGTCGAATTACTTTCACAAAGTGCTTAGTATTCGCGAGCCTTTTGTGAAAATAAGTGCTTTGTGCTCGAGACTCGGGAGCCTTTTTGTTCAGGTGCTTAGTGCTTAGTGCTCGGAGCACTTTTCTTCATTGCTCGTCACAGCTCTGGAACCATATTCGTTCGATGAATTTGAAATTTCTTGTAGATTAAATGTTCATTAAATTACTGTATTGTATATTCTAATACTGCTTTTATGGCTTGTTTTCATTTTGTTATCTGTAAAATGATGATGATTCTGAAAATAAATTCAATTATTATTATTATTATGCTTCTTCGGTATGGAGGGCAAAATCAGGAGATGTCACCACTGCAGTCTTCTGCAGACAATGCAAATAAGGCTTGCTTGTGTAGGTGTGACGGGAGCCAGCAATACGACTACCACAGCAGCTCTAAAGGTCATTATCAATCTGTCTTCCATACTTCTCCATGTTATAGGAAATGTGGCTTGCAAGACTTTTGCAGAATCTCATTAAATAGCAAACTCCTGTCCTATAACAGCTAAGCCCTATGACGTATTTCCAACTACCTTTTGCCATGGTCGAACATGACAGGCAAAGTGCAGTGGTCTACGTGAATCAAATGGACAAAAGGTCCTTATGGTACAGAGATGGATCAAAATCTGTCGAGGGCAAGAACGAATTTGACAGCTGATGTAAATGGCTATCTATGCGTGCGTCCAAGAATGTTCGGAATGAAATCTCAAAGGGGCATAAATATAGCAACACAAACTCAATCAGCACTTGGAATTGAACCCGTTGGACCCAAACACTTCTGTGGGCTTCGAAAGCACTATTTAAGGTCTGCAAAACATGACACGCTTCTGAAGAAAAGCTTGCTCAGTTAACACGGATAGAACTTCGGTGTTTCGGGGGACTGCTGACATGGAACTATTGGCATAAGTATTTCTCGTATCGAATGGACGAGTAGGCAGACGAAATTTTCCGACCACATGGAGTGCAAGTGCCCAGTTTTTTCCTTGCTTTCCTCAGGAACACACTCCTAGGCAAGCTCACTCATGATCCAGATGATGTGATTATGAGAGCTCCCAGAGAGATCATACAGTTTCGAAAGATGCTAGATGATCTCCTTGGGAATTGATTCAGTCAGATATACAAACAAAAAATTATTCTGGTCACAGTTCTGAAAGGTTCTTCTATAGTCAATAAAAAAAATGGTGAGTACTTATTCGGCATGTGAAAGATATCAATCAACAAAAGGAATTACCTGCACCAAAATTTGGGTAAATAAGATCCCATGTAGGCACTTCCAACAAATACCTACACGCTCGGGAATTTTCATGAAGCTTGTTTAATCACACAACGCGCTCGCGAGTTCTTCTGAGCACCCCACTCCCTAACCCCCCGTAAACCGCCCGTATTCCAATTGACTCGTCTCCATCCTACTTTTCGTTACTTTTCCAACCGAATATACAACATGGATGATAACTACGCTTCATCTCCGTCAAGTAAATTCAATCTAAAATTCAATACGTCAGGCGCGGTACTTCTCGCCAAATTCGAAGTGAAAGAAAAATCGCTTCTCGTCAAAACCGAGATTAAACAGCGGAATGAGCGATCTCATCCGCACCGGAATTAGCATTTCTGTGTGTATTTCCGTCGTAGTATAGCGGCTCCTATTTGCCGCATTGAGGAGAAAAATTTAATTATTTCGTTTCTTATATTCTCATACACAGAAACGCCGAAGTGATAATGTTACTGCATGAAGTGACTGCGTTCGTGCTTGATGATTGCAGTTTTCAATTTGAAGCAAGTTTCAACACGTGCTTTGTCATTGTACTGAACATACAACAGTGGATTAAGAATGACAAAATATCAATTTTTGGAGAGTTTATGCTCTATACTCCATTCACAATTATAAAATCACAACTCTGGCCTTGGACATTTGACACATTCCACTCTGTATCGAAGTTATGACGTTTTTAAAAATATTTTCATGTTCCAAGTCAACACTATGTTGCCCTTTCTACATTCTTGGCGTATTTCTCAGAAGGTGAATTCATTCGGAAAATGAATGAATTGGAAAAGATATGATGGACGAAAATAATTAACGTTTATATGAATTGATAGAAAGGATTCCTTTTCTAGTTATTTGCATGAAAAGTACAAGAGATCACTGTTGAAATATGTTATTTTTCGCCATGGAAGAAAATTGCATTCCTTTCACATAATTTTCATATTCATGCTTGTGAAGATTCAATGTTTATTTTCCTCTTGAACTGAAAGTTCAAGACTTGACGACATCAATTGTTGATTCTAATCAAGAATTCATTGAAAAAATCAACCCAAAGATATAAGATGAATGGATGGGTTATTACAAGAATCAAGAATAATGTCAATTTCATTTTGTCGATAACTTTCTTAAAATCAATGTTGGGGTATAAAACTCGGCTGCGTTTGTTCGAAAAACATCTAAAGAATACATTTTTCACCATCTCGGCCTTTGAAAGGCGTTTCTTATAGGAGAATTAGGTCTAAGTTCCACCTCATTAGTAAGGTACCTTACTTTTGCAAATCTGCTCAGATATCGGCAAATTTCTTGGAAAACCTGCAAAATATCATCCTAATCGACCTCTCGAGGGTCCATCCGATCCATCTACTGCGATATCTGTCCAAATAACAGCTTTTTCAACGAAATTCCCGTGTACTCCTTCAACCTCGAAATGTAAACATTCGTCCTGGTCTTGAAAATCGTCCTGACGCTCCAAACTGGAGCTAAAAACAATAAACATACGTTAATCTTGGATATTCAACGAAAAACTCACCTGCAAATATCGATTAAATACCAAAAATCTGCGAACAATTTGTAAACCTAACAAAATGTGGAATATCTTTGATACTTTTACTTTGATGTAAACAAAGAAACTGGCAACGTCGTTTTGTCATTAACGATATTTTCTGTGCGCGCACTGACTTTTCATCATATGTTCTGTGGTTTTCATCAGGAGCACCAACTCCTAAAAACGAAACCATGACCTCCTATGTGATTTAAATAAAAGTGAATGGAGTATAGGTATTACTTTTTTAAGGTTTCGGAATATCCTTGCGAGATCGCTATGAAAACTTCTTATTCTGGTTGCATTTGTGACATCTTTGAGTAACCATTTACGACATTTATGAATAAGGCTCGAATGAATGCATACTTGCATTTCTCTTATGCTTGTGTATTGCTAAAAACTCATTTCTTTTCAGTGAACGTGGTGGATGGTGAAATCCTCTTCATAACCAAAGTGAGCAGACTACACATGGGAGTATACTTATGCATAGCATCGAATGGTGTTCCACCTTCTATAAGTAAAAGAGTTCAGCTAAAAGTGCAATGTGAGTAGACCCCATGTACAAATTACATTCACGTTATTATAATTTGTATCTATATGTACCACTTTATCATATAATTTTAAAAATAATCGAAATTATCTGGTTCTCCAAACGATTTTTGCTGAAACAAATGGAACAATAATATCTCTTATCCTTTGAATGATCAGCAATTCATTCCACATGTTAAACAGTAGCGTGACAGTTAATTGTCGGCAGTGTTTTGTATTGCAGCAGAATTCATAACGCGATATGTATTCTGATTATTCCGGTTTTTCGAATCTGAATATTTTTTATCAGAGTAGCGGTTTTCAGCATCAGGTCAGTAATAACGAACATTTCAGGCTGAAATTGAGTATCTTCAATGTTTAATCGAATCGAAGAAAAACTGTGATGTGAAGAATTAGGCGGTTACATTACATATACTTTTATAATGAAAAAGTGTAACGTGGTGAATATTTGTTTTTGAGAAACTGCTTTGTTGTCAATCATGCTTTGTCAAAACAAAATTTTGAAAATATTTCGTCAGGTAACAGACCTTGCAGAAGAAATTCAATTTTATCCCATGCTTATAAAATCAATAGGTACTGCACTTTCATAAATACGAAATTAATTCTGTGGAAAAAAAATATAAGATAGCTACGTTTGAAAAGAATCAAGAAATCAAATGATACTTCCGTGGTAATTTCTTTTCAGCCATGATTTACATCAGTAATGAAGCTTTTCATTTGAGGATATTCACCTGAAATATGTGTAGATTACGAAAAGCATCCAACAATTGTGAATAAACATGAATTTAAATATCTGATGATGATAGTTGATAATTTGATCTTTATCGAACTTTTGTATACTCCATTCACTTTTGAAAAGTATCCCGGTTAGCCATGGTTCAGGTTTATCAGGCTCTTTCACTTAAAACGGACGCAGGCTGGGAATTGTGAAAGTCAAAAAATTCTGAGCGACGTTGCCAAGGCTACTTTCTATTTACTCTTTCCTGACTTTTTAAATGGAGTGTGACACAGGATTCGTAGTACTATTACGTTTTCACACTGGAGTATTTCAAGTTTTGCGAAGATGTATTTAATTGTCGTCTGAAGGCTTATTTCTGAAAATTTTGAAAAGTGGGGAGATTCATAGGTCCGTCTGTTCGTTTAGAAGTTTTTCTGTCGGGTTATTCGAGTACTTTCTTTCTTTTTTCGAATGAACTATCACAGAGTAACGGACTATTTTGTCCATTATTTTTCAGGAAAATTTCAACACTCGGTTCTTGATTTCCGTACAAGAAAATAGCATAACTAAATCTTCGTTCCATGTTTATAATCGTGAAATATTCACATTATTTACAGAAAAAAAATTTTCTTCAACATTCGTCAGGTCTTTGGAATTATTGAATTCGCATAATATTTCCTCAAATTCATTGTTTTTCCAAAGTAAATAAACATTTTGATAAATACGTAATTTCTACGATCTATATTTAGAAACGGCAACGTTGCTTTCGTATCTCACAGAAGAATGACTATAACCTAACATTTTCAAAATATATGCGGTGAAATGTGTCAGAATTGTATGGCCAAGCTTTATAAAAGTGAATGGAGTATATGTTGAATTACTGGAAGCTCAAGAAATCAAAGCATATTAAACATCTATATTTAATTGATGATATCAAGACTCCCCATTGTTTATCCATGATTTTCAGCTTCGGAAAAGTTCCTAAATGGAAGTTTAACAATGGTAAAAGTAGTTATTCATGCTCACAATGATTCTACAAACTGAAACACAAGAAATAACTGCTTTTTATACTCCGGAAACAAATGTGATTCCGTAACAATACGGAGCCATCAACTTTGGTCAAGTAGAGCGTTAAACAATAGGCCCCGGATTTTTTGTTTGAGCTACCGGTCGCTATCGTTAGGCTCCCACTCGAGTGTTTTTCAGGCGAAACTACTGGCAATTGAAAGTTGTCTAGAGAAAAACCTAGAAAGAAACTATCAGAAGTGCGATAAAGCCATTCACTTGGATAGTCAAGCCGCTATCAAAGCACTGAGCTTCTATGCCATTGACTCGAAGTTAATTTGGGAGTGATGCCGGAGAAAACTCCATGAGGTAGTCAAGAAAAATAAGGTCTCTTCAATCTGGGATGCCGGAATCAAAAGAAAAGGAGAGGCCAATATTCTTGCCACAGGGGGAGCACAAACGCCAATCACTGGCACAGAACCTTTCTGGTGTATGGAGAAATGCACTTATAAGAGTTTCTGGAGAAGGAAAAACCGAAAAAATGATATCAGTCAATGGTGTAACAAATGGGAAATAAAAATCAATGGAGAAAAGAGTCAAGCAATGCTCTTCGGAAGAGAAGACTTAAGATGAAATCGAAAATATCAATAGAGAATAATGAAATTGAATGGCAGGATGAAGCTAAATATCTAGGAGTAATACTAGAGAGAAGTCTTACGTGGAAACAGCACATTAAGTATGCAGTGGATAAAACTAATGTAGCAATGAAAAGGTTATACCCGATTATAGGCACAAGAAGCCAAATGAATAGAAACACGAAATTGGGGACCATAAAAGCAGTCGCCAGACCGCAGCTAAGATATGGATCTACAGCATGGGGCTATGCAGCGAGAACCCATATAAAGCGGATACAAAGTACAGAAAACAAATTTCTGAGATGGGCATTAGACGCTCCCTGGTTTTTCAGGAATGAACAAATCCGAAAAGACATAAAATGGGAATCCATTACTACATTCATCAAACGAAAAGCTGCAAAAGCCTATGAAAGAGCTAGTGAACATCCAAATGACAACCTCAGACGGTTAGTCGACTACGACCCCGTTGAATATGAAAAAACAGCGAGAATTTACCGCAAAAGACCCAGAGACCAATTGCGAAAATGAAGATATAGAACTCTAAACTAAGAGAGAGATATCCAATCGAAGGATGAACACAAACACTGAGCATAAAGAATGCGAAAGAGGAAATAACAGACAAGAAAATGAAAGGTTTATAGGCTTATTCCCGGTACCAAACAACGGGAGAGGTATAATTTGTGAATCACGACTGGTCTATAAATTTCAAAAACTTTTATATCGGGATTCCAGTCAATGAAAACTGGATGTTACATTAATCTCTTTATTGTTACAAATACCAAGCTTTCGGATGAGAACTCATCTTCTTCAGGGCCTAGAAAAAATTTTAGGCTTTCACACCAATCAAACAAATCCCAAAGTACCAAGACTCACGAACAATGTGTGATTAATTATTGTGATCTTGTACATCAAATAACAGTCTATCATAAATACAGACAAATACAAAATCCTACGCTGAAATCCAAAAAGCCAACAAGAAAAGATGAATTTGTTCACTGATTACCATAGTGTTAGTGTGATGTATTGTTATGTCCTTGAGTGTATAAAAGAAAAACAAGAAAGAAGAAGAAATGTTAGTGATAGTTTGTCAATTTCACGTTTGTTTTTTACCACTTGAATGTTGTTTCCGGAAGAAGGCCATTTTTCCATGTAACCACGTTTCTGCATGTGTTGCGACCATTGGGACTCCCGAATTTTTGAAGCTGGCGTTAGATTTCAGCGTAGGATTTTGTATTTGTCTGTACTTTATGATAGACTGTTATTGGATGTACAAGATCACAATAATTAATCACACATTGTTCGTGAGTATTGGTACTTTGGGATTTGTTTGATTGGTGTGTAAGCCCTGAAGAAGGATGAGTTCTCATCCGAAAGCTTGGTATTTGTAACAATAAAGAGATTAATGTAACATCCACTTTTCATTGACTGCAATCCCGATATGAAAGTTTCTGAAACGGGAGAGGTGTTTAGTCGGTAAGAATCCGACACAACCCAGAAAGACTGGGTGTCTGATGTAAGATTCACCTCTTCCATAAAAAAAAACCGAAAGAGAAACAGTTTGGCGAAATCTCCCAGGAATGTGTCACTCCAAAAATTTGCGTCGGAACTTTGAAACTGCAAAATCCAAAAGGTATCTGGATTTCAGCAGTTACACCTCCTCACCGGCTTTCTTAAAGGACATTGTCGCTTCAGGAAGCATCTGGTGAGAAAGGTTCACTGACACTGAAGAGGATAAATTTTGTGGGGAGGAGGAAGAAACTCCTATTCACCGAGTCACGGAATGCCTTGCCATTGCCACAAAAAAAAGAATCCTTTGGCCAAGAACTAGAAGAAGTGAAAAAAGAGCCTCGTAGAACCCTTCCCATAAGATTATTAGATCTCTGATGGACTGGAAGGCAAGCTGTGAAGTGCGTGGTGAGAACAGCTCTGTAGGGGACACAGCAGACTGGTCGCAGTGAATTGTAACCGCTTTCTAACTATAACTACATATATACCTTGAAGATAGTTATACCTTTAATGTGGATCTTCCCAGAGGATGGATCTGTTGGCCCACTAGTGGTTCAAACTGAAACGGTCGCAAATTCATACCAATCTCTTGGGAAAAACCCATATCCACTCTTTCAAATATTAACAATGATTCCATCCCCCATTACGGATGCAGGTTTTGGGCGAATTCTTCAACCCTTTCTCAATGATCCCCGAAGATTAAACCCCTAGCACACCTACGAAACCGCCATCCTCCCCAACAAATCAAACGTAAATTACACAGGGAACGGTCGAATCAAATTCGCTTCATGCAAATCCGGGGCCCGTACACGCTCCATCCGAATATTTGTTATTTGTGTAAATAGTGATCCCCCCGACCTCAGGAAAAACGAAATCGGCCGGAAAAGAGCTTTACCGCGCCGTCCTTATCGGCGGAGCGCCCGCCGTCCCTGTTTCCACAATTCTCCGGGGGTAATAGATGGCATTATCCCAAATGAGAAGCGAATCAATATGCCTTTTCTCTACGCCGCGTTACTTTATCTTTAACTGCGGAAGATGCCCCGGATTAAATCGGGATGGGATACCAATTCGATTTTCGTGCTCATTTGTTCCGGACTCGCTGGATCTCGAAGAGCGAATGTGCCATATTTTTTTTATATTCGACTAGCGTGGTCGTTAATGGTGTGGGCAATCGGTCGGACCCTTTGCATTGTTCGGATTCTGGGGGTGGACTGTGGTGAGGCAATAATCGTTGAGGGTTTTCTGAATTGAAATGTACATCGGGAATCACGCTAGTAGGAAGAGCCAGTGACCAATTTTCATATGTCATTTCATAACTAACTACTTATT
The DNA here is from genome assembly GCA_951802165.1 of Adalia decempunctata. Classification (NCBI taxonomy): domain Eukaryota; kingdom Metazoa; phylum Arthropoda; class Insecta; order Coleoptera; family Coccinellidae; genus Adalia; species Adalia decempunctata. The sequence continues at coordinate 21,386,754 of OX637701.1, forward strand.
TAATATTCAATATCTGCTCGAAAATAAAAACCATTTCTGCCAGCAAATTTTTTACTTCACGAACCATCTGCCAGAACGAGAAATGTTGCCGCGCAAATGCGAGCGAAATGAGCTTATTCATATTTGCAAGTCATACCTAGAGCGCATATTGGTCATTTACGAGACTCATCAAAAGTTGATAGGAAGCTGAAATTCTTTTATGAAATTATAGAATTTGTTTTCAGTTTCATTTACCTGATCCGATGATAAGGGTATTCGCTATGTTTCGTAAGTCACACAGGTATACTCAAGACCTTCTCAATCCATTCGAAAATTCTTGGGGAAACAAATTTTGAGGATGCGTAGGGAGAGCATATTTTTTTGAATAGTTGATTACTTAATAAATTGTTGTAATGTTGAAAATGAACACCTTTAATTCCTTTAATTTATTCCTTCAATTGACAATAATACATGCCCAATATGCGCTCTAGGTCTGACTTGCAAATATGAATAAGCTCATTTCGCTCGCATTTGCGCGGCAACATTTCTCGTTCTGGCAGATGGTTCGTGATGTAAAAAATTTCTGTCATGATTATAATTCGCTGACTAGACACATTTTCTTTATTTCCTGTAAATTTCAAGCGTACTGAAATGACATACCTAAGTACAGCTGTTCTTAATGAATTTTCAAAGAGTTCTGCCAACACTTAGGAGGGACGAAAAAGTTTTGTCATTATTTTTTATAGATTCAATATATTTTCAATAACAATTCCTGAAAGTTTTGTGTATGATACTATGACATAGTTGAACCTAATTTTCTGGCCTCTTTGAGCGCTTATGGTAGTCTACTCCGGCCATTATGGGCTGGCAGAAGTGGTTTTTATTTTCGAGCAGATATTGAATATTCAACAAGTGAATTTTGGTGAGTTATGAAATGACATATGAAAATTGGTCACTGGCTCTTGGTCTATAGGTACGAAAGAAACTTCACGGGTTGGATTTGCTATTCGGCGAATGTAGCACAACTCGAAAAAGGAACCCGTACTTTCCTTATGGCAAATGGCGTTCCGTCAAATGTTCTAAAATGTTGGTATAATGTAGTACTCGACCTATTGATCTGAATCCTATGACTAGTTTTTGAGATACAGGGCGTTGAAGTTGAGAATTACCCACTTTTACTACGCTCGTATCTCGTAACAGAATCGAATGAACTTCAATTTTTCTCAAGAAACATTTCATTCAATTCCCAGGGAGCAACCATATAGAGGAATATGACCGAAAATCGTTACGAATACAGGGTTATCCATAATTGATTGCATGCCCGATTTTGAAAGTATAGAATAGTCAGTTCCAGAGCAAAAACGGTCGCAAAATGAACTATTTCACTTGATATGTTTTTTTTTTAATTGAAATTATCGTGTCTCGGCAACTAGGCCTATTTTTACATCACAGATTAATACAATAATTTTTACAAAATATGGATATAAACAGAAAGAGAAATAAACTATTGACGTATTGATCATATTTGATTGAACAGTTGGCTTTTTTTCAAAAATTCTATTGCTGCTTCAATTTGTTTTGGTGAGCTGAGGATGTCTCTTAAATTTTCTTTGAGTCCCAATCTGATGTCATCATAAAGTTGTGAGCGAGTTAGGACGTGTTCCACAGTTAATCGATGTTCTGGGCAGTATTCGCATATAGGATGTTGTTCCGATGACATCAAGATATGTTGTTGTTACATTCAAAAAACCTGAAATACCCAGAATTCATACTGGGTGATCCATTATTATTGAAACTATTCACAATAAAGGTGTAGTAGGCATCCTGTATTTTTGGGTTGATTTGAGGTGTTTGTTTGATTTTTCAGAAGATATTATCATGGACTTCACAGGATACAGGGTGATTCAGTCATGAAATGAACTGTGAACCTTACAAAAACTACTTTTTTTCGTCACCCTCTATTTCAAGATCAACTTCGTTGAGGTGGGAGTTTTCTTTCACCACTGTACTTGATATGAAAACATCAATATGGCTGAAAGTTTTATTTATCCACTTGCTATGACCAGATTTTTTTATGTGATATGAAAATTATTCATTTATATGTTTTTCTATTCGCATTCCCATGCGATTTCGAGAGTGGTTTTTCATTTGAGTTCAATAAGAATTGCCAATAAATAATTTTCATATTACATAAAAAAATCTCTTCATAGGAAGTGGATAGAAACTCTCAGCCGTATTGATGTTTTTATATCAAGTACAGTGGTGAAAAAACTCCCACCCCAACGGAGTTAATCTTGAAATAGAGAGATTTTGTGTATTTTCCTGAGGATCACAGTCTATTTCATGACTGAATCATCCTGTATTCTTTGAAGTCCATGATGATATGTTTCGAGAAAATCAAGCAAACACCTTAAATCAACCCAAAAATACAGATTGTCAACTTTCATTGTGAATAGTTTCTTCAATAATGGTTCACCCAGTATGTATTCTGGGTATTTCAGGTTAGGTTTTTCGATGTAACAACAACATATCTAGTGAAATAGTTAATTTTGCGAACGTTCTCGCTCTGAGACTGACATATTTTATACTTTCAAAATCGGACATGCATTCAATTTTGGACAACCCTGTATTCGTAACGATTTTCGGTCATATTCCTCTATATGGTTGCTCCCTGTGGATGGAATGAAATGTTTCTTGAGAAAAATTGGAGTTCATTCGATTCTGTTTCGAGATACGCGCGTAGTAAAAGTGGGTAATTCTCAACTTCAACGGCGTATATCAAAAAGCAAGTCATAGGATTGAGTTGAGCCCATAAACACTTTTGATCAGTAGGTCGAGACCTACATTATACCAAAATATTGGAACATTTGACGGAACGCCATTTGCCATAAGGAAAATGCGGTGTTCTTTGTTCGAGACAGTTGAACAAACAGTCTGTTACTTATGGTTTTCGAAGCATCTTTTTTGGAAATTCATCCGAATCCTGAATGGAACTTGAATAAAACTAATAGTATTCATTAATTCCCACAACGATTCTTCTAAGTTGAAAAACTGCTATTTCATTTTTGAAACAATCGTAACAATACGAATCCATCAACTAAGTAAAGTAGAGCGCATTAACAATACGCCTCGAGCTATTTGGTTTGAGCCACCAGCCACTAGAGGGAATTTTTTTCTCGCCAATGTTCTTTAGGCACGAGCAAAAGTATTCAAAACTAGTCAACAAATGTTACGTAATGACAAGCATGGATCTGGAAAGTGAATTATGTAATTGCCTTCGTTCCAGTTCTCTGTAAATTTCATTTTCGATTAACTTTATACGAATGGACAAGAACATATGAAATTCCCTCGAATTACCCCAAATGCGAATATACTTTGAGAAAAAAGCAGAATGAATTCATTGTAAAATTTCATTTTCTCCACGTGAAGTATCCAAACTTTCGTTGAAACTCGTTTATAATTCTATCAAATATTTTATTCTGATAACTCTTTTTATTTTTCGTAATTCATAACTGTCCCAAATACAGGGTGTTTCTTAATTCATGCGAAAAAATTCAGGAGGTGATTGCTCGAATGCCCACCCATTTCCGAGATATCACCCTCCAAAGGTTGTAACTAAGATTCAGTTTTTGTTTTTTTATCTTCAGCTATTGGTGTCGGCGAAAAATAAGAATTTCAAGTCATTATTTTATTTCATGAAACATTATCCCGAAAAAAAAAATTTTTGATATGAAATGAAGTAAGGGTTGCTAATTTCCACTATGTATAATGAAGCAGGAATATTGAAAAAGTACTCGTGATAAGTGCTTTGCAAGTGCACAAAAATCACAGAATTTCAAGATTTTAGCTGAAATTCCAGGAAAAATTAATTCAGTCATCACTCTTTAAGGGTGATATCTCTGAAAGAGATGGGCTGAGGAAATTTTTGTTATTTTTCTGTTAATTGCATAAGAGCAATCACTTCCTTAATTTTTTCCTATAAACATAGAAACATCCTGTATATTTTAGGGCACACACCACAGGTTTGTTTTTATACTACTGATTTTTGATTCCTGTTATGTTATATTGATTTGACGAAAAAAAATATTCGTTTTCATGAATTTCTTATCATTTTCTCAATATTTTTCCATTTCCCAATTTTTTGAACTATCTAATGATAGGATTTTTTATCCTCCTCCAGTGGGTGTAATTTCATTCAGTAGATTGTCGGTACGCACGTTTCAGATAGGAAACAAACAGGATCCGGTGTGGGAAAGGATATGAGGTGACTCTTATATGATGGCCAAGACGAAGAAAAATAGCGAAGTTATGGCGCTATATACATATGTTGGTTGCTAGACAAGTAGCAGAAGTGTTTTGAAAAGAGAAAGACAGGTAGAATCTTTATGGGATTCTGGGTGATTCCTTCGGTCCACAGATTCGAAAAGAGTGGGACCTTCTTTGTTACCGACGAGTACATGCGTAATATGAACTTTCTGGTTTAAAAAATAAGAATATGAATTTTGAACACTATTTGTAGACCATGTTTCTCAACCAATACTTTGAAATACAGGGTTTGTTTCCGAATTGTGAATTTTGAATGTAGAATCGTTTGGTCAAACGAAGTATTTGACTTGGCTTTCGAAAATCCATAAAAGAATCACTTTTCTGTCCATTTCTTCCAATCTCGTTTCCGATAAACTGAATTATTCACTCTATCTCTCTATCCAAAGATTGATTCTGGATGCAACCCAGGATTTTGAGTTCTTCGAAATAATCGAAATACCATGCAGCAATATTGAAATAACGAGCATATTGACCACGTAATACCAGATCGTTTTAATTACGCCGAATCGGCCTAATAGGCCGTAGTTGATCATAGGTGACCTTTGATGTATCAACTCCGACCGCCATAGAACTCAGAGCTGTATTAAAGACGGCTGTGGGTAGTTGAAACCATGGTATCACAGAAAATAAACTCGAATAACCGGCAACGTTATCGAATTAATATAACTTGATTTATAGTGTATCCTGAAACTGTCATAGAAATTTCACATTGTGTGATAATTATTAGGAATTCCGAATTATAAATTATTCGAGATAAATTAAGGAGAAACGTTGACTTATAAGATATGTATTCAGTGGAATTCTTTTTTCTATTTGCAGTTCCTCCCATGCTCTCCATACCTAACCAGCTAGAAGGAGCCTACATCGGACAGGATGTGACTCTAGAATGTCGGACAGAAGCTTTTCCAACCTCCATAAATTACTGGACCACTGAGAGGGGAGACATGATTATCTCAGGTAGTGGTATTATTATCAGTGCTGAGACAAGGTTATTTATGTTCCTCCAGACAAAAAATACGAGCATGCATCTGAGGTTGTAAATTCGATGTTCCGGAAAATGGATGGCTTTCCGTGTTGAGTTGAAAATTTGAAATATCAGGGTCGTTTTTTATGTTGTCCATATACGTGCAGTCTTGCACCATGATTTATAAATATTGGATGTTCTAGTATTACTAGGAAATATAGAGCTGCAGGTATATATTTTCTATCAGAAAAATCATTGATTTCGCGAAAATAAGGATGATACTTAAACAAGTTTAAATAACGTTGCTTTTTTTATTAGACGTTACACGTTGAGTTTTGTGACGTGACTTTTTAAACAGGAATTCAACAGCAACAAATGAAAATTTCGTAATCGGTTAACAGTTTCAAATTCTGAACTCTTCCCAAGTTTATCCCTCGCAGCATATTTTGCATTTTTTCAAATGTGAATCTGAAATTTGTATCTTTAATGTCCACATTGTGTAACTTATTCTTGTAGCATTCAAGTTCTCTTTATTGGTTTCGTATACACATCGAAAGAGAACATGATATTCCTTTCAATATTTATCACCATAAATTCAGCATTATGATATTTTCCTTGTGACGAAACCAATGAAGCAATTCCATGAATAAGCGGAATATAAAAGGCACCGACAGCATCCTGGAAGTGTGAATTAATATCGGAAGAATGTCAGTATAGCAAGCGGAAAAATCGTTAGTCATAATCCCACAATATGTCGCATGTTTCTTATAGGCGGCGAAGAAGTTCTTATATCATATCTGCCTTTTATAGGGCACTAAACCCTCCTCGGGTCCCTCATGGTTTTTCTTCGTTTTTTTAAGGGTATCCGGTGAAGTGCTACTGAATTCAATATTACTCATAACTTGGAGGACCATAAATTTTTGTGAGTTTCCGTGAAAAAACAATTAGGTGATTCATCCCTAGCGGGATCCGTTATGTTTTTTTGGCAATAGAATTCTTGCAATTTCGTGGATAAAAATTTTCTTGACCATATTATTCTAATTAGAACGAGCAGTGAAAATATGTCATTCACACAAGGTTACTCATCATTCAAGAATCTACCGATAATGAAAATGATTAAGCGACTGGCCACGTTGGCGGTGGGGCTAAGGATACGATCCAGTTATCTAGTTTTGTAATGGAAACCAGGCGTGATAGCCTTCATCAACATGTTCTCACACTTGTGCGCAAATTTAAATGTATACACTTTTTTTTAGAATGTTCATTCTAGTTTTTGAAAAGGTGAAATAATCAAAACATCCTGAGGTAAAATTTGATATATTGAGGAAAGAGCTCTGTACTTATTTTTATAGGAATTTATTTTTTTTAATGCAGGAAATACAGTGACTAACATAAATTCTGAATCTCAATGAAACAGGTATGTTTCTTGTTGATTTGGCACCCAGGTGATTATATACAGTGCGCTTCTGAAACGAATCAATTTTTGTTTCACTTCAACCAAATTTTTAGGCATTTTCGAAGGATTTTTGTTGGACCTGGTGCTATCCCCATCAACCTTCTAAATTTTTTTGGCTTTGTATCTTATCTACAGGCGTGCAGAAAAGTTCAAGAAAAAATTTCTTTTTTGAAAAATTAGTTAGTTCCAAGAGGTTTTCAGTATGTCCACTCTGTCATCTTTTTTTGAATTGAAACATTTTATCGAAAAGTTCAGTAGAAACGTACTGATAACATGCCTACTTAAGATCATAACTGAAGCGCAGTGTTTCACACATTCTAATTTTTCACGTGAGGGGGTTCATGGCGGTTGAAAGTTGTGCTGAACAAAACTGTCATGGTCGACTTCCATTCGGTGAAACATTTCATCAGGTACTATTGTCTCAAAGTAAATGATGACTAAGTGCACATACTGAAAATCTCTTTAAACTAACTAATTTTCCGAAAAAAACATTTTTGTCTTGAAAATTTCTGCATGCCTGTAAAGAATGTACAAAGACCTTGCCAAAACAGTACCACATGACCCACCTTCCCTATTCAAAAAATTGGAGGGTTGATGAGGATGGCACCGGCTGCAACAAAAATCCATAAAAAATGCATGCAAATTTGGTAAAAATGGGAAAAGAAATTGACCTGTTTCAGTATTTTGTTGCCAAACATCTTCCTTCTGAGAAAATGAATTTGTTCCATAATTCTGAGGGACAGTGTATTTTGTACAGGTTAAGCTGAAGAATACGTGAGCTTGAATTCAGAGGTAGATTTTCGTTGAAAAAAACTGCATGCACTCCAAAAATAATAAACTATATTCCATACCCAGGAACACCATCAAAAAAACCTACTGAAAAATTTCTTCATTTGGAGTATTTTGCCAACGAAAAAAATGGCAAGCGGTTTTAAAATGATCGAATATCTCAAAAAACGAGAGATTTTCATTGAATATGAAACATATTTTTCTGAACTGCCACAAAGTCCTTTATACAGGGTGTATAGTTTTAAACGGCAAAACTTCAAGGAAAGATTATTCATGTGATTTGCACCAAAAGATGTTATACTCGTATAACACTCGTTTTCACGAAATATTTCAATTTTTTCCGTGAAATCTTTAATATATCAGTTATGCTTGTAGCTTCATCGGATTCGATCACATATTTGGAAATGGTATTAAATTTTCTACAGAAAAGAATTTCAATGTTCCAAAAATATTTCCATAGCGGGTTTGGTGAGGAGATGAATATCACGATACTGAAGTGAACAAAATCAGTCATATTTTTCCAATGGGTTTCTCGTTGAAAAATTATTCATTATGGACATGTTTCCTTTTCAGCAAAAAATACCCCATTCAACGTACTTTCGAATGACATATCAACTTTTTTGCTAACTGCTTGTTTTCTGCCAAAATATCATATGGCTTACAAGATACAAACGAGAAAGTCGAAAAATTTCAAACCTGCATTTGCTCCATTTTGAAACTCATTATGATTGAATATCATGTATGGAAGAGAGAAAACCCCAATGCTACTATTGTTCCTCATTATCAACATGAAATGAGGGTCAACGTGTGGTTAGCAGTCATGAGAGGTAAACTTTTCGGACCAGTTATTCTCCCCGATCGCCTCAACTCTGATGAATTCATAAGATTAATCCAAAGCAGCTTAACAGACATATTGGCTACCAGACAAAATGTCTGGTTTCAAATGGATGGCTGCCCAGCTCATAATAGCCGGAACGTACGACAGTTGATGAATGAGTATTCTGGGGAGAAATGGATTGGAAGGTACGGTCCGGTAAGATGGCCACCAAGAAGCCCAGACCTGACGCCTTTGGATTTGTATGTCTCGAGCACTTTGAAAGAAAATGTGTACCGAATTCGCGTTCAGACTCGAGAGGCTCTGATCGAATGGATTAAATTGTGTTGTGCAGAAATGCGTCAGAAACATTGCGAACTTCGCAGGGTGTTGATTCAGTTCGAAAAAGATTTGTTAAATGTATTGAACAAGGAGGTGGACATTTCGAACAATTGTTATAAATAGTAATAGTCTATTTTCTACATTTTTTCATAAAATCTGTATTGTTCAAAATTATTTCTTCTGAATTATTCTTATTTCATTGATAAATTCATGATTTCCATAAGAATTGCTTCAATATTCAATCATAATGAGTTTCAAAATGGAGCAAATTTAGGTTTGAAATTTTTCGACTTTTTCTTTAGCCATGATATGGCAGAAAACCAGCAGTTAGCAAAAAAGTTGATATGTCATTCGAAAGTACGCTAAATGAGGTATTTTTTGCTGAAAAGGAAACATGTCCATAATAAATAATTTTTCAACGAAAAACCCATTGGAAAAATATGACGGATTTTGTTCACTTCAGTATCGTGATATTCATCTCCTCACCAAACCCGCAATAGAAATATTTTTGGCACACTGAAATTATTTTCTTGTAGAAAATCTAAATACTATTTCCAAATATGTGAACGAATCCGATGAAGCTGCAAGCATAACATGGTATTAAAAATTTCACGGAAAAAATCGAAATATTTCGTGAAAAAGAGAAATGTTTAATTGAAGAATAACCGTCAAGATTTCGTCCATGTGTTATATGACATTTTTTGTTGCAAATCACTTGAATAATCTCCCCTTGAAGTTTTGCCGATTTAAAACTATAGACACCTGTATATTATCTATCATTCGGCCCAGTGGCGGATCCAGCTCTCGAGAAAGGGGGGGGTCACGGTCAGGTGGATTACATACCCGCCAATTGATTTTTTGGACACAAATCAGCATCCCCAAAATAAAATTCTGATGAGGTCTAACACAAACAAGAAGTTTATTTGATTTATTACAAAAACAACAACTTGAGGGGCAGTATCACCTTCTGAATCGTGGTAAATCTCCATTCAAAAGTGGTCCCTTTATTTCACGAGTAAAGGCGAGTTTATACAGCAACTAAAATAAAATAAGAACTAAAATAAAATAAGAATGTCCACTTCAAGCATTTCAATGACAGCGTTTATACAGGAAATAAGCTAAAATAAGGAATAAGAATAAGAATAAAGTTGACCATCTCTTATTCTTCTTCCTTATTTTAGCTTATTTCCTGTATAAACGCTGTCATCAAGTGAACATTCTTATTTTATTTTAGTTCTTATTTTATTTTAGTTGCTGTATAAACTCGCCTTAAGTACCCTATAATTTACGACGTAGAGACTTGATTTATTTTTTTAAATGGAAGTTGAAGAACGTCCCGAGGGCAAATAGTTTTCTTTTTTTCGATTTAATTAGTTTTTCAATTAAAAAAACCAGGGTAATCGTTAGATCTGGGGTTATTGAATATGTATTTCGTTTTTCATGAGTACAAGCTATATTTTTGAAATAATAATCATGAAAATTTTTGTAGTTTATAGAAGATTAAATTGCAGAGGGAAAATAGTTGCGATTTTTTCGATTTAATTAGTTTTTCATATGTAATACCACTAGAGATGGAATTTTGCCGGCAAAATTTCTCGATTGTAATATGAAAGTTTGTTGCGAAATTTGTGAATATCACAAGAGAGAAATTTTGCCTGCTTAAATTTCATCTCGAGTGGAATTCGGCATGACTATTCCACGAGAAAATACGGTAATATGTTCACATTTGACGCGTATTGCGCTATTTGACAAATTAGAATTCATCATAGATTAACTAAACCACTAAACGTTGTTTGTTTTCTCTATAATATTTATTTCCGAAGCTATCTATGAATTCGAGAAACGTCAAAAATTTCGTCGCTGAAAACCAACATGTTGGTTTTGCCGGATTGAAAATTTTTTCAGGATGAAACGATCGTTGCTTAGAAAACTTCCTCACTGAAAATGAAAAGAGTGGAATAGTCAATTTAAAAAATCAGGTTGAACTTCAGCGTTTTGGAAATTACACTTAATGATTTTTTTCCGACAGTTATTCATCATTTTTTGGAAAAAATCGCAACTATTTGCCCTCGGCAATTTAATCTTCTATAAACTACGAAAATTTCCATGATTATTATTTCAAAAATATAGCTTGTACTCATGAAAAACGAAAAACATATTCAATAACCCCAGATCTAACGATTACCCTGGTTTTTTTAATTGAAAAACTAATTAAATCGGAAAAAAAAACAATTTGCCCTCGGAACGTTCTTCATCTTCAATTCAAAAAAAAAGAATCAAGTCTCTATGTCGTAAATTAGGGTACTTACTCGTGAAATAAAGAGACCCATTTTGAATGAAGATTTACTACGATTCAAAAGGTGATACTGCCACTTAATGAGAATAATAACAAAGGTATAACTAAATAGCAAAGGGAATTTTTCTATTTCTCCTTCTTGCGAAACGAGTGATGACTTCCTCTAAATCAACACATATGTCATTATGGATATAAAGAAGTGATAGTCCAATAAGTCGTTCTTCTAACATCGAAGCTCTTAACCATGTTTTGAGCCTTCTCAGAGTGGAAAATGATCTCCCTGCCATTGCCACACTAACTGGTAGTGTTGCGAGTATACTGAGAAATTTTCTCACATTTGGATACATGTCAGAATCACAGTTTTCTAGGAGATTATATATCGTCTGTGGAATATTCTTCTCTCGTTGCCATTTCATCTTCCATAAGCGATATTCATTCGTAACGATTGAAACAGGAGGATTGTCTAATAGCAGTTTGTACTGATTTACCAACTCATTAACTATTTCAATATCTTCATTTTCATTTTTTGAATAAACGACATTAGGTATAAAAACTCCTAATTTGAATAAATTCATTACTTCAGATGACAGTCGATTCTCTAGGTCGTTTATTATTGAATCTAGAAGAGGAATGTACACAGACCTGCGGAAATACTCTTCTGCAGACTGGGTAGGCTGATTATTGGCTCTGTGTATTTGTATTTTGACTATTCTAGGGCAATTTTTCTCCCAAAATGCAGGTTTTTTTAATTATTGGAACTAATTACCCTCCAATATTCACTTAAAAATGATTCAATCCTATTTTTTCAATCGAAACATTTTTTTATAAAACACAAGATTTTAGGGTTCGTCCAGTCCAGGGAGGGGGGTCATGACCCCCATGACCCCCCCCCTGGATCCGCGCTTGATTCGGCCACAACTTGTGTATTAGTTTATCCTAACTCAGTTTGAGCTTCATGATCTTCATTTGCAAGGAATTTGGATTTCATATCAATTTAGTATGATATTTTGTACGAATACAGAGTGTCAATTACATAGGAGCTCTCGTGGTGATAAGAATTGGTTTCTTCTCTCCAAGAGAGCTTTTATGTAATAGAAAAATTTATGTAGGAGATAGAAACAATACCATAATTAACACTGCAGAAATGGAACTTACGGTTGGTCTGACTTGAAGAGATGTATCTGCTGGTTTTCGGCCTCTGGGTGATTCAAGACCATAGAATCGAGAATTGGTTAACCACTGAATTCTCGGTATTCCTCGTTACCGGCGATGTCCATCCGCAAAATGAACTTTGTGGTATCAAAAAATAAAAAATATGAATTTTGAACACGACGTAATATCACATTTCAATGGATCACTCTGTATATTCAAGCAACAATATCCCCATTTAACAACCTGTTTTCACATTTACACGATGAAATTATCGGGGTATTAAAGGAGCTGAAATGTGTTTCATGTAAACGATCAACATGGCCCAGCCATCGATTTTGTTTCCTGAGAATTTTGCGCGGTGTAAATTCCCTTATCCGAGGGCGTAGCGTTAATCTCACTTTCAGCCGTAATACCTGCATATCGGAATGAATGTCGGAACAGCTTCCTGAAACGCGGATTCGAATATTAATCTGCTTTGAGAACAGGAGTGGAAATGGAGAACAGGCATGTTTTCCAGCTCATATGCGGATTCATTATTGACTTCAACGAAATCCTCAAATGGGTAAATATTGGTTTTACGAATGAATTTCCATGTGATAGATTCACATATGATCAAATGGTCCATGAACAGTTTGATAGTTAGCAAAGCAACCAAGGTAGAAATAAGGTCAAAATGAGTATTGCTTGAAGTCCGTTTCTGATGGAGCAAAAAACTATTTATTCATCTTTTTTGGGGTTAGTACCTTCAAAATCCTAGCCCAAAGTTGTAATGTATCAGTCTGAAGAGATTGTAGCATATGTTCAAAGGGGAGATGAAAAGGTTAATCCTTTCCTGTAACTTGAAGAACCTTTTATACTAAAGTGGAATTTACACATATATTTGTGGCCTGGATTTGTGATCTAATCTTTTGGTTGAACTCCATGTTATGACGTTAATAAAACACTAGATCAGACACTTTTGTCCATGGAGCAGTAGATTCGAAATCACTTGTGAAAGGAAAAACTAAGAAGAAATCAACCGCTCGTTGTTTTCCAAAGCAAAAACTCTCGGCTTTGAAGTTGGATGAAACTACACGTAGCAAGTTCACATGAATCAATTGGTAGAATATTCTATAGAGCATGACGACGGATATTAATCGAGTCATTAGCAGATTTCTAATAGTAGAGAAGAAAGATCAAGCTTCTGCTATAATTCAGTAAATCAGTTCTCAAGTTATAGTTGCTCCTGAGCCAATATAATGGGACATTTTGCACTATCCTATCTCAGCTGTCTCCCGGACAAGCACTGAGTTCGTTTTTACCTCCTCTTCCAGGCCCACAATTATATTTCATTGTGGTTGCCGTTACAAAACGAACCACCTTTGCTGAATCCCGGCAAGCACTGATATCCATCGAATTTCCTGTCCTAGGCCCTACACAACTAACTTATGCTTTATGTACAGTATACAAGACAAGAACAAAGTGTATACACCATCGTTAGGCTCCCACTGGAGTGTTTTTAAGGCAGAAATACTAACAATTGAAAGATGTATACATAAAATGAGAAGAAAACTATCAAAAGTGCAAATAGCCATCCACTCAGATATTGAAGCCGCTATTAAAGCACTCAGCTCCTAAGTCATCGACTCATAGTTGATTTGGGAGTGCCGGAAAAAACTCAATGAGGTAGGTAAAAAATATAAGGTTTCTTCAATCTGGGTTTCTGGTCATTCCGGAATAAAAGAAAACGTAGAAGCCAATATGCTTGCTAGAGAGGGCGCACGAACGCCTTTCAATGACCTAGAACTTTTCTGTGGTGTGAGAGACATTATCATCATTCAGTCTTCTGCGTTCAATGTTGATCATTGGATTCATAGGCCACTTTCAAATTTCTCCAGTTGTGTCGGTTCTGAGCTTTTGGTATCCAGTTGCCAGCGATTCTTTTGATGTCATCTGTCCAAAGTGTAGGTGGTCTGCCTATACTTTCGCCGACTCGTGGTCTCCACTCTCATCATTTTTCTAGTCCACTGCCCTTCAGTCATTCTGGCCACATGTGGGGCCAAGTTCCTTTTAATCCATGCTATGCGCTCGATGACCTTCTTCTTATCGCCTAATTTCTATCTCTATCTCTGAGAGTCAGTCCCAGCAGTCACCTTCCCATCCTTCTTTGGGCGACTCTGAGTTTGAATGCTGTGGCCTAGGTTCAGGATAGTGTCTCGGCACCGTCAGTCATGACTGGAACCACGCATTGGTCGAAGATGATCTTTGTTAGGGGGTCTCTGTCCCCCAATCTTTACGGCATCCATAATAGTCCCGTCTTCACTCTGGGCTTTATTTCTTTCCATTTTCTTGAGTGTGTTTCTTGAGTCATCTTTTGTTCATCTAGTAGGTATAATTTTTAAGGAGTTATCTAAAATTTCTGTTTGTTCTTCATCAGGGTTTTATCGACTATTATACAGAATTCTTCCACCACCCTTAATAATTCTTCTCTATTGGTGGTCATAGTTCCATTTCAACCCTTTGATTTGTTCATTTCTGTTTTGCCCGATTAATTTTGAACCTATAAAATAGAGTTTCTGGAGACGGAATAAACCGAAAGAGAAACGCCCTGCTGGAATGGATCACTTCTAAAAGTTCCTTCGTAGCTTCGAAACTGCAAGATCCAAAAGGTATCTGGATCTCAGTAAGAACAAGGTACACCTCCTCACTGCCTTTCTTATAGGACATTGTCGCCTCAGGAAGCATCTGATGCGAATGGGTTTATCGGACACTGAAGAGTAAAGATTCTGTGGGTAGAAGGAAGAAACTCCTAGTAATGCCTTGACATTGCAAGCCAATGAAGAGAAAGGGGCAAGAGACTTGCAGGATTGATGATTTCGCCTTGTTGAAACCTTCACAAATATTGGAATTCATTAGATCTCTGGAACTGGTAGGCGAGCTGTAAGGTGCGTGGTGAGAACAGCTCAGTTAGGGACATAATAGAATTTGAAGTCGCAGTGAACTGTGACCACTTTCTAACTATGTATTGCGACTAAATCACCAAGCTATCGTTCCCAATCTAAAAACTGACCTCAATAGAAGTGTGATTTAGCGTAGGGATTGAAACGAAATAACCTTTCGAATCACAGGAAGCTGAAACAGAATATAAGGATAATAATGTCTCATGAACACGAACGTTTATGAATTATGGCATGTTCTTAATTGTCATATTATGAACAGTTGAAACCATTCCATATATAGGTGCCAGAAGGGATTAGTATCAATTAGCAGTAATTTGGATACACTAACTACACGATTCCTCTAACTGGATGCACAGTTGTATCAAATCCACCCTCTACGCTGTTTCTTCATATTTGTCATAAAATCGGTTCCAAGCATTTTTCGATGTACAAACACGAAGTCAGTTTTTCCCCTGACGTCAACCCAAGACGCGAGAAGCTAATCCACACCAGATGCGCCGTCATTTCACACTGCCTCATATTGGTGATTCTATGCACACAGGTGCAACGAACATTCCCTCCGTATTCATCGTAAGATACTTTTCTATGCTTTTCATTCTACATCAATGAGAATGTCGATGTATCAGGCGTTGATTTTGTGCTCGTGTGATCCTGACTTAAAAAAAAAGAGTTGGGGTGTTTTTTTACGTCATTGTCATTTCCAATCGACATTGATTAACTATTAATTCTGGATAGATTTAATTTCTCTAACCTATTGTGTTTGAATGAGTTGAGCAGGACTTTTGGAAGAATGATATCCTGAGGTTTCACAATGAACTGCATACGTTCTCAGAATAGTTCTAGGGTATTCCACTTAGTTCACAATGTTATCAGAAGAAACTTGGAGATACCCCAATTGAACCGGCAATGTACTTACTTGATTTGCCGATATAGATTCTTGACCTAAGTCAGTGACCAATTTCTTTATGAATTCTCGACGAGTTGTTCATGTTTTACTGGAATGACTTCTATAAAATATTCGTACTGTTGGGTTTTGGTTCCAGGGAGAACCCTCGAATGGCTAGTTTCCCACGCAATTGTTCCAAACTTGCACCTGAACATGTGTTTTGAGATTTAGCGTTCACCACTAACAAGGCCTTAATCATTCTTTATAGTAAAAGAAAGTTTTTTTTCATAACGCTTAATTGAAATTCACAATCTACTATATAATATTAAACATATTGATACTTCATAATTTTACTTGAAATCAAGTCGTTTGGCCAGATCCGTTGTAATCTTCGGAAGTTGAATGGGTTTTCTGTCAGCTGATCAATCAATTGGTTGGCCTGCCCTTCTAGTTGCTGGTGATATTTACTTGAGTGATTCACAATTTCGGTAATTGGAGACGTACCAGGTTGCTATTTCTGATGAACGTAAGATTTTCGAATGTAGTCTCTGAATAATTCAATTGTGTTTTCGGGGACATCAGGTAGTGATAGCAACAGCTTCTAGAGAGGTATTGAGAGAATGTTTGTTGAAATATAGGTTTGATGAAACGAATATGGACGCACCATCACTGGCCCTGGTGTTGGTATCTCTAATGAAATGATGACCTGCATAGTTTTTTAGCTTAGGTTTGTGGTGAAATTTGAAGTTAGACTAAGAACATCTGGTGAAGTGTCAGATATCAACTGTTGGATCCGTTCTAGATGTGAGTAGATCCCATCACAATTCATAATTTGGATTTTCTGCCTATTAGCCAATACATTCAACGGATCTTCATAATAATTTGGTTTTTCTTAGCTCGAATATGCTGTTTCCAAGTAGACGCTGATCTAAATGTATATCGAGATATTTGGCTTTGGTGTCGACTGGTATTTCCTTTCCAAACATTTTGACAGGAGGAGATGTGGTTCTTTTGGTTGTGAAAGTTACTTGAATTGATTCGGTATCAATGATGTTGAGTCGCCATTTTCGATGCCACTGTCCAAGATCATCCAAGTGTTGTTGCAAATTTTCAGATGGCATTCTCGTGAGAAGCAAGTATGGCTATATCGTCTGCAAAAGAGGCTGATGTGGTGTACCTGTTCTCCCGTATAGAGTATAGAGGAAGTGACTCCTGATTTGACTTGAGAAGAAGGGTTGATGTTGCTTCTCCGAATTTCACGGAAGAAGGACGATCTGCTTAATATGATTTCAGAATCATATAGTATGGTTGTAGGAGGAGTTGTTTCAGTTTGTATAGGAATCCGTTCTGCTATACCTAGTCGAATGCTTGGGACGAGTCTAGAAATACTGCTGAGCAATGTTTGTTTTCTTCGAGGCTTGCAGATATGGTGTTCACTATACAATGGATTTGGCGTAGTGTGAAATGATTCTCTCGGGAACCTAGTTGATGGTTGGGCACTCAGTTGGGGTAGGTCCATATCTTCTTTCATATATAGCCTACCAATTATTGGTAGCAGGCTGATATGCCTATATGATTTCACTTTCGGTTCTGGTTTATTCGCTTTATTATCTCCTCAGCATACATATTGTGATAGAGAAATATGATATAGGTACCCATCATTTTATTGAATAAAGTGTTGAGTAGAATGATAGCTTTTCTGGGTAGTTTTTGCATTATTTCCGCCGTTATGAAGTCGTATCCAGGTGCCTTTCCGTTCTTCAGGTTTCTAATCTCATTGGCAAATTCCCTCGGCGTGAAAGATTTAATTGGTAGAGAAACATAAAAAGTGATGATGTATCTTATTTCACTGAGTTTAAACCCATTTTTATTCAGATTCAGACCGCGTATTGCCCTACTAGGTGCTGAGAAGCTCTGGAATGATTACTCAAGTTAGTCCGGAAGATTTGATAAGGAACGCGCCATAGAAACGGCGGCCCGTTGCCTCCATTAAGCCGCAGAGCACTCAGTTGAATCCTTGTAGCTCCTTCTTTCTTCATCATTAACACAACGATTAATCAGAGGGCGGACTCTGATTGTAATACACAATATGCTCATTAATCATAATGCTACACTGCTTTTGTCTTTGAAATGAAAACGGCTGTTCATTGTTTAGTTATCACCTCCAAAACGTAATGACCTTCGTGCGGTTGGCTTGCCTCTTTCGCTTCGGGGAATATTTATTGATAAACAATTAGCTGGTGGTGAAGCTATTCACTCACGTGTTTGGGCAGAGTATTCTCGGTACCTTTGATTGTCTATTTGAATTGATTGTGAACACGCATATCCAACGATAGTTCCTGATTCGTTTATAACTGGAATATCTACTGTATTTGTCGGTCATCTAGGAGTTCAGGCGAAACGATAGTGCTAGATTGCGATCGAAATGTATTTCACAACAAAAGTTGGCGATGGTAGGGAAGTTTAGGTCAGACGTGAAAGTTATTGATAATCAGATCAATTGAATGCGATGAACTCATCTGCTATATTTACCAAGGAAAGGAAGAGCTATGGTTTCACCTAATATCAGATCTGTGATGAATATCAGCGCTTATTAATATTGTTATTTGAGCATTGATGACCTGAAACAATGTTTTTTTTTGGTAAAGAAGATGAGGAGAAAAACTTCTTCGTTGCTAATGCTCAAGATTCTTGCTTTTTTCCAAATTGGACCCCGCACTTTTTCTATGGCAAATGGCGTTCCGTCAAATTTTCTAAAATTTTGGTATAATGTAGTACTCGACCTACTGATCAAAAGTATCCTTGGCCCCAACTCAATCCTATGTCTAGTTTTCGAGATACAGGGCGTTGAAGTTGAGAATTACCCACTTTTACTACGCCCGTATCTCGGAACGGAATCGAATGAACTTCAATTTTTCTCAAGAAACGTTTCATTCCATCCCTAGGGAGCAACCCTATGAAGGAATATGACCGAAAATCGTTACGAATACAGGGTCATCCATAATTGAATGCATGCCCGATTTTGAAAGTATAAAATATGTCAGTTTCAGAGCGAGACCGTTCACAAAATGAACTATTACACTATACTCCATTCACAATTATAAAATCACAACTCTGGCCATGGTTTCGTTTTCAGGAATTGGCGCACCTGATGAAAAATCTGTGCTCGTACATAGAATATGGTTAATGACAATACGACGATGCCAGTTTTTCTGTTTACATCAAAGTAAAAGTATCAAAGATTTTCCCCATTTTGTTAGTTCGTATCGATCGGTGATTTTGGGGAGAAAAATCGATAGGAAATCGCCTATTTTTCCGTTCTTCGGCGTCCAGAAGAAGTTTCGTGCAAGTGTCATTTTTTCCTTTCACGAGTTTTGGCGTGAGTACGAACGGCAAATTTGAATTGGACCAAAAATCGATTTATAAGCATAAATAAAGCGAAAGTAAGTACTAATCGACCTTTTTACACTTGATAACGAAGTTTTTTTAGGTATCTGGCCGTTTTGAAAGATTTCAAACGAAATTCCGGTCCCCCAGAAGTATGGTTAGTTTCGGTATCGATTTTGGTGCTCAAAATTTATTTGGAATGTGTAAATGGAAAAGAAAGGCTTCCTTTTCCTTATACGATCTTCTAACGGAAGCGACCGGAAAATATGGTTCAGGTAGAATTGAAATGTGTCACTGGAGCATTCATTCCTTTGCCGAAAGTAGAAAAAGGCTATATTGAACCAGAATACATCGGTTTTTTCCATATTCCAGGAGTTTGTGTCTTGTTTTAGAACAGGTGAATGATAAATGTGAAGCATATGTTTGACCTATTCCATTTTATTTGTACAAACCTACTTGGTAGTAATGTATGAATATTTTTTAATCCAATAAATTACTATACAATCAGAATATTTTACTCCTTGTTCATAAGATCAAATAAATGAAATGTCGTCAATCTTGAACTTTCAGTTCAAGAGGATAATAAACATTGAATCTTCACAAGCATGCATATGAAAATTATGTGAAAGCAATGCAATTTTTTTCCATTGCGAAAAATACTTAATATATTTCAACAGTGATCTCTTGTACTTTTCATGCAAATAACTAGAAAAGGAATCCTTTCTATCAATTCATATAAACGTTAATTATTTTCGTCCATCACATCTTTTCCAATTCATTCAAATTCTGAGAAATACGCTAAGAATGTAGAAAGGGCAACATAGTGTTGACTTGGAACATAAAAATATTTTGAAAAACGTCATAACTTCGATACAGAGTGGAATGTGTCAAATTTCCAATGCCAGAGCTGTGATTTTATAATTGTGAATGGAGTATAGATATATTGTTTTTACATCGAAAAAGTCTGAAATACCCAGAATTTATACTGGGTGATCCATTATTATAGAAACTATTTTCAAGAAGGGTTAAATGGACACCCTCTATTTATGGGTTGATTCAAGGTGTTTGTTTAATTTTTTTAGAACATATCATCATGGACTTCAAAGAAAACAGGGTCATTCAGTCATGAAATGAACTTTGAATCTCACGAAAATACCCAAAAACCACCTTTTTTTTTCATCACCCTGTATTTCAAGATTAACTCCGACGAGGTAGGAGTTTTCTTTCACCACTGTACTTGATATAAAAACATCAATACGGCTGAGAGTTTTCATACACTTCCTATGACCAGATTTTTTGTTATGCTGGAATGAGGATTGAATAACATAAATAAATAATTTTCATATTACATAAAAAAAAATCTGCTCATAGGATAAAAACTCTCAGCAGTATTGATGTTTTTATATCAAGTACAATGGTGAAAGAAAATTCCCACCTCATCGGACTTGATCTTGAAATACAGGGTGATGAAAAAAAAGGTGGTTTTTGGGTATTTTCGAGAGGTTCGAAGTTCATTTCATGACTGAATCACCCTGTATTCTTTGAAGTCCATGATGATATGTTCTAAAAAAATTAAACAAACACCTTGAATCAACCCATGAATACAGGGTGTCCATTTATCCCTCCTTGAGAATAGTTGCTATAATAATGGATCACCCAGTATAAATTCTGGGTATTTCAGACGTTTTCGATGTAACAACAATATATCTAGTGTAATAGTTCATTTTGTGAACGTTCTCGCTCTGAAACTGACATATTTTATACTTTCAAAATCGGGCATGCATTCAATTATGGATGACCCTGTATTCGTAACGATTTTGGGTCATATTCCTTCATAGGGTTGCTCCCTAGGGATGGAATGAAATGTTTCTTGAGAAAAATTGAAGTTCATTCGATTCCGTTCCGAGATACGGGCGTAGTAAAAGTGGGTAATTCTCAACTTCAACGCCCTGTATCTCGAAAACTAGACATAGGATTGAGTTGGGGCCAAGGACACTTTTGATCAGTAGGTCGAGTACTACATTATACCAAAATTTTAGAAAATTTGACGGAACGCCATTTGCCATAGAAAAAGTGCGGGGTCCTTTAACGTAATATGGCTCAATGCTAACTCCTCTGATCAAATGCCAACTGCTTCTGATTTCGAAACATCTTTCGAATTGGTCATACGTGACAGGTAAAGTGCAGTGGACTGCGGTAATCAAATAGTCTGAAAGACATCCATACGGAACCTTTATCGAGAGAACAGGCATAGGAGTATATTGTCCTAAACTGAGAGTTTCAGTGCCAATTGGGCAAGAAGCTTCCGTTTAATAGGCCGAAATAAACTGCTCCACATGAGTAAGGGATATTGACTTGAATTGCAAAAAAATATAGTTAAAACAAGATTTTTGTGATGAAAATTCATATCAATATGATTTCAAGTTGCAAATTATTTTTAGCTTGTGGATCTGCAGCGTATACAGGGTGGTTGAGAAAAATCGAGTAAAATAACGAAATTTTATTCCCAGAGATTTCAAGCATTTTAAGACTATCGATACAATGTATGGCCTCCACGGGCACCAATAACTGCTTGACATCTTCTTTGCATACTACACACGAGGTTGTTGAACATTTCTTAAATATTTGGTTCCATAAACTGGGCAGAAGCTTTTTCAGATCATTTAAGGATTCTGGGGTAGGTTGATCATTATCTAATCTTCTTTGGACCATATTCCATGCATGTTCTATGCAAGTGCAATTCAAATCTGGTGAGTGCGGAGGTATTGATAAATGTGGAATACGGAAGCTCCTCGCGCGCATTCTCTACTATGGCTGCACGGTGCGGTCAAGCGTTATCGTCTAGAAATTGAAAAGTTTCACCAATAGCAGCGTGAAAATTTGGCACAACATCGTCAATGACATGCTCCCTATAGTCTAAGGCGGTCATATTGCCAGGACAAATGTGTAGATCTGTGCGCCCGTTGAAACATTTCCCAGTCCATACCATAACACTACCCCCTCGGAATGGATGGACTTCTTGGACATAGCGACGATAACGGGGTATGCGTGGGCTTGTCCATACCCTTATTCTTCGAGAATCTGAAAATCGTCCATATCTGGATTCATCAGTGACAAGGGCACTACGCCATTGATCGTTCCAATTGATATGATGCCTTGCCTTTGACGCTTATGATCACGTGTTAATGGAACTCCTCTTAATGGACTTCTAGAACCTAGATTCACCTCTCTCGAAAGTCGTCTGATGGTTTCGATGGAAACTTGGACCCGATCTGCATTTTGAAGAGTTTTCTGTAGCATTCTACACGTAGATGTAGGGTTTCTTCTCGCCGAAACAGTGATGAAACGATCCTGAGCAGGTGTTTTTTTTTCGTCGCCCACCAAGCCTTGGTCTTTCCAACACGGAACCTGTCTCCCTGAACCTATTCCAAAGTCGAGATATCACACTTTCGCTGACTTGGAGCCTTTCCGCTACAACAACCTGAGTTAGGCCACCCTGTAGCATTCCGATAGCCCTATTAGCCTCAGCGTTTGTTAATTTACGTCTTGGCATTTTCAGAAAACTCGTTTTAAATCAAAGCCGTTGATAAACTGACTTCATTTCAAAATGAGAACATTCTTGAAGCATATACAAAGAACCAAACTTCAGAAAAAGGGTGACCAGATTCACGAAATGTCTCATACTGAATTGTATTGGATCGATTGAGTTTCAAATGATTTCACAGCGATTTTCTCGAAGATTACATACTTTTAAAAACGATTGAATACGACATCCCTAACTCTTGTGGCTATGCGTGGCTCCAACAGTGTTTAAGAGGGGGTGCAATCATATTGCAGCAGGCAATTAAGAGCTCTGAAATCGCACTGCTAAGCTAAGTGCTCACCTGCAGATTCCAGTTATTATCAGATGCAACAAAGTGACTCTCTTCTGAATGCCAGGGCATTGTGGCATTGGGAGTAAAGAGAAGTGCACTTTCACCAAGAGTTCAACCCGTTGTAACTGAACCCTTCTGTAGCCTTGGCGAAGACCACTACAGGGTTTCGTTACATCAATCAGAGATGCAAAACATGACTCTCCTCTGGAGAAGATCACCAGGACTCAAACAATCGAAAAGATTCGTAGAGTTCTCACCTTCTTACACAAGAAAGCTTATCCAGCTAACCTGGATAGAGCTTCGGTGTATTGTGAGACTACTGACAGGGCACTATCGGTATAAGTACGTCTTGTATCAAATGGGGCGAGTTGGTAGACAAAACTTGCAGGCTATGTAAATGGGAGGAAGAAACCTCCGAACACATGGTGTGCAAGTGCCTAGATCTTGCCTGCCTCAGGAACTCACACGTAGTCAAGCCAACTATTGATACTCACGATGTGATATCATACGTTTATATTTTTCACCCCAGAAAACTTTAGTTCGTTGAAGTACAAATGCCATGGAGTATTCAACAGAGATCAAGCCACATGATTTAGTCATAAGGAGCTGCAGGAAATTGTAATATTCATATTAAAAGTATATTCCAGTCTCCACTGATTAAATTTCGTCATAAGCTATGGATACGCATATTTAATAAACCCCACTGTATTCGTTTATTCGATCAACATATGCTAAAATTGAATTTTTCGATATAATGAGAATGGTGTTTGATAGATGGATGCGGAAATATAATATTATGCCATAAAAATTACAGCGTTGGTAAATCTCATTAAACGATATAACAAAAAGATGATTATGTGCTAGGAATATCAAGTTCGGTTGAACACATAATTACATTTCATCATTAGCAAATTGCACAAGCCAATTAAAATTAACTGAATATTATTTATGAACGTTTCCCCTCATAAAAGACAAATTTATTTTTGTTCCACCGAGGTTGATTACTTTTTTACGTGTGCAATGGAATCTCATTTGTTTCCTTCATATTTCCAGGTGACAAATACGAGGCCATTTCAATGGATAACGGTTATAAGAAGTATATGATGCTGAAAGTACGGAGGGTGGATAAAAACGATTTTGGATCATATCGATGCGTTGCAAAAAATTCGCTGGGTGAAACTGATGGAGTCATCAAATTAGAGGGTAGGTGCATGATAGTAGATGTATTTGACATGAAGCATGCTATAATATTAAATTATGGATTTTTCAATAACTTTTCTGATATTCACCATTATTCATTTTTGGATGCTGTTTTATACACAAGCGTTAATTGGTGATTCATCATTCATAGTTTCAATTGTACTAGTTGTGTACCATTGCGTCTTATGTATGATTTTTATTTTTTGCTTCTGTTTTTTTATGATTTTGATAATTGGATTTCTCAAGTTTTTTAGCATAGGAAATGTTAGATGGAGTATCATTTATTATAGTATATTTGTCACATACCGTGTTTCTACGTTTGTCAGTTGCCTACTGAATAATTGAATACGATCAGTACTTTATCGACATTTATATTGTCCAATAAATATTCACAATTACCTCTAATGCTATCTGATCGGTTGCATTCGTTTGACCTCTTATAATATACATGAAATTGTTGATTATGCTATAAATATTTGGTTCAGTGAATCGCATGCACAATGCTCATGTAAATAAACCATAAAGATACGATTCGAATAAACTATATCCCATTTCCTGGAAATAACACGAATTGGTGAAGGTGCCAGTGTGAAAATAAATCTCTCAAATATGTGTTCGATTGTGTCCATCAATATGAGATACAGGGTGTTTTTAAATAAGTGTATCAACGGAATACTCTGGATTCTCCATGAAAAAATAAAACATTTTTTTCTCTTCCATTTTTTTACTCTTCACTCTTCGTTTTCGAGATACAGGCTGTCAAGAATTCAATTTTTTCCGTTTTTTGCTGATATCTCCGGATCCGTTCGTATTACAGAATTGGAGTTCTGGTACACGCAATGTCATCAATAAAAGCTACTTTCTTGTACTTTACTCGATTTTTTTAAACGTGCCATTGGCAGAGATATTAAATTTACACAAAGGTTTTACCCTCAACATTTACATCACTGGACAAATTTGCATTTGCACAGCAAATTATAAAGCGCCAATGTGTTTTACATTAAAAAAGAACTCTAGCCTCATTTGAAGTGAACCGTTTTCGAGAAAATTGGCATTTTATGATCAAAACAATTTGCTTACGCATTATGAATTTCTTGTAATTGGAAAAATGGACAGTGATAACTAACAACTTTATTGATTTCAACAGAATTTGACGACTAGATTTTCAGGTTTAAATTGTGAAGTTATTCTCAATTTTTTAGTGATCATACAAAATCATTTATTTCAGTGGTAACTATGTTGGTTGTCATACTGCTTCAAGTTAATTTTTGATCATAAAATGTCAGTTGTCTCGAAAACGGTTCCCTTCAGAGCAATGAACCCTAAGTTTCTTTTCATGTGAAACACATTGTTGCATCAGAATTTGCTTTGCACATGGGAAGGACCCCGCACTTTCTTTATGGGAAATGGCGTTCCGTCAAATGTTCTAAAATTTTGGTATAATGTTGTACTCGACCTACTGATCAAAAGTGTAAATGGCCCCAACTCAATCCTATGACTAGTTTTTGAGATAGAGGGCGTTGAAGTTGAGAATAACCTACTTTCACTACGCTCGTATCTCGGAACAGAATCGAATCAACTTCAATTTTTCTCAAGAAACATTTCATTCCTTCCCCAGGGAGCAACCATATAGAGGAATATGACCGAAAATCATTACGAATACAGGGTTATCCATAATTGAATGCATGCCAGATTTTGAAAGTATAAAATATGTCAGTTCCAGAGCGAGATCGTTCGCAAAATGAACTATTCTACTAGATATGTTTTTGTTACATCGAAAAAACCTGAAATACCCAGAAATCATACTGGGTGATTATTATTAAAGAAACTATTTACAATGAAGGTAAAGTGGACACCCTGTATTTTTGGGTTGATTTAAGATGTTCGTTTGATTTTTTCGGAACATATCATCAAAGAATACAGGGTGATTCCAGCCATAAAATAAACTGTAAACCTCACGCAAATACCCGAAAACCACTTTTTTTTTTCATCACCCTCTATTCCAAGAATAAGTCCGTTGAGGTGGGAATTTTCTTTAATCAATGTACTTAATATAAAAACATCAATACGGCTGAGAGTTTTCATCCACTTCCTATGACAAGATTTTTTTATGCTGGAATAAGAATAGAATAACATAAATAAACAATTTTCATATCACATAAAAGAAAATATAGTCATAGGAAGTGGATGAAAACTCTCAGCCGTATTGATAATTTTATATCAATTACAGTGGTGAAAGAAAATTCCCACTCTTGGAATAGAGGGTAATGAAAAAAAAGGTGGTTTTTGGGTATTTTCGTGAGGTTCACAGTTTATTTAAAGTAGTTGACAGGAACTAGGAATCGGGAATGAATTAACAGACCTTAGCTAATGCCGACGTTTCGCAAATACATTTTTGCTTCTTCAGGGCAAAGCCAAACTATGTTCTCCCCAAGGTGCAACCATGTACAACCAACCAGAGAAACATCGAGAAATTCGGAAGAACTCGTTCATAAAATAAACTTCAAAGACAAATGCATACAAATGCATTTGTCTTTCGCTGTTTGAACGGTTGATGTCGTATTTTGAAGTTTATTTTATGAACGAGTTCTTCCGAATTTCTCGATGGTTCTGTTAATTCATTCCTGATTCCTAGTTCCTGTCAACTACTTTAAATATATGAATCAAGGAAGTTATCTATCTATTAATGTTCACAGTTTATTTCATGATCTAAGCACCCTGTATTCTTTGTAGTCAATGGTGATATGTTCTGAAAAAATCAAACAAACATCTTAAATCAACCCAAAAATACAAGGTGTCCACTTAACCCTCATTGTGAATAGTTCCTATAATAATGGATCACCCAGTATGGATTCTGAGTATTTCAGGTTTTTTCGATGTAACAACAACATATCTATTGAAATAGTACATTTTGCGAACGTTTTCGCTCTGTAACTGACATATTTTATACTTTCAAAATCGGGCATCCATTAATTATGGATAACCCTGTATTCGTAACGATTTTCGGTCATATTCCTCCATATGGTTGCTCCCTGGGGATGGAATGAAATGTTTTTTGAGAAAAATTGATGTTCATTCAATTCTGTTTCGAGATACTCGCGTAGAAAAAGTGGGTAATTTTCAACTTCAAAAACTAGTCATAGGATTGAGTTGGGGTCATGCACACTTTTGTAGGTCGAGTACTACATTACACCAAAATATTAGAACATTTGACGGAACCCCATCTGCCATAAGAAAAGTGCGGGGTCCTTTTTCCAGTGCTGTGAAAGTTGGGGGGGGGGGACCCTTGTGCCAATTCAATATCTCCGCCCCTGGCCGGTCTAATGAAACCGAGTGAACTGCGAGAAAGTTGATATTGTTATTGACAATGTGTGTACTAAAACTCAGTTCTGTGATACTAGCGGTTTCTAAGGAAAAAATAGGAGAAAAAAGTAATATATTTTGTATGAGAGATTTACAGTTGACCGTTGATACACTCATTTAGGAACACCTAGTATATCAATTAGGCACCACCATGTTTTGAATAGTAAAATTGAGTTGAAGTTTGACACAAAAAATTCATGAAAATGATAAATTCATTGACACAATATCGTGTTTCGATTACATTTACGTAGGAGTCTTGAGCCCAATTGCTCTCACTCAAATATTCCGTGGAGAGTATATCCACCTCGAACATCAACCACATCCTGAGAGCGCCTTAGATATTTTCTATTAGATTGTTGAAGTAGCCTTGATCAATTTCTCTTCAGAGTTGCGGTTAAAGCCGTCTGAGTTCTTGAAGGGTATGTTGATGAAAATTCAAAGACTTTCTTCCAAGCTTTTCCAATGGGATCTAGCAGGGCCAAAGACGGAATACCATCGATTCCTAGGGCTTCATTGGCAATCTTCTTAGGATGTGGAACATTATCGTTCAAAAATAAGAATTGTAACCTAATAGCAATATTGGTTTCACTATTTATCATTGAAAGATGCGTCTTCTTTTTCTATAGCCTAAGATTCAAAATGAATTCTTCCCGACATCAAAGAAAGTTTAAGCACGAAATATACAATTTTTATTTTATGCCAATTTTACTATTTAAATGTTCCACAATGGTGTGCACCTCCTCGTATTGTTCTCACGATTCCACGGCAAATTCCAACACCCCCTCACATATTTGTTCGAACTAACATCATAATTTCACCTTAGCTCGTTGCCACCTGAGTCCACACGCCATATACCAATTAGAAGAAAGGAGGAATACGAAATACTCGAATTATGTATTCATGAAGATAGTTTTCTTCCTTGATATATTGCGTTCGCAAACTTCCGTCTGAAATTTCAACCCCATCCAGCTCTTTAATATTCCTCGCCTCACCTACGTCAAAAATGATTCCATCTATTTATACATAAAAACTTATTTAACTTTGCTACTTTGTATTTCGAGACTTTTACGCGTAATGCACCGCTCGAAATGGAAAATTCGTTAATTAGAATGCCGTGTGATTAACTCAACGTTTACGTTGCTAGTTTCCACAGTTTTCCCCATTTTCCGTCTGTTCATCTTTGTGCTGAAAGGCGAATTAGGAGGAGCTCGCTTTCACCGTCTGGTTCTCGAAATCAGTAAGGAGGTGGTTTCTAATGCTTTTAAATGTGTAGCTCGTTTTTTCTCTCTTCGACAAATACCAGGTTGTGGAGGTTTCAAGAAGTTTTGGACCATCTCACTTTTTCGTTGAGAACGATCCCTGCGATTATGAATATTCAACTTTTTTCCGCAAACTTTTAGGAAATGGCCTCCTTGGAGGGAGATCAACTGTGTTCAACGCTCTCTCAAACTTTACCCGTTAAAGGGTCACATGATTTGTCACTGTTCAGAGTTTGATAACTAGGTGGGTTACCTGTTTTCCTTAGGAGATATTTTTCAGTTTGTTTCGTAAATCAACGTCTTTCAAATTTTCAGGAAATCACAATGTCAATGTATCAGGATTTCTGGACAATATTAATTCGTGGAAATAGCACCCAAAGCTGAATGCTTTCCTGTCTACTTTCTCGACAAAGTTTTACGTCGTTTCCACCCTCTTGCTGGCTACAGCTAATTCCATGCTCATTCATATCATTCACAGCATCAAAGTATGATATATCAAAGTCCTTGAAAATTGCGTCTTGATCTATTATTATCATGATGGGGCCGATTGGCTATGAAAGAACCTTTCAGAACTACTGATCGCAGTTCCAGGAAGGCTAACAGAGGCATAATGACTCCAGTTCGAACAATAATAAACTTCATCTACTGTAACGCTTTTCTATAGTGGTCATTTCCAAGGACATAAAAGGGTTCAGTTCTTTAGGTTTTAACCTTGAATGCACTTGCGAAGTCTGCCTTCTCATCACCCTGAATGTAACAATTTATGTTTATCGAATCTTTAGTATCTGAGATATAGCCTCCTCGCAGTATAATTTGATAAATTTGCCTAAAAAATTCTCAACTGATTTCAATATTCCATTTTCAGAAATTGCAGCTCCTACGACAATCAAGTCTCTGGTCCAAACAACAACATTTCACTACAGAAATAATAAAGGTAAGGTTCCTTCAATTAACTAATGAAAGGATTAAAATAGTTAAATTTTTTTGCGTATTATTTACAGGATTTCATTCACTGGAAGAATAAAGGATAATTGAGAATCTTCTCTATCAGGTTTTCGTTTTCGTAATCTTATTGCCAGAAAATTTTAAATCTCATACAAAATTTCGATCAAATCTGAATCAATATAAAAAATGAATTCTGACACTAAAAACGAAGCTGAGGTTTCTGTTTCCTTCAACCTCAAGAATCAACAGTTTGAAAATGCACAATTCGAAGAATCGCACGTTATAAAAATTTCACCCCAGTGATATTGCTCAAGCCTAACTTAAACATTGGGAAAGCAGAACACATATACTCCATTCACAATTATAAAATCACAACTCTGCCCTTTCTACATTCTTAGCGTATTTCTCAGAATGTGAATTTATTCGGAAAATGAACGAATTGGAAAAGATGTGACGGACGAAAATAATTAACGTTTATATGAATTGATAGAAAGGATTCCTTTTCTAGTTATTTGCATGAAAAGTACAAGAGATCACTGTTGAAATATATTATTTTTCGCCATGGAAGAAAATTGCATTGCTTTCACATAATTTTCATATGCATGCTTGTGAAGATTTAATGTTTATTATCCTCTTGAACTAAAAGTTCAAGACTTGACGACATCAATTGTTGATTCTAATCAAGAATAATTCATTAAAAAAAATCAACCCAAAGATATAAGATGAATTGATGGGTAATTACAAGAATCAAGATTAATGTCAATTTTATTTTGCTGATAACTTTCTGTAAATCAATGTTGGGATATGAAACTCGGCTGCGTTTGTTCAAACAACATCTAAAGACTTCATTTGTCACCATCTCGACCTTTGAAAGGCGTTTCTAATAGTAGAATTAGGTCTAAGTTCCACCTCATTAGTGAGATACCTAACTTTTGCAAATTTGCTCAGATATCGCCAATTTTCTTAGAAAACCTGGAAAATATCATCCTAATCGACCTCTCGAGGCTCCATCCGATCCATCTACTGCGATATCTGTCCAAATAACAGCTTTTTCGAAGAAATTCCCGTGTACCCCATCAACCTCGAAATGTAAACATTCGTCCTGGTCTTGAAAATCGTCCTCACGCTCCAAACTGGTGCTAAAAACAATAAACATACGTTAATCTTGGATATTCGACGAAAAATTCACCTGCAAATATCGATTAAATACCAAAAATCTGCGATCAATTTGTAAACCTAACAAAATGTGGAATATCTTTGATACTTTTACTTTGATGTAAACAAAAAACTGGCAACGTCGTTTTGTCATTAACGATATTTTCTGTGCGCGCACTGACTTTTCATCATATGTTCTGTGCTTTTCACCAGGTGCACCAACTCCTGAAAACGAAACAATGACCTCTTATGTGATTAAATAAAAGTGAATGGGTTATACTCATATCACTGTAGCTTAAAAGGATATGTAGGCCTTTCCTATAACATTGGGCTGTTTCAATTACAAAACGTATTTGATATTATAAAGCACGAACAAATAAGGTTCACATAATCTCAAAACCAATTCGTCAGAAATATCAGTGACAATGCCGTTACTGAAAAATACATACAACATAGTCCTTTATGTGATCTGTACAGTGTACATCACAGAGATTTCACTGATCACCTGAGGTCATTTCAAAATATATCCTACTAGAGAAAAAAATCACAGAACGAAACCTGTTCAAGGTACTTTAAAGACCCAAAAGCCCATGAGCTTGCAAGAAGTGCATCAAGGCTAACACCTGCTGGACCTGAGCCTTTCTGTGGGCTTGGAAATGATCAATATAAGGCAGCGGTCCAAGGATGGGAGTCAGATAACAGAAAAACCCTCTGGGGAAACACTCCTGAACATATTCAGTCTGAGAGATTCGTGATGATTTCATCGACCATTACCAGTGAGCTCCTGAAGCTGTCACGAGCTGAGCTTCTGGTGATGGCAGGTCTGCTAACGGGGCAGATGGGATTTGTGGGATCTGTGGAACAGAAGCAGAAACATCTGAACACATGGTATGCAAGTGTACAGAGCTGTCCAGCCTAACAACCGAACAACAGATCATATGGGGAAACAGGTCCTGGATACCCACGAGGCAATAGCCAAGATTCCTCAGAATCTCCGGCCGAAATCAAAGACATAATCAACAATTTGAAGAACAAGAAAGGCCCCTGGAAAAAAAAAATTACAAATCTCATGCTGAAGAAAATGTCAAAGAAAGGAACAGCAGCTCTCACTAACATAGCAAACGGTGTGATGAGAACAGAGTACTTTCCAAAAAGATGGAAAACTGCCAAAGTGATTGTTTTCAATGAACCAGGTAAAGACAAAAAGTTTCCACAGAACTATAGACCCATAAGCCTGCTCCCAGCCCTAGGAAAAATTGTGGAGAGAGTATTGGCCAGATGACTAAATGTAGAAACCGAAGCCCTGGCGACGTTACCAAGTGAACAATTTGGATTCCGAGAACAACATTCAACTGAACAACAGCTCCTAAGAATAACCGAGTATATCACAGGATTTCAGAATGAAGAAGCCACAGGACTACTACTTCTAGATGTAACCAGAGCTTTTGATAGAGTATGGCATGAAGGACTAGCATATAAAATGATAAGATAACCGTAGGTTATTCACCCAAGATATGCAGAATAATAAGAAATTATTTGGGGGATAGGAATTTTTGTGTGAAAAAAGATGATGTTCATTCCATACTCAGATATTTAGAAGCAGGAGTTCCTCAAGGATCAATACTAGGACCGCTACTCTATAATATATACATACATGATATACCAAGAAATCCAAGATGCCTGGTTGCTCTATACGCAGACGATACGGACATAGCAATCAGGCATAGAAACACAAGAATAATTCACAAAAGACTTCAAGAAGCTGTAGACGATATCAGTCATTGGTGTAACAGATGGAAAATCAAAACCAATGGAAAAAAGAAAGAAGCGATACTCCTTCAAAAGAGAAGGCTGAAGATGGAATCGAAGATATCCATAGACGATAATGAAATAGAATGGCAGAATGAAGCTAAATACCTAGGAGTAATATAAGACAAAGGACTAACGTGGAAACAGCACATCAAAAAAAAATGTAAAAAAATTACTGCCCGAACAACTAAGATTACGTAGATCACATATTCCTATCAGAAACGCTTTTTCAATGCTTATCATCAATTCCTCATCAGGTTGTTCTCGATAATAAGTGAAAACTAGATCGAATATGAAATCCTACAAACATCATCAACTGCTCATCATTCCAGAAGACAGGTCTGCAAACTGATTGATTTGGAAGACTAGAATACTCTCTATTGACGAAAACGTCATGACATCACAATATATTGTGATTGGCATTTATCATTCCATCAAATTATTTCTCCGTGACGTGAACGGAATGAGCGAGACATTGCTCCCAAATTACATTCAGTCACGACGCAACATGCACAAACAATTCATGGTTCGAAGTCTTTGCACCAGAACGCTGCATCTCATAATTTGACATTTCGCGTGAAGCATCTAATCGCATTATTCTTGTACTGTAATTCACAGACGCGACCTGAATGTAATTTGACGACAAGGCAACATCCTTCTGACACCGATCATATCTTTGTCTTCCCAGCGGTAATAAAAGACGAGGTTGACGTGATTAACTCCGATGTAAGTTCCGAAGAAACTGATTCTGTAGGTCTGTCGTTTTATACGATTTAAGGTTGAAACTCAATTCATACAAAAAGGTGAAGCCGATGGATTTTGTGAGTTATTTTTTGGTTAATGATCAGTTGAGTTTCAACAAAAGAGAGATGAGGAATAATTGAAATATACGTCGAATGATTGTAATATACGAGGATA
Source organism: Adalia decempunctata (assembly GCA_951802165.1). NCBI lineage: Eukaryota > Metazoa > Arthropoda > Insecta > Coleoptera > Coccinellidae > Adalia > Adalia decempunctata. The sequence goes on from OX637701.1 coordinate 21,420,608, forward strand.
TATTGAAAAATTCTTAGCCGACTATAGATCCAAACAAAATTTCAATGTCAAATATTTTAATACTCAATATATTCTTCTCTTAATTGAATACATTTATTACAGCAAACCTGCAACGTCTCTAGACCTTTCAGAAAAAATGTTTCTTCTGGCTCTGCAAACCAGTCCTCCACAGCTTTTACTACCTCCTCGTTGGAAAAAAGTTTACGACTTTTTAAACTTTTTTTCAGTTGAGAAAAGAGATGATAGTCGGCCAGAGCCAAATCTGGTGAATAAGGAGGTTTTTTTAGTAATGCTAACCCTAAATCACGAATTTTTTGCATGGCAACATGAGATTTGTGTACTGGGGCATCGTCCTGTAAAAACAAATTACCTTTGGATAGCTTTCCGCGTCTTTTCTCTTTAATATTATCCCGTAGAGTAGTCAGTTATGTCGAATAGTAATCCCCAGTTATTGTTCTACCCTTATACAAAAAATCAATCATGATTACTTCATGGCAATCCCAAAAAACTGAAGCAAGAACTTTTCCAGCAGATTTTTGGGGACGAAACTTCTTAGGTCTTGAAAAACCAGAGTGCCGCCATTCCATCGATTGTTGCTTTGTTTCTGGATCGTAGAAATGTACCCAAATCCCATCCATAGTACCAATTCGGTTTAAGAAGTCTACATCGTTTTCAAATCGAGCACACATCGTACGCGATGCTTCTACCTTTGCACGCTTTTGGTCAATGTTCAAACATTTGTGGATCCATTTCGCAGAAATTTTTGTCCAAATTGACGTGAACTTTTGATGAACGCGGTCGTATGAAATCTTCAGTGCTTCAGATATCCGTTTCAGCCCAATTCGACGATCTGATAAAGATATGTCATGAACTGCATCGATATTTTCGGGGACCGACACAGAAACTGGCCTTCTCGATCGGTCATTACCTTCAATGGAAAATTTACCTCTTTTGAAGCTTGCAGTCCGATTTTACACGGTCGCGTACGAAGGACATTGATCACCAAGGGTATTAAGCACATCTTCGTGAATCTGCTTACCTCTTAACCCTTTTAAATACAGTTCTTGATGATGGCTCGATACTCCAATTTTTCGATTTTTACTATTTCGGTGGACATATTTTTTTTTAATTTATTGCGTAACTCAGGTTTACTTTTTTGACGTCGAACTCTACACTGACACTTCTGATAAGTTATTGTTCGTTGATATGGTATCGCAATGTTTTGTTCCTTCATGGAACTGGTCTACGCTTACTAGATATCGATACATCCTCGTTAATTACAAGAATATAGCTACTTTAAGATGCTGCGAAAGTGGATCAGATTCAATTTGGATTAGTTTCTCCCTGTTTATGTTAAAAGTACAGGATACTGCGCATCCGCCAATTTGTATCTTGATGTTTTCCCCTTAACTTGAATTCACTGCTGGAATATGGACTATGGATAGATTGCATAATAAAACATGATTTCTTCGAACTTAAAATTGGTATTCTAGTTTTTTTTCAAAATGGATCGGACACCATTTCGATCAGTTCCTTCTCATAACATTCAGAAAAGCTGACACATTCACCATTATGTTACATATCATTTCAGTTTGATCAGGAGTCCTTGATGAGATAGATGTTTTTTTTTTATTTGTACCCCATTTTGCTCATTTCAAGTACGCAGCTCAGCGTTCTCAACCTCTACTTCAAAGCACCCGCGTTTCAAAGTTGCCATGGTGACTTTCATCACGAATACAAAGTGAAATCTTAACGTCAACTCTTAATTATTCATCTATCAAAAATAACTTGGAATGTTGGATGAAATACAAATAAATCGAAAACTTCAATCAACTATTCAACAATCTAATCTGAATTTATCAAATGGATTTGAAAGGTAGAGTTTGTAGGTCCTTAGATGGTCGAATAGTAATACGTTTCCTTCTTCCTTGATATTATGTAGGCGTAAATCACATAATTCACATCTTCCGCAAGAGCCAAAAATTCCGCAATTGACTACCACCTTAAAAAATAAATACGATATATTACAAGAAAATAATTCCCACGTAAAAATAAAATTAATAAATTGAATTCGCGAAGCCACGCCCCCTTCGGTGAGATCCGTCAAGCGTCGAGCAATCCTATTGGAGCCGGTCTATCAACCACAAAATCGTATATGAGGAGTTGAGTGCTAATCAGTTTTATCACTACGATTCAACCCTTTGATCCAGAAGCAGCAGCAGCAGCAACCAAGAAGAAAAGACTAGTGATGATTCCAGCTACCTACAGTGTTCGAGTCTTCACTTCAGCAACATTAAAGAGGGCTTTCAATCATCTTGGAGTTCCTGAATTCTACGATTGAGGTCACTGGCTGAATACATGCAGTTTTTACTGCACCCTTTCACCTGCAGTTCTCACTGAACCTGCGGCTTTGAGTTCCTGAATTCGACGGAGATCGACCCGACGTTGGAGATCCCGGGTTAGAAACAAGCAGTTTTCACTGCACCTTATAAACCGCAGTTCTCACTGTGGTTTGGGTTCCTGAATTCGACGGTGGAGGTTTTGAAGATCAACCCGACGTTGTTGATCCCGGGTTGAAAACATGCAGTTTTCACGGCACACCATCACCCGAGTTTTCACTGCGGCTGTGAGTTCCTGAATTCGACGGTGGCAGTTTTGGAGATCGACCCGACGTTGGAGATCCTGGGCCGAAAACATGCAGTTTTCACGTCACCCTTTCATCTGCGTTTCTGAGCGCAAGTCATTCAGTCTGCCGTTCTCACGGTGACTGATGACCATAGTGTCATTTTGGCTTCGTACATTCGATCGAACACCAAGCTGTATACCTTACCTGCAGTTCTCACTGCACCCTTTAACCTTGCGTTTCTGAGCGCTAGTCATCCAGTCTGCCGTTTCCACGGTGACTGATGACCAAAGTATCATTTCTTGATTTGTACATCCGATACAACACCAAGCTGTGAAGCTGGTAACCTGCTGTTCTCACTGCACCCTATAATTATATTACATTTTTTTTTTAATTATAGGAGAGGTGAACCTTACATCAGACACCCAGTCTTTCTGGGTACTGTCGGATTCTTACCGACTAAACACGTCTCCCGTTGTTTGGTTCCGGGCATGAGCCTATAAACCATTAATCTTCGTGTCTGTTATTTCCTCTTTCGCATTCTTTATGCTGAGTGTTTGTGTTCATCCTTCAATTGGATATCTCTCTCTTAGTTAATAGTTCTATATCTTCATTTTCGCAATTGGTCTCTAGGTCTTTTGCAGTAAATTCTTTCTGTTTTTTCATCTTCAGCGGGGTCATAGTCATCTAACCTTCTTAGGTCGTCCTTTGGATGTTCACTAGCTCTTTCATAGGCTTTTGCAGCTTTTCGCTTGATGAATGTAGTAATGGACTCCCATTTTATGTCTTTTCGGATTTGTTCATTTCTAACGAACCAGGGTGCGTCTAATGCCCATCTCAGAAATTTGTTTTCTGTACTTTGTATCCTCTTTATATGGGTTCTCGCTACAAATCCCCATGCTGTTGATCCATATGTTAGCTGCGGTCTGGCGACTGCTTTTATGATCCTCAATTTCGTGTTTTTGTTCATTTGACTTCTTCTGCCTATAATCGGGGATAATCTATTCATTGCTACATTCGTTTTATCCCTGCAGCTTCTTGAAGTCTTTTGTGAATTATTTTTGTATTTGTGTTCCTTATTGCTATGCCCTTATTGTCCGCATATAGAGCAAGAAGGCATCTTGGATTTTTTGATATATCATGTATGTATTCGTTATATATAATATTGTGGCTGGCTGAGCAACACGATTTTTATATGGGAATTGAATTCAGTTTTCATCTTTAGACTGATGAAAACATTTCATTGGAAGACGCGTACATAATTCTTCCAATAAAATGTGTACGGCGATGGAAGCCACGCCCACTTCGAACTTCGATGCAATTTTGGCGAAATCATTTTGCAATACAGAATATATTATGGGTACTTATTATTCGGAGTAGGTTAGAAAATAACTGATGGTCTTTTTTTATCGAGAAAGGACCTAACCAGATCCAGAACGTTCGTTGAGTATTTAGGAGTTTTTAGTTGTCGAAAGAAAAGCAAGAATATGTCCCAAGTGAGATTCAAACATTTGCAATATGATTGGCAAAACTAAAATTGATTATTCTTTCTTGACTGATTTCTCCATCAATTTGCAACTTCTCTTCGGTTGAGTATTCAAGCTGATGGATTTCTAACTCAAAGTTTCATTGAATGTTCATTATGATGTCCAATTGTACGATAAAGTTCGCAAGAATGAAGTTTTTTATGTTTGATGTACAATTCATTGAAATGTTCACAAAACGAAATGTTTATCTGAATTGGAAATCCATAACGACCATAATAGAAATATTAGTTGCAAATTGGTGGAGGTGTCGGTTCATTGCTCTATACAGGTGTTCCAAAAAAGTGACCCATATGGGCCATATGGTACAAAAGGTAGAGAACTGAAAAATAATTGAAGTTTGTTCAGTAAGAACTTTCGTAACGCCATCCGTATTCCAGATGAAAAAAAATAAAAACAGTTTTTACGATTTTTCCGAAAATAATGCCAACATTGTAATGAAATTTTATACGTATATGTTTTAGAAGCTTACACATCCCTCGAATTTGTTTTTATATCTGAATCTCATACACAGCGCTAGATTCACGCTTCGTATAAAGTAGTATTGAATATAACTTTTTCAAAGATTCATGGATCATAATTTCAAGTGAACTTAAGCATCATTCACTTCGACACCAAAAAGATAATCCTGGTAGTTAGTACTCGATACTCGTGTATTGTCGCTATTATCGGATTTGCAAGGATTTGTCGAAAAAATATGAGTTCAAAATTCAGAAAACTGTAGGAAGAAAGTGAAGGTGTTTCAATAGGAGCGCAAGATTCAAATGGCGATGGGACAGATCGATAGTTGACACATGGAACGTAATGATTGTCGAAAATTGAAGAGGGTTATTCGGCAACGCTGAATGGCGAACGTTATTGTGCTATACAACACAGTTTTGTGCGCCTCATATCAAAGCAATTGATCTTGACGAAATATGGTTTCAGCATGACGGTGCCACATGTCATACCACCCGTGGAACATTGACGATCTTGCACGACTTTGCTCCTGGTCGTATCGATTTTCGATTTGGTGGTCAGAATTGGCCTCTACAGCCTTGAGATTTAATGCCTTTTGACTTCTGGCTGTGTGGTTATCTATAGTCACAGGTTTGTCAAAATAAGCCTGCGACCACTGAAGCATTGAAATCCGAAATTAGACGATGTATCAAACGAAATACCACCGCATGAAATCAATAACGTTTTTGAAAAGTTCGTCAAAAGGATACGCATATACCTACCAGCAAAGCCGTAGGGGCCATTGAAAAGATATTTTGTTTCACACATAACTATACCAAACTACACCAAACCTATATTTTCTGAATCGATAAATATTTCAATACAGTGCTACAGAAAACCGTATTTTTTAAGCCATGACTGAAAAGTATACATCAAATTAAATATCTTAAATTCCAATATTTCTTCTGATATTGAATGTTGAATGTGCCTTCGATAAGGCTCAATTTAAGGCTTTATACTGGAATTATTACTTATACTTCGAACATATAGTCGGACCCCTAAGGAAAGCATACCGATCATATGCACGTTCGAGTCATTTCACCACGGATGAGAAATATACGAGGCAAAATTTTGCAGTAACTACATTATGGCGACGTAAAAGGTTTAGAGCGGTTTTCCGAATGTATTTAGTGCGTAATTGGTGACATTTTTATAGTCTGCAGCATGAAGGCAGTAAAGATAATGGTCAAAAATGGAAGTTGCTTTACGGCTTAGGACGCGTCATGAGGTTAGGTCGCCCTGTCGATGCCCACATAAATATTGATGAAAGGTACGAAACATGAAAAGATTGTAGGCTCCATTCCAGAATGCTACGAAACAGTTACGATATTCTGCATGATTCAGTCTAGATATGAAAGACCAATACCATCGGAGTCAATATGCATAGTTATTTTTTGTTTTGCTATGGATATTTAGATTTGTTTTCGGTCTGTCTAACAAATTTTACTGAATTGAAACACTGTCTTCGAAACCAAAAATAATGTCATAGACTCTCGTTTGGAGAGTGTCACCAGTGAATTATCGATAATGGTAGAAGAGTTGATTGACTAAGTCATGGGTAATTTTTGGGGTGAAATTTGATGGCAAATCGCTTATTTCTTACTAACAGACGTGACATTCTGAATCAGTATTGTTTGACCTTGCATAATGGAAAGACTTAGTCTGGCACAGCATCCATAAATTATTCAGCTTCTGTGACGGTGACTTTGAACAAGCCAGGCTAGACTCGCTCGCGACTAGATGAAGATGTGAGTGAGTCGATAACAAAAAAGTCACTTGAATTGCGCTAGGTAGAAACGCCTGGCATATAATCTACATGAAATTTTTGCTCACTTCTGTGCAAGAGAAGTTTTAAAAAAACTGGATCACCCAAAACTTAAACTGTTTTTCACTCCTGAAAATAATGAGGGAAATTATTTTATTGTGGTTTAATTTGGTGATATTGCCAGTTTCGATTCTACTGCAGTCGATTGATCTCAAGCTGATGAAAGGTCCTTCATATTATAAATGCATTTTCTGAGAGGTGAACTATTGGGATTTGAAAGGAACATGCATTATTCGATATATTTATCTTTATTTAAATGGAGAATTTGAACTACAAATACAAAATATACGAAAGCTCAAAATGAACTGCTGAGAACCTTATGGCTTTCTACAAGTTATTCACCCCCATTTCCTTGATCAACAATAAAAATCAAATTACATTCAATGCAATTTCAATAAATTCAATTTCAGTATATATCATATGTCAATAAATTTGCTTTCAAGAAATATCGATGTCATTGGATTCAAGGTCAAGAACTATCAAATGATCTGGAAATATTAAGGGGCAGTATCACCTTTTGAATCGTGGTAAATCTCCATCCAAAAGTAGTCTCTTTATTTCACGAGTAAGTACCCTAAGTTACGACGAGGAGACTTAATTTTTTTTAAATTGAAGTTGAAAAACGTCCCGAGGGCAGATAGTTTTCTTTTTGTCGATTCAATCAGTTTTTCAATCAAAACAACCAGGGTAATCGTTAGATCTGGGGTTATTGAATATGTTTCTCGGTTTTCATGAGTACAAGCTATATTTTCGAAATAAAAATCATAAAAATTTTTGTAGTTCATAAAAGATTCAATTGTCGAGGGCAAATAGTTGCGATTTTTTCGATTTAATTAGTTTTTCGATTAAAAAAAAGAGGTTGAAATTCAGCGTTTTGGAGACTACACTTAATGATTTTTTTTCCGACGGTTATTCATCATTTTTTGGAAAAATCGCAACTATTTGCCCTAGGCAATTCAATCTTCTATAAACTACAAAAATTTTCGAATGATTATTATTTCAAAAATATAGCTCGTACTCATGAAACACTAAAAACATATTCAATCACCCCAGATCTAACGATTATCTACCCTGGTTTTTTCAATTGAAAACTGATCAAATCGAAAAAAAAAATATTTGCCCTCGGGACGTTCTTCAACTTCAATTTAGAAAAATAATCAAGTCTCTACGTCGTACATTAGGGTACTTACTCGTGAAATAAAGAGACCACTTTTGAATGGAGATTTACCACGATTCAAAAGGTGATAACCGTAGAGAGTGACATTGTTATCGTTAGAAAGTGGTAACAGTTCACTGCAACCTTAAGGTTTATTGTGCCCCTTAACATAGCTGTTCTCACCACGCAGTTAACAGCTCTGCTTTCAATTGCAGAAATCTAATGAAATCCATTATCTGAAAAGGTTTCAACGAGGCTAGTTCCTCACTCCTTGAACAAAAGGTTCTTTCTTTTGGATTGCAATGGCAAGGCTTTCCATGACCAGATGAGGAAGAAGAATTTCCTCATATTAAAGAGACCCTTATTTTTACCTTTCTCAATGGGTTTTTTCCGATACTCCCTAATCAACTTTGAGTCAATGTTGTCAAAGTTGAACAGTGAACACCTTTTGCGACGCTACAGCTATTTTCGTGAGTGATCTCAAAGCGAATCTATGAGTACTACCCCCTCACGCCAAAGTCTTTTCTGTCATTTTCTTCTGATCTTCTCTTATTGAGAAATAATGTTTCTCAAGATATAATTCCAACAGAGTTAAAACGCGATGTTTATAAAATTTCCATTAAGATTAACACTGATGAAAAATTTTTCTGATTGGCCTTGATTTCGTTGAATTTGGTGGTCGCAATTTGATCTCTTATAAGTTTTTAAATCATATTCTTCACAAGAATACTATTCGCGGTGAAGAAACCTATATAGCTTTTTCGCCTCCTTGAGTTTTCTTTCCGAAAGTATGAAATATTTATGGTTTTACTCAAATCTGAAAAAGCAGCTTTAATAACATTCCTGGAAATAATATATGAATGGCAAATTCATCGTATTTGGACATGTTCAAAATGATATACTTTATCAATGCCACATCCTACGATACGGGGGTCGGAATACAGTCTTTATACACTCAATCGCTTTATTGTGTGTCCTATAAGACGCTTAACATTATCATTCTATTTTTCCTTCAACTTTTCTCATTAATTCAAAATTGTCCTCTTGGATATTATTAAGAAATTCTTGCTTATTCACTAGGAATTTCATTGAAAATTTTCCGTTCTTTATCTCAGTATTAAGGACGCTGATTGAAAATATTTTCTACCTGAATGATGAGATGTCGTTCTATTTAATATATAATTCACAAGATGGTATGTGCTGACGAAATAGCAGAGTGTATAAAAGTATTGGAATGAAATTTCCTATGCAGCATCACCAGAAGCGTTGGAGAACAGATCGAATCATAAACTCAATTCGTAGTCTGAATGCAGCTAACTAGTCAACTGCCAGAAACCATCAAGATACTCGTACATTCACAAAAACATTGAAATTTTATAAACCGTAAAGTTTTCTTCAACACCCATACTAAGGTTGTGCAATAAAATATCTTGATTACTTCAGCGACGAAAACACTCTCAATAATACGTTTCCGATATTATTATTGCAGTCGTTGTTATTTCGCAAACCAGCATGTGGTTGGCCATATATCTATTCCTGAAAAAAATTTAATGACTAAGGAAACAGCCACTAGAATGAAGGTAGTGAAGGTTTATATGCAACTCAATAATTACAGGAAGAATCTCATTATCGAAAAAAGTATGTTTGTTAACTTGAAAATAAGAAATCCGTCAACTGGTTGGCATACTAGATGATTCTTGTTTGAATAATGAATTCCTCATACAGAAGAAAATTTTTGAAATCAGTGCTGAAATGTCAACTTCTTCTCTGAAAGATAAGAATTTTGGTTTTTTGATGAATTTTTCCAGTGTATTCATATCTGACACTTTCTCTCAATTGTTTCAGAATACGACTACGACGAAGACTTCATACTCTCCTCCAACGGGCCACCCCACATCAGGGAGCCACCAGGAGCTTTCAGTGGCATCGCTGCATTCCACTCCCGCAGCCTCTTCGTGGTCAGCTCGATCCTCTGGATACTATGGTCAGTGCTGAGGTGATCCGGTTAAACAGACAAAGAAGTGATAAATTTACCTTGACGGTGTGATAAAACATATCCAGTTTGTGAGACTGAATTGCTGTAAATATGTACATATCACGATAGATATTTTGACGGACGGAATAAAGGAGTATGATTTTAGGGAAGGTGGAGTTACATTTCATTCAGACTGGTTCAAAATAGTCATGATCATTTTCGAGCTTTAGAACCCAACAGGTTCGGCTCCCAGTACTGGGTCGACCACAACGCTACTTAGGTGTTGAAATTTCATTCTGAGCGGTACATTTTACGTTATTTGTTAGCCTTTTTTGACGAACAAGGTTAGATTAATCATACGTAATACCACTAGAGATGGAATTTTGCCGGCAAAATTTCTCGATTGATATGAAAGTTTGTTGCTCGGAAATTTCGCGAACGACATTTGTATCAAAATCACGAGCCGTTAGGCGAGTGATTTTGGAAAAAATGTCATGAGCGAAATTTCCGAAAAGCAACAAACTTGAATATTACAAGTGAGAAATTTTACCTGCTTAAATTTCATCTCGAGTGGAATTCGGCTTGAGTATTCCACGAGAAAATAGGGTAATATGTTCACAATTGACGTGTATTGCGCTATTTGGCAAATTAGAATTCATCATAGATTAACTAAACCACTAAACGTTGTTTGTTCTCTCTATGATATTCATTTCCGAAGCTATCTATGAATTCGAGAAACGTCAAAAATTTTGTCGCTGAAAAACCAACATGTTGGTTTTGCCGACTTGAAAATTATTTCGGGATGAAACGATCGTTGCTACGGAAACTTCCTCACTAAAAATGGAAAGAGTGGAATAATCAAACAAATACCGATTGGCATCTTCATTTTGAGTTTTATTCGTGCAATGAGAGGTTTTTATGTTCCGGAGTAACTCAAACACAAACAACAGCTGATCTATGTAATATGACCCTCAAAGTTGAAACTTTTTCGCTGCAATCTGAATTATATTGAAGTCTGGCTACCTAAATGGCGTCGCCAATGTCTGATTAAGGCCCAAACAAAATGAATATATGCCATATTGACTATGGTAAAACATTAGTTAATGCTTGAATCACTGTTGTTTCCATCTGATATTTTCTCAAATGCTGGACGGATTAGATTGATTTCTTAATAAATTTGATTGGGCGATTTGAGTATTTTGATGGCCAGATAAATAAATAATCTATGACGTGAACGTCAATCAGCGACCACCACGTTAGAAGTACATTGTTGATTGTGAAATTGGCAGGGATTTATAGGGACTTCAAATTCTTTGTGTTCAATGCTTCATGAAAAAACCCAACTTGTTTCTTAAATGTTTGATTTTGATGAACAACTTCAGTGTCATAAAAAAATTAAGTAATTGCATTTATCGATGGCGACATTTGTTTTTGGTCAACTACCAATTACATCCAGAGAATTGGACGACAAGGGGTGGATGGAACGAGAATTGCTATATTTTTTTCAAGAAACTAATCGAAGTTTGATATAATATGTATGTTAGATACGAGAAAAAAATATCCACTTTTCTATTCAGTTATTTTGTTATTTTGTTGCATCCTACGAGAATTACAGAGAGGATTTCAAAGAGATTTCGACTCAAGTTAATATCTTTGTTTAAATTACAAAATTAAATCTATTCCATAAAAGAAATCGTAATTTTTTTCATTTCTTTCGAAATACTCTAATCCTGAACGTGAATAATCTGTAATAGTTCACCAAGTAAACCTTATTTCATACCACACATTCGTTAAAAATCCATCCACAGAAAATTCCTTTTTTACAATTTTTTTTCGAATATTAATTTGGGAAACAATGAAGATTTTTGATATGAATCGAATTGTTTTTGAAATTGATGATTACCCTGGGATCCTGTTAAATTGATTAGGAAATGAGACTAATGAAAGACATGTTTTAGTATGTTAGGAAATTACAAGAGTTTCATTTTTATCATCACTAGCAACAAGACGATTCATATCGAATCTGCTCATGTTTATGAGGGAGAATTCTACGTGTCTGGGATATTTATCTATCTCTGATCCTCCGCGATTCATCGAAATCTTCGCATACTGATTATCCTTGAGAGGGTGTTCATGAGGGTCGGATCAATATAGCAGGTCTAGACGTGTTTCAATTTCGGCTTGGTTCCCTAATTGTTGTGCGATAAATCTCCATAGAAACATTTGATACGGTGATAGTTCGTTCTGAAATATTTCAGGCATTCCTCGTCATTCTATCTTCGATTCAAAATTCTCAATATTCCGATACAGTAAAATATTCACAAACCGGTTCACATATGGTGTGACTCTAATAAGAAGACCGATCTGATGACAAAACAGTTTTTCACTGAATATCCAAATTGCAAAAATAAGGAGAGTTGAACTCAAACCTGTATTGATATTATAGTTAAAATATACATTAGGAGGGAATATGGGCCAATAAATTTTTACTGAAGGTTTATTCATAAAAACTTCTCGATCGTTATATATTTTTAAAATTCTTTAATTTTTTGTTGATTATCTTTCATATTACAATTCACTTTAGTTGGTATGAAAGGTCAAATGAAAAATCTTGTTACCTCAACATTACATAGTCCTGTCAATCCAGAAAAAGTAAATTGTGATTCGATAGAAAATAAATGGTTATATTATATAATAATTTGGTAATCTGAACAAGAAAATTCAATAATGGTTAAGCCAATTTCATAAAGATGCTAAGCATATTCATCGTGAATATTCCAATGTGCTAAAACTGTACATATATCGTTTCTAAAACTCTAGAAAATAAATCAAACCAGAAGGGCTCATTCGAATTAAATGTCGTAACTCCACCTTTTCCTATCACACCCTTAGAACGACGAGAAACCCAATTTCCCTGCGCTGAATATAATATCGAAACTGCCTCGACTCTAGTGCGTGATTTCACGATATGTTCATAGGAAAGTGTCTACCTAATGTTTACCAATAAAGTTCATTGAAAGCTTCCTACCTTTGATGTTATCTGATTTATTCAATCCTGTCATTTGCATTTCAATCTCCTCTGGGGAAATTCCATTAAAATCGAGAGATCACTGGAATGTGTAATAGGGGAGATAATTTTTGAAACTATAAAACAGACATGTCTTGAAAATTGGGACTTGAACGTTTTCTTTCCTGTAATATTTAACCGGTATTTTCCACTTCAACTTCTGAAATTTAATAGCCTTGTGTTAGAAAAATTAATGGATCGTTTATCAAGTCCACATAGGAATGTCTGGCGAAACATTAACGACCGAAATTGTTGATTTTCAGTTTAAGTTTATTTAGAGAACTAAATGATAAATTATAATTGTCCCACGAATTTGGTTGCAATTACTGCACACGATGACAGGAATAAAATTCAACGCAGGCATTGTTGAGAATTGTCACGTAGCATTGCATGGGAAACTGCGATATCTCAAGAACAAGGTGGGAAGCAGAAAAGAATCTTTAATTTGATTGGTTCATAAAAACAAAGATGGTAGAAGTTTTGATTTGATTGGTTTTGAAAGATTGACGATTGGTTTTTGGAGGAGACGAAGAGGGGAAAAACTTCGACTTGCTCGGGAGACGAAAAAGGCAGTGTCTGGTGGAATCTTAAACGAAAAGGTTGCCAGTGCTCGCGTCGGTAATAAGGAGTAACTGGAGGAACCTAAAGGGAAGGTCCTCAGTTGACTCAGGTTTGAAATCGGAAACTAAGGGTAGTACGGTTTCAGGGTATGTACTTCAGTGTTTGGAAGTACGGTCTCAAAGCGGAGACGAAAACAGTTAAGTTTGAATCGGAAACTAAGGGTAGTACGGTTTTAGGGTAGGTACTTCAGTGTCTGGAAGTACGGTCTCAAAGCGGAGACGAAAACAGTTAAAGTTATTCGGAAGACGGCATTAGGGTAACTCATAGATCTAGGTATCTTTTGAAGTTTTGGAAAATCAGTCTCAAACAGGGACATATAAAAAAGTGTAAAGTCGTAATTGGTAAAGTGTCTAAAATTACTTGGGATTATTTAGATTGCGTATCGTCGGTATATTCGGGAGTGAAGGTCAATTTGGCGAAAACGTGTGGGTGTCGTGTTTGGTGTTTAAACTGTCTGTTTCAGGAAAGAAGCACCGTCAAAGAATTATCCTCCTAGGTTCATCATTCTTGGGATTATTGGTACAGGAAAAGGTCAGACTATTTTGTTTATGCTTAGCTTATTTTGAGTATTGGTAGAAAGCTGCATGAAAGCCCAAAATATATTTATAGTCCAGAGTCCTGAAATCTTCTATAAGTCATAATTTCACATTTTCGTATTTTTTTTTTCTTAAGACGTATTATAATCTTTGTAATCACCCTTAAGTAGTTGAAGGTCTAAGTGGAGTTTTCCTGCTGAGAAAACTCATGTTCATTTGAAAGATCATAAGGAAACTATTGTTGAGTTTTCCCTTATCTATGTGAAGTTTTATTTGATGGGATTATTTCCTTTCGAATTAAGAAATATCCGAACATTTAATAATTTAAATCATTTGATTTAAGTAACACATATCTAATTTGGTGAGAATTTGTGTAGTTGATTTGGTTTAATATACGTCTTAAATTTAACCCAAAAAGTTTCATTTATCATCCCTCTCCCTAGAGAATATTTTTAAACACTAAGTCCCGACCCAAGTGCGTTGGGCCGATCCCACTCTTTCTCCCTTCTGGAGAAAGAACTTCAAAATTAAAATAACATCTTTTCTTTTCTTTAAGTAATAACACCCTTGATTGGTGGAAAGCCGCTCTTCCGTCAAATCACAAAGAGGGTGTTTTTTACATATGGTGACAGCGGTGGGATGTGTTTAATTTTCTAGGGGAGAATTTTTTTTTGTTAGAATTTTGCATTCGTGTTGACGGTTTCCGTCGGGAAAAGTGTAATTTTTATTTGTGTTGCATTAGCTTTGAACGTAAAGATTACCGGTGGGATGTGTTTAATTTTCTAGGGGAGAATTTTTGTTGTTGTTTGTCAGAATTTTGCATTCGTGTTGACGGTGTCCGTCGGGAAAAGTGTAATTTTTATTTGTGTTGCATTAGCTTTGAACGTAAAGATCACCGGTGGAATGTGTTCAATTTTCTGAGGGAGAGTTTTTTTTTTTAATTTGAAATTTGTTGAATTTTCCGGTAGATAAAAAGTTTTTTTTTGGTTTTCTGTATGTTGCATCAGTGTGAATGTAAAGATTACTAGAGTTAAATGTGTTACATTTTCTAAGGGAGATTTTTTAATGAGATTTTGAGAAATTCAGAGAAATTTCGAGGTATAGGGAATTTTATCCTGTTGTTTTATGGGTGATCGAAATAGTGTGTATTGACTTGTTGGAAGATTTCCGGATGAAGGTTTTCAGGTTCTTATGTTGAATTGGATTATATTTTCTGTATGAACGTATATGCCTATGAATTTGAAATTAAGTTTTAAAAAATTGCAATTGGTAGGGACAGAGTAGGATTGAATTAAAGTAAAGTAAAAAATTATTGATCTAAAGATTTTTTTTTCTATGAGATATTGAAGATTTGAGTGAATATAGTTGGTTTTTCTTTGAATAAGTTCAAGTTTTCTTTGTTTTGAAATTATTATAGAACAGTTCATATTTCTGTGATGTTCTTTCATTTTATGTCATTTTGATAGAGTCAAGTTGATGTCAAGATTTTAAGACTTTAGAGAGGTTTTAGATTCATTGCGGCTTCATAGGGAAAAAGGCATACGTTTGTTCTCACAGGACATTTATTTTTCTTTCAGGACATTGTTTTTCTCTTTCAGGACGTTGAATTTTCTGATTGTTGAATGTGTAATCAAATTTTGTTTCAGGAAGGGTATTTTGATTTTCTGAAACTTATTGTGCTTTTATCGATTGATTGAAATTTCAATTGAATTTTTTTTTCAGGGCGTATTGCACGAAAAATTTTCTTTTGGTTACTCTATCCATTTGCTTGATTTTGTTTGAAGGTGTTGGTTTTTTCTGTAGGTGATATAACGGATCAAATTATGTTTCAGGAGGGTTATTTTTGTTTTTCTGAAAATTATTGTGCTTTTATTGATTGATTGAAATTTTGATTGACTTTCTTTCAGGGCGTATTGCGTGAAAATTTTGTTTTGTTTTTGGTTATCCTATTATTCAGGATTTCTTTTAAATCTCGAAAAATTTTATTTTCACAAAATAACATCATTCGGTTTGTATTGAGTTTGATTTGGAGAATAATTGAATTTGGCTTTCCTTGTTTTAACTTGAGTTCGAATTTTTGGAAAACACTTTGATAGAAGGGAAATTTTTATTTTTTCGAGTTGGGTTCATTTTGAAAGTTCAGAAGTCGGGAAAAGTATAAATTTGGTTGAAATTTTAGTAGATGAGCCGCTGATCGTGATCTTTCGAATCTTAGAATAAAAATTAGAATTATTTTTATTTCAGGTGGTTTTGTGTACTTTTATTTTTCAGGAATTCGACACTTGGTGATTTTCTTGTTTTTTTTGGTTACATCATTTCGCCAGATTTTTCTTGAATTCTTTTTTTGGCGTTGGTCTTTTTGAAATCGTTTCCAGGTGATTTGTTTTATTTTGGTGTTTTGGGTAAGACTATTTGAATTGGAATCATTAGGATATCATTTTGCTATTTTTTTTCTAATTCGTGAAATTTGAAGTCGTAATCTTGAGCGTATTTCAGTTCTGTTGGAATTTGAGGGTGAGAATTTAAAATTATTCATCGATTTGGAAAGTAAATAATTCATTGAATACATTAAAAAAAAATCATATTTTGGTTAATATAATTGGGTTTTGGTTGAATTTTTGAAAAATGGCTCAACCAGCTGGCGCATTCAACGTGAATGTTCCCGCGGGTCAAGTAACACCTATGTACTCGCTAGGTATGCTATCGACTACTTTAGAGGATTTTACTGGGAAGGACGCGACCGGGTATTTCGAAAAATTGGAGTTGCTGGCAAAATTATACGGATGGAATGAGAAGGATACCCTTACTCTCCTCAAGCTTAAGCTCGAGGGCGATGCCTATAGTTTCTTCAAGTCGGATATCACCTTTGACTTCCTGGATTATAATGATCTGAAGAATAAATTTGTTCGGAAGTTCACAACGGTTAGATTTCCTGGGGAGAACCAGTGGAATCTTAGCCGATGCTATCAAAGACAGGACGAGGATGTGTCCTCGTTCTGCACTAGACTGCGTACAATAGGGGCGAGGTTACTGAACGAGGATTTAGCCGGAGCATTAAGGGATGAAGAACCTGGAATAAGAAAGAAGAACCGGGAATTAATGTTGAATCAATTTAAGATAGGATTAAGGAAGGACGTAATGAAGGAAACAGGAATTTTGTTGTTGAAAGAGGAGAACCTGGATCTGGAAAAAGCAGAGGAACTAGTTGGGCTACAGGAGGCCACTAGCAAGATGTTGCAAAGGAGGTCGGTAAATATGTGGGTATCGACAGTTGACACCGAAAAAGTATGTCAACTGTGCGACAAAGAAGGCCACACCGCGAAGGGGTGTAGGAGTGTAAGGCAGAACCGAGGAAATGGGGAAAGAGGTAATGCAAGGACATGCCATTCTTGTGGCCAAACAGGCCATTTCGCGAGGGATTGCCGGAATAACAGACAAGGAGGACAAATGACACAGGGAGTGTGTCATAACTGTAATCAACAGGGACATTGGGCAAGGGAGTGCCCTAGCAGGGGTTCGGCTGGATGGCGGGAGCCAAAGGTCAAATGGTTGAGGAGGGAATATATAGAGGAACCGAATACTTCCTGGAACCAACGCATAGGCGTAGATGAGGGTGTAGAGGAGATTTCCGGGGTAATACGGAATATTGAAGGGCCAAGTTTTGGAAGCCACTATCCCCGAACAGACGAAGACAGTGGGAAAATGGAACATTTTAATGATCAGAGAAGAGTCCGGGAGGACACTAAGAAAAAAAATGTAATGTACAAGGTTGACAGGACGTCCAGGAAAGTAGATACACAACCAGAAAATTCCTATGAAGTTAGGGATTTGAAGAGGACTGGAAGTAGGAATACCAGTGTTAGCACTCAGACAGAGGGTGCAGAGGGACCCGACAGCAATGGACTGTCGAAGGGTGACACCATAAGGGAATGGAATGGTGTTGTCACAGGGTCAAAGGATGTGGAGATGACGAACGAGAATAACGAAGGGGAGCTTCGTTGGAATAACAATGTGTCTCCGGCTGAAGGGATAGATCGGGTATCTATCAGGAAGGAATCAGCCGTTGAGGAAGATGGTACCTGGGAAACCGACGTTTTGTTGATGTCGGGGATCACCATCCCCGCACGTTCGGAAATGGTGGTAGAGGCCAAACTGAGGAAGGAGAAAAATAGGGAACGATTTTGGGTCAAGATAATAAACGTGAAGGAAGAAAGTAGTAATGGGGAGGAAGAAAGATCGGTAGTGGTAGCCATACCATTACGACGATCTTCGAGGGCAAGGCGCCCTCCGGACCCGGGAAAAAACTGGCCAGGAATTCGGGTAGCGAGAAGGCAACTCATCAACAGCCTTCCAGGAGAAGTGAATCGACTCCTGCCCATTTCGTTAGATTCCAAGGATAAACTAGTCAGGAACACGGGTAGCGAGAAGGCAACTCTTCAACAGCCTTCCAGGAGGGGTGAATCGACTCCTGCCCATTTCGTAGATTCCAGTCATTTGAAACGTCTTTGTGGTAATTTGGGAGTAGCTGTGCTAAAGTCTTTGATGGCGATTTTTAACGCCAAATTTTTTTTTATTGAAGCAGCGAAATTGAAAAAATCTTTTCAGTGCTTACTTGATTTTTTTTTAATTCATCTTTTCATCTATAAAGAAGTACCACTCGACCTTATAATTTTTGTGTTAGCGCTGACGCTAAAGTGTACTTTACGGTTTGCGGGAATCGTTTTGGAACAATCGTGATAAGGTTTTGCGTTTTGTGTCCCACAACAAAAAGCAAATGTGGATGTATTTTTGTGGTATTCTTCCTCAGATGATTAAAAGGGAACTATTTATGTAAGCGATCATAGGAGGACGAATAGGGAAAAATGGGATTTACGTATTTTTCATTTTAAATTGTTCTATGAATTTATGTAAAATTGTGAAAATTTAATTTTTTTGTTTGTTTGTATTGCTACTGTATTTATTGTACACTTCCCCACAAGATGTTTCAAGAGGATCCAAGCCCATTAACAGTATGAGAAAGATACTGACCCTATCCAGAGGAATGACCTTATTCGTAAAAGTGAACAGTGCTGACGCGCTAATCGCGTACGCGTGTGCGAAGGAAAACAGTGAGATAACCGCGGTGTCTATACGCGAAACCGCGAAATGTCCCAACTTCGAGAAAATCTACAGAAGTTAATCCGTCAAAGGGATCGTGTTACCAGAGGGACGTAGTAACAATTAAAAAAACCGTATGGACCGACTGTGTCGAGTAAGCTTGAGCGATTACTGATTAAACATTGCGGGAATCATAGGCGTAGCTTAATCGTGGCCGAGGGTATAATAAACTTCATTTACCGTTTGAAAACCGTGGAAAACATCTTCGACGAGTACCAAAAAAAATGGAGACTTTTGACAAATGGTTTAATGGTTCAAAACGATTAGCATGGTCAACACCGAAGAGATGAGAAAGCTGGCCCCCAACTCAGCAAGACAGATATGAGGATGGTTCACCGACTTCCTGTTTATGAGCAGACTCATGGTATTCTATGCGATACTCCGAATCATGAAGCAAGGGATAGATGTTATATCGAATGGACTACACCTTTGTTGTGGAATAACTCTGCTGGCCAACTTCTGGAATACTCTAACCATATGGATTATGAACCGACACAGGACCAGGCAAGATAACATTAGAAGAGACAAGGATGCAGAGGCGGACGTAGCTGTAGCAGCAAAGACATGACCGTCGGGATTTTACCCAAAAGTAAACCCGAACGCACCACACTGGACTGAAGAATGTGCTGTGTAGAGGGACATCTCTCGCGATAACGATGATTGTTGGTGACGAACGTAAACATTGAATTCGAGTGTTTGGAACCCAAATTTATCGGACACAAAGTGCGGTACGCTAATTACGAGAGACTAGGTCGTCGTGCATCTCCGAAAGGTCATTCTCGAGGTGAAGGTCAGTCCCAAACTCCAAAGGAATGAAATATATGGAGGTAGCCAGTACCGGAATAACGAGATTTTGTTGTGATCGCGAGTGAAATTTGAAATCCGAAAAATAGACAATAATGAACTCCATGTAGGAGAAGTGCAGTGACGGACAGATTTTCTTAAATTTTCTTTCGAAGAATTTGAGTTATGCACGTGATGTTTTGTTGTATTGAACCTTATTTTTTATTTCTTGAAGTTTAATTGATCCTGAGGGATATTGTTTACTATAGACTAATTAGATGAGCAAGAATGATATTTAGTTTTAAGGCATGCTGCATGAAAGTTAAGAACTCTAAGTTTGATACATTCGAGTTGTATACCTTTTATAATGTCTTAAACGGAAGACAAGGGACTATTGGACTATTGGGGATGATGGTCAAGGAAAAGTTATGGCAAACGATGCCAAAACTTTTTCAAAGAAGGGGATATTGTAATAGGGGAGATAATTTTTGAAACTATAAAACAGACATGTCTTGAAAATTGGGACTTGAACGTTTTCTTTCCTGTAATATTTAACCGGTATTTTCCACTTCAACTTCTGAAATTTAATAGCCTTGTGTTAGAAAAATTAATGGATCGTTTATCAAGTCCACATAGGAATGTCTGGCGAAACATTAACGACCGAAATTGTTGATTTTCAGTTTAAGTTTATTTAGAGAACTAAATGATAAATTATAATTGTCCCACGAATTTGGTTGCAATTACTGCACACGATGACAGGAATAAAATTCAACGCAGGCATTGTTGAGAATTGTCACGTAGCATTGCATGGGAAACTGCGATATCTCAAGAACAAGGTGGGAAGCAGAAAAGAATCTTTAATTTGATTGGTTCATAAAAACAAAGATGGTAGAAGTTTTGATTTGATTGGTTTTGAAAGATTGACGATTGGTTTTTGGAGGAGACGAAGAGGGGAAAAACTTCGACTTGCTCGGGAGACGAAAAAGGCAGTGTCTGGTGGAATCTTAAACGAAAAGGTTGCCAGTGCTCGCGTCGGTAATAAGGAGTAACTGGAGGAACCTAAAGGGAAGGTCCTCAGTTGACTCAGGTTTGAAATCGGAAACTAAGGGTAGTACGGTTTCAGGGTATGTACTTCAGTGTTTGGAAGTACGGTCTCAAAGCGGAGACGAAAACAGTTAAGTTTGAATCGGAAACTAAGGGTAGTACGGTTTTAGGGTAGGTACTTCAGTGTCTGGAAGTACGGTCTCAAAGCGGAGACGAAAACAGTTAAAGTTATTCGGAAGACGGCATTAGGGTAACTCATAGATCTAGGTATCTTTTGAAGTTTTGGAAAATCAGTCTCAAACAGGGACATATAAAAAAGTGTAAAGTCGTAATTGGTAAAGTGTCTAAAATTACTTGGGATTATTTAGATTGCGTATCGTCGGTATATTCGGGAGTGAAGGTCAATTTGGCGAAAACGTGTGGGTGTCGTGTTTGGTGTTTAAACTGTCTGTTTCAGGAAAGAAGCACCGTCAAAGAATTATCCTCCTAGGTTCATCATTCTTGGGATTATTGGTACAGGAAAAGGTCAGACTATTTTGTTTATGCTTAGCTTATTTTGAGTATTGGTAGAAAGCTGCATGAAAGCCCAAAATATATTTATAGTCCAGAGTCCTGAAATCTTCTATAAGTCATAATTTCACATTTTCGTATTTTTTTTTTCTTAAGACGTATTATAATCTTTGTAATCACCCTTAAGTAGTTGAAGGTCTAAGTGGAGTTTTCCTGCTGAGAAAACTCATGTTCATTTGAAAGATCATAAGGAAACTATTGTTGAGTTTTCCCTTATCTATGTGAAGTTTTATTTGATGGGATTATTTCCTTTCGAATTAAGAAATATCCGAACATTTAATAATTTAAATCATTTGATTTAAGTAACACATATCTAATTTGGTGAGAATTTGTGTAGTTGATTTGGTTTAATATACGTCTTAAATTTAACCCAAAAAGTTTCATTTATCATCCCTCTCCCTAGAGAATATTTTTAAACACTAAGTCCCGACCCAAGTGCGTTGGGCCGATCCCACTCTTTCTCCCTTCTGGAGAAAGAACTTCAAAATTAAAATAACATCTTTTCTTTTCTTTAAGTAATAACACCCTTGATTGGTGGAAAGCCGCTCTTCCGTCAAATCACAAAGAGGGTGTTTTTTACAAATGGAGACCAGGTAAATTTTTGATCGGGCCTGTTTCCAGGAAGGATTTGGGTTTACGCTGTGAAATAATCAAGAAGAAAAGAGGTAGGTACGAATTAGAAACAAAAAGATAAAACTGCTATGCAAAACAGCTATATGAAAATTTCGAAAGACTTATTCATAGGTAAGAATATTGTTCATAAGTGAGGATATTTCGAAACTTACATCTGAAGAAATGGGGAATTAGGGTTCACTCACCATATCACATAATAGTTATTTATGTAATAAGGATCATAAAGACGATCATTATGGTACAAGTCGTGAATGTTATCGAGCGAGGCGTAGCCGAGTCCGATAACACGGCGTGTGCCATAATGATTGTTTATGATTCGTATTACATACAAAATTTTATCTGATGGCATTTATATCAATACATTTTCGAAAAATTAAAAACTGCATTTTCGACATGTCACAATGACAACTATTTTTAAAGGAGTAAATATTGTGTGGTTTCAAATATTATAGAATTTCATTATGGTACTTAGTACCATAATGAATTCATTAGGGTACTTAGTCCCATAATGAATTCATTAAGGTACTTAGTCCCATAATGAGCTTCCTTATGTCATCAAAATTGAGTGACATAACGTTGTCATTATGACATGCCATCAGATAATAGTTATTTATGTAATAAGGATCATAAAGACGATCATTATGGTACAAGTCGTGAATGTTATCGGGCGAGGCGTAGCCGAGTCCGATAACACGGCGTGTGCCATAATGATTGTTTATGATTCGTATTACATACAACATTTTATCTGATGGCATTTATATCAATACATTCTCGAAAAATTAAAAACTGCATTTTCGACATGTCACAATGACAACTATTTTAAAGGAGTATGTCACTCAATTTTGATGACATAAGGAAGCTCATTATGGTACTTAGTACCATAATGAATTCATTATAGTACTTAGTCCCATAATGAATTCATTATGGTACTTAGTCCCATAATGAGCTTCCTTATGTCATCAAAATTGAGTGACATAACGTTGTCATTATGACATGCCATCAGATAAACTTTTTTATGTGTATGTGCTTATTGAAGTCGTTAAACCAAATTCCAGCTTTCTAAACACTTTTGAATTATACTGCTCCACAAGAGTTAGGGATATAGTATTCAATCGTTTTTAAAAGTATGTAATCTTCGAGATAATAGCTATAAAATCATTTAAAACTCAATAACAACTTGAATCGATCCAATAAAAATCAGTATGAGACATTTCGTCAATCTGGTCGCCTCTTTTCTGAATTTTGGTTCTTTACATTTGATTCATGAATGTTCTTATTTTGAAATGAAGTCAGTTTATCAACGGCTTCGATTTGAAATGAGTTTTTTGAAAATGCCAAGACGTAAATTAACAAACGCTGAGGCTAATAGGGCTATCGGAATGCTACAGGATGGCCTAACTCAAGTTGTTGTAGCGGAAAGGTTCCAAGTCAGCCAAAGTGTGATATCTCGACTTTGGAATAGGTTCAGGGAGACAGTTTCCGTATTGGAATAACCAAGGCTTGGTGGGCGACGAAAAACAACACCTGCTCAGGAACGTTTCATCACCGTTTCGGCGAGAAGAAACCCTACATTAACGTGTAGAATGCTACGGAATACTCTTCAAAATGCAGATGTGGTTCAAGTTTCCATCGAAAATATCAGACGACGTTTGAGAGAGGTGAATCTAGGTTCTAGACGTCCATTAAGAGGAGTTCCATTATAACACGTGACCATAAGCGTCAAAGACTGGAATGGGCAAGGCAACATATCATTTGGAACGATCTATGGCGTAGTTTCCTTTTCCCTGATGAATCCAGATATGGACGATTTTCAGATTCTCGAAGAATAAGGGTATGGGCAATCCCACGCATACCCCGTAATCGTCGCTATGTCCAAGAAGTCCATCCATTCCGAGGGGGTAGTGTTTTGGTATGGGCCGGTATATGTTTCAACGGGCGCACAGATCTACACATTTGTCCTGGGAATATGACCGCCTCAGACTATAGGGAGCATGTCATTGACAATGTTGTGCCAAATTTTCACGCTGCTATAGGTGAAACTTTTCAATTTCTAGACGATAACGCTAGACCGCACCGTTCAGCCATAACTGAGAATGCGCGCGAGGAGCTAGGTATTTCACATTTACCAATACCTCCGCACTCACCAGAATTGAATTGCATAGAACATGCATGGGATATGCTCCAAAAAATATTAGATAATCATCAACCTACCTCAGAATCCTTAAATGATCTGAGAGAGCTTCTGCCCCGTTTATGGAACCAAATTCCTCAAGAAATGTTCAACAACCCTGTGTGTAGTATGCAAAGAAGATGTCAAGCTGTTTTTGGTGCCCGTGGAGGGCATACATTGTATTGATAGTCTTGAAATGCTTGATTTCTCTGGTAATAAAATTTCGTTGTTTTGCTCGAATTTTCTTAACCACCCTGTATACGCTGCAGACCTACAGGCTAAAATTAATTTGCAACTTGAAATCATATTAATATGAATTCTCATCACGAAAATCTTATTTTTACTATATTTTTTTGCAATTTATGTTAATATCTCTAACTCATGTGGATCAGTTAATATAATCATAGGAAATTATACAGACCTGTAGTCCCATTATAAGGGCTTCTGGTTTTTATGAACAGAATATCTTTTCGGGATACAGGTTACCGTTCGTCATGTAAAGATTTTCCGAATTTATCGATTTCTTACACCCAACAAAGTTCCCAAGAAATTGATTGTCTTCGTCCGCAAAAACGACCTTCATTTAATTTAATTGGGTTTGTTTTCGAACGTAGTGAGCTAAAACCGAGATGCAGATAGTTAATTTACCAAAAGTTTAATCGACTGCCCTCGTGAGTTTATGCTTGGAATTATTCAGTTTGTAATTTAGACCCGAGAGCCTTCAGAAATCTTATTCCGACATAAGAGATCGCATTATCCAACCATTCATGTACACACACGAGTTTAATCAAAACTCTATTCCCGTTTCAAAATAACACGGATTGAACCGCATGCACAAGAGGCCAAAGTTGTTCATATTCGCTGTGTTAGTCCCCAGCGAATTGATGCAGAATAAGCCCTATATTAAAATTTGGGCTTGTGTATATGAAAAGGCGGTTCGTTGCTTCGCTATCTATGGCAAACATACATTTTCTTCGCAGAATGAGGATGTTCATGTAGAGGTTTTGTGGAAGCTTTTTTTCAATGAAATAGATGATTTGAATATTCACGATTCATTTTTAAGGGACTTCGTTAAGATTCTACATCGTTGATTTGGACCAATGAAATAATTGAGTTCAGTATTTTCTGTATCCATCCGAATCATTTCAGATTTCATATTGAATGAAAACAAGTAATATAGCTATTATTACAACAAGGGAAATATGAATGATATATTTCCCAGGTTGTCAAAGTTACATCCCGAAGGCGAAGCCCGAGGGATGTATAGACAACCGAGGAAATATATTCATATTTCCCGTGTTGTAATCAATAGTTTTTTTCTGATTGAAACATTGTTCTGAAAATGGAAAAATTAATATTAGATTGCAAATTTTTGAATTCATTGGATTTTTAACGTTTCTATGGGCCGTGTTTGTGAAAATCATAGTTGACTGTTTTGATTTTCATGTCTTGTCAGAAATAGAATTGATGAAATAATGTCAAATTACGTGGAAACTTAGGCGGCAAAAGCCCGTGAATGTTTGGTTCCGGAGAGAACAAATTGAATATATCTTCCGATATCGAAGATCGTTGGTCGGTGATCGTGATCAAAGTGTCAAAAACGAAGAATGATATAAATAGGACATTTGCAATAAATTGATGAAGAATGAAGGTTTCTGAAGTGTCGATGATGGCATCGCGTGAAGCACAATCATCACAATCTTTGGAGACGATTTTTGGAGAATCGTTCGAGACTACAGCTGAAAGGAATGTTCATAACGAAAGTCCAGTCTCATCGACGAATTGCGAACAAGATATTTCATCTTTTGTATCTGGTTACAATACCTTAAGCGGAAATTTTAAGAATAATTGCACTTTTTTTTTCCAATAAATAAATGAAAGATTTCTTATAGTGAAATATGAATATATCATATTGTCCCAAGGGAAAAATGACTGGACGTTTCATATTTCCCTTGGGAAATATCAGTGTGTTATGACATATGATAAATAAGGCGATATTGCTCAATATTGTTCCGATCAGAAAAAAAAATATATTCTCAAAAAAGTGAGAACGAGTATTCATACTGAAACGTACTCAAAATGGATTCCTCAGTGTGCTCCAGGAAGTCTCATACTTCAGGAAATATTCGGCTGTACTGTGTTTTATGAGGGCCATTCAGTATATGTATTATTCAATCAAACATTAAGTATACCATCGTACAAGACAACCCACGCAATATAATATGGCATTTCACAGAAAAATTGAAGTAATATTTTCAACTACCTGTACCTGACTGAATTTTCATGATGAACCAATGAAAAGGGTTTTTAGTTAAATTGGATTCATACAAATAAATTTTCCGTAGATAAGATATTTATTTTCATATCAATAAGATAGTAGTGCATTCATTCGTTCCAATTATCAATACGAAGAAGAACCGTCATCATATTTCCGTAGACGTAATATAAACAGAATAAAGACTGATATGAAGACGTCACTCGATTGCATTTCCATCCAGGTACGTCGAATTTACACCGTCTTTTATTCACGACCAACCGAACGAGCGGATAGTAATGCGCCCTTCTATTTGTATAAAAGTAATATCGAAGTTGAGCTGACTCTATGAAGCTCCCTTCAAAATGCAATATTATCGGAATGAAAAACGAAAAATTTCAGCTGTGGGAGTTTGCAGACATTCTTATAAATCAATAAGGTAGGTATCTGTCTTACCTTCACTTCAATGGGATGTACAGGATGATCACGAAAAACAAGTACCTTCGTAATATTAAAATATTCCTATCGGGTATTTTCTTTTGAGTGATAGATCTTCAAATTGAAATAGAACACATTTAAATGAAGATTGAAGCCGAACATTCTTGATTGGAATGATAATTTTATGACAGTTATGTCATAGCAGTGATATTTTCTTCTGTACGTACAGTTCTTTGTCTTGTTGTTGTTGCATCGAGAAGAGAAAATGTCCGAAATCTTTCGATAGTTCGACGAATATGGACGTTTGTGTAAACCATAAATTTCACGAAGTGCTCTATGAATTTGGCGAATAGTACTCTGATTTTGAAAATTTCACCAATTTGTAAACGTTGTTGCGGCGTGATAATTTGTCAAAGCTTACTGAACAGAAATGTCAAAACAACAGCTTTCACCTTCTGTCAAATCACAGTTAGGTATCCCTCCGTCTCGAAAATTTCATCACTCTAAAACAACAACTGACACTACTTGGTGGATTACACAAAATTAACTTCAAGAACGTCACCTAATTGAAGATGGCCGATTAGGCTGATGAGTTGTAAATTCAGCAGGTGAGGTTCCTGGATGAAAATTGTGATATCTTCGTGATATTACGTGGAAATTCCCTACTGAACTTTTCAATAGGGGTTTAACCTGCCACGACGGTAAAGACTGTGCTTTTACGTTCCTCGGATAATTCGAGCAAATACACAGGGGCAATTACTCAAGTGTGAATATTATCATGAGGTATCTTGTGTTTTTTGGGATGATAACTAGAAAAAAAAGTCAAAATAATATCTCAAATTGTCTCAAATATCTTGATTTCACACTGTTCGGTTCTGGTTCAAGAAAGAACCATCGAGGAACACAGAGCGATTTCGCTTTTCTTAATTTTGAGAAGGTTATATTCGTTGGATTCAATTCATATATAAACCACCTTTTGCGATATATAAATTAAACTCAAACATCGAACCTTATATAAGATTCATCGGAATTTGCCTGAATTAAAACTTGAACTGGAACTCATGGTTGCAACAAACTGAAGAGCCGTATTAGCAGAGCTAGAAATTCGATTCCTCTACGATTGGTAATAAATCACTATTTCAGTATTGAGTTCAGCTGCATCTCTTACAATATCAAGTTATGCGGAAACGTATCCGATGTTGGAAGGGTATTAATTGGAGAAAAAGAAATCTCAGCATGACGTTCAATATTGGTACTCGAACGTTATGAAGAGCTTTCTTTAAAAGAGACAATATATTGACTGTTGCGTCAATATTATCTTTGAGGTGCTTTTTCTATGCTGAAGATGATGAAAATAATTTATGAACGCTCCCAGGTATCTCATGATCATAAGAAGAGTCTGTAATTGAAAACTTCGATCCAACCGGAAACAACGAGAAACTAACTTTGAAAAGTCGCCTTCCTATAAATGTATGGAGGTCTATAACCATTTGCCAAGAATTGTGCAATATCTTAGTTTTGTGAAGTTCAGGAATGTTATAACTCGGTAAGGGTATGTTTTCAAACATTTCTTGTTTTATAATTATACATTGGAACCCTCATCAACTAAGCCAGTAATCACTCATTACATAGAGAAATTTTTCCTTGTGGTACTCGCCTCTCTGTGCTCTCCTGTATTCCAAGTATCATTGTTATACAGGGTGAAACTTTGACTTGTAGATTTATTACAGCTGTAGATTCTTGAAGCCAAATGAAATCTTTTTTTCATTTTCCATTTTTCCGAATTCAGCTCTGTTCAAAAGATATAGTCATTTGAAAAAAAATTGAGCCTAATACGTGCTTGATACGATTATCTGGAATTGATGCAAAGTTGATATTTCTCGATTGAAATTCAGTTGATACCAGAATGCGTTGTTGATTTGAGATCTTTGGTATTGAATTATTGATTCAATTTACAGATTGAAGGTCAGGCTGATACCTTTAGGAAATATTCATGTACTAACCTTATTTGAATAAGAATGTTATCGATATATCCCAACAAAAACATAGAGCTTTGTCCGATTATTTCTGCAATTGAAAAGCCATATTTTTTCAAAATAAGTTCCTTCTTCAATTTTTCTGAAGAATAGTTTGTAAACAAAAATAACTTGTTCATAATTTCCTCGACATCCCAAAAATATCTCATCAAAATAGTTTTTACACTAACCTCACCTTACTCCATTAATGTAGTCCATAAGTTTCTAGGTCAATGACCCATCTTGAAGACGAACAGTTGTCTAAACCGTCAGTACCAAGAATGACGCATGCGTACAGCGATAACCGGCGTGATGGACAACGATTTATTTATTTACAGAGATCAATGCAAACTGGTCAAACAGCTAAAACAATGTGATGTAACAGGCGTTAAATAGTCAAATCATTTTTAGAGCTTTGTTGTTATAGAAAGGGAGAGTGATTATTTTAGGAGTTTTTCTTCGATATCGTGATGATTATGTGGAGACTTTCAGTGAATTAATGTTATAATAACCGTGTGGTGTCGAGTTTATGAGATTCCAGGAGGATATTGTTCAGAGATTTATCATTTTACTTTTCATTAATTTCAATTTAACAAGTGGTTTGTATCGACATTGATCATTCATCCGAATTTTGTGATTCATTGACATCTATTTTCAATACAGACCGGTATTGATCAATTGTCAATAGAAACTTTGCGTATAAAATGTATAATTTCATACCTCTTAGAATTGAATTTTATCTCTTAAGGTCCGCGTTTAAAGCGAGTAGGAAATCTCCTCCGATAGAGGCGCCACCGTGCATTTTATGAAATATCTCCATAGAACTTACATTATCACCATAAGTTCTATGAATATCTCTCTAATCATGAATGAAATGTACAATGGCGCTCTCTATCCGAAAATCGCCGAACTATGAAATAAGTCAATTTGTGGGTAAAGCAGGAATTTTTTCCTGCCAAAATTTGAATTTCGCCATTTTCTGCCAATTCCGTATTTCAAGTGGATCTTCTGAAGGAAATTATCAGTAGATTCACTTTAATCTTTTAATCGGAAGTTGAACTATTTTCATTGGTCTTTCTGTTGGAATAAAACAGAAGCATGGGTTGGCTCATTTTCTTCTATTTTGGAAAGAAAAAAGTTAACTTTCGGAATGAAATCCACCAAAATTATTTCATCAAGAACTCCAATCCTTTCTTAGTTTACCCACAAAATTTCAGCTTTCAAAGTGAAGCCATATTTTCAAATGCAACTTGAAATAAAAACACACTACATTGAACGCCCACCTTAAGGAGTTTTTTTCGATATCGTGATGATTATGTTGAAACTTTCAGTAAATTAATGTTAAAATAACCGTGTAGTGTCGAGTTTATGAGATTTCAAGAGGATATTGTTCAGAGATTCAGATTATTCAATACTAAGTCTCATTTGAATTTTTATTAATTTCAATTTGACACGTGGTTTAAATCGACATTCATCATTCATATAACTGGATTTTGTGTTTCATTAATAATATCTATGTTTAATATAGGCCGTTAGTGATAAATTTTTGATGGAAACTTTGCGTATTAAATGTATAATTTCATGCTTCATAGAATTCAATTTTATCACTCACACTCGTGGGATTTTATTATTACATATCTATACATCAAACGTTCTTCCATCATTGAGATTTAAGTGTTGACAAAGTTGATAAACATTCTGATAACATCGTAAACTTATAAAGAGATCAGACAGTTTATAAACTTCAGCCATTCTGTGATATGAATTCTTATGAGTTTTTATTTTTTCGTCAATATTTAAACGGGTGACATTCGGAATAACTGTAAAACGTCGAGTTTCATAAAGAACATAAGAATACTTAGAGTTGAAAGGACTGATTCTTTCGAACATATGAATTGTTCGTCTTTTCAAGCGATTTTATGGTATTTTTGCGTGGATTTATGGGTCGGCTATGCTGTAACTTTTATTCCAAGAGAAATATTGAATAAGTTTTGATTGAGGAATATGCACCATGAATACTTAGAGTAAAAAATGAACCAACATTCAGTAAATTCGAAATCACGACCCCAAAGATATGAACAGAAAAATGTTTTTTATATGGATTTTCGACAACCTGTATCTATCAAACGAAACCGAATTTTAAAAAAGGTATGGAAGAAAAGAGTTTCGTTTGATGCGAGGAATCTACACTTAAAATAAATGTACAAGTCAGAAACTCACCTTTTATAAATGGTGATTGGGAATACATGTTCAATATGATCGCTTACTGCTGACTGTGAAGAGCAGAATAGAAGCATTTTTTCTCATTTAGTAAATGAAACATTTCATTGGATGCAAATTCAGAAAGATATGATCTAACAAAAATTTTCACAAGCTCTATTGTCCATATATTCCCATGTTTTCACTCCGCTTCCCCACATTTCTTTCCGAGGTGACCACAATCCTCCATTATTAATACGAAGCGGCATCCCGCGGGATCTTCATTCGGAATCATTGCCGGCGGCATCCGTCTCGCTAAGAAATGACCCGGCAAATTGCCCTTATTCCGGGACGTCTTTGGGGAATATGAGATTCGGGCCCGGCGTGTCGGGGAGGGTTCGTTTTCCGACGTCTATTTCCTGGACCACGGGGGTGTATAATTAAATTTACTTATTTCGTTACGATGGTATTGGCAACACTACCTGGCTATATGTCAGGAGTAAAAGTTAAATTGATTCGTTCGTTTTGACGCCAGAGTCACCGGTGAGGTCTGATTGAACGCGACACGTACCTACGATTGGGAGTTGGGGCAAGTGCTGTCGTGATGAAGGAAAAAAAAATTTTTCTTCCAGATATTTCGCCTATCTTTTATTAGTACTAATACCTCGCAAGGTTGTTCAAAATCTGAGGCTTTTCCAAGATATACTTAAAATATAAAGATGATATTTTGACAATTGAAGGACCTGTATGACATAAGATATATTGAAAGAGATCGAAATTTTTGTTCAAACGATACAACAGGGTCCTAAACCTAATTTTAAAGTTGTCGAAAGAAAAGCGAGTTCACATAAACTTCTTCATGATATTCCGAATTCTGTGATTTGGTTATACATTTCAATTTCACACAACCATGATGCTAGGAGCATAGAATATTCTATGCTCCTAGCATGATGGAACATTGCTGAATATCACCTCTCTCATTTGTGTTTGGATAAATTTAATCATCGAAACAACGTAGTTTTATAAAATATTTTGAAGAATGGGAGCTCTTTGCGCCCTTTGGGTAGGTACAAGGAAAATTCTTTGGTAACCATTTGGTTCCAATAATTGGATGAAATTCATGTAAGCAATTTCAAGAAACTCTTATAATTTACTATGAAGACGGTAGAATTGCGAGAAAAAAGTTAACTAAGACTGATACATCTCGAAAATCTTAGTTGTGCATTGAATTTTTCTAGGATTTAGTTTAACTTTGTTCGAATCATTCGACTTCGACAGTCAGGTTGTAATACAACTTTTACTTCTTCTTCAAAACCATAGAAATAAATTATCATTCAACTGCTCTGTGTAATGTTGAAGTGAAGAGTTGCATACACGCTGAGAGTAAAGGAGCATACAAATTGTTGTCACGTCATGTGTGCTCACGCGAGGAAATGGGAAGAAGATATGGAAAATATAGCTGCTTTTACAGTTGCTGGTGATTCTCATAGAAGCTCGCATAGAAGGGATTCGATTTACCAAATGAATCAACGAACAGAGGAAGTGGGGGAATTCCATAAATTAATTCAAGAATTATTGAATGAGCACCCAGATCGGTTTCAAATGTATGTCAGAATGACATTTCACAAAATATCAGACGTGATATCACGTGCGATCAGAAAATGTAAATTTGCGGAATATAGATCTTGCGTGCTATCAGTGTTATAACGTGACAGCAGATACAATGTTGCGAAAATTTTTCTACATTTTGATTCTGTATTAGTACAATCACCCAGTTCAGTTCTGATGATTTGGCTTCACTATTTATTATTGAAAGGTGTGTCTCCTCTCCTATGGTCTAAGTTCCATGTATTATCGTGGTTGCACATTTTTGGAAGATGACGTGATGTGACGTGACGTGATAACAATGTGTTTCCGCCTTAAGGGTGATTCGACAGGAGCGCAAGATTTGAATTGCCCGCCATGTTTGACAATCATAATGTCACATGATTATGACGTGACAGATCGAAAGTTGACAGATGGGAGTGAGTAATCTGGAGAATTACAGGAAAGAATAACGCGTCCTGATTGTCGAAATAATGCAGAAACGGAGAATGGCGAACGTTATCGTGCTATAATAACACAGTTTCTTGTGTCTCATTTGGAAGCTATTGATCTTGACGATATGTGGTTCTGAGTAGGACGATGCCACATTTTATTCCGCCCGTGAAACATTCACGATCTGGCACGAGTTTGCTGCTGGTCGTGTCAGACTACAATTGACCTCCACGCTCTTGCGATTTAACGCCTATAGACTTTTGTTTAATACAGAATTCCCAATAGTGTATTTTCCAAATCAATTAACATTTCAATACTTCAATACGACATGTTGCTGAAAAGTAATTCCTCTCCTGAATATTACAGTAATTATTTTTTGACGTTTCTCGAAACCAATTTCAGTAATTCATATACAGATATGGAAAATGTAGTTGGAAACACTGGATTTTCAGTACAAAATTCGAGCAGTCTTCTAGTCCAGTTGAACAGTGGAAGAATCGAAACCTCAGTGCGATTCGATATCGAATAAGCGGCTGGTCTAGTTTTATGGCCGTTTGTAGTGGGGATGCCAGAGCGCAACGATCTAGGATCTCGGATCGAATTAGATTAGAGGAAGGAATCACTGAATCAGTAACACTCCCAACGCGCGAAGCGATGGGTGTTATCATGTCCGTTGAAAATGAATACGACAATTTTATTCCACTCTTATCGGAGGAATTAATTTGCCTCAATGAATGACACAATAATAAACGAATTTATTGTCTCCGCAATTGATTGACCACCGAAATACCATTTTATTATTTGAATTTTCTCTTGAACAGTAAACATATTCACGCGGAATCTAATTTATCTTCAAACAGTATGGTCTATCTCATCCAAGTTCGGATTGCAACTGAATTCGATCTTCGATCCGCGAAGAGCAGCAGAGATCCAGGCATCCCCACTACGATCGAAACTGCTATTAAACTAGACCAGCCGCTTATTCGATATCGAATCGCACTGAGGTTTCTATTCTTCCACTGTTCAACTGGACTAGAAGACTGCTCGAATTTTGTACTGAAACCCCAGTGTTTCCAACTACATTTTCCATATCTGTATGTTCCAGCCAATCAGAACATTATAATAGTGGAAATAATCTACATACATTATTCCAGCGAGAATATTTCAATGTACATTGTTTTTATTGAATGACAACCACATGACAACAAATTTTCTTGATTTGACGCGTCTGTCGTAAATTTTTAAGAAATTCGTAAAATGAATCCCAAACGTTTTAGTGAATCGTCAGTCGATGATATAAATAATATAATCATTGAAAGAGCATGTTAGAATACCAAAATAAGCACCGCGTCGATTTGGAAACAATTCCATTTATTTTGCGACGAGAGGGGCTACAAATTGGAAGAGAAGACATCAACAACAAAACAAGCCGTTATTTTGAAAGACTATGGGTTCAATATGAAGAAACAGAATGGATAAGACAATGTGGAATAAAACCGCAAAATTAATGCAAGAGTTGTCCTACTACGACCAATTAAATAGAAGATTCGACCCATTCAACATTCAATGATATCGAATTCGAATCCACCAGATATGCTTAAAACACCAAGCGTGAGTTATTACATGAAGAGCTCTAAAAGAGGAAATAAAGTTCAGCAAGTTTGAGCAAAGGAGAAATCTTGGACATGATGAAACTCAACGGCGAAAACACACCGTCTGGCTTGCAGAAGTAATTGTATTTTTCATGTTCAAAACTTGCATCAAACAATGCATCCTTATTTGGATAACTCATTCTGTTTATAATCAGTCGATTATTATTAATTTGTTGAATAAAAATATAAAATCTTGAAAATGATTTCGATTGTAACGTCAGAGATTAACGTCAAAAAATAATCCATCGAATACCATACGAGAGTTCGATAAATTAGATAATAATTCTCCAGGCATTTTCTCAAACTTGTTGTCATTTGGCAATAGCCACTCGAGCCCTTCGGGCTCTCGTGTCAATCGCCTTGCAACAAGTTTTCTAAAATCTGTCGAATTATTTTCAATTTATTATCACTCTCCTGTGATATTACAACTGAATATTTTTTTGAGATTAATTGATTACCTTGATCGTTGGGACAAGGCAGTAGGAGAAAATCCAATGAGAAAAATGAGACGAATAGATTAAACTGTTTGGGAGATTTTTCTCTGATTATTATCACAGACGTTAAGGGGAAGTATCACCTTTTGAATCGTGGTAAATCTCCATTCAAAAAGTGGTCTCTTTATTTCACGAGTAACTACCCTAATTTAAGACGTAGAGACTTCTTTTTAAAATTTAAGTTGAAGAACGTCCCGAGGGCAAACTGTTTTCTTTCTGTCGATTTAATTTGTTCTTCAATTGAAAAAAAACAGGGCTATCGTTAGATCTCTGCAATATTTGGGTTATTGAATATGTTTTTCGTTTATCATGAGTACAAGCTATATTTTTGAACTAATTTTGAAAATTTTTGGAGTTTATAGAAGACTTAATTGCCGAGGGCAAATAGTTGCGATTTTCTCCAAAAAATGATGAATAACCGTCGAAAAAATATTATCAAGTGTAGTTTTCAAAACGCTGAAGTTCAACCTGTTTTTTTTTTAATTGAAAAACTCATTGAATCGAAAAAAAAGAAAACTATTTGCCCTCGGGACGTTCTTCAACTTCAATTAAAAAAAATCAAGTCTTTACGTAGTAAATTAGGGTAGTTACTCGTGAAATAAAGAGACCACTTTTTGAATGGAGATTTACCACGATTCAAAAGGTGATGCTTCGCCTTGAACTCATTCACAAATTAATTTCTATTCAATGTGATACCCTACTTACTTCCTATCACTTTCGTTAACCAGTTATTTTCATGTTTTCTCATGCAGTACACATTTTTTTTCTCCCTCGATTGTGAACTTGTTGCGAAAATATTTTCAGTGGTCAAGGTAGAAGGTTGTTGAATTCATCAACGAATCTTTCATTCCAAGATTATCCAAAGGGAATGTAATAATTATAGAGAGTGTAGTTCTGATGAACATCTATTTTCACGAACAATGCGATAAAATAGCAGCAAGAACATGAAGAATGTTTTATGAGAGGTAGGGGAAATACGTACAAAATGACATAGGGTTTTGTTTCAGAGGCATTCTTTCTATTGGTAAATCACAATAATGTCTTTTACCCTTTTTATACAAAATTTCATCAACATTCGTAAAATAAAAGTAACAAAAAATAAGATATTCTCAAAGAATTGAGATCAACGAAAATTCATTTTGTCCGTATGCTATGGACAAAATGACACATTCATATCGGACAAAATGACATACAGGCAACAGGCGACAAAACTACTGACAAAATTCGAAAATGGAACGCTTAGTTCTACTAGGAAGATTAGCACAAGACGCGTGAGCCCAATTCAAGAAATTTATGCAGCGTAACCATTCTTCTCCAGGCTTAGATCGGTATAAAAGGTCATTGCAATATATACCTACATGGACAGTCATCATCATCTCGAAAGTTGATTCGAATATTTTCTTCCTCGCTGTCCTCTTCAAATGATGCCTTAATGACTTTATTTGGAGAAGTTAATGGTCTATTTTTTTATGTGATGGCAATCATATTCGGCGAGGAAGTTAAAACTAAGGACGTTTGTAGAGTTTTTGGCTTACGTTTGCCTTGTCCACTTATATATCGTCCTTTAGGGACTGGAGAAATCTCCTCGACAGGAACAGCAAGAGATGAATAATCGTGCTGTTGTCCAGAAGAAACTGTTAATTCTGCTGAAATATTATCATTAGATACTATGGCCTGGGAACTTTGAAGCAGAAATTGTGTATTTGAATAGATCTCCAGAACGTTACATACAGGAAGTGAAAATGAAACGTCCTGCTGCTGTGTGGATGGTCCAGCTTTGGGAAGTGGTTCAGCTGTTGTTCGCTGGTTATAACGCCAACTTGTTTTATTCTGGTTGTAGCAAATATTTTTTTGAGGTTTTTGAACAGTAGATAGGCCCGACTCGTCAGCATTATAAATGCGATGTGGCCTGAAATTTACAGACTCCAGCCCATAAAGATCAAAAAAATTTTGTCTTGGGGCCGATTAAAAGCCTGAACACGAGCTGCGGAAGTAGCTTCTGGCTTGCGTAAAGAAATCTCTTCATTCCGTTTTATAAAACCTGCTAACCACTCTTGTCCCGCTTTTTTTTGTGGGTTGAATCTGTGGGAGTAAGCATTTCTTTCAGCAATCTCAAAACCTAATTCTTGAACCGATGTTCGTGTCAATCCGAATAACCGAGATTCTAGTAATTTCAAATGTTGAACCTTATACTTATTCATCATTGAATCCACAAAGCTTTTTTCATGTTAGATATCCTTTTTGCATTCATTCGATATGTTTCTTTTGTAATATCGCTTTATGGACAAAATGACATACCTATGTCATTTTGTCCGTTGAATGTATATGTCATTTTGTCCATATAGCGATATTACAAAAGAAACATATCGAATGAATGCAAAAAGAATATCTAACATGAAAAAAGCTTTGTGGATTCAACGATGAATAGTAAGGTTTGAAATGAATGCAACGAAAATGAAAAAAAATTGTGAAAACTCACCAATTATTGTAAAAATTTGGTGCAATGAAAAAAAACTCGTAACCTATCCAAACTTGTTATTACTCACAACGACTGAATGAACTAATTGAGCGCTTGTGCGTTTTCAGAGGTTGGAAGGAGCCACTCGGGTCACGTCATAAAGAATAACTCAAGTTATGGTGCCTATGTCATTTTGTCCATATATGTCATTTTGTACGTATTTCCCCTATGCTACTTACAAATGAACAAGAGAAAAATTTTGTTATTATAATGGCATCAGTTATGTTCGAAAACCAATTCACAGAAGCGATAAAAGAATTCCAATGAATCATGTAAAACTATTCTTCTTTTCCAAGATAAGGAACAGAAGTTCATAAACCAATGATGCAAATCTCCTCGAGAAACCTATCAAACTTCCATCCCAACAAGTTCGTTGTTCAATTCGACAAATACCACTCATCTATACCGTTCCATCGACTGCTCTCGTACAAAACCTTCTTTCGTTAACTCGACCATTATTCGGATAGCAGCCATGGTAAAACCAACTGCTTGAGCGATAGCACCTCCATCAGTTCCCCCATTTCACGGTGTTGGCGCGACCTCCGCTCCCAGCCTCGCGTTATCCAAACTTCTGTTCAGCATGCAGTCCAACCTTTTCCCGGCTGGAGATCCTGGAGCTCATGCATAATAATGAATTACATCCCGAGGGCAAATTAAAATTAAAGGTCCCGACTCTTCAAAACTTTACTATTTAGTGCAATGATTTTCCTATGCAGATTTGCTCGAGCAACACTTTATTATAAGAAAAGGCGGCTATTAAGCCGAATGAATTCATCCCGGTCTTACGGGAAAATTGGAGGTTGGATGGGCTGGTAAAAGTGCATATAGGGCTGTAGGAAGCTTTTGTGAATTCCTTCTCCGTTATTAGAATCAACAGGTCGAGTTTCATCATGAAAGGGCAAGGATTATCGCCAGGAATTAATGAGTTTCATGTAGGTGTACCATTTTCGTTTGTTCAGTGTTAACAATTTTTGTGTATGGTTGAGGAAGATAGCACTTCGTGAGTATCTACAATAACCATTGTTTTCAATTCATAAGGAAGAGTGTGATATTTCCAATGATTTGCATTCTGAAAAAAAATCCCATATCACATTGAACGGTTACTAAAATATTACAATGTTTCAATGCAACTGGAATGATGAGAAATTGAACAAAAACTGGAAGACTGCGAACTGCAAAGATAGGAGCCATTAGAAAAAAATATTCTTCTTCTGCAGCCTGTTGACGTCCACTCCTGGACATAGGCCCCTTCCATTCTTTTCCATATCGATCTCTGCGGGGTTTTCTGCATCCAGTTTCCCCCCGCTTGGCTTTGGATGTCATCTCGCCACCTTGCTTGGGGTCTTCCGGCACTACTCTTGGTTTGTCTAGGTCTCCATTGAAGAACCCACTGCCACTTGAGAAGAGCCACTCGTTTCACCACATCTACGACCCCTATTCTTTTTCTGATTTCATCATCAGAGGCTGACTCCTATCATTGTACGCTCTATCGCAAGCTGGCAGACTCGGAGTCGATTTACACTGTTTTTTGTTAGTATTAAAGTTTCAAACACATACGTAGCTACGGGCAAGATGCATGAGTCATAATTCTTTCTATTGAGGTTTATGACGATGCGTGGTTCCCAGAGAATGTAGCTGTCCAGGTCAAGCCGATACGTCTGGTGATTTCTGACGTCTGAATTTCCTTTCCCAGCTTGACGATGTGTCCTAGATACTTATCCCCTCTCCCCATTGTATGATCATCAATCGCACATTCTCTCTGACAGCGTGAGCGCCATCAAAGCCCTCAACTAGACACTGATAAAGTCTAGACTCGTCTGGAAATACCTCCAGGACCTTCTGGAGCTGGCAAAACACAACAAGGTCACTTTGATGTGGGTGACAGATCACAAGGGAATAGCGGGCAATGAAAAAGCAAACCAGTTAGCAAGACAAGCATCTGAAACGCCACTCACAGGGCCAGAACCTGTGCTTGGAATTAGCAAAAACCTATGCAGGACCCTGATTGGGAAGTGGACAAAACAAAGACACCAACAACACTGGGAACAGAGCGACGGGCAAACACACAGCATGGTAGGACACAAAAGCCAAACCTTGACAGCTGACTTTCTGAATCTGAACCGAACAAAGGCACATACTATAATAGTAGGTCTGCTGACAGGACACTGCGGCCTTAGGAATCATCTGAACACCTTGGGAATACTTAAAGAACCCGTGGATTGCAGACTTTGCGGTGAAGAAGAAGAAACAGCCCCTCACATCATCTTTGAATGCGACGCCCTAGGAAGAAGGCGTCACAGAACCTTCGGAGAGACCAGTCCGGAAACGGGCATGAATTCGAAAAACCTCATAAATAGGCTACTGAACCTGATAAAGGACACAAACCTATTCCCTTGAGGAACCACTAACGAAAGAGTGATACAATAGACCTAAGTTGTTCGCAGTGTCGTAGGGAGGCCAAGTGCTAAGCCAGTCTCTTGTTCGTCAGCCAATCAATCAATCAATCATGATGACCACTATATTGCTCGTACAAATGATATTAGTTTATCGAAGATTCATTTTCAGATCCACAGCTTGTGAATACTCTCCGAGTTCACGTGGCATTCTTCCTAGTTCGTCTGGATCCAGACAAACTAGGAATTATGTTACGACTTTGGATCTCCTCGTAAAGTTTTGTAAGGTTTGTTGTGAAATTCAAGAAAATTGCAAAAAACGACTACAATATTTCGGTACCTAAAATGTTCACATGAAAAAACCTTCACGATCTTCTTCTCCAAATTCAATCATTTGCTCCTTGCTATAGTCAAGGGCGTAGCCAGGAATAAATTGCGGGTGGGGTTTTGGAAATTT
Organism: Adalia decempunctata; assembly: GCA_951802165.1. NCBI lineage: Eukaryota > Metazoa > Arthropoda > Insecta > Coleoptera > Coccinellidae > Adalia > Adalia decempunctata. The sequence continues at coordinate 21,461,267 of OX637701.1, forward strand.
TGGCAATTGACTTTGTAATTGCCGGGAATTGTGAGGGCCGCTTTCTGTAGCAAGTATTTGTTGTTTTTAAGAATTCAATAATAATTTTCCTACTTCTGAAACAATATTCAACATAGATATTCCTGGTAAGGTTATTTTTCGAATATGCTTCAGAATTTAATTTTTATTCACAGAAACAAAAACTTAAAAAACAATTTTTATTTCCCAAACAATACTTACATGATGAATCAATATGAAATTAGTGTGGATGTGTGCTTTCATTGAAACTGAATACAGTTTTTTAATGTTTTATTCCAAAATAGTGCCAACAACATAAAAATAGATATTAAAAATGAAACAGTGAGAAAACTCAAACAATATTTTATTATGATATATTCCTTCAGTTAGAAACTTATCCGTTTTTTTTTCTAGCGAATTGGTCAACCACTTCATTTTCATAAATTTTCACACTATAATGAATATTCATGAGCGCCAACCCATTCAATCTAGTTTCACTAGAAGAATTGCGCAGGTAATTTTTAATTCTCCTGAAGCTGGAAAAACTTCTTTCTGGAGTAGCAGTAGATACTGGAATCGTAGCTAAAATTTGTAGCAGGATGTAGATGTTCGGATACATATTTTGATTGCACTCATCTAAGCATTCTAATGCCGATTTTGAAGTGGACTTCATTGACATTTTCCATATTTCAAATTCTGCTTTAATAACGCTTTTATTTTTTTCTAGGAGTAGTGAAGAATATATCGATATGGCGTCTTCTTATTCATATTCGCTGTTAAAATTCTGGGGTAGCAGACCATATAAGGCTGATATTAATTTTCGGTGTTTAGAAAATCTATCAGTTAATTGATTTTAAAATAAGTTCTTGTATCTAAGGCTGGAGCATTTGACCGGTTCTTCTGCCTGCTGACAATACGTGGCATCTGTAATGTACCTCCGTTTGCTTCTAGTAAACACTTGGTTTCGTCATGAAGCAGTTGACACTCATCAGGGTCAATTCTATAAGAACTGGTTAAAAATTAAAGGCACTTTAAAAAATTTTAACATATATCGGCTAAAATTAAGCGACTTCCGTTAATATTACAAAGCTTATGAAGCATACAGAATAGTGAAATGAAGTTAGCGGATAGTTTAATTTTTAACCATGCTTCAAAATTTAACAGTTGTTTACAGAATTGGCCCTATTATCCGCCTTATTTCTCAAAACCCGCAATGCAGAAAGCACAATTTCCATTTGGTGGAATGCTGTGATGAGATCAGTATTAACTGCCTGCAGTTGTTTGGAGAGTAACAGTGTATATAATATCACCCATATCGCTGATATGAATAGATAATTTTAACTAGAGTTTCGGAAATAAGTTGATTGAAGTGCAAAATGAAAGATTTATTCTGCAGCAAAAAAAAACTCCGAAACATTTCGACGAGGGGGAGGGGGGGTTGAACCCCCAAAACCCCCCATGGCTACGCCCTTGTGCTATACTATCTATGTTTTACAAAAAAAAATTGAACAGCTTCTTCTGGGTGTTGCAGTTTCTCTGTCAGTTAGAATAATTTACCAATTGATTATTGTGATGTTTCTGCATACTCACTACATCTCATTTCTATCCGACTGTGAAGCCGAGGGGTTTTTGCTTTGGGAAACCGACAAACCAGAAATGGTTGAAAAGTGTTGAAATGTGATATTATCATGGAAATAATTATAGAATCTTTCTCGCATCACAGTGGTTTTATTTCACGAAATATCTACTCAACTTATGAGAATCGATAGAAATGAGAAAATTAGTACCTACTTTGCTCTCCGTTTGATAATATGAAATAGAAAATTTATTCATCCTAGAGAAACGTTTCGGTATAAATGCAACAGAACAAATAGGAAGGGAGGAAGATATTCCTCCACCTACCTTTATTAAAATCATTTGGCAGACAGAAGTTCCGCATAATTGAATGTTGAATATAGAGGATAGCAACCCGGATATTCATATCTCTGGTAATCGCCAGAGGTAGTGACCCAATTCAAGTCCGACCCTATGGACTAAACTAAAGTAAAGGATTCGAGTAGATTTAATTCAATTCATATCGAAATAGCCAACATAATTGGCGTAGAACAAGGAGAGGGAAACAAACAAATATGGCAAATTGGTTATTACGGTGTAGATAACAAGTTTAAAATATATCCATATGGCGTTGCTAATTTTTGAGTGCAATATGGAGAAAACATAAGTTTTTTCTTATCCTAGTTGTCTAGAAAAAATCAGAATTCAATTTTCATGTTTCACGAGGATGTATTATGATATCTAGTTAGCCTAGACCAGTTCCATGCATAAACAAAATATGTACTGCGATACCATATCAACGAATTATAACATATTAGAATATAGAGTTCGACGTCCAAAAAGGAAACCAGAGTGAAGCAATAAATTAAAAAAGAGATGTCAACCGAAATTGTAAAAATCGAAAAATTGGAGTATCGAGCCATAATCAAGTAGGTACCTGTATTTAAAAGGGTTAAGAGGTGAGCAGATATGTTTAATACCCTTGGTGATCAATGTCCTTCGTATGCGACCTTGAAAAATTGGACTGCAAGCTTCAGAAGAGGTAAATTTTCCATTGAAGATGATGACCGATCGGGAAGGCCAGTTTCTGTGTCAGTCCCCGAAAATATCGATGCATTTCATGACATGATTTTATCAGACCGTCGAATTGGGCTAAAACGGATATCTGAGGCACCGAAAATTTCATACGAACGCGTTCATCATATAGTTCACGTCAATTTGGACATGAGAAAAATTTATTTCTGCAAAATGGATCCCCAAATGTTAGAATGTTGACCAAAAGCGTGCAAGGGTAGAAGCATCGCATTCGATCTGTGCTCGATTTGAAAACGAGGTAGACTTCTTAAACCGAATTGTTACCATTGTTTTGTTGTGATAAAAGCTGTGGAGGACTGGTTTGCAAAGCAAGAAGAAACATTTTTTTTTGAAAGGTCTAGAGACGTTGCAGGTTCGCTGTAATAAATGTATTCAATCAAGAGGAGAATATGTTGAGTAATAAAATATTTTTATATTGAAATTTTGTTTGGTTCTATAGTAGACTAAGAATTTTTCAATATATCCTCGTATTCAGGTTTCGAGTTTGAAACCAAATTAATAATTTCATGAAACTTTTTGTTTACAATAATTAAAACGTTATCAGGCAAGTGGACTATTATTTATTCTTCTGATTCTTCTAGATACAAATATTTACCAACGTTTCGGCAGCCTTCGTGACTTTATCAAGGCTGAAAAATTTTAAATCGTTATGAACATGACAAAAAAGTAAAATACAGCAGATAAAAATATTTCCTATACAACAACAATACAATCACACGAATCTGATTTTCTTCAGATAAAGAAATATATACGAAGGACAAAATTAACATACTAAAATAATATAAATCAATGTCCGTCAAAATTGTAAAACAAATTGTGCTTCATCCTTCGCTAATTATCTTCCTTATTCTTCATTTTTAATTACTATCTTCTACAACAAATATCAAACAAACAACAAAAACCCACCTCATTTGTCCTTTAAGAAGTCACAGATATCGTCAGTGTTCTAGGGTGTGACATGAATTGACTTGATGTGGACAGTTTTCGGAAATTTTCACAAACTATATTGTTCATCAGCGTAACCAAGAAAACAACAATTCGGGATGACATTTCATCAGAGGGGGGGACCCAACAACCAGAAACATTGGAGGCCACATGACGACTTATTCTTCTTCTTACTTGTGGATAATTGTTAATGATAAAATGTGGGTATGGGCATACATGTTATTACATTTTTAGGGGCAATAATAAATTGTTGTATATTATGCTTAAATTGTTAGTGTCTTCCCTGAAGTTAACTGTTTTGTTCAGAGTAATGTAAATCATCTCACTAACATTTCTTCGATAGTTATTATTTTCCCTATCAAGTATGGTTGTCTCATCCAATTTAAACTCATGTCCCTCTTCAAAGGCATGCACTGTCAAAGCTGTCTTGTCCTTGTTTTTTATGTTATTTACGTCATTTCTATGTTGCCTTAGTCTGTTTTTTAGGAGTTGTCTGGTCTGTCCAACATAAACCCTATCACAATTTATTACTACAAGGCACTTTATAGATCAATTCTGATTGAAGTTCCTTAGGAGTTTTGTCTTTAAGCGGTGTATAATACTTCCTTATTGTTACGGTGTTATAATATGCGCATTTACAATTCAACTGTTTGAAAATTCTCGCAATCTTATGTGATAGACCAGGAATGAACGGGAATCTACAATATTGTATCTCTTCACTATATACCTACACTGCGAACGTTAACCGAACTGTCAGCACTCCGAAGGTTCCTACTTCAGAATTAGATTTTTGTTGGTTATAATGCGTTTTATTAAAGATTTTGGGTAATTATTGTCAATTAGAATGTTACTGACTTTATTTATGTTACCAACATGAAACTTCATTTCGCTAAGTGAGAGTGCCTTATTCAACAAATTGTTTGCCACATTGATCTTCTGTGTGCTACTATGGTTGCTATAATAGTTTATTATCCTGTTTGAACTAATTTCCTTGGTGTACCAATCAGTTATTAGCCTGTTGTGTTTACACTTCCATGAAGACAGGTCTTGCATCTTTTCAACAGAACTTTTCGATTCAGATGAAAACACAAAAGCCGGGAGCTTTTGAGTGCTCGTTTGTCTACCATGAGAGTAGATTAATCTTGTGTGTAGATTCCGAGCAGATTTTCACTCGATAATTCAACGTAAAAACACTCTAGGAGTGATACATACAAAATCGGTATTGATAAGGAACATTGTGTTGGAAAGTTCATATTGGGAAAACTGAGAGGAGCATTCATAAATATTTTGCTTTGAAGATGTAGTCTCATCTGCTTGAGAACTTCGCAACAAATCAGTTAGATCTGAAGAGGAATTATTAGACCAGTTGAGATTTGGAAAACCGATCCCAACAGTTGCGGCAGACCAACGGAGAAAAAATATTGTTGTGTCTATAAATCTCTCCGATTTAATTTATACTCATTCTTCAGTGCCAGTAGCGACCAGTCGAAATTAAGGTGTCTGAAATCAGGTCAAATGACTGGCCTCTGTAACAGAAAGCAACTGAATAATAAATAAATCGAGCCCTGGCATGGGCTTTTCGCAATTTCGATTACCTGAACACGTTAAATTAGGGTAATTTGTCTTCCTTTTCTTTTCCTCTTGTTTCAAATGAAGACGTTCTCCCTTAAATTGCATTATCATCAGCTACGCTGCATTGTTCCGCCAACTATGTTTCTACGCTTACGTAGTTTTGATGTTGGTCTGATTCGGATTCTTGAACTTTCGCAACATCTAGAAATTCTTGGAGAATTTGGGTGATTTATGATCATACTGATAATGGAATAATCAATATCAACTCATTCTACCATGATACAGATTCGTTTTAGAATTCTATGCTGTATTATTTCTTAAAACTATGTAAATATCGAAAGGCTCACAGAGACATTTTGGTGAAGATGTTGGCAGTAACGACTATATTAATGAGATTAAAGAAGTTGATTTTTCGGTGGAGTGCATAGTTTGAAAGTTTTAAATAAAACGAACTTTTCATTGGATGACAGAAAGATCCAACATTATTTTTATGAGATAGTGCCGAAAGTTACAGCAAAAAGAACAAAAAACAATAATCTGATTGAAAATCTAATAATGATTAGGTTCTTTCCTTGCAGAGGCTTCACCATTCATATTTCGTGTTAATATACAGGGTGAGTCTTTGACTTGTACATATATTTTAACTGAAGATTCTTGAGGCCAAAAGAATCCTTTTTTCATTTTCCATTTTTCCGAATTCGGCTCTGTTAAAAAGATATAGCTATTTGAAAAAAAAATGTGCTAATTACGTCCCTGAAATGATACTGTGGAATTGATTCAAAGTTCATATTTCTCGATAGAAATTGACTTTATACATTTAGGTAATACTCAAGTACTAACCTTATTGGAATAAAAATGTTGCAAACACGATAATTTCAACAAAAACAGTTAGTTTCATCGGATTATATCTGCAACTACAAAGCTACATTTATTCCACCAAAATAAGTTCCTTCTTCGATTTGTTTGCAGATTAGTTTGTAAACACTAATAACTTGTTCATATTGTCCTCGAAATTCCCAAACAATATCATGAAGAAAGACTTTTCATTAAGATTTATTATTAAACAACCTAACCTAATTTGTATCGATTCTGTGAATTTTTGCACAGAAATTTCAAGAAGATGTTGTTAGCTTGCTGATATTTTCATTGCGTTTAAGAATTTTTCACGAAACATAATAGTATAAATCACGATACATTTGTGTACCGTGATATGAATTCTGCCGTTTCCATCATAAATCGACTTTGCCGCCAAATTTTACCACGCATGCGTAGAGCGAAAACCGAAGTATGGTTATCTGGAGGCCAACGTTGAACAATAACAAACCAGAGTCTCTGAACAAACTGTAAACATAATGTTCTGAATAATCTGAATACATTCAGTGACTTATTGTTCTAATGTGATTATTATGTGAAGTGAATTAATATAATCTCAAACGTGTCGAGTTTACAAAATTCCAAGAGGATGATGAGGAGATTATCAGGTATCGTATTATTTTTCATTAATTTCAATTTAATAAGTAGTTTGTATCGAGATTCATCATTCATATCCGAATTTTGTATTTCATCGACATTTAACTTCAATATGGACCGGTAACTATGAATTTCCAATAGAAACTGTGCGTATTAAATGCTCCTTGGTGTTCAATTTATTCTCCCACATTTGTGGTATTTTATTATTAAAATATCTCCACAAAATTGATGAATATTGTGACAACATTGTAAACTCGTTTAAAGACCAGAGAAGGAATAATATTCGATGATATTTAATTCAGTGACGCATTCAGATAATTCTTGAAATTTATGATTTTTTTCGTCAAATTTCTCCGGGTAGAATTGGAAATAACTCGAAAACGACGCGTTTTATTGAAAAAAAAATAGGAATACTTTTAGTTTATTAAATTCTTTCGAAAATATGAACCGTTTATCTTTTCAAAGTGGTTTTATGGTGTTTTAGCGTGTATTGATGAGTCGACTTCCCTGTAACTTTTATACTAGTAGAGATATTGAATAGGTTTCGATTGAGGAATATGCACCATGAATAGAGTAAAAACTCAACCTAAATTCAGTTCATTCGAAATAACGGTTCCGAAGATATAAACAGAAAAGTGTTTTCTTCATGGATTTTCGACACCCTGTATCTCCCAAACCAAACCGAATTTTGAAATGTGGTATAGGAAAAAAGTGTTTCGTTTGATGAGAGGAATCTACAGTTAAAATATATGTTCAAGTCAAAGACTCACCCTGTATATGAAAATGTTGATATATAAAATGTGAATTTTGTTAAAGTGAAAGTGTTTTCTTTTCAATTATAACTTATCTGACATTGTTCATCTCGGGTGGTGAGTGATGCGTTCGAAGCAGAAAGGAGGCTGGGAGGCTATAAATTTCTTGTAAGTGAAGGAAACGTATTGGGTTTCCTATTATTCCGCGTTCTTTTGTCCCTGGTTATTATTATATCGTTCGAAGTAAAAAGAAATTTAGAAGGCCTAACATAATAAGTTTGCCAATTGAATATCTGAACACAATGGGGAAACAGAATGAGTTCCGAGAAAAGTCAATACATTTCCCATTGTCGTCATTCTCTTTGAAGGACAATATTTCTCCAATAATGCTTTTCAGATTTATTCCGAAATGAAGGATTCCAAGTAGCAGTTCACTCGATTTGGCGAGTAAATGATATTTTCAGGTTCATATCTGGATTTTCGTGATAAATTTAATTTTTCGCATAAACAATTGTTCAGCACATCTATACACACATGGGACCATAATATGCATCCTTTCAGAGAATGTGGTAGAAACAGAAACAATTCGTTAAAATTAATCAATATGTTGAAATTATGTCCCTCTATTCTGAACGAAATGATTTCTTATATTGCTTTTTTAGTGGAGTTCTCAAGTGTTATCAGAGAAACATGCCTAAACAAAACTGAACGAAGACTTTGACTTTCAAAATAAAAAAGGATTTATCTAATCTCTTTCTTCGTATTTTTTCAAATAGCTCCTTCAAATGTTGGAGAACTAGCTGCCGCACTCTGTGAGTATTTTGTACCTGTCTACATAAATTTTCTAAATTGTATATTATTGTGTTGTATTTTATAGTAATTTAAATAACATCAGATAAACAAACTATGTTTTCTTCATTTTGGTATTCAAGCTATGCTTCGATATCACTTCATATGAATTATTTCCAATAAATGAATTTGTTTTCCGAAATTTTTATTCAGCGTCTACACTAACGTACGTACCATAAGTTTTGGCACAAATGTCAGAGATCAAGAAAGTGACAAAAATTATACATTCGTTTATTGTATTGTGATACACATACAGAGTGTAACAGCCAAATGGAATAAATTCGATAACGAATAAACGTGGGCGTGTTGGGAAAAACGCTCGGACACGTCGATTTGTAATTTTGAATACGCATATTTTTCAAGAAAATAATATTATACAGGGTGTTCCATGTGACCGTGGCCAATACCAACTTTCTTATTTCAAATGCAACCCCCTGTATATTATTTATTTTTTGGATTCTTCGGAAAATTCTAGACACAATTCATGCACAATGTCGTTACCTATCTTTAACTATTTCGGAAGTATTGTGTGTTTTCAGAGTTATTGCAAAAATCAACGTTTTAAATTAAAATAATTTTATTTCACAAATTCGGTACATTACACTTAAAACCTAATAAGTAATACTGATTATTTCCTAATTATTAAAAAAAAAACAAAAAAAAAATCATTAATGTCAATGTAGGAAATGTTCAAAATGCTCGCCGCGAACGTCTTGGCAACATGCTAATTTGGTGTAGAATTGTCTTCTAACGTTACTCAGTAATGGTTTTGGCTTACTTTCTTTATATCAAGAGGTAAATGGGAAATAAGTATTGAGTGTAATGTATCGAATTTGTGAAATAAAATAATTTTCATTTAAAATGTTAATTTTTGTAAAAAATCTGAAAACACTTAATATTTCCGAAAAAATTGAAAATAGGACATTGTACATGAATTATGTCTAGAATTTTCTTATGAATCCAAAAAATAAATAAATTACAGGGGGTTGCATCTGAAATAAGAAAGTTGGTATTGGCCACGGTCGCATGGTACACCCTATATAATTTTATTTTCTTGAAAAATATGCGCATTTAAAATTACAAATCGACGTGTCCGAGCGTTTTTCCTAACACCGCCTCATTTATTCGTTATCGAATTTATTCCATTTGGCTGTTACACTACATATAAACGTTTCAGAATCAACAAGACTGTCAATTCAAATTAAATGAAGATGGCAATTATCTTCCACATAGCGCAACTTTCTGTGAACACTTAGTATCATGTTCTGCACCGTATCTAGATCGATTTCCCGGATCTCCTGTATATTCGTCGAATTTCCGTTTCATTTTGGGCTTCCCGTACTCCATCGTAACTATTTCGCGATAAGAGAGCCGAAAAATCTTCTATGGGTCGAGCCTGTGGATGCCCTTTCGCGAAACAAATAGTTCATTTTGGTCGGCTAGCCAATCTTGGGCTTCTCTTGCATACTGTCTGGACGCAAGGTCTGGCCAGAACCTAATATCGTCCCCAGCGGGTTCTGCTCCAATAAAATTAACTAGCGATATAGTTAGATGCCCTATATTGACGTGCTAGTTTACTAAGCGATGTACCAACCTTTCCTGCTTTTCTTACCAGTCTTACGGTCCTTGGTTGGGCAAAAATTCTAAGTCTTCCACTTTTTGCAAGGTTAATACAAGGAATACCTTGCCCACATCTAGCGATTGTCCGATATTGTGCGTATTATCTCGGCTTTATCGACTCTCCCAACTAAGTTTTTTTTGTAAGCCATATCGTCTTAACCACTTAACTGAAGTGTTAGAGTGAAGTCAAGGTTACAAACAAACTTTTATTTCAATAGCAACCCATTGTCTTCTTCTCACCACTACTATATTGGTCTACGAAATTTGTGCCGAAACTTATGAGACATACGTTGAAACAAGTAAATTATTCCTTTTATGCTCAAAATCAGAACTATCTGAGTTCTGGTGCAGATAGTGGGAACAAGAACAGAAGCACTTCATATAAATATGGATTCGAGCTCATATATGGATATATGGGTTGATAAACAGACGACGAATAGGAATACCTACTACGTTACCTTGTTCATAAACCAATGTTTATTTTCCATTAGAAAGCGATTCCTTTGAACCACCCGCTTAGATGGTACACACAAGAAAATTCGCCCCCGGTTATAATTAAGGGTTTTGTGATAATTATTGAGGGCTCCCAAACTTTGCACTGCTTAATACGTGTTGTACAAAGCCAATTATAAAAATCTTTTGTTAAATCTGTCAGAGAAATTAATGTTGCTCAACGCTAACCTGCTCGGTTCGATTAGGAGGTCTCTTCTTGTAAACGGGAAATCCTCCAGGTTACGCTTTGTGTTAAGAAAGGATGAATAGGTTCAGACAGACCGCCGGAATGATTTAAAGTTCTGGGATTGAAAACTTCTTGTTTTGAAGTTTTTGATGAGCTTCCCATTTTTCTTCCATCAAAATAATGAATCGAGACATTAGTGGAAACGCATCCGTCAATTTATGAACGATAGAATACGGTATCAGATTAACGAGGGCATTTTGGATAAGAAGGCATTTAGGACCGGATTCAACTCCAAATCTAGAGTTTCACCTACAACCACAGGCATTTTTAGTTTCTGTCAGAGGTTGTACCACGACCAATGACCTCTCCGAGCTGTATATGTTGCTGTTATATTTATTCCACCCACCAGGAACTGAAAACCAGAAAATTAAGGAACAATATGAGAGTAGAGGTCAGACTGTGCCGGAATCTCATAAATATCGTAGGTATATGCCGAGGATGAACATCACCAACTCACTCATATCCCTGGCGACATTGTTAGACATATAAGTTTTACTTTTCAGACACGTCGTGATTCTATTGTTGTAAAACGTACGTCGCAAACGATTTCGGCGTCGTGACATGTGACTGGGTCCCCCATGAGATTAAATCATCGGAGTCCTAGCCGGTGAGTGCTGCCAGGAATTATCTGGAGAACAATATTTTTCCTTCCTTCACGTTATTTTCTTGTGTACGGAAATCATTTCTTTTCATTCGTATCGCGGTCCTCTTCTTTGACCCCTGCAATTCCGCAAGGGTTTATTCGATGTTTGACCTAGTGGGGACCATTCTTTTCTCGGAAAAAATATCATGGATCGGTGAATGACATTTTCCTCCTTTCCAGGGATGAATTTGATTGAGGAATATATCTCGCCGTAGGTGTGAGGGAGTAACACGAAACAGAAGTTTGGAAAATTCCCGATTACAGGGATATTCTTTCCATAAATCCTTGTTTCTTTTACGCATCAGATTTATATGCAATCTCAACAAACTAAAATGATTATTACGAAAGATCATCTTAGCGGAAGCATGGAATTTTGTGAAGGGAAATTTCAGTTGAATTCATTTTGAATAGGAGAAGTTCTTCAGTCTTCAGTCTTCAGTCTTCAGTCTTCAGTCTTCAGTCTTCAGTCTTCAGTATTCAGTTTTCAGACTTCAGTCTTCAGTTTTCAGTCTTCAGTCTTCAGTATTCAGTTTTCAGTCTTCAGACTTCAGTCTTCAGTTTTCAGTCTTCAGTTTTCAGTCTTCAGTCTTCAGTTTTCAGTCTTCAATCTTCAGTCTTCAGTCTTTAGTCATTAGTCTTTAGTCTTCAGTCATTAGTCATTGGTTTTTAGTCTTCAGTCTCCAACAAATTTTGGAACTCAAATTACTCTCAGTTTTTCATTTCAAATCGACATTTTCATAAGAGTTTTCTCTTCCAACAGAATGCACATGTTCAGCTATACTCATAACTCAATAAAATAAGCATTATTTCTGTTCCTAATCTCGACAAGCGGTCATAAAATGATATCTCATCAGACGCATTTCGATTCGGGCCAGATGAAGTTGAATTGGAATTATTCAACAGACTTCGTTAAACTTTGGGTAGTGGGCGTCGGATGTTATAAGAAATTCAAGGTGAATGTATAGGCGGGGTAAGGATTTTAATAACGGATCATTACAGATTTGCTCTAACAAGAATATTATAAAAGGTTCGGGATTGTTCTTTATGGCATTCGAGGAATATTCAGGAATGGTCAGTTTTTAGCTTTTAATTATGCAGTTCAATTATACATCCACAAGTATCGATGAAATTCAAATCCTTAGTTATTTGAAATAATCGGAATTGTGATTTCGTCGCGATGTTTTTCGAATTCTGAGCCGCAAATTCACAAAGATTCACAGAGTTAAGTGTAAGAGTAGTCCTAGACTGAACTTCGCTTCAGTTTGGAAACTAACATCTTTAGAATGATTGTATCATTTTCTATTGAAAATGATACAATCATTATTATACAGACATTCTTCATCATCGGTCTCCCGGTCTCAGCTCGAGCTGGTATTTCTTCTATGAACCAGTGAAAAAACATTTCAGTTCCTCCCAATAGTTCAGGAATTTCCGCACGATGTGACAGCCTGCTGTGCATATCCCGCGATCCTCTGGGATATTTCGATCTTCTGAAGATTTTTCTTAAATGATTTGGACATGACTCCCTCAGCTGAAATCACCAATGGTATAATAGTGACTTTCGACAATTGCCACATATTCTTCAGTTTTATTGCCAAGTTCTCGTACTTTTTTTCCGACTCCGTTCTTCCGATGTTATGAGTCAATGGTACTGCCACATCAATTATCACCCCATACTTCTGATCCTTCTCAATGAATACAAGGTCCGGTCTATTGTAGTCCACTGATCTATCTGTTGTTATGGGTCTGTCCCAATAGAGAACCGCTGTGTCCGTTTCCAACACTGCTGCAGGTTGATACTTATAATATGTCGGACAAATATCCAAAAAACCATGTCTAAGAGCTAACTGTTGGTGAACAATTTTTGCCACTTGGTTGTGTCGTCCCAGATATGCGTTGTCGGCAAGAACTCGACAACCGGCGATTATATGTTCAATAGACTCGCCAACTGCTCCGCACTTCCTGCATTTGTCCTCCACGTTCAGCTTCAAACAGTGCTTCTCATAGTTGCGAGTTCTTATAACTCGGTCTTGGATAGCCGTCAGGAATCCCTCAGTTTCAGGATACAATTGTCCCGCATTCAACCACGACAAGGAAGCTAATTTATCGACATTTTTCCTTTCAAGGTGTTTGGGGAATCTACCATGCAGAGCTTGTTCCCGCCATATACTTTTATCTTCGCTTCTGGTGGTGATATCGAATGTCAGTTCTCTGTGTTGTAGGTTCAGAGGTGTGTATCCCTAATCCTCTGTTGTCACCAATTTCATTAGGCTATCTTCAGACTCGAGCAGTCGCTGCCTCAAGTTTTTCTCCTGGGTTCTGCAGAGTTTAAAGATGTTCAACAGACCTCGTCCGCCATCTCTTCTGGGTAGATAAAGCCTTTTCACCGATGCATTGGTGTGCAGACATCGAAACTTTGTCATTAGGCGACGGGTGAGTCGGTCCAACTCATTCAGATCAGCATCTGACCACTTCAAGACGCTGAAAGTGTAGGTCAGAGCAGGCGTAGCCCATGAGTTCAAGGATTCGATCTGGTTTTTGGCGGACAGCTTGGTGTTGAGAACCTTGGTCACCCGGCTTTTATATTTCGCAGTGAACTCAGCCTTCAAACGGGTGTGGTCAATCCGTTGATTTTGAGGAATACCCAGATACTTGTAGGTCTCTTCTGGCAACATACTGTGGATGTCCTGAAATTGTTCCTGGGTGTTCTCCATTTTACCCTTCCTGATGTTGACCATGGCGCATTTATCGAGGCCAAAAGACATGTCAATGCCTTTGCTGAAGGAGCTCACTATATCTATCAGCGAGTGAAGTTGTTTTTGGTTCTCGCCGAATAGTTTCAGGTCATCTATATACAATAAATGGGACAGTTTTCGCGGCTTCCTCATTGCTGGTCTGTACCCTATGTTAGTGTTCTTCAAAAGAGTAGACAGAGGATTCAGTGCCATACAAAACCACATCGGTGACAGGGCATCTCCCTGAAATATCCCCCTCGATATTCTTACGGTTCCAGCATCGATGTTATTTATCAGAATATTCGTTCTCCATGTACTCATAAGATGTTGGAGCACGGCTTTTATTTTCGGGCAGATCTTATAAATCTCCAGTACTTTCACAAGCCAATCGTGGGGCACCGTATCGAAGGCCTTCTGATAGTCGATATAACAAATGCTTAAATTCCTCCTTCTCGCTTGGGCTTGCTTTAGCACTACAGCGTCTATGGTGAGTTGATGTTTGCATCCTGCAGATCCTCGAGAGCAGCCCTTCTGTTCTTCTTCCAGAATATTATTGGCTTCACAATGACGATATATCGCATTATTTACAAGCGACGTGAACAGCTTGTACAGCACTGAGAAACACGTTATTGGTCTGTAGTTTTCTGGATTGTTGTGGTCTCCTTTTTTGTGGAGCATGTAGGTATTGCCTTGAGTGAGGAAAGCTGGTATTTTGAAGGGGTCTTCTAGCGCCTCTGAAAAACATCTAGCCAAAATTGGGAAACATGCTGGAAACTGTTTAACCCAGAAGTTCTGAAGTCGATCGGGTCCTGGCGCTTTCCAGTTACTAGTGTTTTTGATAATGTTGGAAATTTCCTCGACTGTGAAAATATCAGTCCTCATTTCAACGATTTCGGATGCATGGTGTTCGATGTCCCTCAGCCAGCTAGTATTTCTATGAAATTGACCACTCTCCGACCATAAAGAACTCCAATATTGCCGAAATTCGTCATTGCTGATATACAGACATTATTATTATTATTATTAAAGTTATACCCTTATGTCATTTGAAAACGATAAACGTTACACAGTTTTGACTGAAATACTCATCTGGAAAGAAAAAAGTGTTATTAATTTTTGGCACGAAACGTGAATAGTCTCGTCTTCATTTACATTCGTCTTGTAATAACAGGAATAACTCGATTCAAAAATTAGTTGCATCGGGTGTTCAGGCTCAGTACCCACACAAGGAAAAGGGGACATAAATTCGTATTTTTTTCTGGGTCGCAGATCGATCCAAGAAAGCAATGGGCTATTTTTCTCCCCCCGACACTGATGACCACAGATAAAGCGTCCCATCCTATTCTCACATACACACTAAGTACCCCTAGCAACGCCCACTGTTTTCCGCCCATGCTTGGAGCGCAACGCGCCCTGATCCGTTTAGAGCCCTCTCGCGATCGCAGGTGCAATTTATCGCTCTCCAAAGATCCGAATTCGAGATTTATGCGGGCCATCTGAGAAACTATTGCCTATACTTTTTATAAGGCGTATATGCCCGAGATATCGCAGATTTATATCGCAAATTGCTGGCATCTATCGGACGTCGTCGGGTATTACTTAGACGGAATATCCAACGGTCAACAGCAGGTTTCGGGCATCAATAACCGATAATATCGATATGAGGATTGGACGGACGTGATGCTGAACGCATTTTTATCCGGTGGAAATTTTCGCAGTTGAGTATATTTATTCACTGAGATTTCCTAGAGGGTGTAGAACTTTGTTTTGTAACGGTAAAGATGCAATAATCTGTATTTCCTTTGTTTGAAGCTTAGACCATAGAAAGAGGAGACACACCTTTCAATAATAAATAGTGAAGCCAAGTTTAAAAATCATCAGAACTGAACTGGGTGATTGTAATACTACGGAATCAAAATGTAGTAGAAATGTTTGCAACGTTGTGACGTTCGTTGAATTTTCTAATAAATAAACTCTCAATCAAAATGAAAAGTTTCTTAGATTGAAACTCATTCACTCATTTGTGCGTGAATGTCAGAAACGAGTATTGGTTTCTTCAACTATTGTGCATTCTTCACATTACATATACTTAAGTATATGTAAATGTTCGCGAAACGGATCGATCTTTTTGCCCCAGATTAATGTATAAAAACGTTTGGCAATACGGTTTTTTGAATCTATGTCCAGTTCATTCATTAATTACGTGCCGCCATCTTTATTCTATGAAATTTCTGACAATTCGAACAGTGTTGTCAACAAGATTTTGAGCTTCATTGTATGTTAAAAGCGTTATTTGGATTTATTTTTGAATATCTCCAGCTAAATACGATAAGAAAATGGTTCGTAATTGTCTCGTGTGTGGTAAATTGGACTATTTGAATCCTAACTTGAATTTGCACAGGTATGTTCTAATCTTTTCATATTTAGTATCAGAGGCGTAGATTTTTAGAATTTCACTTTTCAGATTCCATTCTGATATTGAGAAGAGGAACATCTGGTTCTCAATCCTGAATATTACTTGATGATCTTTCTCAGAAACTGTTTGTATGTTCCGAACACTTTGAGCTAAAAGATTTCGTTATTCCAGTGCATGGTACCAGATATCTCAAAAATGATGCCAATCCCCTTCTTGCCAGACCAATCTTCGAACTTTCGTCCTTAAGGTAAGTTTCTGGGGATTTCCAGAGAAAGAACCAAAATATTGAAATCAAATATTAGCCATTTCACCAAAAAAATCATCATTGTGCCGGTACTCTGGAAACTCAACAGAGGGATGGATCAGATATAAGCATGTCACATATGATAAATTCGATAAATTGATAAGTATCCCAGTATCTGTTCTCCTACCGGCAGGTGGAATGGTTGTAATTTTTGTTGCATTAGTGATTAATTATATCTGGTGTACCTAATCTGTTTTGCAGAGTTGAAAAAATTGAGCCAGTGGAGAAATGAGATTCATCTTCCCGTTTCAATGAGGCACCATCTTCTTCTAAAATTAGAAGAATAAGGTGAATATTTCATCTCAAATCTCTTAAATTCCATTAACTCTGACAACTAAGTCATGATCATATCAAAAAATCTTCCCTTCTTTTCAGGCATTCATTACTTCAGGAGTTGCAAGAGATTCATTTCAAAGAATGTAAAAAGATCCAAGCAAGCAGGAGTACAACGTACAACCCATCATTGAGAGCCTTTGCATAAACATTGGCACCTTTTTTCCCCAAGAATACAATTCTGTGAGAAAAACATTTATCAATAGCCCTCCCCTTTTAGAAACTATCTCAAAGTATAGATCCAGTCCAGGTATCATAAAAGAAGCATTGACTGCTCTGGTCCAAAGACAAGAAGAAGTTTCATATCCCTGGTACTGGTAGAAGATTCTCAGGATATGTTAATATTGGTACCAACTTGGATTCTGCCTTCCAAATAGAACTATGACTATCGAATGTATATATGGCTTTGAGAGGAGCAGTTAACAACAAATGGAACTGTTTTCAATATCAATGTTTATTTTAATATCGCATTCAGTAGATTTACTATGGTTTTATGATTGTACTATGTTCTTCTTCATGATGTGGATAGTGGATGAATAAATGAGGTTCATTTTCTTCAAGGAATTATGCTGAATTTTGTGAATAAATAAAGAAGGCATGAATTATTGTTGCTTTTTTCATACTGAACGCCGTTCATAGGCATATAATGTACGCTCGGCAATTCGCCGCCCCGTAGATTTTCATCTCGAATATTGATGACTCGGTTTGATGCTTTTTGCAGCCATTACTTATCATATCATATTTGTAATAACGTGATAAAATACCTCAATTTATTATAAAATCTCGTGAAGAGGAAAATCTGATTCCTTCACATGAATTTACACATTTTTGTGGTCAGTTTCAGCATTTAATGAATCGTGTAGTTTATTTTATATACCTTAATTGACTTCTTGAAGAATCAATTGTTTTTCTATAATTTTTCATACTTATTTTCACTATTTCCGAGTAATATAAAAAAGCTACGCATTTTGGTATGTTCAATAATTCATTTGCATCAACTACGAATCTTCAAATATATTTATAGTACAAAATAATTTCACATTTCTATAAACCGCCCTCGTACCAATATTGAAAGAATTCGCCATAAAAAGATTATTAACTCGTTATTTTATTTCCATTCTTCAAAATCAATAACTCCACGCCACTGGATTTTTCAAAGTTAGATTCTGCAATGTTGCCACATAAATGTAAAATGATATTGCTATGCTTTATGCTATCTTCGTCCCACTCATTGAAATCTGACTGAATTTTGGCTTCATCAATTCCCGAATTTATGAATGAGATGCTGTGTCTCCTCTTTCTATGGTCTAAGGTTTGAAGTCAATTTTATAATGGTGGGTTGCTTTGTTCTGTTCCACTCTTCACTGTGTATTGACTATTTTCATTTGTTTTTTAGTAATTTTGTTCCATCATTCTTGTTTCAAAATTTTATTATGACTCCGAAACTGTCGTCCGATTTGAGCAAAATTGAAGATTCTATATAAGGAGTTGTTACTAATTCAAAGCCTTCATTCTTTTGGGATGTTTCGAAGAGTGATACGTCAAGGCTTGGAACCTCAAATTTGAATGTCTGAAATTATATTAATAACGGCAGCCATTACTGTCATGTATCGGATGAAGAAAATGTTTGATTTTGGGAGAGATCTGGGCCACATTTTTCTGGATCCAATTAAAGGAATGAACAGCTTAGATGCTGCATTGATCTGAACAAATCCACCAAAATCCACTCGTATTTCACAGTGAAGGTTCCACTGCAATTCTGGTACAATTCTCCCAAGAATCATTAGCAGACCTGCGGAATTAATCGTAAGGTTGCAGGGTGAAACATAACTCATTTATCGACATTTAAAATCACCCCGAATTCCATGATTGTGGTTTGAAATGCTTGCAAACGTGTAATAAATCTGGAAACCGCAGCCCGGTTACCTTGCTCCGGGCAATTTATTCCTAGCAGTGTGTTGCTGCCTCGTATGTTTCTACCTTTACCTATCTGCTTAATTTGCAGTCATTTCTCGTTTGATATATTTTCGGACGTAAAATTCGGTTCTGTTGCCGATGGCACGGCGAAATGGATTTCCCCGTAATTGTGAAATACGGGCCTTGACCGAGCTGAAAGCAATTTTTGGTATGCCACATTCGGGCTGCATTCCTATATAATTCGTTACTGCGTTTTTGTACATTTTTCCGGCAGCATATGACTAGTTGGTCCATCGAATTCCATATCTGAATAATTTCAATTCATGATAGAATACCCACAGAAATAATTCTTATTTCGGTACGAGTGGGCTAGCTGATTCATCTTGTAGGTAGATTCACCTTCTAAGTAGATTCATTTTGAAGACATATAAACCTTTCGCTTTTATCAGTTTATTCAAGGAAAACTTTGGCCACTCCAAAAAGGAATACTTTTAATACTACTGAACATTAATCCACCTTCATAGTAGATTCGAATTTCAGGTAATTCGAGAGAAATCGTTATGTTTCAGGACATGGGGTTGGAGTTGATGAGAATGTTTTCTATAGATAAAAAGGATAAAACTAATAATGTATGTCACCTTTAAGACATCATACTAATGTATAGTCATCGAGATAAACATGAAATAAACCAAATACAATTATTGGAAAGCAAAAATGAGAAGAGGACAATGGTTGACAACATTGATGAAAGAAAACAGAATAGAATTAGCATACTTAAATAATTGAATACAACAATAATCTAATTTTTTTTCTGAAATTGCTTTTTTTCAATTGCCTCATAATGCAAGAGTAGGTGATTATCAAATTTCATTCCGGTCATATTTTGTAGTTTTATGCTTGGGAATGTAATTATGAAACTGAGAACAAGTTTTGAGATACTTCAAATTCAGGGGAACATAAACGTTATGTAAATAGAAGGAAAAGTTAATATTTCATTTTCCGTGTATGAAGGGCGGCAAGAGTCTCGAGGTCTCATGGTTAAATATGAGACAAAGTACCTATTTTCTATGCGCAACAAAAACGCGTCAAGTATCTGTTGATGTTCCCCATATAAAACCATGTTATAGCAAAGGTGACTATAAACATTGCTGAAATACACCATAATGATGAAATTCCATGAGAATGAACTATTAAGGTGGGAAAAAGCAAATTAGGATATAACCATTGAGTTTAAATATACATAGAGACACAGCCCAGTTCAACGATTTGAAGCTTAATTTTGTGTAGTTCCTTCACCGGTTCATAGATGAATAGATGTGTTTCAGAGAAGCGAAAATTTTTACTCCCGCATCTGGCGGTGAGTAGCTGAACTATAAGGCACTATTTCCGAAGCCGAATGCGATGACGATCAGGACCGGCATATGGAAATGTGGGAGGTTCAGTATTTCATCACCTGATTTTTTTCATGCAATAAAACGACAATTATTCTTGATCTTTCATGAATATAAAATCCTGATGTATGAAAAAATAAATGCATGCAATTTTTTTTTTCATTCACAAGTATTTACAAATAGATTTTCTATGAATTTTTAAAAATATTTAATTTTTTATAAACAGCGGGATGCTTCTGTGTCGAGATTCCTTCGTTTTTTTTCTGTCCCCTGTACAGCTTCACTCTAATCGTTGTCTAAACAAATGAATCCTGTGCTTTTCAAATTTTGGAGTGAACGGAGAGTTCCAATCTTCTATAAATTAATTTGTTTTTAATTTTCCTAAAATATACCTTTCAAGTCATATCTCTTCTGATTTTGTGACCATAATTTTCTTGATGACCAACAGCGCTTTCCTCATCAAATGTTTGAAATCGGTTGAGGGAATTCTCAAATGTATCCGATTTCGATTTGCAATATATATCCAATCATTACCAAGCTTATTCAAATCATCAATGAAGAGTGCTTTTTCGCACTTTCCGCATTTATTTTTTTTTTTGACGATGTTCCTCATCAAATACCCCAAGAAACCTGCGATTAAGTTGGATTCTAGGGTATTTAGGGGTTCAATTAACTCTTTATCCCTTATATACCCTCACTAGGCTCACGGTTGCCCGAATCCGCAGAAGAAATGGTCGAATCTGTCCAATCAACCACATCAATGTGCCTACTTTCAGATTCTCCCATTGTACACATCAGATCGAAATCATTGTCGTCTTGGCAGTTAGAATCATCGGAACATTTTTCAAGACAACCAGTCATGACCGACTGCAACCCAAATCTGAAGCATCGAGCTGAGGGGTTTGGATAATACCCCTACGCTGTCTTATTTTGGAGAATGAATTCTCGATTGGGTCTTGGTTGAGCCGACTTTTTATCAAATATGGAAATGTTTCCTTCGTCTCCTCGCACAATTGAAGGATGCTACTGATGGTTTGTATCAAATCGTTGAAACAATAGGGAATATTTTTCCCAACTGTCCAAGACTTAATGAATTCAATTGATTCCGTCAGAGTTTGTATTGCTGATGGCTGATAATTTCCCTCAAATTTTCCATTCGAATTGAGGCAGTCGAAAAGATCATTCATTTTCAGAATGAACTGAGCAGTTGAATTGGCACTTCTCGACCTCAGCTCACCAGTAGCAATGACTGTTCTCATAGCTGATGAAAATCTGCGTGGCCAATTTAACCTTCATTTTCTGGAAGGCGTTTGGATTTATGAGGTTTTCAGTTATCTTCAAGAGAGTACGAGAAAGACAAATTCTTTTCATCGATTAAGTACGTTTCTTTTATGTCCCTCCAAGAAACATTTTCATCCCTCATTTCCTACCTGAGAACACTCCTTTGGAGAAATTCATGGCTAATAGTTCATCATTATTGAATCACACCGCGTGCCTACGATTCATAGAACTAGAGGAAAATAAATCTCCTACAGATTTCGATAAATGGGTAGTGACAAAATGTATCGGACGAATATAGTTCCTTTAGTAGCTACTATGTGCCGCCACTTAAGTTGGCAAATTGGCAAGTAAACTGCCAAAAATTTGTGCATCAAATCAATGAACGGGGTTGTGTCTCTATGTATATTTAAACTCAATGATATAACTACTGATTTTATTAAACATGTGGTCAACAACTCATTGTCCCCGTGAACTTCCAGAAAACTGACACACTCCGAGTACATGAGGCTGCAGCTCGAAAAGTTCACACTGAAATCAGGACCATCCCTCATCTGAAATTTGATGATCTTGGTTTTACCCTAATTCACTATCATGGAGTTCTCTCGGTACCAGACAATAAAGCTCCCGATAAGTGACCCGCAAAACCCTCTCAGTTCATCACGATTACGATCCCTAATTTCCAAGAATGTGTCATCAGCAAAGAGAATCACAATGCAAGCCGCAATACATTGAACAAGCTCGTCAATAAACAATTAAAAAAGAAGTTGCCCCAGGACTGAACCTTGAGGAACACCAAATTCAGTAAAATATCTTTGGGAATGGGAGTCACCCAGCTTGACCATCACAGACCGGTCCGAGTGAAAACTGCGAATCCAATCGAGGAATACTCCTCAAGAACACATTTGGTACATTTTCTCAACAAGAAACTCAGGTTAAAGGCAATCAAATGAGCAGGTTGAATCAAAAAATTATTCCATCAATTTATCCCATCATCTAACGAAGAGTAAATGAATTCCAGAAATTCGCAGCGGGCACTTTGAGTGGATGCACCAGTCGGGTTCAGAGAATGCTCCTATTAATAAAACTAAAATGATTGTAATCACATAAATCACTTTCCAGATTCCATGAATTTAATTTAGTTAGTTACATTTGTTGAATGAATTTAAATATTTATTCGGGTGTAATGACTATTGGCAAAAAGGAAACTTCCTCCAATGGCCGGTAGCTCAAACAAAATAGTCCGAGGCGTATTGTTATTGCGGTCTACTTGCCTCAAACATTGGCAATTTTTGTTACGGGCACAAAATTCCCAAATTTTAAGTTTTATGAAGCAGTAAAAAGTTCAGATTAGAGTTTTTTTATATGGCGATAAAACATAAAGACCAAATAATCAAAATACATGTTTATAACAAGCGATTGCAGTTATAAGTAAAAAACTTTTTAATTCAACCCTTGATCTACGAATATTCCACCCACACAAATCCCTCGGAATCGAGAGAATTAAAATTCCCCGATGGATCGAATCTGAATAATCGAGACGAAAAAAGTTCGGGAACATCTCCAAACAAACAATTCATGATAATCACGTCAAATTATGCCGGGAATAATCTTACATTCTTTGAACACAATAAGGGACTCATCCGAGTTCAAGTCACGAACTGCTAACTCAGTTGCTTAAATTCCCCAATAGACAGCAATTACTCTTGTCTGGATTTTCTTTTCGATTTCGACATGGAATGGACAAGGTTCTGAGTTAAGTGAAGATCCTGTAGTCGCGATCGTTCCTGGAAAAGGTCCAGAGTTCTTCCCCGTCTCGTCCTGCTTGTAGAAACCCCACTTATCGTTCGGAATATTCGACCAAGAAGTGAGACCGGAGATTTTATCTCACGGGTGGCTTTTTTTGTCTTTGTCAACTATTGGCTTCTGGATCGATCGGTTTATTTTTGGGAAGTGTTGATTTAGGGGTGAAATATCTTGTTAGGACAAGATCATGGCGTTATTCGAGATGCCTCACTTCGGAATCGCTCGTTTCATATTGCGGACCACTCACTTTATAGCATTCTCTGAAGAAGGAAAAGTTTGTATCACAATTCATTGATGCGCAATAGACGAGGAAAAAAGAATAACAAGAAAATGTCTAAAATTGTCAATGAAACAGTATCTGGATGAATCTCAACTTCTTCACGTCCTAAATGGAAGTAAAATAAAAGTTATAAGATGAGGTGATGAGTATATTGAAAGAAAACAACTATCTCATCACGTTTGGGAACAAGATCATTATTGAGAATAGCCCCCATCCTGAAGACACAACTGGTCCGAAAAAGTTTTTCAGATTTTCATTTTTGTCTGGTGTAACGTATAAAATCAACAAGGTCTTTTGTGCTGGGCTCAATTGCGCTTGTGCTTCTTATAGTGAGAATATCAAATAATTTTCTCACAAAGCTCAAGGACAAAATCTCGACAGACTTTCAGTCAGAGTTAGTTAATGTACGGCAGGTCATATACAGGGTGTTCTGCAAGCTATATGACAAACATTTACAGATGTTAGCTGTGGTTATTCTGAAATTTTTTTTTACGAACATAGATCCGATTAGTTTTTGTTTAGAAGATACAAGCATTAGACAGGAAAAAACATTTATGAAAAAGAAATATCAGTGAAATGGTTCATATCAGAATCTTTGATACTGCCAATAACAGAGACGATGTAAAGAACTTTAGTAGTTTTTATGATTGTTTGTTAGATGTAACGTGATTGCTTTTTGTTGGTTTGTTTTTTTCTATTTCCTTGTGGTTTGCAATTTTTGATGATCTTGTTTCTGTTTATTTCTGTGAGCTTGTAATTTTGAGTTTTGTTTTTCATTTTTATTTTCAAACTCTAAAAGCAATTTGAATTTGTAAGGTTATATGACTGTTGATCCAGCGATGTTTTCAATGATACAGTTGGTAGTACCGTTGCTACCCACTCACTGTCTTTCTTCATATCTCGATGTCATATTTTATGTTTTTCCTGCATCCGTTGTGGAATATTTCAATAATTGTGAGATATCTATCTAGTGGAGATTATTATATTGCGATGTGTTTCAAATTATATGCGATTTCTCCGTGAATAAATATTCGAACGTGATTTTCGTTAGTTATTTTTTTACCTTTGAGAGATGTCAGTCTTTGTAACTTTTTAATTTTTGATATTTTATGATATACCAATTGTTCCTATGTTAATGACTTTCTGAAGCCTTTACATAGGATCAATGGTGCTACCGAAACGTTGGCTGAACTATTCGTGAAGGTGAAAATATGATGACTTCAAAAAGTGGAATAAAAGGAATAATTGCTATTCTATTTTTGACATATTGGTGATTCCGTTACAATATGAAGGTAACGTTGTTTGCGTTTCTGAATGTTGAATCAGCTATTGTTTTACGTTCCACACAATCAAATTTGTTTGAAAAAATCTGTGGAGCAGCACTTATTTTTTTTAAATATGAAAATCGAACTAGCACAGGAAGAGGTAAATGTTTCACATTTACATTGAATTAACTGAAACAACAGATACAAACCATCGGACTGAATATTCAGTTCGAAACTGGATGAATCGTATTCATGTTGGCAATCCAGAATATTTTTCAACCCAACTATTATTATATTGTTTGTATCAAACCAAAATACATCTGATCATTTTGTGAACTAATGATGGAATTCCATTGCGAACTCATTTATTTTTGATTGATCCCTGAAATAATGTGTCCATCTACAATAACCTCCTTTTTATGAATACTGACAAGAATGATTTCGAATACATCGTCAACTGTTATTGAAATGCTAGGTATCTGTCATTATTAGTGTAATTATCGACGTCACGAGAATTATTCAAATTGAAAGAGGAATAAATCGAGCTGATTCCGAATTCACGTCTATCATTAGTTTGGACGACACAATTCCAATTTGAAAAGAAGAAAGCGTAAATTGATGACCATTTTTAGAAACCACAAAAGAACACGATGCTATGTAAAAAAGAATAATGAAAGAGGAATACACTACCCAAATGTATGAAATTTTCAGTATACATGCGGAATAATATTTTGCAGAATGTATATTACTCGCTTTTACTTTTTTCTTCGTATAGTAGGAAAAATACCTGGTCGAAAATATGACCAATAAAGTTCCTCTTTATAATTCATTTAAAAATTCAGGGGGACAATGAACATAAAAACTGACTAATACACATTCTGCAAAATATTATTCCACATGTTTACTGAAAATTTCATACATTTATCCCGGAAATTGACGGAGATATCATGGAAATAAAATCGTTTGTTCAGATTTTTATAAAATTTGGGCTTACCAGGTTTTTTTCCTAATATACGAAGAAAAAATAGGAAAGCGAGTAATACACAGTATAAAGAAATGATTAAGCTTTAATTAAGAAACAAAAATTGATGGTCTACGCCGCATACGAACTGAGATAACATGGAAATAAAAAGCCCAATTTTTAAAGGGAGCTCGTGAGCTCGGACGTGTACCATTTCCCCTTAAGGGTTTACGTCCCAGAAAAATAGGGAGTCAGAAACGATTTATTTTTTTCTGATTGATGAAGGGATGTATGAGTATTTAAAGATGAAAATAAGAAAAAAAATATTTTATAAGTATTGAATGAATGAAAAGGATATTCCCCATCATTTTTGGTTATTTTGTAACATTACCACTATCAAAACGAACAAATATCTTTGTTTTTTTCATTTCGGTATTCAAGTCTATCATTTAGTTAATCAAACGTCTATCTCATTTTTCTTTTAGAATATACCGTTTTTTTTCTGTAAATAATATTACAACAATGTGTTGTTTTCGCGAAATTAATTTCCTTGAATTGTTTTATTCGAAATGATAAATATCCATTTTTATCAAAGACAATTTATTAAGGTTTGTTTTAGCCGTCGATTAGTGAAAATTAATTGTTTCTTACAATTGTGGATTCAGACATGGAATTGAATTTCTTTTAAATGACTTGCCCCGCAGGTATCTAGTTCCAGGTGACTGGTAAAGGAAAGAGAGTGTATTATACAGTCAGTGTGACAGTGTGAGATCTAGTTCAGGGTAGGATTTCTTGTTAATATTCCCTGCGCCCCAACAATTGTTCTATTGAGCTGAATAATCCGATGAATAAAAATTAATGCACTGCATAACGTAACGGTATACGTTTCCTATTTTGAAGGCTGAAGACTCTGAATTGACAATTGCATCTCGTGTTTTAATATATGGTTTTGATAAATATGAACATTCAAAAACTGGCACCGACATGAACGTAAACTGAACATTCGAGAATTTCACCTCTTATTTAGACTTTGTCATGGTAGTTAGTATGAACTACATATGAGGAGATGCAGCTTGCTGGATGCAATAAGAATATCCTTTAACGGAAAGCTCCTTCATGGAAACTGGGTTGGGCTTATGAGCATATCGAAAGAACTGGATTCAAACCTTTTGACAAAAACATCGGATGTTATGCGACCAATCTTCATCCTTTGACACGGCCATAGCTAACTGACCTATTGCAATTAGTTTAGTTAATCGCTTGGAACAAGTCATCCATATGGTTTATCCAGGAATCAAAATCATAGAAAGGCACTGGTATTGAGATATATGGACCTGAACTGAGGATCTCTGAAGCCCTGGGAAGTGAGGCTTTTATTCTACAGACCGAGATACAGACTGTTTACGTATGCGCTCAGAAGTGTCTCAAAGTGAACCTCAAAGGGGCGCATATCTTCATCAACACGGGCAGCCATGCCACGGTGAGGTCTCTGAAATCAAACGGCCAGAAGTCTCTCCTGACCAAAGGCAAGAAAGTTATTCTACCATGGGTGCTAGGTCATTGTGGTGTTGGAGGAGATGAAAAAGACTATGAGTGTGCATTAAGATTAACTTTAGGTGAACCTGAGCTTTCTGTGGTCTTCGAAAAGACCAAATTCAGGGCAGCGGTGCAATCATTGGAGTTGGATACCAGAAAAACCCTCTGGAGAAACACTCCTGGACTTACTTAGAATGGGAACTTCGTGATGATTTCATCGACCTATACCAGTAGGAGCTTCAACGAGCTGAGCTTCGGGTGATGATTTTCTGCTGTCTGCTGTACACTGTCGGTAAAAACATCATTTGTACCGAATGAGAAAGTCAGCAGTTGAGATTTGTAAGCTCTATGGATCAGAAACAGAAAGAGCTGAACACATGATATGGAGGTGCCCATCAGAGCTGGCATGCCTTAGAACCATTCATATGGGGAAACCGATCCTAGATAGCCATAAGGTAAAGGCCAAGGCCCCTAAAGATATTGTCGGTTTTAACAGTTTTATCAATAGGTACTGTTATGATTCTTTTTTATGTGACTTTATATTCCGAATATAAATAAATTTGGAATCTAACAAATTTTTGAGAAATTTTAAATTTTTATATACCCGGTCGACTCTATCCCAATTGAGGGTCCAAATAAAAATTGAAAAATTTAGATATAAATTAACATAAATATCTATTTCAAAATAACTCAATCTAATACAAAAATATAAACACTTATTCTATCCCTTAATTAAAATTTAACTCACTTATTTCTATCATAATTGTCCTTTTCACTATATTTTTGGTTTATATTATCAATCTTCCTATTACTCGGTATATTTCTTTCCAATTTCCTTCTTGACTTCCTTTATTTTCCCCAATTTCTCTTCGGAATTTTCCTTCTCATTTTTCAATTCATCTTCCTGGCTCCTCTTTCTGATTTCTCAATTTAATTTCTTGGCTTTTCTTTCTGATTTCTCAATTTTAACTTCTCGGCTTTTCTTTATGATTTCTAAATTTAATTTCTTGACTTTTCTTTTTGATGTTTTCTCTCCAATCCCATTTTTTATTCCCTTCGTTTCCATACTTCAAAACATCCTGTACTTCCTTGATTTTCTTAATCTAATCTAAACTATTCATAGAATCTATTCTCTATGTACAAACTTCAATACTTCAAAATAAATCTATATCTAGATCTTTTATTTTCAATTTTGCCTCATTAAATCGAAATTATTTTTGAATTTTGAAAAGAACATTTAGAACCATAACAAATCCCCTAAAATTTGTTTATATTTGAATAATTTAAAAAAAATTAGGCAAATTAAAACTAATTTTATCAAATCCCTTGATTCATATTCATACTTTTTATATTATATATTCCTTTTTTTAAATACTGATTTCTTTTTCTTCCTTTTCTTCCATTCCTCCTTTTTCTTTCTTCTCTTTTTATTCTTCTTTTCCTTCCATTCCTTCTTTTTCTTCCCCTTCTTCTTTTTCTTCCTTCTCTTCTTTTTCTTGCTTTCCTTCGTCCCCTTCCTTTTCTTCTTTTTCTTCCTTTTCGTCATTTCCTCTCTTTTCATCTTTTTCTTTCTCATCTCCATTCTCTTCGAATATCCTGTTGCATTCATTTCCATCTTTTTATTGACTTCATTCATAATTTCTGGTCTGTTGTGTTCAAATTTACAATTTCTTTCAACCAACTCGTTTCTTATTATCAATATCCGGCATTTTTCGGTATTTGCATTTCTATCTCTATTTTTATAAATCTTTTTCATTGAAATTTTATGTTTCCCTTTTTGTTTCGTTTGAATATATTGATTTTTTTCCTCTCGCTGATGATATTCGAATGGTTCTGGTACTCCTTCTGCGAAATCTTCTTCATATTTTTTTATTTCATGTTTAGCAATTTCCATTTTAGTTTCTACTTCATTATTTATTTCATTGGTTTCATCTTCATTATCTTCTATTTTCGTTATATTTTCATTTTTCTCATTTTTCATTCCATTCCTCAAATCTGCTATAAAATTATCATATTTTTCATTCATTTTCTCTATTAATTTCAAAATTCTATCCATTTTGCTTTCCTGCAAATCTTGCTCTCTGGTTGTTTCTTCCTTTTCAGTTATGGTTTCTTCATTTCTCTTATTTCTTTATTCCATATTATGGTTAGCAATTTCTTCTATCTTACTATATGATATCAATGCTTCGGAATATATAATATATTTTAATTAAGATGATCGTTGAATCAAGAAACTTTTAAAAATTTTTCAATATTATTGAATTTAAAATAACCAAAAAAATTTCGAGCCCCACGTTGGGCGCCAATTGTTATGATTTTTTTTATGTGACTTTATATTCCGAATATAAATAAATTTGGAATCTAACAAATTTATGAGAAATTTTAAATTTTTATATGCCCGGTCGACTCTATCCCAATTGAGGGTCCAAATCAAAATTGAAAAATTTAGATATAAATTAACATAAATATCTATTTCAAAATAACTCAATCTAATACAAAAATATAAACACTTATTCTATCCCTTAATTAAAATTCAACTCACTTATTTCTATTATAATTGTCCTTTCACTATATTTTTGGTTTATATTATCAATCTTCCAATTACTCGGTATATTTCTTTCCAATTTCCTTCTTGACTTCCTTTATTTTCCCCAATTTCTCTTCGGAGTTTTCCTTCCCATTTTTCTTCCTGGCTCCTCTTTCTGATTTCTCAATTTAATTTCTTGGCTTTTCTTTCTGATTTCTCAATTTTAACTTCTCGGCTTTTCTTTCTGATTTCTAAATTTAATTTCGTGACTTTTCATTTTGATGTTTCCTCTCCAATCCCATTTTTTATTCCCTTCGTTTCCATACTTCAAAACATCCTCTACTTCCTTGATTTTCTTAATCTAATCTAAACTATTCATAGAATCTATTCTCTATGTACAAACTTCAATACTTCAAAATAAATCTATATCTAGATCTTTCATTTTCAATTTTGCCTCATTAAATCGAAATTATTTTTGAATTTTGAAAAGAACATTTAGAACCATAACAGTACCATGCTTGATCAACAGTTCCCGGAAGGAGAACCGAGCCATAACAACCCTTGTTCAAATTATAATAACTACAACTAAGTTCACCACGATAAATGTTAATAGTAAATAAGAAACAATGCAGTAATTGTAGTTTTGTCTTGTCATATGGGGATGAATTTGCCCCAGTACGGTACTTGAAATTTCTTCAAATATATTTAGAATATAACGTGCTTCTTCATACTCCATGGATGCTGTGAACTAACATCACCTAAATTATATTCTATCCACAGAACGTTCAGCAAAATATCAACGGTAATCCTTCCCTTCAGGAAAGTCCGAAAGCAACGATTTAATCAGCAATCTTCTGAGAATCAACGATCCTATTTACACCCTCTACCCACATCCTTTATATAATTAAATCGCCAGTCCTTAATGCCCGAAGAATGTTATCAGATCGTTATATCTCTGATTTATGGGTCTGACCACCCCTGATCGTGCACGGAAAAGGAAAATCGAAAAAATCTGGACAACGAGACCATCGGGAACTTGCGAGTTCGGGAGTTTGTTTCAGTTATATCTGCTTACGTCGCATGCATCAGGAAACATCCCTGGAATTCCTGAGCTTTCATAAATATCAATCGAGGTTTAGGTGTTATCGAAGTAGACCGGTATTGAAGTCACGTAGTAAAAGTTGGATGAAATGTTCTGGTTCGATTTGGGACTGGCTGCAAATCCCTCACAATCTGGAAGATTTCTTGCGATCCAATATGGGAGCGCCTGATCCCCCGACAGAACAAAGCCAATATCTCCCTTTTTCTTGCCGCAGACCCATTCTATTTATACAAACTGCCGCGCACGTCACGCCGCGGCAAAGTTTTTGCCGAACGGCTATTTTGTAAACAAATTACCGCTAAGATAAAAGTTTTAACGCAAATCCCTTTATCGTTGCCAATGAATAATGCAGACTTTTCACCACCTTGCAAGCTTGCTCTCGAAACAGCGATCGTAGCGCGGATAAAGAAGTTCTATCCCAAGTATAGCAATAAAATGTTAGTGAACTTTCGCAGTTAACGTATTTGATTTTTGCGAAATCGTTCTTGAACAGGAGCATTCTTGTCTCTGATTTGTAATAAATTATGATCGAAACAATATTGAGAAATATCGCCTTAGTCACCATATGTCATAACACACATATTTCCCAAGAGAAATATGACTTTACGTTTCATATTGATTCTTTGTTTTCTCTGCCGAAACATCCAGTTTCTCAATGAGGGCATCTTTATCAACATTAATTTGTATTATTGGTATATCGCTGAGCAAGTTAATGGTTGACGAAAATCTCTTATTAGAGTTTTTCATTAAAACTACAGGAGCATATCCTGTCGACTTATTCACAGTCGAGTTTATATCATTTTCAATTTTCGGTAAAGCCTTATACCATAATTTTTCATCTTTCTCGTTCAAAATTGGGACAAAGCATCTCATTGGGTGAGTCCTCTTCCCTTGCCAGTAAACCAAGTCATCCTGGACTGCAAAACCTTCCTCATGTAGATTTCCACAAGATCTCCGTGCAAAATGGGTCGACTTTTTGCCATTCACCAATATATTGAGGAGTACCTCAAATTTGAGCGCCAGTATTTTGTTCTCGCAAGGCAAATTCCTACTCATATAATCGACATGCTTCTATTTCTCGTGGACTGGGTTTTAAAATACCACATTCAATTATTACTCCTAATAATTCTATTGACGTTTTGAAGAATTCGCATTTTCGATAATTAAGTGCGAAGCCACACTTTGACAGCCTATCAATAATTTTATTTAAATTAACAAGTCCTTGAATATTTTCACATGGACAAAGAATATCATCAACATAAACTAGTGCAATTTTCTCTTTATAATCTCCGAGAGCCTTATCAATTGCTGACTGATAACATGACGGAGAATTTATGAAACCAAAAGGCATTTAATTGTATTCGTACAATCCATCAGGTGTGATAAATGCAGTAATGTGTTTGGAAGATTCTTCCACTTCAATCTGATGAAAAGCAGATTTTATATCGAGCTTTGTATAGAACTTTGCTGTTGCTTAAACGTCTATTTGATTTTGAATTCTAGGTAAGGGGTAATTATTTCGCAAAACTTTCTAATTCAGTTCTCTGTAATCAACACACATTTCGCCATTACGTTTTCTTACTAGGACAATGGGGCTTGCATAATTTGATTCACTACATCTTATAATACCAGATTCTTATTGGTTTTTAATAATTTCCTTACTCTGTTACTATATTGAATTCAATTTCTATAGCTAATTCACCACACTTGAAACATAGGATGTTTGCTTTTCCTAATGTTTAAAATTCAACGTTTCCTATTCCCATATTTTTTTTAGTTTGAGGTATTACTTAACTTGTGATTGTACCTACTGCATGAAATTCCACATGGTTTTGAGCCTCGTTGTTAGTTGAACTCGATCTTCCACTTGCCATGTTCGCCATGAATTCCATCATTTTCAGCTGCAGTTGAGCTTGGATTTGCATCACTTGAATCATCGTC
The DNA here is from genome assembly GCA_951802165.1 of Adalia decempunctata. Taxonomy (NCBI): domain Eukaryota; kingdom Metazoa; phylum Arthropoda; class Insecta; order Coleoptera; family Coccinellidae; genus Adalia; species Adalia decempunctata. Next base: position 21,494,295 of record OX637701.1, read on the forward strand.
ATTGGTTCGGCTTGGACAGCATTCTCTTGATTTTGTTGATCCATTTTGGATGAATTCGTTCACACAAAGAACTCGGTGAAACTCGTAGAATTTAGGTTCTAATTCTTTCTTTGTTAAGGAAGAATCAATCCCGCTTCTGATGTAAGATAATAAAACACTCGGGGTGGATTAACGTTTCGTTTATTCACAGTTCACAGTTTATCAGTGGGCTTTATTCGTACAGTGTACGCTCCGTCAGGGAATACAAAATGGCAGGTTATGTTGTGTTTACTTGCTTTGACATTGCGTCTGTGTAGAGCGCGTAGTGCTGTTCGAGAGAGAGAGCGTAAAAGAAGATCATCGAAAAGCCATCGCTTTAGATCACAGAGTGTTTGACATTAGGCCTACTACGATTCGGTAGATATGGTCTCAGCTTATTATTTTAATATCAATTCATAGGGCACCCAATTCAAATTGCTCACATGTATTCATATGTAACTATAAAAAATCTTTCATTTATTTATTGAAAAAATAAAGGTGCAATTCTCAAAATTTCTGCTGAAGATATTGTAACCAGATACAAAAGATGAAATATCTTGTTCGCAATTCGTCGATGAGACTGCCGTTTCGTTAAGAACATTCCTTTCAGCTCTGGTCTCGAACGATTCCCCAAAAACGATCTCCAAAGATTTTGATGACTGCTTCACACGATGCCATCATCGATACTCCAGGAACCGTAACTGATGCTGCAGATGGCTGTCCCTCCACACCAGCTATCTTCGCTACCTTATTTTTGTGCAACATACTGTCAACCAGATAGCCTTCCGCAGCAGACGAACTTTTCCAACCACCATGTCTCTTTAGTGTAGTCATTGAGGCTTCCGCATCAGCAACCGAAGTCGCGGATGTTTGTCTTCCACGATAGCCTCTGTATACGCTTTCGGATTATCTAAACCCAACCATTCAGCAGCCTTACTCGGAATCTGGAGTACACTTATTTCGATAAGCCACGAAGAACCTAAGAACGCCTTGCGGATGCAATCCGAATATTCTCTCACCAAAATAGCAGCACCTGGATCTTCTTCATCAATTATTGCAAAATTACCATTTATATAATTCGTCGCTTTTGACACGACAACACTGCTGATTTTTTGGGAACGTATCCTTTATTTCTGTTCCAAATGCTTCCAATTCACATTTTGAGTTCAGTTTTTTCCTTTGAATGAAACATTGACCTTAGCATTGATAATTTTGGCCATAACTTGTTTGGTGAATATTTCTGCGACTGGGGATCGAATAAATTAGTATTACATCAAAAATAACAAGAATCAGAGCAACAAATCAAATCTTCAAAATATGCTCCCCTCCTGAAAGTCTTCATCCGCTTTACTGTAGTCAATTTCAGATTCCGCCGGAACCAAACATTCACGGGCTTTTGCCGCTTGAGTTTCCACGTAATTTGACATTATTTCATCAATATTATGTCTGGCAAGACCTGAAAATCAAACCAGTCAACCATGATTTCCACAAACACGGCTCATAGCAACGTTGAAAATTGTATGAATTAAAAAATTCACAATCTAATTTTGTTCATTTTCAGAACAATATTGTTTCAGTCAGGAAAAAGTATTGTATTGATAACAACACGGGAAATATGAATATATTATTTCGGTTGATATACATTCATCGGGCTTCGCCCTTGGGATGTGACTTTGACAACCTGGGGAAATATACTACTCATATTTCCCTAGTTGTCATAATAGCTATTTCTGATAGAATCGAACACACAGTTCATGCTTTATATTTTTAGGCTTTCGTACATCCGATTGAAAATATGAAAACTCGCGTGTCTGTCTCTCACCAGTCAATATTCCTTTTAACTACCCGACAGATATAATTGAAATTTGAAACATATATTTACGCAGTTTCGTGACCCAATGACGGACGCGTATCTAAAATGATAATTTGTTGGGCCAACCCGATGTGTTATGCACTCGGAAGAACGTCTTAGCATATTCCTAAAAAAACGACCAATTTCCTTATTCGTGAAACCACTGTTATATCTCGGATATAATTTCAGAGGGAGGATATAGTCTGGTAAGAGCTGTATCTAACGCTTTTGCAAAATCAGCTCTGATCGGCCTCCAGCCTTCAGCTCCAGAGCTTCAATAACCTCCACTATCTGAGCTGAGAGGAGTCCAAGGAGGCTGCATTCTGAAGGATTCCTCCAGATTGCTTCTCTTCCAGTTTCCTCCATCCTCAAAAACTCATCCTTATAGGTGCATTTGCCTATACCACAGAAAGCATCTGGGCCAGAAAGTGTCATTTGTGCTCCTTATTTGGCCATTGTGCTAGCGTCTTCGTTTCCTTTGATTCCTGAGTGACCAGGAACCAAGACTAGTGAGACCTTGTTGTTCTTGGCAAAGTTTCCTTCGGCACTTCCAAATCCGCTTGGAGTCTATGGCATAGGATTCCAGGTCTTTGATAGCAACTAGATTATTAAAATGAATCATTAAGTCACACCCTTGATTTCCAGACGATCTCTCGAGTAGGAGCCTAACGATATTGTAGATCTTGCCCCGTATACTTCAGCGCCGGCCCATATCGTAGTTTTAGTACCGTCTGTCTACTGTTTTATGGTATTCACTTTGAAATTTCGTAGTGTATTTCTTTTCCCATTCTTTCTTTATACATCTTAACATCGTATTACAATTATTCTCAATGCTCACCTTTTTATTAATAATACTCTAAATAGGAAGGTTTTCTATTGACCTGTTCTCAATCAGAGAGAATCGGGTTCTTTTTTTTCTGCTTTCTGAAATACCTGGTCCTGTCTGATTTGTCATCCTCTTATGATGTGGAATTCCAGCTGTCTTGCAATCTTTCTGATCGTCTTTCTGGTGGTCTCTTCTTAATGGGTTTATAAGTTTCTGCCCAAATCGCTAGCCTTCTTGTGTCCATTCTATCGACATGATTTTTCCTTTGTCGACGTCGTGCTCTGATCCATCTTACAACATCCTCAACTCCCATTTCTCTCAGTGTGTCCTACTTCCTCATTCTATCACTGAGTGAGATTTCCCGTATTGTTCTCAACATATTCTGTTGTTCTCATCAGTCTTTTCGTATGTGATGTCTCTTCCCATATTTCGGCTGCGTAAGTCAGCTCTGGCCTTACACATGTCTTATTTATATTTGTACCTTGCCTTCGCCTGATGAGTGAGAGGTGCAGCCAGCTAGATGGATGAAGTAACTTAATGGGTTTCACTGTTGCCCCTGCCGGTCCCAAGCCCAGATATAGGAGGAGGGTTCACAGGTGAGGCAAGTAACCGACCTTTGTTAAAAAGGAATCTCACTCACAGACCTGTCAGATCAGGTTTTCTGGCTTTTAATTTTTTCAATACCTCTACCTCCCCTAGATATTCTAAGGATATGTTCCCAAGTCTGTAAGGCCATCATGATTACCCTTATATTATATGGATAACAGTCGATAACTTAGGTACCTATAAGAATATGAATTCTTCTCCTATTGCCATTGCCAAGGAAGTCATAGTAAATTCATAAATGAATTATTGGAAAAATTAAATCCTTATTAATAAATCAACAAAGTTGCCTTGTTTCAGATACTTGTTAACCTATGATGTCCCAATTTTTTCTCTCAAACAGATCTCTCCATGAAGTGGTCGATGGAGGTTCATCTGACTCTCTTCCCATAAATGCTGGTGTTCCGCAGGGATCAATTCTGGCTCCAACACTATTTCTACTTCACATCAACGATTTGCTGGAAGCAACTTTGTGTCCAGTGCACAGCTTCGCGGATGATAGTACCCTCCATACCCCCTTTTCTTTCAGGGCTCCAATACCACCAGCCCGCCAAATCAGAAACGAACGAGGAAGAAATGTTGACAACATACATATGGACTTGCCAGCAATTCTTCATAGGGATCTAATAACTTGGTAGAATTCAACGCAAACAAATCACAAGCATGACTTCTCTCTTGAAAAGCCGATCCTACTGTGTCCAGCATAAAATTGTCAGGAGTGACCATACCATTGAAGTCATCCATTTCGATTATTGGTATTACTCTCGGGAGAATCACGTGAGATCCATTGCTGAAAGTGCGTCCCAAAAACTTGGTTTTCTGTTTCGTGCCAGGAACTATTTCACCTCAGCTCAGCTGCTTATGATCTATAAGGCACAGATTCGACCTGTACTGGAATACTGTTCCCATACTTGGAGTGCTGCACCTAAACAAATCCTAAAACTCTTGTATTCAGTACAAAAAAGGGCGATTCGTCTCGTCGTTGATGCCTCCCCTACAAACTCGCTCACTTCTCAGGATCACCGTAGAAGAGTAGGCGATCTGTCTCTATTTTATAGACATTTCCATCAAGTTAAGTCCTCACATACCTTTGTGGTCACTTTGTAGACCTGCAGAACATCTCTCTTCAAAGACTCGTTCATCCAATGAACAGCGAAGCTTTGGAACACATTTCCTAGGGACGTGTACCCCGAGGCATATAACCTCCAGAAATTCAAGAAGAACACCAATTCCTACCTGCTTGCCCTTGGTTCTCACGATGTTCTCTGGACATTTGGCATAGGATATTCCTTTTCGTGAAAACATACACATATTCTCAAGCGCGTAGAATGGTTGAAAGTTGAATCGTGCAGAAATTGAAGTCACAGAAATTAGTTTTCATGACCTCAGTTTGAGAATGAAGATAAAATCACCCTAATTCGAAAGTTTCGAGCCATTGGAATTTTCAGAATAAAGAGAGTCGAAAAAAAATGAGAACAAAAAGGAGAAAATATATTATGTACATCACACAAAATATAAAGGCCAAATTTTTTTTCCGAACATCTGTTTGAATTTGTTTTCTTGTTGTATCCTGGATTCTGAAACCACATCCCACATACATCTATCAAGACAGTCCATTCATCCTTGTCCTGCCAATTAGTACACACATTCATCAAATATCCCAGACAATAGACTTTTCTTCTCCAACTTAATTCTGCTTGTGCCTCCCAGCAAATTACCAACGGTCTCCTGGATTGATTCACATAATAAGTCAATAGCATCTGTGCCGAAACAAACACGTGACATTCCAGCTGGAAACACTGGCAGCCAGTCGTCCTTGTCTACTCCTGAAAAATATGGTACAATCTGTCACAGCGAATTGGATTGCGAAGAAGTCAAAGCAACACTTTCCCGTTGGGGATATCGTGAGTAATGTTTCGTTCGTCAGCGAAAAGCAGATTTTGCCGCTGTCGCCCATGTCCGTTCGATGGACGGGTTTAGGTGCCATCTAAAATTGAAGAATAAACCTCAAATAATACTAGGAATATGCCAATCAAATTAAACCGTGAATTGTTTATGATGGAAGCTTCATTCAATTCCTGTAAATATTGATTTTCTGTATTTCCAGAGAGCACATTTGACATAAATTTGACGTTTGTATCGAATAGGAAAAATCATTGTGGAATAACGAGAATATGATTGCATTATGAGCATTATGACTGATTGCTATTGAATATTCTTTCGAAGAGAAAATTTGTATGGAAAACGAGAAAGAATTTTCATTCTGGTCTAAAATATGTTTCATTTAATTGGCAGCAATTCATTAGTTCATAATGGAACTAAGGATTTTCGAATATTTTTTTGTATATTCAAAGTGAGTCTTTGACTAGTACATATATTTTAACTGTAGATTCCTGTCGTCAAACTTAACAATTTATTATACCATTTCTCAAAATTCGGTTCCGTTTGAATAAAGATACAGGGTGTCAAAAATCCATAAAAAAAAGATTTCTGATCATATCTTCGGAACCGTTAATTCCAAATTCAACTGAATTTTGGTTGATTGGTTATTCTATTCATGTTGCATATTCCCCTATCAAATCTCATTCAATAATCCTCTTGGTATGAAAGTTACAAATACCATAAAACCACTTGACAAAAAAACACGGTTCATCTTTTCGAAAGAATAAATTATTCAAGAAAATAGAACTCTTTTTTTGTTTTTTCAATGAAACGCCCAATTTTCGGGTTATTCCTAATTGTATACGATGAAATGTGAGGAAAAAATCATGAATTTCAAGAATTATCTGGATGCTTCCCTGGAATGAATATCATCGAATATTATGATTTTTCTGATCTCCAAAGAAGTTAACAATGTTGTCAGAATTTTTATCAACTTTGACGAGACTAAAATCTCAATGATGGAAAAACGTTCGATGTAGAGATAAGTAATAATGAAATTCCACAAATGATGAAGATGAATTTGAATACCAAGAATCATGAAATTATAAATTTAAAACGCACAGTTTCTATCCGTTATTACCGGTCCAGATTAAAAGTATATGTCAATGAAACAGGTTAGGTTGATTAATAATTATTGAGATTCTTCATGAGATATTTTTGAGATATCGAGAAAATTATGGACAAGTTATTAGTGTTAACAAACTAGTCTTTGGAAAAATCGAAGAAGGAACTTAGTTTGTTGAGAGGAATATGGCTTTTTAATGGCAGATATAATCGTACAAAACTAAGTGTTTATGTTAAGAAATAACATTCTTATTCGCATACGGTTTTTAGTACTTGGGTATTACCTAAAAGTATCAACCCAATATCAGTCGAAAAATATGAACTTTGATGAGTTTGCAAGGAATCGTATCAGCCACGTATTCGGCCCAATTTTTTTCAAATTGGTTTATCTCTTTAGCAGAGTCGAATTCGCAAAAATGGAAAATGAAAAACCTATTGGTTAATTGCTTGAATAAAGGCTGGTGAGTCAGTTTGATTCATATTGTGTTTGTCGATCATTGACAATGGAGTTTGTTCAAATTAGCACTAGTGCTACAATTCAACTCGAAGTTGATGCAAATTGGAATTTGGGGTTGAAATTGGTGTAGGTACCTACACTCGTTAAGTGAGAATGAAATTTCGTTTTTGTACGATTTTCCAGCTATTTTCGAAGTTTGGAAACGATACATGTCAGTTGATGGTTATTATGTGGAGTGAGTCAATTCAAATCATGAAAAACTTCATCTAGGAAGATTCACGTAGATCTTAGAAAAAATGTTAATTCATGTGCAGACCAGTCGATCCTGTCATCTGTTGCAGATTCATGAAAGGTTCAAGACTCATTTTGATAGTACTAGAAGCTCCCTCCTTTCATTATTGATTATGCAGGGGTAGACAAAACCGTTACGTAATGAAGGATCCTGATGGTTCACAATCTGTGGAAAATTTATACTTCATACTGCCACCTATCGGAAGTTTACTGCAATCTTTCTTAACACTGCCTCAAACCGTATACAGGTTAGAACTTTTTCTTTATTTTCCTACTATGGAGGATTACAAGGCGTAGGGGAAGATAACGATATTTCTCAACGCTATCATACTGCCTGCCATCTGCAGTGGGGTGCTCGAAATGAAAAATCGATACTTACAGGTATTGTGCGCTTTCCTTCTCCCTGAGCTCTAGTTCATAAATATTTCCATGCTTTCAACTGCCATCTTTCGGAGGGTGCTCAGAAAGGTACACAACAATCACGATAGATGTCTTAGAGGCGTGGAAGGGTGATTTTGGAATGTGATCTGAACATTTCTTAATTATTTATGTGTGAAAAGTGCATTCCATTGATTCACATGCACATGTTCAACTCAACCCTAATAAGAACAAGAAAAAGTAAGTTGATGCATTGACCTCGTCGAGATCACAATGTTTACATCAGCAGAATTACGAGCCACTTCTTCAGATTGAGCTGATCCATTATTTTGGGCTGCTTGTCCAGACGGTGATTTTGTCCAGCAGTATTCAACCATAATTTTTCCTGAAATATCAAAATACTTCAATTTCTCAATTTTTCTGTTAATTTTGATTCAAGGGTTCATTGGAAAAGCAGTGAAAAATAATGAACAAGTGTACTACTTTTTCTTGTTAAATGACAGAAGCGAGATCACAACGTCCCTACGAAAGAAATAGTAAAATGGGTTTTGACACTCCGAGCTTCTATTAGTTCAGAAGTTTTTTTTGGGTCAATCATTCAGATTAATAAATTGAAACTCTTATTCATAAGTAACAAAGACATGTTCAAAATGTCGTTTCATTCCCAATTAGGATTTCATAATCAATTATTCCCATTACTTCCAAATTGATATTATATAATCGTCTCAATCCTAAATTTCCAACATCGCAAGAAAAGAAGAAAGAAAGTTGGTTCTCAATATTCTATGTGCTCTCATTAAGGCATACCTGCGTGTTGAATAGACAACATCATCACGTCGGCCTGGGCTGCGAATTGATGATTCGCAGAGCACCTTTGGGAAATGCACACCAGACGTCAATCTAATCTAATTTGTTCGATATTGGCTCGATACAATACTCGAAATCAACCTCAAGCTGTCACAAAGATTGGTTTAGGAAAGGTCGATTCTATCGAGGCTTCCATACTAAACAGCATATAATCATGGTTGCAAATGAACTTCTATGATGAAGCACTGTAATAACAATGCTAATTTTCTTGTCCGATTGGAATTGAAACCGTCCGGAAGCATGACGTATTCAGTGCTGGTACTTTACTGACTCTATTATATAGCGATATCAAGATTCCAGAAATGCTTTTTGATATGATGCAGTTTGAATGATTATTTACAGGGGAAGGAGAATAGTCTTCGGCAGTTAAATGGTATTATTTTACACAAGTTTCCCAGAACGTTGAAAATTGATATGTACGAAACTGAATACTATACAGGGTCTTTCACGAGGAACCTCACCCATATTTATACGGGAAACTACTGAACGTATTTTCATGAAATTCAGCACATATGAGTATTTCACGATGCTGATGAAATCTAAAATTTTTTCAAGGCATGAGCACCTCCGGTTTTTCCGGAAATGACGTCAACTTCCGTTTTTCAAATAAGAACACCATTTTGTTATTTCAGAAATAGATTCCTTAGAAAATTTCAAGTTATTTTGATGTAACATTTTTCAGTTTTGGTTGGAAAATTCTCTCTGAGCGGAAAAATTCGAAAAAAAAAATCGAAAATAGAGCTCCGCTGAAACAAGAATAACTTCGAGGTTTTCGGATGGAAAATTTTCATTTTTGGGATTTTTTAAGATGTAAGATTGATGTATCCACTTTAAGAATCGAAATTGCGATTCATGATACAGGGGGTGAAAAAATCGCTTTCAAAGTTAGGGATGACAAAATCGTGAAAAATCAATTTTTTCAAATTAGAACCCCATTTTTTAATGGCAGATATTGAATCTACGTTAAAAAGTAATGTGAGTGTATGCATCACATCCTTGCCCTAAAATGGATATTTTCTGAGTTATTCACAAAAAACTGACAGGACGGAGCCAAATCTGGTGAATGAGGGGGTGCATGGCAACATGAGATTTGTGTACTGGAACGTTGTCCTGTAAAAACAAAACGACTTTGAATAGCTTTCCGCGTCTTTTCTCTTTAATTTCTTCCCGCAGAGTGGTCAGTAATGTCGAATAGTGATCTGCAGTTATTGTTCTACCCTTATCCAAAAAATCAATCATGATTACTTCATGGCAATCCCAAAAAACTGAAGCGAGAACAAAAGCAGATAATTTTGGACACGAAACTTCTTAGGTCTTGGAGAACCATCGATTGTTGCTTTGTTGCTGGATCGTAGAAATGTACCCAAGTCTTATCCATAGTAATAATTCGGTTTAAGAAGTCTACATCGTTTTCAAATCGAGCACAGATCGAACGCGATGCTTCTACCCTTGCACGCTTTTGGTCAACATTCAAACATTCAGGTATCCATTTTGCAGAAATTTTTGTGAATGTCCAAATCGAGGTGAACTATGTGATGAACGCGTTCATATGAAATCTTCAGTGCTTCAGAGATCCGTTTTAGCCCAATTAAACGGTCTGATAAAATCATGTCATGAACTGATTCGAAATTTTCGGGAACTGACACAAAAACTGGCCTTCCCGAAGGGTCATCATCCTCAATGGAAAATTCACCTCTTTCGAAGCTTGCAGTCCAATTTTTCACGGTTGCATACGAAGGGTATTAAGCATATCTTCGTAAATCTGCTAACCTCCTAACCCATTTAGATACATGTACTTGATGGCTCGATACTGCAATTTTGCGATTTTTATAATTTCGGTGGACATATTTTTTTTATTTATTGCGTAACTCTGCTTATTTTTTTGACGTCGAATTCTACACTGACTCTTCTAATAAGTTATTGTTCGTTGATATGGTATCGCAATATTATGTTTATGCATGGAACTGGTCTAGGCTAACTAGATATTAATACATCCTCGTATGTTATGGCATAGTACAATTTTGAATGCTTTAACATTCAGTGACTTTGAATTCAAGATGAAGGAATCAATGAGTGGTTTTGCAGAAAAACGTTTTCTCGAAAAAAGGTTGCCAAGTTTGTTGAAAACTTGAGGCTGTTGAATAATTATACTCCTAACGTTTAGTAGGTTCGATAGTTCTTATTCAAGCTTCTTGGGATAAGTTGAATCATACATAAAATAGTATTCCACATACATATTTGCTTGTGTGTTTATTTTTGCTGGTATGAAAAATTGAGATCTCTACAGAAAACATAAAATGCGGCGTTATAATGGTTCATCGTTCAATACTCCAAATGACTTTTAGAACTGAAACCTACTTGTCACAGATTGAGTCTCCCTGTCCTGAATTAGATATAAATTATGAGAGTTGAAACCTATTTCCTCCCAATAATGGATATTAGGAACAAGTAATTCTCTCTAGCCAGAAAAACTTCATTTCCCAACTCCAAGCAATCAGCGCCCCATATAAATATATCAAACGCACCCTACCCCAATTCCTAAGTCAACTCTTTCCCCATTCATCACGTGACCGTGGTCCCCATCTCGCATTTCTTGCACCTAGCGTTCCTCAACTTGAAGCCGTAAACACATAGTCCTAAATGAATGTCTCATGTCCAATTAGTCAATTCGGCCATACATTTCGCAAACAAGGGATGTGATATTGCCACAGTAATTAATCGTCTACGTATCTCTATAGGGGTTGTTAGGCGAATATCCATTCATTATCGGTATTATTACTACGGTGAGAGTCGGTATTGTATTTCGATGGAGCATCTCAGCACTGTTCGAGTGATCCTGAAGATTTCATCGATATATGGCAGCTAATAGGGAGTATGATGTACTAGTGGTATACTTGGAACAACATGTTGATATGCATGGTTCTGGTGAATAGCAAATTCCTATAGACTAATTTTTTTAATATATTTCAACCAGATAGAAAGCCCGGAGCGCTTTGTTTCATGATGGTATCCCTAGTGAGCTTTATCCTCTTAATGTCGAAATGCATGACCATCCAAATCAATCCCAAGTTAAAGGAATTCCAACAGGTGAGGAACAAAAATGGCAAACTCCTGGAAAGGCATGATATCGAAACATTGAACAGGGTATCTCTGGGAGGTGATTGCTCGGTTGAAATTGAGAAGGGTGACTAAGGTTATTTTTTCTCTGAAATTTCAGTGAAGCTAGAAACTTGAAATCCTGTTTCTTTCGTGCACGCGCAAGGGACTAACCACTGGTATGTTTTCAATGTTCCTGTTACATGATATTATGTATACTCCATTCACTTTTATTTAATCACATAGGAGGTCATGGTTTCGTTTTCAGGAGTTGGTGCCCCTGATGAAAAGCACAGAACATATGATGAAAAGTCAGTGCGCACACAGAAAATATCGTTAATGACAAAACGACGTTGCCAGTTTCTTTGTTTACATCAAAGTAAAAGTATCAAATATATTCCACATTTTGTTAGGTTCACAAATTGTTCGCAGATTTTTGATATTTAATCGATATTTGCAGGTGAGTTTTACGTCGAATATCCAAGATTAACCTATGTTTATTGTTTTTAGCACCAGTTTGGAGCGTGAGGACGATTTTCAAGACCAGGACGAATGTTTACATTTCGAGGTTGAAGGGATACACAGGAATTTCGTTGAAAAAGCAGTTATTTGGACAAATATCGCAGTAGATGGATCGGATGGAGCCTCGAGAGGTCGATTAGGATGATATTTTTCAGATTTTCCGAGAAATTTGGCGATATCTGAGCAGATTTGCGAAAGTTAGGTACCTCAATAATGAAGTGGAACTTAGACCTAATTCTTCTATAAGAAACTCCTTTCAAAGGTCGAGATGGTGAAAAATGTACATTCTTTAGATGTTGTTTGAACAAACAGAGCCGAGTTTTATATCCCAACATTGATTTTAAGAAAGTTACCAACAAAATAAAATTGACATTATTCTTGATTCTTTTAATTAACCATCAATTCATTTTATATCTTTGGGTCGATTTTTTTTAATGAATTCTTGATTAGAATCAACACATCTTTTCCAGTTCGTTCATTTTCCGAATAAATTCACATTCTTAGAAATACGCTAAGAATGTAGAAAGGGCAACATAGTGTTGACTTGGAACATAAAAATATTTTGAAAAACATCATAACTTCGATACAGAGTGGAATGCGTCAAATTTCCAAGGCCAGAGTTGTGATTTTATAATTGTGAATGGAGTATATAGTTGAGATTATCAACCCTCACTTTATTTCATATACATATAACCTTTTTTCGAGAAGGAGTTCCATGAAATGAAATAATAATAATAATAATAATAATAATAAATAATATTTATTCAGAGAGAAATAATCAAAATACAAAACAAACATCAATCCTCAACAATCTAAAAATTCTGAACAAATAAATAATCCACATGGATATATCCGCTCGTGGATTTTACAATATGGACAACACAATTTCATATCTGACAACCATACAAAATCCATCTATCCAAAAATCATATACAGCAAATTAAATTACAACAATCAGTTTTTTCAAATCTATATATTCATATTATTTTTTATTTTTCAAATCAATCTTTGAGTGCACAACGAGTCTAGGGGTTGAATTAATGTACCTGCGTAACTCTTTCTTAAATATATTTGGCATAATAATCTTTTTTAAATGTACTGGCAAAGTATTGAAGATAAATGGTCCCAAAAATATGTGACTCCGCTGCCCTATAGTTTTAGTTATCTTGGGTACTACCGTAGAGTGTTCTTTATAACGGGTGTTATGTTCATGTTTTATTTGTTCTTTTTTATGCAACTGACTGTGATGATTGATTATTAGCGATTGGTAGTATAACTGCCTCAAGTCATATATTCCACTCTCCGAATACAGCAAATCGGAAGAATATCTAAATGGTTTCCCAAACATTATTTTCAATATCCATCTCTGTGTCGTTTCTATTTTGTTTGAATGCGCATTCACCAATCCTCCCCACGCTAGATTTCCGTATGTCAGGTGAGATTGAACCAAAGCATAATATAAAAGTTTCATTTGTTCATTTGTACAAAAAGTTTTGAATAGTTTAAATCTAGGAATGAGAGCTCTTAACTTTTTCACAATTTTATCAGCTTGTTTTCTCCATTGAAGATGATTATCGATATAAATTCCCAAATATTTAACTGAATCTCCGGTTGTGATTTCTATAGGTGGCCCATGATTCATTGATATAAGTAATTTATTTATCTCAGGTAAGTACCGGTTATAGCTGGTGAAAGCAATAAACTTAGTTTTGTCTACATTCATGGTAAGTAGTTTATAGTTTAAAAACTCAATAATCTGTACAAAATCCCCTTCAATTTTCTTTTTCAGGTCGACCCAAGTTTTGTCCTGGTAGAAAATAGCAGTATCGTCAGCAAAACTCACGATATCTCCGACTGATGGTAAGTCAAAGAGATCATTTATATAAATGATAAAAAGTAAAGGCCCAAGCACCGTACCTTGAGGAACCCCATATTTTACTTCTCTAAATTCTCCCACTTCATCTCCTATTTGAACAGCTTGTAATCTGTCACTTAGAAAGCTTTCCATCAGTTTGAAAGATTCACCCCTAAAACCTATTCTCTCTAATGTCAGTAATAATTCCTGATGGCTAACCGTATCGAACGCTTTGGCGAGGTCGATGAAAACGCAGATTGCTGGCATTTTGTCGTCAATAGCTTTATACATTTTACCTGTCAAGTATGCTATTGCATTCTGTGTCGACTTGCCCGCTCTGAATCCGTATTGTCGATCTGAAATCAGGCCATATCTATCCAAAAATTTAGTTATTCTAATTTTCAGTACTTTTTCAAATATTTTTGATATTACAGGAGAAATTGAAATAGGTCGGTAATTCGAGCACAACGATCTGTCCCCGGATTTATATATTGGTACCACAATCGATTTTTTCAGAATATTGGGATATTGTCCCATTTTGATTGCTCTATTGATTACATATGTAATGGGTGCAACTATGAGCTCTGCTGTATTCTTTATTATTTCTGTTGATATTTTGTCCACACCTGCTGATTTACTATCTTTCAAGGAATGTATTATCTTCAAAACTTCAGCTTCCTCAGTTTCTAATATAACAATGGAATTAACATTTCTGTTATGTCTGAATTTAACACCACTATTCTCAATTTTTTTTGCCAACTTTTCTCCTATCCCCACAAAAAACTTATTGAACACCTCGGTTAGCTCCCTTTTGTCAGTTACTTTATCCCCTTCTTCATTAACTACTAATGTTGGTTGAATTATTTGTGTTTTATGATCAAGATTTCTTAATAATTTCCAAAGTTGGTCAGGATTGTTCGCAAAACTATTGATTTTCTTCCCATAATACTCTGCTTTTGTTTTCATAATCAGCTGTTTGAGGATATTATTATATTTTTTCAAATCATTTTTTAGCAATATATTTCCTGGATTATTTTTACATTTTTTATAAAGTTCATTTTTATAATTTACAGACTTGATTAATCCCTTGGTGATCCATGGAGTACGTTTCTTTTCTTTTCTACTAACATTTATTTTGTACTTACTTTGTTCTATTAACCGTGAAAAAATTTCAAAAAACGCATCCATTGAGAGGTGGATGTCTTCCTCATCTTTAACACTACTCCATGTTTCATTTTTAAGTAATTGCCTTAGTTTTTTAAAATTAACGAATTCCCTACTCAGATTACCCACAACAGCATTTTTAAAGTTTCTAGGAAGGGCAATCTTGATCGCTACTGGTTTATGATCCGTAATCAAATGATCAACCACCATTGCACGCACGGCATCCAACTGCAGAGAACCCTTCAACATTATGTGATCATAGCAAGCCTTCTCTCTAGTTGGTGAGTTTATTGTTGATGAATAACCATATTCACTTAATACGTTTAAGTATTCTTCCCTTATATTTGAGTCAGTCATCAAATCAATATTCAAGTCACCAATTATTAATGATATCCTATTATTTGGTTTATTTACTTGTAAAAACTTTTCTAGGTCTGAAATGAATTCTGAAGGACACAGAGATGGAGAACGGTAAACTGCGAGTATGTTTATCCCTACAGAATGAAGCTCTAGGTGCAAAAAAATGGCATTTACTGGACCAATTTTGACTAACTCATATCCCAATTTTATGTCATTTTTTACGTAAATTAATATACCATCATTTTTATTTAGATCACCCGAATTATAAATTGATGTATACCCCTGCAAATTAAATAGATCCTTATCATAAATTTTGAAAGTTTCCGTTAATATCAAACAATCTAAGCTCCCTAAACACCCATCAATGAAAACCTTAAACTCATCAATATTCTTACTTACACTTCTTATATTATTATGTAACAGCGTAAAACAATTAGAACATTCATTACTTACAGTTTCACAAAATTCCCTAGAAGACACAATCTTATCTTTTATTTTAGGCACATTGAAATTGTTTATGTATTTTTCCATTATAAAGAAGAATTCAGCTTTTAATAAACCATCAACCACCCCTAATTTGTTATTGAACTTGAAACCAGGTGTTCTAGATCTTTTTCAGATCTAATGAGAAGTGGTTTTGCCGATTCGGTTTTCTTGATGAATATTTTTCCGTCTTTGACCCATACATAAGCATACTGATGTTCCTTCTTGAAATTCCTGGCCCTTGCATATAGTTCCTGTTTATATCGTGGTAGATCTTCATTAAAATAAACGATGTTTTCCTGCTCAAAACCACAGTCTTCCATCTTCAGTGTTCCGTAAGCTTTACGCTGCTCCATTATTCTTCTTCTTGTATGTTCATTCTTCAACTTAATCAGGATTGGTGCATTCAGCTTTTTAGAAACACGTGTGGTAACAAATTCTTCTGCACTTAAGTCAACATTTACAGTTTGAACAATTTTTTGTACCAATTCTTTAGTATTTTCTGATTTTTGCGTAGGCACATTTGTTAATATTATATTTTTGTTCCTACTTTCCTGTTCAAGCTCTTCCATTCTTTCTTCTAAGGTTTTTATCCTTTTATTAGCACAATCCAACTTTTCCTGTTCCATTTCTAATTTTTCCTTGATTAATTTGTTCTCTTGTTTCAACTCTTCGAATGAGTCCGACAGAAACTGAAGAGTGTGATTGACCTCTCTACGGAAGATTTGCATATCCATAGTAACTTTTTCATGATTATTTCTCATCTCCCTCATGATATCCACGATTGTGAACCTCTCATCCTCATCAGGATTGTCTTCTTCATCAGAGCTGATATCTCGAATAATAGATCTTCTTCTATTTTTAATGCACTCTGTGCATTCCCATGAGCTGTTTGACTTTACCATTTCCTTCAATTGATCCTTCTGCAATCCAGTGCAACTCTCACAAGTCCATTTATGACAACGGCCAGAGCACAGTACTTTATAATCTGTTTTAGAAAATTTTCCATTGCATTTACCGCAATTTGCCTGCTCCGCCACTGTTGCTCGCTTATTGGGTCTTCCCATCTTTACCGCGAATATTCTTATCTCTCAATTCACCAGCAATGTATTGTTTCACATATGTGTGAAACAATTTACGATAAATACAGAGAAGGAAAAACAAATAATGGCTCTTTTGATGAATTCGCCTGTATTTATATTCACCATATAATATGTCCTCGGCAAAACAAAATTCTAGCTTTCCAATGATACCAAATTCACTGTGTAATTTTCAACTTTTCCCACCAAAAACGACAAAAATAGCGAGAGCGCAAGAAATATTATGCTGTCCATACGATTCTTCTATCTATAATCCTTGTTTTGCTCAAAACAAGCTTTTTTTCTTAAATTTTTTTCCCGAAAGCAATAGCTGAAGAAAAAAAAATAAGAACTCCACATTTTGAGGGTGAGATCTCGGAAAGGTGTGGGCTGAGAAAATTTTGTTATAGAAAAGACCCATATTAAGGTCGCCGTTCAGAGCGAGTAGGAAAACTTATCCAATAGCGGCGCCACCGTGCATTTTATGGAATATCTCCATAGAACTTATCACTATAAGTTCAATGGATATCTCTATCCTTATGAATGAAATGTACAATGGCGCTCTCTATCCTAAAATCGCTGAACTATGAAATTAGTGAATATGTGGGTAAAGCAGGAACTTTTTCCCGCCATATATTTGAATTGGGACATTCTCTGCCAATTCCGTATTTCAAGTTGATTTTCTGAACGAAATTATCTGTAGATTCACTTTTAACCGGAAGTTTAACTATCTTCCTGTCTTTCGTTCAAAATAAAACAGTAGCATGAGTTGTCTCATTTTCTTCTATTTTTAAAGAAGAAAAATGAACTTTCGGAATGAAATCGATTCGAATTATTTCATTAAAAACTCCAATCCTTTCTGACTTCACCCACAAAATTTCAGTTCTCAAAGTGAAACCATTTTCAAATGCAACTCGAAATACAAACACACTATACATTGAACGCCCATCTTAATGGCACACAAGCAATCACCTCCTGAGTTAATCCGCATGGATAAACCAACGCGAAAACTCAGACAGATCCTATATAAGTAGTGCCAATGACCCAACTGATCCATTCTCTCAAGTTGATATCTATAGAATACTTTGAGACGGCAGGAAAGCCTGCATCGGGACTACTAAAAGGAGCATTCATACACGGATCGAAGTACACAACCGGTGTTGATTACTGTATCAAACGGAAAAGTCTGCTCTAGCGAAACATGCTTTGATGGGTCGGCATAACATTCAGTTCGCTAAAAAAGAGGTCTTTTCCGACATCAAGAGTTACTATCCTAGTATAAATATGGATGCTATCGATTTGTATGAGAACAAAAACAACATGAACAGAAAGGATGAGACTCCCATTGTTCGTAGTCCTTGGTTGCCAGACATCTGCAATGCTGGGACTAAACCTGTCCGAAGCGGAGGGGAAGACAGACCGGTCTCGCTGGCAGTGGGGTTGCGGATATGAATGCAGCGTGGGATCCAGTAAATCTCTGAAGATTCCAACGGCCGTTGTAGGCGAAACGTAAGGTGAAATTCTTATTGGATGACTGCTACAAAACCTGAATTTGAAGAGCGCCATATTCATGGGTGAACCTCGTTGA
Source organism: Adalia decempunctata (assembly GCA_951802165.1). Lineage (NCBI taxonomy): Eukaryota > Metazoa > Arthropoda > Insecta > Coleoptera > Coccinellidae > Adalia > Adalia decempunctata. Next base: position 21,512,740 of record OX637701.1, read on the forward strand.
GCATTATGTTAATCAGATGGATTTCGCTGGAACATGAAAAAGTTACTTAATGCTCTCTTCTACACCTAAAAGGTAGTGTACTCTTTTTATCGAAGAGTTATACTAGGGTCGTTTCCCAATCTTAAATCGTCCACATCTTCCATCGGACCTCATATAAACTAATGACTTCAGATGGCTCCATAGGAAATAATCAAAGGTTTAAAGCCCGGGGATCGAGCAGGCCATACGTGAGGTCCACCTCGACCAATTCGTCGGTAAGTCTTCCTGGAAGGAGTACCGGTCCAATTCCAACCCAAATGTTCAACGAGAACGGTTGTTGAAACCAATCTGCACAAATCTCATGTCGATTTTCGTCAGCCCAAACATGGTTATTGGGAGAATTCCTTATATCATTTCGCGCTAAACTGGCTTCATCGGTAAAAAGAATCAGCCTTAGTAGTTGAGAGATTTCAACCATTGTGTGCAAAGCCATTAGCAAAATGCAATACGTGCAGCAAAATCTCCAGGAAGAAGTACCTCATCGCGAATAGCTAACACTCTGCAGAGGATTCAGTGTCATACAGAACCAACTTTCGTGATAGGGCTTCTACATGAAATATTCCTTTCTATACTCCATTCACTTTTATAAAGTAGCCCGGTTGGCGCTGGAATTCTGACACATTTCACCGCGTATATTTTGAAAATGTTAGGTTATACTCATTCTCTGTCAGATATGGACGCAACGTTGCCGTTTCTACATATAAATCGTAGAAATTACGTATTTATCAAAATGTTTATTTACTTTGGGAAAACAATGAATTTGAGGAAATATTATGTGAATTCAATAATTCCAAAGATCTGACGAATATTGAAGGAACTTTTTTTCTGTTAATAATGGGAATATTGCACGTGTACGAGTATAAACATGATTGGAAGATTCAGTTATGCTATTTTCTTGTACGGAAATCAAGAACCGAGTGTTGAAATTTTACTGAAAAGTAATGGACAGAATAGTCCGTTACTTTGTGATAGTTCATCAAACCGATAGAAAAACTTTTAGACGAACAGAACAGACGGACGTATGGAAATCCCCACTTTTCAAAATTCTCAAGAAATAAGCCTACAGACGACAATTAAATACCTCTTTGCGCAACTTGAAATACTCCAGTATGAAAATGTATTGATACTACGAATCTTGTGTCACAGTTAAAGCTTAAAAGAACTAACTCCATTCACAAAGTTAAAAAAGAGTAATTTTAAAGTAGACTTGGCAATGTCGCTTGATTTTCACGAGTGCCAACCTGCGTCCGTTTTAAGTAAAAGAACTTGATAAACCCAAACCATGGCCCACCAAGATACTATATTTCCATGTTGGTCTTCATGATTGAGAGCAACAGTTCGAATTGGATTTAGAAATATATACAAACTCAATTGAATGTCTTCTATATAAACGGACAGGTGCATTATTTTTCAGAATTCAAATGAGACAACTTGCCCGACCAAGAAACTTTGCAGGCGCTCAGTTCACGAAGTAACATAAACGTCATGAGAACTGGAAATATCCGAAAGAACTCCCGCGATCGTGCCTGACGCGAAAATGATATGAAGACATTAAACTTATTTATTTCCTTTTCAGCTCACCGATAAGTTTATATTAGCTCAGTAAAATATTACGAGTTTATATGCTAAACTGAATTAAACTGCATCGTAAGAAAAGTTTTGTAATTGAATTTTCGAAATCACCCTAATCAAAAGTTTGAGGAGCTGATTTTAAATGAAGTTTTAATTAAGCTCGTTTAAATTAATCACAACCCTACAACCAGTTTCTTAGATGACGAGCTCGTTAATCCTTTATTAGAACATTTTGGGAAATTCACGATATTGGAATACAGAAAGATAACCATTCATAAAATTCATTTGAAATGTACAAATAATCTAGAACCATACTTTATCAGCTGAATAACCCGTCAGGGTATATATGTCGCAGTCGGATACTAAAATTCGTCAGTTTGCGAAATGACTAGGCAGTTTGTAAACTGACGAACATTTTCTAAAACGCTCTTGAAATGAAGATCGTTTTACAATCGGTCTGAAATTTTTAGTCAGTTTGTAAACTGCGAACAACGCATCCGACGGATTGTCAAATCATTTGAATCGTATTCTGAAAACGTTACGTCCAACTTGAATAACTGTCATATTTGTACAGTGGGGTGGAATAATTGTTTCCCCCCTATTAAATACTCTATTTTTATATCTTAAGAAAAAAGCTCAAACAGGTTAATTTTTGTATTAAACGTGGTATGTTATGACATAAAAGTTTCGAGCCGGACATAATCCCTCTTCATGGGGGTGTCACCCCTTCGATTTTTTTAAATGAGAAAGTGCATCATGCGACATCTCATTTGAAACCTATTGAAACACTGATATCAAAAATCTATAACACTTTGGTACAAAAATTAACGGAGTCTGAGTTATTGGAGAGTTTTAATCTTACCTTGCATGAATTTGATGAATTGTGTTGGCTTGACGGTAGGTTTTTTCAGTGGAGGGTTGGAAGTGTTTTGTCTTCAAATAAATCTTTCCTACATTGTGAATGTTGGTAACTGAATTTAATCATTTAATGTGATAAATTACAAGTAACAACTAAGGGTGTACTGAAAACTAAATAAATTTTAAACAGTAACCAAAGTGTTATACATTTTTGAAATCAGTGTTTCAATAGGTTTCAAATGAGGTGTCGCAAGATGCACTTTCTCATTTAAAAAAATCGAAGGGGTGACACCCCCATGAAGAGGGCTGATGTCAGGTTCGTAACTTTTATGTCATAACATACTACGTTTAATATAAAAATTGACCTGTTTGAGCTTAAGATATAAAAATAGAGTAGTTAATAGGGGGGGAGGGGGGGTAACACATATTCCACTGCACCATATAATCAGCTGTACTTAATTATTCTGGATACAGAAATAATAGAGGAAAAATAATATTCACACCTATTATTTTAATATTTTATTATCAAAAGACCACAAAAAAAATAAAACCATTATTGCTTATTGCAGCAGGGGCCACTCAAATGGCACCTGCTGTTGCATTTTTGATAGGCTTCGAAACAAAAGCATCTCCTTGTATTACACTGATTTTTGTTCGGACGGCAAGCACATCTTTTGAAGCCTTGGCCGCCCAACTTTGAGGAATTCGCTAGGGCTTCACTTAATGTTAGGTATTGCTTTTTCAATTGGAACGTTGAATTCTACAGAATTAATGAGCTGTTCGGTATCAGTTCCTCCCTCGAAAAACATCGGTTCAAAATGCCATTTTCATCAATACCTATTTGATAAACGCCATTTTTTCTATCTATAATTGTAGCTAATATATTTTTCGGATCAAGAGGAGCGCAATCAATTCATAAAATTGCGTGAACAGCAGTTGCAATTGGTTGAAAAAAACATGAAACTGAAGTAGTTTCAAGTGGAACGTTTAAAAGGATGTAGGATATGACAATCCGTCTGATATGTTATACGCGGTTTACAAACCGACTGAAAATTTCAGGCCGATTGTAAAACGATCTGTATCTTGAAAGCGTTTTAGAAAACGTTCGTCAGTTTACAAAATGACTAGTCATTTTGCAAACTGACGGATTTTAGAATCCGACTGCGACATATACAAGGTGTCCCAGAGCAGATGTAGGATGTAACAAACTGATAGGGTAGATGGGTGTATGGACTAAAGGTATTTCTCAATACGGTAGTTGTTTAACTCGCGAGAGCTAAAATTCAGAAACAGCCATTTACTAGGACATTTCGCGATCTTTTCCTTGGTGAGGTTCAGCCAAACAAAAGCTAGGATCTTGCTTTTTACTATCGAAAGTTTGGAAGCTTCGCGGAGAGCTCTTTGTTCGTCACAGAATTAACTTACAGAGTTTTCTTCTGGTAACCTTAAGGTTTCATTATTTCCTTTGGAGCAGCGAACTTTCCGAATATTACCGTAAAGTAAATCTTGGCGATTCGATTTCATTCCAATTTTCTACGGATAATGAATCGTAACGAGATTTCATTTCCGATCGAATGGTTCGGGCTGGGTTCATTCAAAATGCTTGGCTTCATCCGTAACTTTTACAAAAAATCTGATTACTCTAGCTTGGCTTACAAAAATTATCTTCGTCAAGTTTCACGATTACGCCGACGAAGTAATATGATTTTGAGATTCAATACCGGAAAACATTGAAATGTAACTGAATTCGAAAGACAGTAGTTTTATCCAAAATATTAATTTTTTATTTTGGGATTCAGAGGAGCTTTAGTGTGCACTCAATATTTCTAGATTTATAACAAGATTTGTTAACGTACTTGGAACCAAATGGTACAAGCTTATCGCTTCTTTCAATCACAAAAAATTTTTTTTTTTGGATGAGGCCATTTGACCATATTCATAATGTACGGGCCAATCCGGGGAAGGGGAAGTATCACCTTTTGAATCGTGGTAAATCTCCATTCAAAAAGTGATCTCTTTGATTTTTTATTCAAATTAAAGTTTAAGAACGTCCCGATGGCAAATAGTTTTTTTTTCGATTCAATTCGTTTTTCATTTAAAAAAACCAAGGTAATCTTTAGATCTCTGCAATATGTGGGTTATGGAATATGTTTTTCGTTTTTCATGAGTAAAAGCTATATTTTTGAACTAATCATCATGAAAATTTTTGAAGTTTATAGAAGATGAAATTGACGATGAATAACCGTCGAAAAAAATCATGGAGTGTAGTTTCCAAAACGCTGAGGTTCAACCTGTTTTTTTTATTGAAAAACTAATTAAATCGAAAAAAAGAAAACTATTTGCCCTCGGGACGTTCTTCAACTTCAATTAAATAAAATCAAGTCTCTACGTCGTTAAATTAGGGTAGGTACTCGTGAAATAAAGAGACCACTTTTTGAATGGAGATTTACCACGATTCAAAAGGTCATACTTCCCCTTAACGGATATTGGAGATCATTCTGGCTATTGTGACTTTGTTCACCGCTGTCCGGAAGATTCCAACTGTTGTTGTCGAAGTGTGATAAATAAAAAATTCAAATTAGAATTATTCACTTTGCCCTTAATAGCTTCTTATTATTCATAATGCTCAAGCATTATGAAAGAGGCGAATTTTTTATTTGGTCAACAACATATACCTACAGGGTGAGTCTTTGACTTTTGCATATGTATTCACTGTAAATTCCTCTCATCAAACGAAACGAAACACTTTTTCACCTCTTTCATTTTTCAAAATTTGGCTTCGTTCGAAAGATACAGGGTGTCGAAAATACATGAAAATAATACTTTTCTCATATCTTCGGAAGTATTATCCCAAACGAACTGAATATTTTGATTGATTGCTCACTCTACTTATGGTTCATATATTCCTCAATCAAAACTCATTCAATATTTCTATAATCTCTATAATGATAACGTTCTCCTTTCATGAAAAAATAGCTTTAGAAACGATTTCCTTCATGTTTGTTTACAGTTGGCAGCGCCTCCGACAGTAATTGAGATTACCAATGTCACCCACCCGTTGTCACTGTACGCATGCGTCGAGAAATGTTGCAGCGTAGTCGATTTCTATTTTCTGATGGAAATGGCAGAATTCATTGATGTTTATACTATGTTTTCCGAAGAATCAACAAGCTGGCAACATCTTCTCAATAATGTGAGAAATGGAGTAGTAGAGATCTAGTTTCCGAAGTAAACCACTAGCTGGCACCGCCACAGGAAGACAATGACTTACCGGTTTCTGGCTTATTAACCGTCATCAGAGTCATATAGCCTCATCCTGAGACGAGAACCAACTGAAACGGAAGAACTTATATTACTCCCTGGCAGGAACTATTGAGTACAGTTTTGTACAATGTTCCACCCAGGGGACTTATTTAGTTTGTCCTGACTTAGGTACGTGATCCTCATTTTTCATCTTCTCAATAGTTCTGTGAAATGTTTATATGAGGGTTTTGATTGTTTTGAATAGAAGATAGGTTGATATAGCTTGATCATGCACAAATTCAATGTGAAGCCCTTTTCCATAAGGTATTTTGGAATATCGAGGAAAACATGAACAAGTTATCAGTGTTCGCGAAATTTATCTTCAGGAAAATTGAAGAAGGAACCTATTTTGATGGAAAAATAAGGCTTTTCGATTGCAGATATAATTGGACAAAACTAAGTGTTTTCAAGAAGAAATATCGTGTTCGCAACATTTTAATTCCAATTAAGTTAGCACTTGAGTATTCCCTGAATGTATTAACTCGTTTTCAATCGAAAAATATGAATTTTAAATTGAATCCAGAAAATCGTATCAGGCACGTATTTGGCCCAATTTTTATTTCAAATGGCTTTATCTTTTCAGCAGAGCCGAATTCGGAAAAATGGAAAATAAAAAAAGGTTTATTTTGGTCCCAAGAATCTACAGTTGAAATATACGTACAAGTCAAAGACTCATCCTGTATACTTTATCAGGAATGAAATCTCACAACAATAAATAGTATTGATGAAAATGAATGCAGTTAATTGGTAAATAATGGAATAATATTGGCTAATATTGCTCATAACACTTTAAATATACTTTGGTTCAACGACTAATAAGCAGCAATGTCAATACACAAAAGCATATCATCATCCAGCATGAATTTATCGACTTGACTTTGGATTCCGAAAGTAACCCCGTTATGAGGTTTTATAATTTCCAAATCGAAACTTCCACTGTGAAAATTCGTCCACACCTATATAATATTTTTGACGTATGACTCCGAATATACACAGGTAATTTTCCAGTAGACTACTTATTCAGGCTTATCTGGAGATTGACCGCAGAAATTATACGCTTCGCATGACCATAGCGTGCGTCGACCGTTGCTGAAAAACAACACAATCAAAACAGGAAAAATATAAGTTCCACAACCACCTGGTCCGTCATCAAACTAACATAAATCACATAAACTATATTTGGATTGGTCTCGATATGTTCAATTGCGATAAACATCTAAAGATAAAACGAAATCATGAGCTTTGGAATAATAAGGAGACATTCTCGTATGCGAAACAGGAATCAGAACAACTTTTGGCGTAGCTTTATGAAACAGTCATACCCGTTATTAGGAAAATATCGCATGACGGAAATAAAAGGGTCTTGTGGTGGTTCCAGGAAAAGTTGTTTGTATTTCATCGATCCGTCTGACTGCAAACGGGATACACAAGTCGAAAATATATTTTAATACCGTTTTTGCATTAGCCGCCTGTTCTCGTTTTGAATAGAACCGACTGTGGTTTCTTTAGAAAATCTCTCTTGTGTAGTCGCTTCTGGTGCAATATCAAATAGATGCTCTTCACTTCGTCTCTTCGAGCTGAATATCATTCTGGAGATGACAGAGCAGGTTGCTTCAGGATCGAATCTATTTGAAGTCCAGACGTTTCAACTACAACAAGACTTTCATGAACATCTTTTCCATTTTTCCGAAACTCAAAGTATTAAACAACTTGATAGAAACTGAATCAACAAATATCTACATAGTCTTTTTCCACTTGAATCTCTTAGGCTACGTCCGCATAGGCAGGGGGCTTGCTTAGCGCCTAGAGCCTAGCGAGTCAGCTGGCTAGTCACAAAGCGAATAGCTTAGTGAAACAAACGTTATAGAATGTACACCAGTAAGCACAATGAAGACTGCAGTTGATCTTAAATCACAGTTTTGGAATATAATGAAGAATGCATTAAAGAAAGAGTTTTTTTTTAACAGTTTTCTTCTTCTCTTCGTAGTAGCCAGATTGCATGCCGCTAAGCAAGCCTCTAGGCTTGCTAGGATATACTAGCTGTGTCGGCACTGAGAGATTGTTTGTGTTGTGGATCGCTAGGTGCCTTGGTCATTTGGTTGTCGGCAATGAGATGTCATTGTGCATATTTGTGTACATTTTATAACGCTCGTTTCACTAAGCTACTCGCCAGGCGACTCGCTGGGCTCTAGGCGCTAAGCAAGCCTTCTGCCTATGTGGACGTAGCCTTTCAGTATTTCAAAGATCGAAAAATAAAACAAATAGTTGATTTTTCATGAAAATAATAGAAAATGAAAATCCTGATTCTAAGGAACTGTAAAATTAAGTTATGGAATGCATTATGCTCAAAATCGAGGTGTCAGTTACTTCAATCGGCTGCTACCAGATAATTGAGTTGAAGCTGGTGAAATGAGAAGCTTTTATTATACATCATTCGCGATCATTGCAAATAAAACACTGGCATGAAGTTTATGAAATGATAAATATTATTCTAAATATCAACAGTATCTAAATCAAAAATATTTCATTCACTGAAGAAACAGTTATGATATCAAATAAAATAGGAGTTTTTTCATTTCCTCTGCAGAATTAAGGAAAACTGACCCAGACAGTGATAATACCAATTCAATCTGGGACGACGTGGAAAGCGACAGAAAAAAAGGACACTCAACATATTAATCCGATCATCCATAGGTGCCCCTTGAACTTGAAACACAAACAAATAAGAGAATAATTCAGAATAGAAACTATCGAGTGAATAACAGAGAAACAATATCAGAAGATGATTGAAAGAATCAAGGCACGTGTTAACGAGACAATAAAGAGAATATTGAAAATTCCTGTCAAAATGACTGACAAGGGGACATATCTTACGGAGAATATTAACAGTAGAGAATCAGGAGAAACTTCGTGAGAGGTGAAAGAAGAATTTGCGATACTCATACAAAAACTAAGTACCCCAGAAATTTTTAACGAGTATTGTTACTAGCAACGTATATTCTCAGTTTGTTTATTGGGTTGTAGATAGCGAGAATGATTTGGAATGAGTAGGGGTGAATTCTCATCGAAAGCTGACATCTTGTAGACCTGGCATTTTTGCCTAGTTCATTAGTTGAACTATCAAGTTTATTTATACTTTGGTGAATAAGTGAAAAAATGTTATCTATTTTTGTATTTATCGTTGTTATTATCATTTGGACATAGATCGTGATGGCTCGGTTAGCCTTCCGGGGACTTTGACCATCTGAATCTTTTGTCCTCTACCCTTCTCATTCATTGAAACCCAAGGATACAACCGACATCCTTAGGAGCAATGACACCTCGTGGGTTTGTTTCCCATATAAATGGTTCTTGGGTTAGGTAGCTCTGGACACTTGCAATCCATGTGATCAGCTGTTTCTGCTTCTAATTCACAGAGCCTACAGATCTTATCTGCTTCTCCAATACCATTCGTACCGACAGTGTCCTGTCAGCAGACCTACCATCACCCGAAGCTCAGCTCGTGACAGCTTTAGGAGCTTACTGATAAAGGTCGGTGAAATCATCACGAATTTCTCAGACTGAGTAAGTCCAGGAGTGTTTTTCCAGTTATTCTGTTATTAGAGATGAGTGAATCATAAAAATAAGAAGATTCAGAAAACACACTTTCAGTAAATTTTTAATCTATTGGCTACCGGTTTCGGCTTACGCCATCTTCAGGCCAGCTGAAATACAATATGTTCTTACAATTCTTTGATGTCACATTATAACAAAAATTACAAATAAATATTAACAACACTAAGGACTTTTCACATTTAGAAAATTATGAATTTGTAGGATAAATTAAATGATGATGCAACTCACCGTCTGTGGAGTATATAAACTTTATCATCTTATATGTTCAAAATATTCAACCAACATCAATAAAATCTTGTAATTTTTTCTTTTTCGTGGTGTTTGTTTTTATTAGGTTGTGGTAACGAATAACTTTTTGGTTGTTCTTAATTATTAGTTTCGATCTTTCTTGAAGAGTTTATTCGTTCTGTCATAACATTAGATTGAAAATTGATGTCCAGTCATGGGAAAGGAAAACGTAGATGGGGGGGAGGAAGACAAACGTCATACATGTCAACTGATTTAAAATAATTTGAAAATATTGTTAGTTCCGCTACACTCTGATATGTCGTTTAATAGGTGTTGTTCATTTTTATGTTTAAGAATTTCGTATTGTTCCAGTAGAGTTATTTTCCAGTAGTTATTCTCTTTATGTAACATTCTAAGATTTTCAAGGGCGATTTTATGTTCATGTTCTCTCAAATGATTGCCTAACGATGAGGTGGGGCGATTCTTTTGGTGTTCTATGAATCTCTTTTTTGCGGATCTTGTAGTCATACCAATGTAAAAACCAGGACAATCCGTACACGTTATTTTATAGACTCCACTGCATTGATCATTTTCCATTTTAGGTTTATTGTTAATTAATATATTCTCTAATGTAGGGTGGCGTCTATTCGTTAAACTGTAATTATGTTTATTCAATATTGAACGGATTTTTTGATTCAAATTGTTATAGAATGGAATGGTGATGAAATGTTCTCTGATGGAGCAGTGGGGATAAATTTTGTTTATAATTATTTTTCTTTTTATGGAAGTAAGAACATCGTCTATAAACTTTTTTGTATACTGATTGTTTCTTCCTATCTGATAAATGATATTAAGTTCTTTTTCGTATTTTTCTGCAGATAAAGGAATGTTAAGGAATCTATTAAAGAGAAATCGAAAGCTTGTTCTTTTTACTGGGGGAGCATGGTAGGAATTAAAGGGGATTATAGAATCGGTTTGTGTGGGTTTTCTATATATATATATATCAAAGGAGAACATGCAATTTCTGTCCAATGATATTTTTAAATCTAAAAAGTTAATTGAATTCAAAATGGACTTTTCGAGTGTAAATTGTATCTTAAACTTGGAATTCATTGTCTTGAAGAATATTTCTAATTCTTCATCTGTCCCAGACCATATACAGAATATGTCATCAACGTATCTCTTCCACATAACTATTTTTTCACTGTTTGGTAGAAGCATAATCTGTTTTCTATGTGGTTTACATATATATCTGCTAATGAACCGCTGGTTGGGGAACCCATTGGGAGCCCATCCTTCATATAATATACCGTATTTTCGAAGGTGAAGAAATTTTGTTCAGTAACCAATTTGCATAAGTTCAGGATATTATCTATATCCGTATTTTCTAAGTTATAGTCATTACTAGAATTACTATATTCGTTTATATGGTCCTTTAATAAAGAGAGAGCATTCTTTATTGGCACATTAGTGTATAAGTTAACTATGTCAAAAGAAAGAAGGACATGACTTTGATGAGGATTTAGTTTGATTGATTTTAAGTTTTCTAGTAATTCTAGGGAGTTTTTTATCGAGAATGGGGACTTATATTTCAGCTTATTAACGAAGAGGTCGTTTAGAAATTTAGAAATTTTATGAGTTGGGGAGCCTATAGCGGAGGTGATAGGTCTGATGCTTTTGTTAGGTTTATGAAGTTTAATAAGGCTGTATAATTTCGGTAATTGTGGGTTTTTTTCTTTCAAAGTATGAATTGACTCGTTGAATTTATGTATGGTTGATAGAGTAGTTTTCAGAGTGCTGGTGACAGTGTTAGTGAATTTTGACAATGGGATGTTCTTACATTTATCTATATTATTTTCTGTGAAGATTCTGTTATCCAAGTTCCATTGCTGGACCGCTGCCTTAAATTGGTCTTTTCAGGCCCACTGAATGACTCAGGTCCAGCAGGTATAAACCTTGATGGACTTTTTGCAAGCTCATCGGCTCTTTCATTTCCTTCAACACCACAATGCCCTCTCACCCATCGTAGTTTTACTCTATTGCCTCTGGCCAGTTGTTTTATGGTGTTAAGGCACTCCCAGGTCAGCAGAGATCTCCAGTGTGATTCCAAGGACCTTCAGCTTGGCCTGGCTGTTCTTGATGATGTGGATGTGCGCCCACTTGAGGTTCATTTCAAGACACTGTCTGTAAACTAGAGGACTCACTGCAGAGAGCTTTACAGATCCCCAGTTTACGTAAATATACCCCAATGCCAGCTAGGATCTTTCCGTTAAGGGATATTTCTATTGGTTGCAGCAGGCTCTCATGTAGATGTAAGGGGGGAAAATCGACTATAAGTCAACTGTAAGTACTGCTGTAGCAGTTGTGCTATTTGAACAAACTCAAAAAAATTGTGGGGATTCACTGTCCATAGAGTGTGAAGCAATCGGCACACACAGCCTCACACTTAAGCCAGTGTTCAATGGGATTCTGGGATCCGTTCGGCTTCAAATTAATCCACATCTAGGCAGGCTCCGTTCACAATAGCCAATCTATGGAGTCTTATGAATGGAGCCGGACCAAACATAAAACCAATTCCGATACACAACACGCTATAATTTTGAGAATTCGCGAACCTTGAGAAAAAAGTGACCGATATTTCAATTCACGAAAAACATAATCAGCCCAATAATTTCAATGGAATAAGCGGCAGGTTGAATCTGTTCCATTATTCACATTACCCCATTGAAGGCTTCAGCAAATTAAATTCGCTGAATCCAAAAATGATCTTTCATTCCACTAATTATGTAATACAAAATCTCACCCCAAGTAGAAACCATTCCAGGAAATCCGAACGTGAAGGATCATTAGCATAGTTTTTTTAGCGACCTAAAATATCCTTTTTTTAATTATCCCATGAAATTAACTGCGGGCAACTGGGCTGTATTAACGTGATGAAAGATCCCCCTGAGTTGGCCGCAAAAAATTAATTTGTTCTCAACTCGAAACCTAATTAATACAGTTGGAAAACAACCATAATCTAATATGATACCCTTAAAGGTTTCATGTAGTTATATTTAACCTCAACAATTTTATGCAAATGCTGCTGGCCCGGAAAAGAACATTTATTAAAGAGATTTGAATAATTCATTATTTTTCTTCACGCTCTTTCTTATCATTTTTTTCATCTCCAGATCTTTGAATAATAGCGAGGGGAGACCATAACAGGCGAATCCCACACGGAGGAGGTTGGTTATAGGAACTGTAATTTCAGTGGAAGGCAGACGTTCGTGATCTATATCGAATTAGTTGAATATTTAGTCTTTTCTAGTGTTAAGCGCTGTTTCCATCGAAGGAAGTTTACGACTCCAACTGCCTCCTTCGTTATCACTTGAACATGGCTTGTTTTAATATTCAGCTAAATATAGGTTTTCAGTTCCATTCTATTCAGGAAAAATATTCTCATCCATATAATATTAAATGAGATACAATATACAGGTACATGGTTTCTAGTAGAGGAAGAAAACTGAGAAATAATTTTTGCGTGGTGAAAAATTTTCGTAACATCATTCGTATTCAAGATGAAGGTTGTTGAAAAAAAAGTAATAAAAAATTTTACGATTTTGACAGTAGTTTAGGCAAAATCGTAACATTGTAATGAAATTTTATACGAATATGTTTTCGGAGTACCTATGCATTATGTGAATTTTTTATTCGCGTGAATGAGACCTCTTCGATAAAATGTATACATTTTGAAAACTTGGGATTGAAAACATTTTTTTCATGAAACATATATTTCTTCTCTTCAAGGATCTCTATCTTGAATGAGAATGGCGTAACGTACATTTTTTACAGAGCAAACCCCATTTATTTTACACGTTTCTACCTATCCTAGAGACGATGTCACTTTTTTTGAAAAACCCTGTATGATATTGAAAAATGTGCAACTTTAAGCGGTGTAATAGTAATTTTGTAAATACAACGTTTTTGAATTAGAAACAAAACATTGAGAATTACTGCGAATATACAAAAATCTGCTTGAAAACTTTCATAAAGTAAATATTCTGTAGGGAAGGAAAAGAAACTATCGGGTGTTTTTCTTTACAACTTTAAATAGAAATAAAACAAATTGGATTCAAGATTGAAGCCAAGTTTTTCTTATTTGAAAGATAATTTTATGACATTTATATTTTCAAAATAACGCATCCGAACAGACTAATTTGGACCACTTTTTCGATCCTAATTCAGGATTTATTTCAGTAATAACACGAGTTATGTTGGCTTCCAAAGCGTCTCTTGTTTCTGGTTTATCAGCATAAACCAATGACTTGACATAACCTCAAAGATAATAATCCATTGGATTTATGTTGCATGATCTTGGAGGCCAATTATGTAATTGGATCATTTCTCGAAATGATGTTATCGCCAAATCTTTCTTTCATTAAATCAATTGTTGCGGTGAAAGCATGAGGTGAAGCATCATCTTGTTGAAACCAATACCATTCAAATTTTGAAACAAATAATCATTGATCATCGATCTGTAACGAGCACTATTCACTGTAACATTAGCTGCAGCATCGTTTTTGAAGAATTATAGACCGATGATGCCTCCAGCGTGTAAAGCACACCATACAGTGCATTTTTCAGGATGCAATGTGACCTGCAGAATTTCTTGATGATTGTTTTCACTGCGTATACGGCAATTTTGCTTATTTACGTAGCCATTGTACCAGAAATGAGCTTCATCACCAAACACAATTTTTCAATGAAGAGTGGATAAACTTCAAGCTGTTCTAGGACCCAATCAGCTAACAAACTACGTTTATTATGGTCAAGTCGCTTTAGTTCTTGAACCAGTTGGATTTTGATCAGCGATCTGTAACGAGCACATTCACTGTAACATAAGCTCCAGCATCGTTTTTGAAGAAATGTGGACCGATGATGCCGCCTGCGTTTGAAGCATAAAGTGCATTTTACACGATGCAATCTTGAGGATTGTGTTTACTCCATATGCAGCAACTTTGCTTGTTTCCGTAGCCGTTTAACCCTAAATGAGCTTCATCTCTAAACTCAATTTCTCGGTGGAAAAGTAGATCAATTTCCAGCTGTTGGATGGCCCAATCAGCAAACAAACGACGCTTGTTATAATCAAGAGGCTTCATTTCTTGCACTAGTTGGATCTTGTTGTGGTGCTGACCAATATCTTTACCCATGTGGTATGCACTAAGCCCAAACCTACGACAGTCATGGCCAGTACTGAGGTTGATTCAATTTAATACTTTATTGTTTCACCGATTCTATTACTCGTGTGCCAAAGTGTTTTTCTGCAGGGGCTCACTTTGAAGGCAGTACGATTAGTTCGAATGAAGAATTTTGTCAACAGTATTAATCCAGTAGAAGAAAAATAACTGGAACCCCTCCAGACATAAGATAACGGAATAATTATTCTTCTTTCGATGCATATACAGAGTGAGTCTTTGACTTGTACAAATATTTTAACTGTAGATTCCTCCCATCAAAAGAAACACTTTTTTCCTATACAATTTTTCAAAATTCGGTTCCGATTGGAAGATAGAACACTATCCTTTCCATATATTCGGAACCGATATTTCGAATGAACTGAATTTTGGTTGATTGTCTACTCTATTCATGGTGCATATTCCTCAATTGAAACTTATTTCATATTTCTCCTGTTAAAAATGTTACAGTATAGTTGACTTATAAATTCACCCAAAAATACTATAAAACTACTTGAAAAAGATGAACGGTTTACGTTTTCGAAAGAATAAATTATTTTGGAAAACGAAAGTAATCCTTTTTTTTTCAATAAAACGCGTCGTTCTCAAGTTATTCCTAATTGTATAAAATTGAATTAGAGGAAAAATTCATGAAATTCAAGAATAATCTGAATGCTGTCCTGAATTAAATCTCATCGAATATTATTTCTTCTCTGGTCTCTCAACAAGTTACCAACGTTGTCAGAGTGTTTATCAACTTTGTCAAGACTAAAATCTCTATGATGAAAAAACGTTTGATGTAGAGATATGTAATAATAAAATTCCACATTCGTGGGACATGAAATTGAATTCTAAGAAGCATGAAATTATACATTTTATAGGCAGTTTCTATTTAAAATTCATTGTTACAGGTCCTTCAGCAAAATATCTATCGAAACAATATAACTTGACACCAGAACGACACTACTATTACATCAATTCACTGAAAGTCATTTATATAATCATCATCTGTTTGCTTCATTCTCTGTAAATAAATAAAGCGTGAACTTCGTTTATGCCGTGTAAGAGATCACTGACTAACGTTTCAGGTTGGACTGGTTGGAGCACAGAACAACGGTCTTGCGTCGCGGCTACATCCACGGCCTTCTGAAGGGAAGAGTAGGCCGTTGGCGACTGAAATTAGGAACGTAGCGCTATATTGGCGAGAATCGGAACTACTTGCTTGGCATTTTCAAAGAGCAACGCCTAGACGCCTTTAGCGATTGTGATAGTTCATCCGCTAACGATAGGGGACGTACTGCTTTCTTGAGTTCGCATTGTTTGACGAGAAAATCGGCAATCTGGCATCGTCTTCTCTAGAGTTCTGTGGGTGAATTGAATATCACAGAGGATGGGTATGGTTAGGTCATTGACACCGAAACATATGACTTTGGTTAATGGAGTTAGGATAGGTTAGTGAGAAACCAATTTTTATGAGATCGTTTTAGAATATCGAGGAAATATGAACAAATTATCAGTGTCTATAAACTAATCTTCAGGACAATCGAAGAAGGAACTTATTTTGGTGTGAGAAATATAGCTTTTCAATTGCCGAAATGATCGGACAGAACTGAGTGTTTTGTTAGGAAATATCGTGTTTATAACATTCTTATTCAAATAAGGTTAGTGCTTGAGTATTTTTCAATGTATCACCCAGAATATCTAATAATCACATCAATTTCAATCGAAAAATATGAACTTTGAGGTGTTTGTAAAAAATAATATCAGGCACGTATTCAGCACTATTTTTGTTCAAATGGCTATATCTCTTTAACACAGCCTGTATAAAGCCTTCCGTGAACACCAATGACTAATGTGCATCAGAAGTTTAAGGGAAATCAATTTGCAGGAACTGAGCAGGTGCAAAAGTTTCCTTGTTGCAAACAGCATAATGAGTGCCAGCTCTCTAATTAGCGTTCTAGCGGATCCCCGACTCTTTGTCGTCGCGGAAGCAACAGCAGGAGGAAACCAATAACCCAGGGCATACTTAACTCTAACGTATTCCTGATCTGTTCCCAATTAAAATAAATAACCCAGTCATACAAGGCACGAAGGAAACAAAAGAGGAAAAGCAATAAACCACCAGGTAAATCCCAATTTGATCCTAGAAGGCTGCCCGTCAGGCGACCGTTGTCCCGATCACGAACTCACGATACTCAAGCCAATCACGTGACCCGATGAAAATTAACAAGCGTCGACCGAAGTTTGGATGGCGACGCCGAAACGAAGCTGACTCGAGCGGATCTTCTGGATTATTTCTGGTGAATTTTGAACAGGGGAGTATTTGAGACTAAGTGGCAGTGAAAAAGTGTGAAAACGTTTCGAGACTCGCAGTTTTTTGCAGTCGATTGTGGAAGTTTTCAACACTGTTGACTCGGCATGAGTAACTCCTTCAATGGAGTCATATTTCAATCCGAATTTTCATTGAAGTAAATGAAGACTTTTTTTCATTCAGAAATTGATTTCGGATAAATTTTTTTACGAATATTATAAAATTTCAAGGAACGGTATCGACTCCAATACCAGCAGAGGCACGATAAAGTGATTATACAGTATGACAAGGCTCGGCCCCACATTGCTAATGTCGTTGAAACCAATTTGGAAACGCTCAAATGGGATGCCCTACTTCATCCGATATTGAGTCGTCAGATTTTCACTTGTGAAGGTCGAAGGCCTAGGTTTGAATCATCAGAAGTTCCACTCTTATAAAGACATCAATGAATAGCTTGATTCACTGGCATCCATTTCTTTTTTTGAAGTTGCATAATCATCAAAGAACAGTGGGTGCTTAGTTGTCCACCCCAAATTATCATGATATTTTCAGTATTATGGCCAATTGTGGATTCTCAAAATTGAACTTGAAATTAATGAACCACTCTGCAAACCAATATGGAAAATTATCATTCCGAGTAAACAGAACGATACTCCAAAATCAATCTATATTCTGTACTAGTTAGAACGTTCATTTGGTGGCAGTCTCACTGCCCATTAGCATTAAAAATAGATTCAATTCAGCCTTCCCATTTCAAATTCGGTCGTTCGGAATATCCTGATATCAAGCCGGCTGATCTAACATTATGTTTTTGTTCGATTACTGAGCTTATAATTATCTCTTCTGAAACAAATGTGGAATTGTACACGGAGTGTAATGAAATCCGAACGACATATCGTTCATTATTCGGCAATTCGACAGGTCGATGGCTGGAGGGATCTAGTTATTCCATAATACGACAATGATTATAAGCCAACAAAAACTGTCATATTGATTAATTTATTTATTTATCATTAAACATTAGGCATGGGCTCCAATCGGTGTAATCCGATTGAGTTCATCGAATGATGTATGTTTGTTCTAATGAAATCGCTCCAATGAATCGAGAACATAAATGTGGATGCATTCAACCAAAGATAATTCAGTTGTGTATTCTATGGGATTCTCTTGTATTTGGATAGGGTTAATTGAAAAGATATTTTAATCTTTGGATATCTGGTTGAACGCCAGATATATAACGGAATTATTGAGTAAGAATTCTTCGAATTGACTGAACATTCATGTTTCCAGGATCCATCTTCTTGTACATACCCTTATAGCTGAAGGTACAACAGCAGGAATGTAATCTTTGTCTAGACATACGCCGTTGTGTCGCTTCAGGCATCGCTGTTCTCATTCCTCTAGCGATTCGAGGAAATTTCTTCCGTAGTTATCGATTACGGTATTGTATTCCACTTATTTCCATTTTCTGGAAGCTTCTTTTTATTTCTATACCACCTGATAGTCTATCCCAGTAACTTGCGAATCAAGCTGAGACTGTGATGTTATCATTTAATACACAAACGTAAATGATACTTTGTATTTTTCAAGTAGGAACACATTTATAACGTTAACCTTCCACATTGATTCATAATTATTTGTACAACAAGTGCTTATTTTCTTAGAGTGAATAAACATTTTCATCTGATCGGATGTTAGATGATAGCCTAAGACACATACCTTATCGAAAAATTAATGCTATTTTTTTTTTAATATTGTGGTTCTCACGAAAAGGAATACCCTGTAATGTTCAGCGAACATCGCGAGAACCAAGGGCAAGCAGGTAGGAATTGGTGTTCTTCTTGAATTTCTGGGGGTTATATGACTCGGGGAACATCTCCCTAGGCAATGTGTTCCGAAGCCTCGCTGTTTGTTGGATGAACGAGTCTTTGAGGAGAGATGTTCTGGAGGTCTCCAAAGTGACAACGAAGGGATGTGAAGACTTGACTTGACGGGTTAGTCTCGAAGAGACTGCCAGAGGGGGAACGATTGCTGATAATTCGGAAGAGCATCGCCCATGGAAATATCTATAAAAGATCTCCTACTCTTTTACGGTGTTCCAGAAAGGTGAGCGAGTTTGCAAGCGAGGCATCACCGACGAGACGAATTGCCCTTTTTTTACAGAATCCAAAAGTTTTAGTATTTGTTTATGTGCAGCACTCCAAATATGGGAACAGTATTCCAGGACAGGTCGAATCTGTGCCTTATAGATCAAACGCAGCTGACCTGAGGTGAAATAGCCCCTGGCACGAAACAGAAAACCAAGTTTTTGGGATGCACTTTTAGCAATGGATCTCACGTGATTCTCCCAAGAAAGGTTACTCCCGACAGTAATACCAAGCATCGAAATGGATGACTTCAATGGTATGGTCACTCCCGACAATTCTATGCTGGGCACAGTAAGATCGGCTTTTCTGAAAAAAGACATGCTTGTGTTTTGCTTGCGTTGAATTCCACCAAGTTATTAGATCCCCATTCAAGAATTGTCGCCAAGTCCATATTTATGTTGTTGACATTTCTTCCTCGTTCGTTTCTGATTTGGCTGGCGGGTATAGGAACCCTACAAGAAAAGGCGGTATGAAGGGTACTATCATCCGCGAAGCTGTGCAATGGACACGAAGTTGCTTCCAGCAAATCGTTGATGTGAAGTGGAAGTAGTGTTGGAGCCAGAATTGATCCCTGCGGAACACCAGCAGCAGGGTAGAGAGTCAGATGAAACACCATCGAACACTACATGGATAGATCTGTTTGAGGGGACACTAGCCAGCAGAGAACACAGCTTCGGGGGCACGCCATAAGATGGAATCTTGGCGATGAGTCCCTGATGTCAGATTCGATCGAATGCCTTGGAGATATCCAGTGCTTCGGTTAGGGTTTCACCGTATTTTTCAATGGAGAGCTGCCATATATGTAAGACGTAAGCGAGCAAGTTGTAACATGTGAAAGTGCCGCTCCGATGAGACGCCACTGGTTCCACTTGGCAACGTATGATCTACAGTCTACACCACAAGAACGATGTTACTTCATCGAAGAAGAAGATATGCGGTTCTATGCAGGCGGAACCTGTCACAAGGGTGTCATTTTTGAAAGGGTTAGATCAAGACGTGAGCGTCCTGTTGAAGATTTGATAAATTTGATGTTTTATCTGAATGAATCATTATATAATACTCAAGATCTAGTGATATCCTAGCCCAAAAGTTATTTGCGGTTTTATAATTTACCAGTACATATTTTGATTAATCACAGGAAGATATAAGAAATGCACTTTTAACTTCCGAACCATGCTTGTCCAGGTTTTGTATCTGGGTTTTTCGGTAATGTTGGCGAGCTTCCTTCAGGGTTATTGATCATAATCTTTCATGTAACTACATAATTAATTGCTAGAACCTGAAGGTACGCTCTTGTAATTGTAGCAAGAATTTACACAGTTGTACATTTCACAGCCCTGGTACCGGAGTGGAAATTTGTCTCATTTGTTTTCCTGATACGAGAGAGGAAACTGCCTTTTTCTTTCCTGAAGCGTATAATGCTTTTGAACTCCTAAATTGTTCAACTTTTTTGTAAATAAACTTCTCCATGAGTGTGTCGACGTAATATCAGGAACAGGAAAAAACGAACACACTTCGATTTTATTAATATTATAATCTTCGACGATTATAATAATAAAATCGAAGTGTGTTTGTTTTTTCCTGTTCCTGATATTGTTCAACTTTATTCGAATTAGCTAATACTATCAAGAGGAGGAACTCGACATAGATTTTCCTGGAGCTGTTGAGACTGGAATTGGACAACTGAAACTATCGAGAGGAGGAAACTCGACAGAGATTTTTCATGGAGCTGTTGAGACTGAATTTGGACAACTAAAATTATCAAGAGGAGGAAACCCGACAACGATTTAGTAGATAAGTACTTAACAATTGTATAGAATCAGTGTATGGTCGAGCTCGAGTTGTAATACCCGTTCAATTATTATAATAATAATATATATAATATATTGTAAAAACCTAGAAGGAAGTTTTGAATCTTGTCAGGAAGCCTGAGATTTTTTATTTGTTATTTTTTTTTAGAGTTTCATGTCCACTGAGCCAGTGAAAAGGTTACAAAGTCACCAGTGGATCTCTGATGACGGAAACCATATTGTCTATCGTTGATAAGTCCTGAGTGTTCCAGATGTTTCATGAGCTCGAAGGATGGCTTTTTCCATGACCTTTGAAATAAAAGATAACAGAGCGATAGGTCTGTAATTGTTGGGTAGGGTCTGTCCACTCTTGTTATTTTTCGAAATAAGCTGATTCAAGAATGACCTAGTCATCGATCAGACAAAATCCATTAGATATTCTAGCATTCAATAGAGGAACTGATTGGGAAAGCCAATTGACTAACAATAACAGAGCTTTGTCCTATTATCGAGGTGAAAGAAAGCCTAAAGGCAGTATTCCCTTGTGTCAGTGTTCGAAGCGGAACAAAGTATATGGGACAAGGTCCCATTCACGTATATTCACTCTCTCAAGTCCGACTGGTTTTGTTTATGGCGATGGTTAATGGATAACTCCGGGCTAACCGGAGACAAAAGGGTCAGAAACAGGAAATTAGCTACGATGCTGTTCGGCTTCATGTAGAATATATCTATATACAATGTTGCCATACATCTCTAAATCACCGGCAATGATTTACGACATATTCTACGCAAATTGTTGCAATAAATCCGTCCGGATTCCTGCGTTCGAAAGGTTTTTTCGTTTCCGAAACGAGACAATTATTCCGTATACCTTTCAGATCTGGCCGGACCGAATGTAGCCCGGACTCTGGAATCTGATTCAGCCATCTAGGAATTAATAACCGGATAAAAAATATGGCGGCTTGGGTTCAGAACGGTCATATATTGGATTTGGAAATTTAATGCCTATATGGGTCCATTGGAAGTGATGCTGTAACAATCATCCGATCAGGATGAAGTATGATGAATTGTTTTGTCGGTTGTACGCTTTTCTTTTCCGAAAGGCAGCTCGATTCAATTTTGCTTGATTATCACCTCAGATGCTGAAGTAGCAGATTAAATTCTTTATTATGCCAATGAAAAAAATTATTGAGAATTCAATTCTCAGTAGTAATATCTCAACAGAATGAGAACACATTGAAAAAAATTCGACAGATTTTAGAAAACTTGTTGTCAGGCAATAGACGCGAGAGCCCGAAGGGCTCGAGTGGCTGTTATTAGATGGCAACAAGTTTGATAAAATGACTGGAGAATTATTTTTATTTCCAAACGTACGATAACAACGTCAGTTCTCGACTGACAGGATCATCGAAAAGTTCTATTTCTCCGCCTAGGCGGAGAAATATTTACTTTTCCCTCCGGCGCACAGTGGGGCAGGGTACCTAGAAACCTGGCATTAAATCAAAAATTAAAAACGCGTATTTTTATACCGCCATTTGTCGAAGCGACAGATCACTACCGTTGGCGACAAAAAGCACAATAACAACCCTTCCTGATCCGCGGTGCGCTCCCGACAGCTCTTCTTTCTAGCAATTTTTTGACCAAGTCGAGACGCCTGAAAATTTTTTCCGTAATTGTTGTAGTTTTACAACGTCACTTTGTTAACAGATCACTTTTGTTACGAGTTTTTTTGATGGCAGCTTCAAGTTGAGGTATGTGTAGATAATTTAAGAACTTTGTATGAATAAAAACTTACATAGAATAATAACTAATTCTTGTTGATGTTGTCTATGATTGAATCTTTAAATTTTTATCGTATTCTCAGAATCATGAAGGTTTTGAGTTATAAATCGATTAATCAGATAAAATTAATTTGTGTCCTTATGGAAGGAACTTTTTGATTATATGTTTTGAGTTATGTTCCAAGGCCGTCCAAAGTTTGATATCCACATTTCTTCGAAGCTTGATCCATGCTCATTTTAGAATCATGAAAATTTGTTGCCCATATTCTGCCTTTTTTCAGAAAAATCAATTTTTATTTGAACGAAGAAATGAAAAAAACGTACGAAATGTGATGCAAAGCAGGAGAAGGAGCTTCTGAAAAAAAATTATATTTGAAGACAGAGTATGAGTCTCGTTACACAAAAGCACGAAGAATGGTTGTACGTTTCCAAAATTACAAAAAAGAATGACTTTAGAGGTCGAATTCGTTTCCTAGTATAACTGAGAAATGGCTTGGTCGTCCTGAAGTTACCTCTGATGATCGCTCAGAAAGATGAGAAAAAAAAACGGTTTAAAACTAAAGAACTTCAGGATACGACTCACGTATCTGTATTGACATATGCAACAGAGATGAGTCTAAGGTCAGAAGGGTAAGTACATGCATCAAAAATTCTTCATGAAATAAATAACTTCATCGTCTCCAAAACGGGCCATTAAATATATAAATGCCTTTATATCTTCGTAGGACTCACAACCAAAATCTATGCCTGGTTAAGATGCTCTAGAGTCTAGCTGTTTTGATAACAGCAAAGTTATCTCAAGATTAATATGGAGCTGTGAGGGATAGGGCTCCTCAAATATTTCCTTCGTACAAGACTGTCAAGCAGCAAAGAAGCTCTGCTATCCAAATAATATATACTTGTTACAGAAACTGTTGCCTGCGTCAAGGGCAGATTTACGAGGGTGGGTGTACGAGGGGTAACTACCACAACACCCCCCCCACCCAATGATTATCGAAGACCTTAGAAAAAGGTGTTGCACATACAATATTTCATACATTGTGTACCTGATTTAATGGTTTTCAATCGTTATTATCCCTCAAGATCGTTCTTAACCCTCCCATGGAAAACAGCTATATCCGCCCTTGGCTAGCGTCCCACTTCAGGATTTGAGAAGAAGACTTGGAGTCATCAGAATATTCCAGTGTTTCCGATGTATCCGAATAATGAATCGTAATCATCATCCAAAAAAACTTGAATTGTGTTATGATGTGTGATTACATTAATTCAGATGTTAATAAATATTTGTAGGATACAAAATGCCTCTTATGTTTACAAATTAACATATAAAAATACATAATAATATATTGTATTTTCAAACTTAACAAAAACTTCCAATGCAAACGTCATTTTTATTTGATAAAGTTACATTAAATGTACAATTTTCATGAATTTGAAAACGTTTGGGGATAAAATAGCATATTTCATTCGGAGAAGAAGTGACTTTTCGTGACACTTCTCCTCCTAATGAAATAATATACTATTATCGATTCCTTGTGTGGTATTCTATAGATTATTTTTTGACGTTACAATCAAAATCATTTCAAAGATTTTATATTTTTATTTCAACAACTTTATATCACTCGGCTCTATATAAACAGAATGAGTTATTCAAATTAGGATGCATTGAAGTTGTGAACATGAAAAATACAAATTTTGTATTGGGTCCCTGTGTGGAGGATTTATAAACATTGTTTTGTTCTGGTTTGTTGAAAATTTATAATCCTTTCCCAGTGTCTTTCAGGTTATCAATTATTTTGAATGATGTTCATTATCCAATTTCAGGTGAGGTTTCAATGAATTGAATGAGCTGTGTCCTGTGATTTTCATAATTTCCTGCTCATTGATACCTCCATTCGCAAGGTGCAGTCGATCGTGCGGAATGGTTGGTAATTTCAATTTCTTCCATATCGAGCCAATCATCTCTGCAAATACTTTCATCCACTTCGACATCATGTTCACCCCAATCGGCATATTTTTATATCATCCTGAAGAATATGGTTTATCCCAAGCAATATTAACTGTTATAAATATCCTGTCAGTTTTGATACTTGCATTCCGCTTGCTGAGTAATTTCTTGAGCAATTGATCCGGACCAATATCAGGGTTCTCGGTTTGTGGTATTAACTATTTACTGTCCGCACATCTTTGAGCTTCGGCTCATACTCTATTCTTGTTTTGAACAGCCCCGTATTGTTCGTTCCGTTTTTGAATGCTCTAAACATTGAGAACCTTCTCCACCACGCCATGCCAGTTCATATGAAGCAATATGAATATTTTTTCTGCAAGCCAGACGGTGTGTTTTCGTCGTAGAGTTTTATCATGTTCAAGATTTGTCCCTTGCTCAAACTTGTAGAACTGTTTCCTCTTTTCGGGCTCTTTCTGTAAAAACTTATACGCTTGCTGTTTTTAGCTTCTCTGGCGGATTTGAATGGGTCGAATCTCCCATAAAATTGGTCGTAGTAAAACTCTTGCATTAATTTTGCGGTGTTATTCCACATGATCACAGATTCTTTATTGTATTCTTCTCCATTCTGTTTCTTCATATTGAACCCATAGTCCTTCAGAGTATTGGCTAGTTTTGTTGTTGATGTCTTCCCTTCCAATTTATTTTCCCTCTCGTCGCTGCTTATTTTGGTATTGTAACATGCACTTTCAATGATTATATTATTTATACCATCGACTGATGATTCACTTATACGTTCGGGATTCATAAAAAGGGAGTCAGAAACGATTTATTTTTTTCTGATTGATGAAGGGATGTATGTGTGTATAAAGATAAGAATAATAAAAAAATATTTTATGAGTATCGAATTATTGAAAAGGATATTCGCCATCATTTTTGGTTATTTTGTAACATTGCCACCATCAAAACGAACAAATATTTTTGTGTTTTTTCGTTTCAGTATTGAAGTCTATCATTCAGTTAATGAAACGTCAATCTCATTTTTCTTTCAGAATATACCGTTTTTTTGTAAATAATATTACAACAATGTGTTGTTTCCGCGAAACTTGTTTCCTTGAATTTTTTTATTCGAAATGATAAATATCCATTTTTGGCAAAGACATTTTATTAAGGTTTGTTTTAGCCGCCGATTAGTGGAAATACATTGTTTCTTACAATTGTGGATTTTTAGGTGGAATTGAATTTCTTCTAAATGACACGCAGGTATCCACTCCCAGATGACTGGTGAAGGAAAATTAGTGTATTATACAGTCAGTGTGAGATCTAGTTCAGGGTAGGATTTCTTGTTAACATTCCCTGCGCCCCAACATTTGTTCTATTAAGCTGAATAATCCAATAAATAAAAATTAATGCACTGCACCGCCATCTGGCGCTAAACGTTTCCTATTTTGAAGGCTGAAGACTCTTAACGAATTTCTTGAAAATTTATGACATATGCGTCAAATCAAAATAATCCGTTGTCATGTGGTTGTCATTCAATGAAAACAAGGTACTTTGAATTATTCTCGTTGGAATAAGTAGATCACTTTCACTATGAAAATGTTTTGATTGGCTAGAACGTATATGGATTACTGAAATTGAAAATTTCCTTTGGTTCATGAAACGTCAAAAAATAATCAATACCATTTTCTCATTTCTATGACAAGATAACGAAACTTTTGATATCGTCTTTAGGTAGGTTTGCTTGGGGATGTTTTTATGTCGAAAACACTATTGAAATTATTAATAGGTGATCAACCGAGAAACGATATTGAAAAAAGCGAGCTTTATAGGTACGTTATGTATATGATTCAAGTAATGCACAGGAGCAACATCACTTGCAACTCACTCTCATCACAAGCTCAAATCCCTCACATCAATTAGAGAACACCGTAGCTTTAACATTCTTTCTCCACTGACATTAAAATACAGAAGATTCAGAGAATGATGAAGAATATGAATCGATGAAAATTTTGTGGTGAATGTCAAAAGAAAATATCAAGTAACGAGCATTTCCTGCTCAACTTTATGAATACGCCTCTGATCCTTCCTGAATCGGTTTCTTTATGCTTCGAAAATTCCGCAATCGACCATATCATCCCCATTTCGTGATATCACAAGAGCGTTACTAATGACAACAAGTTCCATAACGCACCTTCGCCATAACTAGTTGCCGTCTTTGGCAGGGAGGTGTTCCAGGAACAGCCCCTTGAAGTTTTAAATCCCTCAGGAAGAGGAACTAACGCCGAATATTACTTCCGAACGTTACGATACGGAATAATGTAGCACGCAAATCTTGCATATTCACTCCGTTGTGAGTACAATACCCTTGTGCCTGCTGCGGTTTAGTCGATAATTCGTTTCTAGTCGGGGCATCAAAGGCAGCAAAGAGGATGTTTGCTATTTTCCTCGACAATGGTAGCTCAAACGACAGAAATGAATTATTGTCACTTTTATGGCTTCGTCCGATGCAGATCCGACTGGTTCAAAGAAATCTAGAGCAACTGCATGATCTGCGGAAGTCCACATGTTGTTGTGTTCATTCAGATGGCATACAGTTTTCAAAAACAGCAAGAAATACTCTCTGTCTATGTACGAGGATATATTGAAAAACTCTTAGCCTACTTTAGAACCAAACAAAATTCCAATGTCAAAATATGTTATTACTTAACATATTCTCCTGTTAATTGAATACATTTAATACAGCGAACCTGCAACGTCTCTAGACCTTTAAAAAAAAATGTTTCTTCTTGCTCTGCAAACCAGTCCTCCACGGCTTTTATTACCTCCTCGGTGGAAGAAAATGTACGACCTTTCAAATTTTTTTCAGCTGGGGAAAGAGATGATAGTCGAACGGAGCCAAATCTGGTAAATAAGGGGGGTGTTCTAGTAATTCTAACCCTAAATCACGAATTTTTTGCATGGCAACATGAGATTCGTGTACTTAGGCGTTGTCCTGTAAAAACAAAATACTTTCGAATAGCTTTCCGCGTCTTTTCTCTTTAATTTTTTTCCGTCGATCGGTCAGTAATGTCGAATAGTAATTTCCAGTAATTGTTCTACCCTTATCAAAAAAATCAATCATGATTACTCCATGGCAATCCCAAAAAATTGAAGTAACATTTTTTCCAGCAGATTTTTGGACACGAAACTTCTTAGTTCTTGGAGAACCAGAGTGTCGCCATTCCATCGATTGTTGTTCTGTTTCTGGATCGTAGAAATGTACCCAAGTCTCATCCATAGTAACAATTCGGTTTAAGAAGTCTACATCGTTTTCAAATCGAGCACAGATCGAACGCGATGTTTCTACCCTTGCACGTTTTTGGTCAACATTCAAACATTTGGGGATCCATTTTCCAGAAATTTTTCTCATGTCCAAATCGACGTGAACTATACGATGAACGTATGAAATCTTCAGTGCTTCAGATATCCGTTTTAGCCCAATTTGACGGTCTGATAAAATCATGTCATGAACTGCATCGATATTTTCGGGGACTGACACAGAAACTGGCCTTCCTTCAATGGAAAATTTACCTCTTTTGAAGCTTGCAGTTCAATTTTTCACGGTCGCATCACCAAGGGTATTAAGCATATCTTCGTAAATCTGCTTACCTCTCAACCCTTCAAATACAGGTACTTGATGATGGCTCGATACTCCAATTTTTGGATTTTTACAATTTCGGTGGACATCTTTTTTTTAACTCATTGCGTAACTCTGGTTTACTTTTTTGACGACGTACTCTACACTGACACTTCTAATAAGTTATTGTTCGTTGATATGGTATCGCAATATTTTGTTTATGCATGGAACTGGTCTAGGCTAACTAGATATCAACACATCCTCGTATGTGGTATTGAAGTATGCGAACATATTTTGATTGCAACTTATAGGGTACATGATCTTGGATCTAAGGTATCATTAAGACTGCTAGTCTTCTGAAACTTTGAAATACTTTGGAATATGACAACCATCCATAAAATCAGGACAACTTAATTTTAACAAACACTAAAGAAATATCATCGATCTCAAGTAGTTGTTATAGCTTGTATAATCTCTAAAAGCCTGATGCGAAAATCGACTGACTAGTATATTCCTTGACCTCAGAGATTAAGGATCAGAGAAGAGTGTGAGGGGAAACACTAGCAATTACCAGTCTCACGATGTTTCTTTCGTAGTCTTAAGTTAAGGCGAAACTGTTCTTGAACCAATAATTCATTTTTTCTGAAAGCTGCTCAACTCGAAAAGCACCTTATATAGAAGCTATATCTGTTTCACCAAATTGACTGTTCAGCGAAAACGCCTCCTTGATGCTGATAGGTGCCGAACACAATTTCAAATGCATTAATCATACTAATGTTGAATTATAACCTAGGTCGGTCACGGATTTCATCCGATGATACATTCGCCAACAATAATTTTGAATATTATGCAGAGGTCACCAGTTTGCGTTTCAGTTATGTTGTAACGATGCAGATTCGGAACTTGATTGAACCGTGCGTAATTCGGTAGAATGTGGTGCCCTATTAATATTTCATGCTTCTGTATATAGCTTGAGTGTTTAATTGAGTATGTATCAACCGAAACACTATCGATATCTAAATCTGTACGATTCATTGGCTAATTTGTATCAGCCGCAGGATTTTATGTTGATTTAATTTGAATTGCGGTCCTTTGGAGATCGCAGTTGTATAATGAATTAATGGTTATGCTTAATTATGCTCGAATGATACTTCAGGTACATTCAGATTTATCTTTGTGGATAGAAACTTCTTATGGCTTCATGCAGGATACATCACCTTCATTTATTGAAAAAGGACATTTTCACATAATATTTGAAACTACAATTATTTCTCTCTTCACATTGCTCTCATCTGACCTATTGAAAATTATAGAAAACCTAATGATGCATATGGAAGTAATGGATGGAATTTAGTTTCTCTATTTCAGTATCGTAATAAGTTCATTACATTACTGAAAACAGTGTTGTAATGAAATAATAACAGCATTGTTTTCAGTTATATTTTTCGGTTTTTTGATTGTCAGCACTGGCTTTCGCTCCTATCAATTTTCCACACACGCCAATTTGGAAATGTCAATTTCGTAACAGTCACCAACTGCCAAGATAAAATACAAAAGTCACTATACTCCATTCACATAGGAGGTCATGGTTTCGTTTTCAGGAGTTGGTGCCCACAGAACATATGATGAAAAGTCAGTGCACGCACAGATAATATCGTTAATGACAAAATGACAATGACAGTTTCTTTGTTTACATCAAAGTAAAAGTATCAAAGATATTCCACATTTTGTTAGGTTTACAAATTGTTCGCAGATTTTTGGTATTTAATCGATATTATCAGGTGAGTTTTTTGTTGAATATCCAAGATTAACGTATGTCTATTGTTTTTAGCACCAGTTTGAAGCGTGAGGGTGGTTTTCAAGACCAGGACGAATGTTTACATTTCGAGGTTGAAGGGGTACACGGGAATTTCGTTGAAATGTTATTTGGACAGGTATCGCACTAGATGGATCGGATGGAGCATCGAGAGGTCGATTAGGATGACATTCTTCAGGTTTTCCAAGAAATTTGGCGATATCTGAGCAGATTTGCAAAAGTTAGGTACCTCACTAATGAGGTGGAACTTAGACTAATTCTTCTATAAGAAACGCCTTTCAAAGGTCGAGATGGTGAAAAATGTATTCTTCAGATGTTGTTTGAACAAACGCAGCCGAGTTTTATATCCCAACATTGATTTTAATAAAGTTATCAACAAAATAAAATTGACATTATTCTTGATTCTTGTAATTACCCATCAATTCATCTTGTATCTTTGGGTTGATTTTTTTTAATGATTAGAATCAACAATTGATGTCGTCAAGTCTTGAACTTTCAGTTCAAGAGGATAATAAAAATTAAATCTTCACAAGCATGCATATGAAAATTATGTGAAAGCAATGCAATTTTCTTCCATGGCAAAAATAATATATTTCAACAGTGATCTCTTGTACTTTTCATGCAAATGACTAGAAAATGAATTCTTTCTATCAATTCGCATATAAACGTTAATTATTTTCGTCCATCACATCTTTTCCAATTCATTCATTTTCCGAATAAATTCACATTCGGAGAAATACGCTAAGAATGTAGAAAGAGCAACATAGTGTTGACTTGGAACATAAAAATATTTTGAAAAACGTCATAACTTCGATACAGAGTGGAATGTTTCAAATTTCCAAGGCTAGAGTTGTGATTTTATAATTGTGAATGGAGTATAGAATTAGTTTTTCATTGAATTTCAACAGTATTTTACGAAATTTGAATGAAATAGAGAAAATATTAGAATACTCGTTGCAGAATGCAATTCCAACACTCATGCGTTCGAAAACCGCCATAAATTGAGTCTTTTCTCGAATCCTATTGAAGGAAAAAATTGGTTCTATAATCTGTCAACATTGACAACAAAATTTTTGGCAATTCAAATAGTTTGTCGGATCATAATGTCTATTTAGTATTCAAATCGTGGTGAAATAATACCTACTGGAATTATGGCTAGGAAATGCAGTTGTAGTGTGGACATCGTCATGGTGCGTCATGGAGAATCCGAATGGAATCTCAAAAATCTATTTTGTGGTTGGTACGACGCAGATCTCAGCGAAACTGGTATCAATGAAGCGAAAACTGCTGGTGATGCTTTGAAAAAAGCTGGATTCAAGTTCGATATAGCGTACACGTCAGTACTGAAGAGAGCTCAGAATACACTACTGAATATACTATCAGTACAAGGACAAGGCGATCTGCCCATTGTGAAAACATGGAGACTAAACGAAAGACATTACGGCGCTTTGACAGGTATGAACAAAATAGAAACTGTTGAGAAATTTGGAGATGAACAAGTTGCTATATGGAGGAGGAGTTTTGATATTCCTCCTCCTCCAATGGAGGAAGGTCATCCTTACTTTGATGCCATCACCAAGAATCCGTCCATGGTTGAAAATGGACCAGGCCCTGATGAGTTCCCGAAAACAGAGTCTTTGAAGCTTACGATTGATAGAACTTTACCTTTCTGGAATGATGTAGTTATCCCCAAGCTCCGAGCTAAAACCCGAATTTTGATAGTCGCTCATGGTAATAGTCTCAGGGGTATCGTCAAACATTTAGAGAAGATCAGTGATCAAGACATAACAGGGTACAATTTACCTACTGGAATACCCTTCAAGTATAGCCTTGATCCAAATATGAGGCCAATTGCACCCTTGGAATATTTGGGAGATCCTGAAGTTGTGCAAGCAGCCATAGACAAGGTAGCTAATCAAACTAAGAAGAAGGCATAACTGGTGAATTCATTGTCAAATGTCTTCATTTCCTTGAATATCTGCAAATTATTGTGATGATAATATTATTTGGAATAAAAAAGTGAATCGTGAAGTGATATTAGTTTTATTGCTCTTGAAATCTTTCATCCGTTTTTGTTTCTACTTGAATTATAATTCATTGTTATTAGGGATTCTGTTTTCTACCTGAAAATTGAATTCTTTGAAACGGATATCACTGCACAGCGAATGATCGATTTCTTGTTAAAATACGAGGTATGGAAAAGAAATATGTTTCTCATATTTAAGTCGAATAGATAGGAAGTATGACAATGACACATCTCTCCTAGGTCTTCTTCCAGCATTCGACTGTGATAATATTAACTTGAGTGGTCATTAATCATATATCATGCTGAAAAAAATCAGTGCAGAATATTTTAGCAGTCGGAAACCTTCATAATATGACAAACATTCTTTTTAAAATAAAACCTAGAAACAGAATAAGGCTATTAAACAACATTGATAAAGACAACCTCAACCTTAGGTGCGAAAGATATTTGATTCAGGAGTTGGACCTCTAAAACAGGGTTTTCCAACAAGAGGTGTAATTTGGATAGTCCGCTATATTGGTGGATGTCTCTTTTGAAGCTGTAACTTTTCGAAATTTTACAAGTAGAAACTACGTCATTGATAAGAATGGAACCACACACGCTTCAACAAAGCATTGAAATTATTCGAAATAACTACAGATGAGGTGAAAATTTGGCAGAGAGTGTTCGTGAACAAGTTTGGGTTCTCGTGAAGCATTGTGTCAAACCGCAATACAAAAATTGGTAGAAAAATTTGAGCTGTCAGGACAAGTTCGTGATGTTAAAAATAAAACACGTGCACGTCGCACAAGATCAGCAGAGAACATGGCTGCTATGGGCGAAAGTGTTTCAGTGAACCCAGGTTTGTCCATTCCTCGTCGTTATCATATTTTGCAGAAATATTTGAGTCTCAAAGCTCAAAAAGTTCAATTAACACAAGAACTCAAGCCAGCCGATCATCAACAACGTAGTGCCTTTGCTGATTCGGTCCCTGAAATGCATGAGAATGATTTGGAATTCCATCGAATCATCTTGACTTATGAGGCCGATTTCCACCTCGATGGCTTCATCAACAAGCAAAATTGTCGCATCTGGGGCTCGGAAAACCCCAGAGTTATTGTTGTAAAGCATCTCAATCGTTTACGTGTGATGTTTGGTGAGGTTTATAGTCGAGCGAAGTCATTCGACTGTGCTTTTTCGAGAATGACGTTGAAGCAATTGTTGCGGTGAATGGATTGCGCTATCGATATTATTAATGATTTTTTATGGCCGGAAATACACTGCGCAAAAAAATTAACGCACATTCTGAAAATATCAATTTTAATGAAAGTTAACTCTACATTGACTTCATAACTTATTTTTTATGTTCTCTCGGGAAGGTTTTGAACGAAACAAGACACCGAACAATTTTCAAAATACTGAAATGCTGATAAGTGATTTAGTACTTGGTATTTCCACCCCTTGCGTTAATTACAGCTCGGCAACGACGGTTCATACTCAAAATGAGTGATCTTAAAATGTTCTGATCTAATCCTTTCCGGATTTCTCCGAGTTGGTTTCCTAAGTCATTAAGAGTAGCTGGATGATTTTCTGAACTTCTCAGCCTTCTATTGAGGTTGTCCCAAACCTGCTCAATCGGATTGAGATCTGGACTTCTTGCTGGCCATTCCATTCGAGAGACTTCAATCTCATCAAGGTACTCCTGAACGATGCGCGCACGATGGGGTCTGGCATTATCGTCCATAAAAATGAAATTTTCATCATGCTCTTCAAGAATGTTCCTTATATACTTATCAGCATTCATAGCTCCATTATCAACGACCACTAGATCTGTGCGAGCAGTCAAAGATATTCCACCCCATACCATAATCGATTCTCCCCCGAAACCAGTAGTATTCAGGAAATTGCACTGAGCATATCTTTTATGTGGACGTCTGTATACAAGGGAACGTCGATCACAATGGTTGAATGGTAGAGGCAGAATCTAGACTCATCTGTGAAGAGAACTCTTTCCCAATCGGTCTCTTCCCAATGGATATGCTCTCTCGCAAAATCCAAATGCGCCCTTCGATGGGCTGTGGTAAGAGCTGGGCCTCTTGCGGCGACACGAGGCCTTAAATCATATTCTCTGAGGCGATTTCTTATTGTCTGAGTGCTAATTTGCACCTCATGAGTTTGCTCAAGATGATTTTGAAGGAGGCGAGCGGTTGCAAACCGTTGTCTCAACGAAGAAACTCTCGAGTAACGTTCTTGAATGGCAGTTGTTACCCGTGGTCTACCCTGCCCTGGTCTTCGGACATTCATACCTGTCTCCCTGAATCGCTGCAACATTCTGGACACACTTGTATGGGAAACTCCAAACCTTTCTGCAATTCTTGTGTATGTCCACCCTTCCTCTCGCAAAACTACCGCTTGGGCACATTCCCCTTGGGTCAAATTGCGTGTTTCGCGTTGCATAGCGATCGAGTGTAGAAAATCGAACGAAAGAAAAACTATTGATCACTAGAATTGATCGAGAACAACTGATTTTAGAATGGAGCCAATACATTCAAAATCTGATAATATCATCTTTTCTTATTCCTGCTGGGAGAAAACATCTGTATTGAAGAAAAACGTTGAAAGTGGATAATATATGCATGTATAATTCTGATAAAAATAATCATCATTGAGAACACCTTCAGTTGTAGAATAAATTTGTGATTTCCATAATGTGCGTTAATTTTTTTGCGCAGTGTAGATGGAATTGAACGACACAACGTCTTCTTCCAACAAGACGGCACTACCTGCCATATAACCAACGAAACCGATGATCTTTTACGATGAAAGCTGCCGGACCTTATAATCTCTCGAAGAGGTAATCACAATTGGCCACCGAGATCTAGAGATTTAACACCTTGCGACTTATTCCTTTGGAGCCATGTGAAAGAGAAGGTCTATCCCATGAGCGCGGGGTCGATTCAAGACTTCAAAGATTGGATTCGTCAGGCTATCGAGGATATAGGGTAGCCACTTTGCGATTTGGTTATGAAAAATTTCATGAAAAGGATATGGTCCTGTAGTCGTGCATTTTGATGATGTTATTTTCCATTATTTACGGCATACCTTCCTCTTTATAACGGGATGAACATTCTATCATTCATCTGAAAACATTTCATTTTTCTTTGAATGTCAAAATAACATCTCTAATTGGAAAACCCTTTACAATTATGAAGGACCCAGGTGAAACCTTGATTTTGTTTTTGTGTACTCTGATGTATTGCTTCAATTCTGTGATTGTGCTGTAGTGTTTTGTTCACCCTGCCCAAATAATATCCTTTGTGAATCAAGTTTAAAAAAAACAATTGTACGATAAATTAAGTTTCATTAAATGCAACATTCACTCTGTTTATTAAGAGTGGGAGGAGAGAAAAATCTGCAGGTTTTATATCCCCAGATGTGGGTAGATGGTTACTTTGGTTTCCGAGAGAACCATCAGTTCTACGTCACAGTGTAGTTTGTTTCATTATTTGAGAATCCAGGTCATATTTAATCCAACCAGCCTTTTCGATATGAAATTGTGAATCTATAAATATTTACTCTGGCATATTTCACTGTAAGTCTTATAGAGTATGAAAATTAATAGGGTTCAGCGCAACCCTGAAGTGATCAAGCCTAAGATTGAGTTTTTATATATTGATATAAATATTATTTCTTCACCGCAATTTTCAAAAAATGTTCATAGGACTTTATTGAAATTACTTCCATTTTCATACAGAAGAAAAAAATATCATAAATTCATGAAATAAAGTTAAAACAATCTCAGAGCGGAGTTAATATGGTATGCTGAGATACCTCTGATCTGCCACTCAAACCCCAAAAAAAATAACATTACAATGATATATTGAAAAAATAAATCCAAATAACCCATTACAATGTGAAAGCATAAGCATTAACTAATAATGATCGAGGCACAAAATAAGCAAACGGAACAATGCCATACATGATCAACTGATCAAGCAATAAATGATAAATCATAAATGGATGTATAGTTCTTCTGATAAGTAGGAGAGAGAAGCTCATTGACTTTCGAAGAGGCATCTCCAAACTCTTTCCTTAAGGTGGGCGTTCAATGTAGTGTGTTTTTATTTCAAGTTGATTTCGAAAACGGTTTCACTTTGAGAACTGAAATTTTGTGGGTGAACTCAGAAAGGATTAGGGTTTTTGTTGAAATAATTTTAATCGATTTCATTCCGACAGTTAATTTATTTTCATGCAAAAATAGAAGAAAATGAGCCAACCCATGCTTCTGTTTTATTTCAACAGAAAGACCCATGAAAATAGTTCCACTTCCGATTAAAAGTGAATCTACTGATAATTTCGTTCAGAAGATTAACTTGAAATACGGAATTGACAGAGAATGGCCAAATTCAAATTTTGGCGGGAAAAAGTTCCTGCTTTACCCACAAATTCGCTTATTCCATAGTTCGGCGATTTTCGGATAGAGAGCGCCATTGTACATTTCATTCATGACTAGAGAGATACTCATAGAACTCATTGGGCGCGTTCATCCGACTAAGCAGCTACCGCTACCGCTCCTTCAAACGTCAAAGCCATATGATTTTTTCGATCCGTTGTGTCAAATTAGTTAGTAATTTAGACACAACGAATCGAAAAAATCATATGGTTTTGACGTTTGAAGGAGCGGTAGCGGTAGCTGCTTAGTCTGATGAACGCGCCCATTGTGATAATGTAAGTTCTATGGAAATATTCCTTAAAATGGACGGTGGCGCCTCTATCGGCTGAGCTTTCCAACTCGCTTCAAACGCCGACCTTAAATGAAAAAGTAGTTAATGTTTGGTAGGACGACGACATATTCTGACTATAAAATTTGTAGATAAAATAGGTGAAAGATCTCTCAAAGATGGCCAATCGATGAGGAGGAAGCGATATAAGACCCTTATTTCTTGTGTTCGAAGTATGTACACACTAGAAGAGTCGCAAATGAGGTAATTAGGAGATCACGAGAAATATCATATCTTTTCGAAGTAATATTTTTTTCTCGAGAAACGTCAAGGATTCTGAAAGGCAGTCAAGTTTCAATATGTACAATTTTCGAGTTCATGAATTATCAAAGTGACACCATATTCGAATGAAAAATGGGATCTCTTCATCTGGAGATATTTCTGTCATAAGGAATAAGCAATTGGGAGTAAAAAAGCGAAGTTCGAAAAGTAGCTTATTACGCTGTATTCCCCAATCTTCATATTATTAGCACATTCCTGTTTTTATCCCGAATGAAACATGCTCGAAGCACACATCGCTCAAAAAAATTCTTTCAACTGAATCGGAGATTTCCCAAGAGCCCGTGAAGTATTTGTGATATCTTTCCTGGAAAATTTAATCTTTTGATATTACGCTTTTCTGCGGTGAGTTGTTCTGAAATGTTTACATTCATTTCGTTATTCTTTTCAGACGGCTTTTTACGCGATGAAAAATTCTCTTTTGAAATACTTCCAATGAGGCTTTCAAATAAATTAAATAGCGGGTTCCTGGGATGCGAAATGCAGAACGAATATTTTCGAAGTCATTCCTTGGATGAGTAGATTCTCGTCAATTATATTTTAAATTTTCTGACCTCGATTCATCTTGCTGCACTAATTACTTTCAGTGGACCCTATATCATCTGTCGATTTGAGAATAAGTAGTCTAATTAAAATCGACTAGAGGAATCAGGATCGCTTTACTCCATGGAAATTTCTGAAATCTAGAGTTTCATGTCAGGACTACATTATGATCTGTTTTTGTTTCCGAAAATTCTTTCCTCTTGCATTTCGCGTAATGCTTTATAATTGAATTATTATCATTACTATTATTTGAACCGGAGTCGTAATGGCTTGGTTTGTCTTCCGAGATCTGCGACCATATTATTATTATTGTTTTTTTTTTATTCTGATTACTCCTAGGTCTCCCGAGGAGACCCCTCAGAAGCTTGTAGCTTATACGAGTTAGGAGAATATGTTGTGGTCTGTGCAGGTTTTGTTACTGTGCCCTTACGCCACCTTAGGCACAGCACTGTTAATTTTAGACCCAATAGTGAAATTGTCTTTTGTTCTCTACCCCTATCCTATGAAAATCCAAGGAGGTCGTGGATATCGTTGATAAGACCGGCAACATCCTTCGAAGCCTTGGGCGTTACCTCATAGGTATCCATGACTGGTTTTCCATACAAAAGCTTAGCTTGTCACAGCTTTAGGAGCTAACCGTGTTCCTCCAGGGTTAATCTTTTATCCAACACCCATTGTTGGACCGCTATCTTATATTGGTTTTTTCCAAGCCCATATTTCCTTCATGGCACCCATAGTAGACTCACTTTATTGCCTAGTTGCTTCATGGTGTAGCGGCACTTCCAGATCAGTAGAGATCCCTGACAGTGTGATTCCAGGCACCTCAGCGTGTCAGTTATCATTGAATTAGGTATGTCGAATTCTTCATATAGATATAAAAGAGTAAACATTTGATTTCTCATAAATGGCTGGTGGACCGGAATCCCATTTCCCATTTCGGTTGTATTCAGGATATCTCTGGGAGCTCGGAATGAGAATCTCTCATTCTGTTTTCATAAGAGATATCTTTGGAAGCTAGTGAAAGGACCCCGCACTTTCCTTATGGAAAATGGCGTTCTGCCGAATATTATTTTGTAATAACGTTGTACTCAACCTTCTGATGAAAAGTGTTAATGTCCCCAACTCAATCCTATGACTAGTTTTTGAGATACAGGGAGTTGAAGTTGAGAATAACCCACTTTTACTACTTGAGTATCTCGGAACAGAATCGAATGAACTTCCATTTTTCTCAAGAAATATTTCATTCCATCCCTAGGGAGCAAGCCTATAGAGGAATATGACCGAAAATCTTTACGGATACAGGGTTATCCATAATTGAATGCATGCCCGATTTTGAAAGTATAAAATGTGTCTATCCCAGAGAGAGAACGTTCGCAAAACGAACTATCTCACTAGATATGCTGTAACATCGAAAAAACCTGAAATACACAGAATTCAAACTGGGTGATCCATTATTATAGAAACTATTCACAATGAAGGTTAAGTGGACAGCCTGTATTTTTGGGTTGATTTAATATGTTTGTTTGATTTTTTGAGAATATATCATCATGGAGTTCAAAGAACACAGGGTGATTCATTCATGAAATAAACTGTGAACCTCACGAAAACACCCAAAAACCACCTTTTTTTTCATCAGCCTCTATTTCAAGATGAACTCCGTTTAGGTGGGAGTTTTCTTTCACCACATTACTTGATATAAAAACATCAATACGTCTGAGAGTTTTTTATCCACTTCCTATGAGCAGTTTTTTTCGAAGCTGGAATAAGAATAGAATAACATAAATAAATAATTTTCATATTACATAAAATAAATCTGGTCATAGGAAGTGGATAAAAACTCTCAGCAGTATTGATGTTTTTATATCAAGTACAGTGGTGAAAGAAAATTTCCACCTCAACTCAGATATTCTTGGAATGGAGGGTGATGAAAAAAAATGTGGTTTTTGGGCATTTTCGTGAGGTTCACAGGTTATTTCAGACTGTATTCTTTGAAGTCCATGATGATATGTACTTAAAAAAGCAAACAAACATCTTAAATCAACCCAAAAATACAGGATGTCCACTTAACCCTCATTGTGAATAGTTTCCATAATAATGGATCACCCAGTATGAATTCTGGGTATTTCAGGTTTTTTCGATGTAACAACAACATACCTAGTGAAATAGTTCTTTTTGCGAACGGTCTCGCTCTGGAACTGACACATTTTATAATTTCACATTCGGGCATGCATTCAATTATGGATAACCCTGTATTCGTAACGATTTTCGGTCATATTCCTCTATATAATTGTTCCTAGGGAATGGAATGAGTTTATTCTTGAGAAAAAAAGAAGTTCCTTCGATACTTCTCCGAAATACGAGC
Organism: Adalia decempunctata; assembly: GCA_951802165.1. Lineage (NCBI taxonomy): Eukaryota > Metazoa > Arthropoda > Insecta > Coleoptera > Coccinellidae > Adalia > Adalia decempunctata. Next base: position 21,552,950 of record OX637701.1, read on the forward strand.
GAAGTAAAAGTGGGTAATTCTCAACTTCAACGCCCTGTATCTCAAAAACTAATGATCTACAAACTACAAAAATTACATTTGTACTGGACGCGTGAATAATACTGAAGAATCGCACAAAGTGGCTCTGAAATGGTTGAGAGTAACCGAAAGAATTTGGCCATATTCTCTACAGATAGCATTGCTCCGTTCGATTCCAGAGTATGAAACATTCATACCATTGAACCATTATCGTTCTAACAATACCGATAACCCAATTTATCGATGTAGATCGCATACACTATGTAACAACAAATGGCTCACGGTATTAAATATGTATTCTACTATTATTGTATCAAATAGGTCTGATATGCATAATGTAGCCGAAACTAACAGGGATGATATTCAGACTGTGCCTCGCTGAGTAAGCCTCCACCATAAACAGGAAGTCAGCCTCGCTACCTCGATTGATTCTCTCAAGCCGCTGTTAAATATTGCACAAGCTGCTAATATCTGACCGTTAAAGGATCGCAGACGTGGAATTGTGCTGCCTTGTATAGACAATGCAGAAACATTTCTTGCGCCAGCTGGGATCTTTTATTCTTCCTTTGGGATTACGGAATGATTGTTGAATTAAAACATTAGAACGGGTGGCTCTTCTCCTTTGATTGTTTTGTTTTCCTCATTCATTATTAATGAGGGGATTGTGTTATTTTCGTTGTAACTGAGAAAGGAAAGGGGGGTTCATGGTTATATTGGGAATCTGTGAATGCCATAAAAGTAAATGTTCACTCTGGGTTAGGTGCATTGAGTGCGTTTACGAGGATATATTGAAAAATTCTTAGCCTACTATAGAACCAAACAAAATTTCAATGTCAAAATATTTTATAAGTCAACATATTCTCCTCTGAATTGAATACATTTATTACAGCAAACCTGCAACGTCTCTAGACCTTTCAAAAAAATGTTTCTTCTTGCTCTGCCAACCAGTCCTCCACAGCTTTTATTACCTCCTCGTTGGAAGAAAATTCACGATCTCTTAAACTTTTTTTCAGTTGAGGAAAGAGATTATAGTCGAAAGGAGCCCAATCCGGTGAGTAAGGGGGTGTTCTAGGAATTCTAACTCTAAATCACGAATTTTCTGCATGGCAACATGAGATTTGTGTACTGCGTCGTTGTCCTGTAAAAACAAAATACCTTTGGATATAGCTTTCCGCGTCTTTTCTCTTCAATTTTTTCTGGTAGAGTGGTCAGTGAGGTCGAACAGTAATCTTTGGTTATTGTTCTACCCTTATTCAAAAACGCAATCTTGATTACTCCATGGCAATCCCAAAAAACTGAAGCAAGAACTTTTCCAGCAGATTTTTGGACACGAAACTTCTTAGGTCTTGGAGAACCAGAGTGTCGTCATTCCATCGATTGCTGCTTTGTTTCTGGATCGTAGAGATGTACCTAAGTCTCATCCATAGTATCAATTCGGTTTAAGAAGTCTACATCGTTTTCAAATCGAGCACATATCGAACGCGATGCTTCTACCCTTGCACGCTTTTGGTCAACATTCAAACATTTGGGGGTCCATTTTTCAGAAAATTTTCTCATGTCCAAATTGACGTGAACTATATGATAAACGCGTTCGTATTAAATCTTCAGTGCTTCAGATATCCGTTTCAGCCCAATTCGACGGTTTGATAAAATCATGTCATGAACTGCATCGATATTTTCGGGGACTGACACAGAAACTGGCCTTCCCGATCGGTCATCATCTTCAATGGGAAATTTACCTCTTTTGTGGCTTGCAGTCCAATTTTTGTCGGTCGCATACGAAGGACGTTGATCACCAAGGGTATTAAGCATATCTTCGTGAATCTGCTTACCTCTTACCTTACCTTACCTTTTGTTTATGCATGGAACTAGTCTAGGCTAACTAGATATCAATACATCCCCGTACATCACTGGAGGTATGAGAACGTGCCCAACCACTCAAACCTCGACATCTAGTGATTGATAGGCCATCCTCAGAATATCTAGGGAAGCTGGAGGTGACGAGCAAATCAAGAGTCAGAGAGTCTGGACCTCTCTGAAAAAATACATCTCATCTGCCAACCTTCCAATTGATCTAATGATCAAGAAAATGAACTGAAAAAACAATACAATGCTAAACAAAAGAGAGGAATGGAAACAGGAATGTCAAAAATACCCACTACAATCTTAAAGAAGTTACCGTAAAATGGTATGCAGAAGGTTCTAAAACCACGATGGGGGTCGACGATAGAGTATAAGGGAAAAAAACCAGATGTCCACTGTCGTTAGAGTCCCCACTCGAGTATTTCAGGCAAAATTACTGGCAATTGAAAGATGTCTGGACATAAACCTAGAAATAAGAAACTATCAGAAGTGCGATATAGCCGTCCACTCAGATAGTCAAGCACTGATCTGATCTCCTATGCCATTGAGTCAAAGTTGATTTGGGAGTGTCGGAGAGAACTCAATGAGGAAGGCAAGAAGAAAAGGTCTCTCTAATCTGGGTTTCCGATCATTCTGGAGTTAAATGGAACGAAAAGGCGAATATGCTTGACAGAGAGGTCTCACGAACACCACTCTCTGGCCCAGAACCGTTCTGTGGCATAAGAAAGAGTTTCTGGGGAAGGAGAAAATCAAAAGGAAAACGCTCTGGCAGAATCTCCCAGGAATGGATCACTCCAAAAAGTTCCCCTGGAACTTTGAAACTGCAAGATCTGAAGGGTTTCTGGATCCCAGTAAGAACCAGCTTCACCTCCTCACCGGAGGCATCTGGTGAAAATGGATTAATCGGACACTGAAGAGTGTAGATTCTGTGATGGGAGGAAGAAACTCTTTCCCAACTGGTCAAAAACCTGCAGGAGTGAGAAACTAGCCTCGTTAAAACTAGATATTGAATTTCATCAGATCTCTGGAACAGGAAGGCGAGCTGTGAAATGCGTTGTGGGACAAGCTCCGTTAGGAGACACAGAGGAGCTTGAGGTCGCAGTGAACTGTAAACCCTTTCAAACTATAACTATAGCTATAAAAAGGTGAATTGATGCCCACTTGCACCGTTTTATGCCTAGGCAGACTTTGTTGAGGAGTGCCTTAATTTGAAGTTGGTCTTATACTCGCCTTTGCGCATCATAGCTTGCACCGATCTCCCACTAACAACGACTTAATAAATCACGTGTTAAGGAATGGTGAATCTGGCAACATGGCTAAGTTTGATGATTTTGTCGGTTTCTGTAAGTTGAGGTACAATTTTCTACCTGAGAAGAGAATTGCTATAGCAGATTTGACAGAGAAATTATTGAAGAATGGAGTGGAGTCGCAAAAGAAGCAACCGGCATTAAAGGAGGAAGCGTTGCCAGTTGCAGTCAGATATTGAGATCTATCTTCTTCACAACCTCGATAAAATATTTTCAACATTTGTGTGATGGTTTTGTGATTACAATATAATTTTGAAAAATTCATTGTATAAGTTTACATTAATTCGGTAATAATAATTTATTTATTTATAAAATTTAAAAATTTTCGTGTTGGTTATGTGCAGAAAATAGAAAAATTAATTCAAGTCAGTTCATGCAATCACACTGAATTTTTTTCAATAATGCGCTTTTATTGGCATATTCTTTCTAAAAAATGTGAAATATCCCAAAAAAGAGCAGTTTAAGTATGGGACATTCTTCGTAAATTATGTAGACATTCGAAAAACAAATTTCTTGAAAGAGAAAAATATAGTTCTTTTTTAAGGTTATGAATCCTCAAGACTACCCTAAGTCTTCCTTAAGGACCTTAAGCCATGAAATATGACGGCTTTAAATAAGGAAGACTTGACCTGCACTTAATCTGTGGTGCAAGAGAATCTGTATCTCAAACCCTACTTTTATTTAAAGACGTCCTTAAGGCAGGCTTAGATTCGACGGTGCAAGTGGGCATTAATCCTACATCGTCAATCTACAGGTATTACCGTTCGAATCATGAGAGTAATTTTGGACTCATAGCCTGCTGCTCTAGTTTTTGTATCGGGATGAGGTTAATGTTCCGTCCGAGCTCTGCTCATAGGACGCATCATACAAGCTATCATAAGCAAGGCCTGCCAATGACGTGTCCAACTGATATAATCATCCTCGAATAAAGAAAAACAGAATAACGGTTTTTGATAGTTGAATAGTCGCGCCACTAAAACCGCTTATGAACGTCTCGGCCGAATTATTCAACGTGCTGACAAGCAAACAATAAACAACATGAATAATACCTCCGCTAAAGTGTTCTATATAGAGATAACAGTGCAAATCTCGGAATACATGTTTAAGTCACATTAATGTCTTGGCGGACCCCGGCGAAGGTATCATTAAGATGAATGGCGTGTAGGGTGAAATCACGGAACGCGACCGGGTAGCGGAACAACACAGTTCCGCAGCAACTCGAAATGAGTTACAACACACGAAAGGTTACACTACGCAGATGTCCCTCCACGTTAGGGTGCGTCTTCCATAGCCTTCTGACCATATTACTGTTCAGGGTTTCGATATTGAACCATATACAGAAGAATAATATGATGACATCAGATGAAATGAAAGTCAATAGATTCATTTTCGTTTCAGCTTACGAACAAATCGTCCATTATCCAGAATATAGGTTTTTTCGTCTAACTCTAAGGTAGCTAGAACGCCACACAACGATGCTATTTCCTTATATCGAAGAACCGTGGATAATAAAACAACTGATATTTATTTCATTTATCAATTAATTGAAAGTTGAATCATAGAATAACAGTTCTCATAAAACTTTTGGGTTTCCGATGCTTTAATGCATTCCTTAGTACTGAATTCTGAATAATCGGAATGCCATAAAAAATACTACAAATTTGACCAGTCAAACGTTTTTGTAAAACTGTAACTGAGATAGTTGTTGAGTAAAATAAACTGCTATTGACTCAAATTGAAAAAAATGTTGTTGAAATAAGATTTTTGCGTGATCAAAATTCATATCAATATGATTTCACGTTGCAAATTAATTTTAGCCTGTAGGTCTGCAGCGTATACAGGGTGGTTGAGAAAAATCGAGTAAAATAACGAAATTTTATTCCCAGAGAATTCAAGCATTTTAAGACTATCAATACATTGTATGGTCTCCACGGGCATCAATAACAGCTTGACATCTTCTTTGCATACTACACACGACGTTGTTGAACATTTCTTGAGGAATTTGGTTTCATAAACGGGGCAGAAGCTCTCTCAGATCATTTGAGGATTCTGGGGTAGGTTGATGATAATCTAATCTTCTTTGGAGCATATCCCATGCATGTTCTATGCAATTAAAATCTGGTGAGTGCGGAGGTATTGGTGAATGTTGAATACCAAGCTCATCGCACGCATTCTCAAATATGGCTGCACGGGTGCGGTCTAGCGTTATCGTCTAAAAATTAAGAATTTTCACCAATAGCAGCTTGAAAATTTGGCACAACATTTTCAATGACATGCTCCCTATCTATAGTGTAAGGCGGTCATATTTCCAGGACACATGTGTAGATCTGTGCGCCCGTTGAAACATATCCTGGCCCATACCATAATACTACCCCCCCGGAATGGATGGACTTCTTGGACACCACAATTACGGAGTATGCGTGGGATTGTCCATACCCGTATTCTACGAGAATCTGAAAATCGTCCATAAGTGGATTCATCAGTGAAAAGGACACTACGCCATTGATCGTTCCAATTGATATGTTGCCTTGCCCATTCCAGTCTTTGACGCTTATGGTCACGTGTAAATGGAACTCCTCTTAATAGACGTCTAGAACCTAGATTCACCTCTCTCAAACGTCGTCTGATGGGTTCGATGGAAACTTGGACCCCATCTGCATTTTGAAGAGTATTCCGTAGCATTCTACACGTAGATGTAGGGTTTCTTCTCGCCGAAACGGTGATGAAACGATCCTGAGCAGGTATTGTTTTTCATCGCTCACCAAGCCTTGGTCTTTCCAACACGGAACCTGTCCCCCTGAACCTATTCCAAAGTCGAGATATCACACTTTGGCTGACTTGGAGCCTTTCCGCTACGACAACCTGAGTTATGCCACCCTGTAGCATTCCGATAGCCCTATTAGCCTCAGCGTTTGTTAATTTATGTCTTGGCATTTTCAGAAAACTCCTTTCAAATCGAAGCCGTTGATAAACTGACTTCATTTCTAAATAAGAACATTCATGAAGCATATTATGCAAAGAACCAAACTTCAGAAAAAAGGCGACCAGATTGACGAAATGTCTCATACTGATTTTTATTGGATCGATTCAGGTTGTTATTGAGTTTCAACTGATTTTACAGCGATTTTCTCGAAGATTACGTACTTTTGAAAACGATTGAATACGATATCCCTATAACTCTTGTGGAGCAGTAGGTATATAAACAATCACCCAGTACTCAACTATGAATCCCATACCTACATCTTCGAAAGGTATTCTGAAAGTTAGCAACCTTTTTGATAATTACGAAAGACATAGTCATTACGTTCGCTTTTTTTTCCCTCAACAAGTGGCAGTGGACACGCACAGTACTAACGATCACTTCGCCTGTCACGGTTGAATACACATATCCAAAAATTTAACGACACTAAAAATTTCCACCACCATATCCTGCACAGAAACTGACCAAGTCATTATATTGTTGGAACAAGTTATTATTTTACCATTAATAACCAATAATAACTTCATACAGCCATGTCATATTTTGCAAATTATATCTCCAATGAGTTTAATATTGCAACCTCGTTTGTGGAATGAGGAAGATAATATCGTAGCAAACTGATGTATGTATACTCCATTCACTTTTATTTAATCACATAAGAGGTCATGGTTTCGTTTTCAGGAGTTGGTTCCCCTGATGAAAAGCACAGAAAATATCGTTAATGACAAAACGACGTCGCCAGTTTCTTTGTTTACATCAGAGAAAAAGTATCAAAGATATTCCACATTTTGTTAGGTTTACAAATTGTTCGCAGATTTTTGGTATTTAATCAATATTTGCAGGTAAGTTTTTCGTCGAAAATCCAAGATTAAAGTATGTTTATTGTTTTTAGCACCAGTTTGGAGCGTGAGGACGATTTTCAAGACCAGGACGAATGTTTACATTTCGAGGTTAAAGGGGTACACGGGAATTTCGTTGGAAAAGCTGATATTTGGATAGATATCGCAGTAGATGGATCGGATGGAGCCTCTAGAGGTCGATTAGGATGATATTTTTCAGGTTTTCCAAGAAATTTGGTGATATCTGAGCAGATTTGCAAAAGTTAGGTACCTCACTAGTGAGGTGGAACTTAGACCTAATCATCCTATGAGAAACGCCTTTCAAAGGTCGAGATGGTGAAAAATGTCTTATCTAGATGTTGTTTGAACAAACGCAGCCGAGTTTTATACCCCAACATTGATTTTAACCTGCCCATCATGATATACCATGGGCCCATCATGATATCCCATGGGCTGGCAACCTTTTGAGTCAGAAGAGCGAAAAGTTATATTTCATGAAACACTGCAGTTTTTTTGAAGATCCCGCAGAATGTCAATTTCACCCCTTTTTTGGAACCTCGTTTTTTTTTTGCTGATGGAACTGAAGAGCCATTTTTTCATTGAAATCATTAGTTTCTTTGTAAACAAATTCGTTAATTTAGTTATTATGTTTATTTTCTTTGTGATAATAAAATTGTTATTTATTTGAAATAAAGAAATAATTGACAGATGAAAGAATCATAATTTTTTATTAGTTCATTTTGTCTTCTTTCTATTGAAGATGTAACTTCGAGTTTGTGTCTATTTTGTTAGCTCAGTGATTTCTTTTCTTGGTGATATTATGTTGGGTCATGAGTTTATGATGATAATCCAATATCATAATTGGGCAATTAGAAATCGGGTCATGGTCGTCATTTGATTGATGTTGCTATTCGCCATACATAATGGCATTATGTCAGCTTTCAATATAAAAAAAAATAACAGAATAATAACTGTTTTTTTTTAGTTTCAAGTCGGACCTTTGCTATTCGAGAACCCATTAGTTCACAAAGGTATACTCAGCATGAAAATTATCCAACCATGGCGATACATTCTAACAATGACTGGTTTTACAACTTATGTCGAATGAAGTAGCAGAACCTATGAAAATGGAATTGCCAATTTAGTCCTCAATTATCGAAGTAAATAGAAGTTACCTAGTAGGCGGGTTGGCATGACCTCGCAATTAGAAAAGTTTCTATTCGTCACTGAAGCTGGCAAGCAAGCCAATGCAGTAATTCTTTTTATAACTTATTCAGGAAAACGTGAAATTATGCTTGCGAGCTTTATGTGCTCAAGAAGAAAATTTCAGGGTTTGAGGACCAGTGATTTTGGGTCATTAAAAAGTCGTTTCGTGGAAGACTTTTCGAAATGGTGGTTTGTTAAGTAACTGATTCGGAGCGTGATGGCGATATTATATTATCCTTAATTGAGTTCCTAGAAACTTGTTCTCCAAAATAGGTCAAAAATTCAGGGTTGAGGTCCTTCACCTTCCAGAGAAAAATTGACGTCTTACTCCTAATTTCAAAAGGAAAATCATGAAGAATTTTTCGAATATAGATTGTCGAATTCCAAATGAGTTCTCCACTCTGAATGAGTGGATCCATTCCAAAAACTACCATCTATATATATACAGACATCGTCAACAACTCATAGGTTTCCCTAAAAATAAAGAGTAAAATGAGAAAAAATATAAATTTATCCCATTTTGACGTTTAAAGACGACAATATTCAACCCATGGCAACAAGGGTGAGTTGACGTTTATCCACTGAGTGAATTAAATTTCTTTTAATTCCCTAGTGGAATAAAATGTTCACCACTCACTTTCTGGAAATTATTCTTTCCACACACAATGCACCTAAAACTCATTTTAAAGTAAGTTCATTAAAATTCATCAAAAATTCTGCATTAACAGTCATTTCTATCATTAGAGTAAAAATTACAATTATTAAGATTTCGAAAATGGAATTGGAAACCTGCACCTCCTCCAAAAGTAACACGCTCAGTAGTTTTAGCACATGTGTTTGAGGACTTCTCAGGCCCTTCTGAAATATCCATTTCTGCATCAGGAACTCCGGTTTTTGTGACCCCACCAAGTATTTGTTCAGAAATATTTATTTTGTTTTGTGGTGAATCTTCAATATATCCTTCTGCAACAGAACTTGAGCGCCATCCACCATGTCTTTTCTTTTCAAAACTGTCAAATCTGCCCCAGAATTTGCGCGGAGGGTTGCAGAAGAACGCCTGAAACTGGGCCCTGTATATTGTTCAGCATCAGAAATGTCCAAATACTTCGCAATGGTAGCGGGCATTTTCGAAAATGTATTCCCACTTACAGGCTGGACGGTACATTTTTCATTTTTATAAATTATAAATAGACGCTTGTGACCAACTTTGCATCGACCACAGTGAACACCAATACGCTGCCCCGATCTTTCACGTCATCTACTGTCATAGAGTCACCAGCCAATACCTTACTAGAACACAAGGCCATGAAACAGAATGACAGCGGAAGGGGGGTGAAGTGTGTGAGTAGTCCATTATTTGTTTATGTTTTGTCCGGTATTTTTAGTGTTTTTCGTTGTTTAATAGTTGTAATTTTATTTATTTTGGTGTTACATCAGTCCATAACAGGTAAGGCACTTATATTTGTCCACTAATTTATTCGTTTTAACTGATAATACCTCCAGTTCATAAAAGTTTCGCATTTCATCTTCGAGGTTATGTTAATTTGATTTTAATTTTTTCTTCAAGACTTTTGCTATTTTTAAGTTCGTTTCTAAGCTAATCTCCCAATTTTTTCCAGCTGAAATCATGCCTTTTCATTGCTCTGTTCCCAAATGCAGGGCAAATTATGCAGGTGAGCCAAAAGTAGCAGTCTTTGGGTTTTCCAAAGACGAGCAACTCAAGAAAATTTGATTGAACGCAATTAGAAGGAAAGATTTCGTTCCCAGTAACAGCAGTATAAGGTATGAATTATTGCAAATTTAACTGTTTTGCCTGACACTGTAAGAATTTACTTATTTCTAGGTTTGCGAACTACATTTCCGAACAGAATGTATTGAAAGATCTACCAGTTATGTACATGAAGTCACAGGTCAAAAAGTCGAAATCCCATTAAAGTTTCCCAGGTACAGATGAAGAATGTTTGAGACGCCAAAAGCTGAAAATAATTCCTTTCCCAACAAAAAACCTTCATACAGTTTCCCATATGAACACCACAGGGGAAGAAAGACTGAATTCATAATGATCCTTTTCAATCAAAATAATGTTAATATTTGCAAAATTTTCAGTTGAAATATGATTAACGATAATATTAAAATTTCAGGAAACGATACACGTACCCGATGAATTGTTAGCTGCTGAAGCTGTATATGCTATAGCAGAAGTAAAGTACGAGGATGTTTCCATACAGGTCAATATTTCATCAATAAGAACAATTCGTGACCATATCACACTAAGTGAAAACCCAAAAGTTTGACAGGGTTGAATTCATTTGAAATGCCGAAAACTATCTAAATGTTAGTATAATGTTAATAAAGGTTTCCATGAAGCAGAATATTGGAATTTTATTTATAACTATCAATTCAAATATCCCTGCAGATTTTTCGTGATTAAAAGCCAAAAATATATAATTTGTTCACTAAACAATTTACAGCTGACCTCAAAACAGTTCCTGGGAACTGGTGACAAGGCCTACAAGTACAATAGGTACATCGGTCAGCTAACCATAAACTCCAAAAATAGAAACACATCACAGCTGCCACAGCGCACACTTTCATAAAGTCTCTAATTATCACATAAATTAAACAGTCTCTAATTATCACATAAATCAATCTCTTGGCTTCAGAAATTCCACAACAAGTCTACTGAATTTGCTCCTCTGTATCACATTGTGTCTTCCTTCTTCTAAGCGGTTTCTTATTAGTTCCCGTGATCTAGTTCAATGTTCATGAGTTTCCCTTCCATAGTAAACTGCTTGCGTTCTCTTAAAATATCCATTTATGATACCATGTACCAGTTTAGCATCTTCCAAATAGTGAATTTCATTGATGTCCATTATCCGAGTTTCTCTATAGATCAAATCTGAGCTTGTGAGTCTGCTATATCCAAAGATGGTCTTTAGGACTTTGTTCTGTACAACTTGCAAGGGTTTTATATATGTATCGGCTCCATTACCCCAACATGGGATCCAAGGTATTTGTATTCATTAACTTGTTTTATAGCTATATTGTCAATTTGTATACTAATATTGTTATCTACATTCTTATCAACATAACATCTAACAGAAATGCTTAGGTTTGTGGAACGGGACCAATATCATTATTTGAAATGGGACCTTACAGCTTCATTTGGCCTTCTGGTAACTGTGACTACATGAATCTTGTTTGTTTACTTGGGTTAAAAATATGTATTTCATTTCACTTTTCAATCATTTTTAGAATATTTAAATAGTTGATATTAGCACCAGCTTCATAGGAACAACTAGAAGCTGACATTGTTGCAAATTCCTTATCAATTATTATTTCTCCACTAATTCTTGCTGAGAAGGCTGAAGATTCTGAACATATTTCCAATACTGAGAGCATCACTTTTCCTCAAACTTCTACACACAATAATATGACCAGCATGTAAGCTTCTTCTAAAATGTTTTTCTTTTGATAATGGATGATTGTTCATGTATTTCAATGAAGGAATGACCTCGCCCTCATGCTATGTTTTGGAGATCTAAATTTGCTCCTAAATATCGAAAATATTCAGTTATACTGAAAAAAAGCACTATTTTTACGAAACACTTGTGTTTACAACGATCCTATCTAATCAGAAAAGCATTATTTTTCGTTTATGTTGGAAAAAAGGAAATATAAATCGATCAACATATTTTTGACATTTCCACTAATGGACTATCAAGTGTGTTATGACTTACATTACCGCGGTGTGGTGGGGCGTTATCTTTCTGATAAATGAAATCACATATCCCCAAATTCGTTGCGCAGAGTACCAATGATTGGTTTATTGATGTTTTTTTACGTAGATGGTACTAGTCATTGATCTCTCAACGATAATTAGAAGGCTACGGCGACCGAAAATTATACTTTCCCAGCACATTATTGATCAGCCTTGAAAGGGCACATTTTCCCGGTGAACACTGAGTCGCTCTAGTCTGTCTGGACCTCTCCAAACCTATTCCCGCTGACTATCACTTCATAAACCCGCCCGAAAAAAGTTCGTCGCGCCATTGTGGTGTCTTGGTGGGGTTCTGACGATTGCCGACAAGTAGCCCTATGTCCAGTTGATAGCCGGAAGGTTTTTGAAGGTCTTCTCGCCCTTAAATTTGGGTAAAGCAATCGTCTCTTTATTGTACTAGTTGGGACTACCTGTCTGTAGGTCCTCCCGATTTCGAAAGGCCGAGACCGTTCGATTCCTTCGAGTGAAATTTGCGATGTAATGGTCTCTCCTTGCAGTTGTTATTCTGGGTCGAACAGGCAGCGGTCTCCGGGCAACGATGCCGGTTTCCATGTAAAGTGCCTTACTGAAGTCCGTGAAATATCCAAACGTTTCGCAATTTGGTAGTTTGACAAAGCTTCTTGAGGTAGGGCTACTATTCTTACCAGAACAAACAGAGAAATTTGATGTCCTGGCATTTTCCATGGAATATTCCCAATATTACAACTCTCGTTATTCGATTAAGATGATTAACTTCGAATCCACCTGTATTCTCCCGAACAAGAAACAGTTTTTGTGGGTTGATTGTTTCCATTTACGTGATGAGATAGTGAAGATTCCACACACAAGAATTGTCACGTCACATTGAGAGTTGATAGGGGGGACCAAAACTTTTGACGATGTGTTTATACTTCCTTCGATTGGATCAACCAACATCAATTCGATCAGTGTTTCAACATATCTACCGATAATTCTGTCAAATATGATAACGTGTCTCTCGATAATGTCAAAATATTGACATTCGAGATATGTCACCTGCCACCATCTTACAGCGAACCCACAATTTGCACAACATAAAGGATAAAATGCTGAGCGAGCACTTAATTAAATCTGCTCGGTAATTACCCAATTACCGAGAATAAACAAAGGGGGTATGCGTGCAAATATAGAGCGGCTGGAACGAGGTTGTGAAAAGCTGCCTATACGTCAATAAGGGTTCAACTTATCGTGACAGGCTCTATAAACCCGACGGACTGGCTCAATTCTAGCCAGACCTCTGTAATTTGTGGAGTACTAATGGGGTCCGTATCGCTGACCAACTACCTCAGACGATCGTATCGATATTAAACTATATATAAAAGTAATATCGAGGCAATAAAAGGATATTTGCATACACAGTATAAGAATACAATGCTCGTGCGTGTTGCCGATTCCATTAACGTTGTAGTTTTTCAGTACGTTCCTGTGGTCTTGTTGGATTTATGGCACTATGAATTACCGCGAATTGAGTACTCAATGGGTAGGGTTATCTGGGGAGCTGGACGATAATAATCAATTCTGTTGAATTGTGGAAATACTATGGGAGCGAGCAGAAACAATAATCTTTTCTGCATAATGTGAGCAATTAGATTTGTCAATGTTAACGATACCTTACACTGCATCATAAACGTCAGCGAAAGATAAATCACAAAGATTGCATGAATATACAGGATGTAAGGTAGAATAGAATAGAATTTTATTAATCCTGCAAGACATACAGGATGAGTCTTTCACTCGTACATATATTTCAACTGTAGATTTTTCACATCAAACGAAACACTTTTTTCGTATACCATCGTTCAGAATTCGATTCCGTTTGACAGATACAAGGTGTCGAAAATCCATGAAAAAAACACTTTTCAAATGGAACACCCGGTATATTATATTATTTTTGGAATCTCCAACAAATTCTCGACAACTTTAATCGACATTTCCCTATACCTATCTGTTGCCGTTTTCGAAATATAAATTAATTTCAATTTTTTCAACGGAAAACATGACTTCTAAAAATGCTGATAACTTCGGGTTGAGAAACACAATGGCATTAAAATTTGGTTTGGAGTTAGGTGATACATAAATGCTTCCAACACTCCAGCCTGATTTACGTTACTTCAATACAGGCTGATAAAAAAAATACAGTCTTTTAGTTTGCTTGAAAAAGTGACTGAAAGTGGTTCATTTCAAATGGAACGCCCTGTATATTATTGGAAATTCGGAAAACTGATGAAATTCGCTCTCATTCTATGTATATCATGCTCATACCTAACTGGTCAAATTTCGGACTTAGGTTAGGAGCATTTATTTGTCAAAATGTCCCTTCAGAATGGTATTTCCATTCGGTATTTGATAGGCAGGCCATGATTACTATTTGACATTCTCCTAATAATAAAGGCCCCAAGAAGCTTGAATTTCGACATTTTCTTCATTCCAGAAGTTGCGAATGCCCTCGAAACGATGGAAGAAAACTATTCAAACGAAGTGCTCATGAATTTGTTCATTATTATTATTAACTGGAGAGACTTTTTGAAGATCGGTGGATAAGGCGCTTGGGACCATGGAATTGGCCAGCAAGAATACCCGATCTTAGTCTGTTAGATTTTTATCTGTGGGGAATGTTGAAACAAAAAGTTTACAAAACACCCGTGCATTCGAGAGATGAATTGTCGGAAAGGATTTCCCAAGCATTTGAAGATTTGGATTTCAAAGAAATACGATCTGCCACGACGAAAGCAGTCAACACCCGCATTTTGAAGTGCTTGGAAGTGAACGGCCAGCGATTCGAACATACTTTTTGAAGTATTCGACATGATTGTTCTACTTTTTAATAATAATTCATATAAATAGTTTGACTCTCAAGTTTCTTGGTGCCTTTATTATAAGGAGAATGTCACAAGGTATTATCAAGTGGTAATCATGGCCTGCCTACCAAATACTGAATGAAAATACCATTCTGAAGAGACATTTTGACAAATAAATGCTCATAAGTCCGAAATTTGACTGGTTAGGTATTTATAGGCATGATATACATAGAATGAAAGCGAACAACTTTCAGTCACTTTTTCAAGCAACCGAAAAGACTGTATTTTTTTATCACCCTGTATTGAAGTAACGTAAATCAGGCTGAAGTGTTGGAAGCATTTATGTATCACCTAACTCCAAACCAAATTTCAATGCCATAGTGTTTCCCAACCCGAAGTTATCAGCATTTTTAGAGGTCATGTTTTCTGGTGAAAAAAATTGAAATTGATTTATATTTCGAAAACGGCAACAGATAGGTATAGAGAAATGTCAATAAAAGTTGTCGAGAAGTTGTTGGAGATTCCAAAAATAATATAATATACCGGGTGTTCCATTTGAAAAAGCAAAGTTGCTATTACTTTCTAATAGAAGTGGCAACACCGCATTGACGAAAATATTTTAGTCTCTGATCTCTATACAAGTTGAGAATGTTGTCAGAATGTTCATCATCTTCGCCCAAAATCTTCATGATTCAAAAACGATTGATGTAGAGATGATATGTAATAAAATCCCAGAAATGTGGAAAATAATAATATTGAATTGTAAAAAGCATGAAATCATACATTTCGTAGGTACAGTTTTAAAATTCATTGTTACCGGTATACAAATTGAAAATAAATTTCAATGAAATACAGAGTTCGGATATAAAGACGGATGTCGATACAAACCACTTATCGACTGGAAATTTATGAATAAGAAAATGATACCAAACAGTATCACCTTTTGAATCGTGGTAAATCTCCATTCAAAAGTGGTCTCTTTATTTCACGAGTAAGTACCCTAATTTACGACGTAGAGACTTGATTTTTTTTAAATTGAAGTTGAAGAACGTCCTGAGGGCAAATATTTTTTTTCGATTTAATTAGGTTTTCAATTAAAAAAAACAGGTTGAACTTCAGTTAGATCTGGGGTTATTGAATATGTTTTTCGTTTTTCATGAGTACAAGCTATATTTTCGAAATAATCATCATGAAAGTTTTTGTTGTTTATAGAAGATTAAATTGCCGAGGGCAAATAGTTGCAATTTTTTCCAAAAAATGACGAATAACCGTCGGAAAAAAATCATTAAGTGTAGTTTCCAAAACGCTGAAGTTCAACCTGTTTTTTTGAATTGAAAAACTAATCGAATCGAAAAAGTCGCAACTACATACCCTCGGCAATTTAATCTTCTATAAACTACAAAAATTTTCATGATGATTTCTCCAAAAATTTAGCTTGTACTCATGAAAAACGAAAAACTTATTAAATAACCCCAGATCTAAAGATTACCCTGTTTTTTTTTAATGAAAAACTAATCAAATCGAAAAAAAAAACTATTTGCCCTCGGGACGTTCTTCAATTTCAATCTAAAAAAAAATCAAGTCTCTATGTCGTAAATTAGGGTACTTACTCGTGAAATAAAGAGACCACTTTTGAATGGAGATTTACCACGATTCAAAAGGTGATACTGCCCCTTAATAATTTGTGAAAATGTTTCTATCTAAACAATATCCTCTTGGAATTATAACTCGACACCACACGGTCATCATTACATTAATTCATTGAAAGTCTTCACATAATCATCACCTGTTCGCATTCTTTTCTGTAAATCTATATATATAAAAGAAAGATGTTGGTTACACCATTTATAACTCGAGATCGGATGGACTGTTTGTTATGAAACTTCATATATGGATTCGTCTACGGTCTGGTTATTATGAAATACAAAAAAACTTTGAAAAAATCGATAAAAATTTTACCTATACAGGAAATGCTTTTTCCCTTTTTGAGTAGGGCCACTAGATGTCGCTACAGTTACAGTTACGCTACCGCTTATTCGTAGGTACTTCATTAGATATAGGTTAGATGGCGATATAAACAAATAGTTTGTACAGTGACCATATTCCCTCTTTACTCTATAGTCACTGTAATAGTGTGTAATTTGAGTTGCCTACAACTCGGTGCTGTTGGGCAAAACCAGAATATCTTAGCGTAGGAGTACAGACGTCTAAAACGATTAGATTTCGTTGAGATACGAGAAATGTTTCGTTCTTACCACTTCAGATGGCGCTATTCACACATTATGACTGATGATTATTAAACTATTTCTATAGTTTTATTTGTTCCAAATAACGTAATCGTGAAGGTACTATATTTGACATTATCACAATCAAATGGCGATGAATTTGTTGAGGCTTGCGCGGCCATCGATTGATGTCATCTGTTCTTTTTTCGAGCATTTCGGTCGTCGTGCTCTGAAATGGTCGAAAAAAGACATATGACATCAATTTCTGTGTAATTTACAAAGGGCTTATAGTACCATGAAAGGTTATTAACAGATCCAGAAGCGAGTGAATATCACAGTGATTTTTATCGAAATGTCGAGTAAATCGGATTTTGGCGATCAGTTCCAATCGTGAGATGTCCATTCTCATCTTTTCTCATAATTTTTAAAGTGTTTTTGAATTTCTGTTTGGGTTATATATTTGCGGAAATAACAGAATCCAAAATTGCCATTATTAGTAATTGACATATTATGACATATTATTTTTGTATATCTGTTCTGTGTGACAGCTCATATCCATGGAAACATTTGACAGTTCAAAAATCAGAGAACCAAGCCGTTGATCTCCGATCACCGGTGATAACGATTTGTGAAATCCACCGTAAGTATCATTTAGGCGGAACAAAGTTCGCCGGGCCAGCTAGTAAATTAATAAGTAAGTCGTAGTCTATCACGCTGATTATCGCGGCGGAGGATGTAGCGCATTCTGAGGATGTAGCGCACCGTTATATGAAATTCATATCATAGCGCCATATCGGTGAGAATCAGAACTACTCGTTGGGTATTTCGCGTTTCTTGTAACTAGAGTGAGAACTAGAGTTCATCATTGTTAGCTCTTCTTGCTTATGTGAGTTTTGATCTGGTTTTTGGTTGTTATACCAATGAAAAATTGTTAAAAACACTTTGCCATTTTGCTGTGGGGTTTTTCATACTCTGCACATGATACAATCACATCTTTTATTATAATTACAAAGTTATTGTGACGTTTGAATAAAATGATACATTCTTCTCTATAGGAATAATGACGCAAAAACACATGGACTGGCGAAATGGAACAAGGAAATACTGCCAGATATAATATTTGATAATATTAACACCAACTGGTATTAAAATATTCCTCCTCATATTCATAAAGTGAGTGCCCGTGAAAAGGATGAGCGTTGAATAATTTCCTCATTTCGGTCGGCATATCATCTCTGAAATCGCAATTTTTCTTGATGCATCAGGGAAAACCCCAATTTCCTGACAAGCTGTGTCGTTTATCTATAATTGGACAGAAGGGGTAGTTGATGTTAATTGAGTTTGGCTGGCCGCAATTATTCCACAGTGTATACTACGGAATTGATAAAACTGGCCAATGAAAGCGAAACGGCCAGGCGTATAACCAAGCTAACGGTGAAAAATTGTATAGAAAAGGTCCCCGAACTCTGAGTTATCTGAATTCTCAGATTCCCTTCCGAATGGCAGGCAAAGTGGTGCGCTAAGGAGATTTTGAATTTGACAAATAACTTAATTGGGTACTTATCCTTGAAAGCTTGATCAGTAAACATAGATTCTACAAATACTGCCAATTCAATTCATTCAAACTTATTTTGGATCTGTCCATCACTTCTGCACTTTCGAAGTAAAGATGCTTCCAGCATAAATGTTTCAAAGATCCAATAAGTAGTATTTCTCTTGAAAAACGTTGGATTTAATTTTTAGGACTCAACATATTCAAACCGACGACCTTGAGTTTTTTTGCACTGAAATGTTGTTAATTGATATTCGAATGAATTTTTTACGAGCAAATAAGATGAAAATTACTGCGAATTTTTGTTCATGTTGAATATCATTAGACGAGAATTTCTGATATCAAAATAAAACATCTAAACAAAAAGGTTTTCCAATAAGAGCTTTCATTCTAACCTTTTTTTTTTCCATAACCAAATCGCAATGTGGCGGCTCTATGACCTCGATAGCCTCACGAATTCCATCTTTGAGGTCTTGAATCGTCGCAAGGCTCTTGGCGTAGACCTTCTCTTCCACATAGCCCCAAAGGAAGAAGTCGCAAGGTGTTGAATCACAAGATCTCGGTGGCCAATTGTGATCCCCTCTTAGAGAGATAACACGGTCTGGAAACTTTTCCTGTGAAAGATCGTCGATCGATGGTTTCGTTGCTTTTGTGGTACGTAGCCCAATCTTGTTGAAAGAAAACCGTGTTCATCTCTCGAAAGCGCCATCCATTTACTGTGACTATTTTGCTCCAGCCTCATTATCAAAAAAGTAAGAACAAATAACTCCGCCGCAACATGAACCGCACCAAACAGTCACACGTTGAGGATAGAGAAGCTTTTCAACAATAACTCTTTGGTTTTCTGAGCCCCAGAAGCAACAATTCTGCTTCCACGGAGGTGGAAATGGGCCTGATCACTCTGATTTTTTCAAGGACCCCATCAGCAAAGACACGACGATGTTGATGATAGACCGGCTTGCGTTCTTGTGTAAACTGAACTTTAAAGACTTGAGACCCAAATCTTTATTCAAAATACGGTGTAGTGACATTTGTGGATTGCCCAATTCCGAATAACGGCGAGGAATAGAGAAACCTGGGTTTTCTTTTACACTTTCGGCTACGGCAGCAATATTCTTGGCTGTTCTTGAGCGTTAGGTACCCAGCAGCTCAAATTTTTTCATCAACTGCTGTATTGCGGTTCGACAAGGTGCTTCACGACGAACCAGAAATGTTCGAGTTTTACGAACAGTCTCTGACAAATGTTCGCCATTTTTATTGTGAATTTTAATAATTTCAATACGTTGTTGAAGGGTGTATCGTTTCAGAATTATTGATGGCGTAGTTTTTACTTGTCAAATTTCAAAAAATTTTACAGTTTTATAAGTGTTTTGTAAGTACATGGATATTAAGGGTTTACTTTCCTGAAAAGTATCAAATGAATTAAAAGGATATTCCCCATCATTTTAGGTAATTTTTCAACATTTCCACCATTGAAACGAACAAATATTTTTGTGTTTTTTCATTTCAGTAATGGAGTCTTTCATTTAGTTAATCAAATGTCTATCTCCTTTTTCTTTCAAAATTTACCGTTTTCTTGTAAGAATATTACAATGTGTTGTTTTCGCGAAATTTATTTCCTTGAATTTTTCTATTCGAAATAACAAATATCCATTTTGGCCAGACATTTTATTAAGGATTTTATTAGCCGTCGATTAGTGAAAATTAATTGTTTCTTACAACCAAAATTGAGAATTGCCTTGCAATGTAATATGTATCAGAAGGGTCGGTACTTAGGCAAAAAAATAAATCAAAAAATCAATTTATTGTCGCAACAGTTTCGGAACCATATTGTTCCTGCATCAGGCTAAAAAACGAATATTTAAATGGCAAAAACCAGACAACAATGATTTGACAATCTTACCGAGATAAATTGCAATGTTTACATGAATAAATGGAAAAATCTTTGTATGGTACGAGAGATCTCCTTTTGTAACCGATACATCAAAAACTCTTTCTCACTCTGATATAATACATCAACGATTCCTAAGCAATGATCACATATTATTAACAACTTTTTAAAAAATAGGAGAACCACCATCTATCGACTATCGAGAGCGGTAAGCCAACATACATATGAACGCGTCAGACACACAATACAGAATCCTTCCTACACAATATTTCGACATACAGAATTCAACTACATATATTAAAATTTACTTTTTTTACCTAACGACGAAACAATATAACAATTAGTACAGCGCCTCGCCGCCAGGACCGAATTAGTTAACTTAGGTCACAAAAATAAAAACAAAAAGACAATCTATACTTTAAATCTATCAATTATAGAACTATATATTACACTGAGATTATCTAGGTCAGATCTAAAATTAACGGAATTATGTTTCCTGGTGAACACCATCTCAGCAAACAATCTTTTCACATATTTGCTTTCTTTGTGAAGGATCTCCACATTATCCAAAGAGAAATCGAAAAAATGACCAGTCCCCAAATGATGTTCAACAAGAGCTGTTCTGCCTTCAGTTACATGTTTACAAGTTTCTTACAATTGTGGATTCTAACATGAAATTTAATTTTTTTGAATGACACTTCCCGCAGGTATCTACTCCCAGATGACTGGTGAAGAAAAATTAGTTTATTATACAGTCAGTGCGAGATCTATTTCAGGGTAGGATTTCTTGTTAATATTCCCAGCGCCCCAACATTTGTTCTTTTTTTTTTTTAATTGAAATTATCGTGTCTCGGCAACTAGGCCATTGACACAGTACAATATTCTATTTTTACATTACCTACAGATTAAGACAAAAATTTTCACAAAATATGGTTATAAACAGAAAGAGAAATAAACTATGGATGTATTGATCATATTTGATTGAACAGTTGGCATTCTTTCAAGAATTCTATTGCTGCTTCAATTTGTGTTGGTGAGCTGAGGATGTCTCTTAAATTTTCTTTGAGATCCAGTCGATGTCTGATGTCATCATAATGTTGACAGCGAGTTAGGAAGTGTTCCACAGTTAATCGATGTTCTGGGCAGTATTCGCATATAGGATGTTGTTCCGATGACATCAAGTAGCTGTGTGTCAGCCTGGTGTGTGCAATTCTTAATCTCCTCATTACTATTTTGTCTTTCCTCTTTAGATGAATTTGTATCGGGGAATCTATTTCGGATTGGATTGCACGAAGTTTATTATTGCTGCTATTCCATTGGGTTTGCCAGTCTCTAAGAGATTTCAACTTTATTGATGCCTTTAAGTCAGAGTACAGCTGTATGTTTGTGATGGGAAGATCAGAGGTTCGTGCCAGTTTCGCTGATTGATCTGCAGTTTCATTTCCCTCAATACCTTTATGAGATGGTACCCAAATTATGTTCGTATAGATGTTTTTGTTCGTTCTAAGTATATGGCATCGTTCTTGAATCTTTAGTATCAATGGGTTCTTAGAGTAAATGTTGGATATAGCTTGAATTGAGGACAATGAGTCTGTGAATATTGCTATATGTTGGCCAGGCGTTATGGTGCTGAATAGGGACTTGTATATTGCGAAAAGTTCACCAGTATGAATACTGCAGGTTGGTGGAAGTTTGAAGGAAGTCTGTATTATTGAGTTTGTCAATGACTGAGCATGCAATTCCATTTTCATCTTTAGATGCGTCAGTGTAAAATTCCTAACATTTGTTCTATTAAGCTGAGTAATCCAATAAATAAAATTAATGCACTTCACCACCATCTGGCGGTATACGTTTCCTATTTTGAAGGCTGAAAACTCTTAAAGTACAGAAACATAGGCTTTTCAGGATGTAGATATAATTTTCTACATCGCAGTTACTCATCAAATATCATTACAGAAAATGGAAATGTTACAAAGTTCTCTACCTGATAAGTCCAGACTATATCACAGAGATGCAACTGATTAATTATTTTTATTTTTGTAGTTCGACTGGGTATTTTCTTTTTTTTTTAGCTTGACTCGTCTGACTCTTGAATGATTTCAATATTCTACAGAATCATCAGGTGTTTTCGAATTCAAAGTGGAAATATTCATCATTCAAACGTATCACTTTTCCTTTCCTCCGTTGTGCCCTGAGGAAACTACTCCAAAAAGCAATCTACGTAACCTACACATTTTTTGTTTATCAAATAACATCCTATTTTATTGCTCACTTAATATTCCGGCAAATATTTGACGGAACATTTTTTCAATTTGCATGCCTCAGCGTATTCATGAGTTGCCACGTACGTGTTCATCTTGTCTTCTGTTCGTACAAAAAGCTTGTACACGAAAAAATCAGAGTAACATCGTTACATCAGAAAGTGAGCAATCGGAGCGTAGTTGAAAGAGCCCATGCATTATTCATGGGAGACCCTAAATTGGACCAAATATCACAATGAGGAAGTTTCGTGAAAAATGTGAGGCGTACACTATACTTCGGGGATCTCTAAATCCCAGTAATCGAAACGCTGTAATGTATAATGAATCTCTGTGGGATACCGCTTCAGATCTTGCCAGAAAAATGGGATATTCGACTTCGGGTCTTCACACAAGCAGGTTGGGGATTGAATATGGCCAGTATGTTGCGTTTTCTTGCAATTTCTACATATACCTATAAGTATTCATATATGAATGTCTTCCATTTTATTACCCCAGCATATTCAATTTTGAATAGCTGACATGAAATCTGGGATAGATGCATCTATAATCTGTTCATTTCTAGATGCCACTGAGCGTGAAATATATCTCAAAAGTGACGTCTGAAAATGATTGAGGAGGACGAATGTTCCATCTTGTTGTTCTCGGAGTTGAGGAATGTTGCTCTGACGAATTATTAGTAGAATCAAAACCAGGGTCAGCTTCTATTATGTTTGGACAAGAACGAAATTTTTTTTGGTTTCCCTGAACAATTGTACAACTGTTTACGTGATACTTGGGTTTTTGTGATTTTTAATAAATTTTTTCGTTGAGATTGATCAAATTCGATTAATATTTTGGTTTATTTCCATCAGAATAGGATATTGTGATACCTATGATAAAGCAAAACCGAGAGCAAAACTATCCTGTATTAGATGTTGAAAAAAATACATACACTTGCAAAACTTTCGAAGAGAAAAGACGAAGCAGTGAAGCACAAAGAAAATTGAGAGTAAATTCAGGCGAAAAGTAACAACTGAAGAAATCTGAAAGAGGACACGTGCTTGCATCATAATTCATGAACACATTTTCAAATGAAATTTTGCGTTTGATTTCAATTAAAAATTTCGAGGTAGAAATTTTGAGTTTTTGAGTACGAATTAGATCAACGAATTCTAGATGCTTAGGGAGACAGGTTGCTATGTCTAAAATAGTGATGAATCCCAATAAAACTCCATCATTACCAGATTCGCCAGCATCCATCAGACTGAAAAATCATGGGAATAGTAAATTTCACGAACACCACAATAGGTACGTTTATAGCGTTCTAAATTTTCTGCTTCGTTCCAATACAACGGAGCCCAAGAGGGCGGAATTCTCATCTGTCTTTCAACCGCTATTCTAAACCACGAAAAATAAATTGAAATACGTTCCTGTTCGAACCTATGGCAGCTACGGGAATCCGGATTTAAGAGTAGGAGTATTATTGTACGGTTTCTGTTAACCTCTGTGACATCTCGTTTCAGGCCTTTCACTGTAAGTCTTCTGTTTCCATCAATTGTAAGGAATATACAGCATTCCAACACACCTTTTCCGGCCCCATTGAATAAAGCTATTTTGTCATGTACGTTTTTATCCACATTCGCAGTATGAAACGTTCTTTGTACAGAGTGGGCATAAACTGGAGAGAGAACTTCAATTCAATCACAAGTTATGTTGTTGATGCCCCATATAATTTCATCAAATGATTGATTTATATATAAACCTTCGATAAACCAATGAAAAGAAAAATCTGTGTCAACTCAAAATAATTTAATGGAAACTAAGGCAACATGTTTCGACCACTCAGGAGGTCATCTTCAGGCCCTAGAATAAAGGAAAAGACAAACTTGAACAAAATAAAAGAATGACAAAAAACACAAATACAGTTGTGAAAAACAAAAAAAGGAACTTGAGATATTTCGAATAAATGTTGACATATAAATATACACTAAAAGAACTAATAGCATTTTTGACCACGAAAAGTCTGTATAAAGTTTATCTTTAATCAAAAAATAACTTACCAATCAAAAGATAATAAAAACAATGAATATAAAATGTAACCCCAAGATAGAATGGAATCAAGAACGAAAGAGGGGCATCCATCTATGTCGGAACATGAAAAGTCATGGTACAATTGTTATTTCCAGTAACACAGATTTTTGATGATGAAAGAGTTGATACTGATAATGATGAACCATCTGTTGACTCAGAAACTGCTGAACTCGAGGACTGCAGAACATTCGTACTCACCTTACTACCAAATAATTTGCTAGACATTTCGATTTTTTTGTTGACCGAATCATCGACATAACTCATCGCAATTTCGGTGCTCTTCGACCCTCCTGCACGCTTTAGTGCTAAAATATCTCCACCCGAAACCGCAACCATAGTGGCTCCAGTTCTGCGAAAAAAGTGGCCGGTGTATAACTCTGGGTCTTTAAAACCTAAATATTTCGCTATTTGCTTTGGGACACCACCAATAGTGTGCTGGCCAGCATTAAGGGAAATGCACTTTCCATGTCGGTATGTCAAAAAAAATCTTAGGCTTTCTGTTCCAGGAGGCCGAAGATTTACATATTTTCTGTATAGCATGCAGGGCTAGAAGCTGCAGCCATCATCGGTTATGGTGAATCTTCTCGTTGTTAAATTTTTTGTTTGCCGCAATGTCACAATAACGTATTTTCCCATATCTTCTACATCATTCATGTTAAAGGAGAGAATTTCGTCACATCGACAACATCCGAAAATCCCAAATATTGTTACAATTTTCGCCAGCAACCACTGGTCATCAGGAGCATGTAAAAGAAATTGTTCAGCCTCTTCTTTACTTAATACCTTGGCCTTTTTTGGCGTATAACGCTCATTTTCCGAAACGCTATTACCTTTCGAAATCTGCAAATGACAACTAAACGTCATATTTTCCAATAAATTTTTTAAGGAAAATGAACCTGCGAACAGGAGCATTTTCTTTCATTTCCAAGCAGCT
Organism: Adalia decempunctata; assembly: GCA_951802165.1. Lineage (NCBI taxonomy): Eukaryota > Metazoa > Arthropoda > Insecta > Coleoptera > Coccinellidae > Adalia > Adalia decempunctata. The sequence continues at coordinate 21,578,693 of OX637701.1, forward strand.
TTTCAGCATAGACCATTTTGCCCATAAAGTATTAGGGCTGAATCTAGCTGATAGTTGATTCGAGTAGACCAACAAAACATCTTTAGTTACCCCAATCACACAATTTTTGTTTTGCCACTTTTTGAAGTCGTCGTATTCTCACTCGTACCTTGAAGCTGATTTTGAAGGTAATAAACTTGAAGCTACACTGCTGGCTGCATTGGTACATTCATTTTCGCTTTCGCCAAAACAAATGTAAAGAAAAATAAACAGACATGTTCATGGCAACGCTTCCATAGCTTACGACATTTGCAAGAAATTGTTGAGATTTTTTTGGAATTTATCTAACCCTTTTACAAATGAGAAACAAAAAAAAAATAAAACAATACACGCAAGGTAACGGGTTTTACTGGATCAAGGAGGTCACTGACTCGCCTGCGGCTCGTCAGTTATATCCTCCATTCGCCAGTAAAAACCCTCTTACCTTGCTAGTAATGTTATATACTATATAAACTATTATCATCCTTTAAAGCGAGGTAGTAATTTCAAAAATGTTTGTCATGTCTTCGTCTTCGACTTGATGTGTTTGTCATATTTTGTTCATACGAGTATTGTTTCAAAATATTGCCTTGAGAATGCCCCTTACTTGGGGTGAGACGTCGACACTTTGATTAGATTCCAATAAAGGATTTCGACAAATTTGGTCAGTTTTATGAGAATTTTCTATTTAATAAGAGTTATTGTTAGTTTTGTAATTGTATGTTATGATTCAGTGTACAATATTGGAAAAAGTGCAAAAAATCATATGTATGCGATTTTGTTTATCTCGAAGAGATAACTTTTCATTCCAAGATCGTTACGAAATGGCGAAGGATCTAGTTATTATTGAAATTATCATTGTATAATCCTGGTAATCCTGGTCAGAACAAAAATCCAAAGTTATAAGATAATTGAATTGTCATCGGCCTCTGCCAAAAAAACGTGAAAGAAATTCTATGAATTCAACGCCATAACAAGGTGTCCCACGGATTTTCTCGAATTATAAGGATGAACATTCTCATTTCGAATATCAGTGGGAGGATGAACAGGTAAAAATTACACCCTCAAGGCCCAGCCGAGTAAAAACTTCATATTGTCATCTATTCATTCCTTCCGTGAAAGCTTTTCGACAAACGTTCCAGGAAATTCCAAGCCAGCGAAAATCCCGCTCTTTCACAATCAAAACACAAATGCCGCAGCCGCGCGTGCGCCCGTAACTTACCCGCCGTCTTCAACGTTTGGCGGCGTGTCGGCCTAACAGCAGGAGGCTACTACGGGATGGCAAAAACACACCACCGCCAGTTGATATGCGGCACTTGGCGGCTGATAATCGAAAATTAGATCGCAATGGCCCGATATTATCGCGACGGGTTTGTCGGCGTAGTTCTCACGATGGCTGGACTACTCGTCTCATCGGCTGATTTCTTAGGTAGGATAAGGGAAAAGTTGGGGTTTATCGGGTGGATTCTCATGCTTTTTCAGATCGCTAAATCAAGTGACTGACGGTCCTTGATTATTTTCGAAGAATTCGGGTAATGCATTATTATTATCATGATTCAGTTTGATCAGGAGTGTCATCATCAATCAACGATATGATCGAAGTTTGTGAAATGATATACCGCAAATTAATTTCTTCTCAAAATAAAACTATCCAAATTAAAAAAAACATATTAAAATTCAGTACTGAAGATTGCCTTGGCAAGATTCATCAAATCAAGAAAAATATGACCTTATTGAAATTCAAACTCGTAGTTCGATCACTGAACAACTAAAATAAATTTTTTTGTTGCAACACTTTTTCAAATTATTGATGAAGTGACTCCTGCTAATCACATTGCATAATGTGAAAAGATGCATCAATTCTGGGTAAAAGAAAAAAAAATGTAACTACCGTTCAATTTCATCTCAATGTAAAATTCACGGTGGTAAATATGTCGTGGTGGTAACTTGTTGTCACCAGGTTTATTTATACAGGGTAAGTCTTTTATTAGGACATTTTTTTAACTGTAGATTTCTCTCATCGCATAAAACATTTTTTTTCCTAAACCACTTTTCCAAATTTAAATCGTTTTCACGATCCTTTCAAAATTATTAATTCTAACGAACTGAATTTTGGTGTAGATATCAATCTTGTTAAAAAGCATTCTCTTCGAATCATAATAATATAGAACTTTAATTAATTAATTTATGTTTGAGCGTAACAGCATGATAGCCTCTCAAATCTTCAAAAAAATTCAAGACCACTTTTGAACCATAAACATTTTATGATTTGAAAAATAAACGATGAATTTGGAAAATAAAGGTGAAGTTTTTTGAATACACGTCATTTTCCATAAACTTTCTATAATACCCGAAAATATTAGATGACAAATACGTGAATTTCATTATTCTGTTGGATTATGACATGTATTCTCAATACGATCGAACTAAATTTCAAAGTGTTGTCAACTCTTTCATTTCCATTGTGAAGGAGTTCTGATTTATCTAATTATCAGTTAATTGAAATCATAATCATTTGCCCATTTACGTCTTTATTGATACAAATCCTCTTCATTAAATTGATTTCTGCATCTTCAGTTATTCGATCATTTGAATTTGTTCTTTGAAATATTATGATATTTATTCCAATGCTTATCACATAATATACTCCATTCACTTTCATAAAGTATCCCGGTTGGCCATGAAATTCTGACAGATTTCACCGTGTTTATTTCGAATATGTTAGGTTATAGTCATTTTCTGTCAGACGAATAAGTAACATTGTCCTTTCTCCTCGAAGTCGTAGTAATTACGTGTTCATCGAAATGTTTATTTATTTTAAGGAAATAATGAATGCGAGAAAATATTATGGGAATTCCAAAATTCCAAAGATCTGGTGAGAATGTTGAGGAAATTTATTCCTCTGTCCATACTGGAAATATTTTACGTATATAAACATGGTTGGAAGATTCAGATATGCTATTGTCTTGATGTACGGAAATCTAGAATCGAGTGTTGATTTTTTACTGAAAAATAATGGACAGAATAGTCCGTTACTTTGTGATACTTGGAAAAAAGAATGAATGTACTACTCGAATAACAGAAGACTTCCAAATTGAAATTCCCTACTTTTCAAAATTCTGAAGAAATCAGTCTACAGAAAACATTTAAATAATTTTTTGCACAACTTGAAATACTTCAGTATGAAAATCTAATAATACTACAAAACCCCATTTGACATTTAACGTATTCCAACATGCTTTTCAGATGAAGAAACTAGATAAACCCAAATCATGGCCAACCGGGATTCATAATAAAAGTGAATGGAGTGTACACATTGTTTAAATATATTTCAAAAGTATCATTATGACCGGACACATAACACATAATAATTATTATCCCTTTTAGAGATTATTTTTCTGAGTACTGTCACGGCTTTACATTTGACAATTGGTTGAGCTTGGATTATTGACAACTGTGTCCCATGCGATAAAATACTCTATATATATGATCGGCGATATGGCGTGGAATATGCATGGAATTTAAATGTTAATGTGTATAATGTATGGATTCAATTTTACCATTGACGAATTTAAATGGATTAAGTTTGTGGATCAGTTGTTTTTGGTGAATATCACTTTATTGATGTTGAAGAAGAACTGACTAGTGCATTGAAATTGAAATATAATCGGACAAATCTTTGTGCTGATGTTACGAATTATCGTTCTGTAAATCATTTCATTTCAATAAGGATAGTACTGTTAGTCATTCAGGAAAGTACTCGTTTAGTTTTTGTTTTCCTGAAAAATGACTGTATTTTTCCGAAGGAGCCGAATCCTGTAAAATGGTGAATGGTTTTTTTCGCGTCAAAAATCACCATTATCTCACCTGTGATTTCCAACAATTTTATATAATGAGACTGTATACATTTGAGTACAGAAAACAAAAAAATTAAAATTTCAATAAATATCAGAGAAATTAAAATTTTCATTCATGGATTCAATCCTAATAACGTGAAATAAGAGCTCAATCAACATTCTTTTTATGTACCATAAAATTTTCCAAACATTCAAAGAAAAATTTCAATGCTACACAAAACTTTTTATTCGAGTAATATTTCGGGAAAATTTCCTGATGCCACTATACACACATAAATAAATATTGAGAAGCGAGGACACGTCTTGTCTTTAATTTGATAAAGAACAGAAAACGACGGGAATTGATAGACACAGTTGAAAATAAATATTAAATATTATTTAAAATTATCTAAGCGATAAGGTGCTACCTATTCAATTGAGAGAAATAAGACACAAATCATTTGCCATTATATATAATAACAAATGATATGGGCTGAACGGTATGTTCGTATTCACATTTCATTTGTTATTATTTATAATGGCAAATGATTTGTGTCTTATTTCTCTCACATTTGCAAATATCCAAAACAGAATACCCTAGTTATTCTAAATTCATGAGAAATTTTACTGGTTTATGATTGACTCAGTCGATTGTATTATTATTTTGTTAATTTTTGTTTTATTCAATTTTTCAATTGATAATCAAATGATTTCTAGCTTTTTCAATAGTATTATGTTATTCTCCATCGTTGTATAAGATTGTATTTATGCTTTCCAATGAATAATATTTTTTTTTCATTAATGCAAATTCTCAGATCACAATTTTTTTAACTATAAATCGGATAGATAGCTGTGATTGAATTCAACATCGATCTCAATCCATGAAATATTCAAGATTAGAGATACTTGAGCACACATAATATTAAATCTGATGTTGACTAAATTTCCGTTGTGACATAAATTCTTTTATATTCGAAAATAACCCGTCATCAGTTCTCGATGGAAAGATTTCCTTAACACTCCAAATAAAAACCAAGTAGTTGCTTCCTCACATAAATTGAAGAAAAACAATATCGCTAGTAATGGACAAGAGCGAAGGATCTTTATTTTAATTATGTGATATTGCGAAATAGGAGAAAACGTAATGGCATCGTCCGCATTTCTGAGAAATACAATTTGTAATTCGACGACTGGAATTTCATCTCAAGCTCATCCTGTCGCGAATTTTTTACGATGTGTTGTGTTTACGAAGAATTAAATGAGCGGATTTATATTTTCATTTCTTTTTACTCCATTTTTATGGAGTAATGAAATATGGTATATATTTTTTATTGTGACACAGAGAAGTGCGACATTCGGAGAAAACAATATTTCTTCATTTCCGTTGAATGAGAGATATTTTCTGGGCGTATCCGTATAAATAAATTGGCAACCGTTTCTTGACATTTTCGTTACAATAACGTTACAATTATTAGTGAACATTTCAGAAAAATAGTTTATACGCTGAATTCAATAAGATGAGACCATATTGAAGGAAATCATTTGGTGTTTGAATATTTTCCATTTTTTTCTTCTCATGTCGATGTGAAAGATGTTATTTGAATCAGTCTGACCAGCTTTGTTCTACATGTGGTGATTGGATTTTTCCTGATTTAATGAAAAAGCGAGAACCGATTTTCGAAATAGTTACGTTCAACGTTCAGAATAATAACAAAAGCTCAAGTTGAACGATTTTAATATTTTTTGCAGATGTGAATGTACGGAGTGTCGAATTTGGTTAATCATCCAAGTTAATAATAGCCATAATATGAGAGTGGGATATTCATCTTTCCTCACGAATGTTGAATAATTCTCTACAGAATAATTTTTTAATTTGCGTTTCAAATTGAAAGGACATTTAATAAAATTATCTGCTTAGAAGTTCAATGGGTCAGGTGCCTTTGGATGGAGAGGAGAAATTTATGAACACCAAGGATATTTAATTCAATCAAAATACGAAAAAAAAGTCTTTTCAAAAAGGAAACGTCCATTGAATCTTTCAGTATCATCAAGATATCCAAGATTTCCAGGATAATACAGGGTTCGGAAACTATTTCTCCCATATTTGGAGGAGCTGTTGAAGAATACGAAACATGATATTGGAAAAATACTTTTCGCTAAAAGCGACTAGGTGTTGCTCTTTGGAAATACCAAACGAGTTGTTTTGCTTCTCGCCGATATAGAGCTACGATCTTAAATTCAGTCGCCTATTACGGTGCGTTAACCTCGCATTCGCTACCTCGCAATGCGAGGTAGCCGCCACGCAAGATGAACAGACACAGACGATATTTATTAACACAGAATAATGATTATGTCAAGACTCTCAAATTGATGTAATAATAACCATGTAGTGTCGAGTTGAAATTCCGAGGGGATATTGTTTAGATAGATATTTTCCTGAAGGACCAGTAACAATAAATTTTTAATAGAAACTGTGCGTATAAAATGTATGATTTCATGCTTCTCAGAATTCAATTTCATCTCCCACATTTATTGTATTTTATTTTTACATATCTCTACATTGAACGTTTTTCCATCATAGAGATTTTAGCCTTGACGAAGTTGATAAACATTCTGACAACATGGTAAACTTTGAGATCAGATTATTTTTGAAATTCATGATTTTTTTATAGAATGTCATCCTATACAATTAGAAATATTTAGAAAACGACGCGTTTTGTTGAAAAAACATCGAACCGTTTATCTTTTTTTCAAGTATTTTTGCGCGAATTTATGAGTCGATTACTTTCATACCAGGAGAAATATTGGATATGTTTTGATTGAGGAATATGCACCATGAATAAGAAGTAAAGAAACAACTAAAATTCAGTTCATTCGAAATATCAGTTCCAAATATAATATGGAGAGAATCGTGTTAATTTCGTGGATTTTCGACACCCTGTATCTTCCAAACGAAACCGAATTTTGAAAAATGGTAAGGAAAAAAAGTGTTTAGGTTGATGAGAGGAATCTACAGTTTAAATATATGTGCGAGTCAAAGACTCACCTTTTTTAAATGTGTTGCCTGATAAATTGAAAAAATGGAAACAAATACGCAGAAACCTTTTGAATATGAATACTGCGACACAAAGAAAACCTCGGTAAGTTTACAAAGGACATCAACAAATGCGGAAAATCTAATCAGCAAATGCATTCTTCGAACAAAATAATATTTTACATTGACAATCCGATCACTTCAATCTCCACTTTTCCTAATGGATTAACCTCCTTAGAATTAATTCATTGACGATGCATGCCTTCAAGGATCACGCACAAATGCATTTAGTAATGCGGTCTATAAATCTCGATCAAGTCGGCCCGTTGTGAAATCCGCCTCCCATTCATGGATATTATGATATTGAACGAACAGAATAGGGAAGGCAGGGATACAGTCAATATTTATAACATATGTATTAGTGAGATTTATTGCGATAAACAAATAGGGGTTTATAATACATTTATAGCGTGAGTAGAAATTTCGAATACCTATTATCGGACAGGTGTTAATAAATATCCTAACTGTCGGGAAATGCGTCGATAACTGAATATTGGGAAGTTTATCTAATTGGAGTTCGCTTTGATCTATATATTTTCGATTCTATTTTATCGTCCTCAATATGAATACAGGATATGGTGTGGAAATCCCACACATACTTTCTCGCTTATTGCGAACTGAAAATATTCATTGAATAAATGACATGTTTCATTCAATTCATGCTCCATTTGTATTCGCAACAATCCAAATATTGAACTTTCATAATTATTCCACAAGTGGCACATAGAAATTTCGCTAAAGACGTTGCCAGCAACGGCCATATTTCCGAAATTTCTCTCATGAACCGAAACACTCTTCTTATATGCCATTTTTCTTTCCTCATTTTCGGAACAGTCATTTCAAATGAACTGAATTTTGCTTGAGTGTTTACTCTATTCATGGTGCACATTCCTCAATCAACACTGCTTCAATATTTCTCCTCGTATAATTTTTACAGCGTAGTCGACATGAACTTCGAAGAAAAAACCATAAATCTCAAGAATAATCTGTATGCTACCCTGGATGTTGAACACCACGAATTCGAAGAAAACTTATCAACTTCCTGATCCCACTACAAGTTAACAATGTTGATAGAATGTTTATCAACTCGAGACTAAAATCTCTATGATGGAAAAACGTTTGATTTAGAGATATTCCATTATGAAATCTCACAAATGTGGGAGATATTGAATTCGAAGAAGCATTAAATTATAAATTTCATACGCACAGTTTCTTTTATTGTTACTGGTCCATCATCCAAGAAAATTTTTCAAAAGAGATGTCACTGAAATAGAAAAAAAATTCAGAATAATGAATGTCGATACGAACCACGTGTTTAAGGGGCAGTATCACCTTTTGAATCGTGGTAAATCTCCATTCGAAAGTGGTCTCTTTATTTCACGAGTAAGTACCCTAATTTACGACGTAGAGACTTAATTTTTTTAATTCATGTTGAAGAACGTCCCGAGGGCAATTAGTTTTCTTTTTATTCGATTAAATCAGTTTTTCAATTGAAAAAACCAGGGTAATCGTTAGATCTGGGGTTATTGAATATGTTTTTCGTTTTTCATGAGTACAAGCTATATTTTTTTAATAATAATCATGAAAATTTTTGTAGTTTATAGAAGATTAAATTGCCGAGGGCAAATAGTTGCGACTTTTTTCAAAAAATGATGAATAACCGTCGGAAAAAAATCATTAAGCGTAGTTTCCAAAACGCTGAAGTTCAACCTGTTTTTTTTTAATTGAAAAACTAATTAAATCGAAAAAATCGCAACTATTTGCCCTCGGCAATTTAATCTTCTATAAACTACAAAAACTTTCATGATTATTATTTCAAAAATATAGCTTGTACCCATGAAAAACGAAAAACATATTCAATAACCCCAGATCTAACGATTACCCTGGTTTTTTTAATTGAAAAACTAATTAAATCGAAAAAAAAACTATTTGCCCTCGGGACGTTCTTCAACTTCAATTTAAAAAAAAATCAATTCTCTACGTCGTAAATTTGGGTACTTACTCGTGAAATAAAGAGACCACTTTTGAATGGAGATTTACCACGATTCAAAAGGTGATACTGCCCCTTAATTGGAATTAATGAAAAATAAAATGGCACTTAGCACTAAATTATCTGTGGCGATGTTAATATCTAAACAATGTCGTCTGTAATATTTTGCACAAATCCTCACTGAAAAAATCGAACTTCCAACTAGGGAAAAACTGCACTGTCAATTCATACACGTAATTTTTAGAATCTCGACACTACACGGTGAATGTTACATAAATTCACTGAAATTCTTCACATAATCACCACCAGATCGAAGAAAAACGCCTGTAATAATCAGTTTTTCCCTTTATAAGAACGTAGCTCTAGTAAAGATAACCTCTATGCTTGTTTACAATCTGCAGGGCCTCCAACGGCAGTTAAAATCGCAAATATTCAGCGCCGCTTGCCGCTATACGCATGGGTCGTGAACCTCCGCGGTGTAGAGAAGACACATCACAGATCAGAGACTAAAGTTGGAGACGCGTCGATGACGGATAGTGAGAAAGTAGATCTATGGTGAAATTCATAGATATTCAGACTTTGTTATCCAGAAAATCAACAAACTGGTAACGTTTTCTCAAGAGCTCTGTGAAATATTCATAAAAGATTATTGTTCTGAATACAAAATAGGTTGATATAGAGCTTGATTAATCACAAATTGAATGGAAAACTTAACTTCCTAAGATATTTCAGGTATACCGAGGAAAACATGAACAAATTATCAGCGTTTCACAAAATTATGAATATGTCTTGTATGTTGCATGAGTAATCGAAAAGTACTTAGTGTTTTTGTGTAGAAATATCGTGTTTGTAACATTTTCATTTCAATAAGGCTAGTATTTGAGGGTTCCCTAAATGTATTAACTCATTTCAAATCGAGATACTCGTATATGAACTTCGCAGTAATTCTAGATCGTATTAGGCATGTATTGGTCCATTTTTTTTTAATGGCGATATCTTTTCGAGAAAGTCGAATTCGGAAAAATGGAAACTGAAAAAGGATTTCTTTCAGCCTGAGTATAATCGACAGTGAATGGCCTAGTTAGAACGGTCCCGAGAAAACTGGGATTATCTTTGTTCAGTTTGGGTAATATTATTGTTGACTCCTAAATGGAGAAATCCTTACGTGAATCTTGTCTTGAATAAGTTGATGTACCAACTATTAACACACTTCTTCTACTAGGTCGAGTATTTTGATATACATGTCAGGCAAGAAAGTAGCACCCGTTTTTGTATTTATTCGACCAGCCTTCCTTCTAAATTTCTCTCGAATTGTTTTGGCACAAGCGTCGATATTTTAAGACACAACAGACACCTCAGAGACCTCTAACCGCAGAAATTTCCATTCCAATTTTCTTTTCATTTTCGTCGCATACACCGTATCGGTTAGGAATTCCCCCTAAACGTAGAGAAATCGAAAAACAACCGATCTATGTGGTTGAGAAATTGTTTCGAAGCAACGGTTAACAACATACCTAGTTGTGTTACTAGAGAAAGCCAGTCGACCGCGATATTATGTCCCGAATGTTCAATTTTCCACCTGTTTTGGAGGGAGCCTATTTTCGTTTCGTTTTATAGACGAATTATTATTTGTTTTATTATGGAAAATTTGAGTATTGCGTGTTTCCGTATAACACGGCAGGAACGATTCCTGAATAAATCTGGTGAGAAGTTGGTGGGAATGTTAAGAAACTCTCGTGACAACGTATCTTTATATAAACGCATAAAGAGGGTATCCAATTCCAACTTCTGAATGTAAATTTTGATTGACAAGGTGCAATAGATTGAGTTCTTATCCGAACCAAAGCCGACCCAATTTTCGTAGCAATTGATTGGAGAATATACAGGTGTTTATTTAGTAGTATAACATTGTACTTATAGTAAATCTATACAGTATTCAGTCATGATTCATTAATTCATTCTTTTATTCAGAAATAATAATCCCTAAACCCTCGGCGAAACAAGTACATACATGTTTGTAAGATCGTCCTTATCCTTCGGTCATCCTACAAAAGCAGAGGCTTTTTGTGGCATTCAGAGATTTACATGCGAATCGTGGAAGGCATTCATCTTCTTATTTCGGACATTCAATGACAAAAAAATCATTTTGGATAGAATTGAATTAGGTTAGAAACTTCTTCTTTTCTCTTATTCTTCTCGTAAAATGTACCGTTTTCGATTAAGAGAATTAAGGTCGGCGTTTAAAGCGAGTTGGAAAGCTCAGCCGATAGAGGCGCCACCGTCCATTTTATTGATATCTCCATAAAACATGCACTATCACTATCAAGTTCTATGAATATCTCTCTAATCATGAATGAAATGTACAATGGCGCTCTCTATCCGAAAATCGCCGAACTATGGAATAAGCGAATTTGTGGGTAAAGCAGGAACTTTTTCCCGCCAAAATTTGAATTTGACCATTCTCTGCCAATTCCGTATTTCAAGTTAATCTTCTGAACGAAATTATCAGTAGATTCCCTTTTAATCGGAAGTTGAACTATTTTCATGGGTCTTTCTGTTGAAATAAAACAGAAGCATGGGTTGGCTCATTTTCTTCTATTTTTGAAAGAAAAAAAATTGACTGTCGGAATGAAATCGATTAAAATTATTTCAACAAAAACCCTAATCCTTTCTGAGTTCACCCACAAAATTTCAGTTCTCAAAGTGAAACTGTTTTCGAAATCAACTTGAAATAAAAACACACTACATTGAACGCCCACCTTAAATGTTACTAAAATAAATGGCCCTTTCTCCACACATAATCATTTACATTAAATTCTTTCATTTCAAAACGGTACATTTTAGGAGGAAAATACCGGAGATGAAAAAGTTACTAACTGAATCGGGCTATCTGAATTCACACGGAAGACATTTGCAGGATACTTGGACAAATATGAGAATAATACTTTTACGTAACAAGTCCGGAAAATAGGGTTTTTTTGGACGAATAGACAAAATTCTAGAACGAGCCGGAGGCGAGTCCTGGAAGTCTGTGAGTCCAAAAAACTATTTTCGGGCGTGTTGCGTACAATATTTTTTCGACAACCGTGAAGAATTACGAATCAATGAAACAACACATCTCTCTATTATACATTTTGATTCTTATTTGAATGAAACAGAACAGAAGTGGCATCTTTATTTCGTTGATATTTTGGTGATCATAACAATGACAACAACGACGTGTTTTTCCGGCCTAGGCCGGAAAGTACGTACTTTCTGGACTTGGCCGGGAAATGCTACTTTCTCAAAGAAAAAGCGTCCGGGAAGTGGGTAGGTATATCCCGGCCGGTTACCGAAAAATCACCGTCCGGGATGTACCCACTTCCCGGACGCTTTTTCTTTGAGAAAGTAGCATTTCCCGGCCTAGTCCGGAAAAAATCACGTCGTTGTTGTCATTGTTATGATTATCACAATAGCAACGAAATAACGGATGACAGTTCTGTTCAGTTTAATTCAAATAAGAACCAAATGTATATTAAAGAGATGTGTGGTCTCATTGATTGGTAATTCTTCGCGGTTGCCGAAAAAATATTGTACGCTCGAAAATGGTTTTTTTGGACTCACAGACTTCCAGGACTCGCCTCCGGCTCGTCCTAGAATTTTGTCTTCTCGTCCAAAAAAACCCTATTTTCCGGAGATTTGTTACGGAAATTACTATTTTATGTACTGACGCTGCTGTAATTCCATCTGATAACAATGTTGGACTATCAGTGGTTACCCCAACTGTTGTAAAAATGTTTTGCATTAGGGATTCTTCGATATTGACTGGTGAACTGATGACCATATATCAAGCACTCTTCCACATTCTAAATGAAAAAACTCCATTTAGGAACTTTTGTCTCTGCACTGATTCACTATCATCAATACGATCTCTTCAGAAAATGTATACCAACAACGCCTTGGTTAATGAAATTAACTATAAACTTCGACAAATAGATAATAGAAATATTATATTTATTTATACCCCCTCCCACACTGGAATTGATGGAAACACACAAGCAGACTCAGCGGCTAAATGGTCATCAAAGAATGTATATAGACTAATTCACGCCCTTATGAGGGAATATATAAAAATCACTGCAACATATAGTTTTGGATGTTTATGGAAATCAGATTGGACACAAAAAAGTACATTTCTAAAACAAATCAAACCTGATTTACTGACGAACAAGAGACCGGGTTAGCGCTTGGCCTCCCTGTGACACTGCGACCAACTTGGGTCTATTGCATCACTCTTTCGTCAGTGGTTCCTCACGAGAATAGGTTTGTGTCCTTTATCAGGTTCAGTAGCCTGTTTATGAGGTTTTTCGAAATCATTCCCGTTCCGGATTGGTTTCTCGGAAGATTCTGTGGCGCCTTCTTCCCAGGGCGTCGCATTCAAAAATAATGTGAGAGGCTGTTTCTTCCTCTTCACCGCAGAGTCTGCAATCCAGGGATTCTCCAAGTATTACTATGGTGTTCAGATGTTTTCTAAGGCCGCAGTGTCCCGTCAGTAGACCTACTTTTATACGTGCCTTTGTTCTGTTTAGATTCAAAAATTCAGCCGTCAAGGTTTGGCTTGTGTGTCCTACCATGACTTTGCTGTGTGTTTTCCCGTCGCTCTGTTCCCAGTGTTGTCGGTGTCTTTGTTTTATCCACTCCTCAATCAGGGTACTGCATCGGTTTTTGCTTATTCCAAGCACCGGTTGTGGCCCTGTGAATGGCGTTTTAGATACTTGTCTTGCTAACTGGTCTGATTTTTCATTACCCACTATTTCCTTGTGACCTGGCACCTACATCAAAGTGGCCTTGTTGTGTTTTGCCAGCTCCAGAAGGTCCTGGAGGCATTCACAGACGAGTCTAGACTTTATCTGTGTCGAGTTGAGAGCTCCGATGGCGCTCTGGCTGTCAGAGAGAATGTGGATGTGTTTTCTTTGGTAGCCACTTTCCATGTTCTTCTGTATGCATGTCCTAATGGCATGTGTTTCAGCTTGAAATATCGTGGCGTGTTTGCCGAGAGATATTATGTAGTCCCTTCTCGGCCTCACTCCGTGTATTCCCGCTTCTGTTCCTTCAACTGTCTCAGAACCGTCTGCGTACCAGACTATTTCTGCAGATGATAGTGATTCTATACTCGAGTCCCATCTGTTTCAGTCGAGCTGTGTTTTGAATGGTTTTTCGAATGAGTATAGGGGTTGCCTGCAGTCTGAAATCATATCGAGCTCAGCTACGTCAGCTACATGAGTGATTCTGGTGTGCCCAGTTGTGCTGGTTCTCCAGTTTTTTGTTTGGATCAGTCTGTATGCACCCATCCTGGCCTCTCCCATGACATGTATGTCAAGGGGTGATAGGTTAATGATGACCTCCATAGCGGCTGTTGGAGTGCCATTCATTGCACCCGTGATGCAGAGACAGGCAAGCCTTTGGATTTTACCAAGGTTGGTTTTTGCCAGTCTTCGATTTTTTTTTTTTGGCCACCACAGGAGTGAGCCATAAGTGATTCTGGGTCTTATTGCCGCTGTGTAAAGCCAGTGCATGGCTTTCGCTTTGAGTCTCCAAGTTTTTCCAAAAGCTCTCCTGCACATCATAAGTGTCGCTAGACCCTTCCTAATAATCGTCTACACCAAGTCAAAATATCTGGATTATGACTAGGCCATACCAGGCTCACGCAAGCCCATGTCTTGAATAGAAAAAATGCTCCAGTAGGCAGCACTTGTGATCACACTATGACCGTCAAACATATTCTTGTTGGGGCAACTTCAGACCTCAAACAGAACAAACTGGTATGGTGGACTCCTTACAACAGGACCTAGGACAAGAAGCCGAAAACCTGGAAAATACCATCAAATTTCTGCAACTCATCAATTTGATCGACACAATTTGAATTCTACAGGGTGACTGGTGACGTAAGGGACAACGGCTAAGTGGAGATAGAGGACCTCAAACTGAATGAGAATTTGTGTTTCAAATGTCCCATAAGGGTATTCGTTTCGGATATATAGGGTGATTTATGAAAAAATGCTAAATATATGAACTCCCATATCTTCGTTAATATGATATGTTTTTCGCTGATATTTTACATGCTTGTTCATACAGGCATTCTCTGTCAGCATAAGAAAAAAAAATTGAAAAAATTGCTGGCCCGTACTCAAAAATTTCAATTTATATGCCAAGTGAGAAATATCACACGGTATATGAGATAAAATAAAATCAAATAGAAATTTGGAAAGAGGAAAAAAAACTGATGAAATATCTGTTTTTTGTTTGAATGGCACAAATTTTCTTTCGTTTCTATGATATGTTGAAGTAAGAATATTACAATATTTTTATATTCAAATCATGAAAATAAGTACTACTGATAGAAAAAACCTTGAATTCGAGGCGCTAGAATGAGCCTGGCATCAAAATATACCTTCAAATCTTGAAATCTATTTTTATCAATTAATATTTCGATGCCATATAAAATTGCAAAATAAAATTTGTTGTAGATGGGGTGATGAAAGAGTTGGATACTCAAACACAAAAATAGAAAAAGTCGCAAATATAATTCATAAAAACATCAAGTAAGCAAATGTTCGAAATGAGAGCCGTTCACCTCCATACATTTATTGGCTTTCTTGAACAAATGAAGCACAGCTTTTCTAATCAGAGGAATATTTGTTTTAATTTCTTCGCATGCTTCAGTTATTCTGCTCTTCAAATGTTCACGGCTTGTTATTGTTTCTTTATACACCGTATCCTTAAGATGACCCTATAGAAAAAAATCCAGAGGAGTTAGATCGGGTGATCTAGCAAGCCAATTCCTAGAACCTCCCCGACCAATCCACCTGTCAGAAAATTCTTTACTTCATTTGCAAAATGAGGAGGTGCACCATCATGTTGAAAAATCATACCTCTCTGATTAATATTTTCTAGCGCCTCGAATTCAAGGTTTTTTCTATCAGTAGTACTAATTTTCATGATTTGAACATAAAAATATTGTAATATTCTTACTTCAACATATCATAGAAACGAAAGAAAATTTGTGCCATTCAAACAAAAAACAGATATTTCATCAGTTTTTTTTCCTCTTTCCAAATTTCTATTTGATTTTATTTTATCTCATATACCGTGTGATATTTCTCACTTGACATGTAAATTGAAATTTTTGAGTACGGGCCAGCAATTTTTTCAATTTTTTTTTCTTATGCTGACAGAGAATGCCTGTATGAACAAACATGTAAAATATCAGCGAAAAACATATCATATTAACGAAGATATGGGAGTTCATAGATTTAGCATTTTTTCATAAATCACCCTATATCTCCGAAACGAATACCCTCATGGGACATTTGAAACACAAATTCTCATTCAGTTTGAAGTCCTCTATCTCCACTTAGCCGTTGTCCCTTACGTCACCAGTCACCCTGTATATTTAGTTCGATATAAATTTTTGACATCTAAATTGTAAATGTAAATGAGATGTAACCGTTCCATAGTGCTAATGATCTGCGGAATCGAAGCACAATAAACTTTAATTGAAAAAAAAAAGAAATAAACCTCTGAAATCTTTCGCATCAATTTAGAAACACCTTGTATGTGAAAAATAAATAATCCCATTACCGAATATTCGCCAGCCTTCAATTAAAACTCGCGTGAATATTACGAAAGCAATGAAAAAATCAACTCCAAACGTCCTGAGATACTCCTGAAAAAAAGTAATACATTAGTCAGGTCAGGAAAAAAATAACGAACTGGAAATGAAATTTTTTCGTCGGATGAAATCTCAGTCTGTCCGTGAGGCGCGAAGTAATAAAGTTTTTCCACCTTATCAACTTTGACGTTCCCCTACGAAGAAGGGTCCAAGTGGAAAAACAGAATGAAATCATTAGAAGCAGATTAAATATTGAACATCTGTCGCTGGGGATTCTGGTCAGAGACAATTAAATTGTCATTAGGGTTGTTCTGTCCGGAGTTCAAGGAGTCGCTCCAGTTGATTTATCGTGATGAATTTCTTATTTGATAAGAAATCTACAGAAGTCCTACAAGATGCACTGGCTGTTAACGACTTTGGAAAAGGATTCCTTACCTCTCAGAGAAGAAAACTGCTAATTTACTCGTAGACATCCTGATGGTGATGGTCAAATTTCAAATAAATTTCAGAGACTGGTGAGTAGATATTATGCGAGATGCTTCTTGAGAAATTCGTTTTTGTTGTGTTCTGTCCGAAGGTTTTTTCATTCTTGTTCTTGGAATTGAAAGTGCAATTCTTCAGGCTATATAGAAGCTCTCTGACATCGTTTCCATTTTGAAAGTTTGAGGTATAGTTTTAGTTTTAGAAACTGCGCATCTCGCCCTCCAGCTCCATAGCTCTAATGAATTCCAGTATCTGAGGGGGCTGAAATGCAGATGAATTCGAATTTTACTGAAGAAGTTGAAGATAAAGTATAGTGTTCAATTCGCGGTAATGGTCATAACATAACACACTTGATGAATTACTCCACTCGCCTGACGGCTCGTGCTGCAGAATTCATCTGCGTGTTTAATGACGTACATTACCGCTCATTAAACAATACAGGGCGATTCACGGTGGATGGCACATTAGACGTTTCTGGAGAACCAGACTTCGGATCGGTCTGAAAATTTAATGGAATTCTTTATCGGACCTGTTCTACCAAACTAAAATATTTTCGTCAATGCGGTGTTGCCACTTCTATTAGAAAGTTGTAGCAACTTTGCTTTTTCAAATGGAACACCCTGTATATTATATTATTTTTGGAATCTCCAACAACTTCTCGACAACTTTTATCGATATTTCTCTATACCTAACTGTTGCCGTTTTCGAAATTCAATTCAATTCAATTTTTTTCACCAGAAAACATGACCTCTCAAAATGCTGATAACTTCGGGTTGAGAAACACTATGGAATTGAAATTTGGTTTGGAGTTAGGTGATACATAAATGCTTCCAACACATTAGCCTGATTTACGTTACTTCAATACAGGGTGATACAAAAATACAGTCTTTAAGGTTGCTTGAAAAAGTGACTGAAAGTTGTTTACTTCGAATGGAATGCCCTGTATATTATTGGAAATTCGGACAACTGATGGAATTCGCTTTCATTCTATGTATATCATGCCTATACCTAACGAGTCGAATTTCGGACATTTATTTGTCAAAATGTCCCTTCAGAATGGTATTTCCATTCGGTATTTGGTAGGCAGGCCATGATTACTACTTGATAGTACCTTGTGGCATTCTCCTAATGATAAAGACACCAAGAAACTTGACAGTCAAACTATTTATATGAATTATTATTAAAAAGTGGAACAATCATACTTCAAAGTATGTTCGAATCGCTGGCCTTTCACTTCCAAGCACTTCAAAATGCGGGTGTTGACTGCTTTCGTCGTGGCAGATCGTATTTCTTTGAAATCCAAATCTTTAAATGCCTGGTCAATCCTTTCCAACAATTCATCTCTCGAATGCACGGGTGTTTTGTAAACTTTTTCTTTCAACATTCCCCACAGATGAAAATCTAACGGACTAAGATCGGGTATTCTTGCTGACCAATTCCATGGTCCCAAGCGCCTTATCCACCGATCTTCAACAAGTCTCTCCAGTTAATAATAATGAACAAATTCATGAGCACTTCGTTTGAAAAGTTTTCTTTCATCGTTTCGAGGGTATTTACAACTTCTGAAATGAAGAAAATGTCGACATTCAGCTTCTTGGTGCCTTTATTATTGGAGAATAATAATAATAATAATAATACCGCACGGGTGTGGTTTGGTTTCTGCCACGCCACATGGGGGGTGACGTCCCCACGGCCCGAGTTACCTGGGACACCAAGGGTAAATGGTGGCAAACCCATGAACAAGAAGTGGAAACCGATATCATGGCAGAAGATCGAGATGCCACTCCACCTGCTGGCTCGACCACCGCGAGGAGGACTGCCCGCAGGGGAGCTCGCAACGCACGTATCCAGTGAAGCCGCGAAATGAATATTGAAGTAATGCGAGCCTTTCATTACGTGAACAATTGCGAGGACAAACCACTTCCCGGATGGAGAAGAGAAATCTTCAAGGGATCACATCGTGCGGAAATTTCTGAACTAGTGGGAGGAACTGAAATGTTTTTTCACTGGTTCATAGAAGAATTACCAGCTCAAGCTGAGAACGGGAGAGCGATGAAGAATAATAATAACCTTTATTCATGTTAATATCTTTCGATTTACATTCGTCAACACAACACAGTCAAATGATCTGCTTTTCAAGAAATTCTTCTATTGAATAGAAAATATTATCTGTTAGGTACTTCTTAACGTAAGATTTGAAATTTTCCTTCAGGTTTCTCACAGAATGAGGCAGCTTATTATAAAATTTATAGGCCCAGAAGTTCGGACCGTTTTGTGCTTTAGATAGTCGAAAAAAATCATTTCTGACATCCAACCTCGCCCTAGTATTATAACCATGAACATCTGCATTGAGTATTGCGGGTCGATTCTCATGAGCATAAATCAAACATTCACAAATGAAAATATTTGGAACAGTCAAAATTCCGAATTTCCTGAAAGAATCTCTGCAATCTGCTCTATAATCTAACTTGTCCATAATTCTTATTGCTCTCCTCTGAAGTGAAAAAATTCTTGCTGCATGTGGTGTGTGTCCCCATACTATTATTCCGTAATTCATCAAAGAGTGACATAAGGCATGGTAGACTGTCAGCAATGTTTCTACCGAAACTTTGAAGGCAAGTGTACGAATAACAAAAATATTCTTACTTAATTTTTTCGAAAATTCCTCACAATGAACATCCCAAGTGAGTTTTTGGTCTAAATGCAGCCCCAAAAATTTTACATTTTCTTTTAGTCCATCGTCAAGTTCCCCTATGTACGAATCAAAACACCTGTCTTATCATGACTGAGCATTAGCTGATTCGCGCTGAACCAATTTTTTGCATTCAACTGTGCATCGCGCGAACCCTCCATTACCTGACCCAGTACTCGTCCACTCAAAAGGAGTGAAGTATCATCTGCAAACAGAACAGATTTAACTTTTGCTGGAAGACTAGATGGAAAGTCATTTATATAAATTAAGAATAAGATCGGTCCGAGGACCGAATCTTGGGGTACTCCCAATTCGGTATACTCCAGACAAGATTCTTTTCCACCTAAAATAACTTTTTGACATCTGTCAGAAAGATAAGATTTCAGCAGCATGATACTTACTTCCGAAAATCCATAATATCTGAGCTTAGCCAGGAGAATCCGCGGCGAGACACAGTCAAATGCTTTGCTCAAATCTAACAATTAGTACTGTATAATTGCCCTGTTCAAAACCCTGCATTATATAACCAACCAACCTCACGACAGCTGAAGTAGTGCCTCTATTCTTTCTATAGCCAAATTGGTTTTCGGAAAAAAATTGATTTTGTTCGAAATATTGAACTATTTGAGAATTCAGAACTTTTTCG
Organism: Adalia decempunctata; assembly: GCA_951802165.1. Taxonomy (NCBI): domain Eukaryota; kingdom Metazoa; phylum Arthropoda; class Insecta; order Coleoptera; family Coccinellidae; genus Adalia; species Adalia decempunctata. Next base: position 21,599,103 of record OX637701.1, read on the forward strand.
AATATTTTTGAAAAAATTGGCAGCACTGAAATGGGCCTGTAGTTCGTCACACTATCCTTATCACCATGTTTGAACAAAGGCACCACCCTCGCTACCTTGAGGTCAGCGGGAAACATTCCACCATTAATACACTTATTCAGCATTTTTGTAAGAGGTATAACAATTGCATTGATATTACGCTTCAGGATCCTAACAGACAGCCCATAAATATCTTTAGATGTATCATTCTTTAGAGAATTAATTATATTTCTTACTTCTATGAAAGAGACTTCCCGAAATTCAAATACACAATTTGATGAGTCCTGTTCAAGAAAATCATTTCTCGAACTTGGAATATCTTTAACTATATGTGATGCTATGTTTGAAAAATATGCATTGAAGTATTCAGGAGAAATGGAAGCCCTCGTAGGTGTTTTTGTAATTCTATAGTTGTTGATGAGTGTCCAACTAGCTCGAATTTTATTACTAGAGTTCTTTATGTAATTATCTGTGGCAATTTTTTTAGCAGAAGCCAGGGCCTTATGATATTTTTTTCTGAATTGGTTTTTCAAATTCTTAATTTCCACTACTTTGAAATCGCGATAAAGTTCTTCCAAAAATTGTAAGTGATCTCTCATATTCCTAAGGTCTTCTGTGTACCAATTGATACCCAGCATATTATTTTCACTCGTTTTTAGTAACCTTTCAGGAAATGAGATATTGTATATATTCACAAAGTATTGATGGAACATGTGAAAACATTGATTTGTATCATCTATATGATCTATGAAATCCCAACTCATATCAACCAAAAGCTCGTGCATTCTGAGGTCACAAGGTACTGTCAAATAGTAACCATGGCCTGCCTACCAAAGTCCGAAATTTGACAAGTTAGGCATAGGCATGATATACATAGAATGAAAGCGAATTTTATCAGTTTTCCGAATTTCCAATAATATACAGGGCGTTTGAAATAAACAACTTTCAGTCACTTTTTCAAGCAACCGAAAAGACTGTATTTTTTTATCACCCTGTATTGAAGTAACGTAAATCAGGCTAAAGTTTTGGAAGCATTTATGTATCACCTAACTCCAAACCGAATTTCAATGCCATAGTGTTTCTCAACCCGAAGGTATCAGCATTTTTAGAGGTCATGATTTTCGGCGAAAAAAATTGAAATTAATTGATATTTCGAAAACGACAACAGATAGGTATAGGGAAATGTCAATAAAAGTTGTCAAGAAGTTGTTGGAGATTCCAAAAATAATATAATATACCGGGTGTTCCATTTGAAAAAGCAAAGTTGCTACTACTTTCTAATAGAAGTGGCAACACCGCATTGACGAAAATATTTTAGTTGGGAAGAACAGGTCCGTTAATGCATTCCATTGAATTTTCAAAGTCTGGTTCTCCAGAAACGTCTAATGTGCCATCCACCGTGAATCACCCTGTATACTATTATATTAGGTTAATATGAGGAGAAACCATTTCCGTATTACAAAACACATCAATTCCTGCTGCAGTCCTCCCTCATAATTCGAAATCCGCAAAACCCGTTTTACCCCGATCTGCTACGAGAATAATGCCACCACTGGAGAACTCAATATCGAACAACCCATCAGATTGTCATTATGGATACATCCGCATGTTGAAAGGAATACGGCGAAGAGCTCTCTGTGGCAAACGTCCCAGCTTGAAGGCTGAAACCCACAAATAAACTCCTTTTTAAAGCTAGTTACAATGACAGCTGAAATATTGGATGAGATATTGAAGACTGCCGGGACGTTATCTGTGAAATGTTGACTTTCGATCGGCCTGGTTTTCTGAAAATCATATCACGTCTCATTCTAGAATTTAATATCAATGAAAGCGTTGGGATTGTTTGAAGTCATGGTGTCTGAAGGCGCAGTGCTTGACGTGACCTTCTTCTGCAAAATTAATAAATATTTTCTGAATCCTGAACACTTCAATTGAGACAATGCTGTTAAATTGCGCTGGCAGTTATCAGAATGGATAATTGATATAACCAATTCTTTTCAAGAAAAACAATTCTTTCGAATATCAGGAAAAATATTTTAATAACGTTAATAATTTTATTTGTTTCTCATTTGTAAACGTCAGTTTCCAAAAACACAATATTAATCAAGAAAGTTCATTTTATAAAGTCACTAACTTGTGAAACTGACTTAACTTGCAAAATTTTTACAAGTTAGTAGTTTTATTTACATTAGAAAATTTTGTTTTATCGTCATATATATGGTGAAAATCAAGGTACAATTGTTATTTCCAGTAACACAGATTTTTGATGATGAAAGAGTTGATCCGGATGATGATGAACCATCTGTTAACTCAGAAACTGCTGAACTCGAGGACTGCAGAACATTTGTACTCTCCTTACTACCAAATAATTTGCTGACATTTCGATTTTTTTGTTGACCGAATCATCGACATAACTCATCGCAATTTCGGTGCTCTTCCACCCTCCTGCACGCTTTAGTGCTAAAATACCTCCACCCGAATACGCAACCATAGTGGCTCCAGTTCTGCGAAAAGAGTGGCCGGTGTATAACTCTGGGTCTTTTAAACCTAAATATTTCGCTATTTGCTGTGGGACACCACCAATAGTGTGCTGGCCAGCACTAAGGGAAATGCACTTTCCATGTCGGTATGTCAAAAAAAATCTTAGGCTTTCTGTTCCAGGAGGCCGAAGATTTACATATTTTCTGTATAACATGCAGGGCTTGAAGCTGCAGCCATCCTCGGTTATGGTGAAGCTTCTTGTTGTTAATTTTTTTGTTTTCCGCAATGTCACAATAACGTATTTTCCCATATCTTCTACATCATTCATGTTTAAGGAGAGAATTTCGTCACATCGACAAGATCCAAAAATCCCAAATATTTTTACAATTTTCGCCAGCAACCACTGGTCATCAGGAGCATGTAAAAGAAATTGTTCAGCCCCTTCTTTACTTAATACCTTGGCCTTTTTTGGCGTATAACGCTCATTTTTTCGTTTCAGAAACGCTATTACCTTTTGAAATCTGCAAATGACAACTGAACGTCATATTTTTCGATGAATTTTTTAAGGAAAACAAACCTGCGAACAGGGGCATTTTCTTTCATTTCCAAGCAGCTTTTCAGCATAGACCATTTTGCCCATAAAGTATTAGGGCTGAATCTAGCTGATAGTTGATTCAAGTAGACCAACAAAACATCTTCAGTTACCCCAATCACACTATTTTTGTTTTGCCACTTTTTGAAGTCGTCGTATTCTCGCTCGTACCTTGAAGCTGATTTTGCGAGTAATAAACTTGAAGCTACACTGCTGGCTGCCTCAATAATTTCTTTTGGTACATTCATTTTCACTTTCGCCAAAACAAATGTAAAGAAAAATAAACAGACATGTTCATGGCAACGCTTCCATAGCTTACGACATTTGCGACAAATTATTGAGATTTTTTTGGAATTTATCTAACCTTTTCACAAATGAGAAACAAATATAAAATAAAACAATACACGCAAGGTAACGGGTTTTACTGGTTCCAGGAGGTAACTGACGAGCCGCAGGCGAGTCAGTTTAATCCTCCATTCGCCAGTAAAAACCCTCTTGCCTTGCTAGTAATGTTATATGCTAATCCCATCCAATTCTATCCTATCCAATTCTTTATTTTCCTTTTCTTTCCTTTCCTTTCCTTTCCTTTCCTTTCCTTTCCTTTCCTTTCCTTTCCTTTCCTTTCCTTTCCTTTCCTTTCCTTTCCTTTCCTTTCCTTTCCTTTCCTTTCCTTTCCTTTCCTTTCCTTTCCTTTCCTTTCCTTTCCTTTCCTTTCCTTTCCTTTCCTTTCCTTTCCTTTCCTTTCCTTTCCTTTCCTTTCCTTTCCTTTCCTTTCCTTTCCTTTCCTTTCCTTTCCTTTCCTTTCCTTTCCTTTCCTTTCCTTTCCTTTCCTTTCCTTTCCTTTCCTTTCCTTTCCTTTCCTTTCCTTTCCTTTCCTTTCCTTTCCTTTCCTTTCCTTTCCTTTCCTTTCCTTTCCTTTCCTTTCCTTTCCTTTCCTTTCCTTTCCTTTCCTTTCCTTTCCTTTCCTTTCCTTTCCTTTCCTTTCCTTTCCCTTCCTTTCTTTTTCTTTCCTTTCCTTTCCGATAACTTCTCATCACCTTCATGAAAAAACAACCATCTTATTGACTGGAGTCACCCTATATAGAAATGATCTAGGCGTTTCATACACTTATTTCATTGAGGTATATCTGATCACTAATCAGAGGCGAAAACGTAAATACCCTCAATAGATTTGCATGTATTCGTTTCGCCCAAAGGACCAGTTCGATACCCGCTGTGCTCTGTCGTTCGAAAAGATGTTCATCTAAGTGATAGCGGCAGTCCCAAAAAGACTACCTACTAACCAGGTCATTCCGCAGACCCCAAAATGGAACTTGTTCAAATTCAGTCCATTAAGTAGCTGAAAATTGACACCTGTCGTAAATCTACCTCCAGAAGGAAAACCTTGAGTGTTATCTTGTTAACCCCAAACAGCCCCAAATGGTCCAATTAGGGGAAGGTAACGGAGCGGTAAAGGGAACGTTGAGGTTATGAATGAGGATAGAGGCGGAAAACGAAGAGCCAGACCAATATCTTATAATATTCGGACAAATAAACTGCTGTGTGCCTCTCCTCTGTAGGGTTTATGAATATTTACTGCATCCCGTGCTTCCTTTTGGAGCCCTCGTTATTTTTTGGCGGGAATGGGATATATGACACAATCAAGGCCGATTGGTTTATTATTATGGGACTGGTGGGCAAAAATCTCATGAATTCAATTATGGATACTTATTCCAACACAGGTTTCGATTTATAATTGTCAGTGCAGTATCCAATGACAGTTATTCCTTGAAAGGAAAGGACATTTCGATTCCAAGCATAATGATGGAAGGTTATCTATCACATTCAAGTTCACTGGGTTCGAATCAAAAACTGACTGTGTTCTCATCTTAGGAAAATTTCGATATTGAACCTTCTGGTAACGTCTCATCACTATCTGCTCGCTAGCATGCTATTACTCAACTTGATTTCCAAATCCATATCTAAAAGAACTGAGTAGAAGTAGTCAGCTTTTCTTCGATAAAAGCCAATGGGAATAAATGAAAACAATGCACCCGTAGCCATCGCGAATCAATTTCGGTAAATACAACCTAGTGATTGAAGTAATACACAAATCTTTTATTCAAATCAGCCAAAAACGCAACTCTTAGCTTGAAATCTACCATGTGTAGGAATCTTTTCATCGTGAGTTTCTGTTTTGCAAAAAGGATTTGATGAAGCTTTACGCGGTAGAACAACGCGTCCTGATTGTAAAAAAGTATTGTCAAAATGGTGAAAGCTACTACTCGTAAAGTGCATTCGCAATGCAATGGTCGAAATAATGTGCCTAACTCATCTATAATGTGAAGAGAAAAAAAAAATCGACAACTGATTCGGTAGTGATGTGAAACATGTGTGGCGACCATTTACAAGATGTTTTGTTTCATACATGATTCCCAGAAGCATATTTTCTAAATCCATAAATATTTCAATACTTAACCACAAAAAAACATGTTTTATTGAACACTAAAATCTTATGCTCTTACTGGAACACCCATTATATGGATTCTAATTGATTACTGTGATTGGAGGACAGCTTGAGGCAATTAGAACAAAACATGGAGTAATTATCGACATGGATGCACTACATGCAAATCCATTTAAATTTTTATTTAAAATATCGGGGTGAATATGATCTTTCGTTTTAATGTAAAATCCATTTATCTCGTTAGTTCTCGATTTCAATTATATAATGGCTGAATCATAACAGATGATATACATGATACGTCGCTGTAGTATTCCGAGTTCTATCAAACTCTGAATAACTATAATATTGATTGAATGATAATGAAATCCGTATTTTTGCATGCAGAAGGCCGCGAAAGTGAGTATAAATAGTTTCTTCGAGTCGCCTTCCCCGATCTGAGTAGGTATTTCGTGCCGTGACAAAGTGTTAGCGATATCAGGAAAAAAAACCTGTATATTGCAATGACATTCACTATTCGAAATACAAAAATGAAAAATGATGTAGTTCTCTTCTTTTGAGAAAGTTTTTCCCATTAATTTGTTTCCCAACAACAAAAGGCTCCATCAGAAGAGAAGTTCTTTGCAAATTTTTGAATATCCAGATGGAGAAGTCTGTTTCCATCCTCAGTTGAATTTTTTGAAGCCACTTTTTATCGAAACGTACTCCGAGCTCCCTCAGGAACGCGACAAAGTGATCCAATCATCTTCCGGATCGCCAGCCACGAGGACGTACGTGACACTGTCAATATTGTCCCTTATGTGTCGATTGTGACACGTTCGGATCGTATCAGGACCCTCACTAGATTAAATTCTAACATTGAACCGCAAGCAATTATACTACTGGAATTATATTATCGAATTGTGAATCGGGGGCTAGTTCAAAGAATACGTATATGAATGTTTCCATGCTTCGAAGACTTGTTGGTTGAATAATTTCATTCTCTGTATGTTCAGGATACGATTCATTGTTGACGTGATCCCACAAGGTGTTTGAGCCTGATTCATATATCGAAAAGTTTAGTTTACATATGCATTGGGTCCAATGAATATCACAGTCCCCAAACAAAGAAGAACAAAATATCTCTAACATGCTATGTGATTTTGATGTGCATTGCTTAAGTCAACCGCGATACGTGAAGGCATGGTTCCCACTATATCATCTCCAAGAAAACCTCTTTTATGGCACGCAATATCCAGACGAGACCAGAAGTTTCATCTTCACATCACTTATTAGCCTGATTTGTCATCTGTTTTCAAGGTGGGTGACAGTTTTTGCGTCCACTACTGGGCGAACCTACCGAACTATTATGCACCACAAGAAACCGTTGATACTTTCGAAGTGACGACAGGAAGGAAGACAGGAACTTTTCAACGTGTTCCATTTGTTGACACTATGAAGTTACTCCCATGGGCGCCCGCAGAGGGGGCCCAGGGGGGGCCATGGCCCCCCTGAGATTTTGATGGCCCTAACGTTTTTCAGCACGACATATCAATATTACCTTCAAATCTCTATTTAGGCCCCCCTGAGAAAAATTTCTACGGGTTTCGGCGGGCGCCCATGGTTACTCCCAGTAGGACTTCTCTCTTGACCTACACCCTCACTGATGACAGCAGATGGGACTATCTTACCTTTGCTAGCGCTGTGGGCTAGACATCGAGTTGCAACTCATACGTCAGGAAAAAAAACCTATCTGGCTTCCTACTTTTGCCACCACGAAACCAAACCCAAAAAGGCGAAGAGAATTACTTCTGCGGAGACGCTCTCCTGTAGTGCCATAAATTGACATGCTGTAGAAACCCCTTCCTCTGATATTAAGGACCATGAAAATTAATGCCTTGCTGCGGCCGGTTTGGGATACCTGTCGGGGCCGCCACTGCCCGTGGATCTCACTGGAATGACCTCACCCACGATTAAGGTGAATCTTCCAATCATATCTTTTCTCAAAGGGAATGAAAACTAATCATATCTTGAAAAGATTCAAGAGAGACCTAAATAAAATAGGAGGCCTTTTTCTTAATAGACAGTTCTTGCGAAATTACCAACGATTTCGTTATTTGCCTTCTTCACCTATGGGTGTTGCTTATACTTTTATTTACACCCTCATCATAACCTCGAGAATTACCATTTTCTGTTCATGTCCTCCATGCAATCTGTTAGCACGTGTGCCTAAAATATAATCTTTTTACAGATGCATCTATGGCTCTTACTGGGGTCCCTGCCATGCAAAACTTGATTCAGGCTCTCATGGCCCATGATAATGTAATCCAAACACAATACAGGGGAAAACGGGTCGTTTTCTCTGACTCGGACTCGGAAGTCAAATGCTACCATACCACTCTTACTTCTAATGGAAGGAGTAACTTTCCCATAGTGCCAATTCTATTATCCTATGAAGTTCAGAATGTACATTCCAGATGATCGCAAGCTAATTCTACTCCTCACCCATCCTCTCAAACATCAACCAAACATCGATAGTTCATCTTTTTTTGGTGAAGCATTACTGTCGTACACTGCAATCTCCAATCTTTTTCTCCAGTCTATCCACCGAAAGTCTATCGAGAATCATACCAAGGACCGAAAGGAGCCAAATTGGCCTATATAAACCTACCTGATCCTAGGGTTTATCCAAAAATTTCAGCAGATTCACAACCGATTACTCCCTCCACCTCCTCGGAGAGTTTTCTTCCGACAAAATTGTGCTGTACATGCGACAATTAAACCCAGGGCACGCAATTTCACACTACCTTGACGATTTCAGGGTATATTTCGTCCATTCCAGAGGATTTTCCATTCTTCTGTCTTCTGACAGCTGTATGTACCTATTTCATTGAAAGCTCTTCAGTTCCATGCAAACCAGTTACTTGAACCATATCACTTCCATCATTCGAGCCGGGTAAAAACTCTTTCAGAAACACTAACCGTTCCACTCCAGGGTCTTGATACTCCGCATATCTGAGGCTTCTGCCTCCTGTCCATACTTATTTTATACACTTCTTTGACATAATTGGTTGTTTTCCTCGCATTCAACGAACTTTCACCAATCTTTCTGGTCAAACTCCAGGTTTCCAGGTCTTTCTTTCTTGATGATTAGTCACTTCAGTCTTTCTTACTTGCATCTTTCCTTTATTCAACTCAACCGTTTCTGGCGTAAGGCTCCTGCGGCATGCATATGCTCAGCCTTTCACGCACTATGTATTCGCCTAACTCACTTATAACCACCAAGATCTTCAGCTGAACCATGACTTTAGGGCCATTGCCCACCCTAGCTCTGAGCCATTCCTCCTTCTCAAAAAAATCACACCTATGGCACTATGTCCCTCTCCTGTCTTGCCCGTCACCTTGCACGTTCGGCAGCTTTCATCCTCCTTGCATGCTTTGACGACATATCCCTCCATGCACAATTTCTGCTGGCTTATCTTTCACAAGATGTCCTATTTCCAGATATCTATAGCACCTCTCAAACAAGTCAAGGCTCTTCACACGACAGGCATGGAAGTGTATAAACTCTCCTTTCCTTCAGGCATGCTTCACTCATTCCGAGTGGTACTTCCACTACTAAGTTCCTCACCTCAGAGAAGTAAGGCATGAAGAATTTTTTGTTTTGTATGGGAAAACCGAGAATGTGATGAAAACTACAAGTCATCTTCTGAAAAAAGTGGGGATCCGCGGTTAATTATACAAAAGCTCTCTTGTTCTGTTGTACCAATTGTTATCACCACGAGAATTGAAATAAAAAAAAATATGTATGAGATTGAAACAATACCACAAAGTAAACAATAAAGAAATGGTAGTTACGGTTGCTCTGAGTTGAAGTGATTTGAATATGCAGTTTTTCTCGCCCTTTGTATTGAATATTCTTTTTTGTTATTCACTTCATTAGCGACGAAACCAACAGGTTTTGGCGTGGGAAAGAATATAAGACGAACTCTGATAGGGGGGCGAACTGAAGGCCACGTTAAACGAAGAGAGATAGCGAACTGATGGCGCTGTATGTGGTCGTTGCTAGTTAAGTAGCAGAAGTGTGATCAAAAACAGATAGAATCTTTTTCTCGGGTTCTCGGTGACTCAAGACCTTATAATTGATGAGAGTGGGGTAACCACTGAACTCTCGGTCTTCTTCGTTGCCTACGAAGTCCATCCGCAGTATAAACTTTGTGGTTTAAAAAAATACGCCTTGTGTGACCAAATATATTTTTATTTTATCGAGCTCGTGCAATAAGATTACATTGTAGAAAAATAGATGCGTATCTGTTTTCCAAATAGAGGTGCAGAACACCGCTCCACTGTTGTAGATATTAGCTTCTCCGGCCGTCGCAACTCCTATTTCCATAGAGAGCGAGATCCCCTGTGTTAAATATCGAAAGGCCCCAGAAGGTTGTGGCCACTATTCAATTTCAGCCCCAATTTAAACCGGATAACGGCGAATCAAAAGCAATTCCGATGCAGAATGCACAATATTGCATATTCGACAAAAGGATCCATTCCATCACCACCCGAAAGTTTACTCGGCTCTTTCTCAGATAAATATGTTGCTCATTCTCTGGGGAACACATAAAAGTGATCCAATCATCTTCCGGATCGTCAGCCGCCAGAACGTACGTGCTGCCGTCAATATTAGCCCCTGTGTGCCGACCGAGGCTCGTTTAGGTTTAGCTGCTCGCTAAACCAAATTCCTGAATGTTCACGTCTTTCTGTAGCGAGCAGCACGTACGAATCCTATCAACTTATGCATTAAAACATAAAACAAATACGTCCCGATAATATCCTCAATTTCGGAACTTCCATCACGTTTTTGATCACGTCTGCTGGTTTTATGTCCACCGTTTTTCATTAGCAGATGCGGTGACCAGCTTGCACAGGGTGCGAAATAGGTAGTTTTTCATGATATAAATAAAAGAATTTGGTGCTTTATTTTGCGTTCTCTCAGTTTGAAAACGAGAACTTCTCATGATATTCCTATTGGGTAGTCTCAGTTAACCAAAGTGCGGTTCAATTTGATTCAAATGGAATATATGCAGAGTGGTGGTAAACATGCGGCAAAAAGTCGAGAGATTATTCCTTGGAGTATTTCATGGATATTAGGTATATCCTTTGATTATTTTTGAAAGAGCACTTTGTTGCAAAGATATAGGGCGAATAACATTCAAAGTAAGATAGAAGAAGACCCAGGTACTTCTACGCGAATACTTGCAGATACCGCCTTGGACTTCAGTCACTTTCTGCGGATTTTGCCTTACATATTGCATTTTGTCAATGGCTTTTGCCCACAATGGTTGAAATTCCTAAACAACTCACGCTGATTTTTTTACCGATGAAACCAGTTTCGCGCGAAATGCAATAAGTAATTACACAATAAACATGTGTGGGCTGGCGAACAGACGAAAATCCACATGAGATTTGCTCGTTGAACGTTTGGGTTGGAATTGTGGGTGACCTGCTAACTGGGCCGTCGAAATATACCGTTATTTGTTGGAACAAAAGCTACCTCAGTTTCTGGAGAATGTACCAGCACTATAAGGATATCGCTGTATTGGTCGAAGTTGACCTCACGTGTTTTTAAAACAGTTCTTCAGTTTATGAGGAGAAGATTGGATGGTTGCATTCGAGCTGGAGGTAGCCATATCCTTGAAGTAGTCCAAGGAACAGCCTCTCCAATTTTGGTGTATGTTCACCTAACACCATTGAGTTAAAATATACAGGGTGTCCCACTAGTGCCGCAGCGGACGATATACGCGTAACAGTCCGAGTTAGGCAAAATTTTTTGATGCAGACTTGATATACTCCAAGAAGAGCACAACCTTAAAATATTTTCGAATATATCGGGTGGCCCACAAAAGAGGAAGAGAAGGTGACTTTGTTTTTTCAAAGGGGACACCCTATATTCAATGGTGTTTTTCAATTCTCTGAAACTTCCTCCATGCTTTCGTATACTTTTCAGATATTTTTATTCGACAGTTTTCGAAATATTGGCCATTTTGAAAAAAAAAATGATACTTGTAGAGGCTATGTTATCCAATTATATTTCACGAACCCTTGCACATACCAGTAACGGCTTTATATGGATTGAAAGACAAGACTTCAAAGTATCCAAGCCAGCTATAATAAAGCATCTCCAGCATATGGAGTGTCCACAGAAAGACTATGAACATGACGAATTCAAATCGATTTTTCTTCATTTTTTCAAATGCAATGCATTTAATTTTTTTTCATCATTGTGATCACCATTCATTTTACTTCATTTTTTGTCGAATGCATGATATGCATATTTTCAACACAAGAGGATTTTTGAGAGCCTTTTCGAAATCTTTCCCTAAAATTTACATAAACCTTCGAATTCAAATAGCAGATTTGGCTTTTCTGTGGTAAATGAAAACTGTCAAATTATTCCACTCAGAATAAGCATCATTGAAGCTTCAATTCACATTATCATAATTATAGCGGAATAAGGAACTAGAAAGTTTTGTTGTATCTACTCAAAAATGTGATGAAATCTATTACTGAAGACATAAACTTGCTTTCTGTATCCATTTTTCAAAATACATTCTGGATAACTTTCTATGTTTCTACTTGAAGAGTCGAATCTTGCAGAAATTTCAAACAAGCTTCTAGCTTGGGAGCTTGAAGGTCTTCGTGCGTGCCTGTAAAACTTATAAATATCATTTTCTCGAAGAAACTTTTATAAGGATAACACTTTTTGTATCCTGAAGTTTTTAAACTCGTTTTTTTGTAACATTCATAACTTGTACCTACATTCAAACTCATTGGTATTTTGTGAATTTTTTCATCATTTTGTGAGTATTCATCCAATCCGTAAAGACTATGATGATAATATGAATTGAAGCTGCAATTATGTTAATTCTGAATAGAATAATTTGACAAATCTCAATAACCACAGAAAAGCCAAATCTGCTTTTTGAATTCGGAAGTAAATGTGAATTTAGAGGAATAACTCTGAAAAATCCTATTCTGTTGAAGATATGCATATCATGTAAATGACAAGAAATGAAGTAAAATGAATGGTGATTACAATGATAAAAAAAAAATTGCATTTGAAAAAATTAAAAAAAAATCGATTTGAAATTCATCATGTTGAAAGTCTTTTTGTGGACACTCCATATGATATAGATGCTTTGTTATAGCTTGCTGGGATACTTTGAAGTCTTGTCTTTCATTCCATATAAAGTTGTTATTGGTATGTGCAAGAGTTCGTGAAATATAATGGGATAACATAGCCTCTACAATTATTATTTTTTTGTCAAAATGGCCAATATTTCGAAAACTGTCGAATTAAAATATGTGAAAGTATACGAAAGCATGCAGGAAGTTTCAGAGAATTGAAAAACACTATTGAATATAAGGTGTCCCTATTGAAAAAAACAAAACCATCCTCTATTCCTATTTTATGGGCCACCCGATATATCCTGGAATATTTTCAGGTTGTGCTCTTCTTTGAGTATATCAAGACTGCATCAAAAAATGTTGCCAAACTCAGACAGTTACGCGTATATCGTCCGCTGCGGCACTAATGGGACCACCCTGTATATTGAAAATGTATATTAAAACTCAATGCTAACACCCTGTATATTTCTACATAAAGAAAGAGTGGAGCTATGGGACAATATACACATGTAATTTGAATTGAACTCCAACAAGAAGAAAGGATAAATGAACCCAAAATAACATTTGAAATTTTATCTTACCCACATCAGCAAAACAAACATCTTTTTAGTCCCGTTGCTTACAATGGTGCAGACGCCGCTGGTAACATTGTATTCGAAATTAAATGAGTTTTCAAACTCAATCAACGATAAAAGATATTGGAAAATTTATTTATTCGGCATTAAAAATTAATTGATCCTCTTTGGACTGTCAGAGTTCAGGCTTTATATCCTGCTTTTGATACGCTTTTATCCGATGGTCCCACAAGCGAGGCTCAGTTTTCACATCATTTATTAATAGTTCTCTGTCAATTCTCCTCGACATCGTGCCCTACAGTGTTGAAAAATCGTTTTTGAATCAAACAGGTTTGTTTGGTCGGCGGTGCCTCGTACATTTTTGTTCTCGCCGTTATGGACTTTCAGGTCCAATGTACACAATTGCATTTGTAACGTTCTCGGGGTTAAACAAATTGTCTGCTCCGTTTAAACGACTAATTTATTTACAACACCACTAACTTATCAGTAGTAATATCCCTAGGACCTTGATAATAGACGAGATAATTTTATGACCATCGAAAGCTCGTTCATTGGTAACAGCCCGAAGATGAAAGCTTGAGATATTGGTTATAAAATTATGAGGCATTTATCATTGCCCGAAGAATATTCGGCAGAAAATTTTTTGACAGAAAAAATGTATAACTCAATACAACAAAACATTTATTCATTTATTGAAAGTACAATAAGTGAAAGTGCAATTCGTAAAATTCAACTCAACATTAGATTCGTTGCTGTTCTCTTGTATAGAAGATCTATTTCCACGCATAATATTCATTATCTTGTTGTGGTGTTCTTGATCGAGGTTTAGGTATGGTTTGATAGAATTTTGATTGCTATGACCAGTAATCTTCAGCAATTGTTGTTCCTCTACACCACATTTTGCTAATTGACTGACAGCTGTTGATCTATTTGAATGATTTGTTATCTTTTTGTCTTTGAAATTCAAGCCAATTGCTTCGGCAGCATATTCAGTCCATTTATTTATGGTATTCCTTCCAACAGGTAAATTATCGTACCATTTGTCAGTTTCATTTTTCCAATATCGATTTGGTTTCAAGAATGTCGTGGTGAGGTAATATTTTCGCCTCGTTTTGATATTACTTTATGAAAAAGACGTACAGGGCAGCTTTGGAATGATGTTGCCATGAAACTATAAACTATATAATTTTATAAGACTCTATCGTGTTATCATTGGGATTGAAAATTGCATTGGATGTAATGTTGACATGATTGGCTGAAATGGTTCCATATGATACAAATTCATAAAATTGGATTTGTTGTTAGAACTGTCAAAAAATTTTCACACTTATTTATGGACAATAACTAATAATGATTCTTATTTTATTTTAGTTGCTGTATAAACTCGCCTTTACTTGCACACTTGCTTATTTATATTTGTAATATAATTTTGTGTCATATTTCTGTGCAGTTCGTACCTCTATGTTAATTGTCATTTTGTTCGCGTCTGATCAGAGTTGTATTAAGAAGTAGTCATCATTGTAGATTGTGAGCTATATAATAGACTTATCGTTTCGATTCACTCTGCAGGTAATGTAAATATTTTGTATATCTATTTAATGACACTGAATAAAATACACTTTGCAGTGCATCGAAGATAAGTTGTTTACCTTCCCAAGAATCCCAAGGAATCATATAAGAAAATTATATATTCACTAATTGGAATTCGCTATTCACACTTCGACTCGACTCTATTCAGGAAAGTAACTGACTGCTCCCAACACGATTCTGATTTTTCACGTTTTCATCTGACCAAAGAGTCTTATATAGACAACATCAATACGTTACACAGTTCATTGAGTTCTAATTTTCATATTTCAGTATGCGTCACACAGAAGCATTTCTATTTCTCCTCCAATTTTTTATTCAATTTCGTTTCGGGGACTGGGTGCAAGAATCCATAAAAGTTTCCAGAAAGATGAAAATCGATATATTTATGAATATTATTGAACAAAGAGATACAGAAACGAATTCATTCTGTTTCATTTCCAATCAATTTTATATTATGATGCATCGAATTCAAAATTTTTATTTGGAAGTATTGGTCGACACTTGGAAGGTGATAAAACAAGAATCAACTCGTTGTCAATCGAATCGAATATTCGATTCTATCGCTGCCCCCCCCCCCACGTAGTCCTTAAAATTTTTTTCTCCAACACTTATAGTCCTAAATCACCTCATAGTGAGTATCGAGTAGGGGACACCCTGTGCAAGTGCATCTCTTCTTAGCCGTCAATAATATCACATAGGCAAGATTACAATTTCTTTCCCTATTAAAATAACCTCACTTTCAACAATTCCTGAAAAAGTGCTTAGGGGTTAGTGCACAAACTGCTTAGTACTCGCGAGCCTTCTGTGAAAATAAGTGCTTAGTGCTCGAGACTGAGGAGCCTTTTTTTTCAAATACTTAGTGCTCGAAGCACTATCCTTCAGTGCTCGTCACAGCTCTGGTTGAAACCTTCCAGATGTCGGATTTCATTATATCTCTGGAACTGGAAGTGCGTGGTGATAACAGCTCTGTTAGAAGGCACAATAGACCTCAAGGTCGCAGTGAAATGTGATCCCTTTCTAACTATAACAATGTTTCCAGGAATCCCATGGCTTCTACAACTTTATATTCTCAGATTTCTCTTCCGCAGTGATAAAAAGCAACGCACTATATTTCTGTCATTTCTTTTTTCTCAAACATCCGGATTAAATTCCGAATAGCGACCATTTCGCACTTCTCCATCATCACAAGCCTAGGAAGCAGAGATCACGTACGAACCATGTCCACCTTATGCATTAAAACATAAAACAAATACGATCCGATAATATCCCCATTTTTCGAAAGTATATTACGGTTTGGATCACGTCCCGTCATTTTATCCTCGCTGTATTTCATTAGTAATTTCCATGACGTGCCTTTGTTCGAAAAACAGCTACGTCAAAATCGGATGGTATAGCCGCGATGTAATATTTATTGAACTTTGTTTAGTTGAACGTGAGAGGGGCCCTAAAAACAGATATCAATATATAATTGAGGGATTTAACCCCCAGGTTGTTATTTGCTCTTCCGCTCTTGTTCGAGGATCCGGTTTTGGTTATTTGATCTGCATTACTCGATTTCACTATAGGGTTGAAGTTTGTCATTTCAACGAATTGCTGATGGATCTGCTAATGAACTGGAGGTAAAGTATGGAAAGTTTGATCTTACCCTTCATTGCATCGCTCGTCCATTTCGAAATCGGAGTTTCTGTTTGTTGTTGCAGCCAGATGTAACAATCTGATTGGTTGGCCGACGATTTGAAACGGTTCAAATTCACTTCCGGAGTACCTATCTGAGTTCAGTGAAAGCCCGTACACCAAACGTCACTTAGATTATTGAGAAAATTGATGATTCTTGCTTCTAGGGAAGTTGTAACGTCAAAACACTACCTCGATAAAATCTTAAACCGATCCGAATTGGAAAGAAAAAAAGTTCAAATTTTCAAGCTTTTCCTTTGGTAATTTTCGATGTAATCGTCTGGAGAATAGCAATTAGTTTATGGCTCTGTATTGGGTTCAGGTTTTATCAGAAACCATCGAAAAACATCGGAATTAAATATCCTTTCGAATGTTCGAGGATATATTGAAAAATTCATAGCCTACTATAGAACCAAACATAATTTCAATGTCAAAATATTTCATGACTCAACATATTCTCCTCTTAATTGAATACATTTATTACAGCAAATCTGCAACGACTCTAGACCTTTCAAAAAAAATTTTTCTTCTTGCTCTGCAAACCAGTCCTTCACAGCTTTAATTACCTCCTGGTTGGAAGAAAATTTACGACCTTCTAAACTTCTTTTCAGTCGAGGAAAAAGATGATATTCGGACGGAGCAAAATCTGGTGAATAAAGGAGGTTTTCTAGTAATTCCAACCCTAAATCACGGGGCGTTGTCCTGTAAAAACACAATACCTTTGGATAGCTTTCCGCCTCTTTTCTCTTTAAATTGTTTGCCGTAGAGTGGTCAGTAATGTCGAATAGTAATAATCTCCAGTTATTGTTCTACCCTTATCCAAAAAATCAATCATGATTACCTACTCCATGGCAATCCCAAAAAACTGAAGCAAGAACCTTTCCAGCAGATTTTTCGAAACGAAACTTCTTAGGTCTTGGAGAACCAAAGTGTCGCCATTCCAGTGGCGGATTTACGATTTCAAGGGCCCTACGCTTCAAAACTTCTGAGGCCCCTCTGAAACATTTTTGATTTTTTTCAAAAGAATTTTTTAATTGAAACTCACTTCTTTGAAAACAAAATATAAAGTTTATTAAGGTGGGCGTTCAATGTAGTGTGTGTTGGGTAGAATTTCAGTTAACCAACTGAAGTGCGGTTCAATTTTACTGAATGAGAAATTTACCAAATTTCTGAATGAAAAAATAAGAGAGCTAATGGACTGTATATATTTATAAGGTTTTATTGAAACCCAACACAAATGGAAGGATAAATGCACCCAAATCAACAATTGCAAGCAAGAGCGTACCCAGGATTTCAGCTAGGGGGGGGGGAGCTCATACCTGAGAAGATGGTCGGTCAGGTTCATTGTCAGGAAACCAGGAAAATTAACACTTATTTTATCTTCAAGGCCCCCCCTTCTGGGTACGCCCGTGATTGCAAGGTCTTACCTATTTCAGCAAAACGGCCAACCAGATCTAGTCGGTTACTCCTATTTCCATGAACAGAGTGATCGAGCTCGACAAACGAACATGGAATGAAGCTGATGACGTGAAAATCCGTTGCTAGGAACACTTATCCTTGTGGCAGAATAATAACCACGCCACTGGTAACAGTCTTTTTCGAACTAAATTCGCACAAACGAATGTTCTTAAATGAATGTAATTCGAATGAATCGAAATCACTAGAATTGTGAAACACAAGAAAAACCGAACTTTTCTAAATTCACGAAAGGAAACAGAAGAAATTTAAATTAGCGGTAGCAGATATATTCACGATTAAGGCAATCAATGAACTGAATGAAAAATAAAATGAAACAAAATATACGACATATGCGTTTGTTTCACAGCTGACGCACCGACACATGGAATCTCCCTGGTATCGGAGAACTTGAATTAATTTTGAAGGAATGGAAATGAAAAATTCGAAAAGTTTATCTGAACCGTCCACTTGGCGTGAACAGTGTGTTTTTATTTCAAGTTGCATTTGAAAATGGTTTCACTTTGAAAACTGAAATTTTGTGGGTGAACTCAGAAAGGATTGGAGTTCTTGATGAAATAATTTTAGTCGATTTCATTCCGAAAGTTATTTTTTTTTCTTTCAAAAATAAAAGAAAATGAGCCAACTCATGCTTCTGTTTTATTTCAACAGAAAGACCCATGAAAATAGTTCAACATCCGATTAAAAGTGAATCTTCTGATAATTTCGTTCAGAAAAACAACTTGAAATACGGAATCGGCAGAGAATGGCCAAATTCAAACTTTGGCGGGAAAAAATTCCTGCTTTACCCACAAATTGACTTATTTCATAGTTCGGCGATTTTCGGATAGAGAGCGCCATTGTACATTTCATTCATAATCAGAGTGATATTCATAGAACTTGATAGTGATAATGTATGTTCTATGGAGATATTCCATAAAATGGACGGTGGCGCCTCTATCGGCTGAACTCTCCTACTCGCTTTATACGCCGACCTTAATAAAATACAAGGTATGTATATCGAAACAAAATATAAAAGATGAATAAAAATCTTAAAAAAAGGAAAAATACAACAAAAATTAAAATACAAAATATCTCTAGAATATCATATCTGCCAATTTTTTATTGCGGCATCGAAATTAAGGAATAAATAAAATCATCACAAAAGATACAAGTATCGTAAAGCTGCATATCCGTTACTTACAAAATGAAATTGCACTAAAAAAATTGTTTTTTTTCTTATTTTAATAACAGCAAATTCTTTTATTGCAGAATTATAATCGAGACTGCTCGTTATATTACTTTCGATAGAAAGAGTATTCCTAAAAACTGCAATCTATTTTCTGTCATAACAGTTCTATATTTACTTTTTATCCGAGGATGTAGTGTTATGGTATGGGCCGGGATGTTATTTTTCACTTTACACCCCTAAACCAAACAACATCTGGTCAGACGTTCTGTAGCACATTCCTAGATTTTAGAGGAAATGCCGACAAATTTATGTAATTATGATGTAATTGTTAACATTGGAATCCGGCCGCCACCCTTGACGGAATTTATTGCGGGCAGACAAGATAAGTAGGGACAGTACGATGAATCTCGAATGGTGTGTTTTTTCCAACATCGGAGTTTTGCTCTGAGGATTTTGTTATTCATTGCGTTTCATGTGAATTTGATAATCCATAATTCACAAGTTGCCTCTGAGCTTCCTATAAAATATAGTACAGCCAGACTATTTTTTTACACTTACAGACTGAATTTTTATTCTAGAAAAAAAATGAATTCGATCGCCGGGGGCCCCTTTGGACCTCGGGGCCCTACGCTGCAGCGTACTAAGCGTACCGGTTAATCCGCTACTGCGCCATTCTATCGATTGTTGCTTTGTTTCTGGATCGTAGAAATGTACCCATGTCTCATCCATAGTAACAATTCGGTTTAAGAAGTCTACATCGTTTTCAAATCGAGCACAGATCGAACGCGATGCTTCTTCCCTCACACGTCCAAATTGATGTGAACTATATGATCAACGAACGCGTTCGTATCAAATCTTCAGTGCTTCAGATATCCGTTCTAGCCCAATTCAACGGTCTGATAAAATCATGTCATGAAATGCATCAATATTTTCGGACACTGACACAGAAACTGGCCTTTCCGATTGGTCATCATCTCCAATGGAAAATTCACCTCTTTTGAAGCTTGCAGTCAAATTTTTCACGGTCGCATACGAAAGGCATTGATGATATTAAGCATATCTTCGTAAATCTGCTTACCTCTTAACCCTTTTGAATACATGTACTTGATGATGGCTCAATACTCCAATTTTTCGATTTTTACAATTTCGGTGGACATCTGTTTTTTTTTTTAATTTATTGCGTAACTCTGGTTAACTTCTTTGACGTCGAATTCTACACTGACACTTCTAATAAATTATTGTTAGTTGATATGGTATCGCAATATTTTGTTCATGCATGGAACTGGTCTAAGCTAACTAGATATCAATACATCCTCGTACTTGACTCATTTCGAGTTATAAAGGGTGCTTCAATATGAGTCCAAGATTTGAATCACACGCCATGTTTGACAGTGATGATGTCACATTATCATATCGTGACAGATCTGAACCTGATAGATAGGTATTAGTAAACATGGAGCACAAGAATTGGACATTTCAACAGTCACTAGCCTATGACACCATTCTATTGACTATTCAGGGAAGGTACTGGCATGGTTATGAGAGAATTGTGTATCAGAGATTTGGGACATCCCTGACCAAGTAAATTCGATCAGTGGACCTTCCCAGTGACAAGATCATAAAGAAAATAAGCATCTAGAAAATCTTCACCACAATGCTAGGTGAAATAATGATGGGAAAGAAAGCCCACAATTCCACTTCTCACCAATATCGTCAAATAGTTCGCAAGTGGTTCTATGATGGGTTGATGAGTGCACATTTTGTGGGGAGGAGGAAAAAATCCGAACCTCCTGGTGATTGAATGCCTCACCATTGCAAGTCCACTCAAAGAATGCTTTGGAGAGGTCTTTGTAGAAGCCATCCCAGATACTGGGAGTCATCAGAACTACAGAACTAGACGGTGAGCTGTAGACTACTTTATGGCGAGAAACCTTCGATGGGGAACACAATAGACCTTAAGGTCGCAGTGCAATGACACCCTCCTTAAATCTTAATCTACTTCCAGTATAACTTGAACCCATAAAAACATGAAATTATTCTCGATTCTAGATCTTCTCAGCATCATGGATAACACACTGAACATCAACTTTCTGAGAATAGAGAGTGGCTCTGTACATAATTTCTATAAAAGGCTCATTTGAATTTATTCATTCTCTGTATTAGTAGACAGTTAGCAACGAGAGAAATTGAACAACCCTTGCTAAGCATAATGCAGACGATAAACTTTTTTTGAAGAAAAGCATTTTGCAAACTTCAGAATTTACCTAACGATTCCCAGGTGAATTAATCCATTCATGCAGAATCCGAATAATGAATTAAGCGAATCCAATCGCTCCTCACTCAAAAAAAACTGAGCACTGTTTTCAAACTTAATTACCTTACTTTTTTTACTGGGTATTTTCCAATTAATGAAAAGAACTGAATCCAGAAAGTTTCGAAATAGAAAAAAAAATCGACCTTAATTCCTTTAACATTGAGGAAAATTGAGCTTCCAATTATGGCTTCGTTTCTTCTCGAATTATTTCGAGCTTTCAGGTGAGGAGAAGAGGGTGAGATAATTGATTTGAAGCACCTGCTCATAACTGATTGAAGGAGCTAATTGAATGAGGCCTTTCTTCAGCGTTCTGGTAATTGTGATCGATAAAAACTCGTAGGCAAATGTCCCGCCTGCACAGAGCGAATGATGGGGTCTTAGTTTTTAAGCCTGTTGACAGCAGCTTGAAATTGAAAAGATGTCAACAGGTTGTTCTTTGTTTTCCATTAACTGATCTCGATGTGGAAAAGGAAGAGAATTTTGGCTGGTTATGCCGTTTATAAGGCCTATACATCTGAAGTCGAGGCGTTTTCGGATGGCCAGGTCTGCAATAAAACATTTAAGCACTCCCCAAACGTTTGGAAATACTTGAGACATGCACCTAAATAAGCTTCATCCAACGTACAAATAAATTAGTTCCTCTAGAGAAGGATGGCTGATAAAATGTATTTCCGGTCATAACCAGATGGTTCTACAGAAAGATAGGATGCGTACAAAATGACATAGGGTTTTATTTCTGAGGCATAACTTGTAAGTAGTGAATATAACAGTTATGTCATATTCTACGCCCACGATCTTTCGTCCTTTCTTTATAAAATCTAAACATCCTTGATGAAATAAAAGTATCAAAAAATAAAATATTCTCAGATAAGAATTTGGAATTCAGACGCTCATTTTCGTACAACTCAGCTCTACTTATTAACAACCTGCCAATAGACATCTGAGATATTACCAATGGAAGATGATTCAGGTGTTCACTGTTCAAAATATTCTGGATGAGCTGATGGGGTGTTGATGGGGTAGACATTATGAGGCATATTTTTAATGTTACTTGGTAGATAGGTGATTTTTTTGTGACTTTTTCTTTTTATATAGAATTCTGCACTTCAAAATTTTTTCATATTATAATGAGGGTATGTTTTGTGGCGGCTTTCAGCATCGGCAATGCTGTGAATCAGGTGTTAGAGAACAGCCAGGGCCGATCCTAGCAGGTGTGCAGCGCGTGCCCCGCACGCGGGCTGCCAAACTCATGGGACAGCCGCAGGCTGTTACATTTTTATGTCAGTTTGTAAAAAATATGATTTTCAACAAATCTTAAAGAGATTTTTTTTTATTGATGATTACTTTCCAACTCTAATCATCCAAATTTTGAATGAGACGAGAAAAAAAATTAAATGAAACTGAATTTTTCAATCTTGTCAAATCAAATATCCCAGACAGCACCGGATATTCTAAGAATATGCCCAGAATATTCATTTTGGCATATTGGCATATTCTATGAATATGCGTATGGGAATTCCACAGATATTCGTAGAATATTCTGTAAAAAATATTGCAGGAATATTCCGAATATTCATAGAATGTCCCAAGAATATTCTCCATGTAATATTACTGTAATATTCGGGAATTAATATTCTAGGCATATTCTCAATATTCCTGGAATATTCAAGGCATATTTTATACCGAATATCCCCATAATATCACTTAAGGATATTCATAGAATATACCAAGAATATTCGGAATATTATAGAGATATTATTCTCGAGCCATTTTCATATTCAGGGAATATATACATATATGCATTCTTAGGTCCACTTAAACTTTGGTTCATTCAATTATTTTACTCAATAAACCAAAGTTCAACACATGAGTTTAAACTGAACCTAAATATTTGAGCCTAATAGGCCTGAAAATACTTTTCAGAAATATTGATTATAATAAATCCAGTGAATGAGAAATGAAAAACATATTATGATATATTCAATTCATATTTATTGAAGAAAACAAAAACAATTGAATGTATTATTTATCTGAATCAGCTAAGGTGGTGGCTAAAGGATACGCAGAGACCCTGAAAAAAAACATTTTTCAAGACATAACATAACACTGAATGGGAGAGATTGACAACATTCATAACCTCCGTATGAAGAAAGAAATTTTCAAAAGGGAATCGAGGAACGGAGTCTTGTTCATAAATATATTATTTCGATTTCAAAATGGCCGTGAATAAAATTAATCAATCAATCAATCAATCAAGGACATATAGAATTATTTCATCAAATTCACTTAACTCATATATGTATTACACAAAAACAAATAATCCAGACCGAACTCAAACTCGATACACTAAGAAATCTTTCAAAATATCACTTGAAATAACAATCACAAAAGTTTCGATCTAAAGCTTCCAACTTCCAAGGAAACGGTTAGAAATAGAAATGATAGAACCACACGTTTGACGTTAACCTAAAATGTTAGCCCGGGAGCCAGTGATAGTTTTTAGTCAGTCATTTTAACCCTGGCCATAATTTGTATATAGCTTGATTTGGTTGTTTTCTTAGCCAAAGTGACCGTCAGCTGGCTCAACAGTGGTGGGTTCGCCAACGGGAGCAACTAAAACATGTAAAAAAAATACTCAGTTTCAGTAATTTTGACCCTGCTGAAATTTACAGAGATGGTAGTTTGTATAATTATTCGAATAAAAAAAATCGTCCGCTGGCTGTACGTTGGTGGAAAACCCGTCCGCTGGACATGGAAACTTGTAAAAAAAAATTTCAGTTTCAGTCATTTTGACCCTGCTGAAATTTACAGAGATGGTAGTTTATATAATTATTCGAATAAAAAAAATCTTCCGCTGGCTTTACGTTGGTGGAAAACCCGTCCGCTGGACATGAAAACTTGTTAAAAATTTTTTGAGTTTCAGTCATTTTAACCGCCCTGCTGAAATTCACAGAGATGGTTGTTTATATAATTATTCGAATAAAAAAAATCGTCCGCTGGCTGTACGTTGGTGAAAAACCCGTCCGATGGACATGAAAACTTGTGAAAAAATTTTGAGTTTCAGTCATTTTAACCCTACTGAAATTTACAGAGATGGTTGTTTATATAATTATTCGAATAAAAAAAATCGTCCGCTGGCTGTACGTTGGTGGTAAACCCGTCCGCTGGACATGAAAACTTCTGAAAAAATTTTTGAGTTTCAGTCATTTTAACCCTGCTGAAATTTACAGAGATGGTAGTTTATATAATTATTCGAAAAAAAAATCGTCCGCTGGCTGTACTTTGGTGGAAAACAAGTTTTCATGTCCAGAGGACGGGTTTGACAACAATGTGGATGATTTATTTTGTAATCTGAACGTGTTAAAAGTGTTATAACTCACTACAAAAATAATAATTGTCTGGTAAGACATTCCGTGCATTGCGAGCTGATTAAGGTCGGCATAATCTTCCATCTGAGCGTACAATTGAAAAACAGTGGCAAAATTCGAAACCACAAGATCTGTTACTGATGTCTTCAGGCACCTGCATCATCGAAATGCATGCTCGACCGAAAATATAGCTGCTGTGAGTTAAAGTAGATCCAAAATTATCCATTCCTCGACGCGGACAACATTTGTTTCTCTTTTACGGCAGGCTATGACGTAGTTTTCATCTGAATTTGTATCTTAATCCAGATGAGGTTCAATGGAGAATTGAACCAAATACAGCTAACCATGAAATGAACTTATGCATTGAAAAAAACGTTTGCATGACGATTTTTCGTATTTTCTTCGACGACGAAGCTGATTTTCACTGATGGGTGGCTACATAAACAAGCAAAATTTACGATTATTAAAATCCTCATGTAACTTCTTCAGACCATTACATCAACAAAAAGTCAATGTATGATTCGCAATTTGATCTAGTTTGAAAATGAAGACGATCTCACTCAAACCGTCAATTCGCATCTTTCTGGGGCTGGAATTAGTTATAGATATGTGATTCCAGCAAGAAGGTGCAACAAGCTATACAGGGTGAGTCTTTGACTTGTACATATATTTTAACTGAAGATTCTTGAGGTCAAAAGAAACCTTTTTTTCATTTTCCATTATTCCGAATTCGGCTCTGTTTAAGAGATATAGCCATTTGAAAAAAAATGTGCCAATTGCGTCCCAGAAATGATAAAGTGGAATTGATTCAAAGTTCATATTTCTCGATAGAAATTGAGTTCATATATTTAGGGAATACTCAAGTACCAACCTTATTGGAATAAAAATGTTGCAAACACGACAATTTCAACAAAAACAGTTAGTTTCATCGGATTAAATCTGCAACTAAAAAGCCACATTTAATTCACCAAAATAAGTTCCTTCTCCGATTATTCTGCAGATTAGTTTGTAAACACTAATAACTTGTTCATATTTTCCTGGAAATTTCCAAACAATATCATGAAGAAAGACTTTTCATTCAGATTTATTATTGAACAACCTAACCTAATCTAATTTGTATCGATTCAGTGAATTTTTGCACAGAAATTTCAAGAAGATGTTGTCAGCTTGCTGATATTTTCATTGAGGTTAAGGATTATTTACGAAACATAATATAAATCACGATTCATTTGTGTACCGTGGTATAAATATCTATGAATTCTGCCGTTTCCTTCATGAATCGACTTTGCCGCCAAATTTTACCACGCATGCGTAGAGCGAAAACCTAAGTATGTATTGGTTATCTGGAGGCCAACTATAAACAATAACAAACCGAGTCTCTGAACAAGTGAAAGAACTGTAAACATTATGTGAAGTTCTGAATACATTCAGTGAATAATTGTTCTAATGTGATTATTATGTGAAGGGAATTAATATAATTTCAACCGTGTCGAATTTATAAAATTCCAAGAGGATGTTGTTTAGATAGAAACATCGCCACAGATTAGATATCGTATTATTTTTCATTAATTTCAATTTGATATGTACTATGTAGTATGTATCGAGATTCATCATTGATATCCGAATTTTTTATTTCATCGACATTTAACTTCAATATGGACCGGTAACTATGAATTTTCAATAGAATCTGTGAGTAATAAATCCTCCTTGGTGTTCAATTTTATCTCCCACATTTGTGGGATTTTATTATTAAAATATCTCGACAAAGTTGATGAATATTGTGACAACATTGTAAACTCGTTTAAAGACCAGAGATGGAATAATATTCGATGATATTCAATTCAGAGACGCATTCAGATTATTCTTGAAATTAATGATTTTTTCGTCAAATTTCTCCGGGTAGAATTGGAAATAACTCGAAAACGACGCGTTTTATTGAAAAAATAGCAATACTTTTAGTTTCTTAAATGATTGATTCTTTCGAAAATATGAACCGTTTATCTTTTTAAAGTGGTTTTATGGTGTTTTAGCGTGTATTGATGAGTCGACTACCCTGTAACTTTTATACTAGTAAGATATTGAATGGGTTTCGATGGAGGAAAATGCACCATGAATAGAGTAAAAACTCAACCAAAATTCAGTTCATTCGAAATGACGGTTCCGAAGATATAAACAGAAAAGTGTTTTTTTCATTGATTTTCGACACCCTGTATCTCCCAAACCAAACCGAATTTTGAAAAATGGTATAGGAAAAAAGTGTTTCGTTTGATTAGAAGAATCTACAGTTGAAATATATGTACAAGTCAAAGACTCCCCCTGTATACAACCCTGCCCGTTTTTACTTTATTGCAAAAATAATTCCCAGGACGCGCAATTTCTCGTTCCAGCGATGTAAATTGGCCACCAAGATCTGATGGTTGCTCGTGATTTCATTTAATGTATATCTATGTCGGTGTTGGTTTTGAAATGTTCGCATTTACCAAAATACTGTCCCCAATAGGATAGTGATCATATTTCAAAAAACGGATTACTCGTATATTGTCACTGGAAGAATGTTTCGAAGAAAATTTGCTGGAAATGAGATCATTTTAAAGAAATGATTTCATGAATTCTTTTTTATTGATCATCAACAATAGTAGGTATATAGATTATAATTTAAAAATCCTACTCATAACATTGGAATGCATGCAGTTTGAGATGTCAAATGTAACGGGTGATTTTCTGAGATTTATAGGAAATTTCTCCAGAAAAACCAAATCCAATTCAAAAAAATGCTCGAAATCTATATTTTAATAGATAGAACCATACAATTTCATATTTGAAGTTTATTTCATGCAAATGTTGACCGCGGCTGCGCCTTGAATGGTACATCCGCTTAGTCCAATTTTGGCAAACGTACGAGAGCTGTCAAAATTCTACTTGCAGTGGGTAATGTCATCCTCCATTTGTTGCTGAATAGAGTCTGTGATGACGAACGAATAATATCATGATCGCTCAAGCCTTTTGTTGAAGAAACTCCATGTAAGCCAAATAAATGTATCTTGAAACACCATATTCCTATTTCAATCTCACGCCCGTGTGAAGGGTTCAATGTTTGATTTATACAAAAAATTGAAATATGGATTCGATCTAAACTCAAGCATCGGAGGCTATATCTTATAGAATATTCAGAAGCGATATGAGAATATGAACATTGTAACATACTGCACAATAAAACTCGATACTCTCTTTTTATCGTTCTCAGAAAGAATAAGGTCAGACCAAACGATCGAAATTGTTTCGAGACTACGATTCTTCGACTTCTATTGCCTATCTGCGAAATAATAAAACAAGCGGGGTCCGAGGCGAAGGAATGGGGAGATTTATAGTATTTTAAAGAATAAAATATTATGTTATCATTTTCCAAGACTGATAAAATCTTTATCGACCTTCAAAGTGTTTATTTTCCTATTTTATTATATTGAATGTGATGCTGTAGCATAAGGGAGGTAGCGGTTTATAAATTATACGTTTATAATGCCGAATAAAAGTGATCGTAAAGCAGGACGATAATAAAGCTACCGTAGCTTTCTAATATCCAGGTTATTACCTCTTAACAAGCTCAGGTGATTCGGATTTTATTAGCTTGGTAATCTTCCTAAATTCCTGGAAATGAAAATGTTTCCCTACTCTATCTGGAGAAACCTACATAGGTCACCGCAATTCCAGTTATGTTGGAGGTAATTCCAATTCCCAAAACAAGATCTATTGGGTTGAACAACAATTTAATATTGAGTCATTAATCTATTTTAATGTTTGAAATTCCATAGGACCAACTACAATATTGACGCATTAATTTCGGACAGTAGATATTAGATCCCCTGAATAACCTTTATGGGTGGGTGAAATAAATAATTTTGTTCGGCTGACTTTTTTCAACTATTAATTGGTACAGCAGTTACAAGAAGAATAACTCAATCAAAAGAACTGCGAAATAAAACTTGAATGAGGAACCCAGAACCAAATTACTGAACGCTGGAGTCATCTATAAATTTGAAATAATTGTTACCCATATAGATCACTCACATATAGGTTTCAATACAGGGTCTTTCACGAGGAACCTCACCCATATTTATACGGGAAACTACTGAACGTATTTTCATGAAATTCAGCACTTATAAGTATTTCACGATGCTGATGAAATCTAAAATATTTTCAAGGCATGAGCACCTCTGGTTTTTCCGGAAATGACGTCAACTTCCGTTTTTCAAATTAGAACATCATTTTTTTATTGCAGAAATAGATTCCTAAGAAAATTTCAAGTTATTTTGATGTAACATTTTTCAGTTTTGGTTGGAAAATTCTCTCTGAGCGGGAAAATTCGAAAAAAAAATCGAAAATAGAGCTCCGCTGAAACAAGAATAACTTCGAGGTTTTCGGATGGAAAATTTTCATTTTTGGGATTTTTCAAGATGTAAGATCGATGTATCCACTTTGAGAATCGAAATCGCGATTCATGATACAGGGGGTGAAAAAGTCGCTTTCAAAGTTAGGGATGAAAAAATCGTGAAAAATCAATTTTTTCAAATTAGAACCCCATTTTTTTATGGCAGATATTGAATCTACGTTGAAAAAGAATGTGAGTGTATGCATCACACCCTTGCCCTAAAATGGATATTTTCTGAGTTATTCACAAAAAACTGTTTTTCGTCTTGAATTTTCAGCTATTTCTTTTCCCTTCACGCCAAAAAGATGAAATTTTCAGGAACTGTTATTTGAACCATGCTGTAGATTTTTCACCCCTTCTTGAAATCGACTTCAAGTTACTATTAGGAGAACCATGGCAAACTCTCGCAGTTATAACTAGAGAAGATGCTCAAAGTTTTGACCGTTAATTTCTAGACATTTATTTATACGTGCGTTGCTCTTCTTATTTCATCGGGAGGAAGAGATCTGCAAAAGTGTTTAAAAACCAAATTGAGTTTCAAAACTATAAATCTAAAAATCTAAACAAACCTGAACGCATTTCTGACTCGTTCTATGCAGTCCTCTTTATCAGTCAGGGGAGTTGAGTAGACAATATTTTTTATCCTACCCCAAACATAATAGTCTAAACGAGTTAAATCGGGAGAACGTGGTGGCCAAAGATGTGGACCATTGTTCGCCAACCATCGATCTTCAAATAGCCTGTAGAGGATATTTGACACATTGAGTGAATTGTGTGGAGGCGCGCCATCTTGTTGATACCATAAGTCATTATGGTTCTATACTAGCGGCTCAATTATTTGAGTCAATATGTCAGAATATCTATCTCCTTAGGAAGAACATTCTTCAAATAATGCAAACATGTGTAGTGTTCTATCTTACCAGTTAAAGTCCCATCATAAATGTTAACATCGAGAATTGCATTATTTTTGATGGCGCAAAAAACATTGAAACTCCAGGTCTCTTGAAAGTTCCATTGTCTGAAGTGGTGGTTGTTCTCTTCATCCCAATAATGACTGTTATGCCTATTGAAAGAACCATTCTTTGTGAATTTAGATTCATCTGTCCAAATTATACAGTCCAAAAAGTTTTCATTCTCTTGAAATCGAATCATCATAGCTTCGCAAAACTCTGTTCTCCTGACGAAATCAGTTTCCTTTAAATGCTGTACCCTATTGAATTTATATGGGTGCATTTTATGTTTTTTTAATATTCTCCAAACACTCGATTGAGATAATCCCAGATCAATCTCGGCATCTTTGAGAGAATTTTGAGGATTCACACGAAAATATGCAAGAACTGTAATTTCGTTGTTCTCATCTTCTACTACACTTTTTTCTCTGTGTATAGTTTTCTTAACGAAAGATCCGACATTTCTCAAGTTTGTCATGGTTCTGTTAATGGTATCTCTCGTTGGTCTGGGTCGGTCAGGAAACCTCTCAATGAACAGTCGAATCGTTCTATCTACAACTTTATTACATTCTCCATGAAGTAGAATGAGATTTAAATAGTCTTCATTGGTAAAATTAGGCATAGTGATCGATTTTATAACTTAATACGAATTATCAGCAAATTAATAGTAAACACAAAATGCTACTGAATAAAAAGGAATTTGGCAGATGTAATTAATGATATTTATCATTAAAAAAAAAAGAATGTAAAACATGGTAAGTTTTTTCATATGGTTCATAAGGAATTATTTATTTATCACTGGAGAGAAAACCGATGGCCGATTAGTTGAAATAAAGAGGTTTCCGATACAAATTCGAATCCAAATTCGAATTTATATTTAGGAACAACCTGTAACTTTTTTCTCTTGCATATTAGGGTAGTAAAATCTAAAACATGGTTTAAGTAACAGTTCCTGAAAATTTCATCTTTTTGGCGTGAAGGGAAAAGAAATTGCTGAAAATTCAAAACAGTTTTTTATGAATAACTCAGAAAATATCCACTTTGGGGCAAGGGTGTGATGCATACACTCACATTATTTTTTAACGTAGATTCAATATCTGCCATAAAAAAATGGGGTTCTAATTTGAAAAAATTGATTTTTCACGATTTTGTCATCCCTAACTTTGAAAGCGATTTTTTCACCCCCTGTATCATGAATCGCGATTTCGATTTTCAAAGTGGATACATCAACCTTACATCTTGAAATATCCCAAAAATGAAAATTTTCCATCCAAAAACCTCGAAGTTATCCTTGTTTCAGCGGAGCTCTATTTTAGATTTTTTTTCGAATTTTCCCGCTTAGAGAGAATTTTCCAACCAAAACTGAAAAATGTTACATCAAAATAACTTGAAATTTTCTAAGGAATCTATTTCTGCAATAAAAAAATGGTGTTCTAATTTGAAAAACGGAAGTTGACGTCATTTCCGGAATAACCGGAGGTGCTCCTGCCTTGAAAATATTTTAGATTTCATCAGCATCATGAAATACTTAAGTGCTGAATTTCATGAAAATACGTTCAGTATTTTCCCGTATAAATATGGGTGAGGTTCCTCGTGAAAGACCCTGTATAGGGTAAGGTCGGTCTACACAAAATTACTAACAAAAAAGCGTCCTTCAACTTAATTGAAGATGACGATATGCTACCGAGTTGTGAATTCAGCAGCTGTGTGGTTTCTTGCTATTGAACCTATCAATTATCCCAGAAACACAAAAATATGTCAAAGATAGCCCTGCTACTTTTGAAAATGGAGAAGCTTTTTATTACTTCTTCAGGAGGTTGTTGAGAGCTCTATATCACCTTCAGAGAATAAGTCTTGGCGATATCCAACGTGGATATTCTCAAACGAGTCACACTGAGAGATCTGTGAGAAATTTGCATTTCAGATTGAGATATTAGCGGAAAATAGAGAGAGCAGATGTTTTTGTGAAAACGTATGCCGCATAAGTTTTGGCACAACTTTCATAGAACAATATAGTGGTGATAAGAAGAAGATAATATGTCGCTATTGAAATAAAAGTTTGTGTAACATTGACTACACTTTAACCCTTCAGTTGTTGAAGTGGTTAAGTCGATATGGCCCACAAAAAAGAAATTCGGAAAAGTATTCATAATTCAGTTGGACGAGTCCATAAAATCGAGATAATACTCATTTTTGAACATATGCTGTAG
The DNA here is from genome assembly GCA_951802165.1 of Adalia decempunctata. NCBI lineage: Eukaryota > Metazoa > Arthropoda > Insecta > Coleoptera > Coccinellidae > Adalia > Adalia decempunctata. The sequence continues at coordinate 21,631,552 of OX637701.1, forward strand.
AACTATTTATCGCACAATCGGTGAATGTGAGCAAGATATTTCTTGTAAAGACCTTGCAGAAAGTGGAAAACCTAGAATTTTTGCCCAAGCAAGGACCGTAAGACTGGTGAGAAGAGCGGAAAACAAGGTTGGTACTTCGCTAAGAAAACTAGCAATAGTCAATAAAGGACATCTGAGAACACTATATCGCTAGTTAATTTCATTGAAGCAGAAACTCTGGAGACTATATTATGTTCTGACCAGACCTTGCTGCCAGGCACTATGCAAGAGAAACTCAAGATTGGCCAGCCGACCGAACGTACCATTTGTTCCGCGACACGGCAACACCTCTTACCTTCCACAGACTCGACCCATAAAAGATTTTTCGGCTTTCTTATCGCGAAAAATTGACGATGGAGGATGGGAAGCCCAAAATGAAGAGGAACTCCGACGTCCGATATACTGGAAGATACGAGAAATCGATCTGGATACCGTCCAAAATCTGATGCTAGGTGTTCGCAGAAAGTTGCTCTCTGCGGAAAATAATGGCCCTCTTCATTCAATTTGAATTGATGGTTTTGTTGCTTCTGAAAAGTTTATTGATTTGTATCGCCATACAATAAACAGATATATGTTTTTTGTAACTTTTTGGTCCCTGAAATTTGTGCCAAAACTTATGGATGAAATACTAAAATCATACATTATTCTGTAACTTTATTATCGATTCAATTTTATACAATGGTCTCTATATAAATTATCTCATTCTTTATTCATGGTATCGTTCCTATCCTATATATTTTTTCTCTGGTGTTTATATCTCAGCAAGAACTGGAAATGCACTTCAAATTCTTGATCTTTCTTATCTGCTTGAGTACATCTACAAAAATGAAGATGACAAGTGAGAGAAAACATTCATAAAATAAGGTTTTTCTGTATCCATCCGAATTATCTAAGACGACGAATTGAATGAATAGAAATGGTGAAAAACGAAGAACATAAAAATTCTCAAGAAAATAATGATTATATATGCTGATGTTGCAGAGCAGCAAAAGTCCTCATGAGAGCTTTTCAGTGTTACACGAAATGTTATTTTGAAAAATAAATTTGAGAGATTAACTTTTCCTGAAAATACATAGTATGGTATTTAATAATTGAAAAAAATCTATTATGAGATTATTGTGATAAAAAACGAAAAGAATGGATTGAATTCACCTCAGAAAGTAATCCAGTATCAAATTCTATTGACGTCTTCAGTATCTTATTTAGATATCAAATAACATAATTCTTATTTATTTAATCTCTATCAAAAATCCTCTTCAATATTACGATATATCTAAAAGTATAAATCTTCGCTGACACCTCTACTCAACAGATGAAATCAAACTGGTTGGGATGGATACGAGACGAAGGTGCTAATCCCACGAACCAAAAATGAACAACATTTTCATCTTGTGTGTTACTGCGACAAAACAAGTTTTTGTTTTTTTTGTTATTTTCAAGGTATCCCTGCAAGCTCGCAGTCTGATGTTCTTATTCTGGTTGCATTCACCGAAGTAGAATATTGAGGGACCTCTTTCCTAATATTCCTTAAAACTTAGGGAACTCGCAGCAATTTTTTTTAACTATAACATCAAAACAACAATTTTTCAATCTCAAGAGTGTCGTTTTTATTATGGCTTGTGTCTTACATATATAAAGTCGAATAAATTGTTCGAAAATATAAAAATAACCCTGATATACAAATATTTTTCATTGGATCAGGTTTATATTTTTCTAGATAATCGGGGGTAAGACCACAGATCCAACCCTGTCCAACTTCCCAGTTATCCAATTTTGTTATCGCAGAATCACGCTGAGACTTACGGTCGAATTTTGCACGAGTTGCTAAATCCTAAGAACCTGTAACTGATCGTTATTTTCGGCGGTTAAGTGGTCTGAAGACACGTCCACCTGGTTGGAATTCCAGTCGTTAAATGGAAATTCACCGAGTAATGGTGGTTTTCTGCATTGAACATTCTACGGTTTTATGATTGCAAAGGATATTTCACGGCGTCAGATAAAGCGGTTTACTCTGGTGAAAATTTTGTCGCTTGCCCAATGGGGTCTGTAATTGAATTTGTGGAGAGATAGTATCACTATTCGCTTCGAAATGATAGGTTGGGTTTTTTTTTCAATTTTCAGTCTCAGAAAATTCGATATGCTGCACAGAAAATTTTATTACCATAAGGATAATGTCGCCAGGCCAATGATTCGGGTGAAACAACCATTCACAATGTAATAGTAAGGGTTTATTCACAGCATCAGAAAAATTACAAACAATGATCTACAAATTCTTCTAATGAATAAAAGAGTTGTTTGAAAATACAACCACATCGTCAAAAGTCTTGGCCTCCCTAGGTTTCTCAAGAAATATACAGGGTGTCCCAAGTTCGAGTGCCTATTAGACGTTTCTGGAAAACTGGACATATTTGAATTCTGAAAATTGAGATTATGATATTGTTCGAAATTCTCTACAGACCTAAAATATTTTCAGAGCCAGAGCACTTCCGGTTATACAGGGAGTGAAAATCAATTTGCTCAAAAATTTTTTTTTTTATCTTTTCGTTTCTGATATGATTGAGTATTCAATGCTGAATACATTTCTGTTGAAACCATTGAATTCGTTCGAATAGTTTTCAAAATATCGAAAAAAAACCTGAAAAAAAAACCTGAAAAAAAGTCAAATATTCATAGTCAGTATTATGTTCATTTTTCTTGTTCTGAACATCCTGCGTGTGGACCGTTCTTACAACGTCAAAGTAGAAGAATGTGGAAAGGTCATGCATCTTATGAGTGCCCTTGGCTCAGTGGTAGAGCATTGGATTAGGACCCTGAAAGTCCGAAGTTCAATCCCGAGCTAGGAAAGTCTCGGTAGGGGCCACCATTCTCACTGTTGGGTCTAAAATTAACAGTGCTGTGCCTAAGGTGGCGTAAGGACATAGTAACAAAGCCTACACAAAACACAACTGCGTACTCCGAACTCGGCACAAGTTACAAGCTTCGAAGCTTGTAGTTTCAGAGGGGTCTCCTCAGGAGACCTAGGAGTAGTCAGGATAAACAATATATCATATCATATCATATCATATCATATCTTTTGAATTTCATGAATACCATCACAGGATGTTTGAAATTTTGTGCCAAAAACTGTGATGGAAAATCGGCCATAACTTCGGTTTTTCAAATTAGAACCCTATTTTTTTATTATTGCGTTGGATTCTGCGAAGAAAAATAATGATAGCACTCTCATATGCTCTTGCTCCTGAATTCAGTAATTCCCGAGTTATTTGAGCTTTTCTGGATTCATGTTGTACGTAGAATTTTGCAAATTTCAAACCGATCCGGCATCTGGTTCACCAGGAACGTCTAATATGCCATCCACCGTGAATCACCCTGTATACTCCAATGCCTGTTGCCTTGGCAGATTTTGACCCATAAAACATTTTACTCATTTTATGTACGTATTCCACTGCATTTTGCCTTTCACGAATGACCCTGTTCCGAAATAAACAGAAGTTGGCATTACGTCAGAGAGTTTTGCCAAGAGGTTCGAGTCTATTTGGTTCAGGATCCTCGTATGTCCCAATCAGTAAGCAGGTAGGAGTTCCGGATGACTAACAGCCTTCTTTTGCGAAGCTTCCATTCTGTGGATATGGTTTATCGATTGCCATGGTTTGGAAGATCTTTGACATCGAGTGCGAGTTTTTAGTGTTGTTGATTATAGCGATGTGAGTCTTTCTGCAGTATTTCCTTTGAGGATTTTCGATTGTTGGGACGTTTCAGGTTATCCTTGGAATTCAGACTTAGCCAACATGTTCCTTACTATAAAATCGAGAGAGATGTTTGCGTTTCCTTTTCGGATACGGAATCGATGCCATATTGTATTCTCTCACTCAATACGCCTGCAATACCTCATTCCAATTTACTACCTCACTACCATTCTACTCTCAGCTCAGTCCTGAATATTTGATCCCATGTATGAGGAGTGATACCGCCAACAATCATTTGCTGTATAAATAATGTATGTTTCACAGCTCCAGGCCCCTAAACATCCAATGATTTCCTGAAATCTGTATCTTGTACATCGAACGCTAACGGCGTAACCTGCGAGTGCAATCACCATGAAATGTTAAGGGGGAAATAAAATATGATTGCGGGCAATCTTATCGTTCCAGCTTTCTCATTTGCAGTGGCAGAAAATGGAGGCTGCTTTGCGTTCAACTAACTCCTGGTAAACGACTTTTCCATTTCGGAGCTCGTTGCAGCACAAATGAGTTCCTCAGCTCGTAACATGCGAGGATCGTATTTCTCTTGTATGAATGGGCGTCGTCGCTTTGAGCAGCTGATATTGAATATTTAGTGATATGGAAAATTATGTATGTCTGATAAGGAATGAAATGGGACTGTATCGTCAATATGGTGGTTTTCATTCTTGCACCATTTATCCACGTTAAAAATCAAGCTGAAGGTTATAAATGGTAATTTTACGCAGAGGATGTGCGTGCGCTACAAGGCATAGCCTTACTTATGTATTTGCATTATGCTGAAAAAATCATAAGAAAAATCAATGAAAAATGTGTATTTCGATTTGAAACAAATCTTGCTCATCGAGGTAGAAATAGCTTGAAATCATATCTGAATAAATTACACAGGTGGAAAAACGAGACAAAAATCCATTCATTTTCTAAAAAAACCTTCAACTTTGGATGAGGAGTATCTTTGAACCAAGTCTGATCTTTCTTGCGATCATTCTTCTGTTCTTCAGGTCACACTAAGAGTTTCCAAAGATAGCCAGAGATGACAGTCTTTCAGGAAATTGTGACAGCTTTTGTTACATCTTTGAGAGGATCCTGAGATTTCCTATATCCCAAAGAAGTTACACTGTGCGAAATTTGCATACACCTCCCAAGAACTCATTGCCTGCTTCTGTATCATATTGGGATATCAGTATATCTGTATCAATTTTCTGAAGATGAATATTCAGTTTATTTCCATTTGAATCCTCCAACTGAATAGGATGAAGTTGAAATACTGTAATCATACATGGGAAGTATACAAGAGCTCTCTTGGAGAGAAGAAAAGGACTACTGTACCAATTCTTATCACTACGAGAATTGAAGAAAAAATGTAGGTACGTCCAAAAAAGAAAAAAATTCTACAAAGTAAACACTGAAGAAACGATACTTGTTTTCTGCCTTGGGTATTGAATAGTTTTTTTTTGAAAAATAAAGAATATGAATCTTGAACAGAAACAAACTAAAAACACATGTTGGCTGTATTTAGGATTCAATTCATAACAATGGCCTGTACTTGAATTATATCACTCCATATCAAGGTATTTTTCCCATACTATCTCTTTTTCCACTGATGTAAATATGTACTTGGAATGCACTTCAATTTCTTGTCTGCTTGAGTACATCTACAGAAATGAAAATGACAAGCTAGAACAAACTTTCATAGAGTCATATTTTTCTGTACACATTCGAATTATCTCCGACTACAAATTGAATGAATAGGAATTGAGAATACAAATAATTAATGTGAATTTTCTCAAGAAAATAATAATCAAATATTTATGCTGAAATTGCCAAAAACAGCACTAGTCTTCATGAATACTTCTCATGTGTGTTCGTATGTATCGTTGTATGATCTTCTAGTGACAAAAAAATTTAAGGCTTCCTCTCCAAATTCACATCGAATCATTCCTGTGGAAATATAGTATAAACAATAAGGATGTGGCTTCAAATATACACAGTAATAAAATATAAGTATCCTGATAAAACGAGATCATTACTTTCTCCCTCGACTTATTGTTGGTAGGTTACTGATAAAACGATTTGGAAAAATGAGTATTACACGGAAATAGATGGTATCAAATCCTAACAAATTATAAACATTTTTTTTCATATCACGATTTCTCCGTGATGAATTAATCCTCATGTTTTCTTGAATGTACTGAATTTTTTGATGAATAGTAAACTCATAATATATCACATTTTATTAATCGTTGAAACACATATCATTTAACGAGATAACGTACAGGGAAATAAGCAAATGATAAATATAAAATGGAACGTCAGCTACAGAATAAATGACAATTAAATGTAACCAAATTATATATAGAGGGTGTTTCAATAATATCGAGTTTTGAATTGCGCGCCATGTTTGACAGACGTATTGTCACACGATGATGACGTGACAGACTGAAAGTTGACAAATGGAAGTAGGTAAGTCAAATTGGTGCATCATATGTTTCTTCTTGCTTTGCAAACCAGTCCTCCACAGCTTTTATTACCTCCTCGTTGAAAGAAAATTTACGACCTTTCAAACTTAATTTTTCAGTTGAGGAAAGAGATGATAGTCGGACGGAGCCAAATCGGCTGAATAAGGAGGGTGTTCTAGTAATGCTAACCCTAAATCACAAATTTTTTGCATGACAACATGAGATTTGTGTACTCGGGCGTTGTTCTGTAAAAACAAAATAACTTTGGATAGCTTCCCGCGTCTTTTCTCTTTATTTTTTCCCGTGGAGTGGTCATTAATGTCGAATAGTAATCTCCAGTTATTGTTCTACCCTTATCCAAAAAATCAATCATGATTACCCCATGGCAATCGCAAAAAACTGAAGCAAGAACTTTTCCAGCAGATTTTTGGACACGAAACTTCTTAGGTCTTGGAGAACCAGAGTGTCGCCATTCCATCGATTGTTGCTTTGTGTCTGGATCGTAGAAATCTACCCAACTCTCATCCATAGTAACAATTCGGTTCAAGAAGTCTACATCGTTTTCAAATCGAGCACAGATCGAACGCGATGCTTCTACCCTTGCACGCTTTCGGTCAACATTCAAACATTTGGGGATCCATTTTGCAGAAATTTTTCTCATGTTCAAATTGACGTGAAATATATGATGAAAGCGTTCGTATGCAATCTTTAGTACTTCAGATCTCCGTTTTAGCCCAATTCGACGATCTGATAAAATCATGTCACTGGCCTTCCCGATCGGTCATCATCTTCAATGGAAAATTCACCTCTTTTGAAGCTTGCAGTACAATTTATCACGGTCGCGTATGGAAGACATTGATCACCAAGGGATTAAGCATATCTTCGTAAATCTGCTCACCTCTTAACCCTTTTAAATACAGGTACTTGATGATGGCTCGATACTCCAATTTTTCGATTTTCACAATTTCGGTGCACATCTTTTTTTTTATTTATTGCGGAACTCTGGTTTACCTTTTTGACGTCTTACTCCACACTGACACTTCTTATAAGTTATTGTTCGTTGATATGGTATCGCAATATTTTGTTTATGCATGGAACTGGTCTAGGCTAAATATAGATATCAATACATCCCCGTAAGCTCATACACGTCTATTTTCATCAAGGCTTCTTTTGTTAATGTGGTATTCAAATTATGACTCGTGAAATATCACATTCAAAGAAGTTATACAATACTCCTATAGTTAATATAGTACCCTACATGGATTATTTGTTTGAATCATTATCTTCGAGGTACGAATAGAAGCAATATTAAACCATCATCTATTACATTTTATACATTAGGAACTAGAATTCGAACGCAAACCTCAATAAAAAAACCGAATCATTCCTTCATGTGTCAACACGGATAATATCTAGAAAGCAGAGGTTTATAAGCTCGAGATATCACACAGTTGAACATCGTGTTCTACCCAAGATTGATGAGACCCTTGTTACTTAAAGGTGAGATTCGCAGCGACCCTCCTATATAAACATCAAATCTACTTCTATAAGGGAACAAAGGGATACAACATTTCATCGCCAAAGGTCAGATTACCTTGTGGGACACACCATATCGTTGAACTTCACATGAGATAGTGGAACAGACCGCAATAGAAATATTAAGAGAATATTTTCCACCAGAAATAGCTTTTACATGTTTCGGAAATAGTTCTCTTAGATCCTGAAAGTGATAGAGGACGTGACCGAATGTGGAAAGACTTGCTGAGGACTCCTATATTTTCATCCCATATAAATCCAGGGTTAAACATACACATAGTATAAAAATCTGCATTTATATTGAATCGACCCTTCTTATGCCTTTTTGATACCTAGATATTTTCACCTTAACCTTTGAGAACTTTATTTCCGGAATAACTTTCTGAAGTTTATAGCATCTACTTTCTACCGAATTTTTATTTGTTTTTTGAGGTAATCGACTTATCCAGGAGACTATAAAGTTTTTATCATCCCGCTGGAAAAGTGGGATAATCGGAATAGAAATGAATTCAATCATATTCTAAAGGTGTGTGAGATACATATACTCCATTCACAATTATAAAATCAAAACTCTGGCTATGGTTTCGTTTTCAGGAATTGGTGCACCTGATAAAAAATCTGTGCGCGTACAGAGAATATCTTTAATGACAAAACGGCGTTGCCAGTTTCTTTGTTTACATCAAAGTAAAAGTATCAAAGATATTTTGACATGGGTACAAACGGCAAATTTGAATTGGACCAAAAACCGATTTATAAGCATGAATAAAGCAAAAGTAAGTACTAATCGCCTTTTTTACACTTGATAACGAAGTTTTTTTTAGGTATCTGGCCGTTTGGAAAGATTTCAAACGAAATTCCGGTCCCCCTGAAGTTTGGTTAGTTTCGGTATCGTTTTTGGTGCTCAAAATTTATTTGGAATGTGTGAATGGACAAAAAAGGCTTCCTTATTCGATCTTTTCACGAAAGCGACCGAAAAATATGGTTTAGGTAGGATTTTCGAGGAATTATGAGGAAAGAACTTGCACAACGAAATTGCACGATTTTCGTTAGTTAACGGGTTTTGGATGGCCATCATCGGTCTCTAAATGATTATTGTTGATCATTTTCACGTTGCAGAAAAAAAAACCACTTCGTATAAGCCCATTTTGAAGAAATTTGTGTATGTAACATTCAACGGTAGGTATTTGCTCTTAATCGAAAGAATATATTATATCTAGTGCTACTTCTTTCAAAAGAGACACAAGCTTTTAATGTTGTAGGGGCCCTATAATGTGGAGGAGTTTGTGTCTTATTTTAGAACAGGTGAATGACAAATGTGAAGCATATGTTTGACCTGTTCAATATTAATTTGTACAAACCTACTGTGGTTGTAATGTTTGAATATTTTTTAAACTAATAAATTACTATACAGTAAGAATATTTTACTCCTTGTTCATAAGATCAAATAAATGAAATGTATATCTTCTACTCTTATTTTTATTAAGTTAGCTATTAAGGTTATGTTCCAAGAAAAAGTTCCTGTTGCATCAGAACTCCCTTCAACTATTTGGATTCCAGTAGAGGGATATAATGTTCCATTATTCTTGATTCAACAATTGATGTCAAGTCTTGAACTTTCAGTTCAAGAGGATAATAAACATTGAATCTTCAAAAGCAGGCATATGACAATTATGTGAAAACAATGCAATTTTCTTCCATGGCGAAAAATAATATATTTCAACAATGATCTCTTGTTCTTTTCATGCAAATAACTAGAAAAGGAATCCTTTCTATCAATTCATATAAACGTTAATTATTTTCTATCATCACATCTTTTCCAATACATTCATTTTCAGAATAAATTCACATTCTGAGAAATAGGCTAAGAATGTAGAAAGGGCAACATAGTGTTGACTTGGAACATAAAAATATTTTGAAAAACGTCATAACTTCGATACAGAGTGGAATGTGTAAAATTTCCAAAGCCAGAGTTGTGATTTTATAATTGTGAATGGAGTATACATACATAATTTATATGATTTTTCGATGCAAAGAACCACTTTTAGATTCGAACCTCCGAATCCCAAAACGGAAAATATATCGTTTTTCAACTGACAGAAGTATTATTTGAAAACAACTTCTTTAGCCAACGTTACTATGGCGAAAATTGTCCCTTTTGCAAGGATCACTATATGAAATCTCACAAACATGATGGGCTAAAGAAGGAGAATTCAATTTTTGCCGCATGTTTATCAAACACCCTGTATAGCAAGTTGGAAAATTTCTTTAGACACTTTTCGCTCATCTTATGTTTTCTGATATTTATCAAACCACATTTATCTTACATTTTTTATCAAAAAAAGCATAACGAATCGAATATACCACACTGAAAAGATGATTATAATTTTATGGCCCATATTTTGTAGCAGATGGGGCTGGAATCGCTACTGGCATAATTCTTCCTCAGCGGCATTTTTCCCCATTTTCTGAATTAACACGCGCCCTTCTTAGGGAGAATTTATATGAGTAAATTTTTTGGGTATAAAAATCTCTGCGAGCCTTAATGAAATGCCTCTGAAGCGGAGAGGAAAACGAGTAGGGGGCGGTGAAATTCGAAACTGATGGATCAGATTAAGCCCAGCGTAATAACGATACATGAAATTCACAAGGCAAATCGAGTGGAAAGTTGCGTTGTTATGAATTTTTATATATTTCGGAATAGGCAGGGTCCTATTCAGGTGAAAATATCAAATTATACAGAAGGTTTGCAGATATGTCCGTTTTTTTTATGATTTTCCGAATAACCGAGGGAAATATGAAATAAACTGCTCCACCAGAGTTAGAGATATGGTATTCAATCGTTTTTGAAAGTATGTAATCTTCGAGAAAATCGCTGTAAAATAATTTAAAACTCAATAACAACTTGAATCGATCCAATAAAATCCAGTATGAGACTTTTCGTCAATCTGGTCGTCTTTTTTCTGAAGTTTGGTTCTTTGCTTATGCTTCATGAATGTTCTTATTTTTGAATGAAGTCAGTTTATCAACGGCTTCGATTTGAAACGAGTTTTCTGAAAATACCAAGACGTAAATTAACAAACGCTGAGGCTAATAGGGCTATCGGAATGCTACAGGGTGGCCTAGTTATAGTTATAGTGAAGAGGGGTTACAGTCAACTGCGACCTTAAGGTCTATTGTGCCCCCTGACAGAGCTGTCATCATCGCGCCTCCTACAGCTCGCCCTCCAGTTCCAGAGATTTGATGAAATCCAGTATCTGGGACGGCTTCAAGGAGGATCACTCCCCACTTCTACAAGTTTCTTTCTTGTCCAAAGCTATATTTCCTTTGGCTAGCAATGGCATAGCATTCCGTAACCAGGTGAATAGGAGTTTCTTCCTCCTCCTCAGAGAATCTACACTCATCAGTGTCCGATAAACCCATTCTCAACAGATGCTTCTTTAGGCGATAATGTCCTGTGAGAAAGCCAGTTGGTAGGTGAAGTTGGTTTTTACTGAGATCCAGATATTTTTTGGATCTTGCAGTTTCAATGTTCCGGAGGACCTTTTTGGAGTGATCCAGGGTGGCCTAACTCAGGTTGCTGTAGCGAAAAGGCTCCAAGTCAGCCAAAGTGTGATATCTCGACTTTGGAATAGGTTCAGGGAGACAAGTTCCGTGTTGGAAAGACCAAGGCTTGGTGGGCGACGAAAAACAACACCTGCTCAGGATCGTTTCATCACCGTTTTGGCGAGAAAAAACCCTACATCTACTTGTAGAATGCTACGGAATACTCTTCAAAATGCAGATGGGGTCCAAGTTTCCATCGAAACCATCAGACGACTTTTTAGAGGTGAATCTAGGTTCTAGACGTCCATTAAGAGGAGTTCCATTAACACGTGACCATAAGCGTCAAAGACTGGAATGGGCAAGGCAATATATCAATTGGAACGATCAATGGCGTAGTGTCCTTTTCACTGATGAATTCAGATATGGACGATTTTCAGATTCTCGAAGAATACCCTGTAATCGTCGCTATGTCCAATTCCGAGGAGGTAGTGTTTTGGTATGGGTCGGGATATGTTTCAACGGGCGCACAGATCCACACATTTGTCCTGGGAAAATGACCGCCTCACACTTTAGGGATCACGTCATTGACAATGTTGTGCCAAATTTTCAAGCTGCTATTGGTGAAACTTTACAATTTCTAGATGACGCTAGACCGCACCGTGCAGCCATAGTTGAGAATGTGCGCGAGGAGCTTGGTATTCCACATTTACCAATACCTCTGCACTCACCAGATTTGAATTGCATAGAACATGCATGGGATATGCTCCAAAGAAGATAAGATAATCATCAAGCTACCTTAAATGATCTGATTGAGCTTCTGCTCCGTTTATGGAACCATTTTCCTCAAGAAATGTTCAACAACCTCGTGTGTAGTATGCAAAGAAGATGTCAAGTTGTTATTGATGCCCGTGGAGGCCATACATTGTATTGATAGTCTTAAAATGCTTGAATTCTCTGGGAATAAAATTTCGTTATGTTGCTCGATTTTTCTTAACCACCCTGTATACGCTGCAGACCTATAGGCTAAAATTAATTTGCAACTTGAAATCATATTATCATGAAATTTCATCACAAAAATCTTATTTTTACTATATGTTTTTGCAATTTGAGTCAATATCCCTATCTCATGTGGAGCAGTTCATTATCACCAATCATAACTTGAACAACAGATTATCAAAGACTCTTTCATTGAACTCTATGAGGTCTGGAATCGACGCAGGGCTCTTGGCGTATTCCATCTCTTTCACATGGACCAAAGGATTAAGTCTGTGATCACCTCTCCCAGAGATAACATGGTCCGGGAACTCTTCCCGTAAAAGATCAATGATTCCGTTGCTTGTGTGACACGAAGCGCCGTCTTGTTGTAATGAGCGTTGTCCAGATCAATACCATCCAATTCCGGCAATACAAAATCTTTCTTCATTTCTCGATAGCGCAATCCATCCACCGTTACTGCTGCTTCAGCCTCATTCTCGATGTCCAATGACCCCACCGGACCATAAACCGCACCAAAAAGTCTCACATTGAGGGAAGAGAGGCTTTTCCACAATAACTCTTGGGTTTTTCGCGCCCCAGATGCGACAATTCTGCTTGTTGACGGTGCCACCGAGCTTAAAATGATTTTCGATGGCATTCCGATGCAAAATACGGTTTGATAACGTTTGTGGAATGCATGATTCCGAAGGAAGTCGAGGAATGGACAAACCTGGGTTATCTTCAACAGTTCTGGCTACAGCAGCAATATTCTCGGCTGTTCCTGGGCGACGTGCACGGGTTTAATGCTTTACATCACTAACTTGTCCCACAACTCAAATTTTTCCACCAATTGTTGCGATTCGACAAGGTGCTTCACGACGACCCAAAAATGTTTGCAAATTTTAACCATTTTTAAAGTGGATTTGAAACATTTCATTACGTTCTTGAAGCGTGTATCATTCCATTTTTAATAATGGCGTAGTAAAACTCATCAAATGTCAAAAAATTACAGCTTCAAAAGTGACATCTACCGAAATAGTGGGCTATTAAAAAAAAACACTTCTATATCTACTTCATTCGAAACATTGTCTGGAAGGCCCAGGTATTCTATTATACATTGCCTAGGCATTGTTGGTTATATAAACGAAATAATGAACTTACTGAGGTAGAATGCATTGCAAATGCATCCTAGTGTAACTTCCATATAAAATATCAATGAAAGGGTGATTCTCACACCCGCTGACTCAGCCCCCCACTATTACTTCAACTATAAGGGGATGACAACGGGATATTTTGCACTTTAAGAATACGCTGGGCTCAAAACATGGCAAGATTATTTGGGCGAGGAGAAATATGCAGATAGTTCTTTTATTTGTATTCTGGAATTGTAGTTGAGTATGACAATTTCACTTTGTTGTGAGGAGATACTTTGATATATTGAACCTGAAGGCGGAAACACATTGATATCACGTCACGTCACATCACATCATCTTCCCAAAATGTGCAACCACTATAATGCATGGAACTTAGAGCATAGGAAGAGAGACACACCTTTCAATAATAAATAGTGAAGCCAAATCATCAGAACTGAACTGGGTGATTGTACTACTACGGAATCAAAATGTAGTAAAAATTTTCGCAAAATTGTATCTGCTGTCACGTTATAGCACTGATAGCACGCAAGATCTAAATTCTGCAAATTTACATTTTCTGACCGCACGTGATATCACTTCTGATATTTTGTGAAATGTCATTCTGACATACATTTGAAACCGATCTGGGTGCTCATTCAATAATTCTTGAATTAATTGATGGAATTCCTCCACTTCCTCTGTTCTTTGATTCATTTGGTAAATGGAATCCCTTCTATGAGAATCACCAGCAACTGTAAAAGCAGCTATGTTCTCCATATCTTCTTCCCATTTCCTCGCGTGAGCTCACGTGACGTGACAACAATTTGTATGCACCTTTACCCTTTCCCCAACATACTGGTTTGGTGGAAAAAGTCCCAAGATGTGTCGACATGACTCCATCAATTGTTCAAAATGATGAAGTTCAGTTTGAGTTCTCGGTGACGTTTCTATCGCTATTTAAAGTTTTGACTTAGGTTATCATTTCAGAAATTATCGGATGAATTACTAAGAAGCTGGTTCTCCTCCTTCTATCGATTTTATTCAGCAACTTTATGTTCGGGCTGGAATTTGAACTTTCGTTGACCCAAGAGTTGATCAAAGTATAGGGAAACTTATTTCGTAGAGTTGCATTGCGGAATTGATTTCAAACCTATCAAGATTATTGGTTTGCAACCATGGATGGCATATTTTCATTATTACTGTGAGGATTCATATAGAGTAGATTCAGTTAAACTTCAACTCCAGGTTTCCAGAAAGGTATATTCCTCTCGTTATATCCGGAAGCAGATAGCATTCTAATTTCATGAATTTTGTCTGACGGATTTCAATTAGCTTATACGATGATGAATCACGTCCACACAAGCAAACTTGTGAAAGGCTGTTTGGGTAGCGACGAAAAAATTATCAATTAATTTTGATGGTGTTATTCAATTACACTGTGTATACCATCTCTGTTTTGGAAGTATTCACTGGAAGGTAAACATAATATTATGCGCAGACCACAATTAACGAAGCATTTCGTTAATCTGTTTATTCGTTGGACGTTGGATAAATCTTCAGTTTTGCCCGAATTTTCTTTCGGGAATTGAAATCCAAAACTGAATCAACACGGAGCCTAATTATTACGTCATAACATGAGTTGAATAAAACGATTTAGTGTGAAACACCCTTTAGGGGGTAGGATATGTTATGCTTTCTTTTCCTCCTTTGAAAATTTGGCTGGAACGGTATAGAGTACATTGATTTTCATCTACTCGGAAGCAGATATTTCGGAGTTGGTGAATATTTCAAGACTGCATTGCCGACAACGCATATACATATAGGCTGACACAATCAAGTGGCGAAGATTGTTCACCAGCAGTCACCACTCCAGCATGGATTATTGAATACTTGTACGCCATGTTACAAGTATCAACACTATCAACCCTCAGGAGTGTTGAAAACGAACAGAAGGGTTCTCTACAACATATAGAGATGTGGACTAGACTAGACCGCATCAAGTACGCATTGAGAAGGCTCATATAGTTATAGTTTGGTTAGGGGGTTACATTCCTCTGTGACCTCAAGATATATTGCGCCCCTCATCAGAGCATTTATATCATAACATCCCATATATTTTGACTAATCTTCTCTTAAGTCTTTTTATACGTTCTCTGTGCAGGTTTTCCATTCATTAGCTTCACACGATTCAGAAGCCCCACTCCAAAGATATTTCTATTGCTCAATTATTTGCCAAATTTGTTCGAACATTAACGACAGAACAAAATGTCAGTTTTATTTCCAATTAACCTGAATTCTGCAACTCAAAATGAACTGCTCCACATAAGTTAGGGATATTGATTCAAATTGCAAAAAAATATGGTTAAAATAAGATTTTTGTGATGAAAATTCATATTAATATGATTTCAAGTTGCAAATTAATTAGAGCCCGTAGGTCTGCAGCGTATACAGGGTGGTAAAGAAAAATCGAGTAAAATATCGAAATTTTATTCCCAGAGAATTCATGCAATTTAAGACTATCAATACAATGTATGGCCTCCACGGGAATCAATAACAGCTTGACATCTTCTTTTCATACTACACACGAGGTTGTTGAACATTTCTTGAGGAATTTGGTGCCATAAACGGGGCAGAAGCTCTCTCAGATCATTCAAGGATTCTGGGGTAAGTTGATGATTATTTAATCTTCTTTGGAGCATATCCCATGCATGTTCTAGGCAATTCAAATCTGGTGAGTGCGGAGTTATTGGTAAATGTCGAATACCAAGCTCCTCGCGCGCATTCTCAACTATGGCTGCACGGTGCGGTCTAGCGTTAATCTAGAAATTGGATAGTTTCACCATTAGCAGCGTGAAAATTTGGCACAACATTGTCAATGACATGCTCCCTATAGTGTAAGGCGGTCATATTCCCAGGACGAATGTGTAGATCTGTGCGCCCGTTGAAACATATTCCGGCCCATACCATAACACTACCCCCTCGGAATGGGTGGACTTCTTGGACATAGCGACGATTACGGGGTATGCGTGGGATTGTCCATATCTTCATTCTTCGAGAATCTGAAAATCGTTCATATCTGGAATCATCAGTGAAAAGGACAGTACGCCATTGATCGTTCCAATTTATATGTTGCCTTGCCCATTCCAGTCATTGACGCTTATGGTCACGTGTTAATGGAACTCCTCTTAATGGGCGTCTAGAACCTAGATTCACCTTTCTCAAACGTCGTCTGATGGTTTCGATGGAAACTTGGACCCCATCTGCATTTTGAAGAGTATTCCGTAGCATTGTACACGTAGATGTAGGGTTTCTTCTCGCCGAAACGGTGATGAAACGATCCTGAGCAGGTGCTGTTTTTCGTCGCCCACCAAGCCTTGGTCTTTCCAACACGGAACCCGTCACCCTGTAGCATTCCGATAGCCCTATTAGCCTCAGCGTTTGTTAATTTAAGTCTTGGCATTTTCGGAAAACTCGTTTCTAATCGAAGCCGCTGATAAACTGACTGCATTTCAAAATGAGAACATTCATGAAGCATTCGCAAAGAACCAAACTTCAGAAAAAAGGCGACCAGATTGACGAAATGTCTCATACTGATTTTTCTCTATTTCAGTATCGTAATGAGTTCATTACAGTTCAAAAAACAGTACTGTAATGAACTCGTTACAGCATTGTTTTCAGTTATATTTTTCGTTTTGTGGTTGTCAGCACTGGCTTCCGATCTTAACAATTTTCAACACACGTCAATTTGGAAATGTCAATTTCGTAACAGTCACCAACTGCCAAGATACAATACAAAAGTCACTAGGATGTATAATCTGAATTTTTCATTGAATTTCAACGATATTTTACGAAATTTGACTGAAATAGAGAAAATATCGTCTAATACTCATTGCAGAATGCAATTCCAATACTCATGCGTTCGAAAACTCGCTCCTTCTTCACTCGTTTTCGAATTTCGCATTCGTATTGGAATAGGAGCCCATTCTGCAACTAGTTTTAGAATATACTATTATTGGATCGATTCAAGTTGTTATTGAGTTTTAAATGATTCTACAGCGATTTTCTCGAGGATTACATACTTTTAAAAACGATTGAATACGATATCCCTAACTCTTGTGGATCACTATATTACTGAATGGGCTATTAGCAACATAATTTCGATTTTCCAAAGTCCCCCGAGATATCAATAATTTTTGGAGGGACTATAGCTTTTATTAGTGAAAATGTGTGTACAAAAACTGAATTCTGTAATTCCAACGGTATTTGAGATACCTATTACCAAAAAACTGAAAAAAATAGTTTTTTACACCCCTCGCAGGAAAAAAAAGAAGGGAACAAAAATTTGTTTCTTCATGAGAAATCTACAGTTGCCCGTTGATACCTCAGTCAGGAACACGCTGTATATCTGACAAAACGATTCTTCGTAGATTTCCATATATTGTATCACGAAAAAGTTAAAATGCGTAAGGATCTTCGAATATTTCCAAATGCGAATCGAGTCTAATGGCGACCTCACAGAGATCAAACATCGAGAATTCGACTGGGAGGCCTTATTTCCTTTCGTTGTCAAGGATAGGATATTCCGAATTATCATTCCAATTCAGGCACGCATTCCCTTGACGCGACATTGTTATTCCTGATATTGTTTGGCGCAAAATTCGATTCACTCGAACCAACATTTTGTAACGGTGGATTTCTCCGCTTCTCGACTTCGTGGCTTCTTGGTAGGATTGAGTTTTATGACTTTATTAAGCGCCAGGCGGCTGTTAAGATGAACGACTTCGTTTACGTATTCTCTCGATATGTATTTCGAAAGAAGTTGCAACTTTTCACCGAATCTCTGCGCTTCAAAAGTTCTTCATGGTTCGATTGCTTTTTTTTCACGCAGCCTGATTAATATTTATCTGATTTTCATTGATAGCGATCAGTTAAAAAAATAAACATAAAAGTGGCTTCCTTTGGCGGCGATACACAGCTTCAGACGCTTCATGAAATTTTCGGCAATGGGTCGCAGCTCCTCGGGCGTCAATCGGTTCCATTCCCGGCGCAGAGATTGCTTCAGCGACTCCAAATTTTTGTGTATTTTAGCACAAGCCCTCCAAAATCGACCACACGCTGTGGTCCACTGGGTTGAAATCCGTCGAGTAGGGCGGCCATTCTGCAGATGAGATGAAACAAGGAAGATGGGTCTTACACCTTACCCCATTCTTGCGTCATTTTCGCTCTGTGAGCCAGAGCGGAGTCCTGTTGAAAGGTCCAATGCGTATCGCCGAAGTGCTGCTTGGCCCACGGAAGTAATACGGCCTCGAGGATGTCGCAGCGGTAGACTTCTTGATTGATTTGGACCCCTTGATCCACGAAAACTAAGGGAGTTTTACCACTGCCGCAAATTCCGCCCCAGACCATGACGGATTGCGGATTTTGACGGTGTTCGACGATGGACGATGTACCGGGATCCTCTACGGACCAGACTCTGTTGTTTCTGTGGTTGTGGATTTGTTCTTCGGTGAAAAGCTTCTCGTTTGTGAAGAGAATTCGCTCCCATTGCTGACCGGCGGCGAGACGAAGGAGTTGGCGGCACCTTTGGAGTCGTACAGGCTTGTTTTCCTACGTGAGGAGTTGAACTTTCTGGAGCTTGTATAGCTTGTGGTTGAGCTCCT
This sequence comes from Adalia decempunctata, assembly GCA_951802165.1. Taxonomy (NCBI): domain Eukaryota; kingdom Metazoa; phylum Arthropoda; class Insecta; order Coleoptera; family Coccinellidae; genus Adalia; species Adalia decempunctata. The sequence continues at coordinate 21,650,637 of OX637701.1, forward strand.
TTTTGGCAATTTGACGGACTGATTCGCGGTTGATACCAATTTCACAGGTTATTTTTCTCATGGAAACCCTCGGATTTCGATTGACTCGCTTCTCGACGATGTTGCGATTGCTAGGTGTATTGACAGTGCGTTTTCTACCACTTGCTGGACGACGACCATCATGGCCAAGCTCCTTGAAACGACGAATTGCATCGGATACGGTTTGTCGAGGCACATTGAGCAAACGAACAATTTCGCATTGACGCCTACCTTGACGAAACAGCTCCAAAATCACACTACGTTCGTTTGACATTCTAAAACTCTGTGAAATGAAATTATGTATATCAAACTGAAAATTCACATATTAGTACAGGAAAGTGTAGAGAAACCAAGAGAATAAAAATTATTTGGCTGCACTGCACTTTTGTTCCAGACCACAGCAAAATTTGTCCCAAGTTTTTCTTGTCACCTGGTAGAGAATCATGTTCTTAGGACATAGCATATGGGAAATGGACTAGCTGAGATCTACTTTCCGAAGTTCACCACTGTAGAATAATGACAAACCGGTCCCTGGCTTGTCATCCGTCATCAGTGCCACATAACCCTTACTGCGGTAGCGACCAAAAAATACTGTAGAAATTGCTAAAACATATCCCCTAAGCAAGTTAACAAGTATAATCGAGGGGTTTGTCATGCGTAGTGTAGTTTAGTTTTTGAAAAGTCATCATTTTTGTGTCACAGCTATGTTTAAGAAAGTAGGTCTCAACGTTTTTTTTTCAATTAACCAATTCATTGCACAAACTTTTTGTGAGTACGGTCATAGCTGAAAACACAGATATATTCCTTTCAGTATCCATAAACGATGTGAAAACCCCCATCAAAATATCCGTAATAGTCCTCCCACATAACTCACCACCCTAACACCGAGTGGTACAGATGTTTTATCACCTGGAAACATCGATAGAGCCAAGAACAGCGTAAATTGTTTCTTTATACTAAACTATTATACCTATCAAGTTTTAATGTTCTCGTTCGAAGGAAAACTTCCGTTTCGGAAAGTGTTATTCGACACCGCGGATTATATATTCTTTTCGGGAAGTTTAAAAATAGAACGTGCAAATTATAATGAGATTTCAAGACTGGATTGTGACTCTCATGGATCTACATGAAATTTGAAGATTGTGGATCAGAATCGTCCTAATTATCTCGACGAAAAATACAACCCATTTCAAAGCAGAAATTTCAAACATAAACCAGGCGTTTATTGATTAAAATACATGCTAAAGGAAAGATATTAGATAACGCTCTTTATGAAAGAAGGTCGACATATCATCCGAAGATCACTACAATTTAATGGGATTGGAGCACTTTCTGTCCAGGTATACACCTCTACATCTAGATGCAGTTTTATCTGTGTAGACTATGATTGGAGTAACTTTCCTTATTATAGAATTCTAAAATTAATCCATTTTTCTTCTGGATATAGTAATTTACGTAACAAGTCCGGAAAATAGGGTTTTTTTGGACGAATAGACAAAATTCCAGGACGAGCCGGAGGCGAGTCCTGGACGTCTGTGAGTCCAAAAAAAACTATTTTCGGGCGTGTTGCGTACAACTGAACGTCATTGAGGACTACCTGAAGGGAAGATTTCAGAGGACTGTGGTGTGTGTCTGTGGAGAGACCTTCAAACCAGATCGTAGGATGGTGGTCAATGGAGTGCCTCAAGGAAGTATATTGGGACCCCTACTCTTCCTCATTTATATGAATGATATTACTGGCATTGAAGATGTAAATAATGCTTCCGGTGCATTGAATAGTCCGGGTGGAGATCTCTCTGTTAGCACGCCCAGAAATCTACAGATCCTTATGTATGCTGATGATATCAGCATACTGACATCTAGTTAAAGTGTGCACTCGGCAACAGCCACTTTGAGGGGAACCTTATCTCAAATGGAGGCGTGGTTTTCGTTGAATAGTTTGATCCTGAACTGATAAAACTGAGTGCATGCTTTTAAAGACGGTCAATTCTAAAGCTGATTGTCCAACGTCTATCAATTTTGGAGCATTTACTCTCAGAACAAAGGCCACTACTAAATTCTTAGGCATGATAGTTAATGAACATCTTGGATGAATGCAGCAGATTGACTTAGTCAGAACAAAGTTGTGCTTAGTGTTATATTCTTTGCTGGTGCTTCGGAAGAAGGTTTCGCTCAGTACTCTGAAAGCGGTATATTTTTCAAATTTTCAGTCCATTGCAGCATATGGCTTGATTTTCTGGGGTGAATCTTCAGAACTTCAGACAATTTTTGTGATGCAAAAAAAAGCCATAAGGATAATTTTTGGCCGGTCGTATCGTAGCTCATGAAGGGTTTTTTTTTAAAAAGAACGGTATACTCACCATCTATGGACTATATGTTTACAGACTTACGACTTACGAGATTACGAAGTATTGACTCAATTAGGGCCTTCAAGAGGCATGTTTGTGAATACATTGTGAATTGTGAACCTTATAGTTTAGAGGAATATGTGATATACTGTAGGAATTTTTGATAGAAAAATCTATGTTTAATTTTTCTTTTCTCTCTTGGACGTGTTTTCATTTCATTTCATTTGATGGGTCTCTACTTTATTTTTTGTAATGATTTTGGAAATAAATAAACTTTATTATTATCATTATTCCTTCTGCAACCGTGTAGAATTACAAATCAATGAGACGACACATTTCTTTATTATACATTTTGATTATTATTTGAATTGAACAGAACAGAACTGTCATCCGTTATTTCGTTGCTATTGTGATAATCATCACAATGACAACAACGACGTGAGTTTTTCTGGCCTAGTCCGGAAAGTACGTACTTTCCGGACTAGGCCGGGAAATGTTACTTTCTTGAAGAAAAAACGATTATTAACACAGCTCCAACTCTCTAGTAGGATTTCTGAGAGCATCTAACTTCTGGTTGGACCAAATTTTGGAAATAATTAAAATAATAAAGGTCTTCATTGAAGGAATCCAAAATACAATAGACAAAATTATGTATGTGAGGGCGTGATTTAGTTAACATGATTTCAGGTCAGAGAAGTTGTACAGTTATTTGATAAAAACTACCCATAACCATGCATCTATTCTTCCATCTAACCCTCTACAAATGAGTAAATAGAAAAAATGAATCTAAAATGTTACGAGCAAAATGTCATCTGAGTACCAAAGATGCGTGGTGATCCGGATAGGTATAGGCACGAATGCCCCACCTCGAACAGCTGTGCAACAAGGGACAAACGCACTTTCAGATAGGCGTTCACAAATTGTCAAGTACATCAACAACGGTATAATTATTATAAACATGAATTAACAATTCCAAAAGGATACTCAATCAACAAACATCAGCAGATAGTTATAGTTACAATTTCATTGAGATGGACAGATCAAGTGTACACAGGGGTCATTACGAAAATTATTGAGAATGAAGAATTTAAATTTGTCAAGAGAAATATTCACATATTGACACTTCAGCTGGTTCATAAGTTTTGCCACCTGATACGGAAACGATTTGGTAAACAGAGCAGTACAATGTCTCGGAATGGATATATTGAACCTGGAGCGCACATTTACTGAATGCACTGCAGAACGAAACATGATCTTATTGAAAAGCCTTATTGGGGATCCTGAACAGATAATCTTAAAGAACAGTAGGTAAGAATGGTAGCATCTTCTATGTTCCATATTAAGCCAGCCAGTCTCTCATGGTGTATATGTTATCGGCTCATGTCTTCTGGTGCAATGAATAAATCTCAAACATCTATTCTGAAGCAACTGGATTCGATTCATATCAGAAACTGTCTGACAAGGACCATAGACGACATCGCAGACTTTCATATGTGGATGAACTAAGGACTCACAAAGCACTTTTTTATACGACTAATTGAGATATTTCCTAAATTGATACAGTTGCCTCAAATTCATATAAACTATGCTCAAGCAATCAGTTATATGCCTAGTGAATCGTAAGCCAGTGTCCACTTTCAAGCCCAAGCTCTTAACACTGTCTCGAAACTCAATAACATCTCCATTCATCACCACACTCCGCCCATAATTCTCCAAAAACATCATCCTCTGATTCTTTCGTCCAAAGATCTGGCATATAGATTTGCTAGCATTCAGGCGAAGACAGCGTTTTTTCGATATATCATGGATGAGGCTCAAATCATAATTCAGAGCTGCCACAGCTTGCTGACTCTCATCAGGTTTGAAGGAGAGCTTGAGTTGGCTGTCATCCGCGTGAAAGAAGGAGGTTGCGGAAACATAAATATCAGCGAAACCTGATATATAAATTATAAATAAAAGGATGCCTAGAATCGACCCCTGTGGTACTCTGCAACACAAGTTCAGAAACCCAGACGATTCTCCTCCAACAACCACTTCCTGGCATCTAGATTCAACATAGTTTGCCAGCAAATCTACAGCCTGCCAGGAAAAGCCAATGTAGTTGAACATAGTAATCAAAATATCTTGATCTATGAAGTCGAAAGCCTTTGTGTAATCGAGCGAAGTTAAGATGCTGAGGTCGCCACAATCAATGGAAGTTAAAATTTCATCTGTCACACAAAGCATATCAGTACAACAAATGTGTCCACTTCTGAACCCAGACTGTGCAGAAGGAATGATACTACATTTTTCCAGGTAATCTTGCAGTTGGCTGTGCATAATTTTCTCCATTATCTTGGACAATGTGGGAAGAATACTAATGGGTCGGATGTCATCAAAGCCAACTGGGGAGTTTCTCGGAAGTGGAATGACCAGAGATTTCTTCCAAGAAGCTGGATAAACATAATTTCGAAGCAAAAGTTGACAACGTGTGTCAAATAGGGCAGAAGGAAAGGGATGCACAAATGAATGGTGGAAATGTTGATGCCATCATGTCCCATTGCCTTCGTCTTGATGTTCTTCATTATTTTAAAAATATCATCCTCTTCTACCTCCCCAAATGCGAAACTTTGAATTTGAAAGCCCTAATTATTGTTATATATTAATAAATAAATGATTTCTTGGATTTTTGCTTGAGTGAGGAACATAAAGGTTAAAATATAAAAATCCCATATAGTCTACATACAGTGTGCGAAGTAAGTACTTATTTCGCACACTACTTCGCGCAAGGTGTCATGGTAACGAAAGAAAATAAAAAAAAGGGACACTTCGCACATTGTTGTCTATGCGCGAATCTTGTCATTTTTTGACGTTTGTAGAAAATAGTTATTTTTGTATTTTCTAATGCGCGAAATGCTACTTTGGTGATCGAGAACTGATTTTTTTTAACGAGGCGCAGCCGAGTTAAAAAAAAATAGTCGAGATCACCAAAGTATTTCGCGCATGAGATGCAAACAAAATTTTTTCTACAAACGTTCGTGCACTGGCTGCACCATAAAGGTTAACATTGTAAATAATAAATAAAATTAGGTAGTGTTAAATTTTCTCACAATTTGAAAGCCTTAATTATTGTTATACATCAATAAAGAAATGATTTCTTGGATTTTTGCTTGATTGAGGAACATAAAGGTTGAAATATAAAAATCCCATATAGTTTACATGCAGTGTGCGAAGTAAGTATTTCGCACTACTTCGCGCACGGTGTCATGGTAACGAAGGAAAATGAAAAAAAAAAGGGTCACTTCGCATATTGTTGTCTATGCGCGAACCTTGTTATTTTTTGACGTTTGTAGAAAAAAGTACTTTTAACTTTGATTGAAAGTTTATTTTTTATTGAAAGGTGCGTCTCTTCTTCCTATATTCTGAGAGTTGATCTCCAGTGAGGAAGTTCAAAGTGTGACATATGTTATGTTATGACCATTATTGAGTATGCAAAATTTAATCAAACTCCTACAATCCGAAAAACCCCAAGTCGTATTAACATATCACCTCAATACCAACTGAAAAATGAAAAATGACCGTTCAGTGGCACGACCGAAAAAACAATATTTCCTGGAGGAAATATCGCCCTTTATATTGTGACAGGACAATCCCCTTCTGCCGATTCTCACACCATTTCCCGCCGTAAACATTCCGTGCTCCAATCTTAGCCACTCGAGTGGATTTGACATTTGCAGATTCAAACAGACTGTGAAAATAACAAACAGCTAATATTGTTCGAACTGGAACATAAAGTGAATATGTTTTCCACCTAGTGGAAATAATGAAATTGAAATCATTGGACGGAAACGCTCCGCTGTTGCGTGGGGATCTCCGGAATGGATATGGGAGAATTACAGTGTGGCGAGCCCCTGCTTATTTGCGAATGTGTTGTAGGAGTATGCACGAAATAGCGCCTCAAAGAGATATAGCGGGATAGTAAATCCGCCGCGAAAGCCCTACTTTATTGCGTTGCGGGAAAAAGCTCATGGTTTTCTGGAATTCTCGTTGCGGAATCGAATACGCGCTGACTCAAAGGTCATACACTCTGTTTTGGGGGTGGTATTTAATTACGGTAAGTTATTGCGTCCGTAATGCTATCGCAACTCCCCAAACATGTGGGCAATATGGCGGTAACTGCCCAAAAATGCTTCGCCCGTCAGCGATGGAGTCGCATCTAGCAAACCATTCGGAACTTTCCAAATTGAACTGATTTTATTCATTTTAAAAGGTGCCACTGTTCGCATTGTGGTTTCTCCAATCATTGTTGAAGCGAATGTCCTTGAATATAATGAAAAACCCTTATGTGTTATTTCTTTTGTAGTTTTTTTATCACTTTTTGTAATATTTACTTCTCCTTCTCTAACCTATCCTATTATTCATTTTAATGGCACCAAGTATCAATAAACTAATATTAGTTTTATCACAAAATAAGATATAGCCAAATGAAAAACCTCAAAGTATAATAAAGATTCTACAAGACCTCTATCACAAGCAATAATCTTGAAATCATCTACAAAAACATGTATGTTTGCGGTTAACAAAATACTCTCTTTTGGAAGAAAGTAGAAGGCTTTTTAGGACGAATTTGAAAAGAAAAGAGCAGGTGGAATTTTTCTCATGGCTCGCATCCAAGAAATAGGAGGAATCCATAGACTTTGAACAACATCTAGATGCTGAAATGAAGCACAAAAATCACAAATGCAACATTCAAAAACCATTTGCAAGATATGTAGAAATTATCAAATATAAAAATAGTGATACAAAGCATCTAAACAAAAATGAAATTAACAATCGGCCTATGAAACGAGACGGATTTCAGGTTATATAGAATCAACGACGTAAAACGCAATTTTTCAATGAATCGGGTTCATATGAACAATCAGTTGTAAAGAATCGCTAGATGGATATGGAACCGACTATTCCATAATGTATTTTTTCGCGTTCAATCCGAAAGCTGTAGCGAAACGTTATTTTTTCCTGTTGTCTAGCCCACCATCCTTCAACCAGCCCGCAAAGCCCTACGTCCTTTTATCGTAGCCTACTATTTCATCGAATTCACTCCAACGTCGACCAAATGAGAACATTTTGCGCCTTTGTAACAGCGGCTACACGCTAGCTCCATCACATATATTTTGCAGCAGGCTGCGACGGGCCAATTCTTCGATTTCAATACTTTCCATTTTTCCATTATTACTGTTTTCCTTTCTGTGTGCCTAGTTCGCATTTTGTATTTTCTGGCTGACGTAGGTCACGCTGCTTCGATATGTTGCATTTTCAGGATGGAAATGCATTCAGTTTGCGACATTTTATTTTTATTCTTGCACGTAAAATCTCATAAGCTGTTGTATTTTCGATCGGTTGCATAATTGTGTTGAACTGCAGTTCAGAACGTGCCACTACACTGAATAATTCTTTTTGAGCTGTGGTTCAAATCTGGACTATAATTTCAAATACAACATCAACTACAACTTCAACTACAACTTCAACTACAAATTTAACTACAACTTCAACTGAAACTTCAACTGCAAATTCAACTACAACTTCAACTACAACTTCAACTACAACTACAACTTCAACTACAACTTCAACTGTAAACACAACTTCAACTACATCTTCAACTTCAACTATTTCTTCAACGACAACTCATCGTTTTTCATATAGCCAGTCCTAAGTTTAGTAAATACATTCTATCCTTATATTATTATATAAGGCCCCCTTTTTCAGGTTCAAGTTTTAACTGTGCCTTTACTAGTGGACCTAAGAATGCTAACATATATGCCTTAGATAATATTCTCTTAATATGCAAATGGATGATTTTCAGATATTTTTAGAATCTATGATATTCTGGGTATATTTAATGAATTTCTCTATTTCATTTTTGGTATATACAGGGTGAGTCTTTGACTTGTACATATATTTTAACTGAAAATTCTTGAGGCCAGAAGAAACCTCTTTTTCATTTTCCATTTTTCCGAATTCGGCTCTGTTAAAAAGATATAGCTGTTTGAAAAAAAACATTGGGCTAAATACGTCCCTGAAATGATACTGTGGAATTGATTCAAAGTTCATATTTCTCGATAGAAATTGAGTTTATACATTTAGGCCCAATTTAGGGAATGCTCAAGTAGTCAAGTACTAACCTTATTGGAATAAAAATGTTGCAAACACGATAATTTCAACAAAAACAGTTTCATCGGATTATATCTGCAACTAAAAAGCCACATTTATTCCACAAAAATAAGTTCCTTCTTCGATTTTTCAGCAGATTAGTTTGTGAACACTAATAACTTGTTCATATTCTCCTCGAAATTACCAAACAATATCATGAAGAAAGGCGTTTCATTCAGATTTATTATAAAACAACCTAACCTAATCTAATTTGTATCGATTCTGTGAATTTTTGCACAGAAATTTCAAGAAGATGTTGTCAGCTCGCTGATATTGTCATTGAGGTTAAGGATTTCTTACGAAACATAGTATAAATCACGATACATTTGTATACCGTGGTATAAATATCTATAAATTCTGCCGTTTCCATCATAAATCGAATTTGCCGCCAAATTTTACCACGCATGCGTAGAGCGAAAACCGAATTATGGTTATCTTGATCTCTGGAGGCCAATGTTGAACAATAACAAACCAGAGTCTCTGAACAAACAGTAAACATTATTTAAAGTTCTGAATAATCTGAATACATTCAGTGACTTATTGTTCTAATGTGATAATTATGTGAAGTGAATTAATATAATTTCATCCATGTCGAGTTTATAAAATTCCAAGAGGATGTTGTTTAGATAGAAACATCGCCAAAGATTATCAGGTATCGTATTATTTTTCATTAATTTCAATTTAACAAGTATGTATCGAGATTCATCACTCATATCCGAATTTTGTATTTATCGACATTTAACTCCAATATGGACCGGTAACTATGAATTTTCAATAGAAACTGTGCGTTTAAAATCATCCTTGGTGTTCAATTTTATCTCCCACATTTGTGAGATTTTATTATTAAAATATCTCGACAAAGTTGATAAATATTGTGACAACACTGTAAACTCGTTTAAAAACCAGAGAAGGAATAATATTCGATGATATTTGATTCACAGACGCATTCAGATTATTCTTGAAATTAATGATTTTTTCGTCAAATTTCTCCGGGTAAAATTGGAAATAACTCGAAAACGACGCGTTTTATTGAAAAAAATAGGAATAGCGTGTATTGATGAGTCGACTACCCTGTAACTTTCATACAAGTAAAGATATTGAATGGGTTTCGATTGAGGAATATGCACCATGAATACAGTAAAAACTCAACTAAAATTCAGTTCATTCGAAATAACGGTTCCGAAGATATAAACAGAAAAGTGTTTGTTTCATGGATTTTCGACACCCTGTATCTCCCAAACCAAACCGAATTTTGAAAAATGGTATGGAAAAAAAGTGTTCCGTTTGATGAGAGGAACCTACAGTTGAAATATATGTACAAGTCAAAGACTCACCCTGTATACCAAGAATATTGAAGGAATATCCATAATATTCCTAGCATATTATTTTCCGAATATTATAAGAATATTCTACGAAAATATTCTGGAAATATACGACGAATATTCGTTATATTCCAGGGATATTCTTCATTGAATATTTCACGACTATCTGAGGAATTCCCATCCGCACATTCATGGATTGTTCAAATATGCCAAATCGTTTATTTTTGGAATATTCAAGGTATATATAGAACTGTCAGAGTGAGCATAAAGAGAACTTGGCACTTGTCAAGGAACGGACACACCTTTCAAACAGTTTTGTCGACATAAAGAGTCCTGTAAGACGATACAGACGTCATCTAGACGATAAGATTAAGTTTTCACGTGTTCCGAAAGGTTCAGTCTCGATATCGAGGAAACAATGAATTCCATCCATAATGGAATTTAGCGAAACTTAACTGCCTGCTATTGTGCATAGAGAGTGTCTATTATTCGTTATTCAGAAATAACGGCTAGTAAGAAGTAGAGAGTAATAGGCGAAATTGATTGAATAGCATGTTCTGTTATATTTATGAATGCAAAGAATGATGGGTTATAATTCATAAATAAGTTTCGATTTTTCCTTCGATTTTTTTTTATACGGAATTGATAACCATTCATTCATAAAATCGAGGAAAATGACATGTGGAACTTTCGTTATGATACTATGTGATGAATATTAGAATTCAGAAGAGTTCTTGAGGAACATCAACTATTGAAGAGGAAGTATCACAGAAATGAGGAAAAGAATTGAATAAAATAAAGAATTAAAAAAAATAAAGGGCTGATGAGCATCAACGAAACTACTGAATAAATGATGAATTCATATTCATCTTCAATTGAGAATTTTTCAGCGTTGTAAAGAACACAATAAGTACAATTCCGCCTTCAAAAAAAACTATTTATACCCTTATTGGACGTTCTTTATTGTAGGTATTTCGAACAAAATTCACTTAATGAAAATTCATCATTGAGTTCTGCGAATATCCAGAATTCACTTGGATTTGCAGTGAATGTGCATCAATTACCTCCAAACTTCATTCAGGTTTCAGGCAGAATATCAAATCTGACACAAACATTACTTTCTACTCAGAAGCAGCATCGATGCCTGAAATAAACCGATGGATAAAAATGTGCAATGAAGTGCTCCGAAATCAGGTTAAGGCATACCATTAAAGTCGTAGAGGTTTCAGTTATTCTCGGTACAAGTATTGTCGGTTCAGATATCGAGAAAACTTTGAATGATGACTAGAATGAAATGCTGATCAAATTAAGACATTTCTTGTATATCGTTTTTCGTGAAGATCTCGAATCAACGAATCTCGTTAAGACCTTCATTAAAGAATAACATCAAATAAAAATATACCTGTATTTTTGTGAGAGGAATCAATTAGGTAATAAATTAACTGTGCTACGAACTCCTCCGGACATTAAACTGTATAAATAAAATTTAATTACTCGTCTTCTGATTCAAGACTGTAACAAAAATAAACAGAGGTTCTTACTGAATATTTCGTTTGGAATTTTTGAGAGGAAATTGAAGCAAAGAACAGGGGGTTAAGAAGCTGGCAATCAATGGATAGGAATTTTAAAAGTATACTTCACGGAGTATAACCGTTACCCTAGCAAATTTTTCACTGAAAATTCGAGATAACTTTCACGACATTTCATAACAATAACAACATAGTTTTTGCTGCGTCATCAAAATCCTCGAATTATTTCAATCATCATTTGTTCTCGGATACTAATCATCTTCAAGAAAATTGGGCTAATTTTCATAAATTTTGAAGAGAAATTGGGATGGCTCAATCATAGAGTAATTTAACAATACCTAATAAACTAACAACTGAAATGATGAAGCAAACTAATAAAAAAATATAAGTACCATAATTGCACATAATAAACCTTTGTTTCGAGGTAGGTACACTGCCATCTGAACCAAATACAAGAAGCAAAACAAACGAAAAAAATTGGACAATCTGGAAACCTCCAGAAAAAATGCTTCTTTTCTCCTTATTTGAACTAGTGATTTCAATTCAATACCATTTATTTGACGACACTTGTTTTTTTCCGAGCGAGCATTTCTGTCGTTCACGGAAAATGAAACAGTTATTCTTTTAGCATTTTTATTTGAAATTTTCTATGTGGCATATACGCCATACAGTATACTTACAAACAAGTATGTACACAAAATGTTTATAATGAAATAAGAAGAGAACAAGCATTTTAATAGATTTGATTGAAATTGATTGCTACTTTAGAGAACAGAGAGCTAATAATAATACTTTATTTACAACCATATATGAAATGCTGTCATTATTAACGTCATTGAAGGTTGGGAAATGTCACATTACACACCTCTACTTCCCAACCGCACTTCCTGCCCTCACTTCCCGCCCTCATTTCCCGCCCTCATTTTCCACCCCCATTTCATCTATTCTACATGAATATTTTTGATTCGTTGGAGCTTTATTTAAAAAATCCTCTATATTCTTTCTCGAAAATACGTTCGATTTCTTGGGCCTAAAGCCAACATTTTGTCGTTTTAGGAAGGCTAGCAGTTTCCCATATTTCGAGATAGCAGTTTTTTCTTCAATCTAGCATCGTTCGTATCATACTGTACATTGCCCACAAAGTAGACGGCTTCTTCTGTCTGCTATGTTCCCCAAAATATGCCAAGAGTACACTTTCGGAAGCGATATGTTTAACCTTCAATCTTTTTTTCTTCGCACCATTTCCTATATAATTCGAAGGCTTTAGATACCTATGCAGCCTATGCTTACTTTTCTCTGGCACCGAACCCTGAGATGCTGCGTGAGCAGCCTGCGGAACTTCTGGTGGAGTACAATCCATAAATTCATCGTCGGAAGACATGATTTTCAATTTATTTTTCGCGAATTTAGTATTCGACTTTATCTGACATTTATTTATATTGGTGACAATTGTATACCCCGTAGTCACGGTAACAATTAGATCTACTTGATTATTCTGAGATCACCGCGTTCTTGGTGATTTATCGTTAAACACAAATTTATTTATTTTAATTGAAACATGATGGTGGTAAATAAAATAGTATACAAACCTTGGTAGGAAGTTTCATTTCTGTCTCGAGATCATAGCTAACCTCGACGCTTCGCGTCTCGGTTAACTAACTAATCTCACGACAGGAATAAATCTCTTCCCACCTCGGTGTGTAATATACTATTATCTACTCCCATAGAATAATATATTCATTATTCAACTGATTTTGATCTGTAATAGTCTCTATAAACCGATAATGTGAGGTAATAATAACTCACGCCTATAACTAATACAAATAGGAAAAAGTGTAGCTCACGAAATGAATAAAAAAGTCGGGTCAATGGGGAACTCTATTTCAGACATCAAGGTAACGTTCTCGCCATCCATTTCTACATTTTCGTAGGTCTGAATATCCAAAAATTGCATTTGGAAAACGTGAATTCTTGACGTTTTCAACGGGATACGATATCGATGCGATTTTGGATCTCAGAAATCGCTTTTGACAACTGTTGTCAATTTTGAAAATGCAGATTAATTCGAATTTTACTGATGAAGTCGAAGATAAAGCATAGTGTTCAATTCGCGGTAATGGTCATAACACACTTGATGAATTACACCCCTCGCCTGACGGCTCGGGCTGCAAAATTCATCTTCGTGTGGTATGACTTACATTACGGCTCATTGAACAATATACTATTACTTGAGAACAGACATATCGCTACAAATTGGCGAAGGGGCCAGTGTCCATGTATCAATTCAATTATTGCGGCTCTTATATGTGCTTGGTGGTCGGGACACGTGCTAGCGTTTGGTTTGCCGGTACATGGATTAGGACTCATGCCGGAGTCTGATTGGTTGATTTATAGTATTGGAACCTCACTCTCATGATCAGACGGTTTCTGAGTGGTTTCTCTTCTAGAGAACTGTTTTAGTGTTTTTGAGCACTGGGCCTTACTCTGTTGTTCTTAAAGGTTCCTTCTAAAGCACACATAAGAGGTTCTCAAAGGATGCTTCATCATCATAATCAGACAGAACAATTCCTGAGGATACCAAACACTGGAATTGGCGAAACGACGGGAATAATTAAACGATGACGGACGACATGCTCAAAAAAAAAGGACAATTGACATAAAGCGATTGCGGCGAAAGCCTCAACATATCCATATATTTGACGTTTCGTACGATATTCATAATATGCTTCTACAAGCTTTTGTAAAAGCAAGAAATATTAGAGGAACTATTGATCTACTATAAGTGTCCTTCACGAATAATAAAAAATTACCAAACCTAGTGGTATTGAGACAGCAAAAACAAACCAACGATCACTAAACTATGTATTTATTGGCGACGTTTCGCGAGTTCATGATCGGCTAGAGATCTAACCATTAGATCCCCATGCAACATGAAAAGATCCCAAAGATAGCCCTGCAACTTCTTTTTGGGAAATTGTGACGTTTTGAGAGGTTTTCTGAGAGCTCTTTAGCACTTACAATTGTCCGCCATCAGAGATCTCGCAGAGAAGTCAAGGATATTCTCAAACAAGTCACACTGGGAGTCTCTGGGAACGCCAAGCGGCTATTACTCTGAGAGCTCGCATGAAGATCAGATTGGGAAAGGAGCATGAGATAGGTAGAGCAGATGATTTTGTGATATTCTGAATGAATGTTGAGGAACCAGTAACCTTTATTCATTATATTGAAGCCAAGTAACGTTGAATTGTTGGTGTGTGAATCCCTCAACTGAACAGTTATAGAATACAAGATTTAGAATGAAATACTAAGGGCCGATTGCACCGTATACAAAACTGTAGATTAAATCTTAAACCTCGATTAGTGTCTATTGATTATCATAGACACTAATCGAGGTTTAAGATTTAATTAACAGTTTTGTATACGGTGCAATCGGTCCTAAGATTAAACATTTTGCTGAGCTGTAACAGATGAATTTGTTTATGGAAAAAACAAAAAAACTGATATGAAATTTTATTAGGGATTAAATTTTTCACTGATGCTAATATCACAAAGAGTGGAAACGCACTTCAAATTCTTGGTCCATGATGTTACTTATCGGCTCGATTACATCACAAAAATAAAAATGACATGTTAGATAAAATTTTCATAATGCCAGGTTTGTCCCTATCTATCCCATATCTAAGATTACAAATTGAACAAATAAAAATAGTGGAAAACGAGAATCCGACAATTCTCAAGAAAATAATGAAAATATCCTGAAATGGCAAAGCAGCACAAGTCTGCATGGAAACATTTCAAGGTCACACAAAAATTAATTTGAATGATCAACATTTCTGAAAACAGTATTATATTTAACTAGCTGGCCCGGCGAACTTTGTACCGCCTGAATTATACTTAAAAGTTGTATAAACTTACCATTGTTTTTTTTTCTAGCAGGAAAAAAATTAGGCAAAATTAAAGTTCAAAATATACAAAATTCCAATAATTTTGTAATTCACATGGAAAGAATTCTCTTTATTTAAGCGGTAACTAATTGTTGAACTTGAAGATATAACTTTCTGTTTTTAATTGTTGTACAGTTCTCTTTTTGCAGTACCTCATGTGACTGTGAATATCAGGAGTATAATCCATATGATACCTTTCCTCTTATATCAATCAAAATGTCAAGAATATGAACAAAAATTATTCCTTTAATGAACTATCGACTATTAACACAGCCCGTCGACCAGCATTAAAAAATCAGTCATTTGTTAATAGCCCAACCTGAAGTGGCAAAAACAAAACTTTTCTTATATTCTCAAAATCTAATCAGTGGTCACACCATTATTTGAGACATCTTAGCAATGCTGCTAAGCTCAGAATAATGGGTAAACATCTCAGTTGGTGGAGCAGCGCGATTCTCATTATTCCATGGATATGAGCTGTCAATCTCTCTTCAATTTGTTCAATTTGGTTGACGATATCAAGACAAATCGAGATGTTAAAATGTCGATAGTACGATCGACACGGCAAAATTATTGATCGTCATTCGACCAGATCAGATAAGGCAACCCATGAAACATTATTGTATATCATAAGTGAAAGCCCGATGAGAAAACGTTTCAAAATTATTGACGCTTACAATACTGTCTCTGTGCGAACAGAAACACGAATATAATATGTCAATTACTAATTATGGGCAATTTTGTATTCAGTTATTTCCGCAAATATATCTATTACCCAAACAGAAATTCGAAAGCATTTCAAAAATAAAGAAAAAAGATGAAGATGGCCAACTCACGTTTGAAACTGATCGTCAAAATCAGATACTTGATCTTTCGGTAAAAATTCACTGTTCCACCAACTTGAGATAAGTTTACCCGCTTTTTGATCTGGCAATAGACTTTCATGTTACCATGAGTTCTATGCGAATCACATATCGCCGTCTAACAGCGGTAATATCAACCTACGACTACGTACAGTGACCTGTCTATTCACTGTACGACTACGCATCAACGGTAGCGACACCTAGTGGCCTTATTCAAATGAAGGCAAAGCATTTCCTGCATAAGTAAAACTTTCATCAATTTTCTCGAAGTTTTATTGTATTTTATAATAACCAGACCGAAGACGATTCCATAAATGAAGTTTCATAACAAACAGTCCATCCGATCTCTAGTTATAAATGGTGTTACCAACATCTTTCTTATATATATATATAGATAACGTATGGTCCGAAAGTTTTGGGAAAAATTTCAAAAGCATATAACTCTGAATCGAGCTCTGAATCAAATAATCTTATATTTTTATCGAGTTATTCAACAATTTAACTTAACTACCCTTATTATAAATCAAAATTCAAGTAACAGACAAGGGACCATTATTTTCGATTTGCCTAATTATTCCCCTGACACGTTGCTTCTCAATCAGACCAGGTGAAATTTATCCCAAAACTTTCGGACCATACGTTAATACAGCAAATCAACAACGAAATGATTGTGATAATATACAAGAATGAAATGAATTTACCTAAGAAAGTAAATCAGTATAAAATTCCACACACACAGTTGGGAACTTATTTAGATATCAACTAATATCATTTACAATTAAATCTATCACGAATCCAGTTTGTATATCTGAACAATATCAAGTTTCGCGGACACATCTACTCAACATATGAACTCAAACTAGTTGAGATTGAAACGAGATGAACGTCTTTCCACAGATGCTAATCACAGGAACCTTCTCACGTTTGACGTTACCCTGATAAAACGATATCTTGTTCTTGTTGATATATCAAGATAAATTTGGAAGGTCGCAATGTAATTTTTTTTTGGATGCACTCAGAATATCCGTGCGAGCTTGAAATGGAAATTTTTTTTCTGGTTGCATTCGTGACACCTTTGAGAGCCAAAAGAATTGATTTAGAGTTTGCATAAGAATCATTGTATAACCTCTCAAAAATCTCGCGGAGAAGTCTGTATTTGTTGGGTCATTGATGAATAGTTGGTGTATTTTTCCTCTCTTCATCTCACAAGATTTGTTATTTTTCGATTACCATCAATATTCAATAATGATCGTTCACGTAAACTTCAAATCTCCTAACAGTTTCCAACCAATTTGCGAAAATCGACCACATCAAAAGCTTAACTGAAACTCTTGTGAATTCACTAAACGAATTCGATCACCCCTTGATTGACCGGGATCAACCATTAATCATCAAACCATAACCCAGTCGGTGGAGACACAGTTTTTTCGGCTTTAAATTCATCACCATCAGTCTTTCTTGTCGCCCCTTAAGTATCCGCCGGGGGAAATCCGTAATTGATTGAATACACCGCTTCTTCCTGGGAGGCCCTTTCCGTCTGATCCCTGGGACACCGGCGTCTCAGGGCACACTCTGTTATTAAATGACGCCGACTACTACGACGGGCGTCGGACTACTTCCCGAATTTATTCCCAATAAAGAGAGTCCGTTCTCAACACAGATTTATCAATCAGTGCTGTCTTCTCTCCACGGATCGGTAATTGGGGGGGAATAATAAAGAAAGTTGGGTTTTTCTTGGGTGTGATCTGAAATCCCTGTTGACTGAGGAACACCTAACAAGATTTTAGGCACGCCAGGGCTTATAAGGATGTTTTCGTGTATGCTGCCAAGTGAATTGGGACATGTGAGTTGTGGAGACGCTAAAGTAATAATTCTTTAGTTTATTCACTTCGAACATTAGTATATAACATTACTAGCAAGGTGAGAGGGTTTTAACTGGCGAATGGAGGATATGCGTGTATTGTTTTATATTTTATTTGTTTCTCATTTGTAAAAAGGTTAGATGAATTCAAAAAAAATCTCAACAATTTGTCGCAAACGTCGTAAGCAATGGAAGCGTTGCCATGAACATGTCTGTTTATTTTTCTTCACATTTGTTTTGGCGAAAGCGAAAATGAATGTACCAAAAGAAATTATTGAGGCAGCCAGCAGTGTAGCTTCAAGTATATTACCTGCAAAATCAGCTTCAAGGTACGAGCGAGAACACGACGACTTCAAAAAGTGGCAAAACAAAAATAGTGTGATTGGGGTAACTGAAGATGTTTTGTTGGTCTACTTGAATCAACTATCAGCTAGATTCAGCCCTAATACTTTATGGGCAAAATGGTCTATGCTGAAAAGCTGCTTTGAAATTAAAGAAAATGCCCTTGTTCGCAGGTTTGTTTTCCTTAAAAAATATATTGAAAAATATGACGTTTAGTTGTCATTTGCAGATTTCAAAACGTAATAGCGTTTCTGAAACGAAAAATGAGCGTTATACGCCAAAAAAAGCCAAGGTATTAAGTAAAGAAGAGGCTGAACAATTTCTTTCACATGCTCCTGATGACCAGTGGTTGCTGGCGAAAATTGTAACAATATTTGGGATTTTTGGATGTTGTCGATGTGACGAAATTCTCTCCTTAAACATGAATGATGTAGAAGATATGGGAAAATACGTTATTGTGACATTGCGGCAAACAAAAAATTTAACAACAAGAAGATTCACCATAACCGATGATGGCTGCAGCTTCAAGCCCTGCATGTTATACAGAAAATATGTAAATCTTCGGCCTCCTGGAATAGAAAGCCTTAGATTTTTTTTGACATACCGACATGGAAAGTGCATTTCCCTTAATGCTGGCCAGCACACCATTGGTGGTGTCCCAAAGCAAATAGCGAAATATTTAGGTTTAAAAGACCCAGAGTTATACACCAGCCACTCTTTTCGCAGAACTGGAGCCACTATGGTTGCGGATTCGGGTGGAGATATTTCAGCACTAAAGCGTGCAGGAGGGTGGAAGAGCACCGAAATTGCGATGAGTTATGTCGATGATTCGGTCAACAAAAAAATCGAAATGTCTAGCAAATTATTTGGTAGTAAGGAGAGTACAAATGTTCTGCAGTCCTCGAGTTCAGCAGTTCCTGAGTCAACAGATGGTTCATCATCATCAGTATCAACTCTTTCATCATCAAAATTCTGTGTTACTGGAAATAACAATTGTACCATGATTTTCAACATATATTTTTATTGGAAACTGACGTTTACAATTGAGAAACAAATAAAATGATTATCATTGTTAGATAAATCATTGTATTTCAACATAACACACTGGTACCATAAATAACTATTATCTCGAATAATAACAACAATTTGACAGTCCAAAGATGTTATCCATAAAAACTGTCGAACATGATATAGGTTCTCCCCTACTCTTTTTCCACCCTTAATTCCTGGAGATTCCGATGTTCAAAGATGCCCGTCTCCAACACAGATTTATCAATCAGTTCTGTCGCCTATCATCGGGTCGGTAATTGATCGAGAATAATAAAGGAAAGTTTTGGTTTTCGTTCCGTGTTCGCGGATATCCCTGTTGACTGGAAAACATCTAATAGGATTTTCAAGATGTCCCAAAACTAATTTCGAACTTCCTCGCGAACTTCTTGGGGCGATCCAGATCGAAAATTCATTTCCTATCTATACGGATGGATCGGCTGTGTAGAGCCATCCTCTTATGTTCCACCTCACTGAATAATTTATTCGGTTTATTCGAGCAGGACATTTTCCTACATACGGATCCGAAGAAGTTTGCTTGGTTTCATCTTTTATCTCTCAATGCCAGTCGAACTGTAGGTACTGTCGTTTTCCTTTATGCCAATTTGTTCGAGTGTTTTTGAAAACGAGGTCTTATAGGATCTCATACGCCAGTGAATGTCGAATCCTATTTGACAAAAATGATTTTATCCGTGATGGCAAAGAACGCCCAGACTTATCATATTTATGATATTTATGACTCTTTGATTAAATTTCTTTTTTATAAGCTTTTATTTAGTTTCACCTGTTCGGTGTCTGTCTGTCTGTAATCAAATCTTGCAAGTTAAATATGACACACTTCTAATCGTCCGATTGATTTGAAATTTTGCAGGTGTACCTAATTCTGGTGACAATGCATCATGAAATATTTTTTATAGAAAAAAACAAAATGGCGGCTCCAAAATGGCGGATGAGTTTTGTAATTATGAACCGATTCCATTCAAAAATAGTATCTGGGGGTATTTGGGTTCGAAAATGATGATACTTTTGTTAAAATTGGGAAATACAAAATGGCGGCCACAATATGGCAGACGAGTTTTGTAATTATAATCCTATTCTATTCAAAATTGGTATATGGGGTTTTTCTGGGTCGGAAATTACGATTCTTCGAAATCGAGGAATTCAAGATGGCGGCTTTGAATGTCATGAGTAGAAATATTTCAAGTTCTCTGTACTTTCTGATTATGTAAACATGAGTCTTTGACTTGTAGATATATTTTAACTTTAGATTTTTCTTATCAATCTAAACACTTTTTTCCTATAACATTTTTCAAAATTCGGTTTCGTGTCGAAAACTCAAAAAAAAAACAATTTTCTGTTCATATCTTCATCAGAATCGTTATTTTAAATGAACTGAATGTTGGTTGATTGTTTACTCTATTCATGGTGCATATTCCCCAATCAAAACCCATTCAATATTTCCCCTGGTATGAAATGTATAGCTTAGCCGACTCATAAATCCACGCAAAAATACCATAAAACCCCTTGGAAAAGTAAACGGTTTATATTTTCGCAAGAATTGTTGGAATTCCAGAGAATGAAGTATTCTTATGTGTTTTCAAGAAAATGCGTCGTTTTCGAGCTAATCCTATTCTTATCGGTTAAGATTTGACGAAATAATCATGAATCTCAAGAATTATCTGGATGCTTCCCTGGATTTTAAATAGCACCTAATCGAAAAAAAAAATAATCGCACTAAAAGTCAACAATGTTGTCAGAATGCTCATCAACATTGTCGAGACGAGAATTTAAATGATAAAAAAACGTTTAATGTAGAGACTAGCTGGTCCGGCGAACTTTGTTCCGCCCTAATGATACTTACAGTAGATTTTTACAAATCCACTCTGATTTTTGAACTGTCAAATGTTTAAATGGATATGAGCTATCACACAGAACAGATTCACAAAAATAATATGTCATAATATGTCAATCACTAATAATGGCAATTTTGATTCAGTTATTTCCGCAAATATATTTATTACCAAAACAGAAATTCAAAAACGTATCAAATATTATCAGGAAAGATGAGAACGGACAATTCACGATTGAGACTCATCGCCAAAATCCGATTTACTTGAAATTTCGATAAAAATTCACTGTGATATTCAACCGCTTTTTGATCAGTTAATAGCCTTTCATGGTACTATAAGCCCTATGTGAATTACACGGTAATTGATGTCATACGTTTTTTTTTCAACCATTTCAAACCAAGACGACCGAAATGCTCGAAAAAAAAAACAGATGACATCAATCGATGGCCGCGAAAGCCTCAACAAATTCATCGTCATTTAATTGTGATTATGTCAAATATAGTACCTTCCCGATTACGTTATTTTGAATAAATAAAACTATAAAAATAACTAATAATAATTAGCCATAATGTGTGAATAGCGCCATCTGAAGTGGTAAGAACGAAACTTTTCTTATACTCTCTGTATAAAAAGTACCCGGAAAATGTTATTTAAATGAACCGCCAAAAAGGAATCGGTAATTTTTTTTTTCTTAAAGTTGGTAGGACCTTCCTTTATTACCAAGCCAAATTTGAGCGCGATCTGTCAACTAGTGTGTTTACAACAGCTGTCAGTATCAGTCGACCTCAAAAGTGCTCTGCGAATTTTACAATGGAAAAAATAGTTGATCAAAGAGTTTGCCTCAAATTTTGTCTTGCAAACGAATTTTCTTGTGCCGATTCATTGAAAATGTTAAAAAAAGCCTTTGGTGATAATTGTATGTCAAAAACACAAGCATACGATTGGTACAAATCATTCAAAGACGGTCCGAAAAAACCACGTCAAAGTCGATCGAAAATTAAAGTTTTGCTCACTGTTTTCTTCGATTATCGTGGTGTTGTGCTCTCAGAATTTCTTCCTGAAGGACAGACAGTGAATAAGGAGTATTACTTGGGTGTATTGAGGCGTTTGCGTGAGAATGTTCGTCGTAAACGGCCAGATTTATGGAAAGACAATTCGTGGATTTTGCATGATGATAACGCGCCGTCGCACCGAGCCATAATTATTAAGGAATACAAGACCAAAAACTCAATAAATACCATCGAACAACCGCCGTATTCACCTGACTTAGCTCCGTGCGACTTTTTTCTATTCCCAAGACTCAAATTGCCCCTACGTGGAACGCGTTTTGAGTCCATTGAAGCCATCAAAACAAATTCGCAACGAGAACTGAAGGCCATACCTTTGGCGGCGTATGAGCGGTGCATGGAAAAGTGGGTTCGCCGATATCATAGTTGTATTGTAAGCAATGGGGACTATTTTGAAGGAGACAAAATAAATATTGATGATTAAATTTAAATTTATGTGTTTTTTTTTACAATTCCGGGTACTTTTTATACAGAAGGTATCTCAACGAAATCTAATCATTTCAGACATCTGTACTCCTACGCAGCCTACGCTTATATCTTTCGATTTTGCCCAACAGCGCCGAGTTGTAGGCAACTCAAATTACACACTATTACAGTGACTTTAGAGGGAATATAGTCACTGTACACACACACTATTTGTTTGTATCGCCATCTAACGCGGAGAATATCAAAGAAGTACCAACGAATAAGCGGTAGCGTAACTGTAACTGTAGCGACATCTAGTGGCCCTACTCAAAAAGGGGAAAAGCATTTCCTGTTTAAGTAAAATTTGCATCGATTTTATTGTATTTTATAATAACCAGACCGTAGACGAATCCATATATGAAGTTTCATAACAAACAGTCCATCCGATCTCGAGTTATAAATGGTGTAACCAACATCTTTCTTTTATATATAGGTGTGTGATCATAAAATCTCAGAAATGAGGGAGATTCAATTAAACACCAAGGAACATGAAATTATTTATACATTAAATACGCACAGTTTCTAGTGAAAATTTATAGTTGGCTGTCCATACTGAAGATATATGTCGATGAAATACAAAATTCAGATATATGATAGAAGAATGTCTATCAAACCAAGTATTAAATTGGAATTAATGAAAAATAAAATGATACTCAGCACTAAAAAATCTGTGGCGATGTTTCTATCTGAACAATATTATCTTGGAAGTTCATAAACTCGACACTACAAGGTTAATATCACAATAATTCACTGAAAGTCTGCAAATAATCATCAAGAGATCGAAGGAAAGACCTGAAATAATCACTTTTTCCTCAAATAACAACATGATTCCTTCCATATTTGTTATTTTGTTTACGCCATTTGCGGATCGTGTTTTACGCTTGCGTCGTTCATGAGACTGACGTGTGAAACACAGAACAACAATATGAGGTTTGAGATGGGTCGATTCATAGATCTCATGATTTGTCTTGCGGGCCCGCTACCTGGCACACCAATTATACCATTGTTTGAAGAGAAAATCAACAATCTGGCATCGTCTTCTCAGGAAAGCTGTGGAATTTCCATAGAACATGGGTAAGGTAAGGTTAGGATGATCAAATAAGACAATCTTCCAGCATTTGAAAAGGCATGGGCAGCATCGCGGATATCCATCTCCAAATCTCCAGACTGTCAAACAAGAAAAGATTTGTGCTGAAGAGTTCAGCCGGGGTGAAGTGGTTCCTCCAAGGATGGATTTTGTCGTAGTCTTTGGTTTTGGCAAAACATATATTCATATATGAACTAACCTGCACTTGAAATCACATGCTCGTTGCCACAAGTTAATAACGAAAGACTTAGGATGTAAAAATTCAGAATGAGAAGGTCTTTTGAATTCTGTAAAATCCAAAAACTTGAGGCTGTTTTCGCTGAAACTGAAACTTCAGTAGTTCTGATAATGAGGCTTCATATGCGTTGTTTGTCATTGTACTCGCCAGCAATGCTTCATAAATATCGTCCTTTGCGTTCCATGGCTCCATGCATTATCCTAACCCTTCATTGAAGGCTTGCTCTCAGTAGGCAGGATATACTCAATGACATGAAGAACATCATACTCGGATTTCTATATAGGTCCTCAATTAACAGTCCTAAAGGATGAAAATAACTCATACGTGCATGTATTTGCGACGATGTTTCCCGCAATTCACCGGAGCAGTATCTAATATCTTCCGGTAATGCAGATCGCATTCTAGAGACAGCTTTATATTATACAGTTCTATAATTGAATCATCCTGGCAGTGGAAGCTATAACGATTTTACCCACTGAGTTACGTACTAGGTTCGCTTCGAAACTAATATCACTTTGTTCCTACAAAGAGATTCATGCTGTTCAAATGTACTTTGTGTAATTGAAATCATTTCAAAAGGTAAAGGATACGATGTTCGTCGCATGTTGCTAAGACCGGGAAGAGCGTGAAAATCCCCTGGTAAATGCCTGCCCCATATGGAAATATGATTTAGCAGGGCAAATATTAGTAGCCCCGTTTATTCATTAAGGTCGCGGACACTAATTAAATATGAATTAGTTCACCGGTTCACCCTTATTTTGGGGAATAGTTCGGAGCGTGAATGGAAGTAAGGAATTGTGTCGGCATGAAACTGACGAAGGATTTTCATGATTTTCGTTAATGAGTGTAGTATTAATGCTCATGATAGAGCTAGGTCAATCAAAAACAAATTTTGAAGAAAGGGATCTGAGATTACTAACTGGCACAGAAGAATCAGACAGTACCTACAACAATTAGCTATTTTCACAGATAGCTTCATATGAATGACAAGACATCAAAGCTTTTAGCTGTCTGAGTGCCCAGCCGAAAGCAGAATCAGCTTTGAGACTTCATCCTCAAGAAATCAGTTGCTTGAGTACACTGAAAGCTCTCACTCTATGAGATCATCACCTTCCAACAGAGGATCAAATTGGAGACATTTATCGATGCACAATACATTCTCCTGGTCGCAGTCACGGTCCTTCAGAAGCAAGATGATGTGAATCGTATATTTTATTATTTATTTACAAAAAAGTTCGAAAGAAGCCATTTGCACTCATCTTTTGTTTGAGATTGATTCCTTTATACAGGGTGAATCTTTGAGGTGATGATTAGATATTCTGGGTGATACAAAAAATACTCAAGCACTAACCTTATTCGAATAAGAATGTTACAAACACGATATTTCACAACGAAACACTTAGTTCTGTTCGATCATTTCGGCAATTGAAACGATATATTTCTCACACCAAAATAAGTTCCTTCTTCGATTGTCCTGAAGATTAGTTTATAGACACTGATAATTTTCCATATTTTCCTCGATATCCTAGAACGATCTCATAAAAATTGGTTTCTCACTAACCTATTCTAACTCCATTAACCAAGGTCATATGATTCGGGGTCAATGACCTAACCTTACCCTTCCTCTGTGATATTCACTCACAGAACTCTAGAGAAGACGATGCCAGATTGCCGTTTTTCTGTTCAAACAATGGTATAGGCGAACTCAAGAAAGCAGTACCTACGTCCCCTATCGTTAGCGGATGAACTATCACAATCGCTAAAGGCCTCTGTCTAGGCGTTGCTCTTTGGAAATGCCAAACGAGTAGTTCTGATTCTCGCCAATGTAGCGCTACGTTCTTAATTTCATTCGCCACGGCCTACTCTTCCCTTCAGAAGGCCGTGGATGTAGCCGCCACGCAAGACAAACCGTTGTTTTGTGTCTTCAACCAGTTCAACCTAAAACGTTAGTCAGTGATCCCATACATGGCATGAACGAAGTTTACGCGATGGAATTTATTTATTTACAGAGAATAAAGCAAACAGGTGATGCTCGTGATTATGTAAATGACTTTCAGTGAATTGATGTAATAGTAGTGTCGTTCTGGTGTCGAGTTATATTGTTTCGATAGATATTTTGCTGAAAGACCGGTAACAATGAATTTTTAATAAAAACTGCATATAAAATGTATAATTTCATCATGGAGATTTTAGTCTTGACAAAGTTGATAAACATTCTGACAACGTTGGTAACTTGTTGAGAGACCAGAGAAAAATAATATTCGATGAGATTTAACTCAGGACAGCATTCAGATTATTCTTGAAATTCATGATTTTTTCCTCTCATTTAATCTTATACAGGGTGCGGCACGGAGGATGGATGGTTTTAAAAAAATAATAAAAGCGTTAATTTTTACTCAAAAACACATTTATTGACGGAATCAGATTCTCAAGGAAATAGCATTTGAGACAGTCAAGTGTGGAAAATCACATCAGGCATGTGGTGGCCGAAATCGGTGATGCAGTGCTGGAGGCGCTCTTGGAAGTTCGCGTAGACTCTCTCCAACATCGCTCTCTCAACTTGGGCAACTTCCACGCGAATAGCCCAATAACGGCAATTCTGCCGGTTAACCATGCCGTTGAGGTGAAAGTGGGCTTCGTCACTCATGAACAAAATGAGGTTATCATTTTGATCGATCAGTGCTTCCATCTCACGTGCGAAGTTCATTCGTTGTGCATAATCTCCGGGGTGTAACTGTTGCACAATGGCCAATTTGTAGGGGTGAAAGCGAAGATCCATATGCAAAATTATTATGTTAAATGAATGCTAGGAACACACGAGTCTAACGGCACCTTCCCCACTTCTCTCGTCCTCAGTGGGGGAAAGTTATGCCCATCTGAAAAACGTCCGCCCTCCGTGCCGCACCTTGTACAATTGGGAATAACTTGAGAACGACGCGTTTCATTGACAAAATATAAGAATTCTTTTGTTTTCTAAAATAATTAGATCATTCGAAAACGTGAACCGTTCATCTTTTTCAACTGGTTTTATAGTATTTTTGCGTGAATTCATGAGTCGACTATACTGTAACTTTTATACCAGGAGAAATATGGAATAAGTTTCAATTGAGGAATATGCACCATGAATAGAGTAAACAATCAACCAAAACTCAGTTCATTCGAAATATCGGTTCCGAATATATGGAAAGAATAGTGTTAATTTCATGGATTTTTGACACCCTGTATCTTTCAAACGAAACTGAATTTTGAAAAATGGTATGGAAAAAAAGTAGAAAGAGTTGGTTTACATCGAGGTTTACATATGAATTGGGTCCAACGAATATTACTTTTTATTCAGTTATCTAG
Source organism: Adalia decempunctata (assembly GCA_951802165.1). NCBI lineage: Eukaryota > Metazoa > Arthropoda > Insecta > Coleoptera > Coccinellidae > Adalia > Adalia decempunctata. The sequence continues at coordinate 21,678,152 of OX637701.1, forward strand.
GGCTGCTCCAAGCCTTCAAATTAGGAAATCTCTTGCATCGCTGAGGAAATCTGAAATCGCTCAAGCAACTTTTACCACAAACTTTTTTTTTGTTGTAGAAGAGATGCTTCTTACATCAGACACCAGGTCTTTTGTTATTGGTTTCGATTAAAATTGATTGCTCAGTATTGGGAAAAGTGTCTTTAAAACACAAACAGATCGCCACAAATTGGCGAAAGGGCCTGTTTTTTTGTTATATAAGAGGTGAATCTCACATAAGACACCCAGTATTTCTGGGTAGTGTAGGATTCTTACCGACTTAACACGTCTCCTGCGGTTGGTTCCGGGCATAAGCCGATAAACCTTCCATCTTCTTATCTGTTATTTTCTCTTTCGCATTCTTTATGCTGAGTGTTTGTGTTCATCCTTCAATTGGATATCTCTTTCTAAGTGTATAGTTCTATATCTTTATATTCGCCATTGGTCTCTAGGTCTTTTGCAGTAAATTCTTGCTGTTTTTTCATCTTCAGCGGGGTATAGTCAACTTACCTTCGAAGGTCGTCATTTGGATGTTCACTTGCTCTTTCAAAGGCTTGTGCAGCGTTTCGTTTGTGGTGATGGGCTCCCATTTATGTCTTTTCCCATTTTTTCATTCCTAACAAACCAGGGGGCGTCTAATGCCCATCTCAGGAGTTTTTTGTCTGTACTTTGTATCCTCTTTATACGGGTTCTCGCTGCATAACCCCATGCTGTTGATCCATATGTTAGATTCGGTTTGGCGACTGTTTTTATGATCCTCAATTTCGTGTTTCTGTTCATTTGGCTTCTTCTGCCTATAATCGGGTAGAGTCTTTCCATTGATACATCTGTTTTATCCACTGTATATTTAATGTGCTGTATTTAGCCTCATTCTGCCATTTTATTTCATTTTCGTCTATGGATATCTTCTATTCCATCTTCAGTCTTCTCTTTCGAAGGAGTATTGATTGACTTCTTTCTCCCTTGATTTTGATTTTCCATCTGTTACACCATTGACTGATATCATCTGCAGCTTCTTGAAGTCTTTTGTGAATTATTTTAGTGTCTGTGCCGAATTGCTATTTCCGTATCGTCTGCATATAGAGCAAGCAGGCACCTTGGATTTCTTGATATATCATGTATGTATATGTAATAGAGTGGTGGTCCTAGTATAGATCCTTGTGAAACTCCTGCTTCTAAATATCTGAGTGTGGAATAAAAAGTAAGTAGTGAGTAAGGAATGAACATTATCTATTTTCACACAAAAGTTCCTATCTCTCGAATAATTTCTTATAATTCTGCATAACTTGGGCGAATAACCTGTGGATATTATTTTTTATGCCAGTCCTTCATGCCATACTCTATCAAAAGCTCGGGTTACATCTTGTTGTAGTAGTCCTGTGGCTGAAATACTTCTGTGATATACTTGGTCATTCTTAGGAGCTGTTGTTGAGTCAGGCTAAGACTTTCTCCACAATTCTCCCTAGGGCTGGGAGTAAGCTTAGTGGTCTTCAGTTCTGAGGGAACATTTTGTCTTTGCATGGTTCATTGAAACCAAGCACTTCAGCAGTTTTCAATCTTTTCGGAAAGTGCTCTTTTCTCATCACTACCACAAACTGAAAGATCTTGAAAGCCATCTCAGAGGACACTCAGGAATCGTTTTAAATATCGGAAACTGAAGAAGAAGTTGGTATTTTTTTAACAATCCTTGTGGTGGATTCCTATTTGATGATTTTCCTGATAACTGCTTCCCTCCAAAGGGTTGCTGATTGTCATCCTCATCCCTTTCAGTTTTTATTCTCCCAATATAATAATTATGTATGTTCATACCTTCCTCAGGTGTTCGGAGATTGGCCTCACAGTTTGATCTGTCTATTACTTGATGAAGAAGTGGGAGATGTGTGATGTTCTCTAGTTTCCTAGTTGAGCACGTTCTAGAGATGCACACGCAGACTAGTAGGTATTTATATCTTGCCAATGGTTTGCTATTGCCCCATAGGGTTTCAAATGAACCATCGCAGGATTAAAGGGTTTCAGCCCAAGTCTTGCCGGCCAGTTTTCTATGCGTCATCAGAATCACTGCAGCTTCAGTCAGCAGTGATCTTAACAAGAAAAGAAGTGCATTTTCAGTTAATCAGCTTCCATATCTCCATTCAGCAGGAGGGATTTCTTTTTTCGAGTGAATGTGATTACGGTGACCTTGGTGGGATCAATAAACGATAATAACCCTCTGCTCTTAGGAGAGAAAAACCCCTTCTTCAGAAATTTCAACAAGTGGACCACCATGCCCGTTTCATTTCCATTTTGCAGCCCTGAATATTCTACGGAAACTGTGATTAACAGTTACTCCCTTGGTTACTCCAATAATTGACGTCACTTTCACAATGAACTCTCTACATAAATGTTTTCGCATGAAGTTCATTAGAACCCAGATAACACATCTGAGAGTTATCTGGCTCTATAACCGCTTCATATTTGTGAAAAGAGCCGTCCAACTTGTACAGGAACCCGGGAGTTCCCCTAATGATATTCATAGCTGAACACGGACGATTTGAATTAAGCGTAGTACGCACGCGAGTCTCCACTCTTTCAGAACTGATTTGCATAGGTGTGAACTGTTTTATCAGAAAACCTGATACATACATTTTCATTTCACGATGATAAATTTACAAAAGGCGACGTGAGGGATTATCTGAATGTGTGTGGGGCAAAAACTTCACTTCCCATATTCAGATTATCTTTTGCCATATTAAAGGGGGAAATTGTTATGGCAGCTGTAATTAATGTTCTGGCGTAGTCGAACCTTGTAATTTGTATATCTGGTTCCTGGAGAAGTTCATATGATAAATTGATGGTAAGCGGCGGAATGACTAACGTAGCCATTTTGCTTCGTATTATCGACGAATAGAATGATAGGAACAATAGACTTGCTCAGCTTCATCGAAAACGGATGAATAATAAGTGGGTGCAAATGTACACGTAAGAAGATACATCAACATGTAGGTTGGGCTGAATCATGAATACACGAGTTTTGATCTCCAAATTGATTTTTGCAGGCAAAGGTGGAAGGAAATTTAGTTTTTCAAATTGATATACGAGGATGTATTGATATCTAGTTAGCCTAGACCAGTTCCATGCATAAACAAAATATTGCGATACCATATCAACGAACAACTAAAAGCTTATTAGAAGTGTCAGTCTAGAGTTCGACGTCAAAAAAGTAAACAAGAGTAAAGCAATAAATTTAAAAAAAAGATGTCCACCGAAATCGTGAAAATCGAAAAATTGGAGTATCGAGCCATCATCAAGTACCTGTATTTAAAAGGGTTAAGAGGTAAGCAGATTTACGAAGATATGCTTAATACCCTTAGGGATCAATGTCTTTCGTATGCGACCGTGAACAATTGGACTGCAAGCTTCAAAAGAGGTAACTTTTCCATTGAAGATGATGACCGATCGGGAAGGCCAGTTTCTGTGTCAGTCCCCGAAAATATCGATGCACTGATGCAGTTCATGACATGATTTTATCAGACCGTCGAATTGGGCTTAAACGGATATCTGATACACTGAAGATTTCATATGAACACGCGCTCATCATAAAATTCACGTCAGTTTGGACATGAGAAAAATTTCTGCCAAATGGATCCCCAAATGTTTGATCTGTGCTCGATTTGAAAACAATGTAGACTTCTTTAACCAAATTGTTACTATGGATGAGACCTCGGTACATTTCTACGATCCAGAAACAAAGCAACAATCGATGGAATGGCGACACTCTGGTTCTCCAAGACCTAAGAAGTTTAGTGTCCAAAAATCTGCTGGAAAAGTTATTGCTTCAGTTTTTTGGGATTGCCATGGAGTAATCATGATTGATTTTTTGGATAAGGGTGGAACATTAACTGGAGATTACTATTCGGCATCACTGACCACTCTACGGAAAAAAATTGAAGAGAAAAGACGCGGATAGCTAAACAAAGGTATTCTGTTTTTACAGGACAACGCCTCAGTACACAAATCTCATGTTGTCGTGCAAAAAATTCGTGATTTAGGGTAAGAATGACTAGAACACCCCCCTTATTCACCAGATTTTGCTCCGCCTGACTATCATCTCTTTCCTCAACTGAAAAAAAGTTTATAAGGTCGTAAATTTTCTTCCAACGAGGAGGTAATAAAAGCTCTGGAGGACTGGTTTGCACAGCAAGAAGAAACATTTTTCAAGGTCTAGAGACGTTGCAGGTTCGCTGTAATAAATATATTCAATTAGGAGGAGAATATGTTGAGTAATAAAATATTATGACATTGAAATTTTGTTTGGTTCTATAGTAGGCTAAGAATTTTTCAATATATCCTCGTAGATTTATATATCAACACTAAAATGTGGAATTGACCTTTGGGTCTGTTTTTTCTCGATTTTAATCATGTTGTTTAGAGTGATATCTTGATTCTCATTAACGCCTACTGCTTCCACCAAGCCATCATATTCGAACTCTGAAGTGTACTAAGGTGTTAATTGGAGCCACTAACGAGAAAAACAGCCATAAATTTCCCACGTTCACGATTTCCATTCAGATATCCCCATTGAACACAAGTTAAACGTTTTACATCCAGCTCAAAATTTCACGCATGTTAACCGACGAAAAGGCGTAAAGCGCAAACCATTGTATAACGTCAGTGCGCTAGAAGCCTGACGAGATTTTGGGACAATATAATGAATTGATTAATTTGTGAGGGCGAACGAGCTTTATGGAAATTATGCGACAATCTTTTAACTGATCAAATTTTCAGCGTTGTGATGAATTATGCGAGTTTTTGATGTAGCGTGGATATAGTCGGATGATGTGGTAATTTGATGGAGTGTTAATTACCGAGTTGCGGAAATTACAACCGACATATCAGATTGAAATTTATGTCATACTCGATTCTGGATCTGGCAATTCCGATTCCTGACTGAACTTTTTAGGGTGGAAACACATGGAAAGCCGTTTCCCTGCCAGCGCAGATGGAAGTCGTTAAGCCTAAAAACTAATTCATATTTTGAATAGACACGGAGCCGTCATTCTGAAGCTTGCAAGTGTAGTTTTATACATTCTGGAGATCTTCTCGGCTATAGAAGATGTAGATCTTATGCGGTGGCAGCTGGAAATTTCTCTGGAGACAGGAGGCTTTTCTTTGATAGCACTGGAACCTTCTTGATCACATGCGCTGAATTCTTCTTTGCTCTGGATGCTGTAGATTGTCAATAACCCTGATTGTTCTTGATTCGATTTGACGATGAGTGTTAAATATTTGAATAATTTTAAAGAAGTGTTGCATTCAGTTTGGAAGCATTTATTAGAATGTTCTTTGTACAAGGAATTAATTCAATATGAAATATAACATATGTAGCGTACGTCGATAATACGATAACATAGGTAGATAAATAAGTATCACATATTCAGGATGCATATAACCATACATATAAGATAATCAGGATGAGTATGACGATATAACATCTCTTCCCTTGAAAATTTTAATATTACTAACAATAAATTGCCCTTAGTATAATGTACATTTGAAATTTTCAATTTCCAAATCTTTCAATGGTTTTAACTGTTCGTTTTCCTTTCCTTAAAGCAATCGGAAGGCTAACACGTTTATTTCTGTTATTTTCACTCATAACATTTTCAGAATCAGTAACTGTTACATTATCTTCATTATTATTTTCTATTCGATCTGTTGTAAGTGGAATTGACATATCATAAAAATCAGGTTTCAATTGATCTATATGCTTTTTCACAGTAGTATTTTTAGCTACGATAAATACCCAATAAACAACTTTACCAATTTTCTTTTTTATAATTCCTTTTTCCCAAAATTCTTTATTATCTTTATATGTTTTCACCATCACTCGCTCATTTATATCAAATGTTACATTTCTATTTCCTGAAAAATATTTCTTTTGTATTTGCTGATTTGTGTGAACTTTTTCAATTACATCAGTTCTAGGTAACAATAAACTGAAACGATTATTAACTTTATGACGAAAAATCAACTCTGAAGGAGTTACACCTGTGGCAGAATGAATGGAATTTCTATAATCAAACAAAAATCGTGATAGAGCTAAAGAAATATCATTGTTGTTGTTAGTCATTATTTTATTGAGTGCAGATTTTATAATTTTCACTGATGATTCAGCCTGACCATTGGAACTTTGATGATATGCAGGTGAATCAATGAATTTTATATTGTTAGTGCACAAGAATTTTTGAAATTTCTCAGATTCAAATTGACGTCCTTGATCACTCACAATCAATTTCGGCAATCCAAATCGAGCAAAGGTAAATCTTAAGGATTTGATAACATTTTCTGCGCTCATATTAGTCATTGGAAATACTTCAGTCCATTTCGAATGAGCGTCAACCAAAATTAAAAAATAATTGTTTTTGAAAGGACCTAAAAAATCTAAATGTAGTCGATCCCAAGCTTTATCTGGGTATGGCCATGAATGTAATTCAGATTTATTCGGACTTCGACTGTGCAGTTTACATATTTCACAAGACTTAATTTTCTTTTCTATATCTGAGTCAATGTTTGGCCACCAAAAGTAAGATCTTGCTATTCCTTTTGATTTAGCAATACCGAGATGTGTTGAATGAAGTTGATTCAATAAAACTTCTCGCAATTGTAAAGGTATCACAATTCGGTTATTCCAGAGTAGACATTCAGATTCTATAGAAAAATCAAATCTTTTATTCAAATACGGAGTGAAAATTTTATTTCTGTAAGTTCTAGAAGGCCATTTATTATTGTTGACAAATTTAATAATCTGATTCAAAATCTTATCATGTTTCATGGCATTTCTGATATCTGCAAATTTGGTGTGAAATTCTGTATTATTATCGAAAAAATTTACATAATCAAAATCAACATCGATATTAGAATCAAAACTTTCATTTAATGGTATACGTGAGAGACAATCTGCTAAGTTGTCTTCAGATTTTATATACTCTATGGTATAATCATAATTAGATAAAATAGATGCCCATCTTCTCACTCTATTAGCAGCATATTGTGGTAATCCCTTATTTTGACTAAAAATGTGTACTAAAGGTTTGTGATCGGTGACTAGAGTAAATTTATTGCCATTTAAATACTGATTATATTTCTGTAAGCCAAATATTATACTCAAACCTTCTTTTTCGAATTGAGAATATTTTTTTTCTGCATCTGTTAACAATCGAGATGAATAAGCTAAAGGTTTTTCACTATTATCTGGAAAAGTGTGGCTTAAAATAGCGCCAATGCCATAGTCTGATGCATCAACTGTCAACTTTAGAGGTAGTTGAGGATTGTAAGGAACAAGTATTTTGTCAGAACTAAGTAAATTTTTAACTTGTTGGAAAGCATTTTGACAGTTTGTGCTCCATTTCCAACCACTACCTTTTTTTAATAATGAATATAAAGGTCGAAGTATTATAGAGATATTCTTAATAAATCTGCAATAGTAATTAACAAGTCCTAAAAATGATTTTAATTGAACTACATTTACTGGTGTTGCAGCATTTTTAATCGCTTCAATTTTATTTGGACATGGATGTATGCCATCTTTGTCAATAATATGCCCTAAGTATTCTATGGAAGGCTGAAAAAATTTACATTTTTCCTCGGAAACTTTAAGACCCGAACTTTCCAGTATTCGCAATACCTTTCTAAGTCGCTCACAATGCTCTGTTCTATCTTTACCAGTTATAGCAACATCATCTTGTAAGACTACTACACCCTCAAGTCCTATCAAAAGTGATTCTATCATCTTCTGAAAAATTTTAGGAGCAGGAGTGCAACCAAATGGTAACCTCAGAAATTTATATAAACCTTTATGTGTAGAAATAACGGTTAAATTTGTAGAATCATCGTCTAGAAGAATTTGCCAGTAAGCATTTGAGAGATCTATTTTTGAGAATTCTTTTCCAGTTCCTAATTTATCAAATAATTCTCTAGCAACAGGTAATGGATATTCATCCTTCACTAAATGAGGATTTATAGTAATTTTGAAGTTACCGCAAATTCTAATTTTACCATTCTTTTTCATAACTGGAATGATTGGGGTAGCCCAATCAGAAAAATCTACAGGTGTTATGACACCTAAAGAAACAAGACGATCAAGCTCTTCCTCAATCTTAATTCTTAATGCGTAAGGTACAGACCAAGCTCGCATAAATTTTGGTTGAACTGATTCTGGAGTTTTCAGTAATAGTTTAGCTTTTGCTTTATTGAACGTTCCAAGACCTTCTTCGAAAAGCTTTGGGAATTCCCTATACAAGTTAATTTCAATATTATTGATATTTATAATTTCAGTATTTATCTTGATATTGAATTTTGAAACAAAATCTCTGCCTAAGATTGGGGGACCTCCATTTTCTATAACATAAATATTCATTTTATCGCTCCTATTATTATAAAAAACTTCCGATTCAAAATAACCGAAAGGAGTTACTGTCATTCCATTGTAAACATGTAATGTTAAGGTAGAAGTTTTTAAATCAAAATTTTGAAAATATTTTTCATAAAAAAATTTAGATACAGCTGTTATACTGGAACCAGTATCAAGTTGAAATGCAAACTGTTCACCTTTTATAATTAAATTTACCATTATGGGTTTAAATTCAATTTTAGTATCTAAAGAATATAAAGTGTTGAATTCTTCTTCCAAAAAATTATGTGAATTTTCACTCTTACGATTTTGTGAGTTGTAATTTCGGCAAACTGGAGCCATATGACCTTTTTTCTTGCAGATGTGGCATGAATTCTCCTTGAATCTGCATTCCGAGGTTAGGTGATTCTTCCTACCACATACCTTACATGCTGTGGGAAATGTCCTAGACTTCTTCGTTGACTTGGTGGCTGATGATTTATGAGATGAGGCACTTGATGACGTAGTCCTATCAGCTGATGAGTACTTGCGCATTTGATACACCTCATTCTTACATGCAAATGGCGGAATCGGCTCTCCATGTTTGACGGATGATGCTTGTTTTATGAGTGCTATTCTCACAGCATCCTCAAATGAAATATTGTTGGATTCTTCAAATAATCGATCCCTTATTGATCCTTTTTCCAAACCCATTATGAATCGATCTCTGAGAACCACTTGTAGCTCTTCACCAAACTCACAATGAACTGCAAGGCTTCTGACACGTGCGGCCCATTCTTGCAAATTTTCAGAAGTTTGCTTGTAAGAATTATAGAATTTACTCCTTTCTGCGAATATGCACTTCTGAGATCCAAAATGTCTATTAAATATGTCGATTAGCTCTTTGAACCTTTGTGACTCCGGTGTCTTCGGCATGCACAAATTGAACAAAAGACGATAGGAATCTTCTGATAAAATATTCAGGAACACTGACCTTTTTCTTTCTTCATTTGTGATGGAATTTGCCTCGAAGAAATTAGTCAATCTTGGTTTGAATATGGACCAATCGTTTTGATGTATGTCGAACTCTCGGAGATGTCCAATCAACGTATTCTGCGTTGAACCACTGCTTGATTCCATGTTATTCTGCTTTGAACCAGTACTAGATTCCATGTTCACTACCGTTGAATATTTCGTTGCGATTTTTTTTATCTCGTCGCCAATTGTTAAATATTTGAATAATTTTAAAGAAGTGTTGCATTCAGTTTGGAAGCATTTATTAGAATGTTCTTTGTACAAGGAATTAATTCAATATGAAATATAACATATGTAGCGTACGTCGATAATACGATAACATAGGTAGATAAATAAGTATCACATATTCAGGATGCATATAACCATACATATAAGATAATCAGGATGAGTATGACGATATAACAATGAGATTGATTATTCGATACAGCATATTGCTTTTATGGATCGTCCTTGATGTGGGTGAAAACTTTTTGGCTCTGCGAGCAGGAGATTTTCTTCAGTGTAACTGGAATTTTTTTTCCCTAGAAGCTGGAAATCAGGTAATAAGATTTTTGTCTCTGGAATCTGAAGACTTCTTAGCTGGTTCTAGATTCTTCTTGGTTCTGAAAAATGGAGATTTTCTTGTCTGGTCAGAAAGCTGGAGATATTTTTCAGGGTTCGATATTGTATATTGCTTTCACGGTCGCTGTATGTAATCGGAAAAGTAAATGCGGTATCTGCTGTGGATGAAAACTTTTTGCCTCTGGGAGCTTCAGATCTTTTTCGCTGGTACGGGATTTTTTTGGCTCTGGAAGGTGAAGATCTTTGCTGGAGCGATATTTTCCTGGTTCGAGAATCTGAATACGTATTTGTTGACGCTAAATTCTTCTTGGTCCTGACAGCTGGACATTGTCTTCAGTAGCACAGAATGCTGGAGATATTTTCCACTGCCATTGGATTTGTCTTTGCTCGCTGGTGCTGAAACCTTTTTGGCTCTGAAAGCTTAAGATCATCCTCACTGTCGCTAAAATATTCTTCACTCTGAAAGCTAGAGCTTTTTGCCGGCGCTTGATTTCCTTGATTGGATGAATCCTATCAAATATCATTTAACTTCCTACGATGTCCTATGGAGACCCAACTGGCATCAATTAGTTTATGACTCACACGTGAAGTTTATCTCATTGTTAGAGTAAAAAGTGCGTTATTGTTGTTGTATTGTTTCTTATTAGGCTGGACCATAATAGTGTGGTTAATTGATCAAACTTTGGTAGATTGATATTCAGTAAAATTATAAGTTGACCATAATAAAAATAAACGGAACCTATAATATGAAAACCCAAACTCTCATGTTGAATGTAACTTTTCATCGATGGTGGGTTACCTACACTTTAAATATGTGATAAGATGGTATGAAATTACATTTCACTTTTTTGTTTCAGAAAATCCGAAATTCACAGCTCCTATAACAAATGTGACAGTACCAGTAGGAAGAGAAGCAATTCTTACATGTCTAGTAGAGGATCTAGGACAATATAAGGTGGGTCAAAAATTTTATTCAATCAGATTCATGTTTTGATAAATGATTAGACTCATTATTGGTCCAATGGTGAATGATTACTTTCAAACCTATCGATTAAGCGGTGTAGATATACAGGGTGAGTCTTTGACTTGTACATATATTTTGACTGTAGATTCCTCTCATCAAACGAAACACTTTTTTTCTTTACCATTTTTCAAAATTCGGTTTGGTTTGGGAGATACAGGGTGTCGAAAATCCATGAAAAAAACACTTTTCTGTTTATATCATCGGAACCGTTATTTCGAATGAACTGAATTTTGGTTGAGTTTTTATTCTATTCATGGTGCATATTCCTCAATCAAAACCTATTCAATATCTTCACTAGTATAAAAGTTACATGGTAGTCGACTCATCAATACACGCTAAAACACCATAAAACCACTTAAAAAAGATAAACGGTTCATATTTTCGAAAGAATCAGTCATTTAAGAAACTAAAAGTATTCCTATTTTTTCAATAAAACGCGTCGTTTTCGAGTTATTTCCAATTTTACCCGGAAAAATTTGACGAAAAAATCATTAATTTCAAGAATAATCTGAATGCGTCTCTGAATTAAATATCATCGAAAATTATTCCATCTCTGGTCTTTAAACGAGTTTACAATGTTGTCACAATATTTATCAACTTTGTCGAGATATTTTTTAATAATAAAATCCCCCAAATGTGGGAGAGAAAATTGAACACCAAGGAGGATTCAACACGCACAGTTTTTATTGAAAATTCATATTTACCGGTCCATATTGAAGTTAAATTTCGATGAAATACAAAATTCGGATATGAATGATGAATCTCAACACAAACTACTTATTAAATTGAAATTAATGAAACGATACCTGATATGTTTAGAATCTAAACAACGTCCTCTTGGAATTTTATAAACTCCACACGGTTGAAATTATATTAATTCACTTCACGTAATAATCACATCAGCACAATAATCCACTGAATGTATTCAGAACTCGACATAATGTTCACACTGTTTACAGTTTGTTCAGAGACTCTGGTTTGTTATGGTTTAACGTTGGCCTCCAGAGTCCAGAGCTCCAGATTACCAATATTTCGGTTTTCGCTCTACGCATGCGTGGTAAAATTTGGCGGCAAAGTCGATTTATGATGGAAACGGCAGAATTCATAGATATTCATACCACGGTACACAAATGTATCGTTGTTTATACTATGTTCCGTAAAAAATTCTCAACCTCAATGAAAATATCAGCAAGCTGACAACATCTTCTTGTCAATCTTGTCATTTCTGTGCGAAAATTCACAGAATCGAAACAAATTAGATTAGGTTAGGTTGTTTAATAATAAATCTGAATGAAAGTCTTTCTTCATGATATTGTTTGAGAATTTCGAGGAAAATATGAACAAGTTATTAGTGTTTACAAACTAATCTGCAGAAAAATCGAAGAAGGAACTTATTTTGTTGGAATAAACGTGGCTCTTTAGTTGCAGATATAATCCGATGAAACTAACTGTTTTTGTTGAAATTATCGTGTTTGCAACATGTTTATTCCAATAAGGTTAGTACTTGACTGATTGAGTATTCCCTAAATTGGGCCTAAATGTATAAACTCAATTTCTATCGAGAAATATGAACTTTGAATCAATTCCACAGTATCATTTCAGGGACGTATTTAGCCCAATGTTTTTTTTTCAAATGGCTATATCTTTTTAACAGAGCCGAATTCGGAAAAATGGAAAATGAAAAAAAAGGTTTCTTTTGGGCTTAAAGAATCTTCAGTTAAAATATATCTACAAGTCAAAGACTCACCCTGTATAATAACTGTAATGTTACAATATCAAACCTAGAACAGGCTTACGGCCGGTATTTTAAAAGCAGAACCGACCCGTTGAACCGTGCGTCAACTACCAGATTCCGTATTATTAGTTGGGAATTTGGTTGTTGACGCAACGGTTGAACCGTCGCCGTCGGTTCTCCTATAAAATACCGGCCCTTATTTATTTATTTATTTATTACATAATTGATTTGAGTTGAGTACAAGCCTTTGAACTCAAGGGTACATTAATAATAGATCACATACACGTACACAAACAGGTGCGGATAACTAGAAAAATGCAAGCGAAATCAGATACAGAATTGAAAAATCACATACAAAAAAAGAAAAAAAGTGATACAACACCACACGGCGACTCCCGCGGGGTGTTCTATCGTAGACCTTGACATTATAGTGGACGATACACATGTGTATCGTGAACAAAATGAAAGTTGTATTCATAACCATATGGTTGACAAGAGAATTGGTGAATTACCTGACAATGTTTGATTTTAGCTCTTGGATTATAAAAGACGAACACGTGCAAAGGGCGTTTCGCCTTCTAGCAGTATTTTCATAAATAAAACAGAAAGTACTGAAGAACATAAGCAATTGAAGAAGGTTGAGACTCGAAAAGACTTAAATTTTTCATTCAGAAGCACCGATAATTTAGTTGCTTCGTTTGAAAACAATAAATGATTAACAACTCCTCATGAGAACCTCAAGAAAACAATTTGGGTATACTTGTAAAGTTCCGAATCATTTGTACACGTTATTTTGTTATTCCAGTTGTATATGTTAGTGAAAATAGATTATCGACGCTGAGCACGACATCGAAGTTGAAAATAATGAGAATTATGAGCTAATATTTCTGTATAATATACCGAATGTGATATTGGTTTTTGCTTTATTCGCTGACGTTTCGAAACAACACGTGGTAAATCATGCATGAAGTCCACGTATAGATGGACATACAAATTGATGAATGTCGAGGAAATAGCTTTCTGAACTGTTGCCTGGAAGATCAATTTGATAAATCTTTCTAAGCATGACAATTCATCAGTTATACGATGTCTGATTCATTATTCACTCTTTACATATGTTTGATGGGGACTCAAGACCATTAAAAATGTAATTTGATGAAAATTAGTCTCTTTCAGGGCTTCGTCAATATTTTATTCGCTTTTTGATTTTTTTGATCCATAAGAAATGAATTAACCCAAATAGACCTGAAATTTTTTGTTGTGAATTTCAATAATGAATGTCATAGATTATTGCTTAAATGAAGACTTTTTATATTCAAAATTTTATTGTGTACTTATTTTTCACAAAAAACTGAAATTTGTGGTGTTCCTTTAAAGGAACGGTAGGTTTTTGAGGAACTAAATTTCATTGTGTGAAAAATAAACATTAACTATGGAATATAATGTATGGTAATTATAAAAGCACTCTTTTGGATATAAGGCTATTTTACATTTCATGCATATGAAATATGAGTTTTTATTGCACACAACACAACGTGTTTTTTATTCTGGTGAACTGATCAAGTGGTCTAATCTATCATATTGCTTTGATGGTCTCGTTTTTGTTGTGTTTCTTTGCAATCCGGATGCAATCACAGGCGGATACAAGGAGGGCATGGGGGCCATGGCTTATATTTTCAATAAAAAAATTTCATTTCAAGTCCTGTGGTGGGTTTCACAAAGTGTAATCACCGGTGATCGGAGGTTGATCTAGAATCAACTCGATTTGACAGTTGAATAATTAGAGAATCCATCCGTGGATCTCCGATCACCGGTGATCACGCTTTGAAAAAACTCACCGTTAAACTCCTATAATGTTGGTAGAAAATTCATGGCCCCCTTGAAAAATTCATGCCCCCCCCCCCTGAAAAACTGTCTGGATCCGATAGTGGTTGCAATGCTTCTTCTAAATCTAAATGATAGATAATTCACTTGACTACCATTTGTGCGATTCAGCTGCCATTCGCTTTGAACGGCCATGTCCAAGCAGTGTGCAAAAAGTGGAAAATACCATTTTTTGCCCCTTATCGAAATACGATTCAAAGCCATATTGTGATCGAATCTGTCGATACCTCCCATATTTTCATTATAATGTTGAATGAGTTTTGGTTGGTCAATATGAATATATGTTTTTCCTTTACGTGAATATCTTATCACTTTGATACGGGTACGAAATTTGAAGCTGCACAAGCAAGAGAATGATGCGGTCAGGTGGTTCTGGTATTTACGTATTTTCTAGGATATAGTAACTCATAATCCTACCGTTCCTTTAAAAGAACGGCCTCATTTACGTGGCAAAAGTCAGGATTTGAAATTATGTAGAAAGAGAATTCTACCCTAACATTATGTATTGGAGTATAAACATAATAATTTTATTCGACAACGCGATGAAATATATACATTTAAAAAAAATTCATACCTGGACATAATGAGGTATTGGAACGACTAATATATTTCCGAATATAATTTGGCTTCACAGTCAATCTAATGACTGAAGAACTTTGTGAGTTATATCCAGTGTTGAAAACTGAGTTATTTGAAGTGATAACATTGAATCCATCTGTGTTTTTTCGTTATGAGCACGAACAGAAAACTTTCAGATACGTGTTCCTTATACGGAACGGTAGGTTCATTTGGGTTAAGTCTCTGAAATCGTACAATTTTTTTCTTGTCCATTAGATCGAATTGGATCTGAGTCAAGATATGTCAAACCGAGTGTGAAACTAAAAGTTCTGCATGTTCTTGGCATTGTTTGGTATTGACCGTAAAGAATCAACAGTTTCATTTGAACTTCATTTGAATAATATCTAGAGTCAGGCATTCAGAATGAAATCGTATCATAATTGCATCATTCGTCTGCCATTTTGAAGCCTCTATTATGAGTTAATAGATTCTGACAAACTTATGATGACCTTCATTGGAAATCATATTATTACTAGCTGCTCCGGCGAACTTTGTTCCGCCTAAATGATACTTACGGTGGATTTCACAAATCGTAATCACCGGTGATCGGTGATCAACGGCATGTTTCTCTGATTTCTGAACTGTCAAATGTTTCCATGGATATGACCTGTCACACAGAACAGATACACAAAAATAATATGTCAATTATGTCAATTTTGGATTCAGTTATTTCCGCAAATATATTTCTTACCCAAACAGAAATTCAAAAATTATGAGAAGAGATGAGAATGGACATCTCACGATTGAGACTGATCGCCAAAATCCGATTTACTTGACATTTCGTTGAAAATTCACTGTGATATTCACTCGCTTCTGGATCTGATAATAGCCTTTCATAGTACTATAAGTCCTATGCAAATTACATAGTAATTGATGTCATCTGTTCTTTTTTGGACCATTTGAAACCACGACGACTGAAATGCTCGAAAAAAGGACGGATGACATCAATCGATGGCTGCGAAAGCCTCAACAAATTCATTGTTATTTTGAATGAAAAGAACTATAAAAATAACTAATAATATCAATCATAATGTGTGAATAGCAACACCTGAAGTGTTAAGAACGAAACTTTTTTCATATCTCAACAAAATCTAATCATTTCAGACATCTGTACTCCTACGCTAAGACATTTTGGTTTTGGCCAACAGCGCAGAGTTGTAGGCAACTCAAATTACACACTATTACAGTGACTATAGTGGGAATATAGTCCCTGTACACACACACACTATTTGTTTACATCGCCATCTAACGGGGAGAATATCAAATAAAGTACCTACGAATAAGCGGTAGCGTAACTTACAGTGATTATGTTACCATGTCACTGTAGCGTAACTGTAACTTTAGCGACATCTAGTGGCATTTCCTTCAAACAAAATTAACATCGATTTTTTTCAAAGTATTATTGTATTTTATAATAACCAGACCGTAGACGAATGCATATATGAAGTATCATAACAAACAGTTCATCCGATCTCGAGTTATAAATGGTGTTACCAACATCTTTCTTTTATATACAAATATAGATATCAATTTTTTTTGAGAGGTATAGAACTTTAAGTTGGCAACACGATTTCAACTGGCGGTCATTTGGTGTCATGATGGCCTTCGATCAAACTCATAATCTCTGTCCTCAAACACTTCTACCCATTTTCATGGAATCGGTTTATCTTTCAGATATTCTGTCACTTCGCTACATAACTTGGGTAATGACAATCCTATAGGTGGTACTGTATCTCAGTACTCCTCTGATCAACAGGTCTGTGTGTTCTCTATGGCAATCTAAGAGCGTAACTTTAAGTCGAAATGGCTGGGCTTAATTAGAGATCTTATCCACGTCGTTCGAAAACCTTTTTAAGTGATGAATTCGGATAGAATGAGGCACACAAAGCGGCTTCGCTGGAAGCAGAGAAGAAGCGAAGCGTAAATGCACAACCTATAAAGACAAACTTCGAATTGAATACCGCCAATAAATTCCCCCGAATTTCCTGTTCTAATCTGCGATTGATTATTGAAGCTCTCTGATTCCCTCTGAAGAAACCGCAGTACGGCTGTGTCTGCATTCGAATATAGCCAACCTTTAATACTATCTAATAAGCTCGATCCGCGATGAACTGTTTCCTGAACTTGACTTATATTTATTTACCGATTCCTCCCCTCATTCCGTCTTGAAGTTTCCGTATTTCCTGTTGATGACGCCGATCGGCTGCTACAGAAGTTTAATTGCTCGGAACCACGCTAATTCATGAACCATTTGATGATAAGATCCTGATCTTGGTAATTAAATTTCACTTCGAATCGGCTGCCGAAAGATCTGTTAGTGAATTAAGTCATTCCCGTTGAAATGTTCCGATCGCTATGAAGTTGTCAGCAGCTATATTATTTTCTCGTTGGGTGGTGGAAATAATTATCTGCTCACTTAATTTAAACGACATCGAAAAAAGAGCTTCGATTTTCATTATGCTCTCTACGACAACCGGATAATCCATAAACATAATTTGCTCTAGTGGGCGGTAACTCAAGCAAAGAGTCCGAAGCGTATCGTTCGATTATGGTGTTATACTTGCCTGCAAACGCTGGCTTCACCTATGTTTCAAAGATAGCATAACAGTTATGATTTAACTGGCATTTAGAGCTCGGAGAATGTACTGAAGCTGCTGTCCCGAAAGTCATGATAAACTGAAAAATCTGTCGACATATTATACATCGTCCACTTTCATTCTGTCAATTTTCGAGTATGAAATTCTAATTTTTAATCTTCCAAGAACGATCTGTCAAAAAAGCTTATAACCATATAATAGATAAAGACAAATTATCAGGTAACTGGATATATTTGTAAGAATACTAACAAACAATTGCCGACGTTTCGGGAACTACTTGTCCCTTTTTCGAGGCTAAAATATAAAATAATACATCAAAAAACCTAATGATAATGTATGTTAGGTCATACACACCTGCTTCGTGTATATTCTCAAATATTTTGTGTTGAGAAGAGAAAATTCGACTGACAATCTAGGAATCATGCGATTAACAAAAACGTGTTCGAGTGTAGCTTAACCTAAAAGATGCTTCTTGTGACCACAGAAAAGTTCAATCACTTATTCAGTTCTTCTCATTTTTGTTGGGTATTAACTATTTTTTTTTTATGATCAAGACAGAACCGTCAAAAACATCATTCATGTTTTCACATATAGTCATATACAGGAAAACCATCTTCTTATAATAGATGCATAGAAAACCTGGTGTTACGACTCCTACCTAAAAATCCGGACCAAAAATTATAGATCAAAAACGACTGTCTAGAATGTAGTACCGGCCCTAATTCGGGAATAATCCGCTATATTTCGTGGTCGTGGCGCTACTGCGGCAATGGAACATGGCGCGTCCCCTTTCGGGAGAAATAAAAAGTAGGGCCTTAGAGGCTATTATGATTTGAGAAGCCGTGAAGCAGATATCCACACAGACAGCACACCTATAGTAATTTTTTTTTGAGAAAGTTCAATGTGCGCAAAGAATCCTTACAATTCTTTAATAGTGAAGATTGTTATTGGAACATAAATAGATAACATAGAGATAAAGGAAAGTAATAAAACACTCGATAGCCCATAAATCATAGAAATATTCGAGAAAATTGTTATAATTATCATTTGGATCATTTTCCAATAGGAATATTCATGATACTAATCATTCATTGGTTTTCCACATAATTATCATTAGGATTCAAGTGAACCCGTAATATATCTCATATTTTATTCACAATTCGTACTAGCTTGTCTAGACCAATATTCACCTTGAAGAATAACATTATGGAAAATGATTTATAAATAGAGAAAAATTACATTTTGAATTCATTTCGAATCGACCACTTTGATTTTGATTTGAAAATAAAATAACTTCAGTCAATAAATGAAGTGAAGGGCGAAGGAAATAGGAAATAGGAATGATGACATTATAATGAATCTGTGTTTCGAACTGAAGAAAAGGAAAAATAATGTTTATATTTTATAGAGTATGTGGTAATCTTACAAGAACGATTCACGTATTGTGATAAAGCTGTCTAAGACTCTATTTGGAAACTGGAAAATGAAAAAAGATTTCCTGGACCTCAAAAATTTTATGTTACAAAAAGTATCATGTATCGAATTATCGAATGATGAGGAAGAAAATCTTTATTTTTTCAGGTGGCCTGGTTGAGAGTTGATACTCAAACTATTTTGACAATACATAGTCATGTGATAACGAAAAACCAAAGGATAGGAATTACACATAGTGAGCACAAGACGTGGTATCTTCACATCAAAGAAGTGAAAGAATCTGACAGAGGATGGTACATGTGTCAAATTAACACCGACCCCATGAAGAGTCAAGTTGGGTACCTAGACATAGTTGGTGAGTACATATTCGAATTAATTAGGTTTTCAGCAATTTTTGGGAAATCACATTGCTTTCGTTTGAACATAAACGTGAAGTTTTGTGCATTTTCACTTCTTCTGAATATTTTTATTTCATTCTGGAACAAACATCAATGAAAGGTGACTTTTTCCTATGAAAATATCATATAATTTCTTTTTCTCAAACATGGTTGAAAAAGTCCTTAGGTTGGCAAGCTGCCTAATTAACAAGCCATGAATGTAACAATAAGGAATATTTAAGACTTGATGTGTTGACAATTCAAATGAAATAATAAATGTTGTGAGATTAAATAATTTGAATTGTGAAAGATCCACCCAGTGTAACTCCCTTATGTAATCGGGATGTTAAGGTGGGCGTTCAATGTAGTGTGTTTTTATTTCATGTTGCATTTGAAAATGGTTTCACTTCGACAACTGAAATTTTGTGGGTAAACTCAGAAAAGATTGGAATTCTTGATGAAATAATTCTAATCGATTTCATTCCGAAAGTTAATTTTTTTTCTTTCAAAAATATAAGAAAATGAGACAGCTCATGCTTCTGTTTTATTTCAACAAAAATCCCATGAAAATAGTTCAACATTCGATTAAAAATGAATCTACTGATAATTTCGTTCAGAAAATCAACTTGAAATACGGAATTGGCAGAGAATGGCCAAATTCAAATTTTGGCGGGAAAAAATTACTGCATGTTCTATGGAGATATATTCCATAAAATGGACGGTAGCGCCTCTATCGGATGAGCTTTCCTACTCGCTTTAAACGCCGACCTTAAGTGGATTTTCATTTGGAATTATATACTTCAGACCAGTGGCTGCTCCTGACAGTTTAAGGTGGCGAGGCACATCAGAGAAAAAAAGATTCCCTGCCGTGGCGTTGCCGAGAAAAGGCCTGTTGCAAAACTGATGATTAGAATAATTCTTCATCGCTACCATACTCAAGGTCATCTATTTCGAGAAATATTCACTCCTAGCGATGAAGAATTATCTTACTCGAAAAATAAACATTTTAAAGGATGTGTATAAAAAGTAATTTGAAGCCATTTGAAAAAAATTTGCATCCTTATTGAAATTCTTCAATTTTTGGACCTTGTTAAGAACATCCTCTACAAGCAAATCGCTTTCCATCATATCATCAGATTTGAAACACCCAGTCGGCCATTTCAGAACTTTGAGAATATTCAGGGTATCGTTTATATCACACTGATAATGAAGTAAAATCTTCCACTTGCCCATAATTCTTTCGTGATATGGCGGCAACGCTGGATAAATTAAAAAATGTTGATGCGAATAAATAGAAATACTTGGCACTAACCGATGAAATAATATGAAGGAGTTATCATTAGAACAAACCGACCTAATTCTAATACCGATTCAAACGAACACCCTGTACCATTATTTTAGGGTGATATATCACTGCAAAAGCAAACAATTTCGCAGTATAATTATTCCGTTACTGACGTAAGTAATGAAATTATCTACTTCATTGCACTAATTGGACACTCTGTACCTATATGTACATATACCTATAAATGACTAATTCTAGTAAACTCTCTTTTTTTGTCAGTTGCATAATATTCTCAAGACATTCACTCAAATCTGGAATAGATTGATTGCTTTACTTATTGAACTATTTATGATTTATCCTCATAAGAATTACGTCAAAAACTTTGATGAAAAATTGAAAAAATCACAAGTATATCGAGCGTTTACATTTAACTGGGGAATTTGTGACGTCCCATCGGTCCCGTTGAATCCATTTGCGCCTTCAGCTCTCCGATGGTAATTGAATTGACTGATAAAATTGAAAGACTTTCCGAAAGATATCATATGAACACTGAGACAAACCCAAATCTACACGAAAAACAGTTAAAACTGTTTTTTCAAATCGAACCCAATTTGAAAACTGACCCGAGTTCACGATTAATCTGAATAGTACAGAATTATTACAGTTTGCCCTTCGCGAGGAAATATCAATAATAGAGAGGCTAGCCTCAGACTCAACGTATTATTTGGCGTTTAGGCGTGCGGTTTTCTCGCCTGCTGTCCGTTCCCTATGATGTACAATAACGCGTTAGGAAGGCAGTGTGAGGCCAGCCTCTGCCGTTTACTGGGAGATGGATAACCATAAATTGTGAGACCTGGAGATGCATTTCATTGCTATATAATGAAGGGAAATTACGATATCAATGCATACGGATGAAGGGAATGAAAAAAAATTTTAATTGATTAGATGAATAATTATTAACAATAAGTTATTTATACGTGTAATTTTCGACGTTTATTGGTGAGGCACTGGCTCACCTAGGCCCGCCGTAAACGGGCGTGCAAGGCGTGCCCGGCACAAGGGCGGCACGTCCAGGGGGGCGGCAAATCCAGTGAAATTGAAATTTTTTTTGAAGGGGACAAACAACGTGGTGAGCGGGGGGAAGAAAAAAAAGGGGGGGCGGTTGTCCAACTCCAACTGCTTTAAAATTTTGCCAACTGTCATAGAAACATAGAAATTTTGCCATATGCGATCGAAACTTTGCCAACTGCTTTGAAATTTCTCCAACTCCGTTCAACATTGGGGGCGGCAAGGTCTCCCCATCCCCCTTAGAGAGACTTTTTCTCTGAAGGATCGGGAGGACAGGCGGCCAACATCGATAATTTCCGTATATCCACGGAATTCAGTGAATTCACTGCGTGTTTGATTCAGGTATATTTCCGGGAGGGGCACTGCCGCCCCCCGAAGTTCCACAGAGAATCAAAATATTTCTCCATCATATTAGATTGCACACCAGATGTTAGTCATATAGAACAAATTACTGTTATACTCAGGCATGTTCTTTTAGATAATGAGACAAAAAATGTTACGATATGTAAAATTTCCTTGATTTCTGCCCTATCAACAGCTCCACAGGCGAAGGTCTATTGAATTTTGTTACGGATTTATTTTCGCAATTGAATCTCAACATTCAAAATTTACGAGGCCAAGGTTATGATAACGGTTCAAATATGCGTGGAAAACACAGTGGACTACAAAAAAAAATTTTGGTAGTGAATGATGCAGCAAGTATTACGCACGAAACTGTGAATTTCTTCATATAATTCAAGAAATTTACGTTTTCTTTTCGTCATCTACAAAAAGGTGGTCTGTTATCTGTAAACCTGTTATCTGTAAACATTTACCAAAGTTAAAATTAAAAGCTTTAAGTAATACGCGATGGTCAAGCAGAATCGATGCAGTTAAACCCTTACGTTATCACCTCGAAAAAAATTTTGATGCTTTGCTAGAAATATCTGATAATTCCTCAGAATGGGATTGTACTACTTCCCACAAAGCTCATTCGCTGGCCTTAAACGTACAAAATTATAGATTTATTTGCTCGGTAGTAATTTGGTTTGATATCCTAAATGAAATTAATGCCCTGAGTAAAATGATGCAGAGCCCCACCATGAATACCCAAATTCGCATGAATTTGTTGAAGACGTTGATTGATAAGTTCAAACAATATCGTACGGCTGAACATTTTGAAATTGTGTTAGCAGAATCTTCCAAAGTGGCCCACGAACTGAATGTAGAAACAGATTTTCCACCAATCAATAAAATCAGACCAAGAAGAAAACCAACACAATTTCAATATGAACACAGTGATAAAGTTTTATCCGACCCAAAAACCAAATACCGAGCGGAGTTTTATTTTAGGATACTAGATCAAACAATCAATTCCTTGAAAAATAGATTCGAAGATTTGACAACATTTTGCGACGTGTTTGGGTTTCTTAGCGACAACCTATTCGACTATTCCAATGTTGATTTGATGAAGTATTGTCAAGACTTGAATCTGAAGCTTATAAAAGATGACGCTACTAATGAATCAGATATATCAGATATATATAATTTCAATTGAACACCAAATTTTGGATAGATTGGATATGACTAAGATTATAGAAGATTTCGCAAATATAAAAGCGAGAAGAGTGAAATTCTTTTAGATAAATATTTGAGTGTGTATCTATATGATTTTTCAATTTTATAAATAGAAATAACAATAATATAATATATATATTACAATAATTCTTGCCACTACCCCCCCCCTCCCGAATTGCTCTCTGGATACGCCCCTGATGTAGCGCCCTATTGGGGGCGGCATAACAGTATTTGCACGCGGGCGCTCAGACAGCTAGCGGCGGGCCTGGGCTCACCTGCCTCATAGGACAAGCCGCCACTGCTTTAGACATGGCTGAGCAATTTCCTGATCCTTGCCTTGAAGACAGAAGCTGATAATTTAACTGATCCTATTATGCATTCCCAGATAAACAAGTCAATGTAGTTTCTATCAGTGCTAAATAGCCAAATTACCGCAAATCGCATTAGAACCGTTTTATGGGCCCGTAAAGCATCCTTCATTCAGTTCATTCATTAAGCCCAAACAACATAATCTTCTGGAGGCTCCATAAACCATTCCTGACTTAAGGACCCTATCAGGTAGCGGCACTTCTCCATACCGTTTAATTAGTCTACTAATAGATGGTGCGACCATTCTTGGCGCACCCGGACCTATAAGATAACTCCAGCCACAATTCCACTCCATCCAATAATATGCAAATGTATGTAAAATAGCCATCAAATTACATGAACGGCGGGCAATAATGAAGGCAAAACCTTGTAAACCGTACGCTTAGTCTAGTTGTCATCATATCCGTAGTTTTGACATCATAAAGCTCCGATCACCGGCCAGTGGCGGCTGCTTAATTGATTTATACACCGTATTCCCCCGGTTCCTGACGAAATTCAAAGCGACGTCAGTCGTTGTTTGTCGACGTAATCCCTCGGAGGCATCAGAGTTTTCGTTATCGGAAATGGGCTTAACCCCATTCCAAAATTCTATGCAATTCATCGTTGCCTTGTTGTTATATCTATCTCGAGTATTAATTTCGGTGTTGGCGAGTATAAAGGTTGTACAGAGACCGGTGTAGTTTCGAAGCTTTCTAGAAGTTTTCGTCATCGGCCAGATGAGAGCTTTTATACTAGCTGGCCCGTCGAACTTTGTTCCGCCTAAATGATACTTACGGTGGATTTCACAAATCGTAATCAGTGGTGATCGGAGATCAACGGCTTGGTTCTCTGATTTTTGAACTGTCAAATGTTTCCATGGATATGAGCTATCACACAGAACGGATACGCACAAATAATATGTCATGATATGTCAATCACTGATAATGGTAATTTTGGATTCAGTTATTTCCGCAAATATATTTATTAACCAAACAGCAATTCAAAAATACTTTAAAAATTATGAGAAAAGATGAGAATGGACATCTCACGATTGGAACTCACCGCCAAAATCCGATTTACTTGACATTTCGATAAAAATTCACGTGATATTCACCCGCTTCTGGATCTGTTAATAGCCATTCATGGTACTATAAGCCCTATGTAAATTACACAGTAATTGATGTCATATGTTCTTTTTTCGACCATTTCAAACCACAACGACCGAAATGCTCGAAAAAAGAACAGATGACATCGATCGATGGCCGCGAAAGCCTCAACAAATTCATCGCCATTTAATTGTGATAATGTCAAATATACTACCTTCACGATTACGTTATTTGAAACAAATAAAACCATAAAAATAACTAATGATCATCAGTCATAATGTGTGAATAGCGCCATCTGAAGGGGTAAGAACGAAACTTTTCTTATATCTCAACGGAATCTAATCATTTCAGACATCTGTACTTCTACGCTAAGACATTTTGGTTTTGCCCAACAGCGCAGAGTTGTAGGCAACTCGAATAACACACTATTACAGTGAATATAGAGGGAATATAGTCACTGTACACACTTTTCGTTTATAACGTCATCTAACGCGGAGAATATCAAATGAAGTACAAACGAATAAGCGGTAGCGTAACTGTAACAGTAGTGACATCTAGTGGCCTTACTGAAAAGGAGAAAAAGCATTTCCTGTACAAGTGAAATTTTCATCGATTTTTTCAAAGTTTTATTGTATTATATAATAACCAGACCGTAGACGAATCCTTATATGAAGTTTCAAAACAAACAGTCCATCCGATCTCGAGTTATAAATGGTGTAACCAACATCTTTCTTTTATATATATATAGATAATTCTCTAATACCAGAGCTTCACAAATAGTCATAAAAATGTGTCGGAAAAAGCACTGAAATCTGGACCTTTTGAGCTCTTGTTCATCCACCTTATTGGTAGATTTTCATTTTCCAATTCAAGAGATCATGAGCTGATGATAAAGAGTAATATAGAGACAATATAGAAGCGAAAAATCTCATCTCTCAAAAATTTTTGCGATTGTATATCCATTAATGCACCCCTAAATCTTGTTTCACAAAAAACTTTATTTCACTTTAATATTTTTCAATAAATATTTTTTTTGCATTGCTAAAGGTCATAGTTTTTTGGAAACAAATTATGTTATCAACAGGTAATGCGCCTGTATCGTAGAGACTAGAATTATTTCCACACTAGAATTCCGCCGATCATGGGTATAGATTATTTCACCTGTGATATAGTTGCCAATAATCCAAGTTTATCCGAAAGTGAAATATCCAGCCTTTTTCATACGCGGAGAAACTACTTCGGACAGGAGAGTAGATTTTGTATATTAACGTATGTCGCATAGCTTTTGGCACATAGGACCCCGCACTTTTTCTATGGCAAATGGCGTTCCGTCAAATGTTCTAAAATTTTGGTATAATGTAGTACTCGACCTACTACTCAAAAGTGTCCATGGCCCCAACTCAATCCTATGACTAGTTTTTGAGATACGGGGCGTTGAAGTTGAGAATCACCCACTTTTACTACGCCCGTATCTCGGAACAGAAACGAATGAACTTCAATTTTTCCCAAAAAACAATTCATGACATCCCCAGGGAGCAACCATATAGAGGAATATGACCGAAATCGTTACGAATACAGGGTTATCCTGTTATCCATAATTGAATGCATGCCCGATTTTGAAAGTATAAAATGTGACAGTCTCAGAGCGAGAACATTCGCAAAATTTCCCTAGATATGTTGTTGCTACATCGAAAAAGTCTGTAATACCCAGAATTTTTACTGGGTGATCCATTATTATAGAAAATATTATCAAGGAAGGTTAAGTGGACATCCTGTATTTATGGGTTGGTTCAAGGTGTTTGTTTAACATATCATCATGGACTTCAAAGAATACAAAGTGATTCAGTCATGAAATGAACTTTGAACCTCACGAAAAAAACAAAAACCACTTTTTTTTTCATCACTCTCTATTTCAAGATTAACTCCAATGAGGTGGGAGTTTTCTTTCACTATTGTACTTGAAATAAAAACATCAATACGGCTGAGAGTTTTCATCCACTTCCTATGACCAGAGTTTTTGTTATGCTGAAATAAGAATAGAATAACATAAATAAATAATTTTCATATTACATTAAAAAAAATCTAGTCATAGGAAGTGGATGAAA
This sequence comes from Adalia decempunctata, assembly GCA_951802165.1. Lineage (NCBI taxonomy): Eukaryota > Metazoa > Arthropoda > Insecta > Coleoptera > Coccinellidae > Adalia > Adalia decempunctata. Next base: position 21,705,272 of record OX637701.1, read on the forward strand.
ACTCTCAGCCGTATTGATATTTTTATTTCAAGCACAATGGCGAAAGAAAACTCCCATCTCATCTGAGTTAATCTTGAAATAGAGGGCGATGAAAAAAAAAGTGGTTTTTGGGTATTTTCGTGAGGTTCAAAGTTCAAGAATCACCCTGTATTCTTTGAAGTCCATGATGATATGTTCTAAAAAAATTAAACAAACACCTTGAATCAACCCATAAATACAGGGTGTCCACTTAACCTACCTTGACAATAGTTTCTATAATAATGGATCACCCAGTAAAATTCTGGGTATTACAGACTTTTTCGATGTAACAACAACATATTATCTAGTGTAATAGTTCATTTTGTGAACGTTCTCTTTCTGAAACTGACACATTTTATACTTTCAAAATCGGGCATGTATTCAATTATGGATAACCCGGTATTCGTAACGATTTTCGGTCATATACCGCTATATGGTTGGTTGCTCCCTGGGGATGAAATGAAATTATCCTTGAGAACAAGCCTTATTCTCAAAAAACATTTTTGAAGACAAGCTTTTATAACAACACTCATCCGCCATCTTGAATTCCTCAATTTCGGAGAATCGTAATTTCCGACCCAGAAAACCACCATATACCAATTTTGAATGGAATAGGATCATAATTACAAAACTCGACCGCCATATTGTGGCCGCCTTCTTGAATTTCCCAATTTTAACAAAAGTATCATCATTTTCGAACCCAAATACTCCCAGATACTAATTTTGAATGGAATCGGATCATAATTACAAAACTCGCCATTTTTGAGCCGCCATTTTATTTTTTTCTATAGAAAATATTTCATGATGCATTGTCACCAGAATAAGGTACACCTGCAAAATTTCAAATCAATCGGACGATTAGAAGTGTGTCATATTCAACTTGCAAGATTTGATTAGAGACAGACACACAGACAGCCAGACAGACAGACAGACACCGGACAGGTGGAACTAAATAAAAGCTTTTAAAAATTGAAGTTCGATTCTGTTCCAAGATAAGGGCGTAGTAAAAGTGGGTAATTCTCAACTTCAACGCCCTGTATCTCAAAAAATAGTCATAGGATTGAGTTGGGACCATGGACACTTTTGATCAGTAGGTCGAGTACTACATTATACCAAAATTTCAGAACATTTGACGGAACGCCATTTGCCATAGAAAAAGTGCGGGGTCCTTTCAGCGACAAAAAAGTGACAAAAAATAAACATTTATTCATTGTAATGTGAAACCCATTAATTAACATTCCAGAAGCAACAAAACTATATCAATTTATATTGAATGAAGACGGCCATTATCTTCCTCAGAGCGCAACTTTCTACGAACACTGGTTTTGAGGTTATTCAGATCGATTTCTCGGATCCCACTATATATTCGCCGTCGAAGTACCTCTTCATTTTGGGCTTTCCATCCTCCATGGTTGTTGACGCCTATGATCATTCATAGTTCATAGTTTAATTTCAGGAGCCATATTTTCTTACATATGCTCCGCACCTGGGTAGAGGGTTTTGTTTTACGTCTAGTTTTTTGGATTAGTTTTCGAAGATAACGGAGTTCTTTCGATTTCGTAGAATTAATTTCGATCAGTTTTGAATTATTTTGGATTCGAGAAATAGAGAAAAATTCTCAGAAGTTTTAGTTTAATTGTGAAACAATTGCTATTGTGCATCAAAGGTTGTTGGTGCTTACAAATATATTTTCACCTGATTTCCTTTTGTCCCTTTCCTTTTAATCAGTTAGATATTTTCGCCGAGCCGTTCGCTGCAGAATAGGTGAGTCAAAATTGATTTGTTTTTTCGTTAAATATTTGGATACAGTTCACTTAAATATTCACCATTTTGGTCCAGTTCGAGCCGATTGTCCGGTATTCCGAAATTTTCCATAAAATTTCGTGATTTCGTTGATTTATTCTTATTTCGTATTGTAGAATTATCTAGCGGTCATTTCACTTTACGCAGGTGCAGCCGGTTTTTGTTGTGTGAAAGAAATTACGTTGTATTTACTTCGCATATTGACATTTTCAGATTGGAAACATTCGTTCGTTTTCTGAATAGCGTTCAGAAATTAATTATTCATATTCTAAATTGGTATTTTCGAGTCAGATTTATTTCATCTTTAGATATCGAGATTTTTGAGATCTTAGTTTGTTGAGATGGCAACAGGAGAGGAAAAAATTAAAAATAAATTAAAAGTTTTAGTTGGTAGAAAAGAAATGTATTTTCAGAGAATACAGAAAATTCACGATTGGTCTAAAAATTTGAATGATCCAAATGTTTTGAGGCACTTTCAAGCTAAGACAGCTTCCCTCGAAACGACTAAAACGGAATTTAATGATGTTATAAATGAAATCGTGCAATTAGAAATTCTTTTGAATCCTGGATCGGTAGCTAATTTCAATGCTCTCGAAGCTTTTGATGACTTATATTGCGAAATATTACATTGTGCCAAATTAGTTGGATCTTCAAATGTTGAAACAACTCCTCAATCAAATCGCCCTAGGTTGCCGGAAGTAAATCTACCCACTTTTTCAGGAAATATTCGTGAATGGCCTCTTTTCTTCGAATGTTTCAAGAGTTTGATTCATGATAATAAAAGTTTGAATGATACAGATCGTATGAATTATTTGATAGGGCAACTATCAGGTAAAGCAGTGGCGGCGTGTGCGGGGTTACCACCAATCGGTGCCAATTATTCCATTATATGGAATAATTTAGTGGATAAATATCAGAATCCAAGGGCTTTAGCAGATTCTTATTTGGATTCGATATTTGCGTTGAACCCTAATCAGAAGCCTTCTGCAATTGGTTTGAATAATTTAGTTGAAAAATTTGATTCGGCATTTCAGGCATTGAAACGCTTAGGAATAAATGATTTATTGGATTATACATATGCGTATATACTTTTCAGTAAATTGGATTCAGAGACGAAGATGCTTTTTGAAAATACTCGTCGATCTTCTATCGCTCCCTCTTATGGAGAAATTTTGAAATTTTTGAAGGAACAAACACAAATTTATAGTAAGTCTATGGTCGGTGGCTCTTGCAGTGGATTCAAATTGAGGAAATCACAAGCATTCTTTGTTGAAAAACCACTTGAGAATTTCAAATGTGTTATTTGTGGATCTGCACAACAACATTCTATTTCGAAGTGCGATAAATTTTTAGTTTTGGAACCCTTCAATCGCTTTAAATTAATAAAAGAAAAAGGGTTATGTTTGAAATGTTTCGGTAAACATCAATTATCTTCGTGCAAGTGTAAGTGGGGTTGTAAGATTTGTAGATTTGGCCATAACACTTTGCTTCATTATGCAAAATCAGGCAATAATTCGGGGTCACAGGACGAGTCTAAAGTCGGGCAAATTTTCGATTCTTCCGTAAGAGATAGTGGCGATGAAGAAAGTTCGCATGTTGTCACTTATTGTTCGACTACTAAGCATTTACGTCCTTCAACTGTTTTGTTATCGACAGTCGTTGTGAAAATTTTGGATCAGTGTAGAAGACCTAAGTTTGTTAGACTATTGTTGGATTCGGGAAGTCAGGCCAATCTTATGACGACGGATTGTGCTAAAGCTCTGGGTTTGGACGTCTACCCGTCGAAATCTCTAATAAAAGGGGTTGGTACGGGGAATAGAGGGGTAGAGGGTCAGACTAAGTGCAGAATATTTTCGAGACTTGATTCTGACATTTCATATGAGGTTGATTTCTTGTTAGTTCAGAAAGTAAGTGACAAAATTCCGGAATGTGATGTGAATGTTGATTCACTCCATCATTTGTTGGATCTGCCTTTGGCAGATGATCAGTTTTACAAGGCTGATAAATTGGATGGGATTATTGGAGCAGCACTGGTACCTACACTTTTGGGTGCTCGAAAGGTCACCGGGTCGGTGCATGCACCTCTTGCAATTGAGACAAAATTGGGATTCGTAGTAATGGGATCAGCTCCGATTACTTCCTGTAGGAATCGATTCGTTGAAGTGAATTTAGTGGTAGAACCTTTGCTGAATGACTTGGTCATGAAATTTTGGGAACTCGAGGAAATACCTAACAAACAGACAGTCACGCCGGACGATGAAGCGTGTGAGTCGTTTTATCAATCGACTGTTGCTCGACTTTCGAATGGTCGTTATGAGGTAAGATTACCGTTTAAATTATCTTCTTCTCTATTGGGTAATTCGTATGAAAATGCCCTTAAGCGGTTTTATTCTTTAGAGAAACGATTCAAACGTTTTCCTCAATTGCAGTGTCAATATACCGCAGTTATAAGAGAATATATTGAGGAAGGTTTCGTTTCGTATGTAAAATCTCCCGAGTTTACAAAACCTCACTATTTTATTCCTCATCATGGTATAGCCAAACCAGGAAGTAGTTCTACTCCACTTCGCTGTGTTTTTGACGCTAGTGCAAGGACTGACTCTCAATTATCGTTAAATGATTTGCTGTACGTAGGTCCTAAGTTACAGAGAGATGTTTTAAGTATATTTTTGAATTTTCGACTTTTTAAAATTGCCTTTACTGCGGATATTAAAAAGATGTATTTACAAATTAGTATGCATCCTGAAGACCGCAAGTTTCAATATTTTGTTTGGAGATTCCGCGATACAGATCCTATTGAGGTGTATCAATGGAATACGGTCGTTTTCGGTAATCGAAGCTCCCCTTTTTTGGCTTTGAGAACTTTGCATCAGTTGGCTAAAGATGAAATCTCAAATTATCCTGTAGCTTCGAAAGTGATAAGTCGTGATTTCTATATGGATGATTTAGTATCAAGTGTTGATACTTTAAATGATGCTTTCGAAATTCATAGGGAGCTTATTTCTCTTTTTGATAAGGGAAAATTTCATTTGACGAAATGGGCGGTCAATAATTCCGCATTATTGAAGGAGATTCCGGTCAATGAACGATCTCCTGAAAATGTTAGTTTTGGCAGAGATTCTTTGAAAATCCTAGGTCTCTTATGGTCTCCCTTGTGCGATAATTTTTCGTTTCATATTAATATAGAATCGAGGGATTGTACTAAGAGAAATGTTCTTTCAAGCGTTGCTCGTATCTTCGATCCTATGGGAATTTTGGCCCCAGTCACATTACTTTTCAAACTTCTTTTGAAGAAAATGTGGTCTCTGAAATTGGGTTGGGATGAAGCACCTGTAATTGATAATATCGATATTTATTGGCGAGAACTTCAGGAGGAATTAAAGCTTTTAAGGGCAGTACAGGTTCCTCGGCATTTGGGTTGCTCACAGCGTTCAAAAAATATATTAGTTGGATTTTGTGATGCTTGTTTAGAATCCTATGGTGCCTGTGTTTATATAAGAACATCCTGTGGAGATACTACCAATAGTATGTTGGTTTGTGCAAAAACTAAAGTTTCCCCTCTGAAAGTTCAAACTATTCCTCGCTTGGAACTTTGTGCGGCTGTTTTATTAGCCAAATTGTTGGATTTTGTGCAGAAATCCTTCAACTCACGCATAGAAATCGATGAAATTTTTGCGTTTAGTGACTCGGAAGTTGCTTTAAGTTGGATATCTGCTCCACCATCGCGGTGGAATATTTTTGTCGCTAACCGTGTATCTCAGATACAGGAGTTGGTGGCACCTGAAAGATGGTTCCACATCTCCGGTGCACAAAATGTGAGTGACAGTTTGTCGAGAGGACTCAAACCTTCACAATTCGTGGAAAATCAAAGTTGGATATTTGGTCCTCATTGGATTAACCAGGATCGAAAATTTTGGCCCATAAGGGCCATAAATGTTTCCACAGAATGCACGCTGGAACAGCGAACCTCAACCTTTCTTGTGACTCAGCCGGAAAATCATCCACTTCGAAATTTGATAGAACGATGTTCTTCTTGGAACCGTTTGATTCACTCAACAATTTATGTTCTTCGCTTCCTACGCATATTGAAATCTAGGGGTATTTTTTCTATTGAAGATCGACAAAAGGCAGAATTAGTGTTAGTTCGAATAGTTCAGAATTCTCATTTTGTATCTGAAATAACATTGTTACGAACCAAAAAATTCGTTAAATCGAATATACGGTTCTTGTCACCTTTTCTTGATGATGACATTATTCGGGTAGGTGGTAGATTAAGTAAATCCTCCTTACTTTACGACAGTAAACATCCACTTTTGCTTCCAAAGAATGACCATTTTGTTAATTTGCTTATTGATGAGTGTCATCGGCAAAATTTGCATACAGGTCCTTCTTTGGTGCTGGCGATTTTACGTCAACGGTATTGGATTTTAGGTGCTCGAAACGCTGTGAGATTCAGAATAAGGAAGTGCAACTCTTGCTTCCGAGTGAATCCGAAATCGTCATTCCCAAAAATGGCAGATTTGCCTTCTATTCGAATAAGTGAAGCTAAACCTTTTTTACACGTCGGTGTTGATTACGCCGGACCCTTTTTCGTTACGATGAGCAGACAAAGAGGAGTTCGAAGTCGTAAAGCATATTTGTGTCTATTTATATGTTTGTGTACCAAAGCGTTACATTTGGAGCTAACTTCGGATTTGTCCACCGAAAATTTTCTTAATGCATTCAGAAGATTTTTAGGACGACGTGGAACATGTTCCATCGTCTATTCAGATTGCGGAACCAATTTTATTGGAGCAAAAAATGAGCTCGATGAGCTTTATAATCTAATAAATTCGAAAGAATATCAGGATCGGGTTGGAAATGAGTTGGCCAAAGGTCAAATTACTTGGAAATTTCAACCACCTGCGAGTCCTCATTTTTCCGGCATTTGGGAATCACAGGTTAAATGTGTGAAAACCCATTTAAAAAGGGTGATTGGTACTCAGATTCTCTCATACGAAGAATTTAATACCATTTTGATTGAAATCGAATCTTTGTTAAATTCGCGTCCGCTGTCTTGGATGAGTACTGATCCTTCTGATCCTGTACCTCTATGTCCAGCACATTTTTTGACGTTAGGCCCTTTAAAAGGTCTCCCTATCATTGATGATAGCTCTCCAAAATCGCTGTCAGATCGAAAGAAACTATTGGATCACCTCGTGAATTCCTTTTGGAATAGATGGCGTATGGAATATTTGAGCCAATTACAGATTCGTCAAAAATGGCTCACGGATCAGACATACATAAAGAAGGGTATGCTGGTAATTTTGAAGGTAGATAATGTTCCTCCTTTAAGTTGGCCTATCGGCATAATTGAAGAAGTTTTTCCTGGTTCGGACGGTATTGTAAGAGTTGCAAACGTTCGTACCAAGTCTGGTCTCTATAAAAGACCGGTAGTTAGGTTATGTCCACTGCCATCTCAATAAGGACAAATAAATATTATTTTAACATTTTTGTTTTTATTTTTTTTTGTTTATTTCACCCTGCATCAAGGGAATAATAATTGAGGGTTTGATTTCTGAATGTTGTTCAGAGGCGGGGGAATGTTGACGCCTATGATCATTCATAGTTCATAGTTTAATTTCAGGAGCCATATTTTCTTACATATGCTCCGCACCTGGGTAGAGGGTTTTGTTTTACGTCTAGTTTTTTGGATTAGTTTTCGAAGATAACGGAGTTCTTTCGATTTCGTAGAATTAATTTCGATCAGTTTTGAATTATTTTGGATTCGAGAAATAGAGAAAAATTCTCAGAAGTTTTAGTTTAATTGTGAAACAATTGCTATTGTGCATCAAAGGTTGTTGGTGCTTACAAATATATTTTCACCTGATTTCCTTTTGTCCCTTTCCTTTTAATCAGTAGAATATTTTCGCCGAGCCGTTCGCTGCAGAATAGGTGAGTCAAAATTGATTTGTTTTTTCGTTAAATATTTGGATACAGTTCACTTAAATATTCACCAATGGTAAACTCAAAAGTATTTTATTAGTCGAGCCTGCGGAAGGTTAGGTGAATTGTCGTTTCGCTCAGACAAAAAAATTGTATTGTGATACGCATTAACTAACGTCTCAGCAACGAAACTATCAATTTAAATTGAACCAGTATAGAGTGCATAGATCTACCTTGTTGATAGATTCATGTAATAGGTAGATCGATATTTTTGGTAGATGATTTAAAAGTAAAAGAGGCCATTGGTTGGAAGAAGAAAATTGTTTTTTACAAGTGTCAAAGTTTGTGACGGAAAATCGAAATAATCACAGCTTGTCATATTTAACACTTTTATGGTCGACGGCTATGGATGAACATATTAGGGTAGTAAAATCTAAAACATGGTTTAAGTAACAGTTACTGAAAATTTCATCTTTTTGGCGTGAAGGGAAAAGAAATAGCTGAAAATTCAAGACGAAAAACAGTTTTTTGTGAATAACTCAGAAAATATCCACTTTAGGGCAAGGGGGTGATTCATACATTCACATTATTTTTCAAAGTAGATTCAATATCTGCCATAAAAAAATGGGGTTCTAATTTGAAAAAATTGATTTTTCACGATTTTGTCATCCCTAACTTTGAAAGCGATTTTTTCACCCCCTGTATCATGAATCGCGATTTCGATTTTCAAAGTGGATACATCAATCTTACATCTTGAAAAATCCCAAAAATGAAAATTTTCCATCCAAAAATCTCGAAGTTATTCTTGTTTCAGCGGAGCTCTATTTTCGATTTTTTTTTCGAATTTTCCCGCTCAGAGAGAATTTTCCAACCAGAACTGAAAAATGTTACATCAAAATAACTTGAAATTTTCTAAGGAATCTATTTCTGCAATAAAAAAATGGTGTTCTAATTTGAAAAACGGAAGTTGACGTCATTTCCGGAAAAACCGGAGGTGCTCATGCCTTGAAAATATTTTAGATTCCATCAGCATCGTGAAATACTTATAAGTGCTGAATTTCATGAAAATACGTTCAGTAGTTTCCCGTATAAATATGGGTGAGGTTCTTCGTGAAAGACCCTGTATAAACAACTCATCTGTCCACTGTGTTTATTATACGTGCAGAAATAAAATAGAAATATCTTTTTGTTCTATCTCACTGTGACACATTGTATCAGGTCCTGGAATTTACGTCTCTCTAATTATTCGTAATTGAAAATTTTCATTTTGGAATATCAGTTTTTCTCAAGTAGATCTTCAAGAAATGCTTATAATGAGATTTTTTTCAAAAAAATAAACATCCTTATTGTTGGTTATTCAAAAACATTTACACTTATTCATTACAGATGCATCGGAACACTGTATTGGAAAAATTTTGATCTTTGAATCTATATAATAAAAAAGCCACACAATACGAATGCAATATCACATTGGTCAACTTGAAATTCAAATGCCATCGTTTTCTGTCTTATTCCGTACCTTCGTTTCTGAATGCTGATAATTCCAAAGGAAAATCCTATCTCCTAAACCACTTCAACTTCCATAGCAACCTACTCTCTTCTTCTTATCACCATTATATTCGTCTAGGAAATTTGTTCCAAAACTCAAGAGGCATACGTTATTATACTTTGTTATAACAGCCAACAGGTTCCGAAATATTTGAGTCTAATTTTTCAATAGTAATTCGGGAATTTCAGAAGCCTTGAGTGGACCAAATCTCAGATATTTTGCATTTTCCTCAATCTGAAAATTTTATCGTTACCTACCATTGGAGAAACTCGTAACATTATTATGGCAATCTTAACATTTCGCTAACTCCGACATTCACTCATTTTCAGCGAATCTTCCGCTATATTAGGCGGTATGTACACAAAGAGTTATTTCTGAAATATAGCAAGCTTCTTACAAAACCCCTCTTTCTATTCCATCACGAAATTTCCGCTCGCCCAACTTCAAAACAGCGGTATATGCCGAAAATAGGCCAACTGATGTTCCTGCTAATTCGACAAAATGAACTCTCCAGCTTGTTAGCCATTAGTTCGAACAACAAACCTGTGGAACTTCGGGTAATTGCAATGCATTCTATTTGATTCAATGTTTCCCCCAGTAATTCAGGATTTCAATGGGGCTCCGAATATAAAGGGGGAGAAAACGTGATCTGCCCGGTTTTGAACTTAAAATGGGAGGCAACATCACTAACATCAGGGGTGAATGTGTAAATGAGGGTGTGTTGAAAATAAATCTTCGGAATGATTAATGAAAATAATAAATTGATTGGTAACCTGAATATTTTCTCATCGTTAGCAAAAGGAATAACTTCGAAACTAGTGGCTGTCGAAATTACTGCAGAACTCTTCAGTGGTAGTCTATATCTAGAATATTTAGGAAATCATGAAGAATATTCATGAAAATAAACAAAAAAGAATCTCTTCATGAAAATTGCATCCTTGGTGGTTACAAAGGCCTCATTAACTGCCTAATTAACTACCTAACTCTTTGATGATGGCATACGTTACCCTTCATTTGTTTTCTTTATTTAAGAAGAGCCTAGTTTTATTTGTAGTAATTCATATTGATGTATCTTGTTTTCGAAAATTTCATATTCAACCTTCAATTAATATTTTCATATAACTTTTGATTTCTTGATGTTCTTCTTGCATCCTTTTTGTATTTTCCTGACCTCTTATATACAGCTCTTTATATTTTTTTTTGTATTGATATAAGGTATTAGTCCATCCAAGAATCATTGACATCAAAGCAGGCATTGGAAGTTACAAAAAAGTAACTAGAGATTTTCTGTGCTTTCATCATAGAAAGCAATAAATATATAAATATATTTTTTCGAAGTAAGGCACTTTGAACATGAAATGTCCTAAATTATCTCATACGATTACCATCGTGTGAATCTGTATAATGCCAGCAGTATTATTTTCATCTTGTATTGATACATTTTCGAACGATCAATTATAGTATCATACAGCCTGGAAATTCTGGTCCGATGACGAAACATATCGTGTATGATTGAAAAGCATGTTCCTTTCCAAAGTTCAATATGAATATTCTCTGAACCAGAAAAATCTAGTTGACAATTTGAAGCGTGTGGCTGCAAAGTGAATGGATTGGAACAATTGTAATAGATATCAAGGCAGAAACAAAACTTAACGAATGGGTCTATTTATTTAATATTTGAAGAATTTTGTCATGACATTGTAACTTTCAATTTTTGTGAACAATGAAGGAGTAAAATATATAATATTGAAAATGTGAATATTCCCATTATTCTGCTTCAACAATCACTGTTATTTTCTCTTCATATGGGCAGAACTAGTCATGTTCATAATTAAAAGCTTCATGTCAGCAATATCATGATATTCCATATATTTTGACTGATCTGTGCAGGCTTTTCATTTATGAGCTGTACATTTTTCGAGAGCCTCATTCCGAAGATTTTTCACTTGCGCAATTATTTGCCAAATCTGTTCGAATATTAATGATAGAACAAAACGTCAGTGTTATTTCCAACCTGAATTCTGCAACTGGAAATATTAGTGAATGTGCTTCGATTCTCCAAAGCCCCCCGAGATGTCAATAATTCTTGGATGAACTATATTCATTATATCCTGACGAGGAATTTTCTGAATGTTTCCCTGCAGACAAATATCAGCTGAGCCTATCTAAAAATCACTGAAAGACTTTTGTGTTCGTTTCGAGTAAGTCTATGAAGTTGTGAAAGCAATGTTGTGATATTAGATTCGCAAAGTATTTGTCAAAACAGTTACCTAATGGTTCCATTTGCTGTTTGGGCTCCCTCTGTCCCAGTGGCGACGCCAGCTTTCGCAGACAGGGGGGCCAAGAGGGGGCCGGATTTTTTTAGGAGGGGCCAAGATAAATAGAAATACAACGGGAAAATTGAAAGTCTTAGTATTTCAAAAAATTCTAGGGGGGCACCAAAATTTTAGGGGTGGCCTGCCCCTCCTGCCCCCCCTCTAGCGTCACCACTGCTCTGTCCTTTTATGAATTTTATGAAATACCGAATAAGTTGAATTTAATTGACTGGAGGCAACATTTTCTAATTCTGCTCTATAACTACTTTTTAATTTTTCACTATGATTTGTTCATTTTCTCATATTGCTCACATTATTCGTACATTAATTGCAATAGTGCCTACACTCCATACTTACTTCAAGCTTTTTCATTGAAAAATCTAATTACGCGTCAGTATCACAAAATCAACAATTTTTATTAATTTCAACAGAGTAAAGAGAAGAAACTACGAAGGAACATGACAATAAAATGGCCAAAAAGAAAATTCCACACGAAATATGCATGTCACAAATTCAATCGAATTTCGAAAAGAAAAAGGTAGAGAATCATTCTTGAATCAGATTTCGAAATAATCAGGGCAATCCTGATCCAAACTATGATCATAAGGAAAGTTGTTATGGACTATATGGCATATCGTGACGTGTTTATTCGTCGTAAAAGTCGGAATGAGTTCATAAAAGTCCCTCTTTATGATACAGGTTCCTTATACGACCTTCATAATTATTATTTCCTAGAAGACTGGATTCATGTTGTGATTTCATGACGTCTTATTCGAAAAGATTCAGATAAAGAATGGGTGGGATAGAGACCTTATATTGCTGCCTTCTGCTTATTTCGCTTATGCCGAAATCCATTATGCTGAGCAAATGCAATCAGACATTTCTATCTATGATATAATTTCAATTAGATCATCTGAAACAGCATATTGAATGCTTGTAATTTTACATTCTGTTGTCCCTAAAAAATAGTAATTGAAAGACGATATCTTGACGAGGTCTTGTGAATCAAAATTCCTCATCCAAGAACAAGAGAAATTGAAAAATAACCCCTTCCGACTGAAAATAAACCGCTCGCTTCCACACGTCGCTCATTTAAAAAAATTAGCAATTTTTCCGGGCAACTCTGATGTTTCTCAGAAAGTAGATTTCGCAAGGCCCTAGGCGGAACAATCCAAGTCCCCGAGCATTCATTTCTTGCTCAAGCCATTCATTAGAAGCGTCGATAGGCGCTCATACACCTCTCCTTCACCCACACTTTTCCGTTTTTATGTTAGAGAAATTTCCACTATCACAATTCCAACCCTTGTTGTTGCCTTTGTTCTATTTTCCGTCTCGAATTTTAAGGCACACATGGTACGCGGTCGTTGCTGGTGAACAAAGGGTAGAAAACACTAGATATTCAGGTTTTATCCTAACGAAGTGGAATAATTTTCGTTTTGGATAATTATACGGACGTTTGACGGAAGGGGGCTGGATACAGCTTGGATTCGAATTTTCTGAGTGATTTTTCATGTTTGGGATTTAGTATTTTATTTCCTTGTTATAGGGCATCAATGACAAAGAATCTCGAATAATTTAGTATTCGAGGATTTTGCAAATTCTCTACGCGTTAAGTGTATTTTCTTGGTACTCTCTTTAGCCCACACGCTTCATGGTTTCCATTATATTATATGAGGTCATAAGATTTTTATGAAATGAGGTAGTGATATAGAGTATATTTTAATACCTACGCACACTTAATTCAGTGTGAAAATATTATTTGAGGGATTTCAGTCGATGAATTTTCTGCTTTCCAATTCTTGACAATTCGAAAGTGAATCATTTTCAGATATCTTTTTCACAAGATGAAGATTTTGATAATCAAATTCACTGCAGGATCCTCATATTGAGACATATTCGATGTATTGTGGTATGACAATTTTCCAATGACAATAATAACGAAATTTTCAAATCCAATTATATTGTCATATGGATATTCTCTTCGAAATTTTTGACTTCTATGAATTGTTTCTATAATTCTCCAAATGAGTTATTTGCTCTTTCGAATATTACATTCAAGATGATATATCTTGTTTCCCTCTGATATTGTTAGTTTTTTTTTAAGATTTTTTAATCAGATTTCGATTGGAATTATTACCCTCGAAAGCAGAAGTTGAAAAATCATTAATTTTCATCCAGATTGGATATTTGTCAAATCCTCCATCTCAGGTATTGAAGTTTTTTTAATTAAACTTTTCCGCTGATTTTCAATTCAATACTTCATTTTCGTAACTTTCGAATCGATTTTTTTTAAATCTTGTTAATTAACAACTGATATTTGTTTATAAGTATTTAATTTGAAAGTTTATAGACTTAAAATTTAAAATTTATCTCGAAATTCAGATTTCACGACAACGTCCTACTTGATTTTTCAAAAGCCATACCCATTTTTCATTTCGAGATTTATTTTGAAAATCTCACAAGGCAGACCCACCAAATATCGACGAAAAGCTCTTACGAAATATCATACAATAGTGCAATTGAATACAGGGTGTTGCATTTGAATAAACGAACAAATTCAATTTGTCATTTAAAAACCAATGTTGTAGGAGATAGAACATACGAGTAGACTTCGAATTCTTGTCCATTCCAAAAGATGCGGAGAAGCTTCAAAAATCGACTGAAAAAAAATGATTGAATTGTGTTGAAAGTTTCCGAAGTTATGATTTTTTCTGTGGGTCTACACACAACGCTATTTCGACACATGAATAGAAAAAGGTAGAAAATTAATGCAGATAAGTCAATGAAGTCTGGGTGCGTTTTATCGACAATAATGTGGCAAATCCAAAGATCATTTGCGTTTGGAAAATTTAATCAAGTTGTTAGCTTGAATAGAAACGAAGTTATGGAACATATACGTTGCCCAGAGTCGCTCTGTATGTATTCAGGGTGATTTTTCATTGATTCATGTGTTTCATTAGACGAATTCGAAGAAGGAATTGCGATACGAATTCAAAATTTTCTATTTTCGTTTTGGAGCACATGAACTCAATTTGTAAAATATTTTCCAGCAGAACCTACTTCCGGTTCTACCGGAAACGCATGTGAACTTCTTTATTTCAAATGCAACACCCTGTTTATTTATACATATTTAAATTCTTCGTTTAATTCTGCAATGATTTGATGCATAATATGCGCAACCACATCAAGCGATTGTTGAGTTATAGCCTGATTCTCAAATTTTTGACAGAAAGATTGTCACAAATTGGTGTTTATATCTCCAAAATCTCTCATTGTGAGAATTTTTTTTTGCAACAGAAGGACAAAAGAAAGTACGCTGATACTGCTTCTTGTATAAATTATGAGGAAATATTATACAGGGTGTCTGAAACAGGGCTTCGAATTTAGCCTCAACAAAACTATGAAATCTCATTTTTTCTCAAACGGGAACCATATAATTTTGTAATTCCGATCGATTGCTCGTCGAAAACTAGTTCGAGTGTTCAAAACATTTCATGTCTCTTAAATCAGTAGTTTTGCTGTTATCGAATAAAATTCGAATTTCACGACTAAAGCCAGGTTTCGCTTAGTCAAATTCATTGGTATGCACGTCTTTCACAAAGTAGGCTATGTTAGAAATTGTCCTTCTTACGTATTTTTATTGATCAGTACTATGAAAAACATGCAATAATAATTAGGGACACGAGAATAGAATGATATATCAAAGACCTGTTCTTTATTTGCAGCGAATGTGACAAATAAACAAAGCAGATAATGAATGATGATCAATTAAAAAAAATTAAAAAAAAATAAGTTTGAAACTATCACAAAAATTTTCCTAACAACAAAAAACTACGACAGAAATTTAATAATCGCAATTACAATAAATTTTCAAAATGTTGGCCCCCTTCCTCCAAACATTTATTGATTCTTCTAAGAACTTCGATTTTGTTGAAGGTGTTAAATGTGGGTTTCTTTCGTTAGAAATGCTGAGTACCCTTTCTACTATTTTGTACATTTTACATTCAACATAAATGAAGAACATATTCAAACATTACTGTTACTGTAATTGTGAATTAGCATATTGCCCGAATTCAAACAACAAGTAATAAATATGAATGGCAGTTCTCAACAATGCATTACAAATGAACTAAAATATTCTAACTATTGACATAGCCTAGTTGAAAATTATCTCAATAAACCTATGATTAGACAAAAAAAACTGGATTTATTCCTTAAATTCGAATTTTATTCGAGAACGGCAAAACTACTGATTTCAAAGACATGAAATGTTTGGAACACTCTAGCAAGTTTTTGACGAACAATCGATCGGAATTATAAAATTATATGGTTCCCATTCGACAAAAAAGAGATTTCATAGTTTTGTAAAGGCTTACCTTGAAGCACACTGTTTTAGACACCCTGTATAATATTTCCTCATTATTTATACAAAAAGCAGTATCAGTGTACTTTCTTATGTTCCACTGTTGCGAAAAATTTTTTTACAATTAGAGATTTTAAAGATATTAACACTAATTTGTTACAATATTTTTGTCAAAAAATTTGAGAATCAGGCTATAACTAAACAATCGCTTGATGTGGTTGCGCATATCAAATCATTGCAGAATTAAACGAAGAATTCAAATATGTATAGTTATAGAGGGTGTTGCATTTGAAATAACGAAGTTCACATTCGTTTCCGGTACAACCGGAAGTAGATTCCGCTTGTAAATATTCTACAAATTGAGTTCATGTGGTCTAAAACAAAATTTCGAATTCGTATCGCAATTCCTTTCCCGAATACGTTTAATGAAACACTTAAAAATAATATCACCCTGTGTGTTACAAAATGGCGAAGGATCCTGGTCGCATTAAAGTAATGATTCAGCTCTTGATATGTGTGAAAATTTTCAGGTCAATCGTTCCTCATGTTGAAATGAACAACGCTGAAAGGTTGGAGGTACAAAAAAAATGAGGAGATTCCATAAAAAAATTTTAAAAAAGTTTCGTTTTCGAGAAATGATTTTTTTTCTCTTAGTATCTGCATTTCACCAGATATTAAACTTAAGTTAGGCATGTACATTACAATTTAGAGCTTACACTATGTGATGTACCAATTCCGATTGTAAATCTACAGGGTGATTTTGTTTTAAAACACTGTCCACATCTTCACCCTAGAACTTGATTTTGGTGAGCCGCTGTAAGTTTGAAATATTGTGAAAAAAAGCATTGTTGTTATACAAAACTTTATGGTGTCCTGTAGTTTTGTCGTGTCTGCTACCGATTTCGAGGAATAAAGTATTTGGAACGATTTTCTCGAGATTCTCAGTTGTGCAAACTTTTTCCGGAATTAAAAAATTGGTCTGAATACCCACTGATGATTTTCTCTTAAATATATTCATCATTCGTTTCAATGGCTATCAGATTCAGTTGAATATACTGTGAAGTGCAGACACTGCGTCTCGAGTGAATTGGGAGGGCAAGAAAATAAAAAAAGATCATTTAAAAAGATCCGTGACTCCATCCAATGAAAGCAGATCGAAGTCTCCTCCTTTTCACCCTTTCACACGACAGAAAAGTCCGAGCCAAACGATCCTCATGAAGAAACTATAAGATGTGCCTTGGGTCCAGTGCCCTAATAAATATATTCTTTTCGGGGTTGACGCTTTTCACCCCAATTCCCGTCACACAATACCATCGTTCGACCATTTTATCGATAAAATATTTACTCACGTTCCGTTTTTCTGCTTCAGTGCCCCCAGACATCCTGGACTACCCGACCAGTACGGATATGGTCGTGAGAGAGGGATCCAACGTCAATCTGCGATGTGTGGCGCGTGGCTCGCCGGAACCCACGATCACGTGGCGCAGGGAGACCGGAGAGATGATACGGATAGGAAAAAACGAGGAAGGTAGGTGGGGTCCCTCTTGTTTTTTTCCATTAGGGATGCAGATGTCATTCGGAAACCATTGTTTTTGCATGTCGGAATGATTTAGGTTGGAATAGATTTGCTGAGATTGGTTATGATAATTGTCGAGGCGTTTAGGTGGTTTTGGCACCAACTGAGATGCACAATTGCAATATCAAAACACCTTGGAATGGTTAACAATTTATTCATTCAAAATAGGCAGAACAGTAACACAAATATACGTGTTAAAACACTGTAAGATTATTCAACCAAAATAAAATCGTAGGTTATGTCACAGTTACCGGTCAGCCGGTTATCTCAAGGAGAGGTAGCTCGAAGAAAGTTTCGATTTACGCTATAGATCTGGCCTCAGCAATCAGCATATTATGATGTCTATTCATAGGGGACACAAAATTCAAACTGCTTACATATTTAGGTATACAGGGTGGGTAAGTCTTTGACTTGTACATATATCTTAACTGTAGATTCTTGAGACCAAAAATAGTAATCTTCCTATCAAGGGCGGAAAGTTGTACTTTTCTGCACTAGATTGCCTCTCCGCGTCGTTCGGGCAAGCAATCGAGTACGGAAAAGTACTTTTTCTACAACCGGGCCTAACTAACTACTTTCCCGCATTATTTTAGATTCGGAAAGTGTCACTTTCCCGCACTAGTGCGGGAAAGTAAATATGTGTTGAATTTGGCTATAATAATACCTTTAAAATGAAATCTCTAAATCTACTTACTTATATATTTAGTTGAATATTTCAAATTATGCAGTTTCATCCATGTCAAACTAATTATTAATACAGATTTCCGTTTTAAAATTATTGCATTTTCAAAGAGAACTTGACATCCTTCAAAAATTATGACTGGCATACATGGATCTGTGTATTTATTTCTATGTTATGATCTATGATTTTCCATAGATTCCCCACTTCGTTAATCAATGTGTCAAAACGAATTTTCGCCAAAGTTGTCTAGAAGGTTTTTTTGCATTTTAGAATACGGTTGTAGAAAAAACATTGTTCCTATCTTGAGCGGAAAGTGCTTTCCCGCACTCGATTGCTTGCCCGAACTCCGCTCCGCGTCGTTCAGGCAACGGCAATCTAGTGCGGGAAAGTACAACTTTCCGCCCTTGATAGGAAAATAACTATTCCGCTCAAGATAGGAACAATGTTTTTTCTGAATCGAAAACAATACGGGAAATTAGTTAGATAGGCCCGGTTATAGAAAAAAACCTTTTTTTCATTTTCCAGAATTCTATTAAAAAGAAATAGCCATTTTAGAATAAAGTGGGCCAGATACGTGCCTGATTCGAATCTCTGGATTTAATGCAAAGTTCATATTTCCCAATTGAAAATGAGTTAATGCATTCAGGGAATACTCTATATACCTACTAACCTTATTGGTAATATTAAAGCAGAAGCCAAAGAAGGGGCTCGCTCGGCGTTTACTGGGCCGGAAACTACGCTTCCTATCTGTCATACATATATCGAAAACCTATTCAAGAGATGGATTGATAATATATTCTCCTCTGAGTGGAACACGAGAAGGGATCTCAGGCAGTCGAGACTCCTTATCAAGAATCCTTCTTCGAAGCCGGAGGTCAAGAAGCTTTTGATTTTCGAGAGGAAGCAATTGCCTCTGGTGACTGGTGCTCCAACTGGCCATCTGTTTGACAAACATTTGAAAAGAATGGGTCTGAGTGTTCTCTGTGCCGTTGGTGCAAGAACGGCGGAACATATACTGTTCACGTGCGGCAACTTATCTTTACTGAGGTTAAAAAACCTAAGGAACTCTACACCTTCCATCTCTATGGTGAGAGGGACTCCTCCTTGTCGGCTCGCGGCATTCTTGCCAGCGTGCTTTCGGGTCTGAGTCTCTCTGGTATTATACGAATGCGGTATGAACAATGGACCTACGTTTGGCCGACCAAAGGCGCCGCACAGGAAGATGAAGAAGAACCTTATTGGAATGAAAATGTGAAATAGTCATATTTCTCCCACCTATAACTTGTTCGAAATTTCCTCGATATCAAAAAAATATCTTATGAAGAAAGGTTTTTCATTCGATTTGTGATCAATCAGACTATATCAATCCATTTTGTATTCAAAACAATAAAAAATAATCTTCTATAAATATTTCACAGAGCTTTTGAGAAGTTGTTGCCACCTTGTTGATTATTTGTATAACATGGTGAAAATATCTATGATTCGTGATGTATCCCTCTCTACTCTGCGAAAATTCACAACGCATGCGTATAGCGACAACTGGTGTTGAATACTGGTTATTTCAACGACCGTTGAAGGCGGCTACGAACTGTGAACAAACATCGAATGAATCTTTTCTAGAGCTATGTTGTTATGAAAAGAGAAAGTGATTATTATAGGCTTTTCTCTTCGATGTCGTGATGATTTTGTGGAGGCTTTCAGTGAGTTTATGAATATTAATCGCGTTATGTCGAATTTATAAACTTCAATGAGCATATTGAGTATCTTCGAACGTTTTTTCATTAACTTTTGGTCTAGACAAAGTTGACAGAACATCCTGACGACATTGCTAACTTGTAGTGCGATCAGAGAGATAATAATACTTTTCGTGTTTCGATGATATTCAAAATCCATGGAAGCATCCAGATTATTCTCGAGATTAAAGAAATACAGTTTCTATAAAATGAGGGTGAATCTACTCTGGCTTCAGAATATCGTTGGATTATTAGCAATACATTTCACAATTCGGCAATAATCAAAATAAAAATGGAATCTGAAAAATCCTGTGATATGTGAAGTCATTCGCCATATTGTATACTGAATTTGCCAACATAATATAACAGAAAGAATTTGTAGAACCTGTTCTCTGGGAAAGTGGCAACTCAGACGATATGAGGAACTACCAATCAGGATCATGTATAAATACAACCAATCTGACCAATACACAACGTCGCTATTATAGTAAAGGATAATTCTCAGTAAAATGATTGGTGGTGCGTTGCTTCTTATTGTGAATAAGGATGAGATTTACGTTTCGTCCCAGCTTGGCTCACAAGATTCATCAGATTGACTATTGCGAGCGAAGCCTGCCAATGAAGTAATTGAAGTTGCCTGTTTGAAATAGTTTCATTTGAGGTTCGTTTGGAATAAAAATAGAAACGTCCATGTGTTATCCACTGAAAATTTCAACAGTGTTTATATAGGCGCATAATTGTCAAATTCAATGAAAAATATATTTTTCAATGAGTAGTTTCAGGGGAAGTTCATTAATTCTTCCTAATCAGTTCCACTGATTATTCATCATTTACCATCCTGAAACCAATCCGAGTTCACCTATCGTGAAAATAAGCAACTCATTCCATCAGGGACACATTTCGCGGTTGAATTTATTAATCGATCTATCCACCTCAAAGCTCTCGGTTGAAATTGTGAAAGAGTTAATTAACCTTTATGATTGATAAATTTATAACGGGTGATGCTTGATTAACCATAAATTATTTCTGATTCCACAGTGGCTACGGAACAATGGTCGCTGCAATGAAAACTGACATTGATACAGAATTTACATGCACCTGATGTAGTCGTTTCACAAAATTGACTGATTAGAATTATTTATTAATGCGAGCAATATTGCGACATATTTAGCGTAACTGGTTCGGACTATAAATATTGGAAATATTCTCTACAGTGTATTTTGGCTGATCGAATTAGATTTATTTGTGTTGTATAACGAGGTACACTCGTTTGTTACTGGACGGCTATAATATATTTTTGTGATTGTTTGTTTTCCAATCAGTTATTTTCATTATGACGAATGTGCATTCAAATGAAATTAACGGTTGGAAAGATAAAACATTATGATAGATGTATAACATACATCATATATACATAGTATGGAGAACGATAATTGTGACGGGGAAATCCTGTAATTTTACTACTACGCAGTTACTGATCATAGTCCTAATCGTTTTGCCGAATGGTTATCAATCGCCAATCTGATGTCGAATCACCATCCAGGATTGACTTCTTGTCGGGACGATCTCCATAACATCTGCCCTATGTACCCCTGTGAAGATAGTTTGGAACTCATCCTCAAAATTGACAACTGCGAAAAAGATGTCTGTTCTTCATTCACAACTGTAAATAATGACACTCTTCTTGCTTTTGTTTATGCTTCGTTAAGTGAAATTAGAGAGACTCAGACCCGAAGGCACGCCGTCAAGAATGCCACAACCCGACAGGGATTAGTCCCCCTCACTATGGTGAAGGCCCCTTGAGTGAGTTTTAATTACCTGAGATCCGTACTTCTGTTCCACTGAGGGGATGATGTATCAATCCATCTCGAGAAGAGGCTTTTGATGTATGTCTGAAAGATAGGCAGGCAAAGTTCCGGCCCAGTAAAGCCGAGTGATCCCCGCCTGTCATAGTCAAGAACTGCCGGTACGTCCATCAAGCGGTCAAACCAATGAAGGGTACTTGACAATTTTCAACAGACTACTGAATTTTTTTTTCAATCTGTCGAAAGGAAGACTTGCAAAATTACCTGTAACACATATCCATCCCATTTTAGTGACGATAAGATTCCATGAGGCTACTGTCCCGTTGAAGAAATAAACAAAAAATTGCTCAAACATAGAATATTCCCGATGTTCCGTACCGAGTAGACGTATGTTTCACCGCTCCTGAATATATTGATACCTGAGGTGGAATAAATTAGTACTAATCCGAGAAAGTATTTCAGTTTGAACAAGGGAAAATTTCTCCATCAAACATCGTAAGATATTATCGAGGTAATATTAAAATTTGGAAATATGCCTATGACGAAAAATCAAAAAGAAGACACGAAACAGTGTTTTATGGAATGTTTATCCGATAAGGATTTCTTATCGCTACTGTCTCTCAAGGTGGCAGATGCAGTTGCACTGGTTATTAAGGTGGGCGTTCAATGTAGTGTGTTTTTATTTCAAGTTGATTTCGAAAACGGTTTCTTTTTGAGAACTGAAATTTTGTGGGTGAACTCAGAAAGGATTAGGGTTCTTGTTGAAATAATTTTGATCGATTTCATTCCGACAGTTAATTTTTTTTCTTTCAAAAATAGAAGAAAATGAGCCAACCCATGCTTCTGTTTTATTTCAACAGAAAGATCCATGAAAATAGTTCAACTTCCGATTAAAAGTGAATCTACTGATAATTTCGTTCAGAAGATCAACTTGAAATACGGAATTGGCAGAAAATGGCCAAATTCAAATTTTGGCGGGAAAAAATTCCTGCTTTACCCACAAATTCACGTATTTTATTTCATAGTTCGGCGATTTTCGGATAGAGAGCGCCATTGTTCATTTCATTCATGATTAGAGAGATACTCATAGAACTTATTGTGATAATGAAAGTTCTATGGAGATATTCCTTAAAATAGACGGTGGCGCCTCTATCGGCTGATCTTTCCTACTCGGTTCAAACGCCGACCTTAATGACCGGCTAGATAAGATGGGTTCATGGATAATGGAAGTTGAGAAAAAATGTGAGGAACAGGTCACTGAAATTAATCTTTTGAAAAATCAGATTGAGGAACTGAATCAGAAGAATAGAATGAAACAGTTGGGGCTTTATGGTTTAGAAGAAGTAGGGGGTGGAAATTCGAAGGAAACTATTGTAGAAACGCTCAATAAGAAGTTACAGCTGCCTAATATCCAAATAGATAACTGGGTGGGCTCAAGGAGTAAAAACCTAAAAGTAAGGCCGATATTGATTCATTTCAATACGATTAGTTCGAGAAATGAAGTATTTTATAATAAGAAGCTACTGAAGGGAACTAAACTTGTATTGGCGGAAGAATTGACAAAAGAAAGATTTGATCGTCTTACTCGAGCGAAGAAAAGATTGGGTACGAAGAGAGCTTGGTCGAAAATGGGAAATATTTTTGTAGAAATATCTGGGAAAGGTCATAAGATTGATTCCACTGATGATCTGAATAAACTTTTGTTGGAAAATTAGGGGGTGAGCATATCAGGGGAGGAGCATACTAACATATATTGTGTATTTGTATTGATTTATTGAATTATATTTTGTTGTTAATTGGGTACATACTGTTATTTTCACATAAATTTTATTGCTACTGGTATCTGTTTTATAGACTGTCAATTCATTCATTTAGGGTATCCTTTTGGGGGGAATTTTTTTTCTGGGGATTACCGCACATCAGTGAGAATGGGTAAGTTTTCTTTCGCGTTTTTTAATATTAGGTCTATAATGCCACATTTCTCGGACTTCAAGTCTTTTTTATTGGAGAGAAAATTTGATTATGTGGGACTTTGCGAGACATGGTTGAATAGTTCTATTTCAGCTCATTTGATAGAAATTGATGGATATACTTGTGTCAGATTAGATCGTGGCTCCAGGGGTGGCGGAATTGTTTTGTTTGTATCAAATAAAATACGTTATGAGGTGATCATAAGTAACTGTGCGGCGAATCTTGAACAGACTTGGATCAAATTTAAGATGAATAAAAAAGTAATTATCGTGGGTATGCTATACAGGGTCTTTCACGAGGAACCTCACCCATATTTATACGGGAAACTACTGAACGTATTTTCATGAAATTCAGCACTTATAAGTATTTCACGATGCTGATGAAATCTAAAATATTTTCAAGGCATGAGCACCTCCGGTTTTTCCGGAAATGACGTCAACTTCCGTTTTTCAAATTAGAACACCATTTTTTTATTGCAGAAATAGATTCCTTAGAAAATTTCAAGTTATTTTGATGTAACATTTTTCAGTTTTGGTTGGAAAATTCTCTCTGAGCGGGAAAATTCGAAAAAAAAATCGAAAATAGAGCTCCGCTGAAACAAGAATAACTTCGAGGTTTTTGGATGGAAAATTTTCATTTTTGGGATTTTTCAAGATGTAAGATTGATGTATCCACTTTGAAAATCGAAATCGCGATTCATGATACAGGGGGTGAAAAAATCGCTTTCAAAGTTAGGGATGACAAAATCGTGAAAAATCAATTTTTTCAAATTAGAACCCCATTTTTTTATGGCAGATATTGAATCTACGTTAAAAAAAAATGTGATTGTATGCATCACACCCTTGCCCTAAAGTGGATATTTTCTGAGTTATTCACAAAGAACTGTTTTTCGTCTTGAATTTTCAGCTATTTCTTTTCCCTTCACGCCAAAAAGATGAAATTTTCAGGAACTGTTACTTAAACCATGTTTTAGATTTTACTACCCTAATATGCAATAGAAGAAAGTTACAGGTTGTTCCTAAATAGATGGCGAATTTGGATTCGAATTTGTATCGGAAACCTCTTTATTTCAACTAATCGGCCATCGGTTTTCTCTCCAGTGATAAATAAATAATTCCTTATGAATCATATGCAAAAACTTACCATGTTTTACATTCTTTTTTTTTAACGATAGATATCATTAATTACATCTGCAAAATTCCTCTTTATTCAGTAGCATGTAATTAATGATATCTATCATTAAAAAAAAAGAATGTAAAACATGGTAAGTTTTTGCATATGGTTCATAAGGAATTATTTATTTATCACTGGAGAGAAAACCGATGGCCGATTAGTTGAAATAAAGAGGTTTCCGATACAAATTCGAATCCAAATTCGCCATCTATTTAGGAACAACCTGTAACTTTTTTCTCTTGCATATTAGGGTAGTAAAATCTAAAACATGGTTTAAGTAACAGTTCCTGAAAATTTCATCTTTTTGGCGTGAAGGGAAAAGAAATAGCTGAAAATTCAAGACGAAAAACAGTTTTTTGTGAATAACTCAGAAAATATCCACTTTAGGGCAAGGGTGTGATGCATACACTCACATTATTTTTTAACGTAGATTCAATATCTGCCATAAAAAAATGGGGTTCTAATTTGAAAAAATTGATTTTTCACGATTTTGTCATCCCTAACTTTGAAAGCGATTTTTTCACCCCCTGTATCATGAATCGCGATTTCGATTTTTAAAGTGGATACATCAATCTTACATCTTGAAAAATCCCAAAAATGAAAATTTTCCATCCAAAAACCTCGAAGTTATTCTTGTTTCAGCGGAGCTCTATTTTCGATTTTTTTTTCGAATTTTCCCGCTCAGAGAGAATTTTCCAACCGAAACTGAAAAATGTTACATCAAAATAACTTGAAATTTTCTAAGGAATCTATTTCTGCAATAAAAAAATGGTGTTCTAATTTGAAAAACGGAAGTTGACGTCATTTCCGGAAAAACCGGAGGTGCTCATGCCTTGAAAATATTTTAGATTTCATCAGCATCGTGAAATACTTATAAGTGCTGAATTTCATGAAAATACGTTCAGTAGTTTCCCGTATAAATATGGGTGAGGTTCTTCGTGAAAGACCCTGTATAGACCACCTAGTGGTAGTTTTCCTGAGTTTTTGGAATCATTTGAGGAGTATGTTGCATCGGTTGTGGGGGATTGCGACGAATTGATTTGCGGTGGGGATGTGAATGTTGACTTTCTTAGGTCAGATGACTATAAAACATTAGGTTTCGAGAGATCAATGACATTGTTCAATTTAGTACAAGTGATAGAGGGCCCTACGCGCATAGTAAGTAATTCTCCTACTCTTTTAGATGTTATGTTGGTCACAAGTGAAAGTAGACAGGATTATAGGTTCAGATCAATAAATATGGACTTCATTTCGGATCATTTTCTAATATATGGTGAAGCTACTGACCTAGTAAGGGTGAACACGGATGATAGAGTTTTCAAGTCTAGATGCTTGCGGAGGCTGGATCATGGTGTTCTCGGCAATTGTTTATCTTTAACTCCATTCGAAAATATATTATATGTACACAATATAAATCATAAGGTTTCTTATTTTACTGAATTATTGTTAAATCTTTTCAATGAAATAGCACCGATTAAAAATATTAAATTCAGAAGAAACTATAAGCCCTGGTTTACACCTACAATCAAAATAATGACGCAGTTGAAACAAAAGGCATTCAATGTGTTCAAACGGGATAGAACTCCTGCAAATTGGGAATATTATAAGCAAATTCGAAATGAGACAAATATGGCTGCTGATAGGGAAAAAAAGGCTTATATACAGTTTTCAGTAGATATGAATAAGGGAAATCCTAAAGTATTGTGGAGGAAATTGTCGGAACTCAATATTCATAATAGACCATCAAGTAGAACAATTCCAGATAATCTTGATATGCCTGGGAATATGAATGATTTCTTTTTACAGACGTCACGTACTCAGGATTTTGATGATACTTTCTTAATAAATTACTATCGTGCTGCGGACTTCACTTCTTTTGAGGAAAGGCTTGTCTTTGGGTTGACAGATGAGGATGAAATGTTTAGAACAATGAAATCAATAAGATCTAATGCGACTGGCCCTGACGGATTGAATATTGAGATGCTACTTGAGTGTTGTCCGCATATACTGCAATTTATGGTTAATATATGCAACAGCAGTATTTTAGTTTCAAAATTTCCTGATCCATGGAAGATTTCAAAGGTCTTTCCACTTCCTAAAGTGAGTGACCCGGCTAGTTTCAGTGACATACGTCCAATATCGATCTTATCACCTTGCGCAAAAGTATTTGAAAAAATTTTAGCTGTAAGGATTAAAACGCATCTGGAAAAATATAAAATTTTACCTTCTCGTCAGTCTGGCTTCAGAAAGGGATACGGTTGCTGTACGGCTCTTTTAGATGTAATCGACTCTATCATTACGAATATGGACTCCGGAAAAGTTTGTGTTTTGACGCTTTTAGATTATTCTAAGGCTTTTGATAGAGTGAATCATAGAATTTTAGTCGAAATTCTGCGCCATATAGGATTTTCTATTTCGGCTATCAAATTGATGGAAAGTTATTTGCAGGAGAGACGCCAATACGTTGAAACGTTGTCAGGAAAGTCTGAAATGGGCGCCATAGAGTGTGGTGTGCCGCAGGGCTCTGTTCTGGCTCCCATTTTGTTCTGCATCTATACATTTTGTATCACGAGTGGACTGGAATTCTGCGTTGATTTTCGTTATGCGGATGACACTCAGCTTCTTCATTCATTTTTTCCATCTCATGTTCATCGGGCGAATACAGAAATTAATTCTGTTCTTGCGAATTTAGCGGACAACTCTGCCAAACACCATCTACTGCTCAATCCGGATAAAACAAAGATCTTGGTTTTTGATAGGAAGGGAGGAAACATAGCTGATCAATTGAATGTGGGAATTGATGGGAAGCGGGTGACCACCGTTGCATCTGCTCGGAACTTGGGAGTTATTGTGGATACTGATCTCAGATTCGCTGAACATGTGTCATCTTGTGTTCAGAAAGCGTTCGCTGGGTTGAAGAAATTATACCCTTGCAGGCACCAGTTATCACAAAAAACAAAAATATTAGTGACAGATTCTCTTGTCTTAAGTCATTTCAATTATTGTGATGCTGTTTATGGCCCATGTCTGCGTGTAATAACACGCAGACATGGGCCATAAACAGCATTTTATCAATAGATAAAACCCGCATTCAGAGAGTGCAGCGTTCATGCTTGCGTTACATCTATGGCATAAGAAAGTATGAGCCAGTGATACATAAATTGAAATGCTGTCGATGGTTAAACATGGAGCAGCGAAGGGAGCTTCACTCCGCGGTTCTATTTCACTCGGTGATATGGTTCAGATCGCCCCCTTATCTTTATAATAAGATACGTTTCAGATCGGATGTTCACAGCATTAATGTTAGGTTCAGGGGCTTGCTTTCACCACCCTCACATAGAACAGCTTTATTCCGTCGATCATTTTCCTATTGTATTTACTCTTTATATAATCGCATTCCTGTCACACTGAAACTGTGCCGTCCGTCGGGTTTCAGGCTCAGATATCGGAATCTCTTGCTCGGTTTTTGAGGATAGGATTGGAGTCCGAGTGATGCTGGTAGTTCTGTTGTTTTTGTAGTATGTGCCCATTTCTTCTCTGATTGTGCGCGTTCTCCCTATGCTTCGGTGTGGAGCGCGGAAAGAATAATGTCACTATTTTAATTTTTTACTTTTGTATTATGAAATAGAGGGCTTACAATAATATCAGTTTTACTGACGTGAGTCCTTTTGCAGTACTTTACAGTTAGAGTATTATAATGAATGAATATGCATTCTCCATGAGGAGATGCTATTGTATATTTTTACTGCAATAAAGAAATTTATTATTATTATTAATATAAATTTTTCAATTTGTTGAATCTTGTCATATTCAACGTTTATGTAGCATAATTGTGGTGAGTGCAACGTTGAGAAAACGTAGAGAAATGAGAACTGAAACGTAGAATTCAGATTTCCAAGTCAGCTGAAAACTTATTGAGTAAAGCTAGTACAAAAAAAACATATTTCTTTCATTGCATAATTATGTTGAATCATCTATAAAATAAAATGGCCACTTCCAAAAACAAGAACCACATCTTATTGTATGACATTATCGATGGTGCATTTTTATTTTAGTCGGCAGAGCATTGTACAAACGAATACCCCCAAAAAATAGAGTCATCTGCATAGCAGCGGACTTGAATGGTCTAATGCTAATATTTCTCTTGGATCTGAGTTCTCTCAGGGGAATCCACTTAATACTCCGTCAGGAGACCATATTCAATTTAGTTTATTAGTGTTAAATTGGCTCTCTTAATCATTTTTTCATTTGATCAAGCATATTTTTTATTGTGGTAAATTCATTTCACTTTAAAATTATCCTCATTGCATTATTCACCCTGTATACAGGGTGAGTCTTTAACTTGTACATATATTTCAACTGTAGATTCTTGAGGCCAAAGGAATTTTTTTTCATTTTCCATTTTGTCAAATTCGGCTTGGTTGAAGAGATATAGCCATTTGAAAAAAAAGTTGGGCTTTATACGTGCCTGAAACAATTCTCTGCAAACACCTCAAATTTCCTATTTTTCGATTGAAATTGAGGTGATTATTAAATGTTCTGGGTGATACAATTAGATAATACTCAAGCACCAACCTTATTTGAATAAGAATGTTGCAAACACGATATTTCCTAACAAGAACAGTCAGTTTGGGCGATCATTTCTGCAACTGAAAATCCATATTTCTCCACCAAAATGAGTTCCTTCTGCGATTTTCCTGAAGATCAGTTTGTAAACACTAATAATTTGTTCATATTTTCCTCGACATCCTGAAACGATCTCATAAAAATTGGTTTCTCGCTAACCTATCCTAATTCCATTAACCAAAGTCGATTCGAGGTCAATGACCTAACCTAATTCATCTTCTCTGTGAAATTCCACAGAACTCTAGAGGAGACGATGGCAGATTGCCGATTTTCTCTTCAAACAATTGTATAGGAGAACTCAAGAAAGCAGAAGGTCCTCTATCGTCAACAGATGAACTAGTTGTTTACTTTTCGCTAGAGGCTTCTAGCCATTGCTCTCTGGGAATGCCAAAAGAGTAGTTCCGATTCTCGCCGATATAGCGCTACGATCTTAATTTCAATTGCGATCAGCTGCGATGTAGCCGCCACGCAAGACAAGCCGTTGTTCGCTGTCTCCAGAGTCCCATCACAGGAGAATCTGTGATACAATGAACGACGCTTAAACCACACTTGAACGCGATAACCTTCTACACGGACTTCGATTTATTTATTCATTTATGTACCTACTTGCAGAGACTAAAGCAAACAGGTGATGATTGTGATGTGAAGACCACGTGTAGTGTCCATTAAAAATTCCAAGAGGATATTGTTCAGATAGATATTTTCCTGAAAGACCGGTTACAATAAATTTTCGATAGAAACTGTGCTTTTAAACATATAAACTGTTCAATTTCATGCTTCTCTGAATTCAATCGAACGTTTTTCCATCATAGAGATTTTAGTCTTGACGAAGTTGATAAACATTGACAACATTATTAATTTGTTAAGAGACCAGAGAAGAAATAACATTCGATGATATTTAATTCAGGGAAGCATTCAGTTTTTTTATGAAATTCATGATTTTTTTCTCGAATTTCTTCGTATACATTTGAGAATAACTCGAAAACGACGCGTTTTATTGAAAAAACATAAGAATACTTTTATTTTCTTAAATATGAGCCGTTCATCATTTTCAAGTGATTTTATAGTATTTTCGCATGAATTTATAAGTGGACTACGCTGTTACTTTTATACCAGGAGGAATATGGAATGAGTTTCAATTGAGGAATATGCACCATGAATAGAGTAAACAATCAACCAAAATTCAGTTGATTCGAAATATCGGTTCCGACTATATGGAAAGAATAGTGTTAATTTCATGGATTTTTGACACCCTGTATCTTTCAAACGAAACCGAATTTTGAAAAATGGTATGGAAAAAATTGTTTCGTTTGATGAGAGGAATCTACAGTTAAAATATATGTACAAGTCAAAGACTCACCCTGTATATCTCCTTTAGTGCACGAGATGAGCAGGGAACAACAATTATTAGAATGAGGTAGCATATTATTAAAGACCAGTTTTTCAGTCCACAACAAAAAATTCGAATTACGAGAGAAGAAAGAAACTCTTTTACCATTATTTTACCAAATTGCGGACTCTTTAGGATTATTCATCTTATCAGAGGGGTCTCCTCGGGAGACCTAGGAGTAATTAGGATAAACAATATATCATCATATCATGTCAATCAATTCTAAAGAATTTTTTACAACTACCAATAAAACCGTATAAACGGCAAATAATCTCGAAAATGAATTCATCAACACTGTATCAATATCATTAACATAAATTACAAACAACAATAGACCAAGAACGCTGCCTTGAGGTAGCTCCCACGCACGTTTCAGTCTGTCAGACACCCTATAACCCACTTTTGTCCTATTAAAACTATCAGTCAACGTTGAATATTTTTTTCTTCAATATTTCTGCAAAGTTTCATCATTCTGATTAAAATAACATTGAGAAAGCACGATACTGAAATGTTTCACAATGGTGGCTACTGCAGCTTTGAAAAAACAAAATGCTACATGTGTAATGACGAGGGTTTTTGCTTTTGGGAAATCGACCAACTGTTGATCTCTACTGCCTCATGGACCAATAAAGTTATTAGCCCTTTTCTCCAGTTACAACTTATTATTCCTTCTCTTCAACATACAATTCACAGTATAATGAAAAGGCGATTCGAATGTGTATGTGTCGTTTAGTAGTAAGAAACATTAACATGGGCGTCAGTTCCAAGGACTCAGTTAAAAAGTCGGCATGAACCACACATCCCACGAAGAATTGTTCATGAAACTTTCATGGAGGACTGCCTCCTAGAAATAATTGATGTAACCATCTCACTCACTCAACCACGAATCGTTCTGTACAAGATCTGAAAAATTCAGATACGAAAAGCGGCCTGGACAGCCTACATTTATAAAATACTCGGTTCCGGCGGCTCGCACCTGAAATATCATTTCGCCTCCGACTGAATTATGCGTTACCGTTTTGGCGTGTGATATAATTTACCGGTGGAATTCGGCTGAAATATAACCTTCGGATTGGGAAAAATGCACGCACTTTACTTCCAGGCGTAATTAGACCATCGATCAAGTTCGCTCGTCTGATGTCGGCCTATCAGGCATTCCTCGCAAATTGATTTTTCGACCGGAAATATGAATCAGTGGGTACGACGTCGACGGACTGATTAGTCCGAAATAATATAATAATAATAATAATAATAATAATAAACTCAGCATAACCGGCGTATCGATCAATCCTGAGCTCGCTGGAGCACCGATCACTCAAGCGGACCAAAGAAGCCTAGCAAGACTGATCCGAAAGTCTCAGTCAGATACATTACTCGAACATCATATGAGTAAGACCTTGCACTCCATATATTTCAGGAGTTTAAAAGACCAGGACCTGTCTGAAGAATTGTCTTTCGCCTTT
This sequence comes from Adalia decempunctata, assembly GCA_951802165.1. Taxonomy (NCBI): domain Eukaryota; kingdom Metazoa; phylum Arthropoda; class Insecta; order Coleoptera; family Coccinellidae; genus Adalia; species Adalia decempunctata. Next base: position 21,737,664 of record OX637701.1, read on the forward strand.
CTAAAGTCAGCTAGCCTTAAGTCAGAGACAGAAGGATTTGTGATGGCGTGTCAAGATGGAGTACTGAATACGAGATGGTATAAAAAGAACATCATGAAAATGGACACCCCAACAACTTGCAGGGCTTGCCATGGGCAACAGGAAACGATTATGCACATCCTTTCCGCCTGCAGAGTCCATGCTCCATCGGGGTATGTAGAGAGACACAACGCGGCACTCCGGATTTTATACTTCCATCTGAGAGCCGCGTATGGGATAGACAAAGATAAACTTTATTTGCAGACAATATACAATGAAAAATAAATCACAAAGAAATACAGCCATAATTTTATCTGCAAAAAGGAGACTTACGGCAGTAAAACTGTTTATATGTAAGCTCCCAAAAAGCCCATTAAGAATACAAAAAAAAAATGACTCCAGCACCGAGCATATCATGTAAGTTGGACACATTGAGAAAAAAAAATTATATGCATTATAATAGATATATGTATACATTTAGAGAATTGAAGGAAAGAATTCGAGAAACGAGACCAGCGGAGCTCACGGCTGAACCAAAACAGCACGGGTACATACGATGCCTAAAGTGAACCCGTCAACAAAAGTTGAGTGTACGATTTTCTGAATCTATATAAATTGAAGGATTTCAGGGAAAGAGGCAGATTATTATAAAGAGAGAAAATATTATATGTGAACGATCTAGTAAAAGTGGTTGTAGAATGGGCGGGCGCAGAGATGAGACCACGGTGCCTGAGACTCAGGGTATGAACGTCCGAGCGCAATTTAATTTTGTTGAACAAATATGGTGGAGATTTGTGAAGAATAATCGAGTGGAAAAGAATCATCGAGTGGAGCCTCCTACGTTTCTCCATATCTAGCCAGTTACAGTCTTTGAGCTTGTGAATGACTGGTTCGAACTTCCGGATTCCATATATAAACCTCAGACATGATCTCTGTACTTTTTGAATTTTCTTAGCGTATTCTTTTGTTAAGCATGGACCATAAACCGCGTCGCAAAAGTTGAATTGGCTAAGAACCAGAGACTCCGTCAGCAAAATCTTCAATTTTGTTGTTAGATAATGCCTGTGAGGGTATAATCTTTTCAGGTTTGCATAAGCCCTTTGAATGCACACATTTATATGTTCCTTGAATCTTAATTCCGAGTCCATCAAAAGTCCCAAGTTTCTCGCACAGCTGACGCAAGACAGCTTAACACCATCCAGCACAACATTCAGCCGCGATTGAACCTGTTCCTTATGTCTACCAAATACTATCACCTTGGTTTTTGACGAGTTCAAGTTGAGGTGATGTCTACGAGAAAAGCAAGCGAGAGTCCTCAGATCCTCACTCACTCTCTCACATGCGCTATCCACCTCAGATGACAAAAAAGTATGGAGTATCTGGGTGTCATCTGCATACCGAAAGTCAATACAGTACTTTAAGCCGTTTGCGAGGAAGAAGGTATAAATGCAAAAAAGCAGAGGACCAAGTACGGACCCTTGCGGTACACCGCTATGAATCGGCTCCGCCGTCGAAGAACCCATATCCGTTTCAACGTATTGAGTACGACCAATCAAATAACTGCCAATGAGCTCAATCGCCGAAGATGCAAGACCAATATGCCCAAGAATTGCCAACAAGAGATCGTGATCAATTTGATCGAACGCCCTCGAATAATCCAACAGAACAAGAATGCACGTTTTGCCCGAATCAATTGCTCGTAGGATCTCATCAACAACGTCCAGAAGTGTGGTACCACAGCTGTAGCCCCTCCGAAATCCCGATTGCCTCTGAGGCAGAATGTTGTATTTAGCCAAATGTACCCTTAACTGAGAAGCAATCATTTTTTCAAAAATCTTAGAACAAGTTGGCAAAATAGCTACAGGGCGGAGGTCGTTTAGCTCGTGTATTTTAGTTTTTTTAGGCAAAGGCATCACCCGGGCGATCTTCCAAGAGTCGGGAAAAACCGATTTCAGCAAACAAGAATTGAAAACATTGAGTAGGAACGGTACAACCCGAGGACAGCATAATTTCAACATTTCCATACTCACTCGATCCGATCCGGATATAACCATATATCCGATCCGATGGATATAAACCAGAGGAGTTTTATTTTTGCTTCTGTCATAATCCATTTCGGCACAATGCAAAATTGGGTTTGGTTGATGATGTTTCGCTTACATGAAGCGAATGACTTCTGCGAATATCGAGTTTTGCTTCTAACGACTGGTTGAGAACAAGAGAAGCAACAATTCATTACAATTCACTAATTGTTATTCACTTCAATAGATTTAGATCCAGATTTGAGGAGGGTATCATTGCACTGCGATGTTAAGGTCTGTTGTGTCCCCATCAGTGCTGTTCTCGCCATTACTTAGTCTACAGCTTACCCTTCAATTCTAGAGCTGTAGTCTCTCTAGAACTCCAGTATCTGACAAATTTAAGGAAGCATATTATAATTATATGCTGGGGTGGAATGTCTTTAGATGAACCTCTCAGAACTGCGATATTATCTACTATCCCCATGAATCGTATGATCTTCATAGGAGCTTTGGCCATCACATCCTGGGGATCAAGAGATGGCTTGTCCAGATGCCTGAGGCAGGCACATTATGTATATGGCGGTTATTTCTTCGATAACCATAGCCTGCAAATCTTGTCTGCCGATTCAGCCATTCTATACAATAGATACTCATACCGATAGTGCTATGTCTGCAGTCCCATAATACATCGAAGCTCTACCCGCATTATCTGGACAAGCTTCCCTGTGCAAGACGGCGAGAAATCTACTGATCTTCCTGCTTATTTTAGTCTTGTATTAGTCTGTAGACCTTCTCCAGAGGGGTGTCATGTTTTGCATCTTCCATTGCTGTAACGCTGCCCTATTATAGAAGTCCTTTCCTAGGCTACAGAAAAGTTTAGACCCTAGAGGTTTGACATTTTCTACATTTTCAAAAGTGCATCAGCCTACTCAATCCCCTCAATGTTGGCACCCATAAGAGATGCACTTTGTCGCTTCTGTTCAGTTGCTTTCTGGTATTGCAACACTGAGCACTGACAGTTAGATTTCACAGCTCTTAGTGCAGACCGACTGTCAGTTTCTTCATTTATGCACACCTCTTTGAGGATATTTTTCAAACACTATTGGACGCACGCATTATTTTTGCCTGTTAAACGGAGAGTCTTGCCTTTTTGGCACAAAGTCTCAGTTTAGGACCATGTACTTCTTAGCCTGCCCCCGCGGCTCCTATCGGTGTATTGCTTCAGAAAAGTTACTTCATCACCTCTACAAATTTCTTATCCAAACATTATTTGCCTTGGCTAAAAAGAGGTATTCCACCACTAGGTGGTTTGGACCTCCTGCTCCACATAGAATCTGCACTGTCCGTTTGCTGCTGGACTATTCTGATTAGGTGCTTCCTGGGGCGGAAATGTCCTGTGAGGAATCCAGTGAGGAGGTGTAGCATATTCCTGCTGAGATCCGGATACTTCTTAGATCTTGCCGTATTGACGTTTCGAAAAAACTTGTTGGGATGATGACACCCGGGATGATTCTGCCAGAATGCCTCTCACTGTCTCCCTTTCTCTCTCTGGTTCTTTCCTCTTCCTGAGACTCTTTCCACTTGGTACATTTGTCTTTACCACAGAAATGTTTTTGGCCATTGAAAGGAACCCAGACTACGTAGTCCTTGCTATTCATGCCTATTCCTTTGAGTTTTCTTCGACAATTCTCTATCATCTTGAAATCAATGACATGAGAGCTCAGTGCTCCAACTCCAGCCTAACTAATTATCACTATGTGACACATCTAATAGTTTCTTCAAAGGCTAATTTTCACACTTCTTTCGATTGCAAGAATCTCTGCCTGAAAAGGGCTTGGGAAACGTCATAATGGTAGTGTAGTTTTGATCGTATTCTTGTGACAGCTGGGTTTGTAGCTTCCCTTTGTCAGTCTTCTTTTTTACTTGTAGTGACATATTCCTTGATGCGAATTTTTCTTTCATCACATCAATGGAAATACTCGTTGACAGTATGTATTCGGTCAGAGTTGACCAGGCTCTTTGATTCCCAATTTTCTCATTTCTAGGATCTATCACAAGATGAATAGGTGTGAGATCTGTAATCATCTGCAAAGACCTAGTTGGGCACATTCTCATTTCTTCGAGGATACAAACAGGGTATATCTATTGTATTCTGTCTTGGGTTCTCCTCGGACTAACTGACTTGCCTTGGTATACTAGACCATTGATCCATAGATTATTAATTCACTTTACTAGCTAGGTAGTCATGATGGCACCGATGTCATCAGTTTCAAAGTGGTTTGGGAGTGCTAAGAGACTTACTGCACTAGTTGAAGGCAATAGTTTCCCTGATATGAAATGATATAAGTATTAATTTTCTTCTTTATAACTGAGTTTTTGCCATGGTTGGTTTCCTCTGCTATGGCAAGGCTCAAACCATCATGAGATGGACATATTAAGGTTCATCTCTGCTATATTGGACAGCCAGGGGTTTTATTTTTTTTTCTAATTGGTATTGAATAATGGACAAAGAGTGTAAAAAATAATACAGGAAAATAATCAACAAATATTTATTGGTGACTAACATTATCAAGAATGAGAGTGGAAAAAATTGAATATTCTTTACAAAAACAGAGTAGGCATCAAAGATGTGTACAGAACTGTTACAACCTACAAACATTCGGAAGTAGGATACACTGTAGGTTATCAAATTGAAATGACTAAAATTGAAATCGAGTTATAAAAACCATTTATTTCAACAATATGCACTAAAATTTTATATTTAATGAATTCCTTTGATTTTTCTCTCGTGAAGATGATGCAGTCAGCAATTGCCTCTCGCAAACTTGACTTTGTTTCGTGAATCATCACACAGTCTCTGTAATGTGAAATATATTACCCGAAGGTAGCTTCTGAATTTGAAAGAATAATATTCATATAAAGTTCAAAAATATTTTTATTCTTATTATGGCTTCTTGTTCTTTGATTGTTATCGAAATGATACATCACCAATATGAAACATAGTGCTTTATTTTCACATGGATATTGAGGAACTGGAATATCTCCGTTACAGAATTTGTTTATATCATGAGTTGGTCACAATATTGTTGGATCTATTACAAAGCCGTTACAGAAAATTAATGTTACTAAGTTCTTGAGGTGATCCACAGGATTATTATTTTTTTTCTCAATTTCTCACATACTTTTCGAAATTTTGTTTGTTTTCTTTCAAGTGCAAGTGTACCATCTAGAATATTGTTAATTTTGAGTTTATAGGTTATCAACCTCAACTCTCCTTCTTTTATAATAATAATAGAATATGACACTTCGCCGCACGAACTGATAATACGGCTATTAAGAATGCTGAAAGTCCACCCTTACATCATCCGCGCGATAGAAAACATCATAGCTCTGTGGAAAACGAAGTTTGCCATCCGAGCAGAGGGTCGAACCGTATATACGGGATGGGTGAGATACAGGAGAGGAGTTTTTCAGGGAGATTCGCTAAGCCCGTTATTATTCTGCATAACACGCATACCACTAACAATTGAGTTGAGGAAGAGCAAAATAGGATGCAAGGCCGGACCACCAGGCAGATGGAACCACCTGATCTCTCATCTCTTATACGTGGACGACTTGAAGCTCTATGCTCCCTCCGAGTCCGCACTACAGCAACTACTGAATATCGTTTCAGATTACACCTCAGCAATAGGAATGTCATTTGGTTTGGACGAGTGTGCTGTATTTCATCTGCGCAGGGGAAAAGCTGAAGATGCAGGAGAAGATATTCGACTGGAAGATGGAATGACTTTTCGCCATCTCGAAGACGGAGAAACTTACAAGTTTCATGAAATGAAACAGACGGGTGTACTGGAGACAACCCAGATAATGGATGACTTAACAGCCAGCTACAAAAAGAAGCTGAGAGACATTTGCAAATCACAGCTGTCGGGAAAAAACAAAGTATCTGCTACAAAAATGCTGGCCATCCCGATTCTCACCTACTTTTTCGGGGTGGTGAACTGGACGGTAAACGAACTCCTCGATCTTGATAGGTCAACAAGGAAAACGATGAACATGAATCGTAGCCTACATCCCAACAGTTCAATACAGAGGATATACCTTCCGCGAAGCCAGGGGGGTAGAGGATTGCAATGTTTAGAATATCAACACTATCAACAAACATTGGAAATGGCAGTAAGGATTCTAAGAAGTGAAGATCCTCTTCTGAAATTTGTCGCTCACCATGAAATTGCGAATCATGGAGCCTTCCTATTCCGAGCTGCACAAAGGGCCCTGGAGAAGCTCAGCATAACAGGCGTATCGATCAATCCTGAGCTCGCTGGAACACCGATCACTCAAGCGGACCAAAGCCTAGCAAGACTGATCCGAAAGTCTCTGTCAGATACATTACTCGAACATCATATAAGTAAGACCTTGCACTCCATATATTTCAGGCGTTTGAAGAATTGTCTTCCACCTTTCTAAAGTCAGCTAGCCTTAAGTCAGAGACAAAGGGATTTGTGATGACGTGTCAAGATGGAGTACTGAATACGATATGGTATAAAAAGAACATAATGAAAATGGACACCCCAACAACTTGCAGGGCTTGCCATAGGCAACAGGAAACGATTATGCACATCCTTTCCGCTTGCAGAGTCTATGCTCCTTCAGGGTATGTAGAGAGACACAACGCGGCACTCCGGATTCTAAACTTCCATCTGAGAGCCGCGTATGGGATAGACAAAGAACCGTTGCTACCATATGTGTCTCTGGAGATTGAAGCGGTGGTCCAGAACGATAAAGCTCGTATATGCTGGAATTATCCTGTCTCAACAACACGGCAGATCAATGCTGTTAAGCCAGACCTACTTCTGCTGGACAAGGAGCTGAAGGAGTTATTTGTCTTGGAATTCTTCTCCCCTGCTGAAAATAATGTTATGATGAAAGAAGAACAGAAGAGGCAAAAATACAAAGACCTTATGTTCGAGCTTGGAACTTTATAATACCCAGGTCATAAAATTAGGATGGTCGTACTAATCATAGGATGTCTCGGTGGAATGAGAGCAAACTACGTGGATGAACTGAAGATTCTCCCGGTCTGTAGATCACTGGCCGAGGTATTGGCGCACAGAATGCAGAAAGCAGTGTTGCTCGGGTCACTTCATATCATCAGGTCCCATGAACTCTAGAAGCCACTGGCAGCTCATCTCTTTTGTTAAGGGACGCTGCCAGGCAGGATGAAGAACTCCTCCATTAAATGTGTGAGGGGTTTTCAGTGAGTAGCCAAACAAGATCCTGGATTCTCACACTACCGAGAGTGCGGACCCTCTCGGTGCCCATAAAGGGTTTTCCCCTCACACGGACGTTAAAAAAAATAATTTCACAGAGATGTAATTCGCAGATAATCATGTTCAGTCACTCTTCTCTGTATCCCGCATAAGATTCTTCATACGAAAAATCTTTTTCTTCAAGAATTGAAATGAGACAGGAACTAGGGTCATATTCAAATATCAGTCGGAAATTCTACGTCTCTTCGGAGCATGACATCCAACAATATATCCTGCATGAAGTGTATCGTGTTGAAAGTTCGTCGAGGCATATAAACGTGTGAAATGATGGTGCGATCATAAGAATTCATTACCCGAAATAACCGATACACACAACACTCTTTTGATGTTAACTCCGCATTGTCACGATGCTGTTTATCGAAAAAGCATAATCCGGAATTTATTCAGGAACGTGTTCGATGGCCATTTCATGTTGCAATTAACAAAACGCCGGCCGTATATTGGCGTCGTTTTTTTCAACGTCGCAATTAAACGCCGCCTGGAATACTTGATAATGGAGACCAAATGAAATTATAGGCATCGAATTAAATGCGTACCTCGCTGAAAAATCTATTTTGTATGCTCTCTGAACTGGAAATTCACGAAAATATATTTCATGTTTCTCGTTTTCGAGGCTGCAACAAAAACGGTGCATCGTTACATTCTCGTCATATCGAGCTATTCGTTTCGCTTTAACCGTGAGCCTTTTTGATGAAATTTGACTACACGCAACTTGAGCATTCTGTTTTTGCGAGCTCGTTCCCAAATCCGGCGAGTAATCGTTCGGTTCGAGTCTCCAATTCTAGGAATTCGAGTAAAAAACGGTATGGAACGATTACGGGTTGACTGACAAAGAATGCCAAATTTCTACATAGATCACACCAGTCATTGTTCGTTCAACTATTATAAGAGGGTATCTAGTCTGCCTGGTCCTCTCCAAACCCTTTCTCGCCGACCATCACTTTGTAAACCGAATAGTGACTTGTTCGAAAATAGTACGTTGCTTCATTGAGGTAAAAGCCAATCTTTGTAATGTTCTGTCCATTGCCGACCGGTAGCTCTGTGCCCAGGACATAGCCGAGGTTCACATAAAAGTCTTCTTACCCTGAAATGAGAAATGCCACCGTTTCTATATTGTACTGGTTGTGACTACTTGTCTATAGGTCATCAAAAAAATACTTCTAAGGGCTGTTCCAAATACCGTTCTCTTGTTACATTCAACAAGTTGAGAGCTCTATTGGAGAGAATACTGGACTGGTGTACCAATTCCTCTCACAACTAAAATTCAGAAAAAAAATGAATATTGGCGATTTCAACCACCGATGAGGGCCCTGCTGACTGTAAACAAACATGGAGGACAGCTAGCAATCTTTTCTAAAACTACGTTGTTTTGATTTGTAAAACAGATTATTTTAAGTATTTCTCTTTGATCTCGTTATTATTTAGAGAAGAATTTCAATGAATTAATGTATAATTGACAGTGCAGTATCGAGTTTATAAAATTTTAGTGTACAAATTGACCTTTTCCCTTCTAATCGGATCGACATTTGACGAGGAATTCGATGGAAATTATAGAAATAAATCCTTGTTTTGAATGTTCTTTATTTTCATGGAAATATATTTACTACAAATAGCAACACAAAAATATTTACATTTGCCATAAACCATTATCTGAATGTGAACAAGTTCTAATGAGACATGACAAACATGAAGACTTATGTATACTGTAAGGTGTTTCCTTGTAAACAAGTATAATTTGAATATTCAAAAACTAAGCGGTGAATTCATCAATTCAACCTCTGAACCTGGCCACTGAATACAACCTTCCCTAATATTTGTTATAGTATATAACATTACTAGCAAGGTAAGAGGGTTTTTACAGGCGAATGGAGGATATAACTGACGAGCCGCAGGCGAGTCAGTTACCTCCTTGAGCCAGTAAAACCCGTTACCTTGCGTGTATTGTTTTATATTTTATTTGTTTCTCATTTGTAAAAAGGTAAGATTCCAAAAAAATCTCAATAATTTGTCGCAAATGTCGTAAGCTATGGAAGCGTTGCCGTGAACATGTCTGTTTATTTTTCTTTACATTTGTTTTGGCGAAAGTGAAAATGAATGTAACAAAAGAAATTATTGAGGCAGCCAGCAGTGAAGCTTCAAGTTTATTACCTGCAAAATCAGCTTCAAGGTACGAGCGAGAATACGACTTCAAAAAGTGGCAAAACAAAAATAGTGTGATTGGAGTAACTGAAGATGTTTTGTTGGTCTACTTGATCAACTATCAGCTAGATTCAGCCCTAATACTTTATGGGCAAAATGGTCTATGCTGAAAAGCCGCTTGGAAATGAAAGAAAATGCCCCTGTTCGCAGGTTTGTTTTCCTTAAAAAATTTATTGAAAAATATGACGTTTAGTTGTCATTTGCAGATTTCAAAAGGTAATAGCGTTTCTGAAACGAAAAAAATGAGCGTTATACGCCAAAAAAGGCGTATTAAGTAAAGAAGAGGCTGAACAATCTCTTTTACATGCTCCTGATGACCAGTGGTTGCTGGCGAAAATTGTAACAATATTTGGAATTTTTGGATGTTGTCGATATGACGAAATTCTCTCCTTAAACATGAACGATGTAGAAGATATGGGAAAATACGTTATTGTGACATTGCGGCAAACAAAAAATTTAACAACAAGAAGATTCACCATAACCGATGATGGCTGCAGCTTCAAGCCCTGCATGTAATACGAGGTCTGGCTATTAAATAACGAGACTGCTTATGAAAAAGAGTTTTATTTTAAAAATTATTCTACAATCGAATGCTCCCCTTCAATATACTCCCCTTCCCTCGCCACACACCGTTCCATTCGTTTTTTCCATTGATCAAAGCAATGCTGGAAGTCTTCTTTTGTAAGAGCATTCAGGAGCTCCGCCGATTTTCGCTTTACCTCTTCCGTCGACTCGAACCGGGTTCCTTTTAAGGCAGACTTGATCTTCGGAAATAGGAAAAAGTCACAGGGTGCTAAATCAGGCGAGTACGGCGCGTGTTCGAGCACTGGAGTGCCTCTAGCGGCTAAATAACGCTTCACAGACAGCGCGTTATGGGCAGGTGCGTTGTCCTGGTGCAAGATCCACGATTTGCTTTTCCACAACTCCGGCCGTTTCTTACGAACTCGCTCTCGCAGCGTTGCCAAAACTTTCAAATAGTAAGTTTGGTTTACAGTTTGACCCTCTGGAACCCATTCAGTCATCACGATACCGTTGATGTCGAAAAAAACCTGGACCTGGACGTTGGTCATCTTCGGTGCTCTCTCGGCCTTCAGAAAACCTTTTATACCATTCGAAAACACGCGCACGAGATAGAGAATTCTCACCATAGGCCTCTTTCAACAACTTATAGCACTCAGTCGGAGTTTTTTTTAATTTGACGAGAAATTTCACATTGATCCGTTGCTCGTGTTTTTCGTCACACATCGTTATCGGCACGAGAAAAAAACACGTTCGTTTCTAACATCTACACAAAAAATACTACTACAGCGACGAAAACGTGTTTTCGTACTGGAATAGTAGACACTTCCAGCTATCATCCAATGCTGCATTCTTTTGCCACCCTACCCCTCTAGGACGCCTTCTGCGCGCGCAGTCTCGTTATTTAATAGCCAGACCTCGTACAGATAATATATAAATCTTCGGCCTCTTGGAACAGAAAGCCTAAGATTTTTTTTGACATACCGACATGGAAAGTGCATTTCCCTTAATGCTGGCCAGCACACTATTGGTGATGTCCCAAAGCAAATAGCGAAATATTTAGGTTTAAAAGACCCAGATTTATACACCGGCCACTCTTTTCGCAGAACTGGAGCCACTTTGGTTGCGGATTCGGGTGGAGATATTTTAGCACTAAAGCGTGCAGGAGGGTGGAAGAGCACCGAAATTGCGATGAGTTATGTCGATGATTCGGTCAACAAAAAAATCGAAATGTCTAGCAAATTATTTGGTAGTAAGGAGAGTACAAATGTTCTGCAGTCCTCGAGTTCAGCAGTCTCTGAGTCAACAGATGGTTCATCATCATCAGCATCAACTCTTTCATCATCAAAAATCTGTGTTACTGGAAATAACAATTGTACCATGATTTTCAACATATACGACGATAAAACAAAATTTCCTAATGTTAATAATACTACTAACTTGTAAAAAATTTGCAAGTTTACTGTCAGTTTTACAAGTTAGTGACTTGATAAAATATACTTTCTTGATTAATATTGTGTTTTTGGAAACTAACGTTTACAAATGAGAAACAAATAAAATATTTAATATATTAAATAAAATTATTTTACGCAGTTGTTCGAGAAACTCTCCACGAGGATCTTTTCAGCAAGGTTTCTCCATCCATACTTTATCCATGCTTTTCCTCAGTCCAATTTTTCCAATATACCAAAGGCATTAGTGATATATAGTGTTAAGGCATCTTTCTCAGGAAATTTGTGAAAACGTTTAGACCGGTTTTTATTTTTGATCAATTGAAATCACAAAATCACAAACAGTTACAATCAAATAATTTTTTTTTCAGTGCTAATACCAAGATTACTCATTGTTTCATAATCAATGCACTGGCCTAAAATTTAACATAACATTGGCATTTAAACATGAACCCATTCGCTCAGATACTTCACCTTATTTAATTCCTATCTTAAAGAATGATAAAGGCACAGCTCATCAGTACCTTGAATTACGATGATCAATTTCATAACACTCTTGTTGTTAATTGTGGTATCAACCTTTCTCATCAGTTAAAACTGCACCAGAAAATCAAACTCAAGCAAGACCCCTGGTAACCTAAAACATGATAACTTTGTGAATAATATTTTGAATGAATAACACCGTTATAAATACCTCCTCAACAATTTCCATTTCAATACTAATTAATCTGCTCACAACACGATAAAAACTTCTAAATATTCCTCAAGAATACCTCGATATGAAACAAAATATTATAGCTCAAAAGTACGTGATATATACAGGATAAAAGATCTTAATACATTACTCAATATTGAGTTTGAAATTTTTTCCGAAATAGGGCGTTTTGATCTTTGGAATTGCCAATAAGATGGAGGAATGTACCATAAAGTAAACACTGAAAGAATAGGGCTCATGGTTGATACTGACTTGGGAGACATATCTGTGAGAATAAGATTCTTTCTTCTCACGGAACGAATTCACTTTATGAAAACACGTTGTTTGAAACTAAAGTTCTTCAGGCGACAGCTTTGTGTTGCCTATTCCGGCCTGCATTAATTTTTGAGAACTGTAGACCACAAAGTCGAAGAAAGTTGGCAAATCACTGAGGTCTGGATCGTCTTCGTTAACGACGAATGCCATCCGCAGTATCAACTTTGTGGTATCAAGTATCAATGAAAATCAAAATACGAATTCTGAACAAGGTCAATATCAAGATTCATACCTCGCCGGAAATATAATGCGCAACTATTCCCAAAATACCCGTCAGAACCCGATTTAGTTCATATCGATCCATATTCAACTTATCGTAACTTCCATTTACATAAACTCATAAAGATATTAAAGCTGCTTACCATATCGTTTCTATCGAAAAATCATAAGCATTATTCGCTTCCCAAACGTGTTCCGCAGTCGTTTCATAGCGAAAACGAATATTTTCAGGGTGGTGAAACTATGTTACCGTCGAATACAACAATGTGCGTAATTTATTTTTATAGTCATGTCGAAAACGGTTATAGGTGAACTGCTGAAAAATTGTGAAAATTTTTGTCACTCAACATGCTTTTCTGTGACATTCATTGCACTCATATGAAATATATTATTCTGTATGTACACATGTAGGTACCTGTTTTTGGCTTTTATTCTGAACGAATGATGTTTACGTGATATAAATCGTTACAGCTTGTCATGTCTATTTAGTTTCATTCGGCATAAATCGCCGATATAACGACAAACAATATGCATAATATTTTTAAATTGAAGGCTTCATGACTTCATTAGAAATGTCATTCCCAGAAAAAATTTCTATTCAACCATGATGCAAGAATACATTCTTGCATCATGTATTCAAATTGTATTGTAATGTAGCAATTAATAATTCCTCATACGATATATTAAGTCCTCAGTAATCAATATGAACCCAAAATAATTCATCACTATCAACGTCGGCATATTCTGCCTACAAATTTTGTTTAGATCTCGCTCGTTATGTCCTCTATACCTCTTTTCCAAGAATTGATATCGCATCTTCTGCAATATTAAAGTAAACGAAAGAAAGCTGTTATTTGCTTCTTTCATTACAGCACTGTAATTAAGACTTTCTACAAGGTCTGCTTTTAATGAAATATTCACAGCAGAATGTTGACAGATGGTAAGCGTCCAATTTCCAGGATATTCCTATTCTGGTATCTGAGGCACATTTTCCTTCTGATGTTTGCGAATCGAAATTGCTTTTCACTTATACAGATTTAGTGAGACATCGATACCTCATTTATTTGCAGTTGTTCATTATTTTTGTTGGACATTTTATGACTTCAATTCGAATTATATTCACAGGAACAGCGTCTGTTTAATTCTACATCCATACAATGAAAAATTCGATAGTAAAGAGTTCTGCCTTATAATCAACCATGGTTGCAAATTTCTGCGATGAGCTCAAACCTGAATAGAATAAAACATAAAATTAAAGATATCATACGTCTAAGACTCAAAATTGTATATTCAGAATTCAACTGATGCAACAATAAATACCTTGCTATTCGAGGCAAAAGACCTTTGATCATCAGGCATCGATCGATCTACAGAACAGGAGATATCAATTTCGCAAGCTTGATTTGAGCCAGCATATTCATTAACATCAATATGGCTTATAGCCCTGCTATTCGAAGTCTCAGGGTGAAGCCAAATCATTGGTAAGAATTGAATCGTACGCATGCGTCAACTGGCATTTCAAAAATTGCGGAAAACGTACAGGTTATATACATTCCGAGTGCCTACAAGAAAATGGATATTGCGGATGGAAATATTTTCAGTTCAATTCTTGAATATGAATAATAATTAACAACGTTATACAGTGCTGATGAAAGCGATTGAATAATTAGGCAATCCAAACCACGAGTTTTTGCCTCCATTGTCAACCTCAAAACGTTTCTGACAGGTCGCTGGCTTGCAGTAAATATTTTTATTATCTTAAGCATTTCATGAGTGAACAAGTGAGTTTTTATGATTTCTAATATCAAAAAGTATCCTGAAGTATCACTGACGAAGAAAATTTCACTCAATCATATGATTACAACTTTTAGTATTGGGTGCCCGAAGAGATTGAAGAGAAAGTATTGGAGAAGGAATATCAATCAGAGCACTGTTCCTGTAACTTCTTTATCCTTTTATATGATATAAATTTAAATATTCATCAGTTTTACATTTTACATGAACTGAATACTGCTTATTTCAGTATCTACGAAGACACATTCACTTTAGTTTCTTATCGTCGATATTGTCAAGTCTTGGTGACTGCTGACCCAATTTCCTTTTGTTTCCTGATGAGTCACCTAATATGTGTATAATACACCAAGTTACACACACTGGGTGTTCCAAAATATTCAGAAAATCCTCATAATTTGAACGACTTGCACATCCAATTTTGGCACACATTTATGGCATTTTTTTATTGAAAATGCACTCAATTTAAATAATTTTCACTGGTCTGATATTCCTAAGAGTAAGATTGACTAGAAATATCAAAAAAATGTCCACATAAACAATTTTCATGACATGAACAAAGCTAAATTCCCATTGTTTGCCCACCAGCACTAACCTCAAAAAATATCTGACAGATCATTGGATTGCCTAATATCACATGAAATTTGTAGGTTATGATCGAAAGTATTCACCTGAAGTTATAGATGACTTCAATTTTCATTGGCGCATTAACCATATTGGAATTATTGGTGGCATGGTTGGGCCCTATGAATTTTCCTATGTCGTTATCTTCTGTTTCATTGGCGCAACATTCTAATTGAATCCGGTTACTGAAGAATATCTGATTCCAAGTTATCTACAATCCATCTGGACTTCGACCTTTTGACGTAAGATAGCTTCCGACCGATTGATGAGTCCAACCACGTTGCGCTTGAGTGCAAGTTGCACTTTTCTGATACGCCAAGTGAGGAAATGTCCCGAAAGCCAAATCAACCATTTAACTATTCAACAACTTAATGATCAATTGGATAGAGTTGTTTGGGTGGGAGAGTTAAATAGGGATTGGATATGGAATATATGTAAACTCGGTATTCTGAAATCCTGTCGAACGTAACTCGGAAGAATACCATGCACCGTCGGAACTGTGAATTCATCATTTACATTTCCTTTGAGAACACCATTAAAAAGCACTTTGGCAAAGATTACTAAGACACCATATTGTAGGGGATAACGAGATTCGCCGTCCTTATTACCGACATTTTATGAGCTATGCTGTACAAGAATAACTAGACATGATTCGAGGAATTTTTTGAGCTGAAAATTCTTTCCTATCAGCGATAGTATTGTTTCCGTATCCGTTCATAAGACTCGTCAGATAAATGGCAACGGAAGTTTTGGTTTGATTGAACCTATTTCGCCAATTTTCATTCAATTGCTTTCTATGGAATGCAAAGCCCTCTTCGAAAGTAAATCCTGAATTAATTGCTCGTCGCCTTTTAAATGTTTCGAACTCAGTTAAAATTTCTAGATCTAAAATAAAAGAAATGAAGAGAAATTTACATAGGTTGAGAACATCGACATCTGTTTCAGATGCTATATCTAGTCCTTTCAACATGGAAGAATTAACATCTGCAATTAAATGTACTAGGTCTAGAAAATCAGCTGGGTTTTATGGAATTCATCCTGAGTTTATAAAAAATTTGAGAAAGAAGACTTTATCCTGGTTTTTGTCTTTTTATAATGATATTTTGAACTCTGGTCTTTTTCCAGTTGAATTTCGCAGAGCGAAAGTTATAGCGATTCTTAAACGTGGTAAAAATTCTTCAGATCTAAGTAGTTATCGTCCTATCAGTTTATTGAGTGTCCCTTTCAAAATTTTAGAACGATTGATTCTCTTTATTATTGAATCCCATGTTGAAGATGGTTTGCAGAATTGTCAGGGAGGTTTTAGGAAAAATAGGAATTGTTCTGATCAGGTTCTTAGTCTCACTACTTTCATCCAATCAGGTTTTAATAAGAAATTGAAAACAGGAACAGCATTCGTCGACTTATCATCGGCTTATGATACTGTTTGGAAAGATCGTTTGATTTTCAAACTTCTTAAGCATTTGAAATGTGGGAAAATGGTTGGTTTGATTGAGAATATATTGACGGACAGGAGACTTCGTGTTTTTATTGATGGTGATAGTAGTAGTTTCAAGACTTTGAATAACGGACTTCCCCAAGGATCGGTGTTGTCACCCCTTCTTTTTAATTTATATTTGAGTGATATTGCTGATACTTCCTCCGAAAAATTTATTTATGCAGATGATATTGCTCTTGCCTTCCGTCATTCTGATTTCAACATTCTTGAGAATACTTCAACTGAAGATTTAGAAATTTTGAGGAACTATTTTCTGGAGTGGCGTTTATGCCCGAGTCCCACTAAAACAGAGGTGTCGTGTTTTCATTTGAATAATCACCAAAAACATGAAACTTTGAGGGTTAGTTTCAATAATACAGTTTTAAATCATAATTTCACTCCCAAGTATCTGGGAATAAAACTAGATTCTGCTTTGACTTTTGAGGCTCATTTGGAAAGTTTACGTCTAAAGTCGAAGACAAGAAATAATATAATTCAAAAATAAGCTGGTACATCCTGGGGTGCCGATGCTTCGTACGGCTGCTTTAGCCTTGGTTTTTTCTGCAGCTGAATACTGCTGTTCTGTTTGGTTGAATAGTTCCCATGTCCATTAAATTGATGGCCAACTCAATAATTCTATGAGGATTATAACTGGAACCATTAAATCTACTCCATTAGCTTGGTTACCAGTTCTTTCTAACATAATACCTCCTCATATTCGTAGACAGGTTGCTGCCATGAAGTCTTGGGATAAATTTCATTCCTTTCCAAATTCATTTCCTATTATGAGTTATACCTAAGTATGCCACATACAAGACTGGCTAGATTGAAATCTCGAAAGTCTCTATGGATAAATAATTTTCTTTATTCTAAAAAAATCATAAAGAAATTTGGAGTTCGGAATGGACTTCATATGGTTTTTTCAATAAAAGTTTGATTCTCGATCCTTCTGAGAAAGTTCCCGGTTTTCATCTGTCTAGGAAAAATTGGTGTCTATTGAATCGTCTTTGGACAGGTCATGAACTTTGTAATAGTATGCGCTTCAAATGGAATGCCATTGATAGCCCGAGATGTGAGTGTGGGCATGAAGAGCAAACTATTGACCATTTGGTCAATAATTGTTCCATATGTAAATTTCCAAATGGTTTTAACTCTATTCATTCGGTATCGGATACCCCTTTGAAGAAATGAAGACAGAGTTACATTCGAAGGAGAAGATGCCCTCCAATATGAATATTTGTAAACAAATCCAATATCCCTACCCTTATACGGGAGACAGAGTTTTTGCTGAGGTTTTTATCTGTGCTCTTGCATCATACGCAGAACTGTATGGTGCCTCGTTTGACATTCCTCTGCTAATACTGAGATTAGGAGCGGGGAATGGATCAATATGTTTGTTTGAATGATCTGTTCCTTGTTGACTTTTCGAGACACATGCCATAATTGGACACAAATCTTTACAGCTCCATTTCATAAGAATATATATACAGGTTCGGAAATATACAGGGTCTTTCACGAGGAACCTCACCCATATTTATACGGGAAACTACTGAACGTATTTTCATGAAATTCAGCACTTATAAGTATTTCACGATGCTTATGAAATCTATATATATAAAAGAAAGATGTTGGTTACACCATTTATAACTCGAGATCGGAAGGACTGTAGGTTATGAAACTTCATATATGGATTCGTCTACGGTCTGGTTATTATAAAATACAATAAAACTTTGAAAAGATCGATGAAAATTTCACTCAAACAGGAAATGCTTTTCCTTCTTTTGAGTAAGGTCACTAGGTGTCGCTACAGTTACAGTTACGCCACAGCTTAGATTGCGATGTAAACATATAGTGTGTAATTTGGGTTGCCTCCAACTCTGCGCTGTTGACCTAAACGTCTTAGCGTAGGAGTAGGTACAGATCTCTAAAATGTTTAGATTTCGTTGAGATATGTGGGAGAATTCGTTCTTACCACTTCAAGTGGCGCTATTCACACATTATGACTGATTGTTCTATACTATACTAAACTGGTTATTAGTTATTTTTACAGTTTTAGTTATTCAAAACAGAATAAGGTAATAGTGAAGGTACTATATTTGATATTATCGATGTATAGAACTTATAGTACCATGAAAGGCTATTACCAGATCAAGAAGCGAATGAATATCACAGTGAATTTTAATCGAAATGTCAAGTAAATCGGATTTTGGCGATCGGGTTCAATCGTGAATTGTCCATTCTCATCTTCTCTCATAATTTTTGAAATGATTTCGAATTTCTGTTTTGGAATGAATATGTTTGCCATAATTAGTAATTGACATATTATTTTTGTTTCTGTTCTGTGTGACAGCCCATATCCATGGAAACATGGAAATCTCTCTGCTCCACCAACTGAGATGTTTACCAATTATTTCAAGCTGAGCACCAAAAGGCTAAGATGTTTAAAATAATGGTGTGATCACTAATTAGATTTTGATTAGCCAACATTGAGAATATAAGAAAAGTTTCGTTTTTTCCACTTCAGAAAGCGCTATTCACAAAATAAGTTCTAATTTTATTAGTTGGTTCAAATATTTGAATTAATTCAGGTGAACGTCAGGAAGTCAAGAAGGAGAATAAGAAAACGTCTTAGCGTATTTGTATTCTCTGAAGTGAAGTTAAAGTACCATAGACAAAGTACTTCAATTCAAATTTTCAGCGTTGTATTGGCAGAAATAAAGTGGTTTATACAGTGATCGAGTGATCAGAGGTAATTCATCATTGGAACTATTTATCATCCATACAATTCTATCGGGATTTATATTTGCATTCGTGTTGTCATTCATTACAAGATATAGGTACTGCAATGACCGAACTGTAAAGCATTTAAAACAAAATGTAATATGTACAACAATTAGATACCACTTAAATGAGGAGAATTTTTTCGTGCGAATAACAATGGTACTAAAATTTTGTATATTTTGCCCATTTTATCGCCTGCTTGAAAAAACAGCAATGATTAGTTTATACAACTTCAACGGTAGGTTTCACAAAGCGTAATCACCGGTGATCGGAGCTTGATCTAGCACCAACTAGATTTGATAGTTCAAAAATCAGAGAACCAAGGCGTTGATATCCGATCACCGGTGATTACGATTTGTGAAATTCACCGTAAGTATCATTTAGGCGGAACAAAGTTCGCCGGGACAGCTAGTCTAAAATATTTTCAAGGCATGAGCACCTCCGGTTTTTCCGGAAATGACGTCAACTTCCGTTTTTCAAATTAGAACACCATTTTTTTATTGCAGAAATTGATTCCTTAGAAAATTTCAAGTTATTCTGATGTAACATTTTTCAGTTTCGGTTGGAAAATTCTCTCTGAGCGGGAAAATTCGAAAAAAAAATCGAAAATAGAGCTCCGCTGAAACAAGAATAACTTCGAGGTTTTTAGATGGAAAATTTTCATTTTTGGGATTTTTCAAGATGTAAGATTGATCTATCCACTTTAGAAATCGAAATCGCGATTCATGATACAGGGGGTGAAAAAATTTTTTCGAATTAGAACCCCATTTTTTTATGGCAGATATTGAATCTACGTTAAAAAATAATGTGAGTGTATGCATCACACCCTTGCCCTAAAGTGGATATTTTCTGATTTATTCACAAAAAACTGTTTTTCGTCTTGAATTTTCAGCTATTTCTTTTCCCTTCACGACAAAAAGATGAAATTTTCAGGAACTGTTACTTAAACCATGTTTTAGATTTTACTACCCTAGGTACAGCTAGTTACAGGTTGTTCCTAAATAGATGGCGAATTTGGATTCGAATTTGTATCGGAAACCTCTTGGCGAACAATGGTCCATATCTTTGGCCACCACGTTCTCCCGATTTAACTCCTTTAGACTATTATGTTTGGGGTAGGATAAAAAATATTGTCTACTCAACTTGAGTTTCAAAACTCAATTTTTCGAATTTTCCCGCTCAGAGAGAATTTTCCAACCAAAACTGAAAAATGTTACATCAAAATAACTTGAAATTTTCTAAGGAATCAATTTCTGCAATAAAAAAATGGTGTTCTACTTTGAACTCAACTCCCCTGACTGCATAGAACGAGTCAGAAATGCGTTCAGGTTTGTTTAGATTTTCAGATTCATAGTTTTGAAACTCAATTTGGTTTTTAAACACTTTTGCAGATCTCTTCCTCCCGATGAAATAAGAAGAGCAACGCACGAAGCATTCCTGAGACGTATAAATAAATGTCTAGAAATTAACGGTCAAAACTTTGAGCATTTAACGTAGATTCAATATCTGCCATAAAAAAATGGGGTTCTAATTTGAAAAAATTGATTTTTCACGATTTTGTCATCCCTAACTTTGAAAGCGAGTTTTTCACCCCCTGAATCATAAATCGCGATTTCGATCTTTAAAGTGGATATATCAATCTTACATCTTGAAAAATTCCAAAAATGAAAATTTTCCATCCAAAAACCTCGACGTTATTCTTGTTTCAGCGGAGCTCTATTTTCGATTTTTTTTCGAATTTTCCCGCTCAGAGAGAATTTTCCAACCAAAACTGAAAAATGTTACATCAAAATAACTTGAAATTTTCTAAGGAATCAATTTCTGCAATAAAAAAATGGTGTTCTAATTTGAAAAACGGAAGTTGACGTCATTTCCGGAAAAACCGGAGGTGCTCATGCCTTGAAAATATTTTAGGTTTCATCAGCATCGTGAAATACTTATAAGTGCTGAATTTCATGAAAATACGTTCAGTAGTTTCCCGTATAAATATGGGTGAGGTTCCTCGTGAAAGACCCTGTATAATGGAAACATAGCCAACTCAGCGTTGAACGATTGGATGAATATTGTCTAGTGGACCAGTAAAATAATCAAAACCCTCTGCGCGATGTGACTACGAATAAATGACTGACCTCACTTAGGCGCATAGGAACTGCACCGAGACTCGAGAGATCTGAAAGCCCCCCCCCCCCAGTCCAGTCTCCATTGAGTGAGGTCAGTCGTTTATTCGTAGTCACATCACGCAGAGGGGTTCTGATTACTTTACTGGTCCACTAGACAATTTTCATCCACTCGTTTTACGCTGTATTGGCTATGTTTCCAACTCATATTTCCGAACCTGTATATGAGGAATATCAGTACATATGCAGGTCGTACTGGTTTACCAAAATAAAGCAATTAGGAAAATCTCAAGCAAACTGAAAGCAGTAGAAAAACATTCAGAAAACTGAGAGTACTTTCCATTCCACCAATGTATGTCTTGGAATGTGCCACATATATTCACAATAACTTGAGTTAATTTCCAACTACTAGTGCTAATCATTACACCAGAAATAGGACAAATCGTTTTCTTCCACATTATATACTCCATTCACTTTTATTAAGTAGCCCGGGAGGCCCTGGAATTCTGACACATTTCACCGCGTATATTTTAAAAATGTTAGGTTATAGTCATTCTTCTGTCAGATATGAATGCAACGTTGCCGTTTCTACATATAAATCGTAGAAATTACGTATTTAACAAAATGTTTTTTCACTTTGGGAAAACAATGAATTTGAGGAAATATTAGGTGAATTCAATAATTCCAAAGATCTGACGAATATTGAAAAACTTTTTTTCTCTGTTAATACTGGAAAAATTTCACATGTACGAGTATAAACATGATTGGAAGATTCAGTTATGCTATTTTCTTGTACGGAAATCAAGAACCGAGTCTTGAAATTTTACCGAAAAAAATGGACAGAATAGTCCGTTACTTTGTGATAGTTTATCAACCCGACAGAAAAACTTTCAGAAGAACCGAACAGACGGACGTATATGTAAATCCACACTTTTCAAAATTCTCAAGAAATAAGCCTACAGACGACAATTAAATACCTCTTTGCGCAACTTGAAATACTCCAGTATGAAAATGTAGTGGTACTACGAATCTTGTATCACAGGATAAACCTTATAAGAACTAACTCCATTCACAAAGTTGAAAAAGAGTAAATAGAAAGTAGACTTGGCAATGTCGCTTGATTTTCACGATTGCCAACCTGCGTCCGTTTTAAGTAAAAGAACTTGATAAACCTAAACCATGGCCCACCAAGATACTTTATAAAAGTGAATGGAGTATAGACGTAAATTTTTCCAGCATGGGGTTCGAAAATATTCAATAAATTACCATTTGCATTCAGTATTCTCACTGGATGAATTCACGAATGAGAAGATATTGTAATAGTTTTATATCTATTCAACAAATTCTGCTATATCACTCTTGCATTGCTCTTCATTCGACTTTTGGATAATCATACGACTCTGAATTTGAAAGAAGTAGGGTTGTAAATCAATCGTTAACGATAATCCAATTGACTTACGTGAACTTCCGATTGCACAGTTAATGCAAATTCCCTATTCTGTACACGGCTTTAGATATTAATAATTTTTGTACCAATTCCCCAATCGCAATAATTCTTTCCAAAGGCGGAAAATTTCCATGCGATAATGCATATACAGATTTGTATTTGGCTTCATTGGAACAGCAGTGGATTAGATCTGAAATTGCTTTTATTGCAGCGATAAATGACCCTAAAACGAGACTTAACCTCAAATGAATATTACCAGTTTATTCTTCTGCATATTCATCGGCTTGTACCACCCATCATATCCTAATCTACCATGATGTCTGTCACATTGACGATGAACTACCTATAACCTATAGAACACATTACATATTTATTTTATTTTATTTTCATATTTCATTGCGAAACCAACAATTATTGTGAAAAAACCGAAACACTCGACTGCAAAAACATTTTACTGGAAAGATTTTTTGGTAAATATTTTCAGACTTCGTTATTTCTTCAATTCATTTCAATCATCAAAATTTCATCAATGAACGAGTTGGTCAGTGGTGAATATAATATGGTCTATTCAGTGAAGAAACGAAACAAGAAGGAGTTTCAGATAAAACGGAATGATCTAACTAAATTCAGGGGCAATTTTCAGAAACTTCCATGTTGTCAAATTTCTGCAAAACAATAAACTAACTGACATAAGTTTTTTGAGTTTGGATTTCGTGAACTTTATAGGCTACGCCAGTGGTACACCCAGGATTTAATTAACAATGGAAATAACGAAGCAAAATTCAATAAGGAAGTGGAAACAGAAGACAGAAATGAAGAAATAGATGACACAGAAAACGAAGCAATTAGTGAAGTGACCAAGAAAGAAATTCAAGAAGAGAAAGTCCCCAGGAATGGATGGAATTCAGAATCAAGCATTGGAAAATTTACCGGACGAAGCACATGAAGAAATAACTGAGATAGCCCGAGCAATACTAGTAACAGGACATTACCCAGATAGGTGGAAAACAGCGGACACCATTGTCATTGGAAAGGACAAAAAGGACCCGACAAGCTACCAACCAATAAGTCTACTACCGGCCCTGAGCAAAGTAATCGCGAAAGTGATACATCACCGTCTGACTGAATTCGTCGATGAAAATGAAATCATCCCAAATCATCAATGTGGTTTCAGGACCAAACACTCAACAATCGATCAACTGGCAAGAATCACGGAAGAAATAAAGGAGAAACTTAACCTCGCCACTAACACCGGCACTGTTTGTCTAGACATAGAAAAAGCGTTTGACAAAATGCGGCATCAAGGACTTACATACAAAATGAAAGAGATGAAATTCCCGAAAAAGCTAATAAATATCGTGGCGTATCTGAGCCACTGAATGTTCTCAACCGAGTAATAAGAACATCGATCGGAGCCCCTTGGTACATGAGTAACTAGCAAATAAGGGAGGAACTGAAAATAGAATCGATAGAAGATATCGTGAAGAAGCAAACGAAGAACCTTATAGAGAAAATGAGAGAACATCAGAACGACGAACTGAGGAAAATAACAAATATCCGGATCAGAATGACTGACAAGAGAAAATACCTGACACATTTGACAGACTCATGAAATCAAGGGGGAATCAAAGTTCCGGTCCTCCTATGAAAAACCCATGATTACCAATGTAATTTAATTATGGGGGGGGGGGGGCTGAACTGAACTGGAGAATTGTTCTTGCTATATACAGGGAGTTTCATTGGTAAATGAACAAACGGTAATTTGAGCTAGAGCTATCCTTGACGAGTCCAAAACCGCGATATATGATAGGTCTAATCAAATCCATATCCGAGTTACAGGGTATTTTATGTAATCACCCAAAAATTTAATGATTAAAGTAATAATTGCGGTGAAAAATCTGCTTGGCTAATATACCTTCTGTATAAAAAGTACCCGGAATTGTAAAAAAAAACACATAAATTTAAATTTAATCATCAATATTTATTTTGTCTCCTTCAAAATAGTCCCCATTGCTTACAATACAACTATGATATCGGCGAACCCACTTTTCCATGCACCGCTCATACGCCGCCAAAGGTATGGCCTTCAGTTCTCGTTGCGAATTTGTTTTGATGGCTTCAATGGACTCAAAACGCGTTCCACGTAGGGGCAATTTGAGTCTTGGGAATAGAAAAAAGTCGCACGGAGCTAAGTCAGGTGAATACGGCGGTTGTTCGATGGTATTTATTGAGTTTTTGGTCTTGTATTCCTTAATAATTATGGCTCGGTGCGACGGCGCGTTATCATCATGCAAAATCCACGAATTGTCTTTCCATAAATCTGGCCGTTTACGACGAACATTCTCACGCAAACGCCTCAATACACCCAAGTAATACTCCTTATTCACTGTCTGTCCTTCAGGAAGAAATTCTGAGTGCACAACACTACGATAATCGAAGAAAACAGTGAGCAAAACTTTAATTTTCGATCGACTTTGACGTGGTTTTTTCGGAACGTCTTTGAATGATTTGTACCAATCGTATGCTTGTGTTTTTGACATACAATTATCACCAAAGGCTTTTTTTAACATTTTCAATGAATCGGCACAAGAAAATTCGTTTGCAAGACAAAATTTGAGGCAAACTCTTTGATCAACTATTTTTTCCATTGTAAAATTCGCAGAGCACTTTTGAGGTCGACTGATACTGACAGCTGTTGTAAACACACTAGTTGACAGATCGCGCTCAAATTTGGCTTGGTAATAAAGGAAGGTCCTACCAACTTTAAGAAAAAAAAATTACCGATTCCTTTTTGGCGGTTCATTTAAATAACATTTTCCGGGTACTTTTTATACAGAGAGTACGTTGTGAACGGAAATCTTTCGACCTAATCCAAGGTAATGACAAACCATTGTTCGCAGAAGAAGCACAACAGCTGAGGTGAAAACACACCGCTCATTATCCTGTTGCACTTAAGACCATAAACACGATAACTCACACTCGCCGCCCAAGCATACGATGTTTATGCACCTGACAGGTTTTTCATCAACTTAATGACCGATTTTTGTTACAGTTGCCAGCGCTGAGGGCCCCGTCCTCAACATAACACGAGTGAGTAGGCACCAAATGGGGCCGTACCTATGCATCGCCTCGAATGGATTGCCCCCCTCTGTCAGTAAAAGGATTATGCTGGTGGTTCATTGTGAGTATCACCGGGGTAGTTGTTAGTGTTCATTTACACGGAGGCTTTAATCAGCTCATTATGTTCTTCACCCTGACGCGGCAACGACGCTGAATACCTCGCGTGTCTTTGTTTCTCATATGCGCGTAAAATGCAGTGTGATTTTTTTCAATCAGTGGCATGAAGCTCGACCTTTGTTCTGATCGAATCAGGTCTCATACCGATATCTGATCATCGATGGTCATTAGTAAATCGAACCTGGGGCTTGCTGGACAAAACACTTTTCAACTTTTCACTCAGGTATTTTCAGAAGAGTTATACCTACTGGACTGTAAAGGTGAATTTCCAGTTCACACTTGAAATCAGTACTCATTCATTATTCCCCTCATACATAATCAGTATATAACTAGAAGAAACCAACAAAGTTGATCATTCTTTGATATAACTACCACATTTTGGACGACAGGTTGGCAAGTTTCCATATCAGATAGCCTTCGAAATTCACAAAATTTCATAATAGGAACAGACAATGCCTACGAACTCTATACAAGAAATATGGTTAGCGTTCTCAGTAAGATTTCTCTTCATTTGGAGGTCAATGGAGTTTCATCTAGCACTCTACCTATTAATGATGGTGTGCCACAGGGATCCATTCTGGCACCAACACTGTTTCTGCTTCACTTCAACGATTTGCTAGGGGCAATTTCATGTCCAGTGAACTGTTTCGCAGAAAATTGGACCCTTCACCCTCTTGCAGAGCTCCAATACCAGTCCGCACAAATGAATTATGGACAACATAAATATTGACTCGGCAACAATTCTCGATTGGGGATCCCATAACTCAATAGATTTTAAAGCTAACATATCATCACTAACAAGTCTTTTAGCTTGAAAAGCTGCTCTCCCTGTACCCAACATAAGTCTGGCAGGAGAAACCATTCCATTGAACTGATCCATTTCCATACTGGGTGTTACTGTTGGCAATGACCTTTCTTAGGAGAGTCACGTGAGCGCATAGCAGAAACTTGGTTTTCTGTTTCGTGTAAGGAGCCATTTCACTTCCAGAAATGATCAATTGGGCGCAGATTCGACCTATCCTAGAAGACTGTTCCCAATTCATAAAAAGGGAGACACCATCAGAGACCCCCAAAATTATAGACCCATCTCACTACTGCCATCATTGTCCAAGATCTTTGAGGAGGTAATGAAAGCTAACCAACCCAACAGAGTGTGGACTTCTGGGAACGTTATTTATATAATCACCTGCCAGAGGACATAAAAAGTTCAAATTCATTGAACTTTGAGAAGAAAGTGATCAAGCTGCTGCTCAACACAACTCTATACTCAATTGAGGAATTCTTGAGCTCTTGATTTATTTAATTTTGTTTTTTGACGTGGAATGTAAATTTTCTTTGATGTCAAATATACTTATTCATCATCGGTCTCCCGGTCTCAGCTCGAGCTGGTATTACTTCTATGAACCAGTGAAAAAACATTTCAGTTCCTCCCACTAGTTCAGGCATTTCCGCACGATGTGACAGGTTTGAAAATCTACAACCTGCTGTGCATATCCCGCGACCCTATGGGATATTTCGATCTTTTGAAGATTTTTCTTGAATGATTTGGACATGACTCCCTCAGCCGAAATCACCAACGGTATAATAGTGACTTTCGATAATTGCCACATATTCTTCAGCTCTATTGCCAAGTTCTCGTACTTCGTTATTTTTTCCGACTCCGTTCTTCCGATGTTATGAGTCAATGGTACTGCCACATCAGTTATCACCCCATACTCCTGATCCTTCTCAATGAATACAAGGTCCGGTCTATTGTAGTCCACTGATCTTTCTGTTGTTATGGGTCTGTCCCAATAGAGAACCGCTGCGTCCGTTTCCAAAACTGCTTATAATATGGCGGACAACTATCCAAAAAACCATGTCTAAGAGCTAACTGCTGGTGAGCAATTTTTGCCACTTGGTTGTGTCGGCCCTTATATGCCTTGTCGGCAAGAACTCGACAACCTGCGATTATATGTTCAATAGACTCGCCAACTGCGCCGCACTTCCTGCATTTGTCCTCCACCTTTAGCTTCGAACAGTGCTTCTCATAGTTGCGAGTTCTTATAACTTGTAGGTCTCTTCTGGCAACAAACTGTAGATGTCCTGAAATTATTTCTGAGTTCTCCATTTTACCCTTCCAAGACATGTCAATGGCTTTGCTGAAGGAGCGCACTATATCTATCAGCGAGTGAAGTTGTTTTTGGTTCTCGCCGAATAGTTTCGGATCATCTATATACAATAAATGGGTAAGTTTTCGCGGATTCCCCATTGCTGGTCTGTACCCTATGTTGGTGTTTTTCAAAAGAGTAGATAGAGGATTCAGTGCTATCCAAAACCACATCGATTGCAGGGCATCTCCCTGAAATATCCCCCTCGATATTTTTGCGGTTCCAGCATTGATGTTGTTTATAAGAATATTTGTTTTCCATGTACTCAAAAGATGTTGGAGCACGGCTTTTATTTTCGGGCAGATCTTATAAATCTCCAGTACTTTCAGAAGCCAATCGTGGGGCACCATATCGAAGGCCTTCTGATAGTCGATATAACATAGACCTGGAGAGCAGCCTTTCTGTTCTTCTTCCAGAATGTTGTTGACTTCACAGTGACGACACATCGCATTATTCACAAGCGTTGTGAATAGCTTGTACGCCACTGACAAACACGTTATGGGTCGGTAGTTTTCTGGCTTGCTGCGATCTCCTCTTTTGTGAAGCATATAGGAATTGCCTTGTGTGAGGAAAGTTGGTATCTTGAAGGGATCTTCTAGTGCCCCCGAAAAACATCTAGCCAGACTTGGGAAACATGCTGGAAACTGTTTAACTCAGAATATACTTATTATTATTCTTCATCGGTCTCCCGTTCTCAGCTTGATCTGGTAATTCTTCTATGGACCAGTGAAAAAACATTTCAGTTCCTCCCACTAGTTAAGAAATTTCCGCACGATGTGATAGGTTTGCAGATCCACAGCCTGCTGTGCACATCCCGCGATCTTCTGTGATAATTCGATCCCTTGAAGATTTCTCTTGAATGATTCCCTTCCGTCTTCTGAAGTTCCGGATGCCTCCCGGTGAACTCGGTATAGATCTCCATCCAGGAAGTGGTTTGTCCTCGCAATTGTTCACGTAATGAAAAGCTCGCATTACTTCAATATTCATTTCGCGGCTCCACTGGATACGTGCGTTGCGAGCTCCCCTGCGGGCAGTCCTCCTCACGGTGCTCGAACCAGCAGGTGGAGTGGCATCTCGATCTTCTGCCCCGTTATCGGTTTCCACTTCTAGTTCAAGGGTTTGCCACCATTTACCCTTGGTGGCCCAGGTAACTCGGGCCGTGGGGACGTCACCCCCCACGTGGCGTGGCAGAAACCAAACCACACCCGTGCGGTATTTATTATTATTATTATTATCATGTTTGAAGTACGACACCTGAACATGTCCTGAAAGTATTGGATTCTGTTCAAAAATCAGCAACTCGTATCGTGGTGATACTTCGTGTCCAAGCTCGCTTACTTCTCTGTAACACCGTAGAAGAGTTAGCGATCTATCTCTATCTTGAAGACTCATGGTCGATGGTCTTCCGAAAGATAATTGATAAGACTGGCCATTGCTTAAGCAATGGTCAGTCTTCACACCTCTTCGTGGTCCCTTTGAAACCTGGGGAACATGTTTTCCAAAGACTCGTTCTTCCAACGAAGAACAAGACTCTGAAACTCATTGCCTAGGAATGTGTTTTTCGATGCATATAACCTACATAAATTTGAGAAGAACACCAATTCCTATCTTACCTCCTTTGGTTCTCACGAAGTTCTGTGAAGATTACAGGATATTCCTCTTGTCGGAACCACAGCATGAGAAACGAAATGATGACTAAATGATGAGGGACACCCACAGAAGCTTTCAGACCTGGTTTGGTCTCGTCAGTTTAAGATTGCCTTCGCTTCTTTTGATTTAAAATATGCTCTACGAGAAAGCACCATACATGACCGCTGTAATTGATTTATAAAACAATAAGTACACCTGCGAGTCCTGAACGAACCATACTACGATCATCATCTGGTAACAAAGTTCAGTGGCGTGCTCTGTACTGGCTGGTGGTGTAGATGTAAAGCATCCTCGCAGTCTTTCTGTTGCCTTCATGTAACAGGCAAAATCTGAGGAGCAGTCACCACAACGAAACATGACTCGTAATGTACCTGAAGTACCACACTCATAAAGCTTTCAGATCTCTCCCTGTATCGAATTAAAAATAATCATTCACGCATACAATTAATTCACAATGAAATGAACATTGTTCCTAAACGAAAACCTTGTTTCCTGTCAATACCGTAAAAGATTCATGAAAGTTTCGAAAAAGACGTCAGATAGAGTACATGTGAAATTTACAACAATGCAGAAAGTCGTGTCCATCCCATTCGCAGACTCGAAAACTCCGAGATAATATCATGAGAATGGACATGAACATGCATTTTCTACATCCGGAAAACAAGGAAACGCTGAGACGTTTCCCATAAAAACTTTTCAAGTAAGCAATTTAACCATCCTCCTATCTATTTGGAGTGTCGTAATGTCTATAATCTTGGGTTGTTCTACATACGTTCAATTTCTTAGCGATCCTCTTGGGGCTGCGATAGAGGAATGCCAACTGATTAAATGAAATCTATAGACAGAGCTGCATTTCGTTTATTCTCGAGTGCCGTTTGTTTGGTTTTTGTTCATTATTTCTTTTCGTTGCTTTCAGTATGTCGATCTTGAATTCACTGATCAATTTGTAGAGAATACAAAGCTGTTTGAAGGAAATTATTTCGGTTTGAGGGTGTGAAATTTACTGTCGCATCTAATTGAATTAAATTTTATGAGTGGTTCAATGTGTGGATAAAATCCATTGACAGCAATAAACCAGTACCTGTTCATGAACTGCATCGCCATACGAAAGCGCTTTGCTTCAAAAATAAAATCGGTTTGGGTTTATGTTTCGACCCAGATCTGCTCATAGGACTAACGGATTGTTGATTATGAGCAGAAAGTAATTATGACGTAGATATTGGAGTTACCTGCGTGCAGTGAGCTTTCAATATTGAACAACTATATATTTCCTTTTATAATAATTCACATTGTGTTTAGAAAGAGAAAATGGTAAAAATGTTGTATTTCAAGATATTTCTCATGGTTCTTCTAGTCCCGCCGATGATTTGGATACAGAACCAGCTTGTAGGTGCCTACGAAGGTCAACAAATTACATTAGAGTGTCATTCCGAAGCATTCCCGAAATCTATCAACTACTGGACCGACGACACCGGAGAAATTATCCCTCAGAGTAAGTATTGTTTTTGCTCCTCCATAAAAAGGAAACGTGTTGCTCTTTGATCGATTTTACGGAGCTCGAGAGATCCCTTCCTTGTGAAGAATGTCCGAAGTGCAACACTCTCAGAGGAACATGTATTTTCCTTTTTCCCGGGATTCGAGCTGGAATATCGTTTAGGAATTTACGGGATTTCCGATTTCTTTGACTCTGGACGATATTCTGTTTGGTAAAACAGCATCATAAAACGCCTAAAAAGTTTCTCATAATCTGTGAAACCCCTCAACAGATACTATTTTTCATACCCGATATCACAGTTAAATCAATGTATCAAAAACTGTTATTATTATCGAAATCAAATATAAATGAGAGAAAGAATTACCGGCAATCCCAAACTCTGTGAAAAGTTGTACCCCGAGCAGGAATCGAACACGCGTCTGCTTGTTTACCGGAACAGGGATTTACCGCTAAGCTATCGTTGTGGAGAAATGAAGGTTCAATATAGCTGACGGAAGTGAATCGGTGCTCCCAACCCATGAAATTCCTTAGGCCGTAAAAAGGTGAACCTGATAATATTGAATTCCAGAAAAGTACCATATACACATCGAAAGCTTAGCGGTAGAGCACTATATTTCTTCACGTTATCGAGAAACAGACTGTATATATGATATAAACTACAGAAGAATCATTGGTAGGTATTTATAATGAAGGATTTTCGATTTTTTGCAGACGAAAAATTCGATCCAACACATTCGACTGCAGGCTATAAGACTCAGATGAAGTTAACAATGAAATCTGTAGGACCAGAGGACTACGGTAACTACAAATGTGTGTCCAAGAACTCGTTAGGTGACACTGATGGAACGATACAACTTTTCCGTGAGTACCTACATTTATGGAACAATAAAAAAGTTTCTGTCTAAATTAATTCATCTTCATATTCAAGTATTTCATTCGACATTGAACGACGAATAATGTTTTTCGCTAGTTTGGAGCAGAATTTAAGAAAATAATGAATGATGAAAATGAAACACATGACTGCATGAAAGTTACGAAGTTATGAAAACTACTTATTTGGATTGTACTCTTTTGAATTTCTCGAAATATTTGATTACGGATCTATCTGTACTGGAGAAGCTTCTAGAGCGTTCTAAATATTTCCTCAATATTCGGGCACATCCCTATGAAATCTGGTGGATTATGCCCTTAAATTTACATTTTCATTCCCCTCAAAATTTAGCAGAACCAAAAGAATCTTTCATAACACCCATTTTCGAGGCCGTACAGATCCCAATTAGTTTTTTTAGCTTGCTGAAAGTTGAACAATCAAATTGAATTATGGGTCACATTTACATTCAAATGGGTACTTGAAGTAACATGATGGTTTTATTATAGGTTGTTGGATATCCTCAAATCCTCTATAGATCATGCTGCACCCAAAAAACTTGTGTTTTCGGTCTTTATGTATAGGATTTCTTTCCTCGTTCCTTCTTTATTGAAGTGCAACATTCAACTCAATTTCAAGTTTAATCGCAATATAATTTATATCTCAGTCAGGATAAGATCGCTCCCTTACATCCTTACATGACATTGGGCTTTTCAGAAACTGACGAGTGCAGATTCTCTAAGGAAGAGGAGGAAACTCTTGTTCAGCTTGTTGCCATTGCAAGCCTGCCCAAGAAACTCGCCAAGAAATGTCTTGGACATGAGAGTTATAGAAAGTAAGGGGATTCAACCTAGTCGAGGCCTTCTCAGATAGGGGATTTCAATGGAGCTTTTTTTATAGAAGAAGTGAATCTTACATCAGACACCCAGTCTTTCTGGGTAGTGTCGGATTCTTTCCGCCTCAACACCTCTCCCGTTGTTTGGTTCCGGGCATAAGCCTATAAACCATTCATCTTCGTGTTCGTTATTTCCTCTTTCGCATTCTTTATGCTGAGTGTTTGTGTTCATCCTTTAATTGGAAATCTCTCTCTAAGTTAAGAGTTCTATATCTTCATTTTCGCATTTGGTCTCTGGGTCTTTTGCGGTAAATTCTCGCTGTTTTTTCATCTTCAGCGGGGTCATAGTCAACTTACTTTCTAAGGTCGTCATTTGGATGTTCACTAGCTCTCTCATAGGCTTTTGCAGCTTTTTTTTGATGAATGTAGTAATGGACTCCCATTTTATGTCTTTTCGGATTTGTTCATTCCTAACAAATCAGGGGGCGTCTAATGCCCATTTCACAAATTTGTTTTCTGTACTCTGTATCCTCTTTATATCGGTTATCGCTGTATATCCCCATGCTGTTGATCCATATGTTAGCTGCGGTCTGGCGACTGCTTTTATGATCCTCAATTTCGTGTTTCTGTTCATTTGGCTTCTTCTGCCTATAATCCGGTATAATAATCTTTTCATTGCTACATTCGTTTTATACACTGCATACTTAATGTGCTGTTTCCACGTTGGTCCTTTGTCTGATATTACTCCTAGGTATTTAGCTTCATTCTTCCATACAATTTCAATATTGTCTATGGATATCTTCGATTCCATCTTCAGTCTTCTCTTTTGAAGGAGTATTGCTTTACTCTTTTCTTCATTGATTTTGATTTCCCATCTGTTACACCATTGACTGATATCATCTGCAGCTTCTTGAAGTCTTTTGTGAATTATTTTTGTATTTGTGTGCCTTATTGCTTTGCCTGTATCGCCTTCGTATAGAGCAGCATGCATCTTGGATTTCTTGGTATATCATGTATGTAGATATTATAGAGTAGCGGTCCTAGTAGGGATCCTTGGGGAACTCCTGCTTCTAAATATCTGAGTGTGGAATGAAAATCACCTATTTTCACACAAAAGTTCCTATCCCTCAAATAATTTCCTATTATTCTGCAAAACTTGGGTGAATAACCTGCGGTTATCATTTCATATGCTAGTCCTTCATGCCATACTCTATCAAAAGCTCTGGTTACATCTAGTCGTATTAGTAATGGAGCTTTGGAGCTGGAGGACGAGATGTAGATAGCTCAGTTGTGAAAACAGCTCAATAGTCCTTGAGGTCGCAGTGGAATGTTATCCCCTCTCAACTGAACAACGTATTGGGCAAAATGAAAGAAAAACAATCCCGAAGAGTATTCATTAAAAATTTCTCAGGTAATCCAGGAAAAGTCCGAAGTAGATTAAGTATCTAGAAAATAAGATTTTCTTAACATTAATTTCTAATTACCTTCATGATATATTCCGTAATCAGCTATTAATGCCGTTAATGTTTTCGCATCATCATAGAGTGAAATACTGAGGGGAAAATCAAAAACGAAAACTATAAAACGAAGCATTCAACCTACTTAACACTCAGCCCTAATGAAATTAGGAAAGTTTGCGAATGGTTTAAAAGCAAGAACGTATAATTAGGTATAAAGAGATCCCGGCGCATTGAATAAATCCGTGGAGGAGAGATCTAGTTCAGTTAAAAAGCACCCTTGAGGCATATAATTCGATTGCACGGTCCGTTGGTCAAAGATGAATTATTCCAGACGCGGATGCGAAGAAGAAATTTAGGAAGTTTTGGCGAACGACACGGCAGGGTGCGTCCATAGATCCTCGGCATCTTGAGATGATGCTCGACCTACGGTGGACAAGGCCGAAAACTGTGGCCATTCGAGGGATTTCGGGATCAACTTGTTTAACTTTGAATGTCAAGCAGAAAATGTTTGCTTTTACATATTCCTTAAGAAGATCTCATGATGATTTTTTTCACCTTCCGACGATAATATACAGTAATTTGAACTTTCTGAGCAATACAGAAAGTCTTGATGTTGGAGGATTAAATTTTTCAAACTGTCTGAAATATAAACACTGGCCAAATTATCAAACTTTATGAAACACAAAGTTTTGAATATTGTGAGGAGCTTTTCTTTCCTATGGCGTTTACCTGCTAAATTTCAATTGCTGGTTTTCCAAGGTTGTAACTTTTTTACAATATCTCTCTCCAAACCCAAACCGCTGGAGCTTCCAGACTTTTTGAGAGGGATTATTATATTCAATCAGAGATTCAAACGATATTTTATTACTCCTTCCGTTGAAGTTAATGCAGGAATAATAAAACTGCAAACCTTCTGTGGTCGAATAGAAATTTTCCCTAACGTTTCAGGCATCTTCAAAAGTTTCTTGATCGTAGATTGTACCCCGACGAATGACCGCTCCGAACTGGACATGTTATTGGATCCCTCGCCGTATTCATACCGGCTGGTTCATCCCCTCCCTTTCAACAACTAATGGAAATAGACCATCCAAAATAATTTCCAAAAAAAAGCATTCTTATCTTTCATTTCATCAGTGACGCACAATGTTGGCAAACTTCTACAAAGACACGTCTATAAGTCTATAAATCGACACAAAAACTAGGTCAGGTCCTTTCAAGTCCAAAAGACCACACTGGTTCGCCCTCTCAAGCTGGTGAGAACTCATACATGTATCTTAGAACTCGAACGGTGTTGTTAATTGTGTAAAATGGGGAAGTATAAATCAGAGGTAATTTCCAACATCAAGAGTTACTATGAGCACAAAAACATCAACAGAAAAGAATTCTCTCCCATTGTTCATAGTTCTCGGTTTCTGGCCATCATCAATGCTAAGACTAAACCTTTACGAAGCGGAGAGGATGAACCAACCAGTCTCGCCAGCGGTTGAGCGACGGCTATGAATATAGCGATGGATCCTGTAACATCTCCAGTTCGGAGCGGTCATTCGTCGGGGTACAAGCTCCAACCAAGAAACCTCTGAAAATGCAGATGTAAAATTAGGTTAAATTCCCATCAAACAACGGCAGAATACTCAAGATTTGATGTATGTTGAATCCGGCCATGAAAGCTTGCATCAATATAACAATAAAACTAGCAGAACTAGAAAAACAAATCGCAAGGAAGCAATTATTGAGTGACATATATTGCGTGTGCATATCCCACAATTTTAAGAGGAGCATAGAAACTTGAGAGAAGTCTCCGCTACAAAAATGAACCGCTACAGACGTCGGAACTTGTTAGTTCGCCGCACGGTAACGAGGTGGCGCCAACTTCATTGCAGGCTCCAACAGGCCTTTTAAAATAAAATTGTCTATAATTATTATTAGTTGTTATGACTTATAAGGTACCAATTGTTACTATATCATAATATTCATTCTTTTGAACCAGAGCAATACAAATTTTCTTTCTTAAATCAAACAATATAATGCATATCGCACTTCCATGGCGAAAAGAGACAGAATGAATAAAAGAATGAAAATGTGTTTCCCGCTACAAATCAAAGTGTTAGCAGAGGGAATGTAAGCGGGGTACCAATGGTACCATACAATTCTGCGTATAATACTCGAGAACAGATAAAAACCTCTATCTTGCCGTATAATAATAACGATGTCTATGATCTGATTCGAGACAATTCTCAATCAAAAAGGTGCATGGAAGTATCAGGAACAATGACTCCCACATCACATTATTTGCAACTGTAGCGCCACAGAACAAGATATGTGCTTTGTAGCGCTATTAACGATCACAGCGCTACATTAGCGGGCGAAACGCGAATCTCTAACCTCCGCCGTCATTGTAATTCCAAAATGATGTGTCGAGCGTGTGAAGCCTTCTTTCCAGTTATTCTATGCTCCCAGCTTTTACGGTGAATGGGTTATACGATTTCATTGAAAATTTGGTTTCTTGGGTAGGAACCACTGTTCTATCGATCTGCACTACGGTTTTATCACTTTATGAAGTAGTACCTACTGACCTCATTGATTATTGATATTTCTAGAAGCAACCTTGGGGTTATTTTCACCGTTGTAGGCGTGAAAATGCCTTCAGCACTGAAATAGTTCACAATATCATTTTTATATTGCTAACGGACGTTATGGTAGTCAAAACGATGATCCAAGCAGAAAAAATGCAGTCTACTCCCATTGAATAATATATCCATGTTAAATGTTTAAACACTTCTTGGTGGATTACGTGTTGTTTATTCAAAATTTATCAGTGGGCTTTATTCGTAAAGATTAATACAATGTACGCTCCGTCAGGGAATACAAAATGGCAGTTTATGTTATGTTGTTTACTTGCTTTGACCTTGCTTGCGTCTGGTTCGAGCGCATGGTACTGAGAGAGAGAGAGAGAGAGAGAGAGAGAGAGAGAGAGAGAGAAACATTCACTAGGATCATCTAAAAGCACATCGATTGAGATCACAGAGTATTTGTACATTAGGCCTACGCTACTGATTCGGTAGATATGGCCTCAGCTTATTATTATATCAATTCATAAGAGGGTACAAAATTCACATTGCTTACATCCATTATTCAACCTACTTTGATGTGTGATTGTCTCTAATCTCTATAAACCAATGGCGTGAGTTATAATAATTCACCAATAGAAAAAGTTAGGAAATTAATAAGAAAGTCGAATCGTTTGGGAACTCAGAAATCAAGGTAACGTTCTCGCCATCAAGAAGAACGCACTATTGCAAGACATTGTATACAAAAGACGCATTCCGGGATATTATTCAGGTAGAAAGATGGATAGATAGATGCCATATCAAATGGGAATCGTTCTCTATCGTCAAAGAATTGTTCCATACATAAAGTTGATGAACTTTCCTCGAATTCCATAAATTGTTCGATCGCGAAACT
Organism: Adalia decempunctata; assembly: GCA_951802165.1. Taxonomy (NCBI): domain Eukaryota; kingdom Metazoa; phylum Arthropoda; class Insecta; order Coleoptera; family Coccinellidae; genus Adalia; species Adalia decempunctata. The sequence goes on from OX637701.1 coordinate 21,775,845, forward strand.
ACATAAATGGAGGAAACTCCGGTCAAACCCTCATCATGGATGTCCTTCGATAGACACGCAGCAGGAATCGTAGACCGCTTCCTCAAAATAGTTCAATAAGGTTCGGTAGATGAAGAGGATAAGCGAAATCTGAGTTTGGATGAAGCTTTCTCAACTTCGTGCTCTGGGAGACATTCAGTAATGCCATCTCATCAATAAGGTTTACGCAATTACGCAAAATCTGTTTCGGAAATCCCACTTCTTGGATCGTTAGATGTTTGAGCTGATAAATTGCTTTTTCGCAACACGTTTCTCCACTCCAGGTGGCAGAGGGATTCAGTCTGAGATTATTGATTCGTGAACTTGTTGTTCTCTCATCATGATCTTGATTGATTCCATAAATGAGCGAGATTTAATTCGATTCATTCAAATTGAAAACGTTAACGTTCGGTGAAACATATTTCGTTAGTGCCCATCTAATTTTCGACTCTCTTTTATATATAAACTTATGAACTGATCCAGAAATAAAGATAATGTTGCATGAACCCATCGATTTTGCTTCACTAGAAATATTCGAAAAATAAAATTTAAAGATTAAATAACATCACTGGACATTGTTTTTGAGGGTTTCTGTATGTATTTATCTGTTTAAGTTTGCTTTTGTTGGTTTTTGTTGTTTCTATTAGTGCCTGTTGGTTATGTTCCTTTGCTTGGGTTCTCGTTTGTTCCAATTGGTTTGCTATATTGCATTTCATGTATTTCTTTTTTTTTTGTACGTGTTTTTTTTTCATTATTCGATGTTCTTTTTTTTTGAGATTGGTAAATATGTACAGGGTGAGTCTTTGAGTTGTACAGATATTTCAAATGTGGATCCTCGCATCAAACATACCTACCATATTCCAGAACTCGGATTTTTTTAAAACAAGCAGGGTGTCGAAAAGTCATGAAAAAAAAGTTTTATGTTTATATCTTCGGAACTGAATTCTGATTGATTGTTTTCTCTATTAATGTTGCATATTGCTCAAACAAAACGCATTCAATATTTCTTTTGGTTGAAAGTTTCAGCGTTGCTGACTCAAATGCACGCAAAAACCAATAGAAAAAGATGAACGGTCCATATTTTCGAAAGAATCAATCATTTTAGTTTGATATAAATTTTTGACTAAACTGTTAATGTGAATGAGATGTAACTGTTCCGCAGTGCTAATGATCTACGAAATCGAAGCACAATAAATTTTAATAAAAAGAAAGTAATCCTATGTTTTTAAAAAAAAACGCGTCGTTTTCGGGTTAATCCTAATCGTACACCATAAAATTTGAGGAAAAAATCATGAATTTCAAGAAAAATCTGGATGCTTTACTAGATTAAATATCATCGACTGTTATTTCTTCTCTGGTCTCTAAACAAGTTAACAATGTTGTCAGAATCAACTTTGTCGAGACTACCTAAATGATGGAAATTTTTTTTTATGTAGATATACGTAATAATGAAATCCTATAAATGTGGGTAATAAAATTGAACACCAAAGATCATGAAAATTGAATACATCTAAAACTCACAGTTTCCATTGAAACTTGTTACCAGTCCATAATGAAAATAAATTTCAATGAGAAACAAAATTTGGATTTTAATTCAATGGAAATTAACGAAAAATAAAATGACACTGAATAATTTGTGGTGATGTTTCTATCCAAACAATATCCTCTTGGAATTTTATAATCTCGACAATACACGGTTAATATTGAATCAATTCACTGAAAGTCTTTACACAATCATCACGAAATCGAAGAAAAACACCTCAAATATCTACTTCCCCTTCTCTAACACATAGCTCTAGAATTGATTTGTTTTTTTATTTAGGCCATTCACATCACGCCGGTTGTCAATATGTGCATGATGCGTTCATGGGACTGAACGTTCGAGACACAGAACAACAATATAAGGTTTGAGATGGGTCGATTCATAGATCTTACGTTTTATCTCGCGCTCCAGCTATCTCGCATTACGGAGTAGCTCGCCGTTATACCATTTTTCAAAGAGCTGTGTAGAATATCATAGAAGATGGGCTAGGTTAGGTCATTGGCCTAGAATCCTATGAGTAAGGTAACTGAGTAAAGTGAAAATACAAAATAATCTTCACGAAAATCGAAGAAAGAACTCATTTTGGTGTGAGAATATGGCTATTCAATTGTTAAGATAAACATATCGTGTTTGCAACATTCTTATCCAAATGAGGTTAGTACTTGAGGATTTCCGAAATGTATCAACTCAATTCCAAACAAGAAATATGAACTTTCAGGTCTTTGCCGTCACTTATTTGGCTCCATATTCTTTTAAAATGGCTACATCTTTTAAACAGAGCCGAATTCGGAAAAATGGAAAATGAAAAGACGGTTTCTTTTGACATCACGAACCTGAAGTTCAAATATATGTACAAGTCAAAGACTCACAGCCAATGGCTACTGTAGTGAAGAACTCTCATTAGCAGTAATCAAATAAACATCGGATGTTTTTTTTCAGTCGGTTTAACTGAGCTGTTTATTTCACGGTCAATTATCAAGTGAAAGACTTTTACACCTACTGGAAGAAGTAACTCAAACTGCAATCATATCTGAATACCTGCAAAATGAATCTTTTCAATTAAAGCAGGTGAAACCACTTTGAATTTTAATCCGTATCATTGACAGCTAGAAAGATTCTGAACATGAATAAGTCCCACTTAAGCCATTGACATTTATTCTGAAAGGGTGCTGTAAATGAAAAGCCGAATGAAACGAGTAAATGGAGGTGAACGATGTACAAATCCCACAAAAACTTTATTCAGATTTTCAATCACTCAACCGCATCGTGTTGGAGGTATCACCAAAGCTTGTTTGATGTACCTAGTCAGTTTTAATTTCAGAAATGGAGGAATTTGTGCTGGAGGACAAAGCTTTCATTTCCTGGTTTCGTTCTCAGTCCTCTAGGCTCTCTTTCAGATCTCATACAAATATACATTAATAGATTTCGAGCTGGTTTCTCCTTGCACTAGAGTTTTAATTGACCCACAAATGTACAGTGATGAAATTCTTTTTCATAAGTGATTCTAATTGATTCACAAAGCCTGAAAATCCACATGTTTGCTTATTCATTATCTCTATATTTTAAACTGACTATTCCACTCTTTTCATTTTTAGTGAGGAAGTTTCCGTAGCAACGATCGTTTCATCCCGAAAAAATTTTCAATTCGGCAAAACCAACATGTTGGTTTTTCAGCGACAACATTTTTGACGTTTCTCGAATTAATAGATAGCTTCGAAATAAATATCATAGAGAGAACAAACAACGTTTAGTGGTTTAGTTAATCTATGATGAATTCTAATTTGCCAAATAGCGCAATACGCGTCAAATGTGAACATATTACCGTATTTTCCCGTGGAATAGTCATGCCGAACACCACTCGAGATGAAATTTAAGCAGGTAAAATTTCTCTCTTGTAATATTCAAGTTTGTTGCTTTTCGGAAATTTCGAGAATGACATTTGTATCAAAATCACGAGCCGTTGCAACAAACTTTCATATTACAATCGAGAAATTTTGCCGGCAAAATTCCATCTATAGTGGTATTACATATGAAAAAATTGGGTTACCTTTGATATTGAGACATATTTTTTCATATGTAATACCACTAGAGATGGAATATTGCCGGCAAAATTTCTCGATTGTACTATGAAAGTTTGTTGACGGCTCGTGATTTTGATACAAATGTCATTCGCGAAATTTCCGAAAAGCAACAAACATGAATAACACAAGAGAGAAATTTTACCTGCTTAGATTCCATCTCTAGTGGAATTCGGCATGACTATTCCACGAGAAAATACGGTAATATGTTCACATTTGAAGCGTATTGCGCTATTTGGCAAATAAGAATTCATCATAGATTAACTTAACCACTAAACGTTGTTTATTCTCTATATGATATTAATTTCCGAAGCTATCTATGAATTCGAGAAAATTCAAAAATTTTGTCGCTGAAAGACCAACATGTTGGTTTTGCCGGCTTGAAAATTTTTTGGGGATGAAACGATCGTTGCTACGGAAACTTCCTCACTAAAAATGAAAAGAGTGGAATAGTCATTTTCAAATAGTAACAAGAGGATTCATGAACATTTATTTCAAACAAGTAGCTATCTCGCTGCATGTTTTTGAGAATAATTTTCTCAATTGAGATATTCGCTTCTTCAATTGGGTCCAATTTTTCTTCAAGTCCTTCCACGGTCAGCAAGTGTTGAATTCGAAAAATTATATCAGGAAGATGCTTTCGTATTGAGAAATATTGAAAATACTGCTTTTATTTAATCGCATCTGAAAATCCTGACGAATTATCACTCCATATACTAATTGTATATTTTCATATCATACAAAAATCATTCATTTTCAGAAATAAAAGTCGAAACGTCGGCATCTCATAAAGGATTTAATTTCCTCTTAGCCACTACCCTTACTACATATGAGGGTATTTCTCTGTAAACTGGGCAACTCATTGTCTCAGGCTAATATTATATAAAAAAATACAGATCATATTTATTTCGTAGATAATATCATAAAATAATAATCTTATCTACCTCTGCTCAGTGTTCAATATTCAATGAAATAAACTTTATTGTATTGAAAACGATTGTAAAGTACTTGAAAAACAGTCCCCTGTCGTGTCACTGAAGCAGGTAAGTCACTTCATACTGAATTAATTAAGAAAATGTAACTAATTCATTTCAAATGCCAGAACCTGAAGTTGCTGAAATAATTCGAAAAAGATATTCTAGAGAGAAGATGCTAAGATATAGGATAAAGAAAAAAATCATGATGAAATTAGAGTCTTGAAGAAGAAAATGATTTGAAGTACAAAAACCGCTTCTCGTGATTAAAGAAGAAAGCAAATACTTAATTCCTAAACTGTAATTTTTTATGAAAATTGAAATAGAATAATTTTGGTACAGAATTTTTCATTTGAATAAACAGTCCCCTGACATGGACACAGTCCCCTGTATCGACCATTTCAGAATATTGTTAAAATTTTCTAAAGTAATGGATATATTTTTGGTTCATCTCTCGTTCATTAATAAAAATGTAAATATATATTTATTGAATTAGGTTTATTGAATATATGAGCAAAAAACTCGTCTAGACATCTTTTCTATAGTCTGTTCAAATATAAGAGAATGTAAACAAACAAACCAAATCGGTTTGTTTTGCGCATTACTAACATATGATTGGTGAAACGGTCGGCTGTATAATTCTTTTCACGCCCCCAAAAGACTGCCAGGATCGTACTTAAAGCTTAGAACGATTTCACAGTTATCTTTTCCGGACAATAATGTCGAATTCAGAAACGGACACTGCATCTGAAGGTGGTATATTGGGCCCACCACGAAAAAGAACGAAACGTTCACATTTGTCTATTCAAATCATGTGTATTCCATTCAGAGAATAATATCAAGTTTATATGATTGTGTGAACTATCCTCGATCCTACCCTGGAGCCCTGAAAGCAAGTCTTTACCTGAAGTAGCCCATCCTTCGTGTGCGCGACTTTGTTTACGTCGTAGTCGCTTATATTTGAACAGAGTATAGACGAGTTGCCCAGTTCACAGAGAAATACCCATAAATAAATTCAATTTACCCTCAGTTTTGAACGAAGCTTATTATCAATAACTGCTCAGCAAAACATGATACAATTCGTTCAACTAAGATTAAAAACCTTTGAAATGATAGCTTCGGAGCCTAATAGGATCTGTAAAATAAAATGGAGCTGTAAGTCCTCACCACTATCTCCTACTGACAGATGAAAAAATTAATTCACTGTATTTGGCAGCAGAATTTTATTTTGATTCCAATTGAGATGCGCATGCAAGTTTAAGGTATTTTAATGTATGTCCGATGCCTCTTGAGCATACTGACTCATTAGCACAAATCTCTAATTAGCTTTAGTTCTGTGTATTGTGTATTATTACATGTTGAATTAGTGTGATGGAATAATCTGCTTCTCTCCAAACCGGTTGAGAGCGAACATAATGCACTATGTTTATTCGATAACAACTATGATGGATTGGGCTCATCATTCTGATCAAACATTAGGGGAATCCATATAGTACAGTGTTAAAGCCAAACATAACATTTACCATACGTTACAACTCTTGATAACGACAATTCAAAAATGCATTGATCAGATGGGTTTTTTTATTCTAGCAATACCAAGGCCGTCAAAGTTATCCAATGGTTCTTTGAAGCAAGGTGAGTCCAACAAGTTGTAGATTATATTATTTACAACAAAAATTTCATAAGTTAAAATAGGTTATTCGATTTAATATTTCGAAATTCTTTAGGATTTTTCAAGGAGTACATTCCAAAGTTAACATACTCATTTCTGCAATATTCGCGTATCGATATTCGTTTATTTCCAATGGCATTGACCACCCATGATTTTCTTTCCTTACGTTACGACTATAGATAGAGATTCCATTGTAGAAAATACTTCAGTTGCTGTTGAACAAAGAGATGCAACTCTAATTGCAAACCTCAACCTTTTTGAAGGAGAAACTCACAATTAAAATTCCACAATCGGAACGAAAATAACTAATTGAAATTCTACGGATTGGTTTGGAGAACCTATTAATTACATTCCAACAACTGGAAGTAGCTGTTGGACAACGAGCGTTTGAACATAAAAAGGGTGTCGGCATATAATTTGTTACCGTATAATTAAAAGTTTGTTGAGAAGTTGCTCATGGTCTACTATTTCTCTCATGACGGTTTTTCATTTGTACATACATATAAAGCAGTTCATATTTGAATATGGTTTTAAAACAAAACTAGCTCATACCAGTGGCTCTAACCGCGTCGGAAAATATTGTAATCTGTGTTCATAACTCGGTATGCTCCCGGCAATGGTTCAACAGGTGATTGTGATAACATTATAATTCACTTTCAATGCTTTTAATTACAGTTTTTTAAATTTGTGTGAATACAGGCGGTAACTCCAAATAGTCTGAGGCTCCAAACTCGTCAGTTGCTCTACTCGCCTGTAAATGCTGGCTTCGTGTTGCTACAGAATTACGTGGGTGTCGAGTACAGAAAAGTAGCCATGATTAATTTCATTCGATTCACATAATATACATCGTCAATTTCAATTCTTTCAATTGTAGGTGTGTTTTTAAAATATTTTCCTAACTTTTCATATTTGCCTTAGAGTACGATCATATATTCTCACAAAGAAATTCATAGCTCGCATTGAAGTAAATATTTTGTTTTTCATCCGAAATGTTCTCAGTTTCGGGCATCTGTCAACAAACCATGTTGTTTCACGGACTTTATTGTGCTGGACTGATATTGACCTCTTCGGTTATCCTCTGATCCAATCATTCTAGTTAGTCTCCGTAGGTACGCCTACTCACTTTATCTCTTGGTGTCCTCTCTTATGTAAGCATCCTATTACTTTAGCAGCGTTCTATCTCTCCTGATAGTGTTGGGTTCTCATTATCGCATTATTTGCAATATTTGTGCAAGCATCTGTACCATTTTTCGGTAATCTCTACATCTTAGCCTGCGGTATTTTATTATTTTCGGGAGCTTTCCTTTTCTTCAGGCTCTTGAAAATTTCTTCAATTTCTATTTTAACACCATTGGGTTTTTCTTCCTTTTCCCTTCGTTGTCCTCTACTTGTTCTTTCAATACTTCGTTATCATCTTCTACTGTTTTATTTATTCTCGATTCTCTTTCGATTGAGTTCGCCAATGCTTTTGCTTTATCAGTATTCGTATAGACCATTCCTCCCTCTCCGTGTTGGGGCGGAATTTGAGTCTTCTCTTCTCAGACAATTCTTCATTTTCCAAGTAGAATGATCTGTAGTATGTAGTTTATTTTGTTTTTTTTTGTTCTAGAAGAGGTTAATCTTACATCAGAAACCCAGTCTTTCTGGGTAGTGTCGGATTCTTATCGACTAAACACCTCTCCTGCGGTTGGTTCAGATCATAAGCCTATAAACCTTTCATCATCTTTCTGTTATTTTCTTTTTCGCATTCTTTTATGCTGGGTGTTTGTGTTCATTCTTCAATTGGATATTTCTCACTAAGTGTGAAGTTCTACATCTTTATTTTCGCAATTGGTCTCTAGGTCTTTTGCGGTAAATTCTCGATGTTTTTTCATCTTCAGCGGGGTCATAGTCAACTAAACTTCTAAGGTCGTCATTTGGATGTTCACTAGCTCTCTCATAGGCTTTCACAGCTTTTCGTTTGATGAATGTAGTAATGGACTCCGATTTTATGTCTTTTCGGATTTGTTCATTCCTAACAAACCACGGGGCGTCTAATGTCCATCTCAGAAATTCGTTTTCTGTACTTTGTATCCTCTTTATATGGGTTCTCGCTGCATATCCCCATGCTGTTGATGCATATGTTAGCTGCGGTCTGGCGACTGCTTTTATGATCCTCAATTTCGTGTTTCTGTTCATTTGGCTTCTTCTGCCTTTAATCGGGTATAATCCTTTCATTGCTACATTCGTTTTATCCACTGCATACTTAATGTGCTGTTTCCACATTAGTGCTTTGTCTAATATTACTCCTAGGTATTTAGCTTCATCCTTCCATTCAATTTCATTATTGTCTATGGATACCTTCGATTCCATCTTCAGTCTCCTTATTCGAAGGAGTATTGCTTGACTCTTTTCTCCATCGATTTTGATTTTCCATCCGTTACACAATTGACTGATATCATCTGCAGCTTCGTGAAGTCTTGTGTGAATTATTTTTGTATTTGTGTGCCTTATTGCTATGCCCGTATCGTCTGCGTTTAGAGCAAGCAGGCATATTGGATTTCTTGGTGTATCATGTATGTATATGTTATAGAATAGCGGTCCTAGTATGGACCCTTGGGGAACTCCTGCTTCTAAATATCTGAGTGTGGAATGGACATCACCTATTTTCACACAAAAGTTCCTATCCCTCAAATAATTTCTTATTATTCTGCATAAATTGGGTGAATAACCTGCGGTAATCATTTTATATGCTAGTCCTTCATGGCATGGCTCTATCGAAAGCTCTGTCTACATCTAGTGGTAGTAGTCATGTGGCTTGTTTATTCTGAAATCCTTCTGTGATATACTCAGTCATTCTCAGGAGCTGTTGTTCAGTTGAATGTTGTTTTCGGAATCCAAACTGTTCACTCGGTATCGTCGCCAGGGCTCCTGTTTCTTCATTAAGTCGTCTGGCTGGGAGCAGGCTTATCGGTCTAAAGTTCTGTGGGAACTTCTTGTCTTTACCTGGTTTATTGAAAACAATCTTATTTTTTTTTTTAATTATAGGAGAGGTGAATCTTACATAGGACACCCAGTCTTTCTGGGTAGTGTCGGATTCTTACCGACTAAACACCTCTCCCGTTGTTAGGTTCCGGGCATAAGCCTATAAACCTTTCATCTTCTCATCTGTTATTTTCTCTTTCGCATTCTTTTATGCTGAGTGTTTGCGTTCATCCTTCAATTGGATATCTCTCACTAAGTGTGGAGTTTTATATCTTCATTTTCGCAATTGGTCTCTAGGTCTTTTGCGGTAAATTCTCGCTGCTTTTTCATCTTCAGCGGGGTCATAGTCAATTAACCTTCTAAGGTCGTCATTTGGATGTTCACTTGCTCTTTCATAGGCTTTTGCAGCTTTTCGCTTGATGAATGTAGTAATAGAATCCCATTTTATGTCTTTTTGGATTTTGTCATTCCTAACAAACCAGGGGGCGTCTAATGCCCATCTCAGAAATTTGTTTTCTGTACTTTGTATCCTCTTTATATGGGTTCTCGCTGCATATCCCCATGCTGTTGATCCATATGTTAGCTGCGGTCTCGCGACTGCTTTTGTTATCCTCAATTTCATGTTTCTGTTCATTCGGCTTCTTCTGCCTATAATCAGGTATAATCTTCTCTTTGCTACATTCGTTTTATCCACTGCATACTTAATGTGCTGTTTCCACGTTAGTCCTTTGTCTAATATTACCTCCAAGGTATTTAGCTTCATTCTTCCATTCAATTTCATTATTGTCCATGGATATCTTCGATTCCATCTTCAGTCTTCTCTTTTGAAGGAGTATTGCTTGACTCTTTTCTCCACTGATTTGGTTTTCCATCTGTTATCCATTGACTGATATCATCTTCAGCTTCTTGAAGTCTTTTGTGAATAATTTTTGTATTTGTGTGCCTTATTGCTATGCCCGTATCATCTGCGTATAGAGCAAGCAGGCATCTTGGATTTCTTGGTATATCATGTATCTATATATTATAGAGTAGCGGTCCTAGTAATGATCCTGGGGGAACTCCTGCTTCTAAATATCTGATTGTGTAATGAAAATCACCTATTTTCACACAAAAGTTCCTATCTCTCAAATAATTTCTTAATATTCTGCATGAATTGGGTTAATAATCTGCGGTTATCATTTTATATGCTATTCCTCCATGCCATACTCTATCAAAAGCTCTGGTTACATCTAGTAGTAGTAGTACTGTGGCTTGTTTATTCTGAAATCCTTCTGTGATATACTCAGTCATTCTCAGGAGCTGTTGTTCAGTTGAATGTTGTTTTCGTAACCCAAACTGTTCACTCGGTATCGTCGCCAGGGCTTCTGTTTCTTCATTAAGTCGTCTGGCTGGGAGCAGGCTTATCGGTCTAAAGTTCTGTGGGAACTTCTTGTCTTTACCTGGTTTATTGAAAACAATCTTATTTTTTTTTTAATTATAGGAGAGGTGAATCTTACATAGGACACCCAGTCTTTCTGGGTAGTGTCGGATTCTTACCGACTAAACACCTCTCCCGTTGTTAGGTTCCGGGCATAAGCCTATAAACCTTTCATCTTCTCATCTGTTATTTTCTCTTTCGCATTCTTTTATGCTGAGTGTTTGCGTTCATCCTTCAATTGGATATCTCTCACAAAGTGTGGAGTTTTATATCTTCATTTTCGCAATTGGTCTCTAGGTCTTTTGCGGTAAATTCTCGCTGCTTTTTCATCTTCAGCGGGGTCATAGTCAATTAACCTTCTAAGGTCGTCATTTGGATGTTCACTAGCTCTTTCATAGGCTTTTGCAGCTTTTCGCTTGATGAATGTAGTAATAGAATCCCATTTTATGTCTTTTTGGATTTTGTCATTCCTAACAAACCAGGGGGCGTCTAATGCCCATCTCAGAAATTTGTTTTCTGTACTTTGTATCCTCTTTATATGGGTTCTCGCTGCATATCCCCATGCTGTTGATCCATATGTTAGCTGCGGTCTCGCGACTGCTTTTATTATCCTCAATTTCATGTTTCTGTTCATTTGGCTTCTTCTGCCTATAATCAGGTATAATCTTCTCTTTGCTACATTCGTTTTATCCACTGCATACTTAATGTGCTGTTTCCACGTTAGTCCTTTGTCTAATATTACCTCCAAGGTATTTAGCTTCATTCTTCCATTCAATTTCATTATTGTCCATGGATATCTTCGATTCCATCTTCAGTCTTCTCTTTTGAAGGAGTATTGCTTGACTCTTTTCTCCACTGATTTTGATTTTCCATCTGTTATCCATTGACTGATATCATCTTCAGCTTCTTGAAGTCTTTTGTGAATAATTTTTGTATTTGTGTGCCTTATTGCTATGCCCGTATCATCTGCGTATAGAGCAAGCAGGCATCTTGGATTTCTTGGTATATCATGTATCTATATATTATAGAGTAGCGGTCCTAGTAATGATCCTGGGGGAACTCCTGCTTCTAAATATCTGATTGTGTAATGAAAATCACCTATTTTCACACAAAAGTTCCTATCTCTCAAATAATTTCTTAATATTCTGCATAAATTGGGTTGATAATCTGCGGTTATCATTTTATATGCTATTTCTCCATGCCATACTCTATCAAAAGCTCTGGTTACATCTAGTAGTAGTAGTACTGTGGCTTGTTTATTCTGAAATCCTTCTGTGATATACCCAGTCATTCTAAGGAGCTGTTGTTCAGTTGAATGTTGTTTTCGGAATCCAAATTGTTCACTCGGTATCGTCGCCAGTGCTTCTGTTTCTTCATTAAGTCGTCTGGCTAAGACACAACTTTTCATAGGGCTGGGAGCAGGCTTATCGGTGGGAACTTTCTGTCTTCACCTGGTTTATTGAAAACAAACACTCCGGCAGAATTCCATCTTTTTGGAAAGTGCTCTGTTCTAATCACGCCATTTGCTATGCTAGTGAGAGCTGCCGTTCCTTTCTTTGACATTTTCTTCAGCATGAGATTTGTTCTTTTATCTTTTCCAGGAGCCTTTCTTGTTTTCAAGTTATTGATTATCTCTTTGATTTCTGCCAGAGATGTTGGGTGAGGGATTTTGTCATCCGGTGGTGATTCTTTCCTTTCTTCTTCATTATCTTCAATTAATTCTTCTAGGTCCTCATCGTCTTCTTCACAATAGTTTATTCTTGACTCCTTTTCTATAGTATCGGCAAGAGCATTAGACTTATCGCTTTTTGAATATGCCATTCCATGAATTCCATGCAGTGATGGAATTTGAGTTTTTTCATTACGTAAATTTTTTTGCATTTTCCATGTGTTGAGTTCACTGATTTTCTTATTCCATCTATTCGTTCTGAGCTCCCTTAGTGCGTTCTTAAGTATCTGACTATGTCTGTTTAGTCTGATTTTATCATTATCTGTTTTATACATCCTGTAGTTCTTTCTTAGTGTTCGGTTGACTTTTATCAGTTCTTTCACATATTTGGGAGTAGGTTCAGTTTTTCTAGACGTGCTCTCTTCATAGGATTTCATAATCGCATTCTCCAAAGCTATGACTGATTCATCTAATTCATCAGGAGTGTTAATTTGTGAAATATTCGTGATATTTTCTTGGAGTTTAATTTTAATTTTGTTCCAATCGGTATGTTCTCGTGTTTGAGTCACTTTATTCTAGGTCCATGTCCTAAAATGAACTCTATCGGGTTGTGATCAGAAGTATCATCCTCTATCGTTTCAAGAGCAAAATCTTGCTTTATATTTTTCAGTATAACTATGTCTAGAACCTCAGGGCTTCCATTGCCACTAGGTAAATATGTCGGTTTATCCGGTCCCACGATTATCGCATCTTCCTTTTCGGCATATTCTTTCAATTTCTTGCCATTTGCATTCTCTGTTCTAGAATTCCATTGTTGAGATTTACAGTTGAGATCTCAAAGTATTATTCTTGGAAAATGACCCCCTGATAAAATCTTCATCTCATCCTTTTATTTTGCTTGAGCGTTTCTTCTGCATAGTGTCGCCGCACCAATTTTCAAAAATTGGAGCCACGCCTATTGTTGGGTAGAATTTCAGTTGAAGAACTGAAGTGCGGTTCAATTTTATATAATGAGACTTTTACCAAGTTTATGAATAGAAAAATAAGAGAGCTAATGGACTGTATATGTTTATAAATAGTTATTGAAACCCAACAAAAATGAAAGGATAAATGCACCCAAATTAACAATTGCAAGGTCTTACCTATTTCAGCAAAACGGCCAACCAGATCTCGTCGGTTACTCCTATTTCCATGAACAGAGTGATCGAGCTCGACAAACGAACATGGAATGAAGCCTATGACGTTATGATCCGTTGCTAAAAATGTCAAAGTAGGAACACTTATCCTTGTGGTAGAATAATAACCACGCCGCTGGTAACAGTACTTTTCGAACCAAATTCGCACAAACGAATGTTCTTGATTGAATGTAATTCGAATGAATCGAAATCACTAGGATTGTGAAACACAAGAAAAACTGAACTTTTCTAGATTCACGAAAGGAAACAGAATAAATCTATATTATCGGTAGCAGAATATATTGTATTCACGATTACGGCAATCAATGAACTGAATTGAAAAACGAAATGAAACAAAAACATACGCAACATGTGCGCGTTCCACAAACTGACGCATCTACACATATGGGATCTCCCTGGTATCGGAGAAAATGAATTAATTTCGAAAGGAATAAAAATGAAAAATTCAGAAAGTTTATTCAAACCGTTCACTTGGCGTGAACAAATCAGGCCGCCGTAAAATTGTATGAATTTTACAGAATATTGGAAGCAGTGGAATCAAATCTAATATAACTAATAACTAATAATCTAATAAACTAAAGAAAATTTGAAGTGATTGCAGAATTAAATATCAATCGAGACCAATCGTGTGAGGACTCTTGTATATCGACCGGTTGCGGTCTTTATAGACGCATCTCGAATCGTAAAAATCGAATCGGACGAAATTGCTACCATTAAGATTATCGGACCAAACTTCTTGAGGTATGTCTCGTCTAGCGATAGAACGATCTAAGGTCGATAAAAAGGCCTCCACGGTGAGGGACGAGACTAGTTCCAAATGAACTGCATTGATAACGAAACAAATGAAGAGAGCAAAATATGCTTTCATCATTGTTGGTTTGCGGGAATTATTTGACCGATAGGAAAATGGGCCAGTAAAATCCACACCCACCTTACTGAAGGGACGTGAAATATTGACTCTGGGGGCAGGTAGAGGAGCCATGAAGGGTTGATAGGTTGTACCTCGAAACCTTGTGCATGTTATGCATTTTCGAATGCACTCTCGAACCAGATTTCGTACAGACAAAATCCGATAATTTTGCCGAATTAAAGACATAGTCGTGTTAGGACCGGAATGAAGCGAAATTAGGTGACAATGGAGACATATTGAACGTGACAACGCACACCTTTTCGTGAGCAAAACTGGATGTTGAGCACTATGTGGTAAAGAAGAGAATTTTAATCTACCTCCCACCCTGATCAATCCTGCAGAATCGATATAAGGATTCAATGTTCGAAATGATTTTTCGATTGATTTGTTTTTGAATAAATTCTGGCGCAATTTATCGAAATAGTGTTGCTGTGGGATTAACACTATGGATTGAAGGGCTTCCTCCAGCTCATCCCGAGAAATTGGGCCTGACAATCGTGATACTGAATTCTTTTTGTGGTGACAATTGAAAACGAACCTTCTTAAATAGGCGAAGACTCGTTTTACCCTATTTAAATTTGAAAAATTTTCGATATCCACTAAAAGCGGATTTACTGGAGGCTCGTTTGCGGTTGCAAAATTGATATTAATTTTCAATTTAATCAAGGGAGCTGAATTCAGATCACAACCGGTGAAAAGTGGTGGCCAATTGGAAACTGGATTTACTAAGTAATCGGGACCAGGAAGCCAACAATGGTGGATTCTTGGGGTAAGAAAATGCTGAGGCGTGAGACCTCGAGATGGCAAATCAGCTGGATCTGACTCGGTGGTTACATGATGCCATGAGACATCAGGAACCAAATCGTTTATCGCGACTACACGATTGGCAACAAACGTTTTGAGCCGATGAGGGGGTGTTGTCAACCATGACAGCACAATTTGAGAATCTGAAAACAGACGAACTTCAGATATTCTAAGGGGAAATTTATTGTCCAGAATCATTCTGACCAATTTAGCCAACAAAACCGCAGCAGATAGTTCCAATCGAGGAACCGAAAGTGTTTTTAATGGAGCTACCTTTGATTTAGCGGCCCACAAGTGCGATGAAATGCGATCTTCAACTGTAACGGAAAGATAAACAGAGGCTGCGTATGCCTTCTCAGATGCGTCACAGAAACCCGCTAATATGATATGACAATCAGGTGAAGAAACGACAGAGCGAGGAATCTTGAGCATTGAAAGTGCTCGAATATCGCCGACGATTTTCGACCATTCGTCCGAGTAAGAATCACTTAAGGGTTCATCCCAACTTAATTTTTCCGACCACAATTTCTGCATTAATAGTTTCATTAAAACTACAATGGGAGCCAAAAACCCAACCGGATCAAAAATACGGGCTATATATGAAAGAATGGATCGTTTACTTGGCTTTTCAGTGAATTCCTTCACATTGAAACCGAAT
Source organism: Adalia decempunctata (assembly GCA_951802165.1). Taxonomy (NCBI): domain Eukaryota; kingdom Metazoa; phylum Arthropoda; class Insecta; order Coleoptera; family Coccinellidae; genus Adalia; species Adalia decempunctata. Next base: position 21,791,748 of record OX637701.1, read on the forward strand.
GAATCTATTTTTGGAATCCAAGTTAAACCCAAAATCTTAATTCCCGTTGAATCGTCGTCGAAATTTAATTGTGATTCAATGTGGTCTGATGGCAAATCATTCAAGATATTAGGACAATTACTAGACCACTTTTTTAATGAAAAACCGCCCTTGTTGAGTAATTCACGAAGTTCATTACGCAATGTCACCGCCTGTTGAATATCGAATGCACCGGTAATAATGTCATCGACATATATATCATTGAGGATAACCTGCGATGCCTCAGGGTGAGTTTTACCCTCATCAAAAACAAGCTGATTTAGAACTCGAATAGCTAAAAATGCCGAAGGTTTCAAACCATAAGTGACCGTATTCAATTCAAATTCGGTAACAGGTTCATTAGGAGATGAACGCCAATAGATATGTTGATATCTGCGATCGGCCGGACACACTAGAATCTGCCTGTACATTTTCTCGATATCGGCACAAATTGCTATAGGGTACATTCTAAACGAAAGTAAAATTATGCGAATGTCCTTTTGAAGTTTAGGACCACCTAACAGTCTGTCATTTAATGATGAACCGGACATATCTATATCGGAAGCGTTAAAAACAACTCGAAGTTTTGTTGTCGAACTTGACTCTTTACGAACGACGTGATGTGGTATCACGTATTTATTAGAGGTGTTAGCAGGTGACATATGATTTAATTTTAGATACTCGAACATAAAATTTTTATAAGTATCATAAGATTCAACATCTCTCATTAATCGCTTCTCTAGGGACAAATACGATTTGAATGACCTATTTGAATTATAAGAGAGATCCGGAGACGTATTCTCTAATTTAAAAGGTAGGGAAACTATGTATCGGCCATTTCCATCACGAGAATGAGTGGATAGGAAATGTTTTTCGACATAATCATCTATAGGATCCTTAACAAAGGTATCTGGAACCTCTTCCAGTGACCAAAATTTCTGTAGCTGATCATTGAGGGCAGATTGGGCGAAAAGAATCGATTTGAAAGAAGAATAGGATTCCTTTATAGAACCTATGATAGTCCAACCGAAAAATGTGTTAACGGCTGTGGGATGAATAGGAGACGAAATTCGACCATCGCGATCGAAAACCAGCGAATAAGTATCAGCGCCCAAGAGTACATCTATTGGCTGAGAAATGTGAAATTTGTCATCAGCCAAATTTAAATGCTGAAAATGTTTGAATATTTCCGGTGATAAGGGAGCAAAAGGAATATTATTTGTTATTTCCGGTAATACAATGGCATCCACCTGTAAGAATTGTGATCCCAATCTAGGATACATCCGGCATTCTACTAAACCTAACGGTCTTGCATTTGATTGACCAATGCCAGAAATAGATATATTGACAGGATCAATTTTCAAACCTAATCTTTCGACTAGGGGTTGACTAATGGCTGAAATCTGGGATCCAGGGTCTAAAACTGCTCTTACCATCTTATCATTGAACCATCTGCGGATTCTATTCTCGCTTGAACAGTGCCAAGAAGTACTTGATTTACTGAGGCCGATTTCCTATTGATGTGATAGGAATTAATAACATCATTTGAAGAAATGGAATGAGAAGTTGAAGGCCGATTTTCAACGTGATTTGTTTTACCTGGAATCCGAGATGGTCCATTTGATTGATTGGCAGATCCGTTATTGGAAGAAGATTCGTTATCGGGATGGAGACTGGTGTGATGACGATTCGATTTACACAATCGACACGAATTTTTGGAAGCGCAATCTTTGAAATTGTGTAGACCAAGGCAGTTGAAACAGCGCTTGGAATTTTTCAAAAATTCGAATTTGTCTTGTCTTGAAAAATTTATATAGGAAGCACAGGCGAATAAGGGATGCGAATCAGAGCATTTCGGACAACGAAACTTTTTTGAATTCGGGAAGCTACGTGAATCATTGGAGCTTTGAGAGGTGGATGCAGAATTTGCCAGTAAAACATTTTTTGTTTTATTTTTATTTGAATGCGATGAATCGAATGGTGTTGATTTGGATGCAGATCTCGAAGAACTTTGTTCGTAAAATTCCTGAGCCGTTAGCTGTTGCGTTACGAACTCAATCAAGGTGCTATATGCGGGAATCTCGGATGAATTTAATTGACTTTCAAACGCTTTTCTCGTGTAAGGGTCAACATTACGCAACGTTATAGAAAACAGAAGGAAATCTGATAAGTCCTTTATATTCAGCGCCTTTATTGCATTGACAGAATTTTGGTGGCAGTTTAAAAATTCTTTAAGATGCGAGACCGAATTATTATTCGAAGCTTTGAAATTAAGAATTTCGTTCAAATACATTGTAGCCAACATACGAGGATTCTGAAAGCGCGATTTTAAAGCTTGATAGGCCAACTCATAATTTTCAATTGACAATTGTAACCCCGATATGACCACAAGAGCATCATTTCTTAAATAGGATTTCAACAGTTGAAACTTTTGTATGGTTGTCAAACTGTTGTTTTCATGAACCGAAGAATTGAATAGCTGGAAAAACTCAGGCCACTCAGCGCTTTCGCCAGAAAAGGGGCGAATATTAATTTTTGGCAGCAAAATGGATTCATTATTTGAACTGGAAGCTTGCGAACTCGACGCAGGCGTCGACAAAGTTTCCTGTCGTTTCAAAGACAGAAAAAGCCCGGTTATGCGAGCAATAACCTCAGCAAACGCCAACTCTGACTTTGCCGTCTCTATACGATTTTCTGATAATAATTCGCAATTCAATTCCATTATTTCCTCCTGTATACTCTCAAATTTAGATTCATAACCAGAAATCTTTTCTCGGTATGCTCGTAATTCGAAGAGTTTTGTACCATCATAATCTTTCACTCTTTGCCAGATTCCGGTAATGATAGAAAATATGTTGGCCCGTTTTTCAACCAACACATCCAATGCTTTATTGCCTGTATCTGTCTTCGGTGGCATTGTTATGAAGAAATTTAATAAGAAACAGATACAAACAGCAAAAAATGAATTGAAAAGGAATGAAATTGAATATGTCGATGGAAACAGATGTATGCGACCCGTCAGCTGTGGAACGATGTTGCCAGATTGCGATGATCGTCGTATATCTGAATATAAAATGGCCGCTATAAAACTGAGATTTTTGAATTTTTGACTGAAACTTTCAAATTTTGAGGAAATAAGCTTGAGATTGAGCTTAATAACCGGTTCGAAGGACCAAATCGTGTTGGGTAGAATTTCAGTTGAAGAACTGAAGTGCGGTTCAATTTTATATAATGAGACTTTTACCAAGTTTATGAATAGAAAAATAAGAGAGCTAATGGACTGTATATGTTTATAAATAGTTATTGAAACCCAACACAAATGAAAGGATAAATGCACCCAAATTAACAATTGCAAGGTCTTACCTATTTCAGCAAAACGGCCAACCAGATCTCGTCGGTTACTCCTATTTCCATGAACAGAGTGATCGAGCTCGACAAACGAACATGGAATGAAGCCTATGACGTTATGATCCGTTGCTAAAAATGTCAAAGTAGGAACACTTATCCTTGTGGTAGAATAATAACCACGCCACTGGTAACAGTACTTTTCGAACCAAATTCGCACAAACGAATGTTCTTGATTGAATGTAATTCGAATGAATCGAAATCACTAGAATTGTGAAACACAAGAAAAACTGAACTTTTCTAGATTCACGAAAGGAAACAGAATAAATCTATATTTTCGGTAGCAGAATATATTGTATTCACGATTACGGCAATCAATGAACTGAATTGAAAAATGAAATGAAACAAAAACATACGCAACATGTGCGCGTTCCACAAACTGACGCATCTACACATATGGGATCTCCCTGGTATCGGAGAAAATGAATTAATTTCGAAAGGAATAAAAATGAAAAATTCAGAAAGTTTATTCAAACCGTTCACTTGGCGTGAACACCTATAACTGTTAACTGAACGCAAAATTCAAAATACGTACAGTAGGTATGTAATGACGTATTTGAAGTTAATAAAAAATTTTGTCCTGATCGCTCGACAAGAACGAAATGAAACTCTGGCCAATTATTGAAAAAAAAATCAATATTTCTGTAATAGATGACAGCGCTCAAATGTTCCTGAGATCACATCAATGTTTTGATAATTGAAGAACCGATTCAACAATATTTCATATTGCTCGCAATGCGTCTGTAGGTGATGGCTTCGCATTGCTTAGGAATTACGTGTGTTTCGGGAATAGTAAAGCATTTTTCTTCATTCATCTTCCATCCTGTTAACATAAAGAACATCGGTCATGATCCACTCTGGTGGATGGAAAGTATTCATAACTGAAATGAGTTTTCCTCTAAGGAATGATTTTTCCCAAACAGATTCAGAATTTCTCAATTCCCTTCATGACTAGTTTCAATTACTTTGACGAGCTTCCGAAAATATTCAACATCTCAGTTATCATTCATATGAGCAGTTCTGTTGATCAGCATACTATAACCTCCATCTGAATCGGCTTTCATTCCATCAACCCATTCATTTTCGACTAAATCCTGATACTAATGATTCTCTTATCGCATACCGTTGCGCTTATTCACAGGAGATCAGTTCGAGACGCAGGGTATGATAAATGGATCAAAGCATGCCGGAAAGCTCTACAGGATAATCTTTTTTCACTAATGGAATTCGCCGGCTAACTCCTCAGAATCCCCGTAATCAGCCCTGTTGTTTCCATCGATGTTAGCAACCCTTTTTTAATGGGTTGCGACGTCGCCTCCTACTTTATTTATCGTGAAGTTTGGACGATCATCCAGCAAAGTTATTAATAATGCCTCACAAAGATATTCAGATGCGAGTCGAAGAAGGAAGAACCGCAACGAAGACGAAAAAGTGGGGGAAGTAATTGAAATTAACAATGGTTTTTTCCGCTTTCATCGTCACGAACTTATTAATCATGAATTCGTGTCTAACAATTGGATAAAAAACGTTATCTTGGAGTAATTAATTTTCGGCACTGGAAAGGGGTTCTTCGGTGATGAAAATCGCGCGGATAAGAACGGAAACATTGTTCTGGATAAGTAGGTTGGAGTGTTTTCGGAGTAATTGCTGGAACGCGAGATTTGGCAGTTTATGATCTTGCTCGGAGAACGATTACGAGTACCAGTTCGTTATTGGGGAAGTTTCGGTTGTTCTGGATCGTATTTGGAAATTTGGGGTCGACAACTCCATCAGGATCGTCTTTCTGTCAAATTGGACTAGTTGAGTCTATTGAAGACTTGAACAAATAAGGAATGAGTGGTTCATGATGTAGAATCACTTTTCGACAGAATATACAGGGTGTCCCAAGTTCGAGTGCCTATTAGACGTTTCTGGAGAACTGGATATATTTGAAATCTGAAAATTGGGATTATGATATTGTTCGAAATTCTCTACAGACCTGAAATATTTTCATAGCCAGAACACTACCGGTTACAGGGAGTGAAAATAAATTGGCTCAAAAATTTTTTTTTCAATGTTTTCGTTTCTCATATGATTGAGTATTCAATGTTGAATACATTTCTGTTGAAACTATTGTATTCATTCGAATAGTTTTCAAAATATCGAAAAAAAAACCTGAAAAAAAGTCGAATATTCATAGTCAGTATTATGTTCATTTTTCTTTTTATGAACATCCTTAGTGTAAACCGTTCTCACAACGTCAAAGTAAAAGAATGTGGAAAGGTCATGCATCTTTCGAATTTCATGAATATCGTCACAGGGTGTTTCAAATTTTGTGTCAAAAACTGTGATCGAAAGTCGGCCATAACTTCTGTTTTTCAAATTAGAACCCTATTTTTTATTATTGCGTTGGATTCTGATGAGAAAAATAGTGATAACTTTGCCAGATGCTCTTACTCCTAAATTCAGTAATTCCCCAGTTATTTGAGCTTTTCTGGATTCATGTTATACGTAGAGTCAAATTCATCGAATCTAAACAGATTCGATGAATATTCCCATGAAACCATAGTAACAAGTAATAATTAGGCCTGACACTTGTGAATTATTAATGGGATCATTTACCTTCTATGGCCACAGAATATTCTCATGCAACATATTCGATAAACATTTTTATGAAACCATTGAATAAAATCGAAAAGTAAAGATAAAACCTAAAATAAGACCTACCACTTGTGAATTATAAGGGCCGATTGCACCGTAGACAAAACTGTAGATTAAATCTTAAACCTCGATTAGTGTCTATTGATTATCATAGACACTAATCGAGGTTTAAGATTTAATCTACAGTTTTGTCTACGGTGCAATCGGCCCTTAATGGGATAACTAGTCTTCTATAGTCACAGAATATTCTCAAGTAGAAGATTAGATGAATTTGATTCTACGTAAAACATGAATCCAGAAAAGCTCAAATAACTCGGCATTTACTGAATTTAGGATCAAGAGCATCTGGAAGTGCTATCATTATTTTACTCCGCAGAATCTTACGCAATAATAAAAAAATAGGGTTCCAATTTGAAAAACAGAAGTTATGGCCGATTTTCGATCACTGTTTTCGACAAAAAATTTGAAAAACCCTGTGATGCTATTCATAAAATTCAAAAGATGTATGACCTTTCCACATTCTTCTTCTTTGACGTTGTGAGAACGTTTTACTCTAAGGATGTTCAGAAGAAGAAAAATGAACATAATACTAATCATGAATATTTGACTTTTTTTCAGGTTTTTTTCGATATTTTGAAAACTATTCAAATGAATACAATGGTTTCAACAGAAATGTATTCAGTATTGAAAACTCAATTATATAAGGAAAGAAAACATTGAAAAAAAAAATTTTTGAGCAAATTTATTTTCACTCCCTGTATAACCGGAAGTGCTCTGACTCTGAAAATATTTTAGGTCTGTAGAGAATTTCGAACAATATTATAATCCCAATTTTCAGATTTCAAATATGTCCAGTTCTCCAGAAACGAACTTGGGACACCCTGTATATCGAACTAAGATTGAGGTTTCATAGGGAGCCTTAAAATGGCCAGAAATACCTCTAATAGGAATTCGGATACGAGAGCTATCAGGGACCAATTTAGTTCAAACTTTTATGAATTTCCATATTTCTTGTACTTCATGTTAAAGTTATGAAATGAGATCAAGATTGTGATGGAGCCGAACCTTGTTACTGGCATCAGACTTCCAACATAAGTCGTATCTTAGATACCTCATGACCGACGCATTCGCCATTCTGTTGAAAAATTCCTTTACATTGACAAGGTGTAGTGACAGGAAGCTTTCTGAGGTTGAATATGTGAAAGAGGCACAAAAATCACCACTAGATGGTGATTCTTTTTCAAGCCAACCCTTTGGTACGGTTAGTAACAGGCCTACTAACATTTGTCGTATCACAAAAGAACACCTCATCACCAACGCATTCGCCAGTTTGTGACTTCCTCTAACGTGTGCTGGGCGATCTGGACACGCGCTAGCTTCTAATTGGCTGGTTTCTGGCTCTGGACTCAAGTCGGCGTCTGATTGGTTGATATATGGTATCGGAACTTCATTCTCATACCATAATATCATCCAAAGGGTTGGCTTGAAAAAGAATTTAAATATCGTTATCTGGAACGCGGCCACTTCCACCGTCCAACCGGAACCAGAGATTGGTTGGACATCGCAGTGATGAAGAACATAACATGGAACTTTGAAATCGGGACGGAAACGGACATATCAACTTCGGAAGACTTGGAGAAGAGGATTCTTCCGCCCAAGAGAAATGCACCAAAATCAAGGAGACACCTAAGAGGAAACCGCTACCTGTAGATGTGAAAATATTACTAGAAGAAAAGAAGAGAGCCAAGAAAAAATACTTGAGAACTCTTCACCCCGACCAAAAACAAAATTCAGTCGACTGGCGAATCAGGTGCAATCAAGAATTCGAGAAATATTCACCGCAGAATGGGACAGGAGGCTTGAAGAACTGAACACCGAGAATCAATCACTCTGGAGCATGACACAATCACTCAGAGGAAAGAAAACCAGAACGAAAATACCACAACTTCACAACGGAATCAATACAGCAACACAACAGTTGAAGAAAAAGCAGAAATGTTCGCCGAATCCCTTGAAACTCAATTCAAGCCGAACAATGGAAATAACGATGCAAAGTTCAATAAAGAAGTGGAAACAGAAGACAGAAATGAAGAAATAGATGACACAGAAAACGAAGCGATTAGTGAAGTGACCAAGGAAGAAATTCAAGACATCCTGAAAAACCTCAAGAAGAGAAAGACCCCAGGAATGGATGGAATTCAGAATCAAGCATTGAAAAATTTACCGGACGAAGCACATGAAGAAATAACTGAGATAGCCCGAGCAATACTAGAAACAGAACATTATCCAGATAGATAGAAAATAGAGGAGACCATTGTCATTTGGAAGAAAAAAAGGAGAGACTTAACCTGGCCACGAATACTGGCGCTGTTTTTCTAGACATAGAAAAAGCGTTCGACTACATGTGGCATCAAGGACATATACAAAATGAAGGAGATGAAATTCCCGAAGAAGCTAATAAATATCGTTGGCGTATCTGAGCAACCGAATGTTCAGAGCGAACATAGATGGAAACCGATCCCATGAAAGAAAAATCGAAGCAGGCGTACCACAAGGATCTGTCATAGGGCCCCTACTGTTCAACATTTATATGGCAGATATACCGGAGATGAAATATTGCAAAATAGCACGATTCGCAGATGATACGGTACTGTACTAGTCAAATAGGCAGAGGAAAAGCTTGACTAAGAGGATATAAGAGGACATAAAACGCTCGACTGACTACTTCAAGAAATGGAGAATCAAGATGAATACGAAGAAGACTGTTGCGATATACTTTGGCGGCAACAGATGGAACAAAAAAGGACTTACAATCATCAGGATAGAACAAGACGAGATAGAATGGAAAGAAGAAGCGAAGTACCTTGGAGTGACTTTAGACGAGAAATTCAACTTCAACAAGCAAATTGGGAGAATAAGAAGAAGACAAGGCAACTACACGGGTGTCTGTACCCGCTGCTAAATCCCGAGAGCAAACTTCCACTAGAAAATGAAGTGAAAATAATCAAGACAATCCTAATAACGAGCATAACTTATGCCGGAGTGATATGGAAAAACACCAACAGCTGCAAGAAGAAGAAACTTCAGAGTACACTCGACCGAGTAATAACATCGATCGGAGCCCCTTGGTACGTGAGTAACCAGCAAATAAGGGAGGAATTGAAAATAGAATCGATAGAAGATATCGTAAAGAAGCAAACGAAGAACCTTATAGAGAAAATGAGAGAACATCAGAACGACGAACTGAGGAAAATAACAAATATCCGGATCAGAATGACCGACAAGAGAAAATACCTGGCACACTTGACAGACTCATGAAACCAACAAGCAGATGAAAACCTACACACAGTAGAAGATAGGGGATAATCGAGACAAGAGGCGTAGGGAATCAAAGTTCCGGTCCTCGTATGAAAAACCCACGATGACCAATGCATCTATTTTTTTATTTCTATTGCAGGGAAGTGTTTTTGTGTCTGTTGGTTTTTAAGGTTTCTTCGGATCTATTGCAATTCTTTTGGTGTTTTCCTATCAAGCCTGGGGTAATACGTGGTGGTGGTACATAGCACCTCACGTTGTTTAATATCCTTCTGAGATGATGGTATCTTTTAATGATTTCAATTAAATTATTCATCAAAACTCGATTACACTAGGTTTAAGTTATATTGTAGTTCGATAGAAGAAATTTAAGGAAAAACCAGCACATAGATACTAACCAAAACTATCTCAAGTTGTTCCATATTTATTCTCGAGCTGAAGAAATTCCAATTATTACACAGCGAATTGAACATATTTTACTGAGAGCATTTATTGAAAAAATTGACTTGCTAATTGGCATTTCCATTATTTTCGGTCTAAGTTTCAAAACTTCGCCCACGTAGCCTGCACACTAGCTGGAAAACAGCATGGCGCTGACTGTCACGAGCGAACTGCTGTGTTCTGCACACTTTTCAGTCACTTATAGAATGGATCAAGGTGAAACGTCATAGGAACATGCGATGCAATAATTTATTTCACTTAAAATCGAGCGTTGGCAATGGAGTTCACCGAACTAAATTATTTCTGCCTGTTCCCGGGTTATTTTGAAGAGAATTTCTGAAGAAAAAAAACTAATATTTGAGCTCGTGCGCAATTCAATCGGTAGTGTGCTGATTGTGTTGGATATTTGGAAATGATTGAGGAAATTTCGCTATTATATGTCCCAATTCAAGTGCGCTTTTCAAAGAAAACTCAAGATTTGTTTCAAGGAATGTGAGATTGTTTCTGACATTTAGGAAGTGCCGAAATAATTTTTGGATAGTAAATTTGTTCCAGTATATGTTCTTATAACATTAATGCAGAAGACACACTAGATTGGTCGTATGTTAAGGGTCTACGTCCCTAAAAAAAAGGGAGTCAGTAACGATTTATTTTTTTCTGATTGATGAAGGGATCTATAAGTGTAAAAAGATAAAATAATAAAAAAAAATATTTTATAAGTATTAAATGAATGAAAAGGATATTCCCCATCATTTTTGGTAATTTTTCAACATTTCCACCATCAAAACGAACAAATATTTTTGTGTTTTTTCATTTCCGTATTGAAGTTTATCATTTAGTCAATCAAATGTCTATCTCCTTTTCCTTTCAAAATTTACCGTTTTTTTGTAAATAATATTACAACAATGTGTTGTTTTCGCGAAATTTATTTCTTTGAATTTTTCTATTCGAAATGATAACTATTCATTTTTACCAAAGACATTTTATTAAGGATTTCGTTAGCCGTCGATTAGTGAAAATTAATTGTTTCTTACAATTGTGGATTCTTACATGCAATTGAATTTCTTTTAAATGACACGCCACGCAGGTATCTACTCCCAGATGGTGAAGAAAAATTAGTGTAGTATACAGTCAGTGTGAGATCTAGTTCAGGGTAGGATTTCTTTTTAATATTCCCTGCGCCCCAACATTTGTTCTATTAAGCTGAATAATCCAATAAATAAAAATTAATCTAGTTGGCAAATTAACGTCTGTGAAAATATAAGAGAGAATGAATTATCGGTATGCAGACGGATTTTTTTCGAACTCCGCCTGAGGTGAAAACTTTTCCGGAGTTCGAAAAAAATCCGTCTGCATACCGATAATTCATTCTCTCTTATAAAAATTAATGCACTGCACCGCCATCTGGTGGTATACGTTTCCTATTTTGAAGACTGAAGACTCTCAATGAATTAGAACATATCATGAATTTCACGTTTTCTGTGTCCAAACAAGTTATTCATCATACGTTAATTTTTTGAAGGAGGGCTTAGGGGCTTAGGCCATTAAGAGAGAGCTGGGGCTCTTTGGATAAGTAGATATTACTTAAAACATATGGGTCTGTTGAATCTCCTGATATGTGGAATGAATTACTTCTGGATAACCCTTGTTATCACCAGTGGTTTAAGACACCACTTGCCACTTCGGTGGGAAGTCCCACCAGCTGGGCCGTCTTAGTCACGGAAGGTACTCAGATCCTCAGGATAGTGTCGTCGGGCGTTGCACTATTTTTCTTTTCCAAAATAAATTTCACGTGTTAGAACTGACATAAGTTGCTGCTTCGGAAAGCACTGAATGAAGAGACTAGACCAATTTTGGTGTTGGAAGGGACCCCAAGGGAGATTTTGCCATTGCAGTTGTTTGTATAATATTGTTGGTAGGAGTCTACGTTGTGTTCAGGTGGGGAAAAATGTTCGGAAATAATAAGAGGAAACAATCAATTGAATGAAACACTTTGGTCGACATCTATTAGTCCATGTGGAAGTAGTTTTGACCATATCCTAGTAGGGAAAATGAATGACATCCAATTAGAGAGACTGAACTCCGGTGTATTTGCCCTTTTGTTTCCGGTGAATATTATTTTTATGTTTAAGGTGGGCGTTCAATGTAGTGTGTTTTTATTTCAAGTTGATTTCGAAAACGGTTTCACTTAGAGGACTGAAATTTTGTGGGTGAACTCAGAAAGGATTAGGGTTCTTGTTGAAATAATTTTAATCGATTTCATTCCGACAGTTAATTTTTTTTCTTTCAAAATAGAAGAAAATGAGCCAACCCATGCTTCTGTTTTATTTCAACAGAAAGACCCATGAAAATAGTTCAACTTCCGATTGAAAGGGAATCTACTGATAATTTCGTTCAGAAGATTAACTTGAAATACGGAATTGGCAGAGAATGGCCAAATTCAAATTTTGGCGGGAAAAAGTTCCTGCTTTACCCACAAATTCGCTTATTCCATAGTCCGGCGATTTTCGGATAGAGAGCGCCTTTGTAAATTTCATTCATGATTAGAGAGATATTCATAGAACTTGATAGTGATAGTGCATGTTCTATGGAGATATCCATAAAATGGACGGTGGCGCCTCTATCGGCTGAGGTTTCCAACTCGCTTTAAACGCCGACCTTAAAAGGTCAGTTGAACAGGTTTCGAATCAATGGCAAGAAGCATGTGGTAAATAATCAAAGAAAAATCGGTAACAAAATTATGCCCTTTGATTCAGCCTCATCAATATTTTACGGAAGGAAACCAACTGCGACGAAAGATTGGAACTTTTCGAACATTTTTCAGCAATGTACAATTCCCTAATTCCATGCTCTTCTTTGCAGGCAAATTCAAGAAAAAGGCTAACGAAGTTACCGGCATAACGTCCGAGGAAGACGAGATGCTGAACAGTAAGTTCTACTTTCCTACATTTACCCATTTTCTCGTACCGCCTACATATTTCATTTTCAATTATGCACACAGCGAGAACGTTTTTCCTTCGCCTTTGCCCTCTTGCTCTCATCATCCACTCCAGATATAAAGATTCAGTTTCACAACGCGTACGTGCAGCAATGAAAGTAGGATATTCTTCTGCATAGCTTTCAAAGAAAAATGTATGCGTCCTCTTTGCGGCGCGCTAAAATGACTAATAAGAATATTTCAACCTGGAATAATCCCCAGCAGCCACTGCGGTGCATGCATCCCGAAATTTGGTGCTGTAAATTCTTGTGAGAATACCAGAGACGTGTGGCTGAACAATCTGTACACAGAATTCAAATTCATTCTTTAAAATTGAAAATATTCAATACCAATTATGCGTTTTTTGTGTCAATATTCTCCTGATTCGCTGAATAAATTTCGCCCATTTCAAATCAAATTAATTCAACGAAAGTTGGAATCAACGCTACATAGTCATAATATTTACGTGATTGCTCTGTTTGAAGGACACAACCCAATAAACACACACAAACACCTAGAAAAAACGTTGGAATTCTTAAGTCGTTAGGTTTCTTTAGGTTAGGTTACGTTTGGTTGGGTTAGATCAGGTTAGGGGAAATGAAAGCATTTTGTGGCTTAGCAAGGCGTTTTAATCAATTATTGTGGATCTTTTCTTCTTTTGATCAGAGGCAATGAACCTCCCTTATTTTCACCTTGTGAATATCGACACAAGGAACATCAAATTAAAAACACTTATTCTATCAGCGACGTTTCGGAAATTTTATTTCCTTCATCAGGCTACAACAAAAAGTAACATGTTACGAAACATTCAGGTTGGGTCCAAAAAGAATAAATAGTCAAGAATATAAAAGCAAAAAGTCAAAAATGTAAAAACTGATTCTCAAACAAATGTGAACAACCGAATGATTAAAACAGAAGGAACTAAAATATTTTTATAAATAAATCGTGTAAAAACGAAACATCGAATAAAAAACAGACATACAAAAATATAAATTATTTAAAAACACTATAGTTAAAATTATATATGCATCTGTACATGTACACTATAAAACTCACCCTCAGAATAGCTTTTAAATTTACATGAAGATATCATAAAATCAAAAAGAGACAGGATAATCAGACAATTGATTCCACACAGATATTTCTTGGTCAAACGCACAACAACAATGAATGACAGAGATGCGATCTTATCATTAAACCTCCCCCACATGGTTATCACAGCCTTATTTGATTTATTAAATTACAATACACCGTACTCAACGAATCTACATCCGTCCTGAAATTGACCGTTCGATGTGTTCGTCTTATAAATATCATTTCTTTGATGGATCTTTCAAAAAAATTTTGTTCTCTACATAACACCTGAACATTTTCAAAATCAAACACATGATCGTTGAGCATTGAATGGGAGGAAAGGGCTGTAGACTGTGACAATTTAACGCAATCTCTATTGTGTTGGCAGGTTGGCTCATTCTATTCTTGAGGTATTGCTTCGTTTTACCGACATAACATTCATCACAATCACGACAATTCAGGTGTATTGTAATTTAATAAATCAAATAAGGCTGTGATAACCATGTGGGGGAGGTTTAATGATAAGATCGCATCTCTGTCATTCATTGTTGTTGTTCGCTTGACTAAGAAATATCTGGAATCAATTATCTGAATATCCTGTCTCTTTTTGATCTTATGATATCTTCATGTAAATTTAAAAGCTATTCTCAGGGTGAGTTTTATAGTGTACATGTACAGATAGTCCAGTCAAATTAGTAAGTTCACCTCGGAATTCGAGATACCCAGCTGTGAGTCTGTGAATACTTGTACATTGACACCCTGAATGTTCTCTCAAAACCTACATATTGTATAGCGTGTGCGCAACTATTAAATTTCGAGGTCAAAGGTCACAAAAATCGGTTTTTTGCGCTTTTTTTGTAGATATCTCATTTCCTATGGGTTTTTTGCTATTTGTATTATCAATATTGTAGAATACAAAATTCTCTACAAATTTAGTTTGAAAAAGTTTTTCATACGGTGAACCGTTTTCGAGATACAGGGCGGAGAGCGCGCGGTCACAGCATCACTTCAGGTCAACCGGTGCCTCCGATCGAAAACGCGCCATATACAGAGTGTCCCGGAAAATGTGGGAAATCTCTCGGATTCAGATAAAACATAAAAAAATGAGATAACAAGTTCCCATAATTTTTTTTTCCTAGCGGCCCTCCCTACGGAGATACGGTCTCCTGAATGACGTCACTGGAAATCCATTTTGCTGGAATAAATCTCAAACTACTAACTATAATTAAAAAAAAAATTGATATGATGAACAGTAGTGAGGATCTCTTAAAATACTGCCCTTAAATTCAAATTATCTCCTTTAGTCTACTAGGGGCGGACTAGGTTGTACATTTTAATTCTTACATTTTTAACACCCTGTATGATAAGGAGTAGAAAAAAACAAATTTGGATAGCTTGAAGATTAAGCAAAAAAAAAGGTACTGTTGTTTATTGTCGATAAAATGAACCGTTTTCGAAAAACAAAATTACAAATATTCTTAACTATGCAGTTTTGGCACAGAAAGATACGGTAAAAAAAATTATTTTTTTTCTTATGAAATTTTTAATAGATTATTTATAACTAGCGTATTTATATTCAATCGTTGTAAGCTTTAATTAGAGTACATTTCCAAAGAATAATTTTTGGAAATGAGATATCTACAAAAAAACGCAAAAAACGATTTTTGTGACCTTTGACCTCGAAATTTAATAGTTGCGCACACCCGACAGTATATAGGTTTTGAGACAACATTCAGGGTGTCATGTACAAGTATCTACAGACTCACAGCTGGGTATCTCGAATTCCGAGATTCTTACCTAATTCAAGCTTATTTGACAGGACTAAGATGCATATATGATTTTAACTATAGTGTTTTTAAATAATTTATATTTTTGTATGTCTATTTTTTATTCGATATTTCGTTTTTGACACGAGTTATTTATAAAAATATTTTAGTTCCTTCTGTTTTAATCATTCGGTTGTTCACATTTGTTTGAAAATCAGTTTTTATATTTTTGACTTTTTGCTTTTATATTCTTGACTATTTGTTCTTTTTGGACCCAACCTGGATGTTTCGTAATATGTTACTTTTTGTTATAGCCTGATGAAGGAAATAAAATTTCCGAAACGTCGTTGATAGAATAAGTGTTTTTAATTTGATGTTCCTTGTGCCGATATTCACATTTTGATATTATTGTTGGAACGATAAACATATTACTTTATTTTCCTCCTTGTCTTTAAAAACCCTATGTTACAGAGACAAGGAGTCAGTTGGTAGATTTTCGTTCGTTAATTTATCAGTCGATCGTTAGCAAACCATACATATTCGAAGATCTAAACTGATTATTGTTTCTCCCTTGCTATACATTTTCATATACAAGGTTTACTTCACAATTGTATACATATTCCTTGCATCATTATTTCGTTTTTGTTATCTGAGTAGAGTTAACGAGAAAAGCAGTTTGTTGGGAATGCTTTCAAATTGCATCTCTTCCTCAACGTAGTACAGAAAACAGCTTATCGCATTGATTTTTAAGATTACTATAGCGTGCTTACTACTGCTCACAGTATACCCTCTTATATCGTTTGTGCAATCGCAACAGTCTTCATAATCGAGATCAACGAGAATCACCAGTATCCCACATAATAGAGGCAGTCAATAAGATCATTGTCCTGGTAAAACAATCAGGGTACAAAAATAAAACCAGAACACCTTGGTAAAATTATCAATATACGAAACAGTCGCAATTTATAATGGTACCTGTATTAACGAGTTGAAGCACATACTTTTATCGAACATCGAATTTCGATCACAAAAATAGCAACACAACGAGTAACTTATTATTATCGTACCAACGGTTTAAAAAAGTACACTTGTGTGTTTATTGGGCACATGCATAAGAATAATATAGTGTTAAAAGATGTAGTCTGCTCAAGTAGAACAATTCTCATTAATCCTATAAACGGCCAGATAATTGTAATCTGGCGGAAATTTAATGCTGAAATTCCTAAAACTTTTTCCTTTTTTCGCAGTTTACGATGACACCGCCGACAGCTTGATGCAGCAGAACTCAGCTCCGCCTATTGTTGAACACCATCAGACTGGCATCACGTGCTGTGTGGCCCTTATATTAGTCAGTGCTTCGCTAGTGTTTTAACAGATTCCAGTAAAGTGAGACGGCCGTTTCGCCCTACTTTATACCTTCTGTGCCGGACAAAAAGTGCGCCGTTTTGGACTGAAACACTCGCGGTTCGGCGCCAAAGAACTATTTTTATATATGCTTCTTGTGGCTACAAGTGGTTCAAGTGATAGTAAATCAAGCTGCGCTGCGAGATAGCTGGAAAGCACACGGTCGTGAACGGTGGGAAACTTGTTTTATATCCTTCGAGTTCGGAGCAGATCATTTATCTACATGTACTCAGAGCTGGAAAGGTGTTTTGGTCCATTCTCTGTTACATATGGTATTATTTCTTATCGAGTGGTTGAAACTAATTCGGTAAATGAAAATTTAAAATCAGGTTGTGATCGAATTGAGGAGACAGAAAACATTGTGACTGAAGATCATAAATCAAACCTCATTTGCAGAAGAAGTTCACTCACGATTGAATACTTTATTCATTAAATACTCACGCTTCAGCATGCGTGACGTGTTGAAAATGTTTTGACACAATGATTGTGAAATATTCTGCATGGATATGCTAAACCTGCTATTTTTGCTAATTTGAACATAAAGATACTCATACAGTGTCCACGGGTACGGATTACCGCTATCTGCAAGCATGGTGTACTAGTCTTGTTTGTCAAACGGTATGTTTTTTTTGCTGCGGTCTTTTTGACTAAATTATCAGGCAGTACCAAAATGTCCTTATGAAGTTCTTGTTTAACATCCTTCAGGTGAAAATAATCCAGGAATTTAATATCTGGATAATATCCTGGCCATATCGATTGGATCATTTGTGCCCTCACCATCCTAATCATTCACCGTGGAGTTGAGGAAATTCTTGCGTTGGTAAGTTCGCCTCCTAAAGAAGTTTGGCGTTGAGGAAAAACCAAAGAACATTTGGAGCGGTTTGGAAGAATTTCCGCATACTGCACTCTTCTTCATCTTCATTTTTCATACAGCATTTATGTAATACTAGAGATACCCGAAAGGACGCTGACAAGAATGCCGCGAGCCGACAAGGAGGAGTCCCTTTCACCATGGAGATGGAAGGTGAAGGGTTTCCTAGGTGTGTTTACCTCAGTTCAGATATATTGCCGCATGTGAACAGTACAGGTTCCGCCGTTTCATCCACGTCCCTGCAACAATGTCACAGGGAACACTCAGTTAGACCCATTCATTGTGAATGTTTGTTAAACAGATGGCCAGTTAAAGCACTAGTCACAAAAGATAATTGCTTCCTCTCGAAAATCAAGGGTTTTTTACCTCCGGCTTTGAAGAAGGCCCCTTGATAAGGAGTCTCGACTGCCTGAGATCCGTTTTCGTCTTCCACTAAGAGGAGAGTTTCTCATCAATTCATCTCTTGAACAGGTTTTTAATAAATGTATGACAGATATGAAGCACGGGTTCCGGTCCTGCAAAAGTCGAGCGAGCATTTTTTTGACTGAGTTGTCTGCTTTCATCTTACCAGAGATAGATGCATCCCAGGCAACACAAAGATATCCCAGAGAAATCCCTGCGACTTCTTTTTAGGAAGTTGTGACGCCTTTTGTGACTTCTTTGGGAGGTCGCAGGGAGCTCTATATCTCCTCCAAATGTCCGCCGCAAAAGAGTTCCCAGAGAACTCTTGACGATATCCTACGTGGATATTCTCAAACAAGCCACACTGAGAGTTCGCATACACCTCCCGCGGCGAGGGTTTTGAGAACTTCTTATTGACCTCCGCATTGCGAGATGTATAAGATATTCTCAAACAGGTCGCATTGCGGGATGTATAAGAAGTTTCTACACAGGCCGCTTTGTACAGGTATATACAGGTCGCATTGCGAAATGTTAATAGAACATCAAAAACTAAATTTGATTTGTCCTATTCCTATGATGAGAATCTGCATATTAGCTATATTATAGAATTAAACCGTGTTAAAAGTTATTCATTATTTTCGGCTGCAACAGAAGGTAAACTAAAACAAGTGAATAAATCCTTCAATATTTATTATCAACAAATTGCAATAAAAAATTTAAAAAAAAATTATTCAAAACATTACATTTCTTTCTTCCTCTGGGTACAATCTCTCAGCCCATCTTGAGAAAAGACTCCTCTGTTGTCCACCACGGATGCAGTGTTGCCACCCTCCGTACCTACAAGTTCGGAAAAATTGGTAGATTTCGGTAGATTTTTGGAAAAAAATTGGTAGATTTCGGTAGATTTTTGGAAAAAGATATTTTTTCACAAATTTTTTGTGTTTTTCAAGTTGAAATACCATTTATCCGAAATATTGGGCAAGAAGGTTATTTTACGAATGAAGCAAAATTGAAAATGGATTTCATTTATTTACAAAGTTAATGTTCGAAAAACCGATCTTCGAACAAAAACGAGTATTCTGGCAAAATAAATAGGTATTCAAAAAATTAACACCTATTGAAAACAGCAAATATTCTGAAAATAAACGTATGTACCTACATCAAATTGCTTGAAAAAAATATAGATTCGTCAACGTATATAACTCAACTTATGTATCAAATTATGGTATGCTTAGGAAATCTTCGAAATAATATCGTAAGAGTCATGATTTCCTAGAATATCAGAACATACGAGACATTCACTCCATCAAATTTCGGTAGATTTATGTGCTTTTTCGTTAGATCGGTAGATTGACAAGAAAATCGGTAACACTTTTGTAAGGTCAGTGGTTTATACATTAATCAAAACGTGAATAAACATTGTGTCAAGTGCTTTTGGAGCACAAATTGAACAAAGAGGATTTCAACAACATTTCAGTGCCCATTCTGCATTCATATATCAGCTTGAAACAAAATGAAATATAATTTCAAACAGTTCCCGTGGAATTGCAATACTGGTTTCCATAGGAACTTTAAAACCATGCCTATTAAGAATTATCAATAATTTATTAGCTTGAATTTTGGGAATATTCGACTTTACTAACCATTCCTGTAAAATCTGTTGTGAAGTTATTACACTCATCCATATTCTTAATAGAAATAATTATCCTGATCAGCAATATATCAAGTAGAAAATCGTTTAATGTGAATTGATCAATTTATTGTTGGTGTTGGTTATTGGTGGTTGAATTACTCGGATAACATAAATGGCGGTAAAAATGGTTTCGGTATATGTCCTAATAGGTGAGAAAACTCCAGGATTTAATGAAAATAACACTTACTTGGAGCACAAATATCCTCATCGAAATTTCACACAATAACGAACCTCGCACAGCACAGTAACACCGATAAACACAGCTAACTACTCTATCCACAAAGCCCCTCTCGATGTCTTGCCGTCTTGGTAAACTCGCTGTTTATACAAGTTCCACTTGATAGACAAATAGCGCCTGCGTGAACAGATTGACCTTGTCAATCGCATGGTGCGCTCTCCTCTCCAAGTTATCGCATGGAGTAGTCCCAAGGATATCGCATGGCGAGGTCTCCAAGATATCGCATGGGCACATCAGTGGGAAATTCGCTTAATTACATCACATAGAGATCTCTGGGAACTCGCGGTAGGAGCTCCTATAAAAGTCGCATTGTAACCTCTCAGAGATATCGCGGAGAAGTCTGTGTTGCCTGGGATGCGCAGGGCATCAGATACCTTTGAGAGTCTTATCTGAGCCAAGGGCGCGCAGAGCCTTTCTGCATTCAGAAACCAAGTTTGAGGTTACTTTTATTTCAGAGAGGGTTTTCAGTGTTCTCTGACTGTCGCAACATATGTATATGTGCTTCCCAGAGTAGCCTCTGCGGATACTTTTCACCGCACATGCCAAGACAGCATATAGCTGTGCTTGTGCTATTGTGCAGTCTTTTCCGATAGGAATGGACCAACAGTCCCAGAACCGGTCTCCGTTTTACAAACCGAGCCGTCGGTGAACCAGGTAGGACCTTCAGCCTGTCTGGTTTACACCACTGATCACTATCCGGGACAACCACTTTATAGGGCATGGTCCCCTCTGTGGAAAAGGGACAGGTTGATTCCTCCACCATCTTGAGGGCTATGGCATGCCACCTGAATCCCCCACGATCACGCCCTTGTCCCTGTTCCCAAATTCTAAGTGATGTCTTCATAGCCACCTCAACGACGGCGAGGTGTATGGAAGGAATGCCCAACATGCATTCCATTGATGCTGGGGGAGTGGATCTTGGAGCGTTCGTTATACTGGACAAACTCTTCCCTGACATCTGTTAAGGATTTTTCGGTTGCCTTCCTTAGAGAATGCCATCATACCACTGATGCATAGGTGAGGATAGGACTCACTTCCACAGTATACAGCCAGTGGGGTCAGAAGCTCCAACCCTTGCCGAGCACCTTCCGTGTAGACCAAAATATAAAAATATCGAACTTTTACAGGGCGTTCATCCAACAGAACGCAGCGTTAATTGAAGTCGGTCTGACGATGGACTTGCATTGAATCAGTTTTTTGTGGGAAGTCATTTTGCTGTGATACCAAAGCAGCGAAATTGTCAACTTGGGATCTGGGACGACTCTTAGATATCTGATTTGGGACTGCCCATCATTTGAACTTGTCCTCTCATGCAAATTAACAGGAGAGGCTGACCTAGATTAGCCATTCACCTCAGCATCTGCAAGGTCTTGAAGCGGGATATGGCTGTTTTGATTTGGCATCGACAGCCTTGTCGTCTTCTCACAAGGCTGGGGATGTTCGTGCTGTTTTGGGGATGTCGGCATCGAAAGTGGCGGCCACAGTACGTTGCCCTGAGGAACTCCGGCTTCATGTGAGATGTTTGCTTGGTGGAAGTGATTTTGTAGTAAAAAGAGGACCAATTATATGGGCATTTTCAACCTGCGGAGTTTGATAGTGAGGCCGTCGTGCGAGCTGATCAACTGTAGTAGAATGTTGAGAATGAGACGCAAATTGTTCATCAGTCAGGATTCTGTTCCTTTTGATGAAAGCTAAATGACGATTTCGAAGAAATTTTTCATCTTCACCTGTGGATTCATTCCATCTGCCAGTCACGTGACGAAGTATTAGGACTGCGCTACTAGGATACTGGTGTGACTTAGGTACACGGAAGGAATTGGATTTCTTATCATCAGTTTCGAATGAATGTCTTTGATATTCACCAGACTGATATTGTCTTATTATGTTATTTAGTTAAGGTCATTGTCTTACATGTTATGCGGATCAAAAAATCAAAATAATTGACGTTTCAAGAAGGTTGAGATCGGTACCAAGAAGCGAGTGAACTTGTCAAAATGCCTCATTGAAATACAACTAATCCGTAATCGGTGGCACTGTATAGATTATAGATTATAGATCAGACAGGAATATAGTCGCATCAAAATGGAACGATATACCGAATGCATGAAATTCTCTCCGAACTTGTTTAAAATACAATTATTATTTCGACATCATTGTCACAGCCTGTTTGAAGTGAGTCAATTTCGAAATTAAGCCACTCGATATTTATCAAAACCTGTAAAATATTCAGGTGAATTCAAAATCCGGAAAATATCAATTCATTATAAACAAAGATAACAAACGTGTTTTTACATATCAAATTTTAATGAATCAATGTGTTTGAGTCACTTACATAAATCACCTTGAACATTTCGAAGTATGAAGTGTATAACAGGTACATGTAATATTACGAATAATTCAGCATTTTTTTCTACAACACGATTTCTTAACTTATCGAGGTCATCGAATAGGTTTTGAAGTATTACAAAAATCAATGCATCAACTCCACTTACTGAATTTCTATTCAGCATGAAGCTAGGAAAATATTAATAGAAAACATTTTCCAAATAATTCATACGCCAACTATATTTTTCTGTTTAAAATATGTGTATAGTATTTTGTTTTGAAGAAATTTTAATGATTCTAGAACCAAAAAAATCCGAAAATACTAGAATTCACTGTATTTCATTCAATGAGCCTAATGATATGATGAACCACGCGAATGAGTTTTACCAAACGAGAGAATGCTAGTACTTCCAGTACGTTATAGTCTTAATTTGCGAGAAGCATATAAACTTCGAGGAGTCTTAGAAAATTATTTTCAAAATGATCACTACACATTTATTTTCTAAACACCAATTACTGTCGCCATTCCGAATTGAATTGATATTCTATTGTACGTAATAGTCGACAAAATTGGATTTTTCGATTCTATGGTTATCACAATTGAAACGATAAACTCGTATATGAAAAAGAAGATATATAGAAACTGTATTCATGTTTCGTGAACAGACTAATTTTGTTGGTAGAGTTGGATATTATGCTGAATTATTCGTAATAGACCGATTATTCATATCTTTGTTCATCCGAATTTGTCAAAGGGACCAAATTCCTCACATCAAACATGTTGATTACCTAAACCATTGTTCACTGAATATGTTTTCCAGTTATCAATGTTAAAATGACCATCGACTGAATATTGTTATTGTGTATTTGATAGTTGTAAATAGTTGAGTATTTTAGAATGGAAGGTTTGTGAATCAATAAATTCATGACAGAGTTGAATTGTTTATTATCCTTCATTAACCTCTATCCAAAACAGACACTGGCAGTATGAGTATTGTATTATAATCATTTACATCCCAATACACCCACAAATGAAGAGAACACGTTGTAGAACCTTGACAACTAGTTGAAACAATTTTATTTATACGTTCTAAATCTAAACATTGTCATTGTGAAGAAAATCAGTAGTAGTTCAGGTAGCGCTCATATTCTTGATTGAATCAACGCGTTATATGGATATTACCACATCATAAACTTCATTATAACTTTTTTCTTCAATAAGGTGGCAAAAAAGTTTCTACTTTTACTATGACTCATGTTTGGCGTGACCACCCAGAAACATTTTGAAAAGGAAGTGTATGATATAAAAACGCTCTCTTGAAGAGATGAATAGACTGCTGTAACAATTATTATCATCCCGAGATTTAAAGAAAAAAAATGAATGTATAAGTGAGAAAAATATCACAAAGCAAACACTCAACGTATGGTACTCACGGATGGTCTGACTTGAAGAGATGTACCTGCGGTTTTTCTGGTCTCATGTAGGTGTACTGAATAATTTTTCCTCTTTCTTTTCACTTTATTATATACAAAACTAACGGGTTCCAGCGTCAAGTAGAATATGAGGTGAACTGTAATAGGGTGGCGAACTGAAGGCCGTGTTAGACGAAGAGGGATAGCGAACTGATGGCGCTGTATGACCTTTGCTAGACATGTAGCAGAAGTGTGATAAACACAGGCAGAATCTCTTTTAGATGACACCCTAAAGAACTTCAGACCACAGAGTGGGTAAATCATAGAGCTCTGGGTCTTCTTCTTTACCGACGCAGTACATTCGTAGTATTAACTTTGATGTATTGAAAATAAAAATATAAATTTTGAACAATAAGGATACGGAGAAGTTCCATGATGGCTTCTGTAACATTGTAGCGCGAAAAAATAGCTTCTGAAATGTAGAATATAAATGCCTCAGGTTCAGGTTATTAAATACTAGAATAATTGAACATTTCATGATGATGGCAACTGTAACCTCAAGAAAACGTAGGAAATAATTATAACTGAAACTATGAATTCGGATTTCTCAGTTGGCTGGGAACGTCCGGTAGTTGAATAGTATATTATAGTTATATTGTATGAAAACGTGTATTAAGGTAGAGACCCATTGTTATCACGTCAAGTCACATCACGTCATCTTCCCAAAATGTGCAACCACGATAATGCATGGAACTTAGACCATAGGAAGAGAGACACACCTTCCAATAATAAATAGTGAAGCCAAATCATCAGAACTAAACTGGCTGATTGTACTACTACGGAATCAAAATGTATAAAAATGTTTGCGACATTGTATCATCTGTCACATTATAGCACTGAAAGCACGCAAGATCTATATTCCGCAAATTTACATTTTCTGAATGCACGTGACATCACGTCTGATATTTTGTGAAATGTCATTCTTACATACATTTGAAACCGATCATTCAATAATTCTTGAATTAATTGATGGAATTCCCCCACTTCTTCTGTTCGTTCATTCATTTGGTAAATCGAATCCCCTCTATGAGAATCACTAGCAACTGTAAAAGCAGCTGTATACTCCATATCTTCTTCCCATTTCCTCGCGTGAGCTCACGTGACGTGACAACAATGTGTCTGCACATTTACTCGTGTGTGTTCATGGGAATGTGACTTTTTTTTGGAAATAATTTGATACTCAAGGAAAATCTGGATTTTTCATATTCATATTCTTATTCTAGATATTCAGCATAATATTGAGATATTTTGCAAACAATTTCAGAAGATAATCAGTATTTCTGCGATATTCGAATTCAAGAATTGAGTGAGTTACTACAAGTATGTAATTAATTTCATCATAATATTTCATCGAAGAATATTTTGTCAAACATTGAAAACAGTATTTTTCTGGTGAATATCCTACATAATTGATCAAAAATATGGCGTGTTATCTATCATACCCATATAATTGAAACGTTTCATGCAAAAATAGACGTAAATAATTTGGTCATTAATTTAGCGCCACGGTGTGCTCATTAAGGGGGCTCTTCGTGAATTGGGAGTTCTAAAAGACCGACAAGTGAGGGGAATATTGATTGCTCGGTTTTCTTAGCGTGCCGTGAACATTTTGATATGGAAATTTTCATGCAACTCGGTTGAGAACAGCTCAATAAACTAACTCAAAAATGCAACTAGCTGAAAAGGAGCTATAAAGATGTCAGGGATATCGCTCCAGGTTTCACAGTAATTGGAAAGAAATAAGTATTCCGTAGGTAATTGGGAAGTTCGAAGAATTCCGTGGAAACTGGAATGACCTTCGGTTTCATAATTGTAACTACAGAAAAAAAATACAGAAGTAGAAAATTCCGGGCTTTCTAGCCGACGTCTTTTAGAAATTCCACCTTACATCCATCCTACAACAACTCAGGCACTCTCAGAGGTATCTCTCAGATGTGGTTGTAACCCTAAGATTGATTGCTCCAAATTTATGATATCACTGAATTAGGCACTCTATATCCAGATCCAACTGACACGTAGTTTATTGTCCCAACGTCGCAGTAACCACGAAGTGAACACTGAAAGAATAGTACCGACGGTTGATGCTGGATTGAGAGATATATATGCTAGCTTGTTTTTTGTCTCACGGAACGAATTCACTTCACGCATACGAAAATAACGTGGGCTTATGTGCTGCTAACTGTTTCCGGCGAGGAAAGAATCGAGAAAGAGATAGAGGTCGAGTCGAATGTGGTACTTCGATTGTTGAATTGTAGACCACAGAGTCCATTCGAGTATCAATTTTGTGGTATCAATTATGAGTAAGAATAAAAATACAAATTCTGAACATATCGCTGAAAAATAAATCTATGCTATTTGTGGAAAAAAAAAACAAGAAAATGAAATATTGAAAGAAAAAATTTTAGTGGTGAACTGAGAAGTGAAAGAAATTTCAACTAATAAACCCGTTCCGCAACTGAGTTAGTGGCAAAAAATAAGTACGCTCTACTCAGACTTCGCACGAAAAGAGAAGAACAAGGCCTTCCTTATACCTGTTTTATATATCATAAAAGACTTTCGGAAGATATTAAATGCCTGGGTATAAGACAGTTCAAGAGGAGAATGAAGAAGATGCTGCTGATGAACAGCATTTATAGCTTGGACGAATTCTTGTGTTAAGTGCACTTGCAAGATTTTGTTTTGTGATTTATATTTCTGTTGATCCTTGTTGATGTTTAATGTGTGTTTATATTTGTATCATTTATGCTAGGTTATATTCTTCGACGTGTTCATGTAACTACTTGATGCCTCTGTCATTTATTCATATTGGCTATATTAAATAAAAGTCAAAGGTATAAGGGCTACGGAATTCGAACTACAAGTTATGTGAATTAGTTTGTTTTGATGCAGAAATACGAAAGACTGGGAAATTTAGAGAATTGACCCGCACTGATCCAAGAAAATACGAAAACTGATGGCAGGAACATTTCACTGAAGAGTAAACTATAAGATTTTTTTATTTAATCAATATTATCTCGTTTTATTAATGTATCTATAGGATGCCCTAGACAATGTCCTTATCGCTGCTTACATGAACGGTTAATGATTTCTATACCTCATTGATATGTATTGCAGGAGGCGACAAACTGATATCTGAGAAAATAACAAGTATTGTGGAAATTAATGTAGATGGGTGTATCAGTTTGTCTCCGCCTGCAATGCATTAAATCAATTGTTATTTATATTGAAGGATCTTTTATTTACTGCTGTGAGAGTGGCGATTAAAACATTGCGTAGTGAATTCTATACATACAGAGTGTAACAGTCAAA
Organism: Adalia decempunctata; assembly: GCA_951802165.1. Taxonomy (NCBI): domain Eukaryota; kingdom Metazoa; phylum Arthropoda; class Insecta; order Coleoptera; family Coccinellidae; genus Adalia; species Adalia decempunctata. The sequence continues at coordinate 21,819,099 of OX637701.1, forward strand.
TGGAATTAATTCGATATCGAATAAATGAGGCCAATGAGGGGGTGTTAGGAAAAACGCTCGGACACGTCGATTTTTAATTTTAAGAGCGCATATTTTTCAAGAAAATAAAATTATATAGAGTGTTTCATGCGACCGTGGCCAATACCAACTTTCTTATTTCAAATGCAACTCCCTGTATATTATTTATTTTTTGGATTCGTCAGAAAATTCTAGACATAATTCATGTACAATGTCCTATACTTATCTTCAACTTTTTCGGAAATATTAAGTGTTTTCAGATTTTTTACAAAAATTAACATTTTAAATGAAAATTATTTTATTTCACAAATTCAGTACATTACACTCAATACTTATTTCCCATTTACCTCTTGATATGAAGAAAGTAAGCAAAAACCATCACTAAGAAGAAATTAAAAAAAAACAAAAACGGATTTGTTTATTCTCATAGCCTAAGTAACACGTTTGCATGACAATAAGTGATCAGTGTAAGTGCTTTTGTCTTTTGAATTTCGATAACTGTACGTAATAATATTAGAAAAATGGTTCATTTAACAGAAATGTACAAAATAACCATTCTTCAAATGATTGGTAATGGAGATTACACACGGACACAAATGGAAGTTTCTCGCTTATTTCACGTGAAATTTCCAAATTTGCCGCCTATATCCCAAGGAACAATTAGCAAAAGAAAAGCAGTTTCGAGAGTTTGGTTATGTAAGACAAATAAAAAAAAATTGCTGCCAATGCAGTAAGTGATGATACGAAATTGGGTATTATGCTTGAGTTTCAAGAAAGCCCACATAATTCTGTTCGAAAAGTAGCCCCGCTGTTCACCGTCAGCCACACGTCAATATTTCGAATATTAAAGGAAAGTAAGATCAAGATGCATCCCTATAGAATGATGGCAACTCAGGAGCTCATAGAAGACGATTTCGATAGGGGAGAACTCATTTTTGTGAGCAAATGATGGCAATGTTAGATAACAATGTGATCCAATAAGAAAATTTTTTGTTTTCTGATGAGAGTACATTTACACTACACGGTCATGTTAATCGTCAAAATTGTCGCTATTGGTCTGATGAGAATCCTCACTGGATGAGAGAAGAACGTACGCAATATCCTGAAAATGTTAATGTTTGGGCAGGAATTGTTGGAAATCATATCGTAGGTCCCTTTTTCATTGACGGCAACTTGAATGGAGAAAAATATTTAGAACTACTCCAAAATAATTTCGTACCAACTTTGATAAACTTATATCCTGATCCAGCAAATTCACAAGTTCCTGCCAATATAATATGGTTTCAGCAAGATGGAGCACCGCCTCATTACCAAATCAATATCTGGCAGTACTTGAACCAAATTTTTCCAATTTGGTGGATAGGGAGGCGCGGATCGATAGAATGGCCAGCACGATCTCCTGATCTGACACCATTAGACTTCTTTTTGTGGGTTTATGTCAAAAGTATTGTATACGAAACGAAACCCTCATACTTAGACGACCTAAAAAACCGAATCACGCTTGCGATTAGATCAGTCACGCGTGAAATGTTGAGTAACGTTAGAAGACAATTCTACACCAGATTATCATGTTGCCAAGACGTTCGCGCGTCGAGCAATTTGAACATTTTTTTACATTGACATTAATGTTTTTTTTGGTTTTTTTAATAATTAAGAAATAATCAGTATTACTTATTAGGTTTCAAGTGTAATGTACCGAATGCGTGAAATAATAGTATATTATTTCATTAGGAGGAGAAGTGTCACTTTTCGTGGCGAGCTTGAGTTCATCCGCCGAGCGGAGTGAGGCGGATAATTGAAAGCGAGCCACGAAAAGTCACTTCTTCTCCAAATGAAATATGCTATTTTATTTCCAAACGGTTTCAAATTCATGAAAATACATTTAATGTAGCTTCATCAAATAAAAATGACGTTTGTATTGGAAGTTTTTGTATTCTATGCATCTATGTTCATCATAGTTAAAGATAGGTATAGGACATTGTGCATGAATTGTGTCTAGAATTCTCTGAAGAATCCAAAAAATAAATAATATACAGGGGATTGTATTTGAAATAAGAAAGTTGGTATTTGCAACGGTCACATGGAACACCCTATATAATATTATTTTCTTGAAAAATATGCGCATTTAAAATTACAAATCGACGTGCCGAGCGTTTTTCCCAACACGCGATCATTTATTCGTTGTCGAATTATTCCATTTGGCTGTTACACTCTGTACAAACTCATATTTATTGAGTATTGGCATTGAAATTCTGATTTCAGTAGAATATTCCTGCTGTCAAGTTTTTATTTCTCCTCGAATAATCTGGTTATTGAAAATTAAATAAAGACGAATAACCAGAAAACGAAAGGCAACATATAACCTACTGAAATTTGGCTGATTACTAGCGGACTCTCTGTATACTTATCTCTACAATTCGGGAAAATCCAGAAACATCATCTTCATTCTTTGAGAAGAACAAAGGCGTATCAAACAGGAAGATGTGCAATTCGAAGCAGTAAGTAATCACGGAAAAAGAGTCCTAATTAAAAAATGAAAAAAAAAACTATTTCAGGTCAGTTCTAATAACAGGGAGTGAATAAGGCAAAATTAAAATCGATTTTCCGTTTTCAATGAGCTCTTCGGAGCTTTGTCAGCAGCTAGTCCAGAGCATAAAAGGAGGTCCAATTTCATGGCTCAATAGCACAAGGATTAGGGATACCTGTCTGTCGTTCTTTCATCATGCTGATTTTATAATTCGGAATTTATCCATGAGCTACCTCATTTTCCCACAACGGATACCTAATAAAGGTTTGAGTAGTGAGCGCCTTGAGGAGTAATAATTTCCGAACTCTACGGTCCTGAAAAATCGAGTACCCTCGTTCCTGAAAACTTTATTGGAAAATATGCTTCTTTCCGGCAGAAATGAATTCAGGAATCGCCGTAATAGCCTGCAAAAAATGAGAGAACAGAGTCTCGTAACTAACCGGATGCGATCAGCTCGGAACTTCATTATTTCGCAATATTTTCTCCTTATCTTTCAAATTTTTGGCGGAACGGTATTAGGGTCGAGACGGGGATGTTGAGAATATACCGCATTCCAGATTTTCATGATGCTTTATTCGAGTAAAGCCGTGAGTTCTGATTCTTCTCGACCTCCACTTTATCCAGAGTTTGCTGTTGAACTGAAATTTCTGTATACTATTTAATAGCGAATGTTAGTAGAGAGACGTCAAGTATTGGATGTTTTCATGTTTATTCCACATCAAAGTATGCTTTTTTTTCTTGAATTAAAATTGCAACCAGTGTCGCGCCAATCATTGGAAATTTCATTACGATTCGCGGATATATTTTTATTATTTCCGACTGATTTAGAGTAGATTGTCGATTTGAATCAAAATCGATACAGGCTTCGAGAATCGTTAAGCTTTTAATTCAATTGCATTATACTTTAATAGTTCTTCCGTTTTTCAATGCTCAGTTAAACATAAAATTTTGCATCTTCATGTTCCGTCAGGAATCGTTTGTACTGTCTAGATCTCAATTATATCTTCAACTAGCTGCCCAGGCGAACTTTGTTTCGCCTAAGTCCTTGACTCATCTATACAAGTCTAAGTACTCAATTATACTAACGGTGGATTTCACAAATCGTCTTCACCAGTGATCGGAGATTAACGGCTTGGTTTTCTGATTTTTGAACTGTGAAATCGAGTTGACTCTAGATGAAGCTGCGATCACCGATGACAACCCTTTGTGAAACCCACCGTTGAAGTTGTATAAACTTACCATTGCTATTTTTTCGAGCAGTAGAAAAATTAGGCAAAATTAGAGTTCATAATTAAAAAAAATTCAATAATATTGTGAATTACATAACGTAATATGTTGTGAATCGTATGCCATTCATACTTCATGTGAATACTTTCGATCGTAACCTCACAATTTCATGTAAAATGTTTCAATCTCTTTCTTTCGTTTAATTCAAGCCCTGAATATCATTTTAGAATGCTCTTTATATCTTAGAATTGAACTGGAAATATTAAAGTCATATTTTCATCCTCGATATATATTTTTTGTTGTTTTTCGGAATATACATAACCTCTACATTTCTCGCAATTTTCGAATTTCCAGTTGACTCAATCCTTACCAAAAATTTGGCTTCGCTATGTGACTGTGAATAATCCATATTATACTTTTCCTCAGAACTAATATGAATTGAAATGTCAAGAACATGAACAAAAATTATTGCTCTAAAGAACTATCGACTATTAACACAGCCCGTTGACCAGAGTAAAAAAATATCTCAATAACAAATAAAAATAATTTGTGAATAGCGCTACCTGAAGTGGAAAAAACGAAACTTTTCTAATATTCTCAATTTTGGCTCATCAAAATCTAATCAGTGCTCACACTAATATTTCAGACATATTTATTGCTATTCTGCTAAGCTCAAAACATCTGATTTGGTGGAGCAGCGAGATTTTTATGTTTCCATGGATATGAGCTGTCACACAGAACGTGTGCTGGAACTGCTGGAAGGCTGGTATATGGGATATTCAGATTTATTGATGCCGAATGGCCAGATTAGGCAACCCATAAAACATAATTGTATATCATTAGTGGTAGCCCGATGACCAAACGTTTCAAAATTATTGACGCGCTCAATACTGTCTCTTTGCAAACAGAAACAGAAAAATAATGTCAATTACAATGATTGAGATGTTTACCCGCTATTTGCTATTTGATCTTGTAATAGCCTTCCATGTTACTATAAGTTCTACGCAAATCACACAGTGAAGCCATCTAATAGCGGTAATATCAAATAAGGTACCTACGAAAAAAAAACATCAATTTGCATTTTATAATAACCAGACCGTAGGAGAATCCATAAATGAAGTTTCATAACAAACAGTCCATCCGATCTCGAGTTATAAATGGTGTAACCAACATCTTTCTTTTATATATATATAGAAGACTAGCTGGCCCGGCGAACTTTGTACCGCCTGAATAATACTTAAAAGTTGTATAAACTTACCATTCCTTTTTTTCAAGGAGGAAAAAAATTAGGCAAAATTAAAGTTCAAAATATACAAAATTTTAGTAATTTTGTAATTCACATGGAAAGAATTCTCTTTATTTAAGCGGTAACTAATTGTTGAACTTGAACATATAACTTTTTGTTTTCAATTGTTGTACAGTTCTCTTTTTGCAGTACCTCATGTGACTGTGAATAGCAGGAGTGTAATCCATATTATACCTTTCCTCTTATATGAATCAAGAATATGAACAAAAATTATTCCTTTAATGAACTATCGACTATTAACACAGCCCGTCGACCAGCATTAAAAAATCAGTCATTTGTTAATAGCCCAACCTGAAGTGGCAAAAACAAAACTTTTCTTATATTCTCAAAATCTAATCACACACATCTGGTCACACCATTATTTTAGACATCTTAGCTATGCTGCTAAGCTCAAAATAATGGGTAAACATCTCAGTTGGTGGAGCAGCGCGATTCTCTAATGAGAATCGTGCTGCTCCACCAAGAGAGATTGACAGCTCATATCCATGGAATAATTTCCATGGATATGAGCTGTCAATCTCTCTTCAATTTGTTCAATTTAGTTGACGATATCAAGCTCGTTAGAAGACAAATCGGGATGTTGAAATGTCGATAGTACGATCAACACGTCAAAATTATCAACACTGTGAATTATGTTGAACTCATATTCAAATTTATTGATGGTCATTCGACCAGATCAGATTAGGAAACCCATGAAAAATTATTGTATATCATAAGTGAGAGCCCGATGAGCAAACGTTTCAAAATTATTGATGCTTACAATACTGTCTCTGTGCGAACAGAAACACGAATATAATATGTCTAATTATGGGCAATTTTGGATTCAGTTATTTCTGCAAATATATCTATTACCCAAAGAGAAATTCGAAAGTATTTCAAAAATAAAGAAAAAAGATGAAGATGGCCAACTCACGTTTGAAACTGATCGTCAAAATCAGATACTTGATCTTTCGGTAAAAATTCACTGTTCCACCAACTTGAGATAAGTTTACCCGCTTTTTGATCTGGCAATAGACTTCCATGTTACCATGAGTTCTATGCGAATCACATATCGCCATCTAACAGCAGTAATATCAACCTACGACTACGTACAGTGACTTGTCTATTCACTGTACGACTACGCATCAACGGTAGCGACACCTAGCAGCCTTATTCAAAAGAAGGAAAAGCATTTCCTGCATAAGTAAAACTTTCATTAATTTTAGTTTTATTGTATTTTATAATAACCAGACCGAAGACGATTCCATAAATGAAGTTTCATAACAAACAGTCCATCCGATCTCTAGTTATAAATGGTGTAACCAACATCTTTCTTTTATATACAGGGTGTTTGGAGGGTGAGTAGCCATAGGTAAATGGTGGATAGGTGATGCTCTTGGCTACTTGTTGCGCCTAATAAAATATCATTTTGCCCAAAGTTCAAGGTGTTAAAATTTTTTTACCATTTTTCTAGAAATTTCCCATTTTTCTCATTAAAACCTTGAATTTTTTCAAATTTAATGCTCGAGGTGCCTATAAAATGATTTATTTCCTTTGTCTAGTCTTGTCTTATTCAGATCGAATCATAATTTCATACAAACGTCTTCAAAAAACCTGACAGCGTCGTATCAAACATCAAAATGAAAAAAAAAATAATGTTGTGTCCACTTTACAAAGTGAAATGAAAAAAAAATTCACATGGTGTTGGGTTTTAAAATGGCTTTAAAAACTTCTCTAGTTAATACTCTTTGCAATGGTATGTAACATGTACCATTAATAATCAGATAACTCAACAAAAAACCGTTTTGTCTTAAAGGATGCCTTGAAAGGATGACGACAAAACTATTCCATTGAGCAGGCAAAATCTTTTCTCTCATTCTACCACAGCTAAAAATAGCGTGCCCTCTCTATCATCGGCTAACAATACTCCCAAGGGCGTCGCCAGGGAGGGGGCAGCTGCCCCCCGTGCCCCCCCCCCAATCAGAATAGAAATAATTAACTGATTTTCGTATATTATGCTATTATTTCAAAAGGTTTTAAGGGATTTTTGAGCTCTAGGGGGGGGCAGCTGCCCCCCGTGTCCTCCCCCCCAGCTCAAAATATGCTACAGAATATGTTGATGAACCACCGAAATGTTGAGTGAACTCAAAACTGCATTACTGCACCTTTACTGCAGGCCTATGAAATGACTTGCAAATGTAGTAATTACCCCCCAGCTTTTGAGCTGGGGGGGGCAGTTCCCTCCCCCCCCAAGAGCTCAAAAGTCCCTCAAAAACTTATGAAATAATAGCACCATATACGAAAATCAGTTCATTTTTTCTATTTTGATTGGGGGGGGGGGCACGGGGGGCAGCTGCCTCCTCCCTGGTGACGCCATTGGGAGTATTGTTAGCCGATGATAGAGAGGGCACGCTATTTTCAGCTCTGGTAGAATGAGAGAAAAGATTTTGCCTGCTCAATGGAATAGTTTTGTCGTCATCCTTTCAAGGCATCCTTGAAGACAAAACGGTTTTTTGTTGAGTTATCTGATTATTAATGGTACATGTTACATACCATTGCAAAGAGTATTAACTAGAGAAGTTTTTAAAGCCATTTTAAACCCCAACACCATGTAATTTTTTTTTTCATTTCACTTTGTAAAGTGGACACAACATTATTTTTTTTTTCATTTTGATGTTTGATACGACGCTGTCAGGTTTTTTGAAGACGTTTGTATGAAATTATGATTCGATCTGAATAAGACAAGACTAGACTATGGAAATAAATCATTTTATAGGCACCTCGAGCATTAAATTTGAAAAAATTCAAGGTTTTAATGAGAAAAATGGGAAATTTCTAGAAAAATGGTAAAAAAATTATAACACCTTGAACTTTGGGCAAAATGATATTTCATTAGGCGCAACAAGTAGCCAAGAGCATCACCTATCCACCATTTACCTATGGCTACTCACCCTCCAAACACCCTGTATATATATATATATAGATATATAGATATAGATAACTATGTCCATAAACAGTGGGTGTAATTCATTCAGTTGCGATATCAAGGGATTGCTCAAGATTTAATTCTTGATGCTGAATCATAAAATACCAGTTGTTTATGATAGCTCGAACGCATTTTTCGATGAATGAGCTACAGCCCCATCACAATCCGCCCATTAAACACACCTCACTGCCGCATGTCCGACACGTAGGAGCTTAAATTTCGAGGGAATCTCCCAAACCCAATATTTAACAGATACCTGCTATTGACCTTTAGAATATCGCAATTCTCGGACGCCACTTGAATTTTAAAACATTCTTTCAAGTTTTACGACCGAAGTTTCGAAGGGGATTAAAAATAAACAAGCTTTTTATATTCCATTTGGGTATCAAGCGCTCGGATGGGCAGGGTTAATTCGATTCCCGCAATGAGATAGTTCTCGCGTCGTCCCTTCCTATTAATTGATTATGTTCTACTCTTGGAATACCGAATGAAGAGCTTTGGTTGGATTTCATGGTCTGACTTGGATGCAAAGTACTCAAATTTTCGGGTCTTAAGAAGTTATTATGCCCGGCAATCGCCAACTGCTTTCAAGAAATGTCGAAAGCATCACTTCCTTAAATCCCAGGAATTAGCAGAATTATTCTGTCCGGTCATTGAGGTCAAATTTCCCTTTGCTTCGAGTTGTGAAAATTCAGGAGACCATGACAAATTCGAAAAACAAGGTGCACTATCTAGGTTTGAACTTGATCTTATAGTTTAAAAGTTTGTTAAGGGGGTTTCATGCCACTGCGACCTCAAGTTCTATGGTGCCCTCTATCAGAGCTGTTTTCGTTACTGCACTCTCTGTCCCCCTAAAGTTCTATTGGTAAAAACATTCGTTATCCAGGTTTAGAATGGCAAGGCCTGTAACCAGATGAACAGAAGTTTTCTCCTCTTCCTCCTCAGTTTCTGATAAGCCCATTTTCGTCTTATGCCTCCTAAGGCGACATTTTCCTGTGAGTTTCAGAAGAGAAGACTTAAGATGGAATCGAAAATATCCTTAGACGATAATGAAATAGAATGGCAGGATGAAGCTAAATACCTAGGAGTAACATCAGACAGAGGACTTACGTAGAAACAGCATTATATTAAAACTAATGTAGCAATGAGAAGATTATACCCGATTATAGGCAGAAGAAGCCAAATGAATAGAAACACGAAATTGAGGATCATAAAAGCAGTCGCCAGACCGCAGCTAAGATATGGATCTACAGCATGGGACTATGCAGCGAGAACCCATGTAAAGAGGATACAAAGTACAGAAAACAAATTTCTGAGATGAGCATCAGACGCCTCCTGGTTTGTTAGGAATGAACAAATCCGAAAAGACATAAAATGGGAGTCCATTACTACATTCTCAAGCAAAAAGCTTCAAAAGCCTATGAAAGAGCAAGTGAACATCCAAATGACGACCTTAGAAGGTTAGTTGACTACGACCCCTTTGAAGATGAAAAAACAGCGAGAATTTACCGCAAAAGACCCAGAGACCAATTGCGAAAATGAAGATATAGAACTCTTAACTTAGAGAGAGATATCCAATCGAAGGATGAACACAAACACTCAGCATAAAGAATGCGAAAGAGGAAATAACAGACAAGAAGATGAAAGGTTTTTAGGCTTATGCCCGGAACCAAACAACGGGAAAGGTGTTTAGTCAGTAAGAATCCGACACTACCCAGAAAGACTGGGTGTCTGATGTAAGAATCACCTCTTCTATAAAAAAAAATGTCCTGCGAGTAAGCCAGTAGGGAGGCGTATCTTATTATAACTGAGATCCAAATAGTTATTGGTTCTTGCAGTTCCGAAACCTTGAAGGAATTTTTTGACTGGATCCATTCCTGGGAGAATCCTCGAGAGGGCTTCTCTTTCAACTCTCTTCCAGAAGTGCATTTGTATATAACACTGGGCCGGTGAGTGGCGTTTGTGCCCCCTTACTGGCTTGTGAGTTGGCCTCCTTCGATTCCTGATTGACCAGGAACGGCAGGAACCCAGACTGAAGAGACCTTGTAGATCTTACCTACTTCATGAATTTTTTTTCGGTGCTACCATATCGATGATATAGGAGTCCAGTGCATTGATAGCAGCTTGACCATCAGAATGAATCACTATGTGGCAACCTTGATAGTTTTCTTCCAGGTTTATGTCTACGCATCTTTCGATTGCAAGTAGTTCTGCCTGAAAAACACTCGAGTAGGGGTCTAACGATTGTGTACATTTTGTTTTTGCCCCATATACTCCAGCGCCGGTCCCTATTGTGGATTTAGATCCATCTGTTCACCAATTTATGGTATTCACTTGATCATTTTTGGTTCTGTATTCCTCTTCTCATTTCTCCATTTCACATAGCATCATTTTAAGGTTCTTCTCAATGCTGGCTTTTTAATCATAATATCACTAGGTATGTTCGCTGATGGACTTGTTTAAAGAGGACCAGGCTCTCTGAATTTCCATTCTCTCATTACCTGTACGTTCTCTAGATATTTTAATGGATTACCCTATTTGATTTGTGTCTCATTAATTTTCTGTTGAATGCTTCAGTAACTTTTATTTCAGCAGATATTCTATAAAGCAATATAGAAAAAAACCTAGTAATAAAAATTTCAACTGATTTCTATAGATTTACTGATACTGATAACAGTTATGGTGTGTTTGGTGAATTCTTATTCTGATAATATTTTCGAAACTCAAACGATATTCTAGAGCAGTCTGTTTCACAACATATTATGGTTTTCTGTTTTCTTTTATTTCATATTCTGAATGTTACGGTACACTTATATAATAGAAATGTAACCTGTCTCTCTTGATGGGTCACAGGTATAAGTATCACAAAAAATTCTGTGCAACATAAATGCTTTTATGTTCTACTGAATTAAGGAGTATTATCAGTTTCTGGACCGAACAGAAATGCTTGAAATCAGGACCAAGCAAGTAAGTAGACATTTTTTTGGTTATGCATGAACTGGTAAAAAGAACATGGATAAAATCATTGGGGAAGAAGCGCTCTCTATTCTACATCTATTAGACGTCACAGAAATATGAAACAAGTGTCCACAATAGTTTAATTTTCATTGTAGCGTTGAGTTCCCATCTTGACCTCAGAATGTTACATAAAGAATAAACCCCCTGGAGAAACAATCCTGGACATATTCAGTCCAAGAAATTCTTGATGATTTCACTGACCTAAACCAGTAAGCTCCTAAAGCTGTCACGAGCTGAGCTTCGTCTGCTCACAGGGCACTGGCGGTACAAACCTCATTTGTACCGTATGGAGAAGTCGGCAGACGAGATTTTAGACACTGTGGATCAGAGGCAGAAACAGCTGAACTCATGGTATGCAAGTGTCCAGATCTGGCTCGTCTCAGAACCATTCATATGGGGAAACCAGTCCTGGATACCCACGAGGTATCGACCAAGGCTCCTAGGGATGTTGTCGGTTTTATCAACACCATAGACGGCCTCCTTGAGTTTCAATGAATGAGTAGGGTAGTGAACAAAAGATCCATGTGGTCGCAGTTCCCGGAACGCTAACTGAGCCATAACGACCCCAGTTCGAATAATAATTATAATAATACATAAAGAATATGGAACACGTTTCCACGTATATCACATTCTGATAATGACATCTTGTTCCCTTCCTGATCTCAAAATGATACATCACAAATATGTTCCATGCACAAGTGTTCATCGTAGATAGTTCATAATTATCGGACTAGTTACAGAGATCGGATCTGTAATAGAGGCTTCCAATTGATCTGTCCAGAATACATCACTGAGATGTAAGTGGTTACCTGTGTATAAGACGAACTATTCCCTTCATTATCTCACTAGAAGAATGATGTTGTCTTGGTAAGAACGTAGCAGTAACCAGGCACATTAAGTAATTCCTACGTTACAACAGCACAGTATCACTTAGAAGGGGTAAGTATATCATGGAGGAGGAATTTGAATATTTTGCCAGAAGAAGACATTTTATTCTATAACTTCCATAAACGCAAACTATTTCTCAGTGATACTAACGATAAAACTGGAAGATTTGATCAAATATTAATAATAATAATAATAATATAATAAATACCGCACGGGTGTGGTTTGGTTTCTGCCACGCCACATGGGGGGTGACGTCCCCACGGCCCGAGTTACCTGGGCCACCAAGGGTAAATGGTGGCAAACCCATGAACGAGAAGTGGAAACCGATATCATGGCAGAAGATCGAGATGCCACTCCACCTGCTGGCTCGACCACCGTGAGGAGGACTGCCCGCAGGGGAGCTCGCAACGCACGTATCCAGTGTAGCCGCGAAATGAATATTGAAGTAATGCGAGCTTTTCATTACGTGAACAATTGCGAGGACAAACCACTTCCTGGATGGAGAAGAGAAATCTTCAAGGGATCGAATTATCCCGGAATATCGCGGGATGTGCACAGCAGGCTGTGGATTTGCAAACCTGTTACATCGTGCGGAAATTTCTGAACTAGTGGGAGGAACTGAATTGTTTTTTCACTGGTTCATAGAAGAATAACCAGCTCGAGCTGAGAACGGGAGACCGATAATAAGAATAATAAATAAAACCGTGATAAAACCGCACGGGTGTGGTGGGGTTTCTGCCACGCCACATGGGGGGTGACGTCCCCACGGCCCGAGTCACCTGGGCCACCAAGGGTAAATGGTGGCAAACCCATGAACGAGAAGTGGAAACCGATATCATGGCAGAAGATCGAGATGCCACTCCACCTGCTGGCTCGACCACCGTGAGGAGGACTGCCCGCAGGGGAGCTCGCAACGCACGTATCCAGTGGAGCCGCGAAATGAATATTGAAGTGATGCGAGCTTTTCATTACGTGAACAATTGCGAGGACAACCCACTTCCTGGATGGAGATACTCCCTCTGTACCGAGTACACCGGGAGGCATCTGGAATCGAATTATCCCAGAGGATCGCGGGATGTGCACAGCAGGCTGTGGATTTGCAAACCTATCACATCGTGCGGAAATTTCTGAACTAGTGGGAGGAACTGAAATGTTTTTTCACTGGTTCATAGAAGAATTACCAGCTCAAGCTGAGAACGGGAGACCGATGAAGAATAATATAATAATAATCTTTATTCAATAAATACAAAGGAGTATTTCACAATAAAATAAAATGAATAAATATTAATATTGTTCCTGTTCTTCAGAATTCAAGGGCTAAATATCAAAAGAGGAACTGATTAAGTACTCGAAACATTCAGAGCTTTGGCAACATACCCACATTTCCAGAAACTATGGAGCAAACTCTAATGATATGTGAGGGTGGAAAATGAAAAAAGGAACAATAGTCATATTAAACCAAAAAGTATTCAAAATGAAGCATTATCGATATACTGAATACATAAAGAAACCTAATTATGCTTTATGCCTTGAGAAATTCCCCCTTATTTTCGTCGGATTGTGGAGAGAAAAATAATGAACCCCTCGTTGATTCTTCTCACCCCTGCTTGCAGGCCCCTCCGAGAATCCCGAGCCAGGTAGGTATCAAGTTCACCCCATGAATAATTCAAATACTTGCGGAAAACTAAAATGGAAAATAATGTCACGTATTATACCACGTTTAGCTCTGAACAGTTCATTGGACCCCACATATTATTATGCACAATAACAATTTGGCCGAGCATCAGAAACACGCAATCAAATAACCAGGCAACCGAAAATAAAACAGGAACTCAAACTGTGTTCCTTACAAAAAAGGTTTCTCGGAAACTGCCAGGATATGCTCGTGCCGGGGGTATAAACGGCTACAATTCCTTCGATGTTAATGAAATTTATTCAGGATTTTCGGGAAGTCTGGGAACAAATCGCTTTCGCAAGCAGGGACGAATTAGCCTGGGATCATTAACGAGAAAGGGACGGACCGAAAACTACTCATCCTTATTCTCCCTGTATATGGAGACCCTGTTCAACTATTCTGTTAATTAAGGATATCCCAGAAATACGAGTCTTTTCTTCTATCTTTGGAGATCAGAAGTGATTATTCCATTTTGGAACAAGTTGCTTCCTAAATTTTTGTATTTCTTTCTTTCGTATTCTATTTGTTTCGTACCTTCATTAGTTTACTAAAGTATTATTTTTTTATTTTTGTACCCTGATTGTTTTACCAAAATAATATTCTTCTTGACTTCTTCTTTCTGTGGTATGCTGATGTAAGGGGCTAAACTTAAGTGTGAGCACCCTATGGCAATCTTGATGATCACTGCGATTAGTTGATATCTGTATATATTTTTAAATTTAATACCACAAAGTTCAAACTTCGAATGGACTTCGTCAGAAACAACGAAGACCTAGAGCTCTATAATTTACCCTTTTTCTCTGTGGTCTGGAGTTCTAATTGGAGTAACCCAGAACCCCACAAAACATTCTATCTTTTTTAAAGACTTCTGCTACTTGTCTAGCAATGTACTGCGTCATCGGTTCGCTATCTCCCTATCTTGAACACAGCTTCAGTTGGCCATCCTCATATTCTTTCCCACACAGGAAAACGTTAGATTCGAATGAAGTTATTTCATTTCGTGAGAAAGACAATTCAATGCACAAGACAAGAAAACCAACCATAACTACCATTCCTTTGGTGTTCACGTTGTGGTATTGTTTTCATCTTATAGATACATTTTTCTCTTTGAAAGAGATGTGTATGATTAACAATATTAAATTGTCAAACTGTATCTCTGACTTCTTCCTTATATTCGGAGTATGTGGAGGCAAACGATAAGAACCGGATTGACCGAAAAAAAGGTTCTGCGCTTTATGATCTCTCTCAAAATTCCACCAGAATTCACATCAACTCGGAAACATATATCAGAGTCTTTAGAAGAAAATTTGTTTATCGAAATTTCCACGTCGACGAATCGTTTAATGTTATGAATTTCTGTTGCCCCAACCGCGGCCTTTAACAGCCAAATTGTTCGTTCACTCCCCCGCCCTTGCCTGCCATCCAATTGCCCCGAAGGGTAGAAAGCCCGTCAAAATAAAATCGCAGTGTAAAAGGTTTTATCGATTCGCCGGAAATTTATTGTGAAATTTCTCTGAATACAGATTGACAGGCATTACGAATAAAGTTCACATATTAATCGACAGGTTAAACAAAGGCGGATGAGCCTTTTCTGTAATTCCATTAGACGATGAACAGAAGTTGAGCCGGAGCGCTTATTGGAATGTCTTTCAATCCGAATACCTCCACCCAATATTCCTGATGGGTAATCTTCCCTTTCGGAAACTCATTTCCATTCAACGTCTGCATATTTTGATCCCGCCAGAAGTTAGTGTGGTACTTTTATTTTGATGTTCCGATCAGCGGAAATTAGAAATCTGCTACGAAAGGACTCAAAGCCCGTGGATGTTGTAGAACCTTATTTAACAGGCTATTATGCGATCTGAATAATCGGTGGGGAACGCAATTGAGAAAAACTCGAAAAGCTGCCAGGGTTTTTATTTTATTCCATAGAATTTAATCGAGACTGAACGATTTCGTAGTGAGTTATCGACTTGAATTTGATTGAAATTTTATTCAAGCTCTTGCTTTGAATCTATGGACATCATTCCTCATAATGTTGAGAAATCTTAAACCAGTTAAAAGGGTTTACTATTCTTGTCCGAATATTTTATAGCATAAGAATTGACTGTGAGTTTATTGAAATAGCTCCTGATTTTTTGTTCATTATTCGAACAAAATGAATACTCAGCATCTGTACTGGATAGGCCAATCTTCTTGAGAGGTCTTCCTTATCGAAATGCAGAGTTGGAATTTATCTATTTATCTGCCTGTCACCTTGCCTGCCTTCCCTTCCTATCTTTCTTTTTCCTATCATTTTTTTCTTTCGTTTTTTCATTTCGTTATTTCTTTCATTCTCTCATTCCTCTGTTCTTTCTTCAGTCATTTCTTTCTTTCTTTATTTCTTTCTTTCTCTCTTTCCTCCTCCATTCCTTTCTTCATTCATCCATTTATTCATCCAATTTTTATTCAAGCAAGCATCAACTGCTCCTGTTTTTTTTTATCTATTTATGTATCTTTCTGTCAATCTACTTATCTAGCTTTCTTTCTATTTTTCCTCATTTTCTTCATCCTTTCTTCATTTTTCTATTGATGAATTCTTTCCTGTATTTCTTTTCATCTATGTATCCTTTCATTCTTTCTTTCTTTTTTCCTTCTTTTCCCATTCGTTCATTCATTCATTTCTGATTTCAGCAAGCATTCAAATGGTACTGATTTTACGTCAGTGCTTTGAGTGATCCATTTTTTATGGAACAGTCAATTATTCTGCCCATTTTCATTTTCAAAGCTGAATATGTATGTAATTGCTTTTGAGTACATTGAATGATAATTATCTTTCTTTCTGCCATTCGTTTTTTCTTTTTTTCTTTTTTTCCTTATCTCTTATTTTTATCTCCCTTTCTACATTCGTTTCTTTATCCATCCATGTATGCGTCCTTCTTTATTCAAGCAAGTAGTCAAGAGCTCCTGATTTTCATCTAATTATTTATGTATCTTTCTGTCTAACTATCCACTTATCGTTACTGCTTTTTTCATTTCTTTTCATCTTCCTTTCTCCATTTACTCATTCTTTCTGTCTTTCTCTTTTTCTTTCTTTCATTCATTGTTTCTTTCATTGTTTTCTTTCGTTCTCTCTCTATCCGTTGATTCATTTTCATATTCAAAGCTCTCGATGTTATTAATTTTTGAATACATGGAATTCATTTTCTTTATCTCATTCCTTTTTTCCTAATTTTTTTTCGATCTCTCTTCTTTCCTTCATTCATCCATTTATTCATTCATTTTTCATTCAGGCAAGCGGTCAAAGTCTTCTGATTTCTATCTATTCATTAAGAGTCTTCAGCCTTCAAAATAGGAAACGTATACTGCCAGATGGTGGTGCAGTGCATTAATTTTTATTCATTGGATTATCCAGCTTAATAGAACAAATTCTGGGGCGCAAGGAATATTAACAAGAAATCCTACCCTGAACTAGATCTCACACTGACTGTATAATACAATAATTTTCCTTAGATACCTGCGGGCGTAACATATAAATGAAATTCAACTCCATGTTAGAATCTACAATTGCAAAAAACAATTAATTTTCACCAATCGACGGCTAAAATAAACCTTAATGAATTGTCTTTGATAAAAATGGATATTTATTATTTCGAATTAAAAAATTCAAGGAAACAAATTTCTCGAAAACAACACATTGTTGTCATATTATTGACAAAAAAACGGTAGATTCTGAAGGAAAAATGAGACAGACGTTTGATTAACTAAATGATAGACTTCAATACTGAAATGAAAAAACACAAAAATATTTGTTCGTTTTGATGGTGCAAATATTACAAAATAACCAAAAATGATGGTGAATATCCTTTTCATTCATTCAATACTTATAAAATATTTTTTTAATCATTTTTATCTTCATACACTTATACATCCATTCATCAATCAGAAAAAAATAAATCGTTTCTGATTCCTTTTTTTCAGGGACGTAGACCCTTAATGTATCTATTTGTCTATCTATCCACCTACTTTTTTCTCTTTCTATTATTCCTTCTTTCCATTTTCCTTCATTCTTCTTTCCCTTCTATTTATTTATTCCTTTCATGTTTATCCTATCTATCGCTCTTTCTCCCTTTCATTCTTCCTCTTTCTCATTTTTTCTTCTTTTCTTTATTAAAGAGCATTATCACCTTTTTGAAATAATAATCATGAAAATTTTTGTAGTTTATAGAAGATATGATGAATACCCGTCGGAAAGAAATCATTAAGTGTAGTGTCCAAAACGCTGAAGTTCAAGTTTTTTTCAATTGAAAAACTAATAGAATCGAAAAAATCGCAACTATTCGCCCTCGGCAATTTAATTTTCTATAAACTACAAAAATTTTCATGATTATTATTCCAAAAATATAGCTCGTACTAATGAAAAACGAAAAACATATTCAATAACCCTAGATCTAACGATTACCCTGTTTTTTTAATTGAAAAACTAATTGAATCGGCAAAACGAAAACTATTTGCCCTCGGGACGTTCTCTAACTTTAAAAAAATCAAGTCTATACGACGTAATTTAGGGTACTTACCCGTGAAATAAAGAGACCACTTTTGAATGGAGATTTACCACGATTCAGAAGGTGATACTGCCCCTTAATTCGTTCATCCAGTCATTTTACGACAGCACTCTGAGCAACAGTCAATTATCCTCCTCATTTTCATTTTCAAAGCTACCGATTTTCTTTCTCCCATTTCTTCTCTGTTCATTATTCTTTTTTTTTTCGATTTCGGTTTATTCCTTTACTCGTTTCGTCATTCATCCATTAATGCATTCATTTTTTATTCAAGCAAGCAGTCGATAGCTCCTGATTCTTATTTACCTATTCATGTATATCTCTGTCTTTCTATCCATCTATCTTCCTTTTTTTCTACTTCCCTTTCTTTCCTTTTTCCTTCCTTTCTTTATTTATTTATTCCTTTCATCATTTCCTTTCATCTATCTCACTTTATTTCTTTCCTTTTTCTTTCTCATTTTTTCTTCCGTTCTCTCTTTCTTTCTCCATTCGTTCATCCATTTCCGATTCAAGCAAGCATTCAAATGGTACTGATTCTACGTCAGTGCTTCGAGTGACCCATTTTCTACGAACCAGTCAATTATTATCCTCATTTTTGATTTCACAGCTCTCGATATAATTGATTTTTGACTACATTGAATGATTATTAACTTCGAATCAGTGGAGACGAAAACAAACAGAAATTCAATATAATATTCTTCGGGCCACCTTCTGAAATAACATTAATTCTCGAATTCATTCCGCATGCAATTCCTCCAGAGGAATGCGAATTCAATTTTCATGAGATTGACATTATACAACGTATTCCCAAGATATACTGAGGCACACTTGAGGTGCAACTGCATAACCAAGTTTGTTTGTAGTTCAGAACTTCGAAATACTTTGTGCCGTTCACCTAACCCAGTCCAAATCATTTAATTATTCACATCTCGGCATTGCGAATCAACGAAAACCGAACTAGGAATTCAGAAAAGCATGGAAGTAGGTGTGAATGGGTTCGATTTGACATTTTCGGGGGTCTGAAGTGGAATGTTCAGTAACTGCTTCGTTAAGATTGAAGTGGCATTCGAAGCGGTTGCTACAAAAGTGGATTGGAAATGTCAGAAGGATTAAGCCGAATGGGTTCTTTGACTCCCTTCATTATAAGGCTTGAAGAATGTAATATACAGGGTGAGTCTTTGACTTGTACCTGAAGATTCTTGAGGCCAAAAAAAAACCTTTTTTCATTTTCCATTTTTCCGAATTCGGCTCTGTTAAAAAGATAGAGCCATTTGAAAAAAAAACATTGCGCTAAATACGTCCCTGAAATGATACTGTGGAATTGATTCAAAGTTCATATTTCCCGAAAGAAATTGAGTTTATACATGTAGGCCCAATTTTGGGAATAATCAAGTAGTCGAGTAGTACCTTATTGGAATAAAAATGTTGCATACACAACAAAAACAGTTAGTGTCATCGGATTATATCTGCAACTAAAAAGCCACATTTCTCACACCAAAATAAGTTGCTTCTTCGATTTTTCTGCAGATTAGTTTGTAAACACTAATAACTTGTTCATGTTTTCCTCGAAATTCCCAAAGAATATCATGAAGAGAGACTTTTCATTCAGATTTATTATTGAACAACCTAACCTAATCTAATTTGTATCGATTCTGTGAATTTTTGCACAGAAATTTCAAGAACATGTTGTCAGCTTGCTGATATTTTCATTGAAGTTGAGGATTTTTTACGAAACATAGTATAAATCACGATACATTTGTGTACCGTGGTATAAATATCTATGAATTCTGTCGTTTCCATCATAAATCGTAGTTTGTATCGAGTTTCATCATTCATATCCGAATTTTGTATTTCATCGACATTTAACTTCAATATGGACCGGTAGCTATGAATTTTCAATAGAAACTGTGCGTATTAAATCCTCCTTGGTGTTCAATTTCCCACATTTGGGGGATTTTATTATTAAAATATCTCGGCAAAGTTGATAAATATTGTGACAACATTGTAAACTCGTTCAAAGACCAGAGACTGAATAATATTCGATGATATTTAATTCAGAGACGCATTCAGATTATTCTTGAAATTAATGATTTTTTCGTCAAATTTCTCCGTGTAAAATTGGAAATAACTCGAAAACGACGCGTTTTATTGAAAAAAAATAGGAATACTTTTAGTTTTTTAAATGATTGATTATTTCGAAAATATGAACCGTTTATCTTTTTAAATTGGTTTTATGGTGTTTTAGCGTGTATTGATGAGTCCAATACCCTGTAACTTTTATACTAGTAAAGATAGGTTTCGATCGAGGAATATGCACCATGAATAGAGTAAAAACTCAACGGAAATTCAGTTCATTCGAAATAACGGTTCCGAAGATATAAACAGAAAAGTGTTTTTTTCATGGATTTTTGACACCCTGTATCTCCCAAATCAAACCGAATTTTGAAAAATGGCAAAGGAAAAAAGTGTTTCCTTCGATGAGAGGAATCTACAGTTAAAATATAAGTACAAGTCAAAGACTCTACCTGTATAGACCTTTTATGTTTTTTTTTTATTAGAAGTGTTTCATTAAATCAGCATCCTATTTGTGTTTAAGGTTGATTCACAGGTAAAGGGATATGGTCAGGTTTATTCAACGAAACCACTTCTCAAAACTAGTTTCGATTTTAATCTAAAATCATCTTCAGGGCTCTACAATGAAAAATACAAAAAAATTTAAATATAGCACACAAAATAATAATAAAAGAAACATGAATGAAAACATTTGAACATAATCATAATTATAATAAAAAGAATAAAGATTGTAGGTGGTGAAGATATCACAGTCATGATTCATCCAGTGAAAACAAAGAAACGGTTAGGTTTTTTATTTTTTTCAATAACTATATTTGTAATATCTTTCTTCATTGATAAAAATAATCTTGATCACAATTGAATAGGAGCAATGAACAAATTATGGGAATTCACTTACAGTTTTATGGTTTTGAATTCCTGTAATTCGTTAATTGCCCTTATTCAATTGTGAACAAGATTATTTTCACTAATGAAGAAAAAAAAATTAGATTTTTTCTCACAATCCCAAAAGTATACGACGCCAAAACAGAATCCTCTCTGCGTTAAATGAGTTTGTTTTTTATATGTCTCAGCTCTCTTTGGGCTTAAGTTTCCGTCAATAATATTTATCATTTGTTCCTCCCTGTGAGCACAGTTCGTATACGAGTCCTTCTTTTAACCTCAATGCGATTCGAAAAAAATTGGTGGGAATTTTCCAACATTCGGAAATTCCCCTGGGGAAGCAATTGCTAATATGCAGTTCTTTATGGATTTTCTTTCTTTCGAACGTCCTCGACAGCGAAATTAACTTTCCGTGTAATTCCCGAACACGTCGTCCAAAACCATTACAGTATGTTATGAACGCAAGCGAAACTAAGACCTGCACGTGCTATAATAAAAATTAAGTTTGGCGAAGAACTATAATACTCCGCAAACTGGAGAGACAGTGGGCATGCTCCCAGAAAGTCATTAAAAATAACGTTAGGACCATATTTGACGGCAATTTGTATGCGCTGGGCGAGTTGCGACCAGGGTTTTTGCCAGGTGGCGGTGGCTTCGATTTCAAGTTTACTGTTTTATGGATCGGAAAACTTTTCCTGCCGGCGTAATGCAGGAAATCATCGCTGCATATTCCCCCTAGAATTCGCCAATTTTAATAGGGTATCCTGTAAGTGTCCCCGTATCACAGGAAGGAACCCTAGCGGCTTACAGCTGGAAGTTAATATATATTTATGACATGTATCTCCTTCCCAAAACTTTATATAAGGACGAACTGAGGAATTCGGGAATGATATACGAACGATACCAACAGTAGGCGACTGGAATAGACTCTTTGGGGATGTGAAGGTTAATTGAATGGTTATTGAGCTTTGGGGTAGAACAGATTATTTGGGGGATTATTGAATTGAATGTTATGGAGCATAATGTCATGTAGTCTATTGAGACAGAGGCTCTCAGATATTACAGAAATTATTGCGTAACGCCCTTACAGTTACATACACTAATAAGTTAAATTCTCAAGAGCTGTTCAAAGGTCAGAAACTGAACAAGAATCAGGGTACACTTTTAAAACAGACGTGAATATTCTTCGTTCTCAGAAAAATTTGTATTTACTGCACTCGCTATTTTCCTACTGTTTCGTGTTTATTTGAAATGGACTAGCTTGATATTCCTGAATTTCGTCCCAAACTCGTTCATCGCAACAGTAGCAACTGTTCGATGCATAAGGAGTTCGATGGAACCGAGTATAACTCGATTGACATAAATAATTTTTGAGTGTAAAGACTTCATCCTATAGGAATATAAAGGCCTGTGATTTATTATAATCAAGAAAATCTTATGAGTTTCAAAAGAAAATTAAGTCATGAACTATATAATTAACTTGAATGACGATTCCTTGAAAGGATAAAGGCATTTCGCAAGGATGAAATTAAATTTTTTGCAATATTTTTCTTGAATGAGATTGACTTGGAACATAATGCTCCATGCCTATCCTCTTCTCCAATGACAATTTTATAAAGATATTTTTGATTTTTGGGGGACCATCAATCAGTGCAGATTTCGCAATGCATTGACGAGGAAAATCTATAATATTTTCTCTAATAGAACTTGCAAGTTAACGTCCTCCATATTGTAGATGTATGAATTCACCATTCTTTTGTTGAAGAATAGAACAAACAATATATGAACAGCATTTTTTCCAATTGACAAACAAAACCACATTATATTATGTGTACAGGATTTTTTGAAAATCATTTATAAAAACTCTTTTGATTCTCGAATGGAAGTCAAATAATGAAAGTTAAAATTTTTCAAAACACGCAATTCTGTATCAAATCGAAATATTGAGGTTAACCAATAAAGATTCCTGAAATTTACATTCATGGCTACGAAAATTACTTAGTTGCTCATAGGTATTGCACAGGATGTAGGCGAGACGATAACGATGCAAATTATTGATTTTTGGGTCAAGTTTTCTCATGAAACTCAGCCGGTGTCAGAAAATCGTCTCATGATATGGGTGGCTACTGGGGTCTGACGACAGCGGAAAATTTCGGGGCTAAGATCGTGCGAATTGCAAAAAGCTCAGACTATTGTGATACGCTTTCGGAAGCATTCCACGGGAGGTGGAAAAAGGGAAATCTTGAGTGGCTTTTGAGGACGAAGGAAGTTGAGAGTAACTGGAGAAGCCTCAAACGGGAAGGTTCTCAGTTGACTCGGGTTTGGTTTTCGGGAGATCTAGGTAGTAGTTCAGTTTTTGGATGTAAGGTCTCAAAGCGAGGATGGAAAAGTGCTATTCGAGGAATAGTGGGGTGAAGTGTTGAATTGGAAGTTAAAGGTTTGAAAATTAATTAGAATTATTCAGATCACGTCTTGTCGATATGATCGGGAGTGAAATTAATCTGCTAACAACGGGTTACTGACGTGTTTTTCTTGTTTTTTTTAGGATATTGTCATCACTCCTTTGCTCAGTGGTTAGAGCATTGGATTAAGACCCGGCAAGTTCAATCCCGAGCTAGGAAAGAAATTTTCTAGTCTCGGTAGTCGGTAGGGGCCATCATTTCACTGTTTGGTCGAAAATTAACAGTGCTGTGTCTAAGATGGCGTATAAGGATACAGTAACAAAGCCTACACAGAACACAACTGCTTCTCCGAACTCGTACAAGTTACAAGCTTCGAAGCTTGTAGTTTCAGAAGACCTAGGAGTAATCAGTATAAACAATATACAGGGTTGGGATAAAGTTTGGCACCAAATAAATATATTCAAAACGGAACGGACGGTAATTTTGAAATTTGGCAGCTGAGTGAATGGCAAGCACTTCGAACATTTAAAATGATTTTTTTTTTAATTATTTTCAATAAATTTTTTCTACTAGTGAAAGCTCTGTATTTCTTTTATTTAAAGATTTTCATAAAAAATACGTCATGAAAAGCATGGAACCCGATATGGACAGAGCCGAAACACGGTGCACTTTCAGAATCTGCAGAAATATACAGGGTGTCCCATTTAAATTATTTTTTTTGTCATTTCCGGTTAAACCGGAAATATCTCATTAATGAAAATATGCTCATCAGATGCATTGTGGTCCATTACACTCAGCTGCCAAATTTCAAAAATATCGCCCGTTTCGTTTTAAAGATATTAATTTGGTGCCAAACTTTATCCCAACCCTGTATATAGTCCATCCAAGAATTATTGACATCAGAGCAAGCCTTGGAAGTCCAGTCGCAGCTTTATTTCTAGTTACAAAAAAGTAACTTAAAGTTTTCTGTGCTTTCATCATAGCAATAAAAAATATAGAAATAACCTGAAAATTTAATTGTAATTTTTCAAAGTACGGCAATCTGAACATGAAAATGTTTCCAATTAACCATATTCACCGTCGCCATATTGATGTGCGACAATACCAACTACCCAGTGTTCCAAACGGAAAAATATTGAGTTTATCAAAAATACTATCAGATTATTAGTATGGTATGTGGTATGAGAGGTTATATAAAATTGGTGGTTTCCAAATTTTTTGGGATGCCGTCAGGGCTTGGGAAATCTGGAAAATGATCTGGAAACCTCCATACTTTCCAGAGATGAGCGTGTTCGAATATGTGTTTTTGAAAGCTCTACAAGACACCACTTTCCAAATTTTTTGGGATGCCGTCTGGGACTTGAGAAATTCGAAAAATGACCCAGCAACGGTTTTCCTTCGAATTAAAACCTTCATATTTTCCAGAGATGATCGTGTTCGAAAAAAATTTTTTTTCGGGAGATGTGTTTTTGCATGTTCCACAAGAAACCACTCTCCAAATTTTTTGGGATGCCGTCTGGGACTTGAGAAATCCGAAAAATGACCCAGCAACGGTTTTCCTTCAAATTAAAACCTTCATATTTTCCAGGGATGATCGTGTTCGAAAAAAATTTTTTTGTGGAACATGTGTTTTTGCATGTTCTACAAGAAACCACTCTCCAAATTTTTTGGGATGCCGTCTGGGACTTGAGAAATTCAAAAATGACCCAGCAACGGTTTTCCTTCAAATTAAAACCAAGGCAATTTCTAAACAAGATTGTATTTTTTGTTAACCTGAAAAATTGGTTTCGTAGCATGTACAAGTATACACACTCTATTGATGCTAAAAAAAATCTCTTTCGAATATGATTACTTAAAATATTCGATCAGCACGAACATGCAGGAAATCCATCATAACCGACGAAGATTAACATGAAAGCCACATATTATGCCATTATGTTGGAGATACGCAACAAGTTGTTCTATAATGATTGCAGCGAAAAATGAAACTGGTGTATTATTGATATATTGATATTGACTCATACGTTCACGGCTTTATAAATCATGCAAATTTGATTGTTTTGATTTCAGTTCTACATTATTTAATCAAAATAAATTGGACCTATCAAAAAAATACTCACGTAACCGAATAATAAACTTTGGTACTTTTTCCACCGATGGAATTATTCAAATTTATTTATTCCATTTTATACGAATTAATTGAAACTGATTTTAGAGACACACAACATAACGTTTCATCGATAGCAATTGGCGAAAAGCATTGAAATGAAACTTCATTACGGTTGAACCACATGAGGAAACTATCAAACTATTCATGCATTCACCTTGTAGGTAGATTCGCATTCAAAAATTCAACAGGAAAAATAAAACAGATGTACCTATATAAGGTGTACAGAATTTTTCGAACATCATTATCAGAAGCTTCTTCTAGTCCATATGGAAGTGAAATAATAAATGTCATTTTACTTTCCTGACACACGTAATTCAGTAGCTATACGACGTTAGCACCTGCAGGCCAGTAGAGTGAATGACGAGTTGCGAGGAGTTTGACAATTTGTTCGCACATTTCAATTGCAGGAAATTAAGGTCGGCGTTTAAAGCGAGTGGGAAATCTCCTCCGATAGAGGCGCCACCGTGCATATTATGAAATATCTCCATAGAACTTACATTATCACTATAATTTCTATGAATATCTCTCTAATCATGAATGAAATGTACAATGGCGCTCTCTATCCGAAAATCGCCGAACTATGAAATAAGCGAATTTGTGGGTAAAGCAGGAACTTTTTCCCGCCAAAATTTGAATTTGGCCATTTTCTGCCAATTCCGTATTTCAAGTTGATCTTCTGAACGAAATTATCAGTAGATTCACTTTTAATCGGAAGTTGAACTATTTTCATGGGTTGAAATAAAACAGAAACATGGGTTGGCTCATTTTCTTCTATTTTCGAAGGAAAAAAATGTCGGAATGAAATCGATTAAAATTATTTCAACAAGAACCCTAATCCTTTCTGAGTTCACCCACAAAATTTCAGTTCTCAAAGTGAAACCGTTTTCGAAATCAACTTGAAATAAAAACACACTACATTGAACGCCCATCTTAAATATTTAGTATACTAGCTGGCCCGACGAACTTTGTTCCGCCTAAATGATACTTACGGTGGATTTCACAAATCGTAATCACCGGTGATCGGAGATAAACAGCTTGGTTCTCTGATTTTTGAACTGTCAAATGTTTCGATGGATATGAGCTGTCACACAGAACAGATACATAAAAATAATATGTCAATTACCGATTATAGCAATTTTGGATTTAGTGATTTCCGAAAATAAATTTATTACCCAAACAGAAATTCAAAAACATTTTAAAAATTATGAGGAAAAATGAGAATGAACATATCACGATTGAAACTGATCGCCAAAATCGTATATACTTGACATTTCGATAAAAATTCACTGTGATATTCACGCGCTTCTGGATCTGTTAATAGCCCTTCATGGTACTAAAAGTCCTATGCAAATTACACTGTAATTGATGTCATATGTTTTTTTTTCGACCATTTCAAACCACGACGACCGAAATTCACAAAAAAAACAGATGACATAAATCGATGGTCGCGAAAGCCTGAACAAATTCATCGCCATCTAATGGTGCTAATGTCAAATATAGTACCTTCACGATAAGATGTCTATGATAATGGTGTAGGCACCCGTCAATTTTTGAATGACGTTCGACCAAGTCGAAAATATTAGCAACGTGGCGGCGCCGCAATATCATTTCAGTGTATTTTCCGTTGTCAATTTGATGGATGTATCAACAGCTGATTTGCCAAAGTCAATTATGACATGACAGCAGAATGGCATCTTGTTATAATGAAAGTTTTCTACTCTTCCTAAGAACTAATATACATCAGAATGTCAGGAATATAAACACACATTATTGCTTGACAAAATTATCTACCGTTAACACGCCACGTTCGCCAGAATGAATTCAAATATTTGAAATAACTGATAAAAATCAGTCATAATTTGTGAATAGCGCCACCTGAAGTGGAAAGAACGAAACATTGCTAATATAATCAATTTGGTAACAACAAAATCAAATCAGTGCCTACACCATCATTCTAGACATCCTCCTTCACGATTACGTTATTTTGAACAAATAAAACTATAAAAATAACTAATAATCAGTCATAATGTGTGAATAGCGCCATCTGAAGTGGTACGAAATCTAATCATTTTAGACATCTGTACTACTGTACTCCTACGCTAAGACTTCTTGGTGTTGGCCAACAGCGTAGAGTTGTAGGCAACTCAAATTACACACTATTACAGTGACTATAGTCAATAGTGCTAATATAGCCATCTAACGGAGAGAATATGAAATCAACTACCTACGAATAAGCGGTAGCGTAACTGTAACTGTAGCGACACCTAGTGGCCTCGCTCAAAGGGAGGAAAAGCATTTCCTGTATAAGTGAAATTTTCATCGATTTTTTCGAAGTTTTATTGTATTTTATAATAACCAGACCGTAGACGAATCCATATATGAAGTTTCATAACAAACACTCCATCCGATTTCGAGTTATAAATGGTGTAACCAACATCTTTCTTTTATATATATAGATTAGTTCGATTGTCCTTTCAGTACTATAGAGAGACGTTACACTTCCAAATTACAAGTGTTTTTTTCGGTACATATCTACAGAAGAAATGTTTATAAGAGGTAGGTGAACATATGGAAAAATATGGAATTTACTGATTCAGATAACTCAATGAAAATGTTTCAAAACGGCATTTGGTTCTAATAAAACTCTTCTGAATTTATTATTTTACTTACCTTCATCTTCTGAGTCCTTACGGAGAGAAAAATTTTTTCTAGTCTGTTGTTTGAACTACTCTGCGTGCACTGCTTTTTGCTTTTTTATCATAATTTAGGAATCAGGGAAAAAATAATGAAATAAGTGACTTTAGTACACATTTTTAATGATCAGTT
The DNA here is from genome assembly GCA_951802165.1 of Adalia decempunctata. NCBI lineage: Eukaryota > Metazoa > Arthropoda > Insecta > Coleoptera > Coccinellidae > Adalia > Adalia decempunctata. Next base: position 21,847,617 of record OX637701.1, read on the forward strand.
TGACAAGCATACAAAAATACTCTCGAATATATAAGAACTAATGAATGTAGATCATTAAGAGTTTATTGTTCTCTGCCTTATGGCACTACTAAGTTTTTCTCGGATAATGAACATTATACAAAATAATTGAATATTGACCAGATACAATTATAAACAACTATTTTCATTACAGTATCGGAATGAAACACGTAGTTCGCACTGACATCATTTTGGTATAAATTTTCTCCTAACATTGGGAAACTTTACCTCATAAATTAGGAATAGATATTTACATTTCAGTTTAACGAATGAGAGTATTGCTCAACTTGTAGTTCTGAATTCCATGAAATGATGTTCCATTTTATATCAACAATTTCTATTCTAATTGACAACTATAAAATTCAATAGCAATTACTGTAGTGTATGTTGAGTCTGTAGATTGGAATAGGTATGTATTGTTTTTCAATCAGCGAACATAAATTCGATTTTGTTCAATCGAGGATTAATGTATTGCCACGACAAGCACTTCGAACAATTCTCAACGAAACATAATTTTTTGATTTATATCACTTAGTTCCCTTGGAACAAAATTTTATGTACGATTCAGTTGATCTTCCAGACATGGAGTAGAAAAACTGCGATGATAATGACCCTTGAAATTATATTTTTCGAAGTTGAATTATCCTTTATTTCATTTTCAAGGAGGAGTAAACTTGTATCATCTGAAAAAAAAATGGGATTGAAAATAATTTGGGTATTTTCCTTATCAATGGTGCAAATATGAATGACCTTGAAATCTTTTCATATACAGTGTTTCCCATTGTCTTGATACGTATTGGGCGGTTGATTGGAAAAAAGGTGGCAATACGGGCTATAAAATTTTGATTCAGTTGTCGAAAAATTATAACTAATCAAAAATTAATAATCTCGATAATTTCGATTTTTTCCCATTTTTTCTATTTTGTTTCATCTTTAATGAAGCAAAGAGAAATAATTGAAGATTTTCTTCAAATCATATTGCAGTTGAAATTCCAGAATATGTTAATTTCTTGAGAAATATAGGGAAGCCAAGACCAGGATGTGTGAATATCAAATGTAAAAAAGTGCAATCATTTTACCTTTTTTCGACTTCCTTTGATGGTAGGAAATATCCTTTGGCGAATTAGATGAACCTGTTGAATAGAAAAAAAGCTGAAATATTGGACATTTGACTCAACGTTCCTACTAAAGTGAGTAAGTATTAAGCGAAACGAATCAGCTAAAAAAGTTATGGTTTTTTCGAGTTTGGTGCAATTGTATCTCGAACCTCGATGACTCTAGAACTATTCTAACAAAAAACCTCTTTGCATTCAGCTGGTAGGCAGAAATTCAATTCTAACATAAAAATGAAGACAGCCTAGTAGGAAGCTTCAAAAATTCAGAGCTCCAGAGTTTTCTATTTCAGAGTTTGTATACTCAGAGTTCATTTCTTGGTTATTTCTCATCAATATATATTATGACAATGATTCTCTTCATATGGTCTTAGTATTTGCTGTAGGTAAAGTGATTTCAAATGAAGATATTTGTTGTTTTTGTTGTTGTTATTATTAGGCTATTATATTGAAAAATAAATGTAAAATCGGTGTACCAATTGATTGAAAATCACCTATATTGAGATGAAATAAATATTCTGGAATATTTTTTTTTGAAAGTTCTGCATGTATTTTTATTTTATGATAAGTGGCAGTAGGAATATTTCTCAAGAGACGTGAATATTCTCAACAAAAAAAATGCCATTTATCTCAGAAGAGTATATAACGTTTTCTTCCTCATTCATTCTGCAATAAATAAAAACTATTTTCGCAAAATATCACCGAATATTGTTAAAACTATTTCGTGAAAAATCTGTTGATAATGCCCTTTTTTGTAATTTTCCACCGAATTCAGCTGAACAGCATAATGTTCATAATTTCTTTTATTTCAAATATCCCGACCACGAAGCAATACTGATTATGTGGAAAAAAACGAGTCTATTTCGAAAATGACAATGGTATTGGTAAGACAAACAACCCACATGCACAGTCAAACAACCCTGGCTCGTAAAAGCACATTGTTTTCCATTATTGTTTGTTCAAAAACTCATTTTCAATCTGGGGATAATTTATATATTGCGTGAATGGAGGGTATTAGAGAATTGGTTACCTCTGTTCATTATTGATCTTACGTACATAGGAAGTCGCGTAGGAAACATGTCTTTCTGACTTGACTCGACAATGGACATATTGGTAACATTAGTTTTGATACCGACTCATTATTTTCAATCCAATGGTGTGAGGCATTTAGAACTGATTCTTCTACTGATAATGATAATTATTATGTCAGACTTTCTAGCAATTTCATCGAATGTCTTGCTACTTCATACATTCATTCAATTCCATTCATAACTTTGTTCCTATAATGGGCATATGAAGAAAATGGGAATCATTTCTGTTGAATAGATTTTGAGAATTGTGAGTCTCTGAATAATTGTACATTCTTTCAAAGTATATTACTTCCGTTGAACGAACAACTTTTTTCCACTCCAATTTTTCCAAACTATATTCTTCGTTTGATAAAAATTCAGGTTGGAAATTTTATTAGTTAATCTTCATCACTTCGAAAATTATTTTTTTTTGTAATTTCAGCTGAAGACAACTCACGGGGAAAAATGTTATCTTGGTGTTAATATAATACACATTTCATTTGTTTCGTTCATCGCAATTTCTAATTTGACATCACGATCTCTTGATATAAACTTTACAGGCATAATTTTCAATGTAATATCTATCTTTTGGGACAATTTATGACTTCATATTCTCACAATTCATCATTTGCTTTGATTGTCAGTTATGAAATACGTTTGAAAATTTTTCACGTGTAATCCAAATTTTGCAAATTGAGTTATAAAAGTGTAAATCAATAGTTGCAAAAAATTCAAGGGGTGATTCCTTGTCAAGAAATAGTATGGTTCTTCGATATGAACTTTTTTTTGAGCCGAAAATTATTTTTTCTTGAAAACCAAATAACTGACCAGAATAAAATCGAGCAGAAAATTTTTTGACAGTTCTAACAACAAATCCAATTTTATGATTTTGTATCATATGGAACCATTTCAGCCAACCATGTCAACATTACATCGAAAACTACATCCAATGCAATTTTCAATCCCGATGATAACACGATAGAGTCTTATAAAATTATATAATAGTTCCATGGCAACATCATTCCAAACAAATTTCAAAATGTCACGTTTTGGTTATGTTAAAAATATAAATGAGATCATCAAAGAAAACATTCCCAGAAATACTTCCAATAGCCACAATGTCCCCTGTTTCTTCCAGAATTTGCTATACTAAACTTTATGGTCTTCTGTAGTTGTATCGTATCTGCTACCGATTGTGAACTATTATTTTCCGATATTCAGTTGAATATCTTATGAAGTGCGAATACGATGAGAAAAATCTATTTGAAATTACTCGGAAATTATGCATGGACTCTCCCTTTTTTTGTATCTCCAATTCAGGAACACCTCGTATAGCAATATTATGTGCCGTAATTGCTCTACTGGCTTGGTGAGGGTTAACTCTGCCCATATTCTCTACTTGGGATGAAATCAAGAGAGCTCCTCACTTTTATTTTGATGGACTTGGAAATTTGCTCCAATGCGCTATTTATTCCAAACTTCCGCTTGATTTGTACCGCATTTTATGTTCTCTATTCAACTATTATTGTCCAATTGGGGGTTGCATTACGAAATGGGAATAACATTTTAGGGCAAATGATGAATTAATTGAATTTGTAGGTTTATACCGGAGATTGGAAGATATTTCCCACACGAATTATAACAGTATAATACCTCATGCGTTTTGAACTCTCTCTGTATTCCATCTATACAAATATTTAATCTGTTTTCCTATGCAAAGCATTCCGGCAGATTTGGAAGTGCAAATATGCTCGAGTTTGTTGCTTGGTGAGAGAACAACACTCTCCATTGGAATTGTTTGAGTAACTGGTGTATGCTTAGCATCGATCATTTCTGGATGAACGAAATATGGGATTCCCCACATCCGATTCAGGCCATATGGCACTGAATATTCCAAATATTTTGAAGAGAACAGCCCTATTATGTACATATTTTCCCATCAACTGAGGGGTGGGGTTATGTGGAAGAGGACAACCAATTACAGATTCGAAGGGATTTTTTTGGAGAGGTGAATCTTACATTAGACACCCAGACTTTCTGGGTAGTGTCGGATAGGCATATGCCTATAAACCTTCCATCTTCTCAATTCCATATTTTTTTTTTTGGCAATTTTATGCTGACTGCTTGTGTTTATCCTTCAATTTGACATCCCTCTCTGTAAATGTTGAGTTCTAATTCTTTTTTTCGCAACTGGTCTCTCAGTTTTTTACGGTAGATTCTCGATGTCTTTGCTTCTTCAACTAACCTTCTGGGGTCGTCATTTGAATGTTCACTAACGCTTTCATAGGCTTTTGCAGCTTTTCGTTTGATGAATGGACTCCCGCTTTATGTCTTTTTCGGATTTGTCCATTCCTTACAAACTCGGGCGCGTCTTATGCCCATCTCAAAAATTTGGTTTCTTTGCTTTGAATCGTCTTGATATGGGTTGTCGCTGCATAGCCCCATGGTGTTGATTCTTATGTTAGCTGCGGTCTGGCGACTGCTTTCATGATATTCAACTTCGTCTTTCTGTTCATTTGGCTTCTTCTGCCTATAATCGGGTAAGTATAAACTTTTCATTGATTCATTCGTTTGATCCACTGCTTACTAAATGTGCTATTTCCACTTTGTCTGATATTACTCCTAGATATTGAGCTTCATTCTGCCATTTTGTCTCATTATCGTCTATGGATATCTTCGATTCCATATTCAGTGTTCTCTTTTGAAGAAGTAGTGCTCGACTACTCTCACCATTGATTTTGATTTTCCATCTGTTACCATAGAAATCATAATTGTATACTTACTCTAGAATGCTAAATAAATTGAACCGAAGTGTTGTAAAAATTTCAGTGTGGTCCATAATGCGCATACGTGCCATCAGGTTGTTTCTGAACAGGGTCGGCTTCAATAAAATTGTATGCTGTTATTGTTGCAGTTGAATTTAATCAATTCATAATTAGTATTCGACACTAGTTGTTTTGAACATATTGATAATTTTCAACAGCTATTTGAATGGTAAATTTGGAATCATCAGCGACTGGAAGATAAGCTGAAAATCTTTCATTATTCCAAAACCTCTTCAGGCGTTGAAAAAACCGGTTTCGGTATAAAAATTAATTCAAGGATCAAGGAAGACAAATTATGTTTAACAAACAACGAATCTTTTGGTAAAGTACAGAAAAAAAAATCAAATGAGCAAAATATACTAATATATCCCTTAAGGACAGTTCTATTCTTCGGTGTTTCTGAAAACAGTGGAAACATGAAAATGTATTGTACATCTGCCAATGCGTTTCATGAGTGAATTCTGATACCTACATTCATTCTTCAAGTCATTTGTCTCTTTGAGTTCCAAAATCAATCTGTTATCTGAATGAAACTGCAAAGTTTTACTTCAACAGATTTTATTTTCGAGTTCGAATTATCCATTAAAAGATGGTTTACTCACAAGATTTCATGATTTTTCATAATGAATTGCGTTCTTTTGCTATATAAAGAACCAATCTCATGGTGCGAGTGGATAGTTATGTGTCAATCGAATGAAAAGGTGCACATAGTTTTCATACTCAAGTGGGAAATGAACAGGTCAAGACAAGGACACCACAACACTATACAGTTCATTGTTTATCGGATACGAAAAAATCCAAATCGAACACAACACACAAAAAAAGCAAAATGCACACGAAGAATATAAAACACGAAAATAACGGTTAAGCACCAGTGAACTACTTTGTCTATGCAGTAAACTAAACTGTGGCTGCAGACTGACACTGACCCGTTCCTGTCTAGACTTTCACTAAGGTCATTTCAAAGTCATTCGCCATGAGAAAGAAAAAGCGGTGTTGCACAGTCTATATCTATGTACTAAAACCTGCTACATAACTGCTCTAATTTTCTCACCAATTCCACAAATATTGCAATTCACTTATGATATTAATGTGTCTAATATTCGTAGGAAGTCGCGCATGAGCTGTAAAATAAGTTTGTTACTCAATGGAATATTTTTATTGTTTAATTATATTGAACTTAAAATAGAACCGACAAAACATTTAGGGACTTGGCATCGTTCTACGTGAAATGTCCTAATGGCGAACATGCGCACATTGTGAATCAGTTGCCTATGCGGCACGTTTTTCGCTGCGGAACTAGAAGGAATTTGCATTCTAGAGTAAGTATATATATTATGATTTCTATGTCTGTTACACTATTGAATCATATCATCTGCAGCTTCTCGAAGTCTTTTGTGAATTATTTTTGGATTTCGGTGCTTTTAGCAAGCAGGCATCTTGGATTTTTTGGTGCATAATGATGAGTATATTTTAGAGTAGCGGTCCTAGAATGGATCCTTGAGGTTCTCCTGCTTCTAAATATCTGAGTGTGGAATGACATTAGCTATTTTCGCATCAAAGTTCCTATCCCTCAAATAATTTCGTATTATTCAGCATAGCTTGGGAGAATAAGCTATGGGGTTATCATTTTATATGCTAGTCCTTCATGCCATATTTCATCAAAACCTCTGGTTACATCTTGTAGTAGTCCTGTAACTCGTTTATTCTGAAATAATTCGGTATAATATACTTGATAAATCTTGAGAGCTGTTGTTTAGCTGAATGTTGTCTTCGGAATCTGAATTGTTCGCTTGGTATCGTCGCCAGGGCTACTATTTCTTCATTAAGTCGTCTGGCTAAGACTCTCTTTGCAATTTTCCCTAGGGCTGGGAGAAGGCTTATTGGCTATAGTTCTGAGGGATTTTATTTTCTTCATCTGCTTTATTGAGTACAATCACTTCGGCAGTTTTCCAGCTTTTTGGAAAGTACTTTGTTCTCATCATTCCGTTTGCTATGCGAGTGAGAGCTGCTGTTCCTTGCTTTGACATTTTATTCAGCATAAAATTCGTAAGTTTATCTATGCCAGGAGCTTTTTTTTGTTTTCAAATTGTTCATAATCTCCGGCCGGAGATGTTGGGTGAGGGATTTTGTCATTCTGTTATGCTTCTTTAATTCATTCCTCATTATCTTAAATTGATTCTTTTAGATCCTCATCGTCTTCTTCACAATGATTCAATTTCATTCCCTTTCTACAGTATAGAATGTTTGTTTTGTTTTTTCAATAGGCCATTACATGTATAGGAAAATTGGCGTTTCTTCATTGCGTGAATTTTTCAGCATTCTCCATGCTGAGTGGTCTTCTGTGTAGAGTTCACTGAATTTCTTATTCCATCTATTCTTTCTGAGCTCCCTTATAGTGCTTCTTCAAGTATTTGAAAATATTCATTCATTTTCATTTCATCATGATCTGTTTTATACATCTTGTAATTCTCTCTCAGTTTTTGCTAACTTTTATTAGTTCTTCCACCTCTTTTCGAGTATCGCCATATGGATGTTTGCGAGTAGGTTTAATTTTACTAATCGCAGTCTTCAATTTCGAAGGGTATACTTAAACTATAAAGCCTTTTGACATCATCTCTGTGAGCTTGTTTTTATGGCCAATAAATTTGAGGAATACTAACTCGATATTGACCTTGACTCTGGTTAATGCGATGTGGTAATAAAAAATTTTTCGTTGAGAAATGTTTCAGAAGAGGACATCTACTCATTACAGCCACAAAGCCACAGATAATGAGGACTATGAGGAGTATTTGTAATAATAATAATAATAATGTCGGTACACTTACCCTTACTGCTGATTAAATTTACACTCTTGCTATTGGGATCAGGAATTTCTGAAAACACACAGCATAATCAAATCGTATTCAAATTAGTTTTTTGTCTAATCATTCTTACTGTACACATTTATTGTTCCCTCCATCTCTCCAACAGAATTTTTGGATACGCATTTGTAGATTCCATAATCATCGGGTTCTATGAGATATCTCAAAGTTAGCTTCATGTGAGTCTTATATCCCTCTTCTATCAACTCTGGGACATATTTGTTACCTGTTGACATAAAAAAATATGATTCTAAATGTATCATTGAGATGTTTCGAAATTGATATTGTGTATAAAATACATGGTATTCTTGAATGCGAAATATTTTCGGCAGTAATCCCTTGACGAAAACTAAAGGGGTCTTTTGTGCGAATGAAAGCGCTCAGGTGATTTCCTTAAGTTAAAGAATTCAACTGATCAGTTTAGATTTTGCATTTTCGTCGACCACCCTGTGTAATGAATTCATGTGAACTATTGACTTGGAAACAGAAAAGATTTCTTCCATTCGATAAGTTATATACAGAGTGTAACAGCCAAATGAAATAAATTCGATAACGAAGAAATGAGGGGGCGTTGAAAAAACGCTGGGACACGTCGATTTGTAATTTTGAATGCGCATATTTTTCAAGAAAATAATATCATATAGGGTGTTCCATGTGACCGTGGCCAATACCAACTTTCTTATTTCAAATGCAACTCCCTGTATATTATTTATTTTTTGGATTCTTCAGAGAATTCTAGACACAATTCATGCACAATGTCCTATACCTATCTTTAACTATTTCGGAAGTATTAAGTGTTTTCAGATTTATTGCAAAAATCAACGTTTCAAATAAATAGTAATTTACGTAACAAGTCCGGAATATAGGGTTTTTTGGACGAATAGACAAGATTCTAGGACGAGCCGGAGGCGAGTCCTGGAAGTCTGTGAGTCCAAAAAAACTATCAACATTTCAGGCGTGACTGATCTAATCGCAAGCGTGATTCGGTTTTTTAGGTCGTCTAAGTTTAAGGGTTTCGTTTCGTATACAATACTTTTGACATATCCCCACAAAAAGAATTCTAATGGTGTCAGATCAGGAGATCGTGCTGGCCATTCTATCGATCCGCGCCTCCCTATCCACCGATTTGGAAAAATTTGGTTCAAGTACTGCCGGACATTGATTTGGTGATGGGGCGGTGCTCCATCTTGCTGAAACCATATTATATTGGCAGGAACTTGTGGATTTGCTGAATCATGATATAAGTTTATCAAAGTTGGTACGACGTTATTTTGGAGTAGTTCTGAATATTTTTCTCCATTCGAGTTGCCGTCAATGAAAAAGGGACCTACGATATGATTTCCAACAATTCCTGCCCAAACATTAACATTTTCAGGATATTGCGTAAGTTCTTCTCTCATCCAGTGGGGATTCTCATCAGACCAATAGCGGCAATTTTGACGATTAACATGACCGTGTAGTGTAAATGTACTCTCATCAGAAAACAAAACATTTTCTGATTGGATCACATTGTTATCTAACATTGCCATCATTTGCTCACAAAAATGCGTTCTCCTATGGAAATCGTCTTCTATGAGCTCCTGAGTTGCCATCATTTTATGGGCATGTATCTCACTTTCCTTTAATATTCGAAATATCGACGTGTGGCTGACAGTGAACAGCGGGGCTACTTTTCGAACAGAATTATGTGGGCTTTCTTGAAACTCAAGCATAATATCCAATTTAGTATGATCACTTACTGCATTGGCAGCAATTTTTTTTATTTGTCTTACATGACCAAGCTCTCGAAACTGCTTTTCTATTTTGCTATTTGTTCCTTGAGATATAGGCGGCAAATTTGGAAATTTTTCGTGAAATAAGCGAGAAACTTCCATTTGTGTCCGTGTGTAATCTCCATAACCAATCATTTGAAGAATGGTTATTTCGTGCATTTCTGTTAAATGAACCATTTTTCTAATATTATTACGTACAGTTATCGAAATTCAAAAGACAATAGCACTTACACTGATCACTTATTGTCATGCAAACAGACAACTTGTTACTAAGGCTATGAGAATAAACAAATCTGTTTTTGTTTTATTTAATTTCTTCTCAGTAATGATTTTTGCTTACTTTCTTCATATCAAGAGGTAAATGGGAAATAAGTATTGAGTGTAATGTATCGAATTTGTGAAATAAAATAATTTTCATTTTAGATGTTAATTTTTGTAGAAAATCTGAATTCACTTAATATTTCCGAAACAGTTGAAGATAGGTGTAGGACATTGTACATGAATTATGTCTAGAATTTTCTGAAGAATCCAAAAAATAAACAATATACAGGGGGTTGCATTGAAATAAGAAAGTTGATATTGGCCACGGTCGCATGGAACACCCTATATAATTTTATTTTCTTGAAAAATATGCGCATTTAAAATTACAAATCGACGTGTCCGAGCGTTTTTCCTAACGCCCCCTCATTTCTTCGTTATCGAATTTATTCCATTTGGCTGTTACACTCTGTATGTGTATCGTTACAAGCTGAATTTTTGAACAAGCTGCTCAAGCTATGAGAAAATCCACCTGGGAATTCAGTGAAACAAATTCGAAATAATGGCGGCCATCACATAAACAGAAAAAAAATCGTATATTTATAACCGAACGTGCTCGCGTTCTCATGTTTCAATCATTTCGCATTCATCAACGTTTCGTGCTAGGTGGACAAGCCATTTTTCATGGATTTATAACGATTCTCCTCGATATTTTCGGCTTTGAACATTTGTTTCCGCTGGGGTGAAATTAGTGTTTTCATACATTCGGGGTTGTTTTTCTTTCGAAAAGAAAACAAAACCTGTTTATGACGTCTGTTTCCGTTCCCGATACAGAAATATCAATTTATCAATTTGACCATAAAACATGAAAAGAATGCCAAGCATATGCTCCATTCTCCTTAAAGAAGTATCCCAGTTGCCAATGACATTCTGACAAATTTCACCTTGCATATTTGGAAAATGTTTGGTGGTTATAGTCATTACGCAACGTCCTTTCTACAAAGAGGTATTAGTAATTACGTTTTTATCAAAATGTTTATTCACTCTGAGAGAATAAAGAATTTGAGAAAATATTATGCGAATTCAATGATTTCAATGACCTGGAGAATGTTGAAGAAACTTTTTTCTCTATTTATAATGGAAATATTTCACGTATAAAAACATGGTTGGAAGATTCAGTTATGCTATTTTCTGCCACGGAAATCGTGAATCGAGTGTTTGAATTTACTGCAAAATAATGGACAGAATAGTCCGTTACTTTGTGACAGTTCTTTCGAAAAAAGAATGAAAGTACTCGGAAAAAAAAACTTCTGAACGAACAGACGTATTTATGGAATTCCCCACTTTTCAAAATTTTCAAGAAATAAGCCCACAGAAGACATTTTAATAACTTTTTGCACAACTCTTGAAATACTTCAGTATGAAAATGTAGTAGTACTTCGAAACCTGTGTCACAGTTGAATCTTAAAAGAACTAACTCCATTTACAAAGTTAAAGAAGAGTGAATATAAATTAGCATTGCCAACGTCTCTGAGAATTATTTGACATTTCGCGAGTGCCAACCTAAGTCTTGGCCAACCGGATATTGTTCTGGTTGACAGCGAAAAACTATGGACTGATATTTCGAATTCTGGATGTCGCTGAGAGTGAGATGTATCTCGAAGGTGAATTCTTGAAATGGTTGAATAGAAACAATGTTTTATGTTGTTCATGTTGGAGAAGCAAGGGTGGATATAACGCTTCATCTTGGGAGGGTTAGAACTATTGAGAACCATAAAATCAGCTACACAAAAAAGTGCATATTAGAGGAAAAATCTGAGGAGTTCTACCTGAGCTTCTGTAATGGCTCTAGGTTACTGGACTACTGGAGCGATGATCATCTATAAGAATTCTCTGCTGCCAGAAATCCACTCAAGGTAGCTTTAGAGACAATATTTGATCTTGAACTTCTTCGAGCTCAAAAACTGTCAACCAAAGTTGAAAAATAACAAGATGCTTACAAGTCAAGAGGAAAACTAATCGCCCTTATCTCAGTCGAGATGTTTACCGGCGCACTGCCCTGATTAGCTTTCCATGGTATGTGAGTTCCATTGTTGAGACATTGAATCATCTAATTGGAGAACTGAAATACAAGCCAGTCCAAAACATTTCGTATCAATCCTAAAATTGCAGGTGATTTTATGGAAGAGGAAAACATCCTCCCTTTTTTTATTTCCGAAGCTTCATCATCAGGAATAATCGACCCAATAACATAGAATGAGGGGTAGATTGAGGTAATGCGAAACAGGGAACCGTTTTTCGAACAAAATGTAGCAAAAAATCCTTGCGGGCCTCTAACGCCAAATCAACCAGAAACTGGCTTTGCCTTCAGGGAATGCGTCAACAACGGGCGTAAGTTAATCCAAGCACACTTGATTAATTGGTTGTGTTAAATATGTTTGCAAAAGGATCGTTGTTTACCCTGATCATGAACGTAATTGTTCATGAACTCTTAATCGTGGAAATAGTCGTGAACCGTTCAACAGTTCACCCCGAGGGGCGCTCGTTTTGAATTATTGCAATGCTATTAATCCACGTCAGTTTAAGGGACTCTCGACTGACAAGGAATTGATTAAATAATGTTGCTTCATTTCAGGCTTCCAGGAATTAACTGATCAATCGTAGTAATTATGCTGTCACCTTCCAGTTAACTGTTATGATTTCGAATTTCATGGGGGAGCCCAGATTGATTCTGAGATATTACTGGATCGATTTGTGAAAAGTTGAGCTTATCTGGAAATTTCCACTCACATTAAAATATCATTAGTTGATATTATTATTATTATTCGAACAGTGGTCGTTATGGCTGGGCCTTCTGGGGACTGCGACCATGTAGATCTTTCGTTCCTTATGCAACACATTAATTTAAACCCAAGGAGGTCGTCAATGGTTTTTTGATGAAACCGATAACAGGTCCTTAGGAGCCTTGGTAGATCCCCCGTGGGTATCCAGGAGCGGTTTTCCATATGAATGTTCCCTATTCCAGCCAGCTCTAGACACTTGCTCAACATGTGTTCAGCTCTCTCTGCTTCTGATCCACAGAGCCTACAAATCTCATCTGCTGAGTAAGTCCTGAAGTGTTTCTCCAGAGGATTATTCTGTTAACCAACTGCCATTGGTGGACCGCTGTTTTTTCAAGCCCTCAGAATGGTTTAGGATGTTGTCAACCAGGATACACTTTTTGCAAGCTCATTCAGGCTTCAAGAGATCATCAGTTAAAGTGCATATACCCCAATGCCATTGCTTCTGTCTGATTCTGATTAATAGGTCAACCATACGAAGTAATTTTCGTCCAAGCTATTGACGAAACTTGTCCCTCTAGGGCGGTCAGTTTTGAGAGTTTCAAAGGGCGTTCCGAATTCTAAGATTGATGGCATAACATCTGAAAGTATCGCCAAGAGGTTTGAATCCAGTTGATCCAATGTCCTCATATGCCCAACCTAGTTTACAGGTAGAAACTTCACATTAAGGTAGCATTTCTCAACCTTTTACTATTCGAGGCCCAATTTTCAATCACAAATTTCATCGCGCCCCCAGCCCCCTAGTAAAGTGGTTCTTATTCTTAGCCAAGCTGAAACCGTTCGAGGTGTTGTCTTTCGAGTATTTTGTGGCAGGCTCCAATGCTTCTTCTCTTGTAGTCTTCGAACCATCGTTTACCACTTAACTTTTTTTTTCAACCGGGGATGGATTCTCTTTTCCAATCTTCTCCTGTTAATCATCGTATGAAAACTTTTTTCGATGCTTCTTTCCGGTCACTTTATCACTTGCAAGGTTTACTCATGGAATATACGAGGATATATTGAAAAATTCTTAGCCAACTATAGAACCAAACAAAATTTCAATGTCAAAATATTTTATTACTCAACATATTCTCCTCACAATTGAATACATTTATTACAGCGAACCTGCAACGTCTCTAGACCTTTAAAAAAAATGTTTCTTCTTGCTTTGCAAACCAGTACTCCATAGCTTTTATTACCTCCTCGTTGGAAGAAAATTTACGACCTTTTAAACTTTTTTCCAGTTGAGAAAAGAGATGATATTCGGACGGAGGCAAATCTGGTGAATGAGGAGGGTGTTCTAGTAATTCTAGCCCTAAATCACAAATTTTTTGCATATCAACATGAGATTTGTGTACTGGGGCGTTGTCCTGTAAAAACAAAATACCTTTGGATAGCTTTTTCCTGTAGAGCGGTCAGTAATGTCGAAAAGTAATTTCCAGTTATTTTTCTACGTTTATCCAAAAAATCAATCATGATTACTCCATGGCAATCCCAAAAAACTGAAGCAAGAACTTTTCCAACTGATTTTAGGACACGAAAGTACTCAGGTCTTGGAGAACCAGAAAGTCGCCATTCCATCGATTTTTGCTTTGTTTCTGGATCGTAGAAATGTACCCAAGTCTCATCCATAGTAACAATTCGGTTCAAGAAGTCTACATCGTTTTCAAATAGAGCACATATCGAACGCGATGCTTCTACCCTTGCACGCTTTTGGTCAACATTCAAACATTTGGGGATCCATTTTGAAGAAATTTTTCTCATGTCCAAATTGACGTGAACTATATGATGAACGCGTTCGTATGAAATCTTCAGTGCTTCAAATATCCGTTTTAGCCCAATTCGACGGTCTGATAAAATCATGTCATGAACTGCATTGATATTTTCGGGAAAATTTACCTTTTTTCGAGCCTTTTTTGAAGCTTGCAGTCCAATTTTTCACGGTCGCATACGAGGAACATTGTCCACCAAGGGTATTAAGCATATCTTCGTAAATCTGCTCACCCCTTAACCCTTTTAAATATAGGTACCTACTTGATGATGGCTCGATACTCCAATTTTTCGTTTTTCACAATTTCGGTGGACATCTTTTTTTAAATTAATTGCGTAACTCTGGTTTACTTCTTTGACGAAGAAGTCTACACTGACACTTCTAATAAGTTATTGTTCGTTAATATGGTATCGCAATATTTTGTTTATGCATGGAACTGGTCTAGGCTAACTAGATATCAATACATCCTCGTACTTGTTGAAAGAAGATCAGGCTTTCTGATTTGGGATTATCTCTTTACTTCCTACTTTTTTCGACACTCTGAAAAGAGCCTCATGGGCTAAATTGTGTTTAGCAAGATGGAGAGGTACTATGATCGCTGGTCACATTCACAGCCTCAGTGGTACAAAAACAAGTAAGTATTTGTATCTTATTAAGGAAATTCACCGTGCTATCCTAACTTTCTTTGGCGTACATCCATCGGAGTTTTTTTGGGACTACAGCCTCAAGTCTTACTAGTCAGCCTTCTGCACGATGCTACAACCATCATTGATTCACTGGCCGCAATCTCATTATACGTATTTCATAGAAGTTTGAGGTTTGTGGCTCCCATTTTGTGATATAGGAATTTCTCAGCTGGAAGTTTTCTTTTCCAGTGATTGAGATCACTGCGTTCTTGGTTGGGTAAATATTCAGCCTTCCTTGCCAACGCAAGCTCTTCCTATCTCAAACTGCCCTTAAATCCTCCCTCAAACCTGTCTGAAGATTTTAAGATTTCAGTATCCGCGTCCTATTAATGAAATAGACTATGATAATGCTTATTTGTTTCTCATTTGTGAACGTCAGTTTCCAAAAACACAATATTAATCAAGAAAGTTTATTTTATCAAGTCACTAACTTGTAAAACTGACAGTTAACTTGCAAAATTTTTACAAGTTAGTAGTATTATTTGCATTAGAAAAATTTGTTTTATCGTCATATATGTTGAAAATCATGATACAATTGTTATTTCCAGTAACACAGATTTTTGATGATGAAAGAGTTGATACTGATGATGATGAACCATCTGTTGACTCAGGAACTGCTGTACTCGAGGACTGCAGAACATTTGTACTCTCCTTACTACCAAATAATTTGCTAGACATTTCGATTTTTTTGTTGACCGAATCATCGACATAACTCATCGCAATTTCGGTGCTCTTCCACCCTCCTGCACGCTTTAGTGCTAAAACATCTCCACCCGAATCCGCAACCATAGTGGCTCCAGTTCTGCCAAAAGAGTGGCCGGTGTATAACTCTGGGTCTTTTAAACATAAATATTTCACTATTTGCTTTGGGACACCACCAATAGTGTGCTGGCCAGCATTAAGGTAAATGCACTTTCCATGTCGGTATGTCAAAAAAAAATCGTAGGCTTTCTGTTCCAGGAGGCCGAAGATTTACATATTTTCTGTATAACATGCAGGGCTTGAAGCTGCAGCCATCATCGGTTATGGTGAATCTTCTTGTTGTTAAATTTTTTGTTTGCCGCAATGTCACAATAAAATATTTTCCCATATCTTCTACATCATTCATGTTTAACGAGAGAATTTCGTCACATCGACAACTTCCAAAAATCCCAAATATTGCTACAATTTTCGCCAGCAACCACTGGTCATCAGGAGCATGTAAAAGAAATTGTTCAGCCTTTTCTGTACTTAATACCTTGGCCTGTTTTGGCGTATTACGCTCATTTTTTCGTTTCAGAAACGCTATTACCTTCTGAAATCTTCAAACGTCATATTTTTCAATAAATTTTTTAAGGAAAACAAACCTGCGAACAGGGGCATTTTCTTTCATTTCCAAGCAGCTTTTCAGCATAGGCCATTTTGCCTATAAAGTATTAGGGCTGAATCTAGCTGATAGTTGATTCAAGTAGACCAACAAAACATCTTCAGTTACCCCAATCACACTATTTTTGTTTTGCCACTTTTTGAAGTCGTCTTATTCTCGCTCGTACCTTGAAGCTGATTTTGCAGGTAATGAACTTGAAGCTATACTGCTGGCTGCCTCAATAATTTCTTTTGGTAGATTCTTTTTCGCTTTCGCCAAAACAAATGTGAAGAAAAATAAGCAGACATGTTCATGGCAAGGCTTCCATAGCTTACGACATTTGCGACAAAAATTATTGAGATTTTTTTGGAATTTGTCTAACCTTTTTACAAATGAGAAACAAATAAAATATAAAACAATACACGCAAGGTAACGGGTTTTACTGGCTCAAGGAGGTAACTGACTCGCCTGCGGCTCGTCTGTTATATCCTCTATTCGCCAGTAAAAACCCTGTTACCTTGCTAGTAATGTTATATACTATTCCTCAATTTGGTACCAAAATCTCCTTCCATTCGCGCGAGTAAAATTTTTCCGCACATTCTATCCTCAAACCAAGCCACTCTGAAAATTTTCCTGCGTAAGGTATGAAGACTAATCGCAAATCCCATGGATCAGCTTCTTCACCGAACTACTAAATCTCGGAACTCCGTCCTACTCAAAACTTCTGCGTTACGCATTGCCTCGACAAAATATATGAAACGTGACAATGTTTGGAAGTTGAGTATTTTCTGGAATTAATTCATGTAAGGATTAGCGAAAATTCTGATAAGCTTAAATACATGCCAATGAGTTTGTTGTTTTTCTTACGAGAGTGTAGGTACTTATGCATGATTGAGTTCATTATCGTTGTGATAAATTCATATAAATCTATCGTTTCTCTTAATGATTTTTGTTATTTTTTTTTATCGTTATGGAATTTTTGGATTCTGGAAATAGAATTGAGAGATCCACTTGTTTGAGTATATCTCACTGCGGCGTTTCAGTCAATTAGATTCAGGGAAAAATGCAATCAGTAAGACGAATGAGAAAATGTGTCCAGTAAAGTGTGGAAAATAGTGAATAAGATTCCCCCAAACAGCATAACATGAATATTTCATCGCTTCGTCCCAAATTTCAGCTTTCCACTTCCGGAAGTAACTTAGAAGTTTGGTTTAAGGTTTAAGTCAATGACTGCGAAAGGGTCAATCGATCCTTGATCATCCGATATATTCGCATTCAACGAACGTGAGTGTGGGAGCTTTTTGGTGTCACTTTCGCGGACTCCCATGATCCGTTATAAGGTTTCTAAAAAATCGTCGAAATTCTTCGAGAAGATGTTGATAGTGTCCTCATGCTTTCGGAGAACCAAGATTGAACATTGTTTCCATAATCTCAGAGTTTAAAGCTTTTTGTATCGATCGAGAAATCTCGATAGAAATAATTCATCACGTAGTCCCTTTCTAGCCTGAACTTCCATGACAAGGGTTTAATTAAGACCTTAATGTGACCTTGACATTCCGAATTAGATTCATCCTCGGAAGTCGAAACAAATTGATTCATTCCGGACCCTCCAAGTGTACAATTCGGCCATTCAAACCGATCTGGAGAGCAATCGGTTTACATAAAGTTGACCACAGGACGAATATCAAATAATCCAATCCCCTCTGTCTCCTAACTTCTGATCGGATTCACGAATTTGTGGGCTGTAACAGATGCTTTCGCTTTGAATCCGTGATCAATGAGGGCAACTTGAATTACAACGGTACAAACACAGCATTACCAATATTCAGCAGAAAGGGTTCTGCATTATGTATCTTCGATCTAGTTTGCTCCTGCGGAAAATTAATGTTTTGAAAGTTCGATTATGGCACAGCTTTCGAGGATTCAAACTTGACTGATCTCTGTTTCTAATGATCACAAGTCCGAATTTCAAATGATTCTTTGGTTGCCTCTACATACAATACAGGGTTACGAAGTATGGAACCGAGTGAATGTCTTCAAAACATACAAAAAAGATATTAATGGAATTTTGCCGGCAAGTCAAATGACGCAACACGCCTCTGATGCCATATTTTCTGTTACGAGCATCTGGTTTAACTGGAACAACCTCAACATTTTTAATACAACAGAGAAACCCTGTATAATTTTGCACATTTGAAAGTTTTTTCGAATTCGTTCAGAGGAAATGTATTCGTAGAAACGAAAAATAAATATACAATTTTGTCTCAGCACAACACATTTGAATAAAAAAAGTCAGCAATGTAATGAAAATTGTGATTATTAAAGAAAAAATCATTCAAAAGTCCTGGACAAAGTTGAATAATCAACTTCCATGTTATGGCTATTTTTCGTATCGATGATTCGATACATACAATTTCAGTTAGCATAATATGCCCTTTGAATAATGCACTATATTCTACCACGAGGAATAAAATATGAAAAGATAAATGACTCACTATGTGATATGATTTCGCCTCTATCTCTCGTCCAGTAGTTTATAGATTTAGGAAAAGCCTCGCAGTGGCATTCTAAAACTACCTCCTGATTGTCATAAGCTCCTACTAGCTGATATTCGATCCATATTGTAGGGGGGACTGCAAAAAATAACCTCTTACTTCAGATTCTTGAGAATGGAATTTATTTCTTAAATTCCTACACAACTTTCAAACTCATATCTTGCCAGATTTCATAAAAAATTCCGAGATTTTAAGAACTTTAGGAATTTCAATATTATATTGAAAAACTCTATTTTAATTTGTAATTTTTGACGAAGTATGTACATAGCATTCTGAAATTGACCGAAACTTCAAATTTATCTAAATTATCTTGTGGAGAACTCCTCCAGAACTGCCAACTATAGTGGCCCACTGTCCAGATTTCACCCTCCAGTCATATCCTTTTGAAGAATCAAGAAGATCTCAGAAGGTGGTGGCTTCTCAATGTTCTCAAGAGACAGTTGGCTTGAGTGTAATAGCATAAGCCTGATTCTGTCGCCTGCAGAGCACACCCATATTACATGTCCTATACTGGGCAGTGTCATCATCCCCCATGAAAATAAGTGCTAGAGAAACATATCCAGGCACTGTTTTTTTTGACCTTCACAGACTTCTGAGGTCGACGAGCTCAAGGTCGACATCTCCAATATTCCAGAATTCTTGGCTGAAGCCATTTTTCATTCTACTCCTTCGCCGGAAAATGTGCCAATCCGGTCACAGGTTCAGGGCTACAGGATAAGATCATTGCAATAGTACTAGCAAGGGAATCTGCTATTTCGCTTCTCTTTATGCCTTAGACTGACACTCGTATCATATAAGGTTTGTTAAGTCATCTTAGCAACAAGAGAAAAATTCTACAATCGGAGAGCTGAAAGGCTCTTATGAGCAGATGATATTTGCAGCACCTAACTGTCAGAAAGTATTTTGATTGATTTCCTAACCAGCCTCCCCCTAGTGGTTCCCGGGAGCACTGGTCATTTGCTCAAATCTGCGCTTGAGAAATCGTCGCAAATATTTCCAGAATGTAACATTCCTGACCTGGACGTTTTGATAAGTAGACTCCTGCTCTCGTTCCTGCAGCAGTTTCGGAGCCGTCGTTTAATCAGCAGTGTTTCTATAGCAGGAGATCTGATTCACTACTTCCTGTTAGTAATCCTTACTGGGTATGTCTTTTCGTGAGTGGTTCTAGATGGAACTGATTTCCTTGACATGAAATCACAGACTTCTGGTTCAGAAAGAATTGAGTTGTGTATTGAATTGATTTTATCTGGATTCTTCAGAGAATGTTAATGCAGTTTGTAGATCGCTTCTGATAGAGATATGAGGAGTTTCAAAATCTAGCAGCATTTCCTACACCATTGCAGGTACGTTCTGGAAAGCTCATGACGTTCCTAACAAAACTCGGAGTAACATTAAGAGAATTTCAATCACAGTGCACAGGGTTTTGCTTGGAGTCTCATTTTCCATTACAACATTTCCCATAGATCAGGTCAAACCCCTCCCGCCCTAACACTAGATGGGTATGTATCTTTGATTATGTCTCTTCAAGATTATTCAGACATGAATTGGCACTTCAGGCACGAAAATATTCTGAATTAAAAATGTTGAGTAGGAATTTCGGGAAATTTTGTGATATGAACAAAAACAAAAAATAAACTTACATTGAACAAT
Organism: Adalia decempunctata; assembly: GCA_951802165.1. Lineage (NCBI taxonomy): Eukaryota > Metazoa > Arthropoda > Insecta > Coleoptera > Coccinellidae > Adalia > Adalia decempunctata. The sequence continues at coordinate 21,868,362 of OX637701.1, forward strand.
CAGCATTATCCTCTTACTGATAGATGGTGGAACACCATTGGAAGCTATGCATAGGTAGGGACCCATATGATCCCTTTTTACTTTAGTTATATTCAATGTAGGACCATTTGCACTAGCAACTGAAAAAAAATATAGAAATTGAATAGTCACAATACCAAGAAAATCTATATGTAAGCTATGAACAAAAAATACCGTGAAATTGTAATTTGATAGAACCGCTGTTAATGGATCCGATTTATTTTTCGTGGAGTTAGTAGACCCCTCAGCTGAAAGCTATAGTGAATTTGAACAAGATGTATAGATAGATAGATGAAAGGTGGTTCAATGAGTGCGGAAGATATCAGTGTTCAATAAAACAAGGTTTTCTACAGCAGAGTATTGAAATAATTATCCAATTAGAAAATACGCATTTTTCGATAACGTAATTGAATACTTGTGGTGGCATTTTATTGATAGCTCGTCTAATTTCGGCTCTCAATGCTTCGATGGGTGCTGGTTTATTAGCATAAACCTGTGACTTCTGATAACCCCATCACAACCAGAAGTCTGAAATCGTTTAGTAGCAATAGCGTAGAGGCCAATTCTCGTCACCAAATCAGGAAATGACAGGAGCAAACTCGTGCAAGATCATCAATGTTTCACAGGCGCTAGGACATGTGGCCCAGTCCTACTGAAACCACAATACATGTCGTCAAGATCAAAAGCTACCAAATGAGGCACAGGACACTGTGATATCACTTCACAATAACGTTCGCCACGTTACTGCATTACCTTCTTCGTTTTCGAAAAAACGGTCCAATTAATCCTCCAGACAATAATGCACACCATGCAGTGACCAGTTTAGGATGAATTGCTTTCTGATGAATCATTAGTGGATTGTCTAGCCATGAAGTGAACATGAGCTTTATCTCTGAAAATAATTTTTGTTTATAAAATCAGCAGGTTGCTCAAGGATCCCATTGGTGAATTCTGTTCGCTGTTCATGGTCTACTGGCTGAAGTTGATAAGTCAGTTGGATTTTGTAGGCATGCTTCAGTTATAATTCACTGAAAAGTGACTGTTGAGAGGTTACAATTCTTGTGCCCGTGTTGTTGTGATCGATCTCTACGAAGCGTTTATTTCACAGCACTAATCGAATTCTTTGATTATCCATTTCACAGTAGATGGATTAGTCCCAATATTTTGACAGAACATTGGACGCACTCCACGAATACGGGCAATTTAACTTTCACCAAGTTGAAAATAAACTGCTCCACATGAGTTAGAGATATTGACTTTAATTGCAAAATAATATAGTTAAAATAAGATTTTTGTGATGAAAATTCATATTAATACCATTTCGAGTTGCATATTAATTCTATCTTGTAGGTCTGCAACGTATACAGGGTGGTTGAGAAAAATCGAGTAAAATAACGAAATTTTATCCCCAGATGATTCAAGCATTTTGAGACTATCAATACAATGTATGGCCTCCACGGGCATCAATAACAGCTTGACATCTTCTTTGCATACTACACACGAGGTTGTTGAATATTTCTTGGGGAATTTGGTTCCATAAACGGGGCAGAACCTCTCTCAGATCATTTAAGGATTCTGGGGTAGGTTGATGATTATCTTATCTTCTTTGGAGCATATCCCATGCATGTTCTATGCAATTCAAATCTGGTGAGTGCGGAGGTACCTATTGGTAAATGTGGAATACCAAGCTCCTCGCGCGCATTCTCAACTATGGCTACACGGTGCGGTCTAGCGTTATCGTCTAGAAATTAAAAAGTTTCACCAATGGCAGCGTGAAAATTTGGCACAACATTGTCAATGACATGCTACCTATAGTGGAAGGCGGTCATATTCCCAGGACAAATGTGTAGATCTGTGCGCCCGTTGAAACATATCCCGGCCCATACCATAACACTACCCTCTCGGAATGGATGGACTTCTTGGACATAGCGACGATTACGGGGAACGCGTGGAATTGTCCATACTTCTCTTTCGAGAATCTGAAAATCGTCCATATCTGGATTCATCAGTGAAAAGGACACTACGCCATTGATCGTTCCAATTGATATGGTGCCTTGCCCATTCCAGTCTTTGACGCTTATGGTCACGTGTTAATGGAACTCCTCTTAATGGACGTCTAGAACCTAGATTCACCTCTCTCAAACGTCGTCTGATGGTTTCGATGGAAACTTGGACCCCATCTGCATTTTGAAGAGTATTCCGTAGCATTCTACACGTAGATGTAGGGTTTCTTGTCGCCGAAACGGTGATGAAACGATCCTGAGCAGGTGTTGTTTTTCGTCACCCACCAAGCCTTGGTCTTTCCAATACGGAACCTGTTTCCCTGAACCTATTCCAAAGTCGAGATATCACACTTTGGCTGACTTGGAGCCTTTCCGCTACAACAACCTGAGTTAGGCCACCTGTAGCATCTCGATAGCCCTATTAGCCTCAGCGATTCTTAGTTTACGTCTTGGCATTTTCAGAAAACTCGTTTCAAAGCGAAGCCGTTGATAAACTGACTTCGTTTCAAAATAAGAACATTCATGAAGCATGTGCACAGAACCAAACTCCAGAAAAAAGGCGACCAGATTGACGAAACGTCTCATACTTTTTATTGGATCGATTGAAGTTGTTATTGAATTTTAAATGATTTTACAGCGATTTTCTCGACGATTTCATACTTTTAAAAACGATTGAATTCGATATCCCTAACTCTTGTGGAACAGTATAATTTTTGAACCATCAGGACGCTTTGTTTTATCGTATAGGTAACTTTCTAAGTGTCCCGTCATAACCATGTGACATTTTGACTGTCAAAGATGGCGCGCAATTAAAATTTTGCGCTCTTATTGAAACACCCTTTAGATAGATAGGATTCTCAACCATAATTCTTCTGAATCAGACGAATGAAAACTTGTTTCGAAATTCTTTCATTCACAAGCATTCTTCTGAAATCAATTCATCATTTGTTTGGAAGCTTTCCTCAGATCATTTTCTCTCTCTTCTGTACAAAACAATCAATAAGTCGTCTGAAAATCAGAAAAAATCACATTGAGTATCCCGCAATTTTTTTCAATAGCCCCATCATTAATATAAATGATATATTTCGTTCGAAAACTAAATAGCTCTGAGCTTAGATACATTCAAACAAGTTCAACGGGATAAATTCCCCTTTTTTCCACGATCTTCCCATATATTCCTCAGTCCCCAGAGTCCGCGAAAATCTCGAACTTGGGCAGGATGTAATCGATTCCGGATTTCAAGTTCATAGTTTATTCACTCCAGAAACTTACCGTAGTTATCTGGTCCTTGAGGAATCATCTGACCATCCTCCCTTTTCCAGGTTATGAGGGGTTCTGGTGATCCCCGAGCAGAGCAATGTAAACTGACATTGGATCCTTCGTCAACTATCAAATCTGGACTCGTTCTCGTATCGAGTATATCCGGGGACACTGAAAGTTCAATGAAGAGTTCAGAGGGTTGAAGTATTAAACGCAACGAACAGAAGAGAGAGGTTGTTAGTTATTCATCAGGAAACTTGATAGCGACTTCCTCACACTAAGGGGGTGGTGAAAATATCGTTTGGAGGTTTGGAGAATTTATTAAAAGGTTTTGAAGATCTTATTTGCGGCAAAATTCAACTGTGAAAGAATATATGGCGAATCAATCGATTGCGGTTTTCCGAGAATTCCCTCAATGCTGAGAAAAATGAAGAAAAATTTTATCAAAGTTTATTTTCGAGCACAAATATGACGCTTAGCTTTTTTCAGGTTTTATGATTCGTTCATCAAATATTCGCCTTTGTATATGAAATATCATGAAACTTTCAGCCGTGCTCCAATAGGAGTTTCATCAAACGTTTCGCCTACAACTACGGTAGGCATCTTCAGATGTTTCTCGGTCGGAGGATATGACCAGACGAATGACCGCTCCGAACTGGAGATGTCACTGGATCCTTCTTTGTATTCGTAGCCGCAGCACTATCGCTGGTGGTACCGACCGGTTCTTCCCTCCTTGCAGATGGCCGGCAGCCAAACACTACGAACAATGGGAGTGATTGATGGCTTCTAAAATTACTTAGTTGCATATCGGTATTACATCGGATGTAGGCGAGACGATAATGATGAAGCTATTAATTTTCGGATCAAGTTTCTCCATGAAACTAAGACGGTGTTAGAAAATCATTTCACGAGCAGGGTGGTCTGGACGCGATGTCAGCCTAAACTTCAGGGCTAGATCGTAGGACTTGCAACATTGCAACTAACCGAAAATTTTATAGGAATTACGTCACCCTCTCGGATTTCGGAGGTGGAAAAAAGAAAATCGTGAATTGCTTTTGAAAACGAAGAAGTGGCAGAAGCTGGAGAAATCTTGAACGGGAAGGTTCTCAGTTGACTCGGGTTCTGTTTTAGGAAGATTTAAGAATTAAGTGTTTGGAAGTACGGTCCCAAAGTGGAAAAGGAAAAAGTGCTTTTCGGGGAATAGCGGGATAAACTGTTGAATCTAAAGTTGAAGGTTTAAAAATTAATTAGATCACTTCTCGTCGATAAGACCAGGAGTGAAGCTAAACTGCAGACAACGGTTTAGTATCGTGTTTTTGTTGTTTTCTTTAAGGATATCATATATTCATCATCCTTTGGATTACCTGCCAGAAGGAGAAAGGTAAGGTAATTTTGGTTTGCTTTGTTGAGTATTATTAGATGGCTGCATGTAACGACAAAAGCATTAAAACTCCAGAATTCTGAAATCTCCCAAAGTTTTCGATTTTGTGTTGTTTTGATAAATCTCCAAGTCATTGATAATTTGATTTTGTTTTGATAAATTGACCAATTATTTTGATAATTGATTATTTTGACGTGATTAAGTAATAATCAGTGTGAGTATATTGTTCAATGAGCGGTAATGTAGGTATACTCCATTCACTTTTTTTTAATCACATAGGAGGTCATGGTTTCGTTTTCAGGAGTTGGCGCCCCTGATAAAAAATCTGTGCGCGTACATAGAATATCGTTAATGACAAAACGACGTTGCCAGTTTCTTTGTTTACATCAAAGCAAAAGTATCAAAGATATTTTGGCATGGGTACAAACGGCAAATTTGAATTGGACCAAAAATCGATTTAAAAGCATAAATAAAGCAAAAGTAAGTACTAATCGCCTTTTTTACACTTGATAACGAAGTTTTTTTTTGGGTATCTGGCCGTTTGGAAAGATTTCAAACGAAATTCCGGTCCCCCAGAAGTTTGGTTAGTTTCGGTATCGTTTTTGGTGCTCAAAATTTATTTGGAATGTGTAAATGGGCAAAAAAGGCTTCCTTATACGATCTTCTCACGAAAGCGACCGGAAAATATGGTTCAGGTTGGATTTTCGAGGAATTATGAGGAGAGAACTTGCAGAATTAAATTGCACGATTTTCGTAAGTAAACGTGTTTTGGATGGCCATCATCGGTCTCTAAATGATTATTGTTGATCGTTTTCACGTTTCAGAAAAAAAACCACTTCGTATAAGCCCATTTTGAAGAAATTTGTGTATGTAACATTCAACGGTAGGTATTTGCTCTTAATCGAAAGAATATATTATATCTAGTGCTACTTCTTTCAAAAGAGACACAAGCTTTTAATGCTGTGAGGGCCCTATAATGTGGAGGAGTTTGTGTTTTATTTTAGAACAGGTGAATGATAAATGTGAAGCATATGTTTGACCTATTCCATTTTATTTGTACAAACCTAGTGTGGTTGTAATGTATGAATATTTTTTAAACTAATAAATTACTATACAGTCAGAATATTTTACTCCTTGTTCATAAGATCAAATAAATGAAATGTATATCTTCTACTCTTATTTTTATTAAGTTAGCTATTAAGGTTATGTTCCAAGAAAAAGTTCCTCTTGAATCAGAACTCCCTTCAACTATTTGGATTCCAATAGAGGGATATAATGTTCCATTATTCTTGATTCAACAATTAATGTCGTCAAGTCTTGAACTTTCAGTTCAAGAGGATAATAAACATTAAATCTTCACAAGCATGCATATGAAAATTATGTGAAAGCAATGCAATTTTCTCCCATGGCGAAAAATAATATATTTCAACAGTGATCTCTTGTATTTTTCGAGCAAATAACTAGAAAGGGAATCCTTTCTATCAACTCATATAAACGTTAATTATTTTCGTCCAAAACACATCTTTTCCAATTAATTCATTTTCCGAATAAATTCACATTCTGAGAAATACGCTAAGAATGTAGAAAGGGCAACATAGTGTTGACTTGAAACATAAAAATATTTTGAAAAACGTCATAACTTCGATACAGAGTGGAATGTGTCAAATTTCCAGTGCCAGAGTTGTGATTTTATAATTGTGAATGGAGTATAAGTCATAACACACGCAGATGAATTTTGCAGCCCGACCTGTCAGGCGAGGGGTGAAATCCATCAAGTGTGTTATGACCATTACCGAGAATTGAACACTATACTTTATCTTCGACTTCTTCAGTTAAATTTGAATTAATCTGCATTTTCAAAATTGACAACAGTTGTCAAAAGCTATTTCTGTGGTCGAAAATCGAATCGATATCGAATCCCGTAGAAAACGTCAAAAATTCACGTTTTCCAAATGCAATTCTTGGATATTCAGACTGAAGAAAATGTAGAAATGGATAGCGAGAACGTTACCTTGATGTCTGAAATAGAGTTCCCGATTGACCCGACTTTTTTATTCATTTCGTAAGCTACATCTTTCCTATTTGTATTAGAGTGACCCAGGCAACACAAAGATATCCCAGAGAAATCCCTGCGACTTCTTTTTAGGAAGTTGTGACGCCTTTTGTGACTTCTTTGGGAGGTCGCAGGGAGCTCTATATCTCCTCCAAATGTCCGCCACAAAAGAGTTCCCAGAGAACTCTTGACGATATCCTACGTGGATATTCTCAAACAAGCCACACTGAGAGTTCTTATTCACCTCGGCATTGAGAGATGTATAAGATATTCTCAAACAGGTCGCATTGCGAGATGTATAAGAAGTTTCTACCCAGGCCGTATTGCACAGATATACAGGTCGCATTGCGGAATGTTAATAGAACATCACAAACTAAATTTGATTTGTCCTATTCCCATGATGAGAATCTGTATAATAGCTATATTATAGAATTGAACTACACAACAAACGGTGAAGTTATTCATTATTTTCGGCTGCAACAGAAGGTAAACTGAAACGAGCGAATAAATCCTTCAATCTTTATTATAAACAAATTGCAACAAAAAAATGTTTAAGAAAATTATTTAAAACATTACATTTCTTTCTTCCTTTGGGTACAATCTCTCAGCCAATCTTGAGAAAAGACTCCTCTGTTGTCCTCCACGTATGCAGTGTTGCCACCCTCCGTACCTACAAGTTCGGAAAATATCGGCAGATTTCGGTAGATTTTTGGAAAAAATCGGTAGATTTTTGGAAAAAGATATACCTTTTCACATATTTTTTTGTTTAATTCAAGTTGAAATACCATTTATCCGAAATATTGGGCGAGATGGTTATTTTACGAATGAAGCAAAATTGAAAATGGATTTCATTTATTTACAAAATTAATGTTCGAAAAACTAATCTTTCGAACAGAAAATGAGTATTCTATCAAAATAAATAGGTATTGAAAAAATTAACACCTATTGAAAACAGCAAATATGCTGAAAATAAACGTATGTTACGTATGTACATCAAATTGCTAGAAAAAAATATAGATATGTCAACGTATAACTCAACTAATGTATCAAATTATGGTATGCTTAGGAAATCATATTGTAAGAGTCATGATTTCCTAGAATATCAGAACATACACGCACTCCATCAAATTTCGGTAGATTTATGTGCTTTTTCGTTAGACCGATAGATTGAGAAGAAAATCGGTAATACTTTTGTAAGGTCAGTGGTTAATCAAAACGTAAATAAACATTGTGTCAAGTTCTTTTTGAGCACAAATTGAACAAAGAGGATTTCAACAACAACATTTCAATGCCCATTCTGCATTCATATATCAGCTTGAAACAAAATGAGATATAATTCCAAACAGTTTCGAATCATCACAATTCTCATTGAAGTGTTTTCTTTTATTACTATTGGAATTGCAATAATGGTTTCCACAGGAACTTGTAAACCATGCCTATCAAGAATTATCAATAATTTATTGGCTTGAATTTTGGGAATATTCGACTTTACTAACCATTCTGGTAAAATCTGTTGTGAAGTTATTACACTCATCTATATTCTCAATAGAAATAATTTTCCTGATCACCAATATACCAAGTAGAAAATCGTTTGATGTGAATTAATCAATTCCGTTATTGGTGGTTGAATTACTCGGATAACATAAATGGCGGTAAAAATGGTTACGGTATATGTCCTAATAGGTGAGAAAACTCCAGAATTTAATGAAAATAACACTTACTACTTGGAGCACAAATATCCTCATCGAAATTTCACACAATAACGAACCTCGCGCAGCACAATAACACCGATAAACACAACACAGCTGACTAATATATCCTAAAAACCCCTCTCGATGTCTTGCCGTCTTGGTAAACTCGCTGTTTATACAAGTTCGACTCGATAGACAAATAGCGCCTGCGTGAACAGATTGACCTTGTCAATCGCATGGTGCGCTCTCCTCTCCAAGATATCGCATGGAGTAGTCCCAAGGATATCGCATGGCGAGGTCTCCAAGATATCGCATGGGCGCATCAGTGGGAAATTCGCTTAGTTATATCACATAGAGATCTCTGGGAACTCGCGGTAGGAGCTCCTATAAAAGTCGCATTGTAACCTCTCAGAGATATCGCGGAGAAGTCTGTGTTGCCTGGGGAGTTATAGGCGTGAGTTAGTATTACCTCACACTATTGGTTTATAGAGACTATTACAGATCAAAATCAGTTGAATAATGGATATATTATTCTATGGGAGTAGATAAAACTCTTTACTTTATTTCATTCTCAATATACCTCAATAGTTCAATCTCGAATGTTATTTCATTTGCCATCCATTTCTTTGGAGAATAACTAACCACGCGCGAAGACGAAACTCCCATTGTTCGTTGTGCTTGGTTGTCGGCCATCTGCAAGGCTAGGACTAAACCTGTCTGAAGAGGAGAGAAAGAACCGGCCGGTTTCACCGGAAATGGAGCTGTGACTATGAATACAGCAGGAGATACTGTGACTTCTCCGGTTCGAAGCGGTCATTCGCCGGGGTACAAACTCCGACCCTGAATCGTCTACGGCAGTAGACGAATCATTAGGTGAAATTCCTATTGGACCACAGCTAGAAAACCCACTCTCGATTTGAAGTTGAATTCGGCCGTGAAAGTCTTCATCAATATAATATCTCAAATGTTATCAATTAGGTGAAAATTGAATTGCAATGTCGTTATCGTGAGTCCCATAATTTGCATTTCTACTTCAAAATTAAACAGAAAAATAAATCAAGATATCTGAGAAAGCTCACTTTACCTAAAACATTCTTACCCACGACATCAAGATATCCCACTTGACTTTTCATCGGATCAGTATTTATCTGGCACATATACCATCCCTTGTCACTCTCCTTGACTTCTTTGATATGAAGATACCAGGTTTTCTGCTCACTGTGAGTAACCCCAATGCGGTGATTCTTTGTAATTACATGACCCTGAATGGTGAGTATTGTTTGGGTATCCACTCGTAGCCAAGCAACCTGAAACAAGATGAGATTTACAAAAGGAAATTTAAGGGTCGTATCTGTTAAAAGAGATGACAAGTCTGTCTCAATTGAAAGTTCCTTGGGGAGATCTTGCCATGAGGGCGTTTTGTGGGGGCTGAGAGTTGTTGAATCCGTTTTATTCCATCAATAATGAGGGATTTGGTGACAACCTGGATGAACTTATAAAGAATTATTCGATTCCTCTTTTTGAATAAGGAAAATATATTTATGTGGGATTTCATTTCCTGGAATCGAGAGAGCTACCACTCCAATTTCATAATTAGATTTTTATGCTACTCAGGACTTTATAACATTTCTCTTGATGACATTTTATTCTTCTTTTTTGAGCCAAATCCTACACGGAAAATAGGATTTCATTTCGGATAGTCGGAAATGAAAAGCTGACGTGCCAATCAGAGGAGTTAAACAAACAAAAAAAATTATATTTTTTTAAGATAAATGATCGGATGTTCACTTCATTATAAAGAGGATAATATTCCCTTAATAATACCATCAGCCAAATGACTACCACGACTACAGGACCATATCCTGCTCAGGACATTCCCATAACCAAATCTCAAAGTGGCTGCTCTATATCATCGATAGCCTCACGAATTCCATCAATTAGGTCTTGAATCGATGCCGGGCACCTGGCATAGACCTTCTCATTCACATGGTTCCAAAAGGAAGAAGTTGCAAGTGTTGAATCACAAGATCTCGATGGCCAATTGTGATCACCTCTTCGAGAGAACGGTGCAGAAACTTTTCCGTGAAAGATCAATGGTTCAATTATTTGTATGGCACGTAGCGCCGTCTTGTTGAAATAAGACGATGTCTAGATCAATAACATCCCATTCCGGCCATGAAATATTATTAATCATCTCACGATAGCGCGATCCATTCATCATAACTGTTGCTTAAACCTCTTTCTAGGAAAAATAAGGTCCAATGACTCTGCCGAACCACAAATCGCATCAAACAGTCTTACGTTGAGGATAGAGATACTTTGCTTTTGACGAAGCCACAGAGATGGAAATGAGCCCCATCACTCTAGATGATAATTCGATGAAATTCCGGATCATTTTCATGCATTTCAAGGACTCAATCAGCAAAGATACGACTTTGTTGATAATCGGCCAGCTTGAGTTCTTGTGCTAACTGAACTCCATAAGCTCTAATCTTTATGCAAAATACGGTGTAATGACCTTTGTGAAATTCCTTATTCCAAAGAACGGAGGAGGAACGGCAAACCTGAGTTTTATCAAATACTTTCGGCTACAGCAGCAATATTCTCGGCTGTTATTGAGCGACGTGTATAGGTTTTGTCGTTCACACCACCAACTTTTTCCTCATATTTTATCACCAATTTCTTTAATGCAGTACGGTGAGATGCTTCACGATGGCCCAAAAATGTTTGAGTTTTAGAAACCGTCTCTGCCGAATTTTCATCATTTTTTAGTGAATTTCAACAATTTCTATGAGTTGTTGAAGTGTGTATCTTTTCATTTTATTGATGTCGTACTTTCTACTCATCAAATATCAAAAAATGCCTGCTTCAAAAGCATCTACCTTATCCGCGGGCTATTCAAAAAAACACCTCTCATTGGAAAACCCTTTAATACACGAAGAGAGTTATCCAACGAAATAAATGGTTTGGCAATGAAAGTCTCCCAAAAAAGGAACTTCAGAAAGTGGTCAAATCAAATCAAATTAATATTCAAATCGGCCCCTAAATTAAGATGTAAGAAATTTTAGAATTTAACAAAAAAATTGTGACTTATCTTCAGCCCATCATACGACTACCTAAAGTTCAGAGCAATAATTTTTTTTTTTTTATTTATTTACAAAATGAAAGTGTTGCATCAACCATTCAGGTTATTAGCAACATCGGTGATACACTATATGTAAGTATACAGGTTAATGTTCTTAAGGTATTGTACAACTTTGCATGTTTGATCCGCACTTAACATATCTGATAATGAGGCACTTGAAAACATAAGTCTATGGTTGGCGTATTTTGGGCACTCTGATAACACGTGTTTCACGGTGATTGTGGTGCAGCATAGTTCGCATCTTGGAGGTGGTTCACGTTTCAGGAGAAAGCCGTGTGTAAGGTTTGTATGACCAAGACGGAGACGAGTCACTTTGATTTGGTACTGGCGATTTGATCGAAAACATTGCCATTTTTGGTAAATTGGTTTTATATCACGTAGTTTTGATTCACACTGAGACCATTTGGATTGCCACGAGGTTATAAATGCTTGCCTGATGTAGCTCTTCACATCAGCACACACTAGTACCTTTAGGCTTATTGTTGGATTTGAGCTTGTGGAGGTTGCTTTGCGTGCGCAGATGTCTGCTTTTTCATTGCCAGATATGCCGATGTGAGATGGGAGCCAGAAAAGGACCACTTCTTTGCCGTTTTGGCTACTCATGAAGAGTTGACTCTTGATGTCTTGGGCTACCTGGTGCTTGCTATATAATTGTTTCAGTACGAGTATTGAACCAAGCGAATCGGTGAAGATTACAAATTTTTTCTCGGTTGTCTGGCTGAGGCTGTTGATGTGTTTTGTTGCCTGATGTATCGCGTATAATTCTGCAGATAGAATGTTAGTGTGTGTATGTAACCTGAATGATAACTCCCGGTCTGACGTGATCATCGCAGCTCCAACTCCGGTTGATGTTTTAGAGGCGTCTGTGTAAATGTGATGGTACTCCTTGTAGTTTTCGAGTAATTCATTGAGTTTAGCCTTGATAATAAGAGGACTGGTATTATGCTTGTCGTATCTAGTTAGGGTTGTAACAGCTTTTAGAGATGGTTTTAGCCAGGGTTCTATGTCATAAGAAATGGGGGGTATCTCTGGCAAAGATAACCCAAGGCAGTTTCGATACGATTCTAATCTTGCGTAGAGAGGCTTTGTTGTTCTGGGTCTGTTAGTGAAGAATTCTCTGGTGTTTTTCTTTTGAGTGTAATAGCGCACTGGGTTGGAGTGGTTGGCTGATACGGAGGTAGAGTAGGTCAGGCTTAGTAGCATTCTTCTGGTGGCTAAACCGGGTTCGCCTAGTTCCCATTGTAGGCTGTTGATGGGAGTTGTTCTGAAAGCTCCAAGGATGATACGGAAGGCAGAATTTTGGATGATATCTAGGGGTTTCAGAGTGGAATTACAGGCGGAGTTATATGCGATAGAGCCGTAGTCGATACGAGATCTTATGAGGGATTTATACAGAAGCAGCAAAGTTGGGCCGTCCGCACCCCAATTTTTATTCGAAGCTACCTTCAGAATATTCAGCCTTTTCTGGCAGTCGAGACTAAGTTTACTGATGTGTTCTTTCCAGTTTAATTGCTTGTCCATATGCATTCCAAGAAATTTTGTAGTGGGCAGGCAAGGTAGTTGGTGACCATAAATTGTTAGTTCTGGTGTGAACGGATCTTCATGCTTGGAGAATACCATGGAATGGGTTTTGGATCTGGAGAAACTAAAGCCAGTTTCGTTGGACCAAGATTCAAGCTGATTCAGGAAAGTTTGAAGGAAGGTCTTCATGTTATCACGATTTCTTCCCTTGATGAATACAACTAGGTCGTCGACGTATAGGCGAGCTTTGAGGGGCTTATTTAGATTCTTCAGAATGTCATTGATCGCTGCAAGAAAGAGAGTGGTGCTGATTATGGATCCCTGGGTAGTGCCGTTATCTTGAGCTCTGCTGTTGGATGTCGTTCCGTTCACTCTTACAGTAAATGATCTGCTGTCAAGGAAATTTTTTATGAATGCGAGACAATGACCTTGAATATTCCAAGAATGTAGTGTTCGTAGAATTCTGTGTCGCCATGCTCTGTCAAACGCTCCTGTGATGTCGAAGAAAATGGCTATACATATAAGACCCTGAGAAAAGGCTTCGTGTATGAAGCTCTCGAGCTCTATTATGTTATCCAATGTGGATCTGTGCTGTCTGAATCCGCTTTGTTCGGGTATCAGTAGTTGAGCTTTCTCCAGAGTCCATGTGAGTCTTTTGTTGATAATTTTTTCCAGTAGTTTGCACATTGTGCAAGTCAGAGAAATAGGTCGATAGGAATCTGCTAGTTTTTTCGGTTTATTGGGTTTCAGGATTGGAATGATTACTGCTTTGCGCCATTCATCGGGAAATACGTGTTCAGACCATATCTTGTTGAAAATCTTCAGCATGTGTGCCTTAGCTTTGTTAGGAAGGTGTTTCAAGAAAAGTGTTGGTATGTCATCGGGACCTGCGCAGGAGTTTTTAAGGCTACTGATTGCGTCATCTAGTTCTATTTGTGTGAGAGGCTCGTTTAGAGGGTCACTCATGTCGTTGACGATGATTTCATCTCTTTCTTGTTGAAATTTGTGTTGTAAGAAAGTGTCGCTGTAGTTATTGTTGCTGGTATGTTCAAAATAGGCGTTGGCAAAAGTTTCTGCAATGGTTTCATTATCGGTTATTAATTCTCCGTTTGTCTCTAATGATGGTATGAAGTAGTTGGAAGTTTTGCCTGATATTTTCTTTATATTCTTCCAGACTTGGGAGATGGGCGTGGAACTGTTCAGAGATGAAACAAAGTTTGTCCATGATTCTTTCTTAGATGATTTGAGGGTGTATCTGGTAATAGCTCTTAGTCGTTTGAATTCGGTTGAATTTTCAGGGGTTTTATGCTTCTTATATCTGTTGAAGGCGTTTTTGCTTGCCGTGATCGCATTTTCACACTTAGCATTCCACCAAGGCACAGGGTTTCGTTTAATTATGAAAGATTTTCTTCCTATGGTAGATTCTGCAGCGTCGATAATGACCTGTGTGAAGTTCTTTACCGCGATGTTGATGTCTTCTGCCAGGGTGCATGTATTCATTTTGTCACTTAATGTCTCAGTGAATTCGCTCCAGTTAGCATTGTTTAACCGCCATTTTGGGGGGGGGTTGGTGTTGAGTTGTGGGTGGGATGCAGCTATTGTTGTTGATTTTTATTGGGTGGTGATCGCTGCTGTATAGAAACGGCAATACTTCCCAGGAGATTGAAAGGAAGGTGTTAGGGTCACAGAGCAATGAAGAATACTCGACTTTTATTTTATTTTCGATGAGTAAATGTTTTTCCCAAGGTAAAATTTCCTGTGCAGAGTTCGAACAAAAAATATGTTTTTTGTGGAAACAGAATATAGCATCCCACACACGAATCGAAACAAACGATGTACAACACACTGACAGGATAATTTGTAATAACTCTCGATTGTTTCGATTCGTGCGTGGGATGCCTTCCTTGTGTTCGAACTCCACAATGTCAACCTTGTGGAATCAATTTCTTATAATCTTATGAGAAAGTCGAAAGTGAGTGTCCATGGACTCAGTAACTCCCAGAGACGTACAAGTCCGATTGTCAATTTACGTGAGCGAAATTATGTTCAGATTGGAAATATTGAAATAAATTGAATACCACTTCAAACCCATATGTAAAATATTTCACAACAATTTTACCAAAATATCTATAACCAAATTGATTCAGTTCAAAAAAATTAAAACTGCATCGAAAAGAGCTCCTAGAAGTACCTACATAGATAAAGCCATTTCTCCACAATTATTTGTACGGGGTAAGTCCGTTCTACGATTCTCTGCGATTGATGTTAACACCTGAAAGTTGAGTTTTTGTAGCAAGAGAATATATTATGTAGATAATATTCCTTCTATATTTAACAAATCGACAATTCAAGGAAAATGCTGAAGTCAGAGGGAGATCTTGGAAACAATTCAGTTATGTCATACCCTCATCATCTTCGAAGTTTCTCAATCTAGGATCTGAACAACTTGAGGTGTGCTGACTGTAAGCCTGTTGGTAAGATTTGAATATCTGATCCAGAAGGTTCAACAATATAGACTAGGTCTAGGAGTAGAGATATTGATCCTTTTGGCAGATATTCTAACAGCCATAATTTCAGGAAGTTTGTTCACATGAAGGTTCAAACATTCCTTTATTCCAAATTATGTAAGCTTCATGGCGTATTGGACCATTTTTGAGTTTGTAATAACGAAGCGCAGTGTGAATCATTTGAATCTATAGTATGATATCGAATTTTGTCGTTGAAAATTGTTGTTGTGTTCGTAATTGTAAGAATATTTGTTTGCAGAAATAACCTCTGCGAAAAAATAAATAAATAGGAGTCGAATATTTAACTACAACTTCAGCATCGTTTCACTTAGCTAACTTAACTTTTCCATGATACTGAATGATGATATTTTGGGAAAATATCGACTGTTGGGTCCAAAATCAACCTGGCCCTGCCTAAGATGATGTATATAGTTATAGTTATAGTAAAAAGGGGTTACAGTCCACTGCGACCTTAAGGTCTTTTGTGCCCCCTGACAGAGCTGTCATCATCGTGCCTCCTACAGCTCGCCCTCCAGTTCCAGAGATTTGATGAAATCCAGTATCTGGGACGGCTTCAAGGAGGATAACTCCCCACTTCTATGAGTTTCTTGTCCAAAGCTATCTTTCCTTTGGCTTGCAATGGCATAGCATTCCGTAACCAGGTGAATAGGAGTTTCTTCCTCCTCCCCACAGAATCTACACTCATCAGTGTCCGATAAACCCATTCTCAACAGATGCTTCTTTAGGCGACAATGTCCTGTGAGAAAGCCAGTGAGTAGGTGAAGTTGGTTTTTACTGAGATCCAGATATTTTTTGGATTTAGCAGTTTCAAAGTTCCGGAGGAACTTTTTGGAGTGATCCATCCCTGAAAGATTCAGCCAGAGCTTTCCCAGATAAAAAAGACCTTATTCTTCTTGCCTACCTCATTGAGTTTGTTTCGGCACTCCCAAATCAGCTTTGAGTCAATGACGTAGGAGCTCAGTGCTTTGATAGCAGCTTGACTATCTGTATGAGAATAGCTATATCGCACTTCTGATAGTTTCTTTCTAGATGTATATCTAGACATCTTCCGATTGCAAGTATTTCCGTTCGAAGGACGCTTGTACAGGAGCCTAGCGATAGTACACACTTAGTATAAGATGATGTAAGGACAGAGTTACAAATCCTACACAGAACTCAACTGATTTGTTTGAGCCGTAAAAGATTCAACCTTATGAGGGGACACTTCGGAAGAACTTGTATGTAACATTCCGTTAAATGGACACACAGACGAACACGAAACTGCCTCGACCAACGAAGTAGATCGCGAATTTCGGCTTTGGCATATCATCCACAGCCTCGTGCCAACCTCGTGACAAAAGACTGAATCCAATGCATCCAAAGTTTTTCAAAGGTTTTAGGCATATAGAGTGTGTCACCTGATTATTAATGAAATTCCTACTCAGTGTCCTTGCCGCTCCAAGTGTAAGAATCCTTCCTTCCAAGTGTTACCTGAGAATTCCTATTAGTCGCGTTGGTTTGGAAGTGACAATAAACTCTCTCCATTTCCTGTTAACTGATGAACGTTGGAACCAGAACGAAGCAATCCCTCCTGTGAGATACTTGCCTGGTTCGCCAAGGCCCAAAGGCGAGGCTATATTTCTGAGAACCTTCGTTTACAGAACTCTCAGGGGATGTGTTTTCCCTGGCACAGACGACATAAACAGTTCATCCTAGGTCTCCAAACCATTGATACTTGTTCGTGAAATATTATCCTTAGAGCAACAACTCCAATGCCTATACCATAATGCCGAGTCAATAGATGAATGTGTAGTAGTTCTTACGAACGGTATAAGAATATGCCAAATGGGATGATAGAAGAACGGAGTTCCACAATATTCAATTGAAGTGCAATAATGAAATAGAACAAGATTACATGAAATTAAATCCTGTGAATAGAAACAGAGTTATATTGAATGTAGAAAACGTACATACCAGAGAACAAAGGAAGCGTCTTCATAAATTTACAAAAATGGCGAATTCATGGAAGAGGAATTCCATTCCAAAGAAAAACTTATTGTGAACCAGAGTAAAAGTGAAACGGATGAAGATAAAATTGAGAGTGAAGTAGAAGTAAAAAGTGATCTCCCCCTTTTGTTTTCGTTTCGGAGGTTAGTTTTTCTTCCACAGGATCGTATGTCTTCGTTGGACACAGATGAAAAATAGTTCATCATGGTGGACCTACAATATGATAAAAACCAACTATTTATAGAGATGCGAATTGCCCGAAGTATTGCTTGAAGTCGTATAGAGGAAGAGCCAGTGACCAATTTTCATATGTCATTTCATAACTCACCAAAATTTACTTGTTTAGTATTCAATATCTGCTCGAAAATAAAAACCATTTCTGCCAGCCCATAATGGTGGCCGGAGTAAACTACCATAAGCGCTCAAAGAGGCTAGAAAATAAGGTTCAACCATGTCATAGTATCATACACAAAACTTTCAGGAATTGTTATTGATAATATATTGAATCTATAAAAAATAATGACAGAACTTTTTCGTCCCTACTAAGTATTGGCAGAACTCTTTGAATGTTTCGATTTACCAATAATTAAAATTTGTTTGCCCTAAGAACTCAGGCAGTTTTTTTGTTTACTATTTCCAATGTCCAAACGAGACATTTGAATCTATGTAGTAACGAAACCGTTTGATATTTTTCGATTCTGTTTTCATCTACGTGATAATGTAAATTGCAATCATGAAACCATTTCATCAAATAAACAAACAATTATCACCATCAATTCTCAGTTCAACACACAGAAACATTAAAATCAACACGAAAAGTACTGGATTGTTTCTCACTCGAAGAATATTTTTCAACAATATTATAATGGATAGTTCTCAAAAAATGAGTAGAAATATTTCCACCAACAGATTATTGATAAACATTGACTTTGTTAGAAGAATTTATGCTCCAATTTGAACTGAGCTCCAAGAATTTTTCGAATGGATTGAGGAGGTCTTGAGTATACCTGTGTAACTTACGAAACATTCGAAGAAGTGTAAGATCTCAGTCACATTAAGGGGTAGAAAATAAATCATCAGGGCATTCAAAACCCCAAAAGTTGGGTAGACTAAGAGTATTAAAAGAGAGTATAAGACTTTCACAGTGAGCTTACGTATTACTTAAGAGTACATAGCGAATACCCTTATCATCGGATCAGGTAAATGAAACTGAAAACAAATTCTATAATTTCATGAAAGAATTTTAGCTTCCTCCACATAATTTTTCATCAACTTTTGACGAGTCTCGTGAATGCCCAATATGCGCTCTAGGTCTGACTTGCAAATATGAATAAGCTCATTTCGCTCGCATTTGCGCGGCAACATTTCTCGTTCTGGCAGATGGTTCGTGATGTAAAAAATTTCTGTCATGATTATAATTCGCTTTCTAGACACATTTTCTTTTTTTCCTATAAATTTCAAGTGTACTGAAATGACATAAGTACAGCTGTTCTTAATGAATTTTCACAAAGTTCACAGACCACATACTCTGAAAGAGTTCTACCAACACTTAGGAGGGACGAAAAAGTTCTGTCATTATTTTTTATAGATTCAATATATTATCAATAACAATTCCTGAAAGTTTTGTGTATGATACTATGACATAGTTGAACCTAATTTTCTGGCCTCTTTGAGCGCTTATGGTAGTCTACTCCGGCCATTATGGGCTGGCAGAAATGGTTTTTATTTTCGAGCAGATATTGAATATTAAACAAGTAAATTTTGGTGATTTATGAAATGACATATGAAAATTGGTCATTGGCTCTTGGTCTAATACCACTATTCGTCATCCATATAATTATAAAAACATATTAATGAAAACGGAAAGAGTTAACGGCATGAAGACTTTATCCTCGAGGAGACGAAATTGTCTCTGGTGACTGGTGCCTTAACTGGTCATCTGTTCAACAACTATTCGCCAAGACTGGGTCTAACTGAGTGTTGTCTGTGTCGTTGGCGTATAGGAACGCGGATGAAACGGCGGAACATATACTGTTCACGTGCGGTAATCTATCAGTATTGAGGTTAAGACGCCTAGGGAACCCTACACCTTCCATCTCTATGGTGAAAGGGACTCCTCCCTGTCGGCACGCGGAATTCTTGTCGGCGTGCCTGCGGGTCTGAGTCTCTCTAAAATCACATAAATGCGGTATGAACAATGAGCCGCAAGGTCTACTTTCAGCCGATCAAGGGCGTCGAACAAGAAGAAGAAGATTCGATATGGTCGTTGTGGACCGTACATTAACATAACTTGTGTAAACAACAGTATTCATTGAATGAAGAGACACGCCTATCTATTAATATCTGAGAATTCAAATATTCAAGGTGACGATTTCAAGGAGTCAGAAACGAATGCCGCTTATCCTAAACTTGATACAGAACGAATAGAAACTCGGCTGAAATGTTCGAAACTCCCCCTGCTGAACTTCGCAGTTATGAGATTCTTTTCACCAACTTCCCGAACAGATACAGAACAAACAAATATTCCAGAGGTGCCGAATGAAAGTAGATTCATGCCCGAATCGTAATCGTATAAACCAAAAGTTAAAAGATAATAATCTGAAGTTTCTCGCCTCATTTTGCCAGCTCTGCGAGTAATTTTCAGGTAATAGATTTCCAGGCTGCGAAAGTAGTGAGTGATAATAACTCCTGCGCGCGAACGTGGGAATATTAAAAGAGCTGAATCCTTTGTTATTATTTGATGAGAATTTATAACGGACATTAAACCCGACTCCGAAAAACTTAATTACGAAAAATCCGGAACGATTTATTCCTCGCGGTGAGCGCGAGAGAAAAATTCATGAGCAGATGGAGTTTCTAATACCTGCCACACTGACTTGATTCGAAAAATGAAAATCTGTTATTTAAATCTGCCGGTCTGTGTTCTTTCTCCTGATGTTTTAACTATACAACGTTGAGTGAATCCATTACTGAATAATTCGAATATTATTATACTAAACTAATTTCAGAATAACGGTTTACCAAAACGAACTCTTCTTTGATAAATATTAAGGCCCCACTCAATCTGGTAATATTGAAGATTGGGGTACTATTAATTGCGCACTTTCTTTTTTGAGTATATGGGATCTGTATTGCATAACAGATCTGTTCCCACACTTCCCACCTCACACTTTACTACTCGGCTTCCAATTCCAGAGATCCAATGAAATCCAATTTCTGGTGAGGTTTCAATGAGGCTAGTTCCTCACTCCTGCAAGTTTCTTGCCCAAGGAATTCTTTCCTTTAGGTTGCAATGGCAAGGCATTCCGTGACTAGGTGAATAGGACTTTCTTCCTTTCCCACATAGAATCTACACTCAGTGTCCGATAAACCCCTCTCACCAGATGCTTCCTGAGGCGACAATATGTATGAGGAAGCCGGTGGGGGTTTGTGGATGGTTCTTACTGAGATCCAAATATCTTTTTCATCTTGCAATTTTTAAGTTGGATCGATACATTCCTAGGATATTCCGACAGGGGTGTAAGATCTGTAATTATCTCGAGTGCCCTAATTGGGCATGTGATATACAAGCAGGCAAGCCTCTGTACTTCTCCGAGCATTTTCCTCGTACATACCTGACTTGCTTTAGGAAGCTGCTCCAAATGTGCTATGTTAGGGGACACAATAGACCATAAGGTCATAGTAAACTTTAACCCCTTATAATTTATAACTATAACTATACAGAATCACTCGAAGTTTTTCGAACGCATTGGACGACGATTTCCAGCCGGTTAACCAGCACAAGCCAACTTTCCGTAGAATGTACGGGCGATTGGTTTACACAACTCCCTCCTTCAATTTCATCAATGAGTTGAACATTTTGTCTACAAATGATTCGTTTGCTTGCATTTTGCTGCTATTCTCAGAATCTCAAAAGCCATATGCGGGTTGAGAGGTGTCACGATTAGATAAGATTTGAGGACAGATGACAAGGCTATGCACAGACCTCACAGCACCTTGACCTAGACATCTATTGTGTAACATTCGGGCAGCAATATCTCCATAATAAACCCTACCACCCTGCCTGGGTGCTAGGACCATTACTTGTTCCGGTTTTAAGAAACACGAACCAAGGTTCCACAGCCAATACCTTCTTTTACAAAAGCGATAGGTATCCTCAGGAACCTTCCCCATGTTCCGTAGGTAATGATTCCTGGAACAATATCCCCTGTAATTTTCCTCAGTTCGGATTAACTGAAAGAAGACTGTTTTGGTCGAGTAAGAGAGAAATGACTTAGCCTTCCTTTGAACTCCGATCTTACGCCAGGACCTAATCTTCTTCTTTCGTTCCTATTCCTCAACTGATGACTTGCTGGTCAACAGCAAAATGATTCTGATCCGATGAAATGAGCAGCCTTTTGGACTGCCATTTCATTGCCATGCAGTGACTAGTATACACCTAGGTACCCATGCAAGGTTGACCTGATTGTTTAGTCCGAGAGTGCATTGAGTGACATTTTGCATTCCCAGGCTAGCTTTGTCGTACTAAATGGTTGTTGGCAAGCGCTTTTAGGCTGCTGTCCGATGATAACTTGAGATGTCAAAATGTAGTTTCTCTGGAATTCGTGTTTCAGAGTTAGTTTATCTTTGGCCTCATTTGAACAAACGTTCAGTTTGTGAAGATGACCTGTGTGATCGCCAGTTTGTATTTTTCTTTCTGTAGCCACATTGAGAACCCACATGACTATCTCATGTTTAAAGAATACTGATAGTGGAGTTAGGTCCAGAATCATTTGAGGTGCTCCGGTTATTGACAAACTTACTGTGCTTATTCTTGGTTTTTGTCAATCATCTGCCATCACGTCTTGGAAGACAAATTCTTTTAACTGGTGCATCGATGTGCACACATTGGAATCTTGTCATTAGGTGAGTCGGTCTAATTCCAACTCATTCAGAACAAAGTTCAAGGCATCGATCTGATGTATTGCAGATAGCTTGGTATCCAGTTCTGATGAACTAAATTATCTGGAATAGCTTCAGAAAGGCTACTTCCTCACTGCTACAAGTTTCTTGTTCTAAGCATTCTATGCGTGGGCTGAAAATGGCGAGGCATTCTATTTCCAGGAGTTTGGAGTTTTCTCCTACGCCTCAGAGAATCGGTGCTAGACCCATTCTCATAAGGTTCATCCAGTGGAATCCAGTGAGGGGGTCTAGTATATACTTCGCTAATCGAATGTATTTGGTCAGAGATGACCAGACTCTCTGATTTGTGATTGCCAGTACTATCCCTTGAGTGTCTTAGAATGTCCTCATGGAAATCTTCAATGATTTAAAGTGATGCAAAAGTAGGCTCTCCTTTGTTTTTTATAGAGAGCACTTCTCGCACTTTTATGGCTTGCATTAGCAGACTTCCACTTTATGGTTCTATTCTCAGTTGAATTTTAGTAATTATTTCAATAAGAATTGATCAGTGGTCATGGAGGTTTCTTTATTTATTTTTATTCAGTTTTTATTTCAGCGATAAGTCCAGAAGGTTATCATGAAAAAGCTTCAGCCCAAACAGCATTATGAAAGAGCTGGTACTCTTTCCTAAATTATATTTTTTGTTATCCACAGATCGCATGAATAAATGACAAAATAAGATATGTTAAATTCGAGAGAAGACAGATATGCATGTTTCAAATCCTGCTTATTGAGTGTGGTTAATGGCTTATTATATTGAATCGAATACACGATCATGAGGTTACATCGAATGATATTCCTTACAGCTTCAACTAGACTTGCTTGGGGCCAGAACACTAATACAATCAAACGCCATCGAAATCTCCAAAATCGCTTTCGGATTGGACTGTAAACTCAGGAGTATCACGCTGGGGCTAACTTCTCCGTGGAGAGAAATTTCGATGTAACGAATAAGTGTCTTCCTGTTTGTGGGTTGTGTAACTTCACGGCCGGGATTTCCTTTGCTTTGGGCGCATAGTACACTTGGGTTTTGCGATTTTTACGGACGCACTGTTCTAACGTCTTTGAGAGTGTTGGGTTTAGTAATCTCCTTCTGAATGATACCGATCGACTAAACTTGGAGAATAATGACTGGGTACTGACTTCTCAGCGAAGTTTAAATCGCCACTTCGCCACTTTCGTTTCTGGGCTGGTATTGGATTCTGAAGGAACCCACAACTACTAGATTAATGTCAAGGAGTGTTTCGATTTCTTTCTTGAGATATATATTCGGATCAACCTTTCCTATATATGAATAGGGAACAAATATTCATAGTCTGCTTTCTTCGGCCAAAACGAAAACCTTGTTGGTCTCCCTGAATTTTGGTATGGGTAAGATCATGGCATTTGTTGATGTTCATATCGATAATTGCGATGTAACTGATTTCATATTCTTTTCCCCTACACATATTTGAATTTTCCTGAGAACGAAAGGATTATACTCAAATCAGCTTTGCAGAGGCAGTAATCAAAGATTAAAACAACATTTTATATGAGAAACAGAATATTTCGTATTTTCCATGTGCAAATGAAGCGCAGAAAATAACATTCCATCCATTGCAGAACGCAATACAAAGAAAGGAATGAGAATGGGATTGTCTACTCTCCACGTTCATTTAATCTTTGAAAACATCACATTTCGAATTGGAGAGCTTTAACGTCAAAATTGAATCCGGATTCGACAAGAGCAGCTGAATAAATACATGTTTTCAATTCGATTGACTTCTAATCGAAGGATTTCATCATGTCCTGCTGTGTTTCGACCAATTCGACCGGACAGGTGCTGGTTTAAAAATTTCGAATGGCTGATCCGGTGATGGCTGTTGAACTTTCAACCACCTGCCCTTTTGCTCTGTAATCGAATTAAATCCGCCGCTTCATTCGGAAAATGTTTTATCAGGATTCTTGTCGATGTATCGAATATATATATCAATTCCAGAGTCCAGAGAGTTAACACGTATGTAAGAGTGGCTCCGCAATATAGAAGATTATTCTGTGCTAATATTTTTGTTTTCACTGTTCAATTGGTTTCCTGTGTGCTGGGGGCTGATATTGCGCTTTTAAGGTAGGAAACTATCACTGAGGAATCCCTATTCCTGAGTTTTCATTTTGTTTTCATTTTTTGTTATCCTTGGAGTTTCATCTTTGTTTACATTAATACGCACGTCGATTGCGCCGATCCCCCCACCATTGCAACCTGTACCTGTGCGTTGAAGGTTTATAACCGTTACCGTCAGATCTCTCAGTACTCCACAAAACTCTGGTTGGGACGTGCCGCGCTTCAATTACAGGATCCTTTCCGCATTGTTACGTTATTTTGATTCCAGTCACTTTGCTGCCGAATATCTTCTTCCTCCATACTTTCTATTCCTTACCTCCGTTGCTTACCTTTTCTCTTCCGTGGCCTACCCTGTCTGTATTTAAGCCTCTCTTATCGGCCCAAGAGAGTGAAATTGTGTGATATCCTAATCCCTTCCTTATATAAATATCTGCTGTATTGCACTTCATACTTTGGGAAGTCAAAATGGCTAAGTGTCACATATGTTCGAAATCAACTTCCTCTACTCGCAATACTAATTGCTCTAGGTGTAGAAACTCCTTTCACTTAGACTGTCTCAACTTATCGGCTGAAGAATTGAACTTGGTGGATGCAAATTGGGTGTGCAGTTACTGTAAAATGGAGGGCCGATCTCTTCGGAGTAAATCGAGCTCTGCTTCGGCACAGATCGATACCCAACAATTCAGGTCCACCTCTCCGAACTGTGATCAATTTTCTTTGCTCATGAAGAAACTGGATGAGATATCTACTGATATTTCGATCATTAAGACCAACCAACAAATGCTCCAGTCTGATCTTACTGAATGTAAATCTATACTGGAGAAACACTCGTCTGAAATACTACGACAAGGTGATACTCTGGCCGCCCATTCGAAAATCATAGATCAGCACGATTTAGATATTGGCTCTTGCTCTTCCAGGGTTGATCTCCTGACTCAGAGTCACAATTCCCTCAAAGACCTAGTAGATTCTAATAATCATAGACTAGCAAGATTGGAAAAATCTGCTGAGGTCTTCACTAACGCTTGTCCTAATCCAAGCCTGCAGCCGTCCGAACTACTTGATCGTCTCCAGAGGTCCCATAATGTTTTGATCCGTGGTGTACGTGAGACGAATTCCAATGAGGATCCGTCTATAATTTCTGGGATTCTTGATTGTGTGGCTCCTGATGCAAAATCGCACCAAACCTCCGTTACAAGAATTGGCCCCCCTTCTAATGATCGTCCTAGGATTTTAAAAGTTTCGTTTAGCAACGCAATGATAGTTACCAGGATACTGAGGAATAAAACAATGATTAAAGGCAAACCTGACTGGCGAGGTGTCAGCATCTCGGATGACAAGACGCCTATGCGAATCAGGGAACTCGGCAGTCTACGTGAGGAGCTTAAGCGCAGGAGAGATGCAGGAGAATCTGATATTGACATAAAGTATCTATCTGGTTCTCCTATTATAACTAAAATAACAAACACTAAACAGCCAAAAAACTAAATGATCTTTGTGAGTGGTCTATCGTCTACACAAACGCGCAGTCTTTGTCCTCCAAATACCTCGAACTGACAGCCTATGTCGGATCTTATCGTCCAACTTTCATTCTCGTAGCTGAATCCTGGCTCCATTCTGGAATTCCGGACAGCTTGGTTGAGTTGCCGGGCTACTCCATCTATAGGTGCGACAGCACAACTACGATTGGTCATGGCGGTGTATGTATTTATGTGGCTGATACTGTCGTGAATTCCTTCTCGCTCCAGCCATCAACACCTGATTTGCCAGGAATAGATTGCTTGTTCATTGATCTCTACAAGGGAAAGTCCTGCTATCTCACCATCGGTTGCATCTACCGACCCCGCCCAGGCCCTTCTGATATTCAATTTGCTGATCTACTTGGCAGTTTATCTGTGAATAAACCAAATCTCTACATAGCAGGTGATTTCAATATGCCCGATGTCATATGGCCTTTATCCTCAAGATCCTACAATACTGCCTCCGCTGTTCTTGTTGACACTATCCGCGATAACAACCTCACTCAGTTAGTTGACTTTCCGACCCGCTTTCGCAATCTGCAAAATCCTTCTCTTCTCGACTTGGTATTGGTCAATGATCCTGACACTGTTTCAAGCTTAGAGCAGCACCCACCACTGGGTAAATCAGATCATATTATTCTATATTCCACGTTACAGCTCACATTTCCTACCGCTAATGAAAAGTTGACAAAAACAATTAAAGTCACAAACTTTCGTCAACTGGATGGTTTGGTGGAGGCGGTTGACTGGGTATCTCTGCTACAGCCGGTTGCTGATGTGGAGCTTATCTGGAACATTTTCACTGAAACTCTGCAAGGGCTAGTTGAAAATTGCACATCAACAAGAAGCATCACCTTCATCCCGTCAAAACCTTGGATTGATGCAAATATTATTAAGCTAATTCGTCATAAAAAATCACTGTGGCAGCGCTATACACGTCGTAAAGATCAGAGAGATTACGATGCCCACAGGAGTTTCTCCAATTATCTATCCTCTACAATTGCTAAGGCCAAACGGGAATACGAACTGAAGCTGACACGATCTAGTGATCGTAAGGGTTTCTTCAAATACATCAGATCCTCATTGAACACCAAAGTTGAAGCTCCGCTAGTTTACGATCAAAGCAGAAGGCCATGCTCAGACCCAGAAGACTCCGCGAATTTTTTGGCTGATTCTTTTTCATCATCTTTCACCCGAGAAACTGGTTCAATTCCCGCGATAACCACGCCTCAAGTGTCTGCTGAGCTCAAAAACATAAATTTTTCTCCGTCCATCGTGAAAGCCAAACTTTCTGCCCTGAATGTCCAGTCTGCACCTGGAGCTGATGGTTTCTCTGCTAGGCTACTCAAAGAATGTGCCGATTCTTTAGCGCTCCCCCTTT
Organism: Adalia decempunctata; assembly: GCA_951802165.1. Lineage (NCBI taxonomy): Eukaryota > Metazoa > Arthropoda > Insecta > Coleoptera > Coccinellidae > Adalia > Adalia decempunctata. The sequence continues at coordinate 21,895,888 of OX637701.1, forward strand.
CTATGATCTTCACTCGCTCATTTGAAACTTCCTCCCTGCCTTCTTCTTGGCGAAGTGCACGTATTACGCCAATTTTCAAGAAGGGAGATAAGCGTTGTGCTGAGAACTATCGCCCCATCAGCCTGATCCCAGTCATTGCAAAAGTTTGTGAGAGAGTTATATTGGACGAAGTTCTTCAGTTCTCACTCGGACATGGCATAGTCCCTAACTGTCAGCATGGCTTCCTACCAGGACGCTCGGTCATTACGAACCTCCTCGAATGCGTCAACAATTGGTCGAAGTCCCTTGATGAGGGCAACTCAGTTGATGTCATTTACCTTGACTTCTCTCGAGCCTTCGACCGCGTGCCTCATGGACGTCTTCTGTGCAAGCTCGACCACATCGGAATTCGTGGCCGCCTTCTCTCATGGATCCAAGCCTTTCTTTCGGATCGTACCTTCCGAGTACGTGTTGGAGATTCTGTCTCTTCACCGAGGGCTGTTTTGAGTGGAGTACCACAGGGCTCGGTCTTGGGACCAGTTCTCTTCCTGCTCTACGTCTCCGACTTGCCACAACTTGTTGCTTCCCACTGTTCACAGTTCGCCGACGACACCAAAATATTTAGCTACTCCAGTGAAGCTTCTACTTTACAAGATGACCTCGACTCCATCTCTCGGTGGTGTGAAGACTGGCAGCTTCCACTCAACGGTGAAAAGTGCGTAGTTCTCCACTTGGGTGCCCGTAATCCACGTCAGAGGTACTATCTCAATGGACATGCCATCCCTGTTTCCAGCAGCCATTGTGATTTGGGTGTTATAGTGACTGACAACTTGAGTTGGTCCGATCACATCCTCCACGCTGTCAGCAAAGCCAACAGATCCTTGTTCCTGATCAAAAAAGCATTTGGCAGGTGTGATCCCTCAACGTGCGCGGCTATTTACCGAACTTATGTGCGTCCTATTATAGAGTTCGCCGGGCCTGTTTGGAGTCCGACGTTATGCCGCGATTGGACACAACTCGAGGGTCTTCAGCGTCGTGCGACGCGCCTCCCTTACGGATACTCGCGCCCGTCATATAGTGAAAGACTCTCCATAATGAACTTACCATCTTTTATGGACCGAAGGACCCGTGGTGACCTCATAATAACCTTTCGAGCTCTGAATAATCTGTTCGGTATTAGTCTGAGCAACCTGTTCACGCTGAACACGGATGGCCGTTTGCGAGGCCATGCTCTCAAGCTTCGGAAGGAAAACTTCAAGACAGTGCAAAGGCAACACTTTCTGACGAACCGAATATTTAGTGTGTGGAACGCGTTGCCTCCTGTTGTGGTTGAGTCAGTGTCAGTGAACTCCTTTAAAAACAATTTAGACAGTTGGCACCTCCAGAGATGAGTGAACATTACTTCATTTCAGGATACTAATGGAACATTTTTGTGTGATTTTTCTGAGGATCTATGTTTTTTTTTGTCGCTCTTAATTCTGGCACTTTTTGACCTCTTCATTTGAATTTGAATTTGTTTTTTTTTCTTTTTTCTTTGGATTCTGTATATCATATTTTCTGTGAGTTTATAGGCAATGCCTAAACTTTAAACTTAATTTAATAATAATAATAATAATAATACTAACTGACAAAGAAACTGCAACACCCAGACGGAACTGTTTGAATTGAATTTTTTTTTGTGAAACATTGAAAGTATAGCAAGAAGTAAATGATTAAAATTTGGAGAAAAAAAACGATGGGTTTATACAGGGTGTTTCTGAATTGAACGTTCAAACGAAAAGAAGAATAAAAAAAGTCTCATAAACATTGGGTCGCAAACATTTCGTTTTCGAGATACAGGGTGTACTAGGAATCATTCGAACGAAAAGTATGAAAACAGGTGGATTGGACGAGATGGACATCAGCTATAGCCCAACAGATTTCAGACTCACAGAGTTCATATTTCTTCTTGTATGCTAACTATATTTTTATGACAAATTTGATTTCGAGAGAATCTTTCGAAATTCACTTTCTCGAAATCGGTAGCAGATACGACAAAACTACAGGAGACCGAAAGGTTTAGTAAAACAACAAAGCTTCTCTTCACATTTTTTTCAATTAACAGTTGCTCACCAAAAGAAGTTTTGGAGGAAAACAGGTGACAGTGTTCCAGAAACAATATCACCCTGTAGATCTGCTATCGAAATTGCCATGTCACGGGGTGGAAAGTCTCAAATGTATTATCTGTGTCCAATTTCAGTTGAATGTCTTGTAAATTGTAGAAACTATGAGAAAAATACTTGATAAAAAACTTCAACACTCTGAATCTCGAAAACGAAACGTTTGCAACTCCAAGTTTATGGGACATTTTTTTCGTGAACTTAATTAAGGAAACTTACCGTTTCGTCTGTACGTTCAATTCAGGAACACCCTGAATTTTTTTAATTAATTTGTTGAAAATATGTTCGTCCAGCGCACTTATCGATACACTCCACAACTGGTCGTGGCATTGATGCAATAAAATGGTCTATTTCTTTTTGAGAGATAGAGTTCCAAGCTACCTATAATTCATGTCAGAGAGCCGGCAAAGTCCGTGGGGATTGGGGTAAATTTCCAAGCCTTCTACCCATGATGTCCCAAACATGCTCTATGGGCGAAAGATCAGGGGATCTAGGCGGCCATGGCAAAAGATTAACATGGTTCACTTCAAAAGGTTTAAACTAACTCTGGCAACATGAGGTCTAGCATTATTTTGCTGAAATATTGGATTCTTGACACTGTTGAGGTAAGGGAGTACGTATGGTTCCACTATTTATTGTAGGTAACGAAGCGTCGTCATGTTACCTTGAATAAAGATTAAAGGTGACCTACTTGCAATAGCAATAGCACCCCATACCATAACGCATACTGTCTGGCGTGAATGACGTTTAATATCAAACTAAGATTCACGTCTTTCTCTCCGACGTTGTCTAATCCTTCTTCGGCCATCATGTGCATTCAAAGAGAATCGAGATTCATCAGAAAAGATGACCTGATGCCATTTCACAATATAATGTTGACGTTCTCTGCACCTTTGTAATCGTTGCCGGCGATGCTCAACCGTCAGAGCAAACACAAGATGGGATCGAAATGCTCCAGTACGAAAAACATTATCTGCCAGTAAAGCGTTCGGACAGTCACAAGGTGACCTTGTTCTCCTTAACACTCATCAGCCAAAGATCGAGTTATCGCAAATCGTTCTTTAATGACCAAAAGTCTTAGACGTCGATCTTTATTTGTGCCCCTTCGACGTCCGATTCCTAATCATTTATTCCTTGCCATACTATCTATGTTTTACTAAAAAAAAATATCAAAATTCAAACAGCTTCTTCTGGGTGTTATAGTTTCTCTGTCGGTTAGTATAATAAGCTGATTTCTAGTTCAAGTTTCATCAGTGTCGGACAGAGGATCAAGGTCCACACCAGGTAAACTTTTTTTGATAGAGTACATTAATTGTTTTCTCCGAAATTATAGACTTTAATGAAGAAAAAAAATTATTTTTGACTGATATATTCACTGGCAAAAAAACAACAACAAGTATGGCGTAATGGGTTTGAATACATCTAAAAAAATAGAATATAATGAATTTAAAAATTTAACTCAATGTTTAAAAAAATAAAATACAAAAAACAATAGAGTATGGCAATTAAAACAAAATAATTTTGTCAATCTAAATTGAAAGTATGCTTTTGAGCAATGGTAGCGTTGACACCAGGGTGTCAATTGTATCATTATCATCCAATTCACTCAACGAATCTGCTTCCACACTCAGAAGAATGAAAGCTTCCATCCTTCACTTCACTCTTATGTTCCAGGAGCATGTCTGTCCGTATCATTAGAGAAAAATTCATGCGTTTTCCGAAACAGAAGCTGCCTCCAAAAATTGTTTCCTCTTGACATTCACCAGTTAATTATATATTGGAGAGCATTCAAACTAAATATACAAACAGGGTGGTTACATAAATATTTTTAAATGAGAAAAATATCTTTTATACCAGAGAAAGAAGACTAACAAACTGGAGGTTGAGTATTTATCAATTCCTAACCAACTCTGAAATCATTAACTGAGGGTATCCCAACTCTATTTCAGCATATTCCCAAACCATAAATCTCGTGTTTTCACGTTTGTTTGGGAGAACATACATAGGGAGGAACCGAAATCAACGGACAACCCAGAAACTCAGTTCTATTCTTCATAAAAGAAGCGTAGAATGTGAGGAAATTAATAATGTCCAGTTGGGAAAATATCCGCTTTCATTTCTGCACAGCGCGGCCATATATTAACCCTTAGGGATCCTAATGAATAAGTTTTTCTGCGTTTTATTCCGCTGAATAACTGCGAAGACCTTTGGTTATACTGATGCTCGAAGCAACTTGGGGTCCGAACCGTGGAGAATCAAATGAGCAGATTGCAACCTGTTACATTTGTATGGACAACTGTCCTTGGGGTAATGAAAACGCAGGAAAAATTGTTATATGTTTATTTGAATGAAAGAGTGAACAGACGAATTATTTGGAACCTACCTTCAGAACGAATTATTTTGGTGGGGATGCAAAAATATGAAAGCGGATATATACAGGGTGTTTAGAGGTTGAGTATCCATAGGTAAATGGTGGATAGTTGATGCTCTTGGCTACTTGTTGCGCCTAATAAAATAACATTACGCCCAAAGTTCAAAGTGTAATAATTTTTTTGCCATTCTTCTAGAAATTTTCTATTTTTATCATTAAAATCTTGAATTTTTTGAAATTTAATGCTCGAGGTGCCTATAAAATGATTTATTTTTTGATCTAGTGTCTTATTCATATCGAATCATAATTTCATACAAACGTCTTCAAAAAACCTGACAGCGTCGTATCAAACATCAAAATAAAAAAAAAATAATGTTGTGTCCACTTCACAAAGTGAAATAAAAAAAAATTACATAGTGTTGGGTTTTAAAATGGTTTTGAAAACTTTTCTAGTTAATACTCTTCGCAATGGTATGTAACATATGTACCATTAATAATCAGATAACTCAACAGAAAACCGTTTTGTCTTCAAGGATGCCTCAAAAGGGTGGCGACAAAACTATTCCATTGAATAGGTAAAATTAATCTAACATAGCTTTTTCTTGAGTTATCTATAATAATAATAATAAATCTGAAACAATTCAGCATGTAACTTCTGGCTGCGAACAACTGGCCAACACTGATTACCTCCACCGACATAACCAAGTGTGCAACATCATACACTAGAAATTGGCGCTCAAGTTCGGACTTCTCAACTCCTACAAGCCGTATTATAAGTATCAGCCGCTGCCTGTGTTAGAAAATGACTCTTTTAGACTATACTACGATAGGCCTATTATCACTGACAGAACGGTGACGAATAACAGGCCGGATATTGTGGTTTACGACAAGAGGGTCAGAAAGGCAATTTTGGTGGATGTAGCTATGCCCAACAACAACAACATGTTGAATAAGTACCAGGAGAAGGTAAGCAAGTACACAGACCTGGCTTTCGAGATCAAGGAAATGTGGCACCTAGAGAAGGTTGATATCGTTCCAGTGATCATCTCGTCGACTGGTTTGATACCCAAGAGCTTACACAAATTAGAATTAAATGTAAACAGCTACATTGAAATGCAAAAAGCTGTTATTCTCAATACCTGTAGAATTGTTCGTAAATTTTTGTCAAGTGTATCGTGATCGAGCTTATTCCCTTTGATTATATTGATCTGGGAAAGGTAAATTTATCCGGCCGGATGCCGAGATAGTGAATAAGTCCACGATCATAATAATAAAACCGCACGGGTGTGGTGTGGTTTATGCCATGCTACATGGGGGTTGACGTCCCCACGGCCCGAGTTACCTGGGCCACCAAGGGTAAATGGTGGCAAACCCATGAAAATGGTGAATGAAGTAAGCCTCGGAAGAGAGTCGCTGCCTGGGGAGCGCCAGGGCATGTGCGGAGCCGGCGCTGGACATGACAGCATGCGATCCGTCGGTGGCAGGGTGCTGAGGAAGCAGGCTCCTGTCATTCAACAAAATACAGCACCACAACAGCAACGAGAAGTGGAAACCGATATCATGGCAGAAGATCGAAATGCCACTCCACCTGCTGGCTCGACCACCGTGAGGAGGACTGCCCGCAGGGGAGCTCGCAACGCACGTATTAAGTGGAGCCGCGAAATGAATATTGAAGTAATGCGAGCTTTTTACTACGTGAACAATTGCGATGACAAACCACTTCCTGGATGAAGATACTCCCTCTATACTGAATTCACCAAGAGACATCCAGAACTCCAGCTAACGGAAGGGAACATTGTGGATCGTAAAAATGTTATTATACAAAAAGGCTACTTGACAAGACAGGAACTAGATGAGATCAAGAGAGAAATGGGCTACACAATAAATCAAGAACAGATTGTCGGAAGTCAGAATGAAGAACCCACGGAGCCGCTGGAGAGACTAGCAGCTACGGCCAGGGACCTGTCTGTCACACGAATTGCTCACCAAGACTCCCCACAATATCGCCAACTGTATGACACCTTCTATAGTAACCTGGCGCAATACGAATCTACTGATCCGCTCAACCGCCCCATCCTACCAAAATTGAACTTCAACTGTACGGCCAAAAATAACATCGAGTGGCTCAACGAAATATTGGCAGAACACCTGAGCACTCAATGGACGTTGGAACAAGTCCACTTATCTCTGTACTGTGCTGCCATCACAGTAATCGGACAAAACGGGCAAAAGATCTACATCCCCAGAACCAGTGAACAGAAAGTTAAAAATCAAACTCCTGCCTGGAAAAGAAGATTAATGCAGGACGTCGATAAACTTCGAGGAAAAGTTGATGTCTTGGATGAGTTCCTGAAGGATAATAAATCGCGTAAAGTATTGAACAAAGTGCGAAAAATAGCCACATCCGCAGGGCTGGACCTGGAATCCCCACGACATAAAGAGTTGATAGTTGATCTGAAAGATCGCTTGAGACAGCAAGCTAAGCGAAAGGTGCTCGCCTGCGAAGATACAATGAGCTAACAAAGCGAAAACAACAAAACGCTGAATATTTGAGAGACAGAAGGAAGTTCTTCAGAAGTCTTGAAAAGCCATCCGAAATCTCCTCCAATCAGCATGCTGATATCAACAATGACGAATTTCGGCAATATTGGAGTTCTCTATGGTCGGAGAGTGGTCAACTTCAGAGGAATACTAGCTGGTTTACGGACATTGAACACCAGGCCTCAGAAATCGTTGAGATGAAGACAGATCTTTTCACAGTCGAAGAAATTTCCAACAGTGTCAAAAACACTAGTAACTGGAAGGCGCCAGGACCCGACCGACTTCACAACTTCTGGGTTAAACAATTTCCAGCATGTTTCCCAAGTCTGGCTATATGTTTTTCGGAGGCACTGGAAGACCCCTTCAAGATACCTACTTTCCTTACTCAAGGCAATACCTATATGCTTCACAAAAGAGGAGATCGCAGCAAGCCAGAAAACTACCGACCCATAACGTGTTTGTCGGTGGTGTACAAGCTGTTCACAACCCTTGTGAATAATGAGATATATCGTCACTGTGAAGCCAACAACATTCTGGAAGAAGAACAGAAAGGCTGCTCAAGAGGATCGGCAGGATGCAAACATCCACTCACCATAGACGCTGTAGTGTTAAAGCAAGCCCAAGCGAGAAGAAGGAATTTAAGTCTATGTTATATCGACTATCAGAAGGCCTTCGATACGGTGCCCCACGATTGGCTTGTGAAAGTACTGGAGATTTATAAGATCTGCCCGAAAATAAGAGGCGTGCTCCAACATCTAATGATTACATGGAAAACGAATATTCTTATAAACAACATCAATGCTGGAACCGTAAAAATATCGAGGGGGATATTTCAGGGAGATGCCCTGTCGCCGATGTGGTTTTGTATAGCACTGAATCCTCTAAGTACTCTTTTGAGAAACTCCAACATGGGGTACAGACCAGCAATGAGGAATCCGCGAAAACTCACCCATTTATTGTATATGGATGATCTGAAACTATTCGGCGAGAACCAAAATCAACTTCACTCGCTGATAGATATAGTGCGCTCCTTCAGCAAAGACATTGACATGTCTTTCGGTCTCGACAAATGCGCTATAGTCAACATCAGGAAGGGTAAAATGGAGAACACTCAGGAACAATTTCAGGACATCCACAGTATGTTGCCAGAAGAGACCTACAAGTATCTGGGCATTCCTCAAAATCAACGGATTGACCACACCCGTTTGAAAGCTGAGTTCACTGCGAAATATAAGAACAGGGTAACCAAAGTGCTCAACACCAAGCTGTCTGCTAGAAACCAGATCGATGCCTTGAACTCCTGGGCTACGCCTGCTCTGACCTACACTTTCGGAGTCTTGAAGTGGTCAGACGCTGATCTGAATGAGTTGGACCGACTCACCCGCCGCCTAATGACAAAGTTCCGATGTTTTGCACACCAACGCATCGGTGAAAAGGCTTTATCTACCCAGGAGAGATGGTGGACGAGGTCTGTTGAACATCTATAAACTCTGCAGAACCCAGGAGAAAAACTTGAGGCAGCGACTGCTCGAGTCTGAAGATAGCCTGATGAAATTGGTGACAACAGAGGATAAGGGATACACACCTCTGAACCTACAACACAGAGAAATGACATTCGATATCAGTCTCGGTAGGGGCCACCATTCTCACTGTTGGGTCAAAAATTAACAGTGCTGTGCCTAAGGTGGCGTAAGGACACAGTAAAAAAGCCTACACAGAACACAACTGCTTACTCCGAACTCGGCACAAGCTACAAGCTTCGAAGCTTGTAGTTTCAGAGGGGTCTCCTCAGGAGACCTAGGAGTAGTCAGGATAAACAATATATCATATCATATCATATCACCACGAGAAGCGAAGATATAAGTATATGGCGGGAACAAGCTCTGCACGGAAGATTTCCCAAACACCTTGAGGGGGAAAATGTCGATAAATTAGCTTCTTTGTCATGGTTGAACGCGGGACAATTGTATCCTGAAACTGAGGGATTCCTGACGGCTATCCAAGACCGAGTTATAAGAACTCGCAACTATGAGAAGCACTGTTTGAAGCTGAACGTTGAGGACAAATGCAGGAAGTGCGGCGCAGTTGGCGAGTCTATTGAACATATAATCGCAGGTTGTCGAGTTCTTGCCGACAACGCATATCTGGGCCGACACAACCAAGTGGCAAAAATTGTCCACCAGCAGTTAGCTCTTAGACATTGTATTTTGGATACTTGTCCGCCATATTATAAGTATCAACCTGCAGCAGTGTTGGAAACGGACGCAGCGGTTCTCTATTGGGACAGACCCATAATAACAGATAGATCAGTGGACTACAATAGACCGGACCTTGTGTTCATTGAGAAGGATCAGAAGTATGGGGTGATAATTGATGTGGCAGTACCATTGACTCATAACATCGGAAGAACGGAGTCGGAAAAAATAACGAAGTACGAGAACTTGGCAATTGAGCTGAAGAATATGTGGCAATTGTCGAAAGTCACTATTATACCATTGGTGATTTCGGCTGAGGGAGTCATGTCCAAGTCATTCAAGAAAAATCTTCAAAAGATCGAGATATCCCAGAGGATCGCGGGATATGCACAGCAGGCTGTAGCTTTGCAAACCTGTCACATCGTGCGGAAATTCCTGAACTAGTGGGAGGGACTGAAATGTTTTTTCACTGGTTCATAGAAGTAATACCAGCTCGAGCTGAGACCGGGAGACCGATGATGAAGAATAGTAATAAAGTTTATTTGCAGATAAAAAAATACATAATTTCATATCCATAAAAATGTTTGCAAATAAACAGAAACATGGAATGAGGCTTGAAAGAATCTCGCCTGTATTTCCTGAAATTAAACATCCCCCTTTTTCCCATCCTAATTTTTGTCGAATTTGGTCTTCTCTTGTCAAAATTTGGTAGTTAGTAGGTCTTATTATTAATGGTACATGTTACATACCATTGCAAAGAGTATTAACTAGAGAAGTTTTCAAAACCATTTCACAACCCAGCACTATGTAATTTTTTTTTATTTCACTTTGTGAAGTGGACACAACATTATTCTCTTTTCATTTTGATGTTTGATACGACGCTGTCAGGTTTTTTGAAGACGTTTGTATGAAATTATGATTCAATCTGAATAAGAAAAGCCTAGACTTAAAAAATAAATCATTTTATAGGTACCTCGAGCATTAAATTTAAAAAGAATTCAAGATTGTAATGAGAAAAATGGGAAATTCCTAGAAATATGGCAAAAAAACTATAACACTTTGAACTTTGGGCAAAATGTTATTTTATTAGGTGCAACAAGTAGCCAAGAGCATCACCTATCCACCATTTACCTAAGGCTACTCACCCTCCAAACACCCTGTATAACGATAATTTTCTGGATTAGTCTTGGGCTTTTATGTAGATCTTTCTTATCAAATGAAACACCGTTATTCTTTACTATTCCTCCAAATTCGCCTTCCTTTGTAGATCCTTAAGAAATACTTTTCTTCCTATATCTTCGAAACCGTTATTTCGACTGAACTGAATTTTATTGAGGATATTGCTCAAGTCATAGTCCATTCTCCTCAATCAAAAGCCTTGTGATTTATCGATGTCACGAGAAAATAATACCAGAGTATATAAAATTTTTGAGTTTTTCCTCTTGTTACTCCACGAGAAATTTTGAAAAAGCCTTAAATTTTATCATTATTTTCAGTCCGTACCTGTATTTTGAATATAAATCGTTTTCACTAAGTAGTCACTTTCATTTTTCAATTGTGAAAAAATATTGATAATGTAATCATTTCCTCATTCCTTTCGATATTGATAGAGACACTCTGCAGTGAATTGATTCCTGAATATTTAATGAATTGATCATTAACCTTTGTTCTTCGTAGTGTTGGCTAAAATCCCAAGAATAGACCCGATTATTACTTCTCCGCGAGATATCGGAGAAGTTACACAGCGACTCTCCCAGAGATCGCTGTGTGATGTTCGTAAGCCAAATTCGCAATTTATCATTTTTGCGAGGTCTCAAAGATGTCAAGAAAGCAACCAGAATAAGAACTTGCGAGCTCTCAAAGTTATGTTGAGAATAACAAGATCAAGAAATTGTTTTGTCAGGATTATACCAAATGTTAAAACATCGTTCATTTTCGGATAGTGTGATTAGCATATGGGGCAAGACCTTCGTATCATTTCAAATTAAACTAGTTTGAGTCCACCTGTTGTGTAGACGTGTCCACGAAGCTCGATATTGTTTAGATATATCGTAATGAAAAATGATCTGTGATAGAGATATTAGGGTCAATTGATTTCAAAAAAAGATACTGAATATACGGGGTGTTTCATTGGTAAATGAACATACGGAAACCTGAGCAAGAACTACCCTAGGCGAGTCCACAAAACCGATATACGTATAATAGGTCTAATCAATTCCATAACCGAGATACATGGTGGTTAATGTAATCACCAAAAATTTCAATTCCTCATAACTTTTGAACCAACCAGTAAAGCCGGTTGATATTTGGAACGTATGATTCATGATATATTGAGATTTGATTGAGATATTTGAAAAGAGCAGAAAATGTTCAATGAGGTTAGGTAGATTTCCATGTCCCGCACGTCCTTTTGCTCAAAGAGAGCTTCAGGGAACGATCCAATTGAATATTGCAATTCCACAAAATTCTCAGAAAATCGGTCATTATGATCAAATTGAATTTTTTTTGTCCCACTAATTGTACATTCGAATTTCATAATATTATGAGAAATCATTTCCGGAAAAACATTATTGATCGAGAAAAATGTATTTGAAGTCAACAAAGATGAACAAACAACTAAAGAAACATAAAAACTCAACGTGAATTACAGAAGGTGCTCGAAAAGACCACCATTTTGTTCAATACACATTCTTGCCCTCTTCAAAATATTTCTGATACTTTTTTGATCATGTCTGGATTATTACGTATTTCATTGCAGGCGCCTTCGATACGTTGCATGAGGATATCCTCACTTCCTATTTCAGATGAATATACTGAACATTTCAAATAACCCCAAACAAAATAATCAACAGGAAAACTGGTGACCTAGCGTGCCAGGCATGCGGTCCACCTCTGCCTATCCACATATTTGGAAAGTTCTGATCTAAAAATAGTCTGACCATATTCCTTATAATAGGGGTGGAGCTCCATCATGCTGAAAATGCATTCCTGCAATGTCTGTACCTTCGAGTAATACAGAAAGATGATTTTGTGGGAAATCTAAGTAAAGATCTCCCGTAAGCCGTCTTGGTAGGACGTGTGGTCCAAACAATCGATTTTTATAAACGTCAAAATAATCTTCCTGTATCACTCGTGGGGTATAGTCTAAAGTGCCTCATCATTCTGAGCACCTTCCGTGTCGACCAATATATTACATTGACCTCATTCGCATGTGGTTTTTCCACAGAAGTTTTCGGTCCAATATAACACCGAGATTCGGACCTGGTCAGATGAGGTGAGCCTCACTCCAAAGAGACTGGGGGAACTACTGTCGCAAGGCACTCTTCTGCTCGTAAAGGACCATTTCGGTTGACTGCAAGGTCGTGTGTAATGCAGCACCGTTCGATTATCCGGGAAGCATTTTGCATCAAATCAACGATAATAACTACCTGACCTCTTATCAGAAGGACAAGATCGTCCGGATAGGCCACTGCGATGTTGCCTGCATCCACCAACTCAGCCACGAGCCTATCCAGGACGAGATCCTACAGTTGTGGTGAACGAACAACTCCTTGTGGACAACCCCTCCATGGTGTTCCCCCTAAGGTGGAGGAGCCCAGCGTGGTCACATCTACTCTCCCTACTGCCTGCTAATATTCATGCAGGAGGTGTTTGAGAATTTCACAAAAAACTCCAAGTGTGACTATTTTGACACTATCCACATAGGATATCGTCAAGACTTCTCTGGGAGTTCTCTAGTGGCTGACGTGTGGGGGAGTTATAGAACTCCCAGCAACCTCTCAAAGGCGTAACAAAAGGCATCACAATCTCCTAAAACAAGTCGCAGGGTCATATTTGGGATCTCCTTGCGATGCCTGAGCGTACGGACATAATGAAGGGACATCACCTTTCGTTGTTACAACCGATTATAATAACACAGAATAACTATTACCCTGCCAAGAATTAATAGTTCTTCTGCATGAACTAACTTCAATGTCGAACGTGAATACCACTCTTGATTTACATGAGTATATTGTCATATCTCCGAAATAGCCAACAACCAGCTAGGATAAACCCTGTTCGGTGCTCCCTGGAGGCATAATAATATGTATGTATTCGGCATTAATATAACAATGACATTACTGAAATATTTCCCATGTTCCATTATATATGTTTGACATTTGAGGTATAATAAAAAGCTCGAGAATGTTAGGAACCCCATACCCCTGGGTATATCATACAATGAAACGCAATATGCAATTCGAATCGAAAATTCCATTGTGTATACGGAAACACCGTGTGTAACATATGTTCCTACCAATGTAGTATGAAAATTGAAATTGTTTGCGGCACATGTTACGTTCTCCACTTACTACCGCAAGCGGATATGAATTTCGAAATTAAAAATGGTTGATATATGGCATCAGGTAGCGTGTGATTCCAAATGATTTCCGCTTCTCAATGGAGTGTGAGATTTGAAATATATTCGCTCGTTTTTCGTCGTCATTCCACAGGAATTCTCACGTGACTTCAGATTAGAATAAAGGAATTATTCCTACATTATTTTCCATGAAAGGATATTGTTGAAGCATCTGCAATGTTAGCCCTATAAGTTTCATCTTGTCTTAGAGCTCAATTCTGAATAATTAAAATTTTTTTTATCGCACATCTTCTGAGAATTTCGATTAGTTCAAAATTCAAATATTTATTTTAATACCACAAAGTTGATACTGCGAATGGACTTGACCGGTAATTAAGAAAAGACAATTCGATACATGGGACAGAAAGACAGCAAATACATCTCTTCAAGTCAAACCAACCGTAAGTACAATTCCTACAGTGTTTAATTCGCGGTATTATTTTCTATTCCATACATACATTTTTCTCCAATTGTAGTGGTGAAGTGAATTGGTACATCCATCCATATGTTGATTTCGATCGCTTCTTTACACACCAATCAGATCCAGGTAGAGTTTGATTTATGTAAAGATGGTCACCAGAAATTTATCCGAGCAGTAATTTAAAATACAGAATGTAATTTTTTGTTTCACTCGATTATTTTTGGTGAGGTATTCGTCAGTGTATATTGTTCTTCCCCCTCTTTGTTGGTGTTTTCAATGATTATATTTTCCTGACTGTGGCCCTTTATTTTTGTCTTGTTAATCTTGTTATGATTCATCTTCAATCCTATTCCACCTGATTTTTCATCTACATCTTGTAGCATCCACTTCAACTCATATATGTCTGTGCTTATCATCAGTACTATGTTATCCGCAAAGCTCAAATAGCTGAGGTATTCGGGGCATATTATGAAGAATAAAAAGAAAATCAAATATAGGAGATTGGGAGAGGAATACGCCCAAGGTGGGCAGCATTCGGTACTCTGAGTTTAATCTTCAGAAACAGCTGTGTATTGGCATAGAAACTATGGCAAAAACAAAAAAAAGGGGCATAGCAACTGACAGTAACTCAAAGATCCATGGAGAGGATTAGGCTGGGTGTTGGCTCAAGAGACAGAATTCCGAACAAATGCGAAATAAAACCATAGTAACCGACATCATGAAAAGAATAGCGAAACTTAGGTGGCAATGATTGGCACACGTGGCAAGTTGTGGAAAAGATGGTCGTACAGGGTGACATTTTGGAGACCTAGGGAAACAAAAAGTAGCATGGAAAGACCTAGAAAAAGATAATTTGGTCGCTGTAGCCGGAAAACAATGGATGAGAATAGCGAGAGACAGAGAAATGTAGAACAAACTGGAAGAGGCCTATATCCGACACTGGATGAAAGAGGGCTGATGAAGAAGAAGCAAAAAGATTCGTCAGTGTTGCTTGCCCTAGAGGCACATGATGTTTATTCAGGCTGGTCCTCAATCTGCTTTTTGGTTGTTTGCAGGTACTGATCCTGTTGACTGAAAACGGACTCCTTTTGGGCGTTGAAAATCCCAAGGTTTGAAAACCAGCCATATTTAAGATGTATGTATTTGGGTTCGTGGAAATAGCGATTGTCTCGACAGTGGCTAAATGACTAGGAAAGATGAGATTGTCTCCTCTAGTGCTGGATTCCTCTTAGTTACAGATGCTGAAAATCTTCATCGCGTGCAATTGATGCTTCTGGCCTCTGGAAGTTGTATATTTTCTTCGCTAACACAAGACTTTACTTGACTCTGGAAGCTGAATATTTATTCACTTTAAATGAAAATTTCTTGGCTCTGTAAGTTGGCGATATTCTTTACTGGCACTGAATTCTCCTCGACTCTGGAAGCTATAGGATTTTCTTTGTTTGCGCAAAAAATCTTTTGGCTCTGGAATCTAGAAATCTGTTTTGCTGACGTTGGATTCTTTCAGACGCTAGAAGCCCTGGGAGCTGGAATTCTTCTTTCGTTTTTTTGGTTCTCCTTGACTCTGTAAGCTTGATATTGTCTTTGCTGGCGATAGAATCTTGTTGGCTCTTAAAGCTGAAGATCCACTTTAGTGATGCTGAATCCTTTAAGACTCCAGAAGCTGGAGATCTCCCACCATTTCCTCAGTTTCTCCTTGTCTGTGAGTACTTGAGATTGTGCTTCCTGGTACTAGAATCTTTTTGTCTCTGGAAATTGAAGAGCTGCTTCGCACATGCTGGATACATTCATACCCTAGGACCTAAAGATCTTCTTCCTTTTTCCTGGGCTTTCCTTAACTCTGGTTGCTTAAGATTGCCTTCGATGACGCTAGATCATTTTTGGCTCTGGAAGCTGCTCCACTCACATTGGTTTCTTTCATACTCTAGGAGCTTGGGATCATCTTCTTTTTCCCTGGGCTGACCTTGACTCTCAAAACTGGTGGTCTGCTTTGCTGGAGTTGTATCCTTCTGTTTTGATTTGAGGATGAAACGTTGGAAGTTTCAAGTACTGAATCCTTATGTGGTTCGAAAGATTATAGAATGCTGGTTTCGTAGTGAAGAGTACCTGAATCACATGGTTGATTGATGAAACTTGGTTAGAATTCATCAACTTATAATTATTATGTGACGAAACGAGCAACCAAATTCATTAGGTTGAGGTAGTGAGAATCTGTTCAATTACTAGTACCCTTATGAATAATGTTGATTAATATTTCAACATATTGCGACCAATTAACAAATTCAAATCAAATCAAATCTCTGTGGCCCATATAATCTACAAGTGCAGTCAATTTGACTCTCTGGTGATTAGAATTTCAGAACTCGATGTATATCAAGTACAGGAGAGGAAAAGTTTCAAAATATCTCTTTCATCTTTTAATTTCGTTGCATGAAGAATTTCCTCAGGATGTTTTCTTCATATACAAAACGAACATAATGAGCGTACAAATTTCATTTCTCTGCACAACATACGAGTCTGCTATCTAAAAGCGAATTCACAATATTATGCACATCGTGTTAACGAACCATAATGTCGTATTTGAGCCCTACGGCAAGCGATGTCATTCATGCATCCAAAGTCAACATAATCATCACCGTCGGTTTATTCTGTTTACATTAAGCTGAGCTTTCTAATAGCGTTTAACCATAAGGATTGTAACTGTTACCGTTTTAATCGCATCCACGTTCAATTAGTGGTTAATTCGTCGTATAGAATTATATGGGAGGGTCTGAACCCTTTTAAGACCATCCTATCGTTGAACAAATAGATACGAACAAGTATTTACTGGAAATTGATCATTTTCAAAGCCCACTCAAAGGAATTGTGGAAATTCACTATTCCGGTTTAGGTGAGGACGTCACTCAACGTGGGAACTAATATCATATCTATATATATAAAAGAAAGATGTTGGTTACACCATTTATAACTCGAGATCGGATGGACTGTTTGATATGAAACTTCATATATGGATTCGTCTACGGTCTGGTTATTATAAAATGCAATAAAACTTTGAAAAAATCGATGAAAATTTCACTCATACAGAAAATGCATTTCCTTCTTTCGAGTGAGGCCACTAGGTATCGCTGCAGTTACCCTACAGCGTATTCGTAGCCGTTAGATAGCGATGTAAACAAATAGTGTGTAATTTGGGTTGCCTCCAACTCTGCGCTGTTGATCAAAGATGAAATGTCTTAGCGTAGGATTACAGATCTCTAAAATGATAAGAGTTCGTTGAGATATGACTGATTTCGTTCTCACCAGTTTAGATGGCGATATTCTCACATTATGACTGATTATAATGAGTTATTTTCACAGTTTTATTTATCCAAAATAACGTAATCGTGAAGGCACTATATTTGACATGATCACCATTAGATGGTGATGTATATACAATTGCTGTCTAATTTGCGTAGAACCTATAGTATCATGAATTATGAAAGGCTGTTACCAGATCAAGAGGCGGGTGAATATCACAGTGAATTTTTATTGAAATGTCAAGTAAATCAGATTTTGGCGATCAGTTTCAATCTTTTCTGATTTCTGTTTGGGTTATAAATATATTTGTGCCTGCAACTCTGTGCTGTGGACCAAAACAAAAATGTCTCAGTCAGGAAGAAAAAATAGATACCGTCTCAGCGTATTTGTATTCTGTGAAGCGAAGTTAAAGTACCATTGACAAAGTAGGTACTTCAATTCGAATTTTCAGCGTTGTATTGGCAGAACTAAAGTGGTTCATAGAGTGATCAGAGGTAATTAGTCATTGGAACTATTCCTCATCCATATAAGTCGATCGTGATTCATATTTGCATTCGTGGTGTCGTTCATTACAAGATAGGTACTGCAATGAGAAAACTGTTAAGCATTTAAAACAAAAAATTATACGTTCAACAATTAGATACCGCTTAAATAAAGAGTATTCTCTTCGTGGGAAATGCAATGGTACTGAAATTTCGTATATTTGGCCTTATTCATCTCCTGCTTGAAAAACTAGCAATGGTAAGTTTATACAAGTTTAGCAGTGGGTTTCTCCAAGCGTAATCGGAGCTTGATCTAGCATCAACTCGATTTGACAGTTCAAAAATCAGAGAACCAAGCCGTTGATCTCCGATCCCCGGTGATTACGATTTGTGGAATCCACCTTAAGATGTCATTTAGGCGAAACAAAGTTCGCCAGGCCAGCTAGTATCATATAAATTACAAATCAAGAACTGAATCCAATGGATTGTTAAAAGCTGATATACTAATCTCACCTTGTATGGGCTCAAATTCTGTACAACACACGTAAGTATCGCTTCTCTGCCTACGGCCACCGTGGTATTCTGGATTGGTTCTGCGAAACTTGGGCTCTCTGTAACAAAAACGTAATGAGAAAGGAAGGCTGGACTACCTCTATTCCTAATGTTCCTCATGTCGCAGATTTACTCTCCGTTTATCTCATTACGGAGAGTAAGTTTTAACAAACGTCACGTGATTAGCTCTTATTCGTTCGGACCTGTTTTTCCGAGTCCACCTCGGGGAGTTTTAGCCAGCCGTTACTTTTGGACCTACTATTACATCAATTAGTGCTGGAGAAGTTTGGATATGTAGGTTTTCATTTGTTTCAAACATAGAATTACTGAATCAATTGTTGACCATTCTACTATAGAAAATATTTAGTTCAGTTTCATCTGTCTTGTGTGTGATGCAGAGAATATCAGGTAGCTTTGCATTTGAACCATTACTTAGTGTCTTTTATATTGTAGTTGATAGATTTCATTGTTGAGTTCGATGTTCTTTGTGTTATCAGTGTTATGATAGTTTGCGATCGATTGTTCATGATCCTTACATATTATAATCAGGTGGTTTTTCGTCTTATTCTTTTGATTTTTATCTTCGCTTGAACAATATTGAAATTTTCCAGGTCTATGCTTGTAGTAGGTACTCTGTCTTTCTTTCCCTTGTTTTTTGATTGAAATATAACGTCTTTTGGAAACCAAATGGATGAATTTTTGAATTATGTATCAAAATGTTCAGATTTCTCCTATTCCCATGTTCAATTAATTTATATTGAGAGCGTTTAACTTTTTGTAGATTGAGTATTCTGTTCAATTTCGTAATTGGGTTTATACCGAAAATAAATAAGTAATTACAGGCATATTGGTTACTATTACTAGGTCCGAGAGATTGCCAAATTCCATTTCTATAGATCTTTTTTCTTCGATTTCACCTGGAGCGAAGAATTTCCAGAGATCTTGAATGATTTCCTTGATTTTACTTCATGTTTTAATGTAGTGCAATTTGAATTTGTTGGAACCCATGATTCATAATTCGTTTGTATGTTAAGAATAAGAAGTTCACGGGAGCATCTTTCGTAATTCTCGTGCAACAAATTTCGTAAATTTTGCATCCCTCAAGTTCTCAACGACTGTCATGAAATGTTTTTTAGATTAAAGAATATAATTGTGAGTTTTTCGGAATTTCTATTCTCTGTCGTTCATCGCACGATGCAATTTAGGCACATGAATTCACACACGTTAAAAACAATTACATATCAAAGAACTCTGTGAGCATATCTAGGAACTAGATGGATATAAAATGAAGGATGTTGCAATAAAAGCCAAAGATTTGAATTGTATGCCATTCGTGACAGTCATAATGTCGGAGTGACAGGTAATATGATAATAAGCCTGCAACAGTAGAAGCATTTAACTTCAAAATTGGAAGCTGTATCAATTAAATACCACGCCATGTATTAAATAATGTTATTGAAAATTTCGTCAAAAGTGTACGCATTTGCCAGCAAAGCCGTGCCGGCCATTTCCGACATATTTTGTTTCATAATTGCCAAATGAATATTTCTAAATCAATAACTATTCCAATAATTCACTACAAAAAAACCATTGTTTATTGAACACTGAAATCTTGCACTCTTAACACTCGATTCCTTGTCTGTCATTTGCAACTTTTTGAGCATTTTTACAACCTAAGGCAGATAATATACAATCAGTAGATCTCTGAAGATGACTCCCCCATGTTAAAAGAAACGTTTCATGAAATTTCTTTCAAACCTCGGTGAGAGATCCTGGATCCTTCGCCAATTTGCAACAATGAAATACAATAATTCATAGTGTGGTTAACGAATATAGATCTCTGAATTCATATTCATGGCTTCGACTTTAAGGTCGGCGTTTGAACCGAGTAGGAAAGATCAGCCGATAGAGGCGCCACCGTCCATTTTAAGGAATATCTCCATAGAACTTTCATTATCACAATAAGTTCTATGAGTATCTCTCTAATCATGAATGAAATGTACAATGGCGCTCTCTATCCGAAAATCGCCGAACTATGAAATACGTGAATTTGTGGGTAAATCAGGAATTTTTTCCCGCCAAAATTTGAATTTGGCCATTTTCTGCCAATTCCGTATTTCAAGTTGATCTTCTGAACGAAATTATCAGTAGATTCACTTTTAATCGGAAGTTGAACTATTTTCATGGGTCTTTCTGTTGAAATAAAACAGAAGCATGGGTTAGCTCATTTTCTTCTATTTTTTAAAGAAAAAAAATTAACTGTCGGAATGAAATCGATCAAAATTATTTCAACAAGAACCCTAATCCTTTCTGAGTTCACCCACAAAATTTCAGTTCTCAAAGTGAAACCGTTTTCGAAAACAACTTGAAATAAAAACACACTACATTGAACGCCCACCTTAACTTTCGTGCATATGGACAACAATACGATCGGTACCGAAGAAACAGGATGTATGGGAGACGATAAGCGTTGGAGCTGTTGATTTTCGGGTCAAGTTTCCTCATGTGTGGGAAATCAAAATTATCTCACGACCTGGGTGGTCGGTATGCAAAGGAGGCGTAAGAGTCAGGGCTCGATCGTGGCACTCGCAACCTTGCAACTTGTCGAAAATTTCATAGAAATTACGACTGCTTTCTCTGATTTCGGAGGAGGAAGAAGAAAATCTTTAATTTCTTTCGAAACCGAAGAAGTGACAGTAGCTGAAGAATTCTTGAACGGGAAGGTTCTCAGATGACCCGGGTTCGGTTTTACGAAGTGAAGTGCTTCGTGTTTGGAAGTAAGGTCTCAAAGCGGAAACGGAAAAAGTGCTATTCGGGGAATAGCGGGGTGATTGGGTGAATTGTTGAATCGGAAGTTAGAGGTTAAGAATTGATGAATATATTCAGATCTCGTTTCGTTGATAAACTCGCGATATAGAAGTTGCATCGCGAAAGACCAGGAGTGGAGTTAACTGCGAACAACGGATCAATGACGTTGTTTTTTTTTAAGATTCATTCATCATCCTTTGGATTTACTGCCAGATAGAGAAAAATCAGGTATTTTTGACTACGCATTGCTTATTTGAGTATTGTTAGAAGGCTGCGTAAAAAATTTTAAGTACTGAGTCCTCAGATTTCCCCAAGTTTTCGTTACTTTGTGTTTGTCTTGTTCCGATAAATCTCCCCAAGATTTATGGTCATTTTGATTTTGATTCATTTTGATAAATCCCCAAGATTTTTTGATACCTTGATTCTATTTTGTTTAAATAACTCCCAAAGTTTTTTGGTAACTTGTGTTTGTTTCGAAAAATTGAGCAATTAGTGTGAAAAATTATTATTTTGACATCATTGATCCATTGACAGTGTACCTAAAACCGTTTCTATTTTCGTCTCAATATACGTCTCAAGTTTAATCTCGAAGTGTTTCATTGACTACTCTCCTCCCTGGAGAATCACTAAACACTTAGTCTTGCCCCTAGTGAGACAGGCCGTACCCACACTTTCTTCCTTTGCGGAAAATTACCTTCAAAATTGATATCATTTTTTTTAAGTAATGACACCCCTTGGTTGGTGCAAAACCGCTCTTCCGTCGAATCTCCAAGGGAGTGCTTTCTTACAAGGTAAGCTATTTCAACAATGAAGAGAAATTCGAAATGATTTGGATACAGTGTCTCTTGTCATACAGGAGATTTTTTCCTTGTAGGTCCACGATGACTGAACATGATTTAAGAAGAATTTTGAAATCAATCAGGCTCTCTCGAGATAGCTGATATTAAATGAAACATGCAGTATGTGAGAGTTTGTTCTCGAAAAAAGAAACAGACGATAAGACAAGTTGATAATCAATTAAAGGATGTTTTCTTCGCAGTATCGGACCACATCATCAATATACTTTCAAAGTCCACTTTTTACATTTCTCCATCCAGCAGATACCTACGTTGCGGAAATACATCATCTCCCATTTATGCTTTACAATCCCCAAAGAATCCACGGTCGTATTATTCGCCCAGATGGTTATCGTAAACATTAATTTCTGTCGAGTTTCAATAAGCTGCAATTTGACAAATTAGGTGAAACGAGAATTCCTTCATGCCCGAAACCAGCCGCACGGCGCCAGTTCCGAATGAAATTGATGCTTGGCGCATTTTTCAATCAATCTTCCTCAAGTAGCAGCCACTACAATCTGAACAGCGCTCCTTATTCATTAGATAAGAGACTTTGTTTTCGAGGAAAAGTCTGATAATTCAACCCTTTATTTCGCGCGAATGGATCTGGAGAGACTGCTTTCACTGCGAGATTTATTTGTCGAAGACTTATGGGGATCAATTTATTACGGCGTTGTTTGAATGCTAAGGAGCAGATTTTCTGCATGGATGCTATTTTCGGAAGAATTCTTTAGTCGGTCATTTTGCCACTGATTCATTTATTTTTGGAATTTCAAAAAACCTACATACCACGAACGTTTCCGTGCTTCCCAGGTGAACTGATTCATTACGTTATCAAGTTGAAATTCACAATCTGGTGTTGCGATTTGGAGGAAAGTTTCCTTTATTGTTCACTCAATCACCGAGAGGGAAGTCTTTTCTGGAGGTAGATAGATGTCGCTCATTCTATTCATTTCGAAATAGTGCGCGATGGATATCCATATTTTGACGAAAAGATTCTCCATTCAACGTCAACTTTGGGATACTCCACCCAGATGAGTTGTAACAGAACGAAACTGCAGTCGGTACATGCATGACGTACATTCATCGCAGTATTTATAGTTATATTCTATAGTCTGTGCGGTTTCATTAACATCAAATTTCGAAAAAATGAGCATCATCTATAGTGTAATTGGTAGCACATTGGGCCGGAAATCCGAAGATTCCTGGTTCGACTCCTGCTCGAAGTGAACACTTTTTCCAACTAATATTACTTTCTCTATTTTATTATCTATTCGAAAATTATCGAAAACGTTATGATTTGTATTGGTAATGATACTGCAGTCGGTACATGCATATATGACGTACATTCATTGCAGTATTTCATAGTTATATTTCATAGTCTGTGCGGTTTCATTAACATCAAATTTCGAAAAAATAAGCATCATCTATAGTGTAATTGGTAGCACATTGGGCCGGAAATCCGAAGATTCCTGGTTCGACTCCCGCTCGAAGTGAACACTTTTTCCAACTAATTTTACTTTCTCTATTCTATTATCTATTCGAAAATTATCGAAAACGTTATGATTTGTATTGGTAATGATACTGCAGTCGGTACATGCATATATGACGTACATTCATTGCAGTATTTTATAGTCTGTGCGGTTTCATTAACATCGAATTCCGAAAAAATGAGCATCATCTATAGTGTAATTGGTAGCACATTGGGCCGGAAATCCGAAGTTTCCTGGTTCGACTCCCGCTCGAAGTGAAAGCTTTTTCCAACTAATTTCACTTTCTCTATTCTATTATCTATTCGAAAATTATCGAAAACGTTATGATTTGTATTGGTAATTATGCAGAACTGAAAGAACCGTTTCAGAGACGCGAAAAAATTAGTACTCACTAATTTTGGGTCCCAGATTGCGAAAATGAAAACGAGAAGTTAGCAATCCTCTTAGTTTTTCCAACAAAATCACAAAGTTTCCGTTTGGAAGGTGAGGTTATTTATAGTTCTAGCCAGTTTTATTGTAATTTCTCAATGAATACTCATTGGAAATGGGTTATTTAACAATCTCTGAGCGTTTCCTGCGAAATAAAGCTTTCATTTCGTCGAAATCGACGATTTTGTTCGCTGTTTACATTCGTTTGTGAGCGCCATAATATGTCGACCTCCAAAATGTCGATCGTCGCGAATTCTGCAACGTTGCCAATGTTTCAAGCTCGTAGTTAAATTTACGTTGAGTAGTTTCGTTTTTTTTTTTTTGCCAAATTTTGCTTCGTCAATTCCAACAATTTGCCCGACAAAATTTGACAAAAAAAGAAAAAAGGGGCCGTTTCAATCATGAGCGTTTAACCCCTACACTAAACTAAAAATTTTGCTTCGTCAATTTCAACAATTTGCCCGGCGCGCGCCAGGCAAATTGTTAAACGCTCATGATGGAAACGGTCCCTTTTTTCTTCTTTTGCCAAATTTTGCTTGAAACATTAGCGGCCCACACACGACCACTTCGGAGCGCACATCAAGCATTTGGCGTTCCGGAGCGTCACTCCTGAACGATACACGCAGGAGTGTCGCTTGTCCACTAACGTACACAAAATATCTTGCTTCTGATGTGACAGTATTGAATGTCACGTTCAGAAGTGATGATTAGGGGGGTAGAAGTTTCCAAAATTGAGAGGTTTGGAGTGGCTGGTTGAGTTTTAGAAATTTTAAAACTTTGGAGCGCCACGTCAGAGCGTCACGCCAGAGCGACACGCCAAAGTGAAACGCCTAACCTAAGAGCGTTGATCGAACTAACCAAAACTTTTGCACGGAAGTTTGGAACGGCGCGCATCAAACCTTCGCTCCGGAGTATCCGTGTGTGGCCGCTATTGGCAACGCTGCAGAATTCGCGACGATCGACAGTTTGGAGGTCGACATATGGCGCTCACAAACGAATGTAAACAACGAACAAAATCGTCGATTTCGACAAAATGAAAGCTTTATTTTGCAGGAAACGCTCAGATATTGTTAAATAAACCATTTCCAGAGTATTCATTGAGAAATTACAATAAAACTGACTAGAACTATACAGGATGTTTCAGAATAAAGGACCGTAAATTCGGGATCTTAATCCTCAGATGATTTTATGATATAAAGTTCCTATGGACTATAGGTACCTGACGCACTGTTTCTGAGATACGGGGTGTTGAAATTAAAAAAAAAATTGGTGCCGAAAATAATTTCGAAAAACATTCTTTTTTAATTTCAACACACCGAATCTCAGAAACAATGCGTCAGAGAGCGATTGTCCATAGGAACTTTATATCATAAAATCATCTGAAGATTAAGACCCCGAATTCACGGAAACTTATTATGATAATGAGTACCTACGCATTTAAACACATGATGAAATTGCATTTTAGTTCTTTTTCTCAGAAAGTGTTCGTCGCAAGTAAAAAACTCAGGAAACCATTCTTATTGTAAATTATGTGGTTATTACGAAAATAATTCAAAATTCGAGAAAAATCATTGGCGTACCAATTTTTCACCGAATTTATTCGGACAGAAGTCCTTACGGACGGCACTGGTGAAAATTGAACCTCATTTTGTATGGGAAAAATGTGTCTTAATGCGTACTCATGACCTACCAATACGCAAAAAAAATCGTGTACGGGGTAGAAAATAATTTCGTAAAACCAATTTTTTTTTAAATTTTAACACCCCGTATTTCAG
Source organism: Adalia decempunctata (assembly GCA_951802165.1). Taxonomy (NCBI): domain Eukaryota; kingdom Metazoa; phylum Arthropoda; class Insecta; order Coleoptera; family Coccinellidae; genus Adalia; species Adalia decempunctata. The sequence goes on from OX637701.1 coordinate 21,921,625, forward strand.
AGACAGGGACCTATAGTCCATATAGGAACTTTATGTCATAAAATCATCTGAGGATTGAGTTCCCGAATTCACGGTCCCTTATTCTGAAACACCCTGTATATAACCTCACCTTCCAAACGGAAACTTTGGGATTTTTTTTTGGAAAAACTAAGAGGATTGCAGACTTCTCGTTTTCATTTCCATAATTTGGGCCCCAAAAAATGTAAGTACGATTTTTTTCACTGCGCTGAACAAGTTCTTCTAGTTCTGCATAATTACCTTTGTATTTGCTTGATTATAGTCTTACATGATGAAGAAAGTTTTTCTTCTGAGATAAAATAAAAACCATAGTTTCGCGAGATAGGGTTCATGTGAAACTCTAAACGAACAAACAAAACTCCGCATAAATATGAAAAAAAATCCGATATTAGAATTATAAGGAACGAGCAAGTCTCTTTCAAGATTGTTGATCGCATATAAACATCAGACATTAATACAACAAACCATACAAATAGCCAAATGACAACACGACAATATCTTTTTCGTTGTTCCGGGTTAATTTCATACACATGTATTATTACTGGGATATGCCCTATCAAATGCATTATAATGTGCGTTCCAAACGTCAAAGGAAAAAGTTCAACAGACTATATTTTGAGATAATATATAATCAAATGTCATTTCCACAATTTCCTCGTGTTCCACTAGTGGCAGTATTATTTATGTTTCCATTTCCTGCTGTACTCGAGCATCAGAGAGAGAGTTGCAACTTTGGAATACATAGAGTAGCTTGCTATCTGATATTTCAGAATTAGATATATTTCATGGCTCGAAAACAATCTCATGCATCTACGAATATATAATATATTGTGGTAAACACAGAGTGAATCCCAGAGGAATATGAACGATAAAAAACCGAGTGAAGCTAACACAATTTGAGCATACTATCAAATTCTACGTGAAAGTAATCAACAGACAATATTTACTTTTCGTAATTTCTTCCTTTTATTTTTTATTTCCTCGATTTTTAATTTGCTTTTTTTACTTCTATCTCGGTACAAATTTTGCGGTAGATTTCAAACCAATGCGCCAAGTCTCGATGGAATTGATAACGACAGCAGGAATTAAATCACAGAAATGGATTCCAGTGCAATATTAACTAGCTTCCTTATCTGTCTGCTAAAAATTTTGCTTTTGCATATTGTTACTGGATCCTCCGCCAATTTGTAACGATGACAGTAATTTTGTATTAGTGTAATTATTTTATAATGTTCAGAAATGGACCCAAATAGATATGTTACGTTACTGAATTTGAAATTTCTGATACGAATCAATATTTCGACATGGTCAGCATTGCATTTCCATTACTGAATGAAATACTGAACGCGCCAAAATCAAATTGGCATTTACACAACACATTTTCCAGATAATTCAATTCTGGGTGCCTGATTTCAACAATTTTCCATATTGGTAATGCACTATTTTGAATTTTACGAAAAAAATGGAAACTCCTTGCATTTGCAGTTCGTGATTTCAACCTCGTGAAACCGTCCATGTCATCTTCTTGACAGATTTAAATGAAAGTACATTGTTTACCGGGTAGGAAAAGCGTAACATTCCTGGACGATTGTAAAGATTGCTAAGTCGAGGCGCAATCCGAGACTTAGCAACACAGAGTCCAGTACTTTTTTTTCGCAAATCGTTTAAAATTCGACAGATTTCAATAAATTTTGACGAAATCGCGAATTATTTCATTCATAAATAAAAATAAATGATGCTTCGAAATTCGTACTGAAATTGGTTACGTTACTATGGAAACGCTCAAATGTTGAATTGTCAAACTTAATTTAATTGCTGGTGTTTTCGAAGACAAAACAGTGGGAAATGATGAGTGATGATGACTTTTCCATTTCTGGGACTGCTCCAGAGCTGGTTGAGACAGTGAAAATACTGCTTCATTAGAATGATTGCCGAAGAAATCATGAGAAAAGTTCGAATATGGAAGGTAAGGAAATGAATATTTCCTAACAGTAGGGAAATGTTGACTTTTTCTATGACCAATTTTGACGGGAATTGCAAAATTTCCTAGCGATTTGCGGAAGAATAATTTGGAAGTTTGTTTTCAAGTGTCGACTGCTTCTCGACGTAAATCTCCTGGTGATAGTCACGTAAACCTTTCGAAAGACTACTAGAAAAATTGAAACCATAAAATGGTATTTATTCTTCTTCCGCGAATACAGGGTTTTCGTTGATGAATGGATAATCTTGAAACACATATAATATGGAAGAGCTTTTGGACGTTCTGAGGTTATATGAAACAAAATATTTTTTTAAGTAATATTTTCTACTACCCACGTTGCGTTTCTGTGTGGCTCTACCAAAAATAAATTCCAATCGTTTCAACACGATGGAAGGATCTTCGCTAAAATACTAATTGATGTGCAGAAAACCGCTTGAATAACTGTTGTGAATTTTTTGGATAAATATGTCCAACTTGAAATTTCACCATAAAATATTATGAATATATTATCATATACCACCAGAGATTAAATTTTGCCGGAAAACTTCTCGATTATAACATAAAAGTTTTTGCTAGGCAGTTTCGCCTGAGGGCTCGTGATTTTGGAAACATTTCATGAGCGAAATTGCCTTGTATATTACAATAGAAGAATTTTATCTGCTCAAATTTTATCACTAGTAGTATTCGACATGTCTATTTCACGAAAAAATACGGTCACATTTGACACGTATTACGCTTTTTGACAAATAAGTATTTATCATACATACAGATATGGACAATGTAGTTGGAAACACTGGGGTTTCAGTACAAAATTCGAGCAGTCTTCTAGTCCAGTTGAACAGTGGAATTATCGAAACCTCAGTGCGATTCGATATCGAATAAGCGGCTGGTCTATTATAATAGCAGTTTCGATCGTAGTGGGGATGCCTGGATCTCTGCTCCTCTTCGCGGATCGAAGATCGAATTCAGTCGCAATCGGAACTTGGATGTGATCGGCCATACTGTTTGAAAATAAATTAGATTCCGCGTGACTAAAAATGTTTACTGCTCAAGAGAAAATTCAAATAATAAAATGGTATTTCGGTAGTCAATCAATTGCGGAGACAATAAATTCGTTTATTGTTGACTTTGGAGATAGGCCGATACCTTCACGTTCGGCTATTTTCAAACCAGTTATGGTGAAAAAGACCTGAGCACTAATTTTCAAAGGAAATTATTTGTGTCACTCATTGAGGCAAATTAATTCCTCTGATAAGGTTGGAATAAAATTGTCGTATTCATTTTCAACGGACATGCTAACACCCATCACTTCGCGCGTTGGGAGTGTTACTGATTCCTTCATTTCCTTCCACTTATCTAATTCGATCCGAGATCCTAGATCGTTGCTCTGGCCTCTGGCATCCCCACTACAAACTGCCATAAAACTAGACCAGCCGCTTATTCGATATCGAATCGCACTGAGGTTTCGATTCTTCCAATGTTCAACTGGACTAGAAGACTGCTCGAATTTTGTACTGAAACCCTAGTGTTTCCAACCACATTTTCCATATCTGTATATTATTACCTATAAGATGTTTGTTTTCTCCATGTTATTCATTCCTGAACGAGTGAAATAGTCATGTTGAAGTTTGATAGTTCATGGCGGGCAAAAAAATGTGAGAAGGTCTGAGTGACCAACTCGAAAAATAAAGCGCTTTTATGTGGATATAAATATCGTATAGCGTAACTTCATAACTCATGTTAATGCGGAAATATTGTTTTTAGTATACCATTGGTTCAAATTCGAATGCATGACGAAATATTGAAGATTCCATCATTCGTTTTCTCAGTCTGTATCTCATAAAAGTATATTGTTCAATGAGCGGTAATGTCATAACACACGCAGACGAATTTTGCAGCACGAGCCGTCAGGCGAGTGGTGTAATTCATCAAGTGTGTTATGACCATTACCGCGAATTTAATACTATACTTCATCTTCGACTTATTCAGTAAAATTTAAACTATTCTGCATATTCATAATTGACTGTTATCAAAAGCGACATCTGTGTCCGAAAATCAGACCAGTTAGCAAGACAAGCATCTGAAAAGCCATTCACAGGGCCAGATCCTGTGCTTGGAATCACCAAAAACCGATGCAGGACCCTGATTGAGGAGTGGATGAAACAAAGACACCAACAACACTGGTAACAGAGCGATGGACAAACACACAGCAACCTCATGGTAGGAAACATAAGCCACACCTTGACGGCTGACTTTCTGAATCTATACAAAACAAAGGCACGTATAATAGTAGGTCTGCTGACGGGACACTGCGGCCTTAGGAAACATCTGAACACCATGGAAATACTTAAAGAACCCGTGGATTGCAGACTTTGCGATGAAGAGGAAGAAACAGCCTCTCACATCATCTTTGAATGCGACGCCCTAGGAAGAATGCATCATAGAACCTTCGGAGAGACCAGTCCGGAAACGGGCATGAATCCGAAAACCTCATAAACAGGCTACTGAACCTGATAAAGGGCACAAACCTATTCTCGTGAGGAACCACTGACGAAAGAGTGATACAATAGACCCAAGTTGGTCGCAGTGTCATAGAGAGGCCAAGTGCTAACCTGGTGTCTTGTTCGTCAGCCAATCAATTAATCGTCAATTAAACTTATTTCGGGGATTCGTAACATTTTTGAAGTTGAGAATTATTCCAGATGAAGACCACATTGTAACGAAGTGAAAATCAGTAAGAGAAATGATTATTCTAAAACGAATAGCGCAAATTCATATTTCCACTAGGAATTGGTTGCCCGAATACACAATGATAGGAATGGTAAAAATATGAAGTTGGTATGTTAACAAAAATTTCTGTAATACTTTATCTCATATTTGCGTGAGCAAATTTATTGTTGCCACAATATCGAATTCAGAATTTTGAACACAAATCCCTTGAATGAATAATGCCGATAAACAGAAGGACGCCGGGATAAAAATCGAGGGAATAACTCGCGAAAAACATATCTATCCGAATCCCAGCTCAATGCAATCGAATTTACATCCCATCCGGTTCTGAACGTCAATCCGACGGACAGACACATAAAAGGTAGGCAGATGTATATCGATCGGATTGTCAACTAGCTGAACTAATGGTAAACGTGTCAAAGTCGTAATCTTTCGGAAGGATCTGATGGCTGAGTGGACTCCCCTTCCTGATAAACATTCCGCATTTGGGGAAATTGGGCCGAATCCAGGGACCGATATGGAACTCACACGAACGCGAAGGAAGCGTTTGATCCACGTGAACTTCGACCTTGGCTGTCACTACTTCGGAATAATGTGTATTCGAGAAAGGAGTTCGTAGTTTATCCGTGATCGATTTGACTTGGATAGGGTTCTATTCGATTGCTGTTTGATATTCGAACGCTAATTAAGAAAAGATGAAAATAGTTCATCTTGTTCCTTCTTAAATCATGAGCAATTATGGAATCAAATAGAATACATGTTTGACAGCCATGATTATGAAGTGACAGATTGGAATTGGACAGATGGGAGTTAGTAAACATGGAGCATTGCATGTCCTGATTGTCTCGAACTATTATCCAAATGGTGAAAATTTAATTACCATTATTCGTAAATTGCGTCCAATGTTTGGTCAAAATAATGTGCCTAATTCATCAACTCTAATAGAATAACCAAAAAAATAGAAAATACTGGTTCGGTGAATGATGTGAAACAGATGATACGACCTCGTATAGGTTGTTCGGAATAAAACATCACAGCAGTTCGCGAGAGGATGGAAAGGCCAGGGACGTCAATTCGCCATCGTCTCAACAACGTTTGCTAGTAGACTATAAACAGCGAAGAGAATTCACCAATTGGATCCTTGAGCAACCTGCTGATTTTGTAATGAAAATCATTCTCAATGATGAGGCCACTTTTCACTTCCATGGCCTTGTTAATACAAAACAAAGAAGGTAATGTGTAACGGTGAATGGCTGTCATATAACACAGTTTCTTGTGCATCATTTGGAAGAATTTTCAATGTGGACAATATATGATTTCAGCAGGACAGTGCCACATGCCGTACTGCCCGTGAAACACAGACGATCTTGCCCAAGATCGCCTTCAGGCTGTAGAATTATCTGAAGTCACAGGTTTATGCCAATAAGCCTGCGACCATCGAAGCATTGAAGGCCGAAAATATACGCTGCATCAATAAATTGCCGTCACATGTTTTCAATAACGGTATTGAAATTCAGTTTGGTTTTCGTCCATGATTGTAATTTTAATAAAAACTTTTCAGGAATTTGGACAATACTTTATTTTCTCTAATATTATTCAATGTGCCGACGTTTCGGAGGCGAGTTCCTCCTTCTTCAGACTAAAAGACAAGAGTATTGTCCAAATTCCTGAAAAGTTTTTATTAAAATTTTTGAAAAGTTTGTCAAGAGGGTACGTATATGCCAGCAAAGCCGTGGCAGCAATTTACAAGATATTTTTGTTCATACATAATTCCCAAATGCTTATTTTATGAATGAATGAATATTTCAATGCTTTGCTCCTCTGAAATCTTGCGCTATTATTGGAACACCCTTTAGTTGGATCAAAATAACCAATTTAAGGTTGGCGTTCAATGTAGTTTGTTTTTATTTCAAGTTGCATTTGAAAATGGTTTCAATTTGAGAACTGAAATTTTGTGGGTGAACTCAGGAAGGATTGAAGTTCTAAATGAAATAATCGAAATCGATTTTATTCCGAAAGTTATTTGTTTTTCTCAAAAATAGAAGAAAATGAGCCAACTTATGCCTCTGTTTCATTTCAAACGAAAGACGCATAAAAATAGTTCAACTTCCGATTAAAAATAGACCTACAGATAATTTCGTTCAGAAAAACAACTTGAAATACGGAATTGGCAGCAGAGAATGGTCAAATTTAAATATATGGCGGAAAAGTTCCTGCTTTACCCACGTATTAACTAATTTCATAGTTCAGCGATTTTCGGATAGACAGCGCCATTGTATATTTCATTAAAAAGGATAGCGATATTCATAGAACTTATAGTGATAATGTAAGTTCTATGGAGATATTTCATAAAATGCACGGTGGCGCCTCTATCGGATTAGTTTTTCTACTCGCTCTTGACGGCGACCTTAAATTACCGAAACTTTGAGGGAACTATCGATGAATACCCCGTTGAATTTGCAGAGATTAGCTCAACCGAAAATACTATTAACTGGACGTACAAACCTCATTTACTAGCATTCCTTTGCAAGAACTATTCGAATTATAAAAAAGCAAATGATGAAAATTATCTCAGAATGAAAAATATTCTGAAATGTCTCGAACAAAACTATTTCCAATCCAACTAGATCTTTTCAACTGAAGGTCTAGTCCTGGGAAATCCACTGAGTTCTACTTGAGCTGAAATGCAATGCCCAATATTTCTGTAGCAACAGATCTGGAATCGAGGGGTTTTTCTTTATTACCAACTACACCATTTTTTTAATTCGATTCTTGAACTGTCAAATGCGAATCTACCCACAAGGTGGATGAACGAGCGCTCAAAATCTCCTGAGGTTGTTTTCAAAACAGAAATAGGTTTTTTTACCCACCTTACCATCTATCTCCCTTCCAATATCTTCCATTGATTCACAGCAATACCATTTAGAATTGAATCACCCTTGTGTATCCAAGGATTTTGAAAAAAAAAAGACTGAATATTGAAAACAACGAAAAATCGATTCCACTTCAGTTATAATTGCGGGCCTTGTGGAGTTTAATCTGCGATACGAATAGATTAGGCTCAAAAAAGCTATCGAACTATTTATCATCGACTCATAGATTTTCATGAACTCCAATATTCTGAATGGAATTAAAGAATCTGATTGAATTCTTTAAACCTCATTGGAAAATATTGCTGGGTCCCAGATGAAATGCAGAACTCTGCCAGAGCTACAATGAAAGTTTGTATAACCGTTCCAAACCCGCAGAAATACTAACTATATTATCTCTTTCATATTGAGGCAAAGAATATTTTTAATAACAATTTCGTTGAGCTTTCCTTTCATTCCATCAATCATGGTGTAAAAAAGCATAAACAGGAAACCACGATGAGTAAACGTCGGCCAAATAATGAACAACATACTTAAAACGCAACCTTGTACGTTTGAAACGAATGTCAATCTTTTCTCGTCCAAACCCCAACCAAATAAATCTTTTTTAAGGTGTATACTCAATGTAAACGTTCATGTCATCATTGTTATATCGAAGACGGTATGTTTGTTTATCTAAGCATCAGCTTTATCTGTTTGCCCTGAATATTTGTATTGGCCGCGTAGATTGACAGAATCGATCAACCTTTGTGCCGGTGAGTGAAATAGCACATTGCTGAAAGGTGTGTGGAAGGTGAATTGAGGGCAGTGGATTCAAGCAGTGCATTAGAGTTTTTTTTGTATTGATGAGTTTACATGACCTGATGAATTCTTGCTCGTTTTTTTTTTTGTTTTTATGAAACAACAGTTTTCACAAAGCATTGTTCGGATTATTGCATAGAGATCTGACTCTTCGATCAAAGCTTGTTGAATTTAAACACAGGCCGCAGACATCATTGGCATCTGCTTTCAGTGATGATTAATCTCCAAAAAATAATCATATACCTACATCCCAAACGTGCGAAGAGTGTGAAATCAAAACCTCCTTTCGATTTTCACAACTTGCTTATAGCTTTCAACTTTACCGAGATACAAAACTAAATGATATCAGAAACCTCGCTATCAGTCGACGAAATGCTGCACCAAACTCCAGAAACGACCTCCACATCCTGCTTCAGCGGCGATAACAGCACAAGTCATTAGAAGCCATAACAATAACGCCTTAGTCACGAGGTCTACCTGACGGCAAGAAACGGCAATAGAAATATTCCAATTACACGTGTTGCCGTCCCGCCTTATTATCATCTCTGGATGGTCCCAAGCTGCGTTCGGAATCCAAACGGTGCAAGATTAAGACATCCCGCCGGAGTTCCTCTTCCAATTCGCACGAAACAATGGCTTTTTCGAATTATTCGTTGTAACCGGTAAGATTGCGAACAAAGCACCCTGTTCGTGAAATAATTTGTGGTGTGTGAGTGCGGTTTTTTACCGAATTACAACTGGGGACTGGTATTCGTGCCGGCCTCAGTTTTCGAACCTTTGTTCTCTCGTGGAGAAAACGATGAAAAATTACGGTTTGCTATATTCTGCGGAAGTTTTGTTGTGGGGTTGGGAAAGTTAAGCGCTTTCTGGGAGTGAAATATATCGAATAATCGTGGGGTAGGCGGTTCTCGAGTGTGGAGCATCGAGACAGTGCGTTGGAGAGGCTGGGATCGTTTGATGGAGTGTTCTGGATGTAGTCTTTATGTATCTCGTACGGTATCTGTTTCCACTATTGTTTTCTGTCGTTTCACATCAGCAGGTATTCGGAATAGAAAGGAAATGGAATGCGATGTGATACTCTGAACCATTTTTAGAAAGTATCTGTAGGCAATGCTTTCAGAAATAATAATGAATTGAAATTGGAAATGCTCGCTATAAGTAGCTAACTATGCAATTGACTGGTCAAAATCCACATTCAACTTTTCAGGAATTGAGTTGAGCAATTCAGGAAGAAAAATACGATATTCAAGTTTCCTAGTAAATTTATTCTATATGTTTCACTATAATTGCATTGGTTTACTGTTATTTCAATCTTGTTTAACTATGAACAAATTTTAATTGTTTCGATAGTATGTTTGCAAATTGGCGAAGGTGCCGGTTTGATCTTGCCTCGTATACAAAGGCCGCTTGAATTCCAGAAATATTCTCATACGGTTGTATTTCTTGTGAACAACAGTTGTGTTTGTATTCTTTGAGGCACCATCAGAAGTGTTCATAAAAATGTGCCCGCATCGCAACGCTTATGAAAATACCAACTGTTGACATGTTGACCTAGTTGGTATACCTTGAGTTCGTAATCCAAGGAAGTTTCAATTGTTTACACGATCTTATAAGCTTTTCAGTAGTTATATCGTCCTCCGGACTCGTGATGTTTCCAAGCAACTCATTTTCGTTTGGAAATAAATCGATAGACTTATCACGGAAATTCAATCTCTTGTGATATTACTACTGATAAGTCTATCGATTTATTCTCAAACGAAAATGAGTTGCCTGGAAACATCACGAGTCCGGAGGACGAGTGGTGTTTCCTTGAAGCAACTCATTTGAGTTTGGACATAAAAGATAGACTCATGAGATAAATTCAATATCGAGTGAAATTTTATAAGACTATTTCACGAACAGAATAAAAGGTCAGAAACTCAATATTCGATAAAAGCAAGGAAAAACTCATTTTTGTTTACCAGTTGTCAAACCGTTCGTATTTATAGCTCAATCACACAATCACTCAATTGTCAGACCAATCATAATTCAGAGACAGTTGGTGTTATCGCGATGATACGAGCTGTCTTTGGATTGTGATTGGTCAGTTTTTGAAATGAGTGGAATAGTCAGTTGAAACAGTCAAATTCTTGAAATTTAGTACCACCTCACTCATAAATGACGTTTCTCATGACTTTGGTTCTCATTGTTTTGTTCTCATTAATATGATATGCGGATAACTACTACTCATCACGCTCCCTTTCACTATATGTTGTAGATGTACTCTCGAATGATTAATTTGACCTAACCGAGTAAGGCAGGATAATACGTAGAATTTCAGTTGTCAAAAGAGGACAGCGTGAGTGTGTGATTGATTGTTGTTTCAATAGTTAACTCTTTTCATCCTCGTTATTCGACTTAGAGTAAAAGGACATAGCACAATATACTCGTATGAGGAATAAACTGAAATCGGTCAGCATAAAAATATGTTCGAAATGAAAGAAATAAGACACAAATCATTTGCCATTATGAATAATGACAAATGAAATGTGAATACGAACTAGGTCTCCGATACTGATCACCCTACCAGACCGAATGGAATGGTCCAACGTCAACTCAGAATCAGGGTGGAATATCCCAAAGTTGACGCTGGATGGAGAATCTTTTCGTCAAGATATGGATATTTGTCGCCGCATTATTTCGATGAATAATTGATGAGCGACATCTATCCACCATCAGAATAGACCCCCTCCCCTCGGTGATTGAATGAGCAATAGAGGAAACTTTCTTCCAAATTGCAACCAGATTGTGAATTTCAACGTTAGAGAACGCTATAATCAATTCACCTGGGATGCGCGGAGACGTTCGCAGTTGTAGGTTATCAAAACCCAAAAATATTAACAATGAAAAATGATGATATGAGATCGTCAGCTGAGAAGGCAGCTACCTAAAGATATCCATATCTTGACGAAAAGATTCTCCATCCAGCGTCAACTTTGGGATATTCCACCCTGATGAGTCGTAAATAGGACGAAACTGCAGTCGGTGCGATTCTCAGTTGACGTTGGACCATTCGGTCTGGTAGGGTGAACAGTATCGGAGACCTAGTTCGTATTCACATTTCATTTGTCATTATTCATAATGGCAAATGATTAATGTCTTATTTCTTTCATTCATATAAGAAGCTGCCTTCTCAGCTGATGATCCCATATCATCATTTTTCATATGTTCGAAATGTTTCACTATCGCGAGGTTTTATAATTTGTTCATCCTACAGGTGAATGAATGGAAGATACAGCCATTTTTACAGCTTCATATAGGAACATGTCTCATAAAGTCTTGATTTGAATAGGATATCATCCTATATCTGATGAAACCGATATAGCTGATACGCCTGTTATTCAAAGTCACAAAGTGAAGTCAAATCTCTGGTAAGAATTGAGTTGTTCGCATGATTCAACTGGAAATGGAAGAATTTCGAAAAATGTAGAGGTTATTTATATTCCGAGAGACGACAAGAAAATAAATATCGAGGATGAGAATATCTCACTGAAATATTTCCATCTCAGTATCAAAATATGTTTAGGTGTTGACTATGATATGCAGGTCTTGAGGAAAAGGGATTGAAAAGATTGAAAAAATCACATGAAATTGTTAGGTTATGTTTTAAAGAATGCACATGAAGTTATAGACGACATCCTTCTCACAACATAGAAGGGTGTGTTAGAGATGGTCAGATATAATAAATAGTGTTTATTCTCAATATTACCATTGAGTTTAAATAAACATAGAGGTACATCGCCCTTGAACGATTTGATGCAAAAAATGTTGGCAGTTCACTGCCAACTTTAGTGGCGGCACATAGCAGCTACTGAAGGATCTATCGAGGGAACTATATTCTGCTTGCTATTCATTTACAGAAATCTGTGGGATATTTATTTTTCCCTAGTTCTATAAATCATAGGCAAAATTAATTGTCGTTTTATCGCATCCAAAAATCCGGTGGAATGAAATACTGAACATCCCTCATTTCCATACGCTGGTCCTGGTAGTCATCGCATTCGGCTTAGGAAATAGTGCTTCATAGTTCAGCTACTCACCGCAAGATGCGAGGTTGAAAATTTTTCATTCATATGTAATACACTAGAGATGGAATTTTGCCGGCAAAATTTCTCGATTGTAATATGAAAGTTTGTTGCTCGGAAATTTCCGAAAAGCAACAAACTTAAATATTAAAAGAGAGAAATTTTACCTGCTTAAATTTCATCTCGAGTGGAATTCGGCATGACTATTTCACGAGAAAATGTCTAACATTAAGTATTATGGTCACATTTGACACGGATTGCACTATTTGGCAAATTAGAATTCATAGATTAATAAACGTTGTTTGTTTTCTCTATGATATTCATTTCCGAAGCTATCTATGAATTGGAGGAACGTCAAAAATTTTATGGCTGAAAAACCAACTTGTAGGTTTTGCCGGTTTGAAAGTTTTGTCGAGATGAAACGATCGTTGCTAAGGAAACTTCCTCACTAAAAATGGAAAGAGTTGAATAGTCTCTGAAAAACACTCATCTATCTATGAACCGGTGAAGAAACTACACTAAAATAAGCTTCAAATCGATCAAGAGCGATGTTCTCTAAATTCTAACCAAATCCTGGCACCTTAAGGTGAAGACACATTGTTATCACGTCACGTAACATCACGTCATCTTCCCAAAATGTGCAACCACGATAATGCATGGAACTTAGACCATTGAAAGAGAGAGACATATTTCAATAATAAATAGTGAAGCCAAATCATCGGAACTAAACTGGGTGATTATACTACTACGGAATCAAAATGTAGTGAAAGTTTTTGCAACATTGTATCTGCTGTCACGTTATAGCTCTGAAAGCACGCAAATTCCGTCTGATATTTTGTGAAATGTCATTCTGACATATATTTGAAACCGTTCTGGGTGCTCATTCAATAATTCTTGAATTAATTGATGGAATTCCCCCACTTCTTCTGTTCGTTGATTCATTTGGTAAATCGAATCCCTTCTATGAGAATCACCAGCAACTGTAAAAGCAGCTATATTCTCCATATCTACTTCCCATTTCCTCGCGTGAGCTCACGTGATGTGACAACAATGTGTCTGCACCTTTAAAGGTGCATACAAATTATTGTCACGTCACATGAGCTCACGCGAGGGAATGGGAAGAAGATCTGGAGACATAGCTGCTCTTACAGTTGCTGGTGATTCTCATAGAAGGGATTCGATTTATCAAATGAATCAACGAACAGAGGAAGTGGGGGATCTTCTTCAATTAATTCAAAAATTATTGAATGAGCACCCAGATCGGTTTCCAATGTATGTCAGAATGACATTTCACAAAATACCAGACGTAATATAACGTGCATTCAGAAAATGTAAATTTGCGGAATATAGATCATGCGTGCTATCAGTGCTATAACGTGACAACATATACAATGCTGCGAAAATTTGTGCTACATTTTGATTCTATAGTACTACAATAACCCAGTTTAGTTCTGATGATTTGGCTTCACTATTTATTATTGAAAGGTGTGTCTCCTCTTCCTATGGTCTAAGTTCCATGCATCATCGTGGTCGCACATTTTGGGAAGATGACGTGACGTGACGTGATAACAATGTGTTTCCGCCTTAACTCGCACAGTTTACAAGCACAGGAGGTTGTCATTTTTGAAGAATCTCTCCGTGAGACCTCAGAGTTATCAGTATTATCATCGGTATTATCTTAATCGTCATCATAATCCTTTAAGATATATACATGTATGTATCAATATGGTGTGATGTTCGAGAATATAAAATATTTTCTTATTTCTCGTCTTAAAGCCGTGAATGCTAAAAAGCTTAGTGAACACATGCACGTTGTCTTCAACATCAAAATGCATGCTACAGGGACGATACAGTTCTCCCTGAAAATATGTCGAAGTACTCTAGGGTTCATTAGTCATTATCGAGATATTCATATAGAAAGATATAGAACTCCCAATTGAATGCAGCGACCTGTACGAAACCTATGTCGGTATCTATATTTGATATTGTTCAAGGTACTTTATTACTCTGTCAAAGACAATTCGTAAAGAGACCTCACTATGAAAAATGGTCTGTAATTTGCTATATTAATAATGTCGTTTTTTCTCCTGCAGTTGGCAACGAAATATTCAATGCATGTTGACAATAGTTTATCATGATGATAAAGATTCGAATTGTCTAGTTCATTGTACATACTATAAAAATTCGAACGGAATTAATGATAATCCACTGTCTACAGTTATTTCAAGTTTGGTGAACTATAAACTAATTTTCATGTTTTAGATAGTATGATTGAGAATTGTAACGTAATGAGGCCTGTCAACAACAGCGGAGGGCTCAGTTTCCACTGGAATTAGCATGTTTGCAAATTGGCGAAGGTGCCGGTATGATCTAGCCGCGTATAACATACCGGACCAAAGTTTGTTTCAAAAATCGATAACGGTAATTCTCGATGAACTAGAAGTGGTATCCCCTGCATCCGTTCGATCAGGGTAAACAACCGAGTGAACTCGCTTAATTAAGCTGTTTTCCAAGAACTTATAGGACTAGGATCCAACCTAGTATGAGCTCGCAGGAAGCCAAACTTTGTATCTGCAGGAACACTTGGCGAAGTGCGGCATTTAAAGTATACAGCAGCTGACGCCGTCTTGGGGTTTTCTTGTTGCGATTTCCATTTCAGACCCGATTTAGCGGAAAATACGGATCGTTTTGTCATACGGCGTCCTCATATTGCAAGTTTCATATTCATGGACGTGGCTAATGCTACAGAATAAAACGGAGCGACAAATTTCGTCAGCTGTGCCGTAGCGCTATTTCTAATGAAATACGCGATTGAAGAAACATGGGATGAGATATATGGGAAACCCACCGGTTGGTTTCGTACTGCTGTGTTTTATTTCATGACCGCATATCATTTATTCCGAGCAGATGGAAATGACATTTTTGCGATCTACAGATAACATTTTTTTTGGGACCGTATTGCTTACGATACGGAAACTGTGTTCCATATTTTCAATCCGGCTTGACAGCTGCGTTGTCCCGAATCACATATTTGGATGTTTTGCCGGGGCGCTGAAATTTTGGAGTTCGCTGACTGGAAGATACGTGTGGCTTTGAAAGGCTGGTAACATATTTGAGAACTCTTGACTTTTCAAATTGAATTGCAGACGGCTCACACAGAAGTAATAGTTTTCTTTCAATCTGAACGATTATGAAAATATTCAAGATGATGTAGTATTGGAATGTGAGAAGAGTTTTTCATTTTTCGAAACTACAAAGTTCATACTGTGGTTTAATGAATGGTCAACCCCATTCTCCTTGATCATATGGTCTTGAATCCACCAGAATTTCACAATACAAGGTGAGACTTTGACTTGTACATATATTTTAACTGTAGATTCTTCAGACCGAAGGAACTCTTTTTTCATTTTTTCGGCTCTGTTAAAGAGATATAGCCATTTGAAAAAAAAAATTGGGCCAAAAACGCTCCTGAAAGGATACTCTGCAAACACCCCAAAGTTCATATTTTCCGATTGAAATAAAGGTGATTATTAGATGTTCTGGGTGATTCAATTAGGAAATACACAAGTACTAACCTAATTTGAATAACAATGTTCCAAACACGATATTTCCTAACAAAAAAACTTAGTTTTGTCCGATTATTTCTGCAATCGATGAGCCATATTTCCCCCACCATAATAAGTTCTTTCTTCGATTCTCCTGAAGATTAGTTTGTAAACACTAATAATTCGTTTATATTTTCCCCGATATTCCAAAACTATTCCATATAAAATTGTTTTCTCACTAATCTGTCCTAACTCCATTAACCTAGATCATAGGATTCGAGGTCAATGACCCAACCATCTTGTGTGATATTTCACAGAACTTTAGGGAAGACAATGACAGATTACTGATTTTATCTTCAAACAATGGTATAGGCGAAAGCAAGGAAGCAGTACGTCCCCTATCGCAAGGACACTAGATTTGTTTACTTTTCGCTAAAGGCGTCTAGGCGTTGCTCTTTGGAGATGACAAACGAGTAGTTCTGATTCTCGCCGATATAGCGCTACGATCTTAATTTCAGTCGCCTATAACGGTGCGCTGCGAGGTAGTCGCCACGCAAGACAAACCGTTGCTCTGTGTCTCCAACGTAAGTCCCATCACAGACTAGTCATTGGTATCATGCACGACGCTTACGTATAGCTATAACCTGCGCCATGGACTTCGATTTTAATCGATTTATTTACAGAGAATATAATGCAAACAGGTGATAATTGTAATGTGAAGACCTTCAGTGAATTGATGTTATAATAACCGTGTAGTGTCGAGTTGAAATTCCGAGAGGATATTGTTTAGATAGATATTCTCCTGAAGGACCGGTTTCAATAGAAGCTGTGCTTATAAAATGTGTACTTTCATGCTTCTGAGAATTCAATTTTATCTCCCACATTTTATTATTACATATCTCTACATGAAACGTTTTTCCATCATACGGATTTTAGTCTTGAAGAAATTGCTAAACATTCTGACAACATTGTTTACTTTGATCTGAAGGTTTTCGGGATAGCAGTCACAACTCAAGATCCTTATTAACCCATTTATTGAACAAAAACCTAAGTTTCTAAAATAAGTAAAAATTTCCTCTATGTAAAATCTAATTTTTCTTCAAGAAAAAAACTAAAAACTCACGTCAATGTGAGGTTAACCTCGATTCCAAGAGTAGGTAAATTCAAAACTAACCACATAGGTAAAAATTCCAACAATTACTAAGATTACAAACACATCAAAACACCAAAAAGTGGTAGGTATATCTCAATTTGTAACCTGATGACGTTTACATCTAACGAATTAAATATTTCAAGAATAATTAGATTTCAGAATAATTAGATTTCAGAATAATTGTTAACTTGTTATATAGTTATAGTTATAGTGAAAAGGGGTTAGAGTCCACTGCGACCTTAAGGTCTATTATGCTCCCTGACAGAGCTGTTATCATCGCGCCTCCTATAGCTCGCCCTCCAGTTCCAGAGATTTGATGAAATCCACTATCTGGGACGGCTTCAAGGAGGATAACTCCCCACTTCTACAAGTTTCTTGTCCAAAGCTATCTTTCCTTTGGCTTGCAGTGGCATAGCATTCCGTAACAAGGTGAACAGGAGTTTCTCCCTCCTCCCCACAGAATCTACACTAATCAGTGTCCGATAAACCTATTCTCAACAGATGCTTCTTTAGGCGACAATGTCCTGTGAGAAAGCCAGTGAGTAGGTGAAGTTGGTTTCTACTGAGATATTTTTCGGATCTAGCAGTTTCAAAGTTCCGGAGGAACTTTTTGGAGTGATCTGTCCCTGGGATATTCTGCCAGAGTTTTTCTCTTTTGGTTTCCTCCTTCAGCATAAACTCCTTCATATAGGTGCATTTTCCTATACCACAGAAGGGTTCTGGGCCAGTGAGTGGCGTTTGTGCGCCCTTTCTGGCCAGTGTATTGGCCTCTTCGTTTCCTACGATTCCAGAATGACCGGGAACTCAGATTGAAAAGACCTTATTCTTCTTGCCTACCTCATTGAGTTTGTTTCGGCACTCCCAAATCAGCTTTGAGTGAATGACGTAGGAGCTCAGTGCTTTAATAGCAGCTTGACTATCTGTATGTATAACTATATCGCACTTCCTATAGTTTCTTTCTAGATGTATATCTAGATATCTTCCGAATGCAAGTATTTCCATTTGAAGGACGCTTGTACAGGAGCTTAACGATAGTGCACACTTGGTACTTGTCCCGTAAATCCCAGCGCCAGCTCCTGTAGCAGTTTTAGAACCATCTGTATACCACTTCATTGTATTTTCTTCGAGATTGTAGTTGGTGTATTCCCTTTCCCAATCTTCTCTTTTACTTAGCATGGTACTGAAGTTCTTCTCAGTGCTTACTTTCTTGATCATTACATCACTAGGAAGGCTTGCAGATGAGGTGTAGTCATTCAGAGAGGACCAAGCTCTCTGAAACCTGACTCTCTCATCGCCTGCTCCTTCTTTACATAGTATGGCCCCTTGGGCTACCCTATCAATCACTAGATGTAGAGGTGTGTGATGATCTCAAGTACCCTGGTAGGGCACGTTCTCATAGTTCCCGAGATGTACACACAGGCCAGCCTTTGTACTTTGACGAGCATTTTTCTCGTACTTACCGGACTTGCTTCAGCAAACCAGGCTACTGCCCCATATGTAATTATGTAATAATGTAATAATGTTAACTTGTTAAGATACCAGAGAAGAAATAATATTCGATGATATTCATTCCAGGGAAACATCCAGATTTTTCTTGATATTCATGATTTTTTCCTCAAATTTCATCGTATACAATTGAAGATAACACGAAAACGACGCGTTTTATGAAAAAAAAACATAGGAATACTTTCATTTTTCAAAATGGTTGATTATTTCGAAAATATAAACCGTTTATCTTTTTCAAGTGGTTTTATAGTAATTTTTCGTGAATTTATGAGTTCATCAGGCTGTAACTTTTATACCAAGAGAAATATTGAATAAGTTTTGATTGAGGAATTTGAACCATGCAAAATATCGGTTCCGAATATATGGAAAGAATCGTGTCAATTTCATGGATTTTCGATACCCTGTATCTTTCAAACGAAACCGAATTTTGAAAAATGGTATGGAAAAAAGTGTTTCGTTTCATGAGAAGTATCAACAGTTCAAATCTATGTACAAGTCAAAGACTCGCCCGGTATTATGTTTTCTACGTTTCAGTAATTTTTCTTTGTTTTCTCAAGGTTTTTTCTGACCCAAAGCTAGCATACGCCCATTCAAGGAAACCAACAAATTTTCTGATCTATTCATGGAGAATAGATATCGATCATGGTTTCACCCTTGATGTGGTCATCTTCAGAGCAATAAGAACAGAATTTGAATTCTCCCAAAACCAAAGTATCATTCGTTATGAGTATATCCTATGGATACTTTCTAATAGAGGAACAGACGCAGCGAAGAGCTTCTCCCCGTTAAAGATTTCCCAATTTCAATTTGTCCGCGAGCCTAATCCCGTATAATTTTGAGGTAATTCTTCCATTCAACGTTCCCATGAAAATAATCAAAAATTATAATTGAATGGTGTGGAAGATCAAGGATGAACTCCGCTCCCTAGAGCAACGTACAGGTAAATCGCAGTTAACGTGGGAAACAATAAATTCGCTAAGAGGATTAGCGTTGAGTGCTTCGAGCTCAGGGCCAACTCGGAGGGATATTTCGAACAGTCAGTCCTCGACCATTCATAGTCTAATCTGCTGAACTGTTTCAGGGCAGATAGTGCCATTTCATAATTCTAATTCAGCGGAGGGTGATATTCAGATCTTCTTTCCTTTCATACGACGTTCTCACCAGACTTTCTGGTCTTATCAGAAAATGAAATTTTCTCTATTGAACTATTCGGTTGAATCAGCCGAGTAAACGGAATTAACGGAAAAGTATCTCATCTGAGCAGTCTTTTTTGTACGTCTTTGGACTGGATCGATAAGGGGAGTAAAATTTTTTGCTGATCTCAATGAGAGAATTCACTCAAATTCAAATTAGGTACCGCTCGAATAAATAGAATTCTTTTCATGCAGATTACAAAAATATCGAAATTTTGTATATTTCTAACTTTAATTCATCTCCTGCTTGAAAAAATAGCAATGGCAATTGTATATAACTTTAACGATGGGTTTCACAATGCATAATCACCGGAGATCAGAGCTTGAACTAGAATCAACTCGATTTGACTATTCAAAACATAGAGAACCAAGCCGTTGATCTCCG
Organism: Adalia decempunctata; assembly: GCA_951802165.1. Taxonomy (NCBI): domain Eukaryota; kingdom Metazoa; phylum Arthropoda; class Insecta; order Coleoptera; family Coccinellidae; genus Adalia; species Adalia decempunctata. The sequence goes on from OX637701.1 coordinate 21,941,871, forward strand.
ATCACCGGTGATTACGATTTGGAAATCTACCGTGAGTATAATTTAGGCGAAACAAAGTTCGCCGGGCCAGCTAGTTTTAGATATTTGGAAATCTCTAGAATTTTCATGAAATATTTATTTTTTGGATTCTTCAGAAAATTCTAGACATAATTCATGTACAACGTCCTATATCTATCTTCAACTTTTTCGGAAATATTAAGTGTTTTCAGATTTTTTATGAAAATTAACATTTTGAATGAAAATTATTTTATTTCACGAATTCGATACATAACACTCAATACTGATTTCCCATTCACCTCTTGATATGAAGAAAGTAAGCGAAAACCATCACTGAGAAGAAATTAAAAAAAACAAAAACAGATTCGTTTATTCTCATAGCCTTAGTAACACGTTGTCTGTTTGCATGACAATAAGTGATCAGTGTAAGTGCTATTGTCTCTTGAATTTCGATAACTGTACGTAATTATATTAGAAAAATTGTGACATTTAACAAAAATGCACAAAATATCCATTCTTCAAATGATTGGTTATGGAGATTACACACGGACACAAATGGAAGTTTCTCGCTTATTTCACGAAAAATTTCCAAATTTGCCGCCTATATCCCAAAGAACAATTAGAAAAATAGAAGAAAAGTTTCGAGAGCTTAGTCATGTAAGACAAATAAAAAAAAATTGCTGCCAATGCAGTAAGTGATGATACGAAATTGGATATTATGCTTGAAATTCAAGAAAGCCCACATAATTCTGTTCGAAACGTAGTCCCGCTGTTCACCGTCAGCCACACGTCAATATTTCGAATATTAAAGGAAAGTAAGATGCATCCCTATAGAATGATGGCAACTCACGAGCTCATAGAAGACGATTTCGATAGGAGAACGCATTTTTGTGAGCAAATGATGGCAATGTTAGATCACAATGTGATCCAATCAGAAAATGTTCTGTTTTCTGATGAGAGTACATTTACACTACACGATCATCTTAATCGTCTAAATTGCCGCTATTGGTCTGATGAGAATCCTCACTGGATGAGAGAAGAACATACGCAATATCCTGAAAATGTTAATGTTTGGGCAGGAATTGTTGTAAATCATATCGTAGGTCCCTTTTTCATTGACGGCAACTTGAATGCAGAAAAATATTTAGAACTACTCCAAAATAATGTCGTACCAACTTTGATAAACTTATATCCTGATCCAGCAAATCCACAAGTTCCTGCCAATATAATATGGTTTCATCAGCAAGATGGAGCACCGCTCCATTACCAAATCAATGTCCGGCAGTAGTTGAACCAAATTTTTCCAAATCGGTGGATAGGGAGGCGCGGATCAATAGAATGGCCAGTACGATCTCCCGATCTGACACCATTAGACTTCTTTTTGTGGAGATATGTCAAAAGTATTGTATACGAAACGAAACCCTCAAACTTAGAAGACCTAAAAAACCGAATCACGCTTGCGATTAGATCAGTCACGCCTGAAATGTTGAGTAACGTTAGAAGACAATTCTACACCAGATTAGCATGTTGCCAAGACGTTCGCGGCGAGCATTTTGAACATTTCCTACATTGACATTAATGTTTTTTTTTATAATTAAGAAATAATCAGTATTACTTATTTGGTTTTAAGTGTAATGCACCGAATTTGTGAAATAAAATAATTTTTATTTGAAACGTTGATTTTTGCAATAAATCTGAAAACACTTGATACTTGATACGAAATAGTTAAAGATAGGTATAGGACATTGTGCATGAATTGTGTCTAGAAGTCTCTGAAGAATCCAAAAAATAAATAATATACAGGGGGTTGCATTTGAAATAAGAAAGTTGGTATTGGCCACGGTCACATGGAACACCCTATATAATATTATTTTCTCGAAAAATATGCGCATTTAAAATTACAAATCGACGAGTCCGAGCATTTTTCCCAACACGCCCTCATTTATTCGTTATCGAATTTATTCCATTTGGCTGTTACACTCTGTATTTCTGTTATCCTGCAAATTTGGACTAGTAGGTTTATAGAAACACAATGAAATACGTTATTATTATTATTGTTATCCAAATTCAAGATGACTCAATATGGTGAAACATGTAAACCAAATGATGAAATAAAGGTCATTTAGGTGTTTATTAATTTTCGTTTTATTTATTATATGAAAAATAGATTATGGCCATATTTTTTCATTTTGGTTATGGAAAGGTGATTGAAGTGAACAGAGAATATTTCAATTATGTAGTTCACCTTGATTTCGGTATAACTGCAGTACCAGTTCCATCGCAGAGAACTGAAAGTGATCCATCGTCGAGCGTAACTCAATAAAGCAACGAATCCCAACGAGAATTTTTGTGGATATGAGTCCGCATCTCCAAATTCAGTTTTCATTCAATTTGCCGGTCTAACTTGATATACGACATAGTCGCGTCAGATCTGGATCGTCCTGGCCTGTATAAATTATCCCTGCACAAATTCGCTAATTCGAATTTGCAAGCTGCATACGATTGGCCTGGCACTCTCGTCGGATATCGGACGAGTTTATACTTCTCTTCTGGTATGTTACTCTGTACGCGCATACTACGTATTTGAATAAGTTTTATGTGGGGTATTTGCATAGATAATAAAGGTTCATGTTGGTTAGAACGACAGTATTTCAGCTGGATGCCATGATTTGGTGTCCAGCATCACTTTATTCGAGAACAGCCAAAAATTCGACATATTACTCCTTTTACTGCTAATGCCATGGACTGTTGTTGTTCATCCTCCCATTTCCCAAAGTAAAATCACCCGAGGAGTACCTCAGGGGTCGGTGATAGGACCAATTTTATTTGCGGTGACTTTGTACATACTTAATGTCATGGCAGATGACGAAATTCTCTTTGCGGCTGATGATTCCTTTCTGAATAGAAGAATTGGGAGATTTCACTGCAGGAGAATTAGAAAAAACCATAGATGATGCGCTGATTGGTTCAGAAACAACAGTATGAGTGTTAACGTTGATGAAACGAAGAAACTGGAGATCACCACCAGAAGAAATATCTCCCTGCTTGTTTTATCGATCATCGAAAACCTAGGTTGAAAAAACATGTGAAAGGACCACTGGAAAACATTCGATAGCATTATTTGCAATAAGAAATACCAGAAGAATTATTTTACAATAAAATCCTTTGGAAGGCAAATGAGAATTAGTATATTGTTCAATGAGCGGTAGTGTAAGTCATAACACACGCAGATGAGTTTTGCAGCATGAGCCGTCAGGAGAGCGGTGTAATTCATCAAGTGACCATTTACCGCGAATTGAACACTATACTTTATAAGAGAGCGTAGGCTTCTTCAGTAAAATTCGAATTAATCTGCATCTTCAAAATTGACAGAAGTTGTCAAAAGCGATCTCTCTGGCCGATAATCAAATCGATATCGAATCTCGTAGAAAACGTCAAAAATTCATGTTTTCCAAATGCAATTTTTGGATATTCAGACCCAAGAAAATGTAGGACTGGATAGCGAGAACGTTACCTTGGTGTCTGAAATTGAGTTCCCAAACGATTCGACTTTCTCATTCATTTCGTCAGTAATTGAATTCTTCCTATTTGTATCAGAGTGAGTTATAGGCGTGAGTTATTATAACTCACGCTATTGGTTTATAGAGACTATTACGATCAGTTGAATAATGAATATTATATTATTCTATGGGGGGTAGATAAAATTTATTCTCACAGCCTTATTTTCTGGAAAGTAAGAGGTTTATTCATAAATTCAAATTCAAATTTATTGTATTGCCGATTTTTTCGCCTATAACTTTGGTGGGTACCGTAAAGGTGCAGACACATTGTTGTCACGTCACGTGAGCTCACGCGAGGAAATGGGAAGAAGATATGGAGAATATGGCTGCTTTTACAGTTGCTGGTGATTCTCATAGACGGGATTCGATTTACCAAATGAATCAACGAACGGAAGAAGTGGGGGAATTCCATCAATTAATTCAAGAATTATTGAATGAGCACCCAGATCGGTTTCAAATGTATGTCAGAATGACATTTCACAAAATATCAGACGTCATATCATGTGCATTCAGAAAATGTAAATTTGTGGAAAATGGATCTTGCGTGCTTTCAGTCCTATAATGTGACAGCAGATACAATGTCGCAAAAATTTTTACTACATTTTGATTCCGTAGTAGTATAATCACTCAGTTTAGTTCTGATGCATTGGCTTCACTATTTATTATTGAAAGGTGTGTCTCTCTTCCTATGGTCTAAGTTCCATGCATTATCGTGGTTGCACATTTTGGGAAGATGACGTGATGTGACGTGGTCCGATAACAACCCCCGATCGTTTGATGAAAATTGTATTGTAATACGGCTAGATGAATGAAATTTTGAAGTTATTTTTTTTCTCATTATTTTCAAAGAAATTTTCTGTTATTGATTGAATATTATTTCTAAATTCTGATTAACCTTGTAACCTTAATTTTATTATTTTAATTTAAAATGATTGATTGAGAAGGGTTACAAATTTTGCGACAGGCAGCTCTTATGCCTTTGGTGAGCCAGGTCGTGGGTACACTTAAATAGGCTTTAAAAATAAAGATCTTTTGGGCGCCACCAGATTTTACAATTGAAAAAATATGCCACAAAAATCTGGAAAGTGGAAAAATAATATAATGTGTGAGGAGGAATAAGAAATTTACAAAGTTATGTACACTGCCTTTATTTCCCAAATTTCTAAAAGGCAAAAATTTACAGATTAAGAATGGTGAAATCAAATAAAGGAAGCTTTCTCCCCAGATTATTACTAGATACTTAAATCTAATTATATACAGAATTATATACAATGGAGATTTCACAAAAATCTCGAATAATGAACGGAAATCAAATTTAGTACAGATCTGACCTTTTTGTGGGACGTCCAAAGTTTTGAAGATCTTACAAACTTGATTTTGTGTCTCCGAAGTAGTAGGAGAAGATATTAGTCCCCTGGAATATTCGGGAAATATCCAGACTCGACAAATGGTCAAAATGTCGGCCCAGCCGTAGTTCCTATTCATTCCATTTGAACAATTGAATTAATATGCGAAATAAATTTGAGATACAATTTTATGAATAAAAAAGAAACTTACCTCTTATTTCAGAGGAAATTACACCGTTAAAGAGATAGGTAAATGTATTAAATAATACAATTTGTAGGTTGAAGATATATCGAAAATCGCAGGTAAATTGATAGCACATACGGCATCTATCAAATCAGCAGGAATGAGAAAATTCTCGTCTTGACCATTTCGTCACGAATTCGCGTCATTTGACGCAGACGCAGTGATCTTAATGCCAACTTTGAAAATGTAACATTTTTGAATGTTACACTATCCCCCTCCTTACTAAAAAATTAAATTTATTTAATTTTTGTTTTATGATCAATCAGTTTGTATTGAACAAAGAAAATTAGGTAAATTAGAGAAAATAGGAATATCTATGGAAAATTATCATCTGATTCAGATAGCTCTGATTCAGAATAATGATAAGGCTTCAAATCTTTTATGTGCCATTCACCTGCATCTGAACCATCCTCATTCAGTAAAGCATAAACAAGATTCGAAATCTTTTTCTTTATCTTACAAGGGACATATTTTGGAGCAAGCTTCGAGGAAAATTGCGCAGATTTATCGGAAAGTACCTTATTTCGGCGCCATACTTTATCGTCAACAGAAAAGGAAATATTTCTCTTACGAAGATTATATGTTCGAGAGTTTCGTAGGTAGGCGGAATGCAAATGATCACGAACGCTTTTGAAAACCTGTTGTAGATTTTCCAAATCCAAAGCGTAGTCTGACCTATCTTCTATAGATAATTTTGTCAAGTCCGAACCTATTTTATCATAATACGTACCAGTGATAGGAATGATACGGCCAAAATTCAAAAACGCAGGCGAAAAGCCGGTGACTTCATGCTTTGCAGTATTTAAAGCTTGACGTATACGAGGTATTTCTTTATCCCAATCCTTATGTTTTTTTATATAACATCTAATTGTGGTACCAATGGTTTGATTAGTACGTTCTACAAAGTTACATTGTGGTGAATATTTGGGAGTGAACCATATTTTCTGTATTTTATATGTTTCAATTAAATTTCTGAAAATCGAACCAGTGAACTGAGTTCCATTGTCACAGATTATATTTTGGGGAACACCATGTACTAGAAATACATCATTTTCTAAGTGTTTAACAATCAATTGGGCCGTAGCATTTCTTAAAGGAAACATTAAGGTATATTTCGTAAACCAATCGGTACAAACCAAAATGTATTGGTTACCTCGGGATGATTTTGGTAGTGGACCTATGAGATCTACAGCAATAACTTGAAAAGGATATTGTATATTTTTTTCCTTTCCCATTTGTCCAGCTCGACCGGCAGTATTAATTTTTTGTGAACCACAAGTTTTACAAGATCTAACAAATTTATGAATATCTATACGCATTTGCGGCCAACAATAAATTTCTCTGATTCTATTAAAAGTTTTGAAAGAACCTAAATGTGCACACAATGGTGGCTCATGATTTTCACGAATAATTTCTTTTCTTTTTTCTCGAGGTACAACTAATTTCCACTCTTTAATATTTGAAGCTAACAATAAATTATTCGGAATAAACTTGTATAGGGTGTTATTTTCAAATTTCCACTGAGGAAATTTTTGGGGAATTTTCAAAACATTTTCACACATTTTGTGGTACCATTTATCAGTAATAACCTCCAAAGGAATATTAATATTGGAAACTTCAGGATCCGAGTCCTGATTTAGTGAGCGAGAAAGAGCATCTGGAACGATATTGAGGGATCCCTTTCTATGAATCAACTTAAAATCGTATTGACCCAATTTTGCGGCCCATCTTGCCAATCTTCCAGTAGGATTCTTTAAATTATTAAGATATAAAAGTGAGTAATGATCAGTTATCACGTCAAATTGTGATCCTTCAACCCAAGGACGAAATTTTTCAATAGCGAAAATCAAAGATAATAATTCCCGTTCAGAAACTGAGTAGTTCCTTTCGGTACGAGTAAGGGATCTGCTACAATAAGCAATGACACGTTCTTCATTGTCTATTGTTTGCGTGAGAACACCGCCAACTCCAAAATTTGAAGCGTCAACTTGAATTGTGAACTTATTTTCAAAATCAGGGGAACACAATATTGGGGCTGAAATTAGAGCATTTTTTATATTTACAAAAGCTTGATCAGCTTCGGAATTCCATTCAATAGGCTGTTTTTTTGCTCGGCCTTTATTTTTTAAAAGATCGTTTATTGGACTCAATATAGAAGAAAATTGAGGTATAAAACGCCGATACCAGGAACACATACCGACGAATCTCTTCACTTCCGTGGTAGTTTTAGGCCTAGGATAATCTAACATCGACTGAACCTTATCGGGATCTGTACTTATTCCGCTTGAACTTATGACAAAACCTAGATATTTCAAAGATGATTTGAAGAAATTGCATTTATCCAAATTTAATGTTAAGTTAGCATCCTTTAAAATTGATTTAACCTCACTCAACAATTCCAAATGTTCTTCAAAAGTTTCAGAGATTACAATTAAATCGTCAAGATAAGTAAATATTTTCGGTTCATATTTTGGACCAAACAGCTGATCAACCAATCTTTGTTGACACTGCGCCGCATTTCGCAAACCAAAAGGCAAAACTGCAAACTGAAAGGAACCTCTTCCGGTTATGTTGAAAGATGTTTTTTCCTTAGAATCTTCATCTAATGGAATTTGCCAAAATGCTGATCGAAAATCCAACGAAGATATATATTTTGCATTTCTGAGCATATTCAAAATTCTGTCGATTCTAGGCAAAGGATAGCTATAACTGTTATTTCGTTTAACTTTCTTCCATCAAAACAAAAACGATACTGATTTGGTTCTTTTCGTTTCACCAATAAGACAGGTGAACAATAAGGACTGTTAGATGGCTCAACGACTCCTAACTTTAACATTTCGTCTACATGGTCATTCAAAATTTTGAGCATTGGTGGGGACATTAGATATTGACGTTGTCTAAATGGTTGGTGTTCCTTAGTTATGATTTTTGCGGTAATTTTGTTGGTTCTACCTAATCTATTGTCACTATTTATCTCATGAAATGATTCGATAACTATTCTAGCTTTATGACGTTCACTCTGAGGTAATGATCCTAAACTAAAAAGTGGTTTCATTTGATTTGTTGTAACATTTTGAGGAGGAACACTAAGGACATTTGTTTGAGCATTCCAGGTACAGTTCTTAAAATCAACACTAATACTGAACAAATTGCAGAAATCGCTGCCCAAAATTAATTCATGTTCAAGACCTGGAACTATCAATAATGTCATAATTTTACATATTTCATCAACACTTAGAGGGATTTCTACAATACTTTCTACACTTCGTTTAGTACCATCTGCCATCCTGACATGTGAAATATAGGGAGTAGATTTTTTTAAGTTTAAATTTTTCAATCTTTCTATGCCCCTAGCACCAATAATTGAAACATTAGCCCCTGAATCCAATAATGCTTTTATCGATATTTCGAAAATGCTGACTGTGATATATGGGCGATTATCTGAGGAATCACTCAAAATCAAAGGAGAAACGAAATTTGGGGGGTTATCAAGAGAATGAGATTTTTCGATACCAGTTAAACATGAATTTCTATGCTCTTTATCAAATTTTGTGAATTTACAATTATTATGCAGAAGATCACGTCGATAATAACGGACCTTCTGCCTGTTCAGTTTTTTGAACATGAAGGACAGTTAAATTTTGTTACATTTGGGGTGCCACAACCATAGCAAAAGCGTTTTCTTGGATTTCTACAGTCTTGATAAGAATGATTGGGTCTATTACAATTCCAACAAATGACTTTTCTAATATTATTTTTATCCGATTCAGAAGTAGAAGCAACAGCATTAATTCTATTATTATTTCTATTTTTATTTGAATTCCAAACATTACTTTTCGGTTTAAAATTTTGATTATCATCAGGATTATTATAAGTTAATTCAGGTTCCAAAAATGAAGTTTGTTTGAGGGAACCAACATTTTGGTTTCTATTTTGGATAAAAAAAACGGACTCTAATTTTTCACACAATTTGATGAGAGAAGGTAAATCATTAATATCAACCAAAGCTAATTGAGTTACATATTCAGAAAGTAAATTATTCCTTATCATTTTAACTTTTGTATGTTCGGATGGTGTTCGAGATAATCTATTGAATAAGGTCTCCATAATTGCAACAAAAATAAGTATAGGTTCTTTTTCTCCTTGTTTCCTAGATTTAATGTCCTCCCAGATCACGTCATCAAAGTCGGGCGGTAAGAAAGTTTTCTTCAACAAGGATACTAGAGAATCCCAATCTTTCACCGTAGATCTAACAGTTCTATACCAAATATAGGCTTTTTCAGTGAAAAAATCGATTGCCGAATTGAACATTTCATCTTGTGAAACTCTTCTAGAAATCGAAAGTTCAGATACTCTTTCAAGAAATGGATGTAGTAATTTAGCATTGCCATTAAATTTAACATCCCATTTATATATCGGTATAACATTTCCTGAGGGTGGTATTATAGGCGAAATTTGACATAAACTATTTTCTGAAATATTTTGACAGTCAGATACTATATTTTCAGAACTCAAACTCTCATGCAAATCAGCTTCTATAGATAAAGCCGTAGCCAAAGATTCATTTTTGAAATCAACTTCTTCCTGATTGGTTTCATTGATAGGCATTCTACTAATTCGAGACGAAATATGAACAAGACGAGACTTTGCTCTTTTGAAAATTGAATCATTTTCTGTTCCATCGAAATCTTCAACCAACAGTCTGATCGATGTAAACGTTTTATTAACATCTTCCTGTTCTTTTGCGAAATTATATTCGGGATCTTTTAAAATTAAATTTTGTGCAAATTTTTCTTTCGCCAAAAGTCTAACTAAAATCTTACGTTTTTCATCTTGTACTCGAGATGTTGTAACACCTCTTATGCGCAATTCATAATTCAGTTCATCAAGAAGCAAATGTACAGGTTTAAATTCGTTCATGATTGAAAATGTAAACAGGAGATAAAAAATTATTAAATGAAAAATTCAAATGAACAGATATAACTGAAAAACGAAGTCACCACCGTGTCTCGATAAGAAACATGTGTGTTTCACAAATCAATATAATAATTTTCAGTTTCGCGCTGAGAGAAATTAAATATGCCTACAAATTATAAAGATAACGTGAATAAATTCACAGCGCGATGTTATAACAAAAAATACGCAACATATGGTATGCTACGCTAGATCGTATGAGTTTTATCAATCAAATTTACGACAAGAAATAAATGAAAATTATGAATTATGAAAATACTGAAATTGAACAGATCTGAATCGAATCAAATTTCAGAAATTTAACCCACACTTAAGAACTAGAAATTTATACAGAATACTTATATTCCTCACACAAGATATTATGGATTATGAAAAATAAAATAATTGAAGGAAATTGAATAAGCCTAAAGAATTTTCGGGGCCCCACGTTTGGACGCCACTTTTTGTTACCTTATTTTTATTATTTTAATTTAAAATGATTGATTGAGAAGGGTTACAAATTTTGCGACAGGCAGCTCTTATGCCTTTGGTGAGCCAGGTCGTGGGTACACTTAAATCATCATCATCATCATCATGCAGCACTCAAAGTCCACTGCTGGACATACGCCTCCCTTGAGTCTTTCCAAAGCTCTCTATTCTGTGCAGCTTGCATCCAGTTGGAATGAATGCGTCTCAAATCATCGTGCCATCTGGTTGGAGGGCGACCTCTATTTCGATTTGAATCTTGCCTTGGTCTCCATTCCAAAATCTTTCTGGTCCACCTATCGTCAGTCATTCTAGCGACATGCCCCGCCCAGTTCCACTTAAGTGTAGCTATCCTCTCTACTGCGTCTGTCAGTTTTGTCCTTCTGCGTATTTCCCTGTTTGCAATCTTGTCCCTCAAAGATACCCCCAACATTGATCTTTCCATGGCATACTGCGTTGTTCGGATTTTCCTCACAGTGCCTTTTGTTAGGGTTAGTGTTTCTGCGCCGTAGGTTAGAACCGGCAAGACACATTGGTCGAAAACTTTACGTTTCAAGCATGTTGGTAGTGCTGATTTGAAAATGTATCTCAGTTTTCCAAAGGCGGCCCAGGTCAGACCAAGTCTTCTACCGAGTTCGCAAGTCTGATTGTCCCGGGAGATGCGCACCTCATGTCCTAGATATTTATAGGACATTGTCTCTTCAATATGTGTATCGTCCAGAAGAACACATCCACCAATTACAAGGTTGGTCATTATCTTTGTTTTTGTCAGATTCATGCTCAGGCCTACTTGTCGGGAGACTACGTTCAGTCGTCGTAGCATCTCACCCGCCTTTCCAATGCAATCTGTTATTAGCAGTATATCATCCGCAAACCTTAGGTGGCACAGGTTCTCACCATTAATATTTAGGCCCATATCATTCCAATTGATTTTCTTGCATATGAATTCGAGCAGGTTAGTGAACAATTTTGGGGAAATTGTGTCCCCCTGACGCACGCCCCTTTTGATTGGGATTTTGGTCGTGTCTTCGTGTAGTCTGATACAAGCTGTTGCTAAATATTCTTGATCACATTGGTGTATCGATGATCTATTCGACAATCAGTCAGAGCTCGAAGCATTTCTCTCTGACCTATTGTATCGAAAGCTTTTTCGTAGTCAACGAATACTAACACTAGGGGTCTATTATATTCTATAGATTTTTCGATCAATGATTTGAGTGTTTGGAGATGATCATTTGTACCATAGCCCGCTCGAAATCCAGCTTGTTCCCTTGGTTGGTACTGATCTAATTTGGAACAAAGTCTGTTTGTGATAATCTTGGTGAACAGTTTATATATGTGTGATAATAGGCTGACCGGCCTGTAGTTGCCGAGACTGGTGTTATCGCCTTTTTTATGCATCAGAACGATTACTGCATTGTTCCATTTTGATGGTGTTGTTCCGGTAATCAAGCATTCATTGAAAAGGACCGCGAGGCACCGTAACAACTTTTCTCCTCCAGCCTTGATCTCTTCAGCAATTATCGAATCTTCGCCAGGGCATTTGTTATTCTTCATTCCCGATAAAGCCTTCTCTACTTCATCTATTGTTACCTCAGGAAGATCTTCGGAACCCTGGTTTAGCACTATTGGTAGGGAGCTGCTTTCACATTTTGCATGTTCTCTATAAAGCTCAGTGTAAAATTCTTCCAATATACGGATTATATTGTTCTTATTATTAGTTATGTTTCCGTTTTTATCTTTGAGCTGGTATATATTCCTTTTACCTGTAGACAGTTTTTTCCTGAAAACATTCAAACTTTTATTCTTTTCTATGATATCTACTATAGTCTCCGTATTTCTCTTCCGAACATCAGATCTTATAGACTTTGAAATGTCTTTGTTCAGTTGTCTCAGCTTTACCAAGTTTTCGCCATACCTATCCTCCAAATTCCTCCTGGTCTCCATCAATTCAAGCGTTGTTGAGCTGAACTTTTCTTCGGTTCTTCCATTTCTTTGACAACATTTATCATTTGCTTTCTTTATTGAATCCACTATCGTCCCATTTAATTTTTCGATGTCTACGTTCTTGACATGTGTCGAGTCCAGGTGTTTTTCGACCTCCCTTATATAAATTTGTGGATCTTCAGGAGGGGTCCATTTCCGAGTTTTGCATTTCATCAACTTCGACCTTTCCGTTTTGATATCCAAGGACACTTTGGATCGTATCATTCGATGGTCACTACCAACAGAAAATCTGTTTAGAACAGTCACATCCATAACCATTTCCTTTCTATTTGCGATGATGAAATCTATTTCATTCTTAGAGTTGCCATCAGGGCTTATCCAAGTCCATTTTCGTTGAGGTTTTTTGGCAAAGAAAGAGTTCATCGCATACAAGTTATTCTGTTGGAGATAGCATAGGAGTCTGTCTCCTCTATCATTTCTCTGTCCAAAACCGTGAACACCCATGGAGGTTTCAGTGTCATCTTGTTTTACACCTAATTTAGCATTGAAGTCTCCCATCAGTAACATATAGTGCGTTGGTTGTTCCCGGATAGCTACGTCTATGTCGTCGTAAAAAGTCTCTAATTCATCTTCTTCGCAGTTGGATGTCGGGGCATAAACCTGGATTACTTTCAAACTGTATCTCCTGTTCACTCCCATGATAAGACAGATGACTCTTGGGGAGATGCTTCTGATTTCCTGTATCATCGGAATAAGCTTTTTATTGATGAGAAATCCTACACCCCCCAGAGACCTATCATCGTATCCTCTGTAGTGGAGTAGGTTACCAGAATTTAGCAAAATTTGGTCTTCTCCTCTCCTTCGGGACTCACTGAGGCCAATGATATCCCATTTTATTTTCTGTAGTTCTTCCTCAAGCTCTAACAATTTTTGGTCCGATAATAAGGTCCTTACATTGTAGGACGCTATGTATAGATTTTTCTTTGATTCAAAATGCGAATTTTTGCCCTCCCCAGAATCCGTAGGGCAGACCATTTTGGTGTGGGATTTGTGAACCTGTCCTCCACCCACCTGGGGTACGTATAAAGTTTTGAAACTCGCCATCATGACTCAAGGGGTTTTGGCCATTTTCTTCCGCGCTGGCCAGGCGTGTTGGAAGATGGAAAGGATGTGTGGAAGGAATTTATGGTTGCAGGACGGATTTGTGAGAGGCCGTGATTTCCCCTGAGGTATGGGCTATAGGGGTAACCAAGAGCTCGCATTGGGCAAGGTCGCCAGGCCTTGTAGTAGATCTATCCTTGTCGGGATCACAGAGGAGTATCTACCCGCTACCCGCTACCCGCTACACTTAAATAGGCTTTAAAAATAAAGATCTTTTGGGCGCCACCAGATTTTACAATTGAAAAAATATTTAGCTATGCCACAAAAATCTGGAAAGTGGAAAAATAATATAATGTGTGAGGAGGAATAAGAAATTTACAAAGCTATGTACACTGCCTTTATTTCCCAAATTTCTAAAAGGCAAAAATTTACAGATTAAGAATGGTGAAATCAAATAAAGGAAGCTTTCTCCCCAGATTATTACTAGATACTTAAATCTAATTATATACAGAATTATATACAATGGAGATTTCACAAAAATCTCGAATAATGAACGGAAATCAAATTTAGTACAGATCTGACCTTTTTGTGGGACGTCCAAAGTTTTGAAGATCTTACAAACTTGATTTTGTGTCTCCGAAGTAGTAGGAGAAGATATTAGTCCCCTGGAATATTCGGGAAATATCCAGACTCGACAAATGGTCAAAATGTCGGCCCAGCCGTAGTTCCTATTCATTCCATTTGAACAATTGAATTAATATGCGAAATAAATTTGAGATACAATTTTATGAATAAAAAAGAAACTTACCTCTTATTTCAGAGGAAATTACACCGTTAAAGAGATAGGTGAATGTATTAAATAATACAATTTGTAGGTTGAAGATATATCGAAAATCGCAGGTAAATTGATAGCACATACGGCATCTATCAAATCAGCAGGAATGAGAAAATTCTCGTCTTGACCATTTCGTCACGAATTCGCGTCATTTGACGCAGACGCAGTGATCTTAATGCCAACTTTGAAAATGTAACATTTTTGAATGTTACAACCTCAAAGAAATTTTGCTGACATCTCGAGAATACTGTCTTTCCTCAAATATCTTCATGCATATGCCATCTCAAAATGTTAAATTAACATAAATATTGGAAAAGATTCTTGAAATGTTTCATTTTTTTCAAGTTACTATATTTTCCCTTTGGAATATGAGTCCTCATTAGGAATTTTATAGATACTTGCTAGATTCAGCATAAGTTCCTGTAATTTTCAATACAGAAATAATCTCAAATATTCAGAATTTCCCCGAAAAGTTTGCTGCCTACTTCTCATCATTACTGAAGAAAATATCGATCCAAATAATGATAAATCTTTGAATTCGTTCTCTAGTTCCGAATTATCATTAATTTCCCTAAAATATAGTCGAAGTATATTTCACCCAATGATAATTATTGAGGATCATTTATTCTCCATTATATAATTAGCATTTTGTTTTATAGTTATACAGGGGTTCCTAAATAAGTGTATCAACTGTGAATTTCCAAAAAAAAAATGTAAAAAAATTTTCTCTTCTACGTTTTCCTCCGGGTTATCGTTTCAGAGATACAGGGTGTGAAAAATTTATATTTTTCTCAGTTTTAACTAGTATCTCAGGAACCGTTTGAATTACAGAATTGAGTTTTTGTACACACATTGTCACTAATAATAGATACATCCTTGCACTTTACTCGGTTTCATTAGACGTGCCAGTGGCAGAGATATTGAATTGGCACTAAGATTTTGCCCCTCAACTTTTACATCGCTGGACAAATTTGCATAGCAAATTCTGATGCGATAATGTGTTTTACATAAAAGAGAAACCCCTGGCTCATTACTCTAAAGTGAACCGTTTTCGAGAAAACTGGTATTTTATGATTTTATGATCAAGAACAAATTACTAGCGCATTGTAAATTTCTTGTATTTGAAAAAAATTCTTGTATCTTGTTAACAATGGTCGCTTAGAATAATGGAGAATAACTTTGCGAATTAAACTTAAAAACGCTTTGTGAAATTTTGTTGAAATTAATTTACATGTTTATTATCAGTACTCATAGATTTTTTTTCATGAGACAGCCAAGGTTGACCATTGATACCCTTTTTCAAGAGCACCCTGTACACATTTTTTAGTGTTTCAATATTCTTATATCCTTCAGATATCTAAATAAATTCAGGGAAATAACAACCTGTAGTGCCCTACAAATATATGTTTTTAGTTTCATCCTGTATGGAACATGTTTCCGTAGAGATGAAATGGAGTAATGAGTTTTGATTAATAAAATTCCTTCAATCAAATCCTTTCATTTGATAGTTTGAATAAACTACAAATTGGTGACCCCGACGTGGCATTTTACCATTTTATCCAAGACATAACAGCTGAAACAGTTGCTAAAGAATTCTACCGAGGGTGGATTAGTCGATTTGGGATACCATCCATAGTGACAACTGATTAAGGAAGACAGTTTGAAAGTTCACTTTTCAAAGAATTTTCAAAAATCATGGGCTTTCATCACATACGAACTACACCTTACCACCCGAGGTTTAATGGAATGATCGAGAGATTTCATAGAACAATGAAAGCCGCACTGAAAAGTTATCCACCCGAAAAGTGGTCAGAACATATATCAACTGTTCAATATGGTCTTAGAGTAACTCCCAAGGAAGATTTGGATGGTTTGAGTAGTGCTGAAATACTTTATGGATCTACTCTACGTGTACCAGGAGATATTGCTATTACAAACTCAAACGAACTAACGAAGAGATGTCTCATCAGGGTTTTTTGAAAACACTACAAGAGTCCATGAGAAATATGAAGAGTAGAGATCAAGCCAACCATCATGGAGAGAAAAAGATTTTTGTACATAAAGATATGAGGAATACTTCCCATGTATTAATGAGAACAGACAGCGTTAAAAAACCACTACAAACTCCATACTCTGGACGCCATAAATTTCCGAAAGAACTGAAAAATACTTCGGAATTCTAGTGAATGAAAAAAAAACATATCAATTGACAGACTCAAGCCAGCATTTTCAGAATTTTCTGAAGAATATTCGTCCGCAACCCCTAATATTCCGAACAAAAAGATGGGAATTCTTATACCACCCGTTATGGAAGAAAAGTTCATTTTCGTATATAATTTTTCTCATGAAGGGGGGGGGGGGGGGTATAATGTAGTGCCCTACAAAATGTTTTAGTTTCATCCTGTATGGAACATGTTTCCGTATAGAGATGAAATGGAGTAATGAGTTTTGATTAATAAAATTCCTTCAATCATATACTTTCATTTGATAGTTTGAATAAACTACAAACCTATTGATCTGAAAATACATAATAATGCTTCTCCAACCTTTGGAAGCTCTTCAAGTAAGTTCAGTTTGTCAAGATTAAATTTTCCCGATACTTTCCTGAGAAGATTCTTGTTTTCGGTACCGAGGACCCACTCTAGTACGGTACATAAGGATTATTAGCAGTTGTCACATTCTGGAGATCATATTTAAATAAATTCAGAATTGGGATTGGCAGCCTATTGTGACATCTCATATAACACAAACCAACTTGTTCTACTGCTGGAAGTAGACCGACGAAATCTGTTTTAACTGGGAACGGCCATTTGAAATAGACTAATTCTAAAGAAAAGCTCTTCACACAGCTGCAATGAAAAAACTCATAATTGACACTGCAGCTCGCGTCTGTATTAATAGCACATTTTCCAGTGAAAGCAGTGAAACGCATCCAAAAACCCACGAGCTGAATAATGCTCACCATCAAATCCCTGCTATGAATCATTTCACTGGTCCCACTCGCAGAAACTATTTCGAACATATATCGGCTGTGGGGAATAAGTCCTGCTCACGCAGCATTAGTTCACAATGACCTGTCCACAAATTGATAGGTATAAAATTCCATGCGTCTTTTCATGAACTCGAAACTCGTCCAGCAGAAACTATTCAGAGTTCGGAGTTGCTTTTATCACCGAACGCATTAACGTGATAATACGAAAAATGGTCGGATCCATCGAATAGACATCGTTTTCACATCAGGCTCATAGCATAAACCCGATGTTGGAAAACGGTGCTGCTGAATTGAAAATATGGTGTTAGGTGCAAGAATATTGGTTCCACACGAATGCACGCTAATGAAATGTTCGGTTTTCTTTATCGGAAACAGGAATTCATGGTATTTTCGATATCTGGATGAGAATTCGAAATTGGAATTATTTAGAGTTTTCGTGCCATGAATGTTTGCTTGAACTCTTTGTAATATTTTTTCGACGAATGCCTTCTCATTGTGGTTACGTTCGTTACGCAAATTAAGCTGAGAATATCCGGCAGTAGCATAATTGGGTACAACGTCATCTTCTTAGTAGAACTTCCATGTGATTGTGTTTGTCTGTGTGATGTTGTTCATGTGTTTGTGGAGTCTACAGTGCTCTATCAGGATCCCACCCATGATTCCTTTGTGCCGACTCAATGTCCACTGCGTGTGTACTGTGTAGCATTCCACACAGGATATGCCCAAAAGCAATATGAACTATTTTTCCGAATTCAACTCTGTTATAGCCATTGAAAAAAAAAATGGCCAAATACGTGACTGATGCGGTTCTCTGTAAAGACTTCAAATATTATATTTCTCGATTGGAATTGAGTTGATGAAATTAGGGAATACTCAAAAATCAATCTTATTTGAATGAGAATGTGGAAAACACGATATTTCTTGAAAAAACACTTGGTTCTGTCCGATTATACCCGCAATTAAAAAACCATATTTCTCCCACAAAAAAATACCTCTTCGATTTTCCTGGAGATTAGTTTGCAATCACTAATAACTTGTTCATATTTTCCTCGATATCCCAAAAATATCTCATAAAGCATTGTTTTTTTCACTAAATTCATGATTAATCAAACTAACCTAACCCTTTTCCTATGAATATTTCACAGAGCTTCTTAGAAGACGATGCCAGATTGTTGGTTTTCTGGTATGGTGTGTCTTGTGAGGTAGCGGTCGCGCAAGACAAACTGAAAGATACATGAATCGACCTATTTCAATCTATTGTTGTTCTGTGTCTCAGACGTCAGTGTCTGAGAACGACGCATGCGTTTACCGACCTTCGTGATCCGTAAACGGCGTGAACAAATATGGAGAAAATGAAAGAGAAAAGTGATTATTTTAGGTGTTTTTCTTGGATCTCGTGATGATTATGTGAAGTCTTCCAGTGAGTTAATGTCATATTAACCATGTAGTGTCGAGTTTATAAAATTCTAATATGATATTTCTTAGATAGAAACATCGCCGCAGAATATTTAGTGCTAAGTATTATTTTATTTTTAATTAATTTCAATTCAATACGTAGTTTGTATCGAAATTCATCATTCATATATCTGAATTCTGTATCTAATTTCATGATTCGTGGTGTTCAATTTCGTCTTCCACATTTGTGGGATTTTATTATTACATATCCTAACATCAAACGTTTTTCCATCATTTGGATTTTAGTCGCGAAAAAGTTGATGAACATTCTGACAACATTGTTAACTTTTTCTGCGACCAAAGAAGT
Source organism: Adalia decempunctata (assembly GCA_951802165.1). Taxonomy (NCBI): domain Eukaryota; kingdom Metazoa; phylum Arthropoda; class Insecta; order Coleoptera; family Coccinellidae; genus Adalia; species Adalia decempunctata. The sequence continues at coordinate 21,961,094 of OX637701.1, forward strand.
ACTTAATAATATTCGATGATATTCAATCCAGGAATGCATCCAGATTATTCGGGTAGTTTAAGGTGAAGAAGTGTTTTGAGTAGTTCACCCCTATAAAACCCGTTCAATATGTCTCCTAATAATTGAACTCATTAGTTTCACGAAACTGAAAATTTAGTTAAATGAAATGGTTAATCAGAATTAACAACCTAATGGTCTTTCAATTGTGAACTGATAACATTTAAATGGATTCATGCTAAGTTTACAACTCATATGCTAGTACCGAACTAGACTCGGTTTACTCATCGTTTAATCCAAAAGCATGATGTTGCAGTTGCTGATTTGTTGCAGTTGTGCGACGTTACTGCTGGCTGAAGTGCAAATAGAGTATTTCTTGCTTGCACTTCGAGGTTTCTGATATTGCGGTGTTTGCTAGTCCTGACGGTCTTAAATAAGGGTAATATGTTGTCCTAAATGCGTTACCCATTTGCTTGGATATTATTACTCTTGCTGAGATCTGAGTTGATTTCATGATTTTTTTAAATTGTAGTTGAATAATTCCTGATTGTTTCGACGGTTTCTTTGTATGTGAGAATCTAGAGATCTACTCATGCACATTTCAACTCTCAGAAAAGTACCCGGTATGAACATATGAAACTTATGAAAGTCCTTCCGAGATAGATGAGCACACTGTTTTTCGATATAAGGAGTTTGTAGTGATATTGATGTCATCAATTAAATGCACGGTTCCATATTCAGAAAATCCCTGCGGTTCTCATCCATTAAGAGTTTATGATATTGTGCTTTTTATCCATAAATAACAACATAGATTTCGTGCTCTAAGTGCTTCATTGAGAGCCTCCAAGAATATAATGATAATGGAAGACAACGGAGATGCCCAAGTAGGATCTGACTTTCTTGTGCATTGAGTAATTTCTGAAGCCCAAATGGTTGTCGCTAGCATTCTTCGGAATATCCCCTTCAAAACTAAGAGCATTAGACGGAGAAGCACTAAACTATTTCACTCTCTGCTGGAAAGACAAATCTCTCCAACAGCTCTTCGCGATGTAAGCTGATGGTGTCTGCAAATAGTTCAGTGGAATAATAAATATTTTCCACATCTTTTATGGGCGATACGAAAGCATGAAGTTGAATTCAGGGTGTTTCATTGAAAAGGAAACCTAGGTTTATTCACGTTAAACAATCAATATTTTGGAAAATCCCTGGGATACGTCATTTTGTTCATAATAAAAACCATCATTATATCACTTCAGCCCTCTGCACGGGAATTCCAACCCTTTAATTTTGAAAACAGAAGATGGGTCATGGGATATCTTGTTGGAATCTCTTGTCCATCTGAATATGACAGTTTTTTGAGATTTGATTATTCGTTCATGAAATATTCTGCTTTGGGAATGAAATTTTACCCAATTCACCTTGAGCATCAGAAAATTACCAATTTTAAAAAGACAACGCTGGAGGAAAACATGGTTTCGAAAAAACAAAATTCTCCCGAAAAATTTAATATTACTTTATTGCTCCGGAGTAGTGGACTGTATAATGTTATTGCCTGCACTCTTTAATTCAATGAAGCACAGGAACACGTTTATCTCGAGATATTATAACCAGAACCAAATTAGGTTATGTTTCTTCAAAGCTGGAGGTCAAAACGCTCTTGATTCTCGAGAGGAAGCAATTGTCTCTGGTGATTTAACTGGACATCTGTTTAACAAACATTGGCAAAGAATGGGTCTAACTGAGTGAACCCTGTACTAACACACCTTGGAAACCTACACCTTCCATATCTATGGTGAGAGGGGCTCCTTCCTGTCGGCGTGCCTTCGGGTCTGGGTCTCTTTCTCTCTTTAGTATTGCATACATGCGGTATGAACAATGAGCCATAAGGCCTACGTTCGGCCAACCAATGGCGCCGCACGAGAAGAAGATCGGATGTCTTTCAGATCACTAAATATCATAGAAGGATTCTAAAACTCTCCACTCACGAATACACAATTTGAGCCACTTCCAGCAATGATATGAGAATAAGAGACAGACCACGAAACAAAATTTTCACCATTTTTGGAAGATGGCAAGGCTTAATTTGAGCATTTCTTGGATTAATCGATACACCACACTCCTCTCGTTGTTTTACACCTCTTTCTTGTCAATTAACATTGGTAGCCACTTTGTGCTCCAGAGGCCTTTCATTTTCAAAGCCAAATATTAAGTTTACCAATACAATGGGATCTTGTCATATTCAGGAGGGAATGTAATTTTCAATAACAAATCCCACCACCAATGATCCATAGGTTAGCGATCTTTTCGATGCAAATTTTCCAAATCCATTGCTTGGAAGTAGATGATTCATAAAAAATCCAGCTCGTTTTCCCTACCTAAACTCGTTAGTTTTGTATTCAGAGTTTCCAAAGATCAGGCGAATATGTGCGACAACGAACATGCCTTCAGGAAATGGGACGAAGAAATATTGATGAATGTGAACCAGCAGGTCGAAAAATTTCGGGAAGAGTTACTCACAAACTTATTGATAGTTTTTCATATTCTCAGGATGCTATAATTCGAAATATTTCATGTGATTCTGTTTGAATTATTTTCTCATTAGTCTATAATGAACATATACATCTATTCTTTACTTTTGAAGAGAATATCCAGTTATTCTGATTAAGACGAAATATATAGGGTTTTCCATTCCAACTTTGGAAGGAGAAGCTGAAAGTAAAGTGAAAATATGGCATATATCTGATGCTGCGTCATAGTTCTCGCCGCAAAGTTTCACAATTGAATATAATATTGAATATATTTTCTCTATTCCAGTATCGTAATGAGTAGTTCATTAAAGTAGGGGAAGGCGGGGCAAGATGACGACAGAAAGCTAAAAAAATTCATAAAACGAATATTTGCTCATTTTACGGTGTGAAAAAAACTATTCTGTCATTTACTGTTATTGAGTTTTCAATAAAAAATTTGAATCACTTGCTAGTTACTATTTGGAGTGAATTATTAGAAGTTTATCTGCTTACGTCATATTCGTCATCTTACCCGACGTGGAGGGTAAGATGACGAATTGTGGGGGAATACAAAGAATGATGTTCGTTAAAAAAAGAGATGAGTATGATCAAACGAGTTTAGTTCACCTCATCAGGATATTTCTTAACATATCTTTTAAGAGTAGCTTCTGGAATTTGATATGCTTTTGAAGCTGCATTAACACTCGACCCTTGATTTTTTATTTTAGTGAGTGCTCTTTTCATATTATCTTTCGACCATGATTGCCTGTCAGTTTTTCTTTGATATATTTTACCCATATTTATTCAAACCTGAAGTTAAAAACTTGACCTAATAAATATTTTTAACTATGTAGGGTAAGATGACGAACAACTCGTCATCTTACCCGCATTTGGAATTTTAATTTGTAAAAATCATAAAATGAAATTCATCATTCCCAACAAATGTTTTCAATACTCAAATTGTTCCTGAAACATGATAGTTTCGAAAAAAAATAGATTCACAGAAAACTAAATGAAGAAAACACTAAAAACAGTAAAACTCGGAATCAAATATATTGTCTCAACCAATACCCGACATGTATCAACTCCCGTATCTTACTGAACTCTCGTCGTATTTTGCTGCCGATAAAAGGCATGAAGAATAGGACTATCTTTTCAGGTCTGACAGAAGCTGATGCTGAAAGACTTATATATTTAGGAAATATCGAGAATTCGTTATCTTACCCTATTCGTCATCTTACCCTCCTTTCCCCTACTTAAAACAATACTGTAATGAACTCATTACAGCAATGTTTTCAGTGATATTTTTCGTTTTGTGGTTGTCAGCACTGACTTCTGATCCTATCTTATTTCATCGCACGTCAATTGTCAATATAATATAATTTGGTAATGATTTTTGATGAGGCGAGTTTAGAAAATTGGATATTTTATAGCATTCTATCTATTTTATTCATGCCAGTAGGTTGCACACTACATTTTCCAGAATTAATGGAGAAACGATTATGACCTGGTCTCAGTTTATGGTATTCTTTGAGAAGACTCAACCAGGATGGGTCTAAGATGATGAATTTCCTGGGACTTTTAGTTTCTGTATTTGGTATGGCGACCAAAATACAATCATTCTTGAATTCTATATCTTGAACCCTCATATCGCTGCTCTACCCGTCTGCATGCCCCAACATATCCTAATATGATCAATACTTTACCCAAAAGTCTATCTATATCTATACTAATATCATAAAGAGGAAAGATTTGTATTTTTATGTGTTTGATACGACTTGACACAAAAACTTCTGGACCGATTTCAGAAATTCTTTCACCCTTACAAAGCTACATTATCCCTGAGTGACATAGGCTATACTTTTCACCCGAAAAAATTAAGGATTCCTACCATAACTCCAATAATTACAAAAAAATCAGCCATAATCAGCTATTTTCACGTCAATTTCAAAACCGTAAGACTTACTTGGATACAATATATTAGTTATATTACAGAAATGTACCTCTCAAATAGTTCTACAAAAAAGTCCGCGATAGCATATATCTGTCCCTTAAGATTGACTTGCTATTACCTGCTCATGGTAATCAGATGTTTTCCAAAATTATGTACTATTTGGGAGTGTGTTTTTATGAATAGGTTATTGATCCTCATTCAACTTAATACGTTATTTATCCCCAGTATTTGATTTCGAACGAAACTGACCCTCACATCATACAATTACAACGAGTATATCAAAATAAATGGCAGGTGAAGTGAAGTGAGGTGAAGTGTTGAAGATGAAACCGCACAACCGCACGACCGCACCAAAATGCGTCACCGTGGATGGTAGGCGGGTAGAGAGGGGGACATGTATAGCTATAAAAGAGTAGCCGCATGAAACAAATTTCTACCCGGGCGAAGCTGGGACGGCCTGCTTGTTAATTATACATAGAGGAGGATTATATTGATACCTTCATATTCAAATAAGTATAATTTGCTGAATTTCTTCAAGAATTTATCAGTTCGGTCGAAATCGAGAACTTATGATTTCTTTGGTTCGTATTCTTCAGATAGAGTTTTTAATAAATATTGCAATCTTTCAAATTGTGTAATTTCAATGCTGTCTTATATTAAGCATACTTGAATAAGTTTTCCTTAATGTAGAACATTAATATGTCCTACTTTAATGTTCAAAATACGCTAACGACACTTTTCTTCGGACCAGTTCAGAAGCTTTTCGTATTCTTTTTCATACCAGGATTTGGATTTATGAGGTATTAATTTATTCGCAACATTATTCGCATATTTTTTCAAATCTGAAGGTGTTAAATAGATTTCGTCAAACATAATTCATGAATTTAATAGGAGCCAATTCTGCAACTAGTTCTAGAATATACTATTTTTGATTATATACATTTTGGAATATACAGAAAAACGACCCAGACTGGCATCTCAATTCCAGCACAATCCCAACATAGTCATGCACATAAGATAGCCACAATCCATAGTTTACTGGAAAGATTGATGAATACTTCCATGAAGGAGGACAAATTTAGCGAAGAATTGAAGATTATTAAGCAGACTGCAGTCATGAATGACTTTGAAGAAGAAATAATTCAAGAAATGTTCAATATAAAAGTACAGAAAAAGATAATTAAAGAAAATTTTATAATAGAGGAAGACAATAGAGAAAATGAAAAATTTGTTCCCTTATCATATATCGGAGGAATTTCATCAAAAATAAAGAAAATATTGGAAAAAGATCCTTCCATAAAGGTTGCTTTCAAACCAACAAATAACATCAATAAGTTGTTGGTAAACAATAAAGAGAAAACCGAACAATTAGACAAGAATGGGGTTTACAAGTTGACGTGTAACACATGCGACGCCTACTACATAGGAAAAACTACGAAGACCTTCAAACAAAGAATTAAGGAACACATATATGAGAATCTTGAGACTGGGAGATAGTTACAACGACTCACATTTTGGTAATCATTTATATGAAAGTCAACATGATTTCAATACCGAAGAAAATTTTGAAATTTTACACACTAATGTTAATAATGAGGTCATGGAGAGGTTGGAGAGATTAGAAATTTTACGACATAAAAAATTTGACAATAATGTTATGTTAAATACTCAAGTAGATTTTGGCAATGATGGTTTAATAAAATGTTTATTATGAGAATAATATAAAAGATGTCTAGTCATGTAATTAACAACCTTATAGTAAAATTTGTCATATATGTTCTCTTTGTTCATAACCTTTAATTTTAAAGAGTGTGTTGTCTTTGTTCATAACCTTCAATTTTAAAAATTTTTTTAGAGAAGACACGTTTTATGCGGAACTTCGTTAATTTGTGTCCTTATCTGTTACATTATTTGACGATTCGAAGTTGAGACAGTTCAGGTGAGAATACTTTTAAGAATAATTTTAAAAAATGTAGTAGGTTTAGAGTCTGATGTTTGTGTTGTAATTTCAGTGAGTCTAGTCTGAGGATGCTCTGACAATACAGAGCCAAACTAGTAACGTAATAAAAAACACTAGAAAGTAACAATCTTATTTTAATTAATACTTTATTTCAACTCTATATAAGTTTTGTAAAGCTCTGGTTGAGTTTTAATTTAATTGCATCAATTTTATAGATAATTTCTTTATGTTTTATGATTTTTCCAATAGAATTCTAGATCCGATTCTTCGTACGTAATACACAAATACTGTACTATATTTGACCAAGTCAACTGTCTCAGTCAATAGGAATGACCTGATAAAATTTTGTACTTATTATCGAACTGGCAAAATGAAGGCTAAACTCTTCTTATTCCCCAGAATTTACAGATCCGGAGCGAAGTTTGTCCGTATGGTGCAGCCTTCAGAAATTTAATTTTTTTAGAACTCTTTTCAGAGTTGCCTATCTCAATAAAAATGTCAAATTTATCGGACTTACCTATAATTTTCGTGTATCCCAACCTGCATCCGGCGAGCGCAAAAAGCGCGGCCAACGCGCGTATCACGTTTCGCTCAGCCGTCATGGCAATAGCCGTCTGCGTGCCTGTTGCCGCGTGCGCCGCATCATGACTGACGGGACGGCCGTTTGCAACTCTTGCGACGAAGAAATAAAAATGATGGACGCAGGCGCTTCTTTTGTTTGGGTTTATGGAAACTATGCATGTAGTCTGTTGTTAAGTTAGGGCATGGAGGTAAAGGACATCATTTGGAAAACTTTGGAAGTTTATTCCAAGTTCGACTCTTGCCGTTGTTCTTCGGGTGTTCTCCGTTGAGCCTGTTCCATTGGTTTGTATCTAAACTGCAACTATTTATCGGTTATCAGAATGTCGAAATCGGAAAAAGTTTTCACTTCGAACGGGAATCGAACCCTCATTGTCCGACTCCCGGTCTGATGTTCTTACCATCGAACTACCGTCTACCGAAACTTTTAGTAATTCGACGTTAGTATGCACGTCCGGCCCATGATGTCAGCACAACAGGCCGTAAATATGAAAATGTTGAATATTACCATTGAGTTTAAATATACATAGAGACACAACCCAGTTCATTGATTTGATGCACAAATTTTCGGCAGTTTACTTGCCAATTTGCCAACTTAAGTGGCGGCACATAGTAGCTACTAAAGGAACTATATTCGTCCGATCCATTTTGTCACTACTCATTTATAGAAATCTGTAGGAGATTTATTTTTCTCTAGTTCTATGAATCGTAGGCAGGGTCGGATCCTTCCAAATTCGTTACAACCGGTGTGATTCGATAATTATGAACTATTAGCCATGAATTTCTCCAAATGAGTGTTTTCAGGTAGGAAATGAGGGGTGAAAATAGAAACGTACTTCCAAAAAATGAAGGTTAAATTGGCCACGAGATTTTCATCAGAACTTTATATTCGGCTATGAGAACACAGTCATTGAAACTGGTGAGCTGGGGTCGAGAAGTGCCAATTCAACTGTTCAGTTCATTCTGAAAATGAATGTTCTTTTCGACTGCCTCAATTCGAATTGAAAATTTGAGGGAAATTATCAGCCATCAGCTATACAAACTCTGACGGAATCAATTGAATTCATTAAGTCTTGGACAGTTGGAAAAAATATTCCCTATTGTTTCAACGGTTTGATACAAACCATCAGTAGCATCCTTCAATTGTGGGAGGAGACGAAGGAAACATTTCCATATTTGATGAAAAGTCGGCTCAACCAGGGCCCAATCGAGAATTCATTCTCCAAAATAAGACAGCGTTATGATCCAAACCCTTCAGCTCGATGCTTCAGATTTGGGTTGCAGTCGGTCATGACTGGTTGTCTTGAAAAATGTTCCGATAATTCTAACTGCCAAGACGACAATGATTCCGACCTGTGTACAATGGGAGAATCTGAAAGTAGGCCCATTGATTTGGTTGATTGGACAGATTCGACCATTTCTTCTGCGGATTCGGGCAACGGTGAGCCTAGTGAGGGTTTATAAGAGATGAAGAGTTAATTGAACCCCTAAATACCCTAGTCTACTGATGGGACACTGCGGCCGTAGAAAACATCTGAACACCATAGGAATACTTGGAGAAACCGTGGATTGCAGACTCTGCGGTGAAGAGGAAGAAACAGCCTCTCCCATAATTTTTGAATGCGACGCCTTGGGGAGAAGGCGCCACAGAATCTTCGGTGAAACCAATCCGGAAACGGGAATGAATCCGAAAAACCTCATAAAAAGGCTACTGAACCTGATGAAGGACACAAACCTATTCTCGTGAGGAACCACTGACGAAAGAATGATACAATAGACCCAAGTTGGTCGCAGTGTCACAGGGAGGCCAAGCGCTAACCCGGTCTCTTGCTTGTCATCTTAACAATCACTCAATCAATCAAAATACCCTAGAATCCAACTCAATCGCAAGTTTCTCGGGGTATTTGATGAGGAACATCGCCAAAAAAAAAACAAATGCGGTAAGTGCGAAAAAGCACTTTTCGTTGATGATTAGAATAAGCTTGGTAATGATTGGAAATATATTGCAAATCGAAATCGGATACATTTGGGAATTCCCTCAACCGATTTCAAACATTTGATGAGGAAAGCGCTGTTGGTCATAACGAAAATTATGGTCACAAAATCAGAAAAGATATGACTTCGAAGGTATATTTTAGGAAAATAAAAAAAAAATGAATTTATAGAAGATTGGAACTCTCCGTTAACTCCAGAATTTGAAAAGCACAGGATTCATTTGTTGAGACAACTGATAAGAGTGAAGCTGTACAGGGGACAGAAAAAAAACCAAAGGAATCTCCACACAGAAGCATCCCGCTGTTTATAAAAAATTAAATATTTCAAAAAATTCATAGAAAATCTATTTATAAATACTTGTGAATGAAGAAAAAATTGCATGCATTTATTTTTTCATACATCAGTATTTTATATTCATGAAAGATCAAAAATAATTGTCGTATTATTGCATCAAAAAAATCAGGTGATTAAATACTGAACATCCCACATTTCCATATGCCGGTCCTGATCGTCATCGCATTCGGCTTCGGAAATAGTGCCTTATAGTTCAGGCACTTACCGCCAGATGCGGTAGTAAAAATTTTCGCTTCTCTGAAACACACTTATCCATCTATGAACCAGTGAAGGAACTACACAAAGTTTAGCTTCAAATCGTTGAACTAGGCTGTGTCTCCATGTATATTTAAACTCAATGATATTACTCTGTATTAGTTTGAAATAGATGATATATCATAGTCATTGTTCATGTCATGATAGTTAATGTCAGTCAGAATAAAAAAGCAGCAACTGGTGATATCGACAGGTTTTCCAACATAAAATTTGGTTCAAATCTGCAATCATATCATATCATATCATATCATATCATATCATATCATATCATATCATATCATATCATATCATATCATATCATATCATATCATATCATATCATATCATATCATATCATATCATATCATATCATATCATATCATATCATATCATATCATATCATATCATATCATATCATATCATATCATATCATATCATATCATATCATATCATATCATATCATATCATATCATATCATATCATATCATATCATATCATATCATATCATATCATATCATATCATATCATATCATATCATATCATATCATATCATATCATATCATATCATATCATATCATATCATATCATATCATATCATATCATATCATATCATATCATATCATATCATATCATATCATATCATATCATATCATATCATATCATATCATATCATATCATATCATATCATATCATATCATATCATATCATATCATATCATATCATATCATATCATATCATATCATATCATATCATATCATATCATATCATATCATATCATATCATATCATATCATATCATATCATATCATATCATATCATATCATATCATATCATATCATATCATATCATCATATCAGACGGTATAATTATTATAATTGTTATTTCAACTTATGGTTCAGTTAGCCTTCCGGGAACTGCAACCATGTGATAAATCGAAATATTGGAGTTAATCAATATAGACTTCTGAAAGTTATATTCATGGCACCGAAAATTTATTTTCTTGCTTATCGGTCGGCACAAGATGTTTGGCAAGACGAAAACGATGAAGTTATTGATTTTCGGTTCAAGTTCCACGGCCTAGATTTCCAGAAAACGACTCAGCAGACATTTCGTGCCCAAATATCGTGTGAATTGTAACGGGCCAAAAAAAAACGCAGATGATTATGTCATGCTTTAGGAATCCACCCACGGGAGGTGGGTAAAGGAAATCTTTAACGGTTTTGGAAAAACGAAGAGTAGCAGTAGCCTTCAACGGGAAGGTTCTCAGTTGACTCGGGTTCGGAAGTTAAGAGTAGCTGGAGAAGACTTAATCGGGAAGGTTCTCAGTTGACTCGGGTTTGGTTAAATTCAGAATCAGAAGTTAAGAGTAGGGATTAAAGCCTTAAGCGAGAAGGTGTTCGGTTGACTCGGGATTCGGTTTTTAGGGAGGTTAAAGAACTAACTCGGAGTAGAGTATCGAATCGAGAGTTGAAGGTTGAAGAAAATACTCCGACTCATTTTTGATCACGTCTCGTAGATAGAACCGGGAGTGAAGTTTTTCATAATTTCTTTTCTTTCTGAATATTATAACCACACTACCATTTTTGGTTTCACGCCACATGTCTTTCCAAAGGGTCACCACCACTATGTCGTCGGCGTATGCCTGGGCGTTAAAACCACCGGGCGTAAGCCTCTTTAGTATGCCGTGCATGACCAGGCTCCACAGCAGGGGCGATAGTACCTTCACTTGAGGGCACCCCCTGCACCTCAGTACGGTCACCCTGGTTTCGCCCAGGCAGGCCTCGACGGTTCGCGCTTTTAACATAGCTGGAATACACTTAACAGAGGAGGGTACAATCTTCCTAGACGGTAACTCTAATTCAGATGTTTTTTCAACAGTTTTTGTTTGAGTCTTATTCTTATTTGAAAAACATTGCGGCAAAAATTAAAGAGATTATTCATTGGACTATTTTTAGGTGAGTTCATACCTTGATAATTTTTGTAAAAGTGTTAAAAGTTGTCTTCAACAGACAACAATGTTTCACTGAAAATTATATGAAACTCTCCTCAACCTACAATAATTGTTGAAAAAAAAGCTTACCTCCACCTCACGGAAATATCTTGGAGTGGGGGTCTGAAGTCAAATACCTAGGAATAACACTGGATAGCAAACTTCTGTGGAATAAGCATGTTGATAATGCTACTGGCAGAGCTACAAGAGCTCTGATGGCATGCAGACGTCTATGCGGCAGGAATTGGGGCTGTAACCCAAAAATACTGCGATGGATGTACGTCATGATTGTAAGACCTATAGTCACATTTGGGGCAGTAGCCTGGTTTGCAAAGACAAGTCAGGCAAGTACGAGGAAAATGTTCGACAAAGTACAAAGGCTTGCCTGTGTGTGCATCACGGGAGCTATGAGAACGTGCCCAACCAGGGCGCTTGAGATCATCACAGACCTCACACCTCTACATCTAGTGATTGATAGGGTAGCCCATGAGGCCATCCTCAGAGTATCTAAAGAAGGAGCAGGTGTAAAGCCTAAACAACCTGTACCACCAATTCGGGTTCATTGAAATATAGGTAGAATAACATTCATTCGAATAAAGATACTCTAAGTAAGAAGTAGTTTCAATCCATTACATGGCGATCCTGCCCAAAAATGTTGAAAAGTTAACAACTACATAATTATATTGAGATCCTGCCCAAAAATGTTGAAAAGTTAACAACTACATATTATATTGAGATCCTGCCCAAAAATGTTAAGAAGTTAACAACTACATATATTGAGATCGTTTGATTTTCTGAATTTGAAATGGGATCTTCCAACTCGAAGGATACGAAACAAGAAGTTTCCGAAAATGGTGCCATGAACTCAAACTTCATGGTAATCTGCCTACCATTGTCGAAGACTCATGAAAACTAAAGATGAAGAGCTAAATTCAAGGATAGAGCAGGTAACATTTGCATTAAAAAATACCGCCAAGAGAGTTTTGAAGAAAGAAGTCCCTAAAACAGAGGTAACGAGAAATGATATTAAAGACAATCTGGTAAGTTTATTCAATGAGTTCACGCAGATTTTGATAAATACTTGGGATACATTAGACAACGTAGATAAGCAGAATTGCAAAACTTCTTTTCTTTATATTAGAGATAAAGTAGTACGCTCATTTCAAGTGCTGGGAGTAAAAATAAAAGTTCCAACTTCATGCCTAGTACAAATTGATCCATTAATTTTAGACGAGGAAATAGAAGGAAAAAAGTCATCAGACATTATGACCACCACAACAAGCGATTTTTTCAGTTTAGCAAGTAGGTTACTTCCCACTCAATTCGATGGCAAAATTGAAAATTTACGATCATTTCTAGATTCATTAGAGCTTTTAAAAAATATTAGTGTAAACAATCAAAATAACGCAGTTTCATTTATAAAGACAAGGTTAACAGGCAAAGCTCGCGATTTTATCACCGAAGAAGATAATATTGATGCTATAATTTCCAAGTTGAGGAACGGAATTAAAGGAGAAAGTTCTCGTTTATTATCAGCTAAACTTTCAAATTGTAGACAAAATCATAAAGATCCTGCTTCTTATGCCTCCGAAATAGAAATTTTATCTGAAAAACTACAAAACGCGTATATCAGCGAAGGAGTGCCCAGAGAAGTCGCGGAAAATTACTCTGTGGAAGCCACGGTACGCTCACTTTCTCAGAATTCTAATAACGAAAGAGCAAAATTAATCATTGAAGCTGGTTCATTCAAATCGGTGCAAGAAGTCCTTGCAAAATTTGTCAGTTCTGCGAACAATCAGCCCTCCAATAATGTACTCTATTTTGGACAGTATCGGCGTAGGCGAGGTTTTCCCAATAGACATAATTTTGGAAACAGATATAATCGAAATAACCGTCAAAATACTAACAATTTCTCGGAACAAAACATTCGTAATCAAAATCCACGTAGAGGCTCGAGAGGAAATAGGCGTTATGGAAACGCACCTAGAGAAGTTAGATTCCTTGAAAATATTGACAATAATTCGGAAAACCAATCGGTCCCCAACGGGTCCGATTGGGGGAAAATCAGAGCAACTAAATAAACTAGATAATGTTTTCTCTATCAATTTGTCCCTTTCAAACATCGTTATTCTTGAAACCGAAATGACAGGAGTGGAAAATATGTATTTTGTCGATACAGGTGCTGATATTTCAATTTTCAAAAAAGGTAGAATACGGCCAAACATAGTCGTAGATAATTCAAAAGCGAGTAACATTCGAGGAATTACTGATGAGCTCACCGAATTATTGGGTGTTGTTGAAACATTCATTTCAGTCGAAGAATACGATTTAAAATAAACTTTTCACGTAGTCAATGACGACTTTCCGATACCAGGGGATGGAATTTTAGGTAGAGATTTTCTCACAAAATATAACGCTACTATCGATTACGGCAATTGGACTATGAGTCTCAGAATGGATGGATACCAAATAACTATACCAATTTTGAATGGTCCCACCAAGAATCAAGTTTTCATTCCAGCTCGATGCGAAGTTGTCAGAAACATAAACTGCTTGAGCAATATATCCGAAGATATGTTAGTCTTGAATAAGGAACTTGCATCCGGAATTTTTGTAGCAAGAACCATAATAACTCCATCCAATACACTTGTCCGCATAGTAAACACAACATTAAATGATGCACTAGTCGATACTTCTAAAATTGAGACAAGAAACTTAAATGAATTTTATATTTACAGTGTAGAAATTGAGAAAAATCACCGAGAATCACAATTAATCAGTGAACTCAATACAAACATACCAGATTATGCTAAGGAAGATGTACTTGCACTCTGTTCGGAATTTTCAGATATTTTTGGTTTAAAAACGGATATACTATCGACAAATAATTTTTATACTCAAAAGCTCCAAATGACAGATAATATACCAGTTTATATAAAAAACTATAGGCTGCCTATCTCCCAAAAAGATTAAATCAATCGTCAGGTCAAAAATCTCTTAGATAACAAAATTATCGAACCATCTTTTTCAGTTTACAACAGCCCGTTACTGCTTGTCGATAAAAAGTCAAATTCTGGTAAGAAATATCGGTTAGTGGTAGATTTTAGAGGTATAAATAAGAAACTAGTGGCATGGAAATTTCCCTTGCCACGAATTTCGGACGTACTTGACAGTCTTGGTCGCTCCAAGGTTTTTTCAGTTATTGACCTTTTGAGTAGTTTTCATCAAATTCCCTTAGACGAGGAATCAAGAGACATCACGTCATTCGGTGTGGATTCTCAATCATACCGCTTTACAAGACTTCCTTTTGGCCTATCAGTCAGTCCAACTAGTTTCCAAAGAATGATGTCTATTGCATTTGCCGGATTGAGTCCTGAGAAAGCATTTCTTTATATGGATGATTTGATAGTAATCGGATGCTCCATTCAACATCATCTGAGTAATTTGCGAAAAGTATTCGAAACATGTAGAAAATTCAATCTCAAGCTAAACCCTTGAAAGTGTAATTTTATCCAAAATGAAGTAACATTCTTAGGTCATAAAATAACAGATAAAGGAATTCTTCCGGACGAATCAAAATTCGAAGTTATAAACAAATACCCTATACCAAAAAGTAGCGACGAGGTCAAAAGATTTGTTGCTTTTTGCAATTACTACCGTAGATTCATCCCAAATTTTGCCGAAATATGTTATCCTCTGAATATGCTCACCAGAAAACGAAATCAATTCATTTGGACTGAAGAATGTCAAAATTCTTTCTAAAAATTGAAAAAAGCATTAATTTGTCCAAAACTTTTGCAGTATCCGGATTTCTCCAAGCAATTTATATTAATCACAGATGCTTCCGACACTGCGTGCGGAGCAGTGTTATGTCAAAATTTCAATGGTAATGAACTTCCGATAGCATACGCCTCGAAGACATTCACTAAGGGAGAAAGTCATAAGCCCACAATCCTCAAGGAATTAACAGCAGTTCATTTTGGAATAAAGCATTTTAGATGTTACCTATACGGAACAAAAAAATTTTTAGTAAAAACTGATCATCGTCCACTAGTTCATCTCTTTTCAATGAAAGATCCATCTTCAAAATTAACAAGAATTAGATTGGATTTGGAAGAATATGATTTCGAGATTGAATATGTTAAAGGTGAAAACAACGTGATCGCAGATGCATTATCACGCATATCTATAGATGATCTGAAAAAATTGAACACTGATAACTCACAGATACTAGCAATAACTAGGTCAATGTCAAGGTCGAATCATAATGAAAAGGAGACTAAAGCTTCATCATCAATTTCAAATACTTCAAATACTTTACCCGAGTGTCGAGTTCAGGAGGCATTGAATAACTTCGATGTTTTGAGATTACCACAAGCACAATTTATAATGTCGCGAGATCATATTACAGTAACAATTATTCATAACAGAAAGAAGAGCGCTCTCGCCTCGTTTTCAATCACTAACGGCAAAATTCCTGTGTTAGCACAAATTTTGTCTGAGCTGAATCGTTCCGCCGGTGATAGAAAATTGAGTCAATTAAGAATGAATTTGAATGATGTTCTATTTACACAGTACACTGTGAATGAATTTAAGGAAGTAGGACAAAATATTTTGAAAAATGTTACAATTGTACTATGTAGCCCGCGAAGAGTAATTAAAGATAAGGGAGAAAGGTATCAACTGATGACAAAATTTCACGACAATCCTGTTTACGGTGGTCATAGTGGACAGAAAAGACTGCTCAAAAAATTGAAATCTCACTATTTCTGGAAAGGCATGTCGCGTGATGTAGCTAAATACACAAGAGAGTGTCATAAGTGTCAAATCAATAAAAAGGGTAAAGGTCATGTAGAATCACTTGTCTTGACTCCCACACCTCAAAAAGCTTTCGATATTGTATCCATCGATACAATAGGTCCTTTTCAAAAATCAGATATTGGAAATTCTTATGCAGTAACTATTCAATGCGAACTGACGAAATATGTAATCATCATACCAATTGCGAACAAAGAGGCTAAAACTGTTGCGAGGGCAATAGTAGAAGACTTTGTTCTCATATACGGTCCCATGAAGGAAGTTAGAACAGATCTGGTTACCGAATATAAGAACGAAGTATTCACAAATATTATTAAATTGATAAATTCGAGTCATAAAACCTCAACAGCATACCACAGCCAAACTATAGGTGGTTGTGAAAGAAATCATCGTGTCCTAAATGAGTTTATCCGGATGTATGCGAATGAAACATTTTCAGACTGGGATATCTGGACCAAACATTTTGCATTCTGCTATAATACTACCCCAAGTACTTATCATAATTATACTCCTTTTGAACTAGTTTTCGGAAAAAAAGCAAATTTAGATGCCGAATTGTTCACTGAAGTTCGTATAGATCCAGTATACAATCTTGATGCTTTTGACCAAGAAACTCGTTACAGACTTCAATTTGCTTTGAATAGAACAAAAGTTTTCCTAGGTAGAGTGAAGAAAGAGCGAAAAGTAAAACTAGACCAAAAGTCAAACAATTTAAGTTTACTACCCGGTGATCTCGTGCTGACGTCAAACGAAGATAGAAAGAAATTAGATTCATGGTTTGACGGTCCCTTTAGAGTAGTAGGAACACAAGGTGTTAACTGCACAATTGAAGATGACAAGGGTAGGCATATCACCATGCATAAAAATAGAATGAAGAAATATTTTCCTGCGCAGTAAAGAGGTATACCTGTTAACTATTTTATTATTCACCCAACGGTTGCAACCACCCTATTATTTACGATAAACATTTATATTCATTGTTTTTCTTATTGTATATTGTTTTCAGTTCTAATGTACCAGTACTCTGTAATCTTGTTTAATAATAATAATAATTATTTTAACGATTTTAATTAAGTGTTCACAAAAGTTTTAGATTTAAGATGGTTATTATAAATAAATTAATTAATTTGGTAAATAGTAGATAATGGTTCTAGATTGAGCAGAGTTGTATGTGTTATATTTTATTTCTTGTTCGATTGCTGTATTTCACAACTTATAGTTCTCAGGATGTCGTTGCAAACGGCCGTTGCAACAGACATCTTCAGGAAGGGAAGGTGTAAAGCCTAAACAACCTGTATATTCGATTTCCCAATTGAAATCGGAATAGAATTGTATATTTAGTCAAGTTAGCAATCAGTCAACAATATACGACAATCTTGCATTTTACTAATGTAGAACACCAATTCGGGTTCATTGAAATATAGGTAGAATAACATTCATTCGAATAAAGATACTCTAAGTAAGAAGTAGTTTCAATCCATTACACAGGCAATGAGAGAGTCAGGTTTCAGAGAGCTTAGTCCTCTCTGAATGACTACACCTCATCTGCAAACCTTCCTAGCGATGTAATGATCAAGAAAGTAAGCACTGAGAAGAACTTCAGTACAAAGTAAAAGAGAAGATTGGGAAAGGGAATACACCAACTACAATCTCAAAGAAAATACAATGAAATGGTATACTGATGGTTCTAAAACCGCTACAGGAGCTGGCGCTGGGATTTATGGGACAAGTACCAAGTGTGCACTATCGCTAGGCTCCTGTACAAGCGTCCTTCAAACGGAAATACTTGCAATCGGAAGATGTCTAGATATACATCTAGAAAAAAACTATCAGAAGTGCGATATAGCTATTCATACAGATAGTCAAGCTGCTATTAAAGCACTGAGCTCCTACGTCATTGACTCATCAAAGCTGATTTGGGAGTGCCGAAACAAACTCAATGAGGTAGGCAAGAAGAATAAGGTCTTTTTAATCTGGGTTCCCGGTCATTCGGGAATCGTAGGAAACGAAGAGGCCAATAAACTGGCCAGAAAGGGCGCACAGACGCCACTCACTGGCCCAGAACCCTTCTGTGGTATAGGAAAATGCACCTATAAGAAGGAATCTATGCTGAAGGAGAAAACCGAAAGAGAAAAACTCTGGCGGAATCTCCCAGGAATGGATCACTCCAAAAAGTTCCTCCGGAACTTTGAAACTGCTAGATCCAAAAAATATCTGGATCTCAGTAAAAACCAACTTCACCTACTCACTGGCTTTCTCACAGGACATTGTCGCCTAAAGAAGCATCTGTTGAGAATGGGTTTATCGGACACTGATGAGTGTAGATTCTGTGGGGAGGAGGAAGAAACTCCTATTCACCTGGTTACGGAATGCTATGCCATTGTAAGCCAAAGGAAATATAGCTTTGGACAAGAAACTTGTAGAAGTGGGGAGTTATCCTCCTTGAAGCCGTCCCAGATACTGGATTTCATCAAATCTCTGGAACTGGAGGGCGAGCTGTAGGAGGCGCGATGATGACAGCTATGTCAGGGGGCACAATAGACCTTAAGGTCGCAGTGGACTGTAACCCCTTTTCACTATAACTATAACTATAACTACCTCCACCTCGGACGCAACCATACAGTCTTCTCCGCATAGGCTGTCGAACTCTTTCAAGAACACCATGGTCGTTTCTTACACCCAGCAATTTTCTCGAATCGTCCACAGTCATCAACGGGCCAAGTCTAAACTAATGACTTGGGATGACCTCATAGGAAATAATACAGAGGGTTTAAATCCACAGATCCAGCAGGCCTTACGTGAGGATCACCTCGACCAATCCAGCGATCTCCGTATGTTGCTGTTAAAAACTCTCGGGCAACTACTCTAAAATGAGCTGATGCAGTGATGCACCATCATGTATTTACCACATTGCATAGTAGATCCTCCAGAAACTGGGATAGCGTTTGTTCCAAAATGTTACGGTTTCCTTCGCCGGTAAATTTTCATGTTTACCTAATACCATGTACATGAATTGGGTCCAAAGAATCAAGTCCTTTCATACGAATATCTCAGGTGTAAAATTACGAGCGCAGGATTCCTGAAAGATGAAGTCAACAAAGCTGTGGGACATTTTGAATTTCCTCTTTGGAAGAACAAACTTCGGAAAACCCCAAACTTGCATTGTGCTTTGGTTGTCATCCTCGAAATTAAAATTGACTTGTCTCGGCGAAAAGTTCATAGTCGACGACTGTTTTATATGGGCCACCCAGTATATAATAGTGAATGAACTCTGAATCCACTGCTTCACCGAGAACAATGATATTCGCTCCAATTCTGCGGCCCTTTTTGTACTCTAGGTTTATCTCAGTCAGAACTAACACAAGATCAGAAAGGTGTAGCATCTTGAACAAAGCCATATGCTACAAAAGCGATATGCCTGCCAGTTTGTATTCATTGGATATTGTGCACGTTCGGTTATGCAAGGTAACTTTCATTATAATCACAAATATACTGAATGAGATATCGAGTTTCAATAACAATCGATAGCTACGGTACATGAAGCATTGTGTATTCAAAGCCTGAAATTCCTTCTAACCTTCGCCTTCGCCATTTTGCATTCGGTTCATTTGCATACACGCATTCGTGAGCTTTAGGTAAGTGTCACAATTTATATTCAATATTAACCTGTTACGCAAGTGGGGTTTCTTCACCTTCGGTGTAGGTTTTGGGTTGAACAGAAGACGGAATTGTCTGAGGTAACAGAATTAATCGAAATATTAACAAGCAAAGTCATAGATCGCGGTATTTTTCAACCAATTTTTTTTTTAATTATTTCTTGAATCTGTCAATTTTCGTCGCTCATATAAGGTGTGTGCTGTAAATGCCCATACTCTACATATTCTGCGTAGCGAATAAAGACTCTTTTGAATGTTCACGAGCAATTTATGATGTCAGCACTCGGAAAATATGGCAACATACTGAAAACCGTTCGGCGAAAATGAAAAACAGTCTGAGTTCCAGTTCACATATGGCCGGTAATTGAATTATCAATTTTTCAATGAGCATCCAGCATGAATTGTGGAAATGAACCGGGATCACTAGAGTTGACAGTTCCTAATGTATGAATTATATAGGGGTTAATACTACCTCATTCGAATGGAGGATGATTAGAATTACAAAACCCTGAAATTCCGATTTCACCGCTTCATGCGACATCTATTCCACGAACTGAAAAGTTGCTATTGATTTTCTTGGATAAAGGAGAATTCTTCGTTGTGAAAGTTTTCCAATGTTATCTGTAATTTATTGCAGAGGATCTGTTTTTCGTGATTTTTCGCTCAGGTGTCCCAGATTCTGTAAAATTTTTGAACGAAGTTTACGAGGACCGCCAACCCGAATGAATTGAATGCTGTCGAATCTGTCAAGTAGATTTTCATTGATCTCTCTTTCTATTTTATATCTGTAACTACTCTCATAGTAGGCTTCTTTCTTCAGCAATAGATGGATCCTGTCAATAACTTACCTAATCCTGAATGTTATCTCAAAAATAATTGATTTTTTTCGAAAAATGGACAAAAAAAAGGCCAACGTAATAACTTGATAACCGAAATAGAATCTTGATCAGGGATTGACCGATTTGCTTATAAACCTTTAACGGGTGGTTTATATTTTCTGGAATATTTTCTGCCTGATTTCGCACTATTGGGTTTTGTATCACAGTGGAAGCGTCGAAAAAAATCTCGATCACAATTAGGGACGGTGAAATTACAAATTTTGAGAAGGTATGGAGACTATCGTTATAGAGGGTGGGCCTTCCATAACTTTTCACCCCGAATTTTTAGCTTTGGGATGGAATAACAGGTCAAATTTTGTTGCAAGGGGGACAAATGAGGGTGTTCAAATGAGTTTGATATCACTACCCCTCTAGCTGCAACCCCTAACTGCTCTCATTTTTGAATAGGGAAAAGGTGTCGAGCAGCACCTTGTTGGAAAGGCAATTCATTTTCTTGCAAGAGTGTATTTTTTTTTTCAATCGCCTTATTATTATACAGAGTGACTCAGTATTCCATCAATAACTTTCACACGCAGAATTTGGATCTTTGAGATGGAAAAAACACTCGGACGGGTAAAAAATGAATTCGATATCACTACCATTATTTTTGATATTATAGGTTGAAAAAGTCGTGTAAATCGTGCACTTTCGTTTAAATTGAAATAATTGCTGTTAGGGTAGCGGCTAGAGTGGTAGTGATATCGAATTCATTTTTCGACCTGTCCGAGCTTTTTTTCCATCTCAAAGATCCAAATTCGGAGTGTGAAAGTTATTGATGGAATACTGAATCACTCTGTATTCCAGAGCGATGAAAAAATAAAATCATGCAGGAAATTCAATTACCTTTTCAACAAGGTGCTGCTCGATTCCATTTCCCAATTCAAAAATGAGAGCTGTTAGGGGTTGCAGCTAGAGGGGTAGTGAAATCAAACTCAACACCCTCATTTGTCCCCCTTTCAACAAAATTTGACCTGTTAGAGCGTTTTTTCGTTTTGCCATCCCAAAGCTCAAAATTCGGGGTGGAAAGTTATAATAATAATAATAATAATAATATGCTCTATATTCACATCATCCACATGATATACATTATGTAAAGCGATCAGACAGAATATAGACTTATATATGCCATCAAAAATAGTACATGGCTCGTCAGTTATAATAAAATGAATTAGGTACACTTAGTTTGATAAAAGACAAACAATACAAATTTGACAAACATTATTTTCAGTTCATGAACTCATTCACGGTGTATAATGTCCTCTGCAGTAAAATCTTCCTTACTTCCCTGTTGAAAGCCTCCGTCGATAATTGCTTCAGTCGATCAGGGAGCTTGTTATATAGTTTTAGACACGTGTAGTTCGGCCCTTGCTGAGCTTTCTTAATTCGGGCGAGAGGAAGAGAAAATTTGTCCTTCTCACGAGTATTATAGGAGTGATAAGCTGAGTTTCTTCTGAATTTTTCCTGCTGCCGGTGGACAAAGGTCACACAGGTAAGTATGAAAACCGAAGGAATGGTAAGTATCCCCTCTCTCCTGAAGACCTCCCTACAGCTTTCTGTCTGTTTCATACCAAATAGCGTTCTTATTGCTCTTTTTTGTTTCAGTAGGACTCTTTGAGCATCCCCAGACTGACCCCATATAATAACACCATAAGTTGCCAGGCTGTGAAATGCTGAGTAATATGTAAGTTTAGCTACGTCAATTGTTGATATTTCCTTTATTCTTCTTATCATAAAGATAGCAGTAGACAATCTCTTACAAAGTCCATCTATATGGTTACTCCAGCTGAGCGATGATTGAAATTCCACGCCAAGGTATTTAAGGGATGAGTTATTGTGTTCCCTGTTCGTGAATAGAAGAGTTTGCGTTTTCTCTGGGTTCATGGAAAGACCATTTGCAGAGAACCAGTCTTTTGCCCTTGCCTCACAGTCCCGTGCCATCACTTGTAGATTATTTCTGCATCTTGACTTATTCAGGAATACTGTATCGTCTGCATAGCTACAGATTCTACCCGCAGGTACGTTTTCAAAAATGTCGTTCGTAAACATGATGAACAAGACCGGTCCCAAAACTGATCCTTGAGGAACCCCCACGTTCGCATCCCTGAGATGAGATACCTCATCATTCCATTTAACTGCTTGAGATCTATTTTTCAGATAAGAGGAGAACAGCTGATGGACGTTTCCCCTTATACCATAGAAATTGAGTTTTTTCAACAATATATCATGGCAGACGGAGTCAAAGGCCTTACTCAGATCTATGCATATCATCTCTATATCCTCGCTGTCGCTGTAGGCCTCCATAATAGCCTCGAGGACGTCGACCATCGCTGTTATTGTCGACTTTTTTTGCCGAAATCCGTGCTGTGAACCGTTCAATAGCAGCTTTTTCTCAAGAAAATCAGTCAGGCGGTTTTTCAGAGCCACCTCAAAGACCTTCGAAACGACCGGCAGAACTGATATAGGTCTATAACTGGAGCAATGCTGGGAGTTCCCCTTCTTGAAGACAGGTGTAACAAGTGCGACCTTAAGCCTGTCAGGAAAGACACCCTGGTCAATGCAGTCGTTTATAACTATACTCAGAGGCATTTTAATATAGGGCATGATCTTCTTAAGAAGAGCAACAGACATACCGTAGACATCTTTGGAGTTCTTATTCTTTAGGTTAGATGTTAACTTCAAAATTTCATCTTCAGTGATAGGACACAAATACATCGATTCAGCAACATTCAACTTACAGTTTTTCAACAGCTCCTGTGATTTGAGAGGTGACGCCATAGCTTGACTCTCCGCCCCGGCCGAAACGAAATGGTTATTTAGTTCGTCTGCTGTGATAGTATTTTCCAAGTCAGTCTTATCGTGTTTTTTCCCTGTTTCCTTATTAATTAGCTTCCACACAGCTTTAACTTTATCAATTTCCTCATTTATTTTTCTACTATTTCTTGATTTAACTGATTCTGTGATAGTTTTCTTCAGCAACTCCTTCAATGCTTTATAAAGTTCCGTACTGGTTTCATCCTTCTTTACTTTGGAAATTGTATGGGCTGCATCTACTTTATTTTTTAGAGTTCTAATTTGTTTCGTGGACTTATATCTTTTCCTTTGTTTTATTTTAACTTTTTTTTCAGGAAAACAGTGACAGAATAGCTCAGTTAGTCTATCATGGAAATTATGAAACTGTTCTTCAGCATCCTCAGAGTGCAGTGTGCTCCAGTTTTCAGCTTTCAGGTGTTCTATGAATTTGTAGGTATTTTCCTCATTTATCTTCCTCACTATTTTATGCCTTTTCTTTACAGGTAACGGATGGAAAAGTGGTGCCCTGACTATTTGTGCCCGATGATCTGACAGGTGGGGGTCGTACGTCACTTTCTCACATTTTTCCTTACATATATTCGTGAATATATTATCTATACAAGTACTAGATTGTTTAGTTTCACGTGACGGTGCGGTGAATAAATAGTCAATGTTATACGAGTGAAACAGCTCAAGCAGATCGTTTTTCTCCCTCGAAGATTTAACGAAATCAACATTGAAATCACCCGAAACCAAGATTGTGTCATCACAGTAATCACTACGACACCTCTCAAGCAGTCTCTCCAAAATCGACAAAAACACCGACATATCACCAGATGGTGGGCGATATAGCGAAATTACAATTAGGTTGGACCTTCTAACCCTCACTGCTGCAATTTCAATTATTTTATCAACAGATAGCTCTCGTAGTTCTCGTAGCTCACTAAAAGATATGTCTTCCCTTATTACAACTGCAGCACCACCGTGTCTTGAAGATTCTCTACAGTACGCACTTGCGATTTTATAATTTTCCAAGTTAATTCTTTCAACAACACCATACGTCAACCAGTGCTCCGTTACACATGCAATATTTATATTTTGTTCATTCAAGAAAATTTTGAATGCATCAATCTTATTTGCCAGTGACTGGACATTAATATTAGTCAATGTCGTGTAGGCATTATTTTCTTTTTTTGATTTCATCGGAGAAATTTCGTCGAAAAAATGTATAGCGACGAATAGTCACCCCCTTTGGCCAGTTTTCACTGTTATACAGGTCGTCTACTAAATCCATGTCACCCCCGATCTTGAAAGACATGCTGTTTGCTTCGTTATGACCTTGTATTGCTTCAATGATGAATGGTCGCCCTGGAAATATTTGTCCAAGGTGTTTTCTTATTTCTTCTTCAGAAGTTTTCAATTTCACTTTACCAAGATGAATCCAAGCTCTCTGTTGAACACCAACGAAACAAGTCTCTTGACTTGCTCGAGTACCTTTTATTATTTTGTGTCGAGTAGATCCAGTTCCTTTCGCAAGTTCTGATTTTGATTTTGTTTTATTTTTATCTCGACCGGTGTTTTTGTTTTTGTTTACCTTTCGATTGTCATCAGCTGGTTGATTTGCTATTATTTTACTCTGCATATGCGGAGGTTGTTGACCTGTCCAGCTGTTCATCGATTGTTTCATTTCATCATTTCCCAATTTATCATTTATTGTTGATAAATTTGGAATATTATTTAATTCCGATTCATCTTGACTGCGATCGATCATTTTTTCGTTTATATTGTTTGATTTTGATGGAACGCGACATGTTTCTGTATTTCTGTCTTCTAATACATTTATTTTGAATAATAGAAGGTCATTTTTATCACTCATTTCTGCGATCAATTTTTTTAATAGTGAATTTTCATTTGAGAGTTTTTCGTTCTCGGCTGTTAGTCCACGAATAGTGTTCTCGTTAGACCTCATCAAGACGTTCACGTCAATTATTGTATCTAAGGAACTATCTAGATCTGCAATTTCACTTTCTAGGTTATGTTCATCGTTAACTTCACGTTGAAATTCACAACATTTGATATAATTTTTGTCTATTTTCACTATATCACTATAGTATTTAATGCATCCTGGGTGCATTAAAGTTCCACAATTTACACATTGAAGACCGTTATTGGGTGTGTTATGACACTTTTTGCATTTTTTCACGGGGAGATCGAATTCGCGCTGTGCACCGGCCGCCATCTTTTTAACTATGGATGGCCCACCCTGTATGTATCTAAGTTTTCGCCTTCATTGTCGATTATTTGATTTCTGTAAATTCTAGTAGCAAGAACTCTGATTTTTATTCAACTTATAGGGTTTTAACCAATTGTGGTATTGAAATTAAATGTAAAAAAATGTTTCTCTCAATTTAACAAAAGAGATGTTTCAGTTTGAAAAAGGCTTAGGTTCAATCTGACGAAGATTTGAATAAAGAATGATATTCACCTTCCTCAGTTTCAGATGCGCAACGCAAATGTTTTATTATTAATATTGTCGGTCTCTATTACATAACTTCAACTCTAACATGATATAGGGTGATTCGAAATCAGACGTAAATATTGGAGGGGATGTTCTCGTTCGAGCCATATGTATTGATTTATTGAACCGGAAATCAACAAATTCCGAGATATTTAAGTTCTTGTGTTTCTTAAAAATTTTCATTTTTCGTCAAGTTTTCCACGTTGACCAAATTTGATTATAATTATTTTCATCAGAAAAGGATATGATATGTATGAAAACAGCAACACTATGCTATAATATTTGTTGAAAAAGAATGAGTATGATTTGAAAGTTGATATATCGTTTGGCCATCTTTGAGAGATCTTTCACCTATTCAATCTACAAATATTATAGTCGGTATATGTCGTCGTCCTACCAAACATTAACTACTTTTTTATTTAAGGAAATAGTTTGAAAATGCCTCTTCGAAAGTCAATGAGATTCTCTCTCCTACTTATCAGAAGAACTATACCTCCATTTTTGATTTATCATTTATTGCTAGATCATGTATGGCATTGTTCTGTTTGCTTATTTTATGCCTCGATCATTATTATTTAATGCTTATGCTTTCACATTATAATGGGTTTTTTGGATTTTTCTTTTAATATATCATTGTGATGTTATTATTTTAATCAGGGCTTCAGTGGCAGATCAAAGGTATCTTAGCATACCATCTGAACCCCGCCCTACTTTATGTCATGAATTTATTTATTTTTTCTGTATGAAAATGGAAATAATCACAATAAAGTCCTATTATTATTCTTCCTCATCGGTCTCCCGTTCTCAGCTTCAGCTGGTATTACTTCTATGAACCAGTGAAAGAACATTTCAGTTCCTCCCATTAGTTCAGGAATTTCCGCACGATGTGACAGGTTTGCAAATCCACAGCCTGCTGTGCATATCCCGCGATCTATTATTATTATTCTTCATCATCGGTCCCCCGGTCTTAGCTCGAGCTGGTATTAATAATAATAACGTTTATTCACCAATAATAATTGTTATAAACAATGAAAATGAGAAAAGTCGAAATGAAACAAAATAATGAAATTAAACAGGATACTCTTTCACATTAAGAAAAAATTCATCAATGGTGTATGGTTCACCATGAAGTAACAGACGTCGGATCTCTCCTTTGAAAGACTTATTATCACCCAGATTTTTTATCTTTCTGGGGAGTGAATTAAATATTTTAATGCACATATACATGCAGCTGCTCTCAGTTGAAGCTAGATTGTGTCTAGGATATATAAGAATATTGTTTCTCGTGTTGTAGGTGTTCGTCTTCTCGAAGCTCTGAAAATATTGAGGATTTCGAAATACGAATAATATTACTTCTATGAACCAGTGAAAACACATTTCAGTTCCTCCCACCAGTTCAAGAATTTCCGCACGATGTGACAGGTTTGCAAAGCTACAGCCTGCTGTGCATATCCCGCAATCCTCTGGGATATCTCGATCTTTTGAAGATTTCTCTTGAATGATTTTGACATAACTCCCTCAGCCGAAATCACCAACGGCACAATAGTGACCTTCGACAATTGCCACATATTCTTCAGCTCTATTGCCAAGTTCTCGTACTTTGTTATTTTTTCGGACTCCGTTCTTCCGATGTTATGAGTCAATGGTACTGCCACATCAATTATCACACCATACTTCTGATTCTTCTCAATGAATTCAAGGTCCGGTCTATTGTAGTCCACTGATCTATCTGTTCTTATGGGTCTGTCCCAATAGAGAACCGCCGTGTCCGTTTCCAACACTGCTGCAGGTTGATACTTATAATATGGCAGACAAGTATCCAAAAAACCATGTCCAAGAGCTAACTGCTGGTGAACAATTTTTGCCACTTGGTTGTGTCGGCCCAGATATGCGTTGTCGGCAAGAACTCGACAACCGGCGATTATATGTTCAATAGACTCGCCAACCGCGTCGCACTTCCTGCATTTGTCCTCCACGTTCAGCTTCAAACAGTGCTTCTCATAGTTGCGAGTTCTTATAACTCGGTCTTGGATAGCCGTCAGGAATCCCTCAGTGTCAGGATACAATTGTCCCGCATTCAATCACGCCAAAGAAGCTATTTTATCGACATTTTCCCCCTCAAGGTGTTTTGGAAATCTGCCGTGCAGAGCTTGTTCCCGCCATATACTTATATCTTCGCTTCTCGTGGTGATGTCGAATGTCATTTCTCTGTGTTGTAGGTTCAGAGGTGTGTATCCCTTATCCTCTGTTGTCACCAATTTCATTCAGACTCGAGCAGTCGCTGCCTCAAGTTTTTCTCCTGGGTTCTGCAGAGTTTATAGATGTTCAACAGACCTCGTCCGCCATCTCTCCTGGGTAGATAAAGCCTTTTCACCGATGCGTTGGTGTGCAGACATATTATTATTATTATTATTCAATGAAGGAAATAATAGTCAATTTGCCTGCAACTTTCGAATTCCACAATTTATGTATGACTGAATTATTTCAAAAACATTCCAAATTCATCCTTTATTTCCTACAGGAAGTTCTCGTCAGAATGCAGGCTCTAGTGTCGTTTCAGCAAATTTTGATCTGAACTCAAAATTTAAGTGAAGAATTTATTCATCAATTAAGATCGAAATTATCTTCAGCATTTCTCATACAAGCACGTGCCCTCTTCCTTAGGTTTGCAGTTGTTTCATTACGCCTGAAATTTACTCTCAATCTTCTCGCTACTTCTTCTATTCTCTCCAAAGGTTGTGCACGTGTATGTATTCTTTTTCAATGGAATAGTTCTACTTTTTTTATATACAGGGTGATTTTTTTAAGTGTAAAGTTTTCGAGGAGAGAATTGCGATACAAATTCAAAATTTTGTATTTTTGTTTTAGAGTACATGAACTCAATTTGTAAAATATTTTCACGTGAAATCTATTTCCGGTTCTACCGGAAACGGATGTGAACTTCGTTATTTCAAATGCAACACCCTATATATCTATACATATTTAAATTCTTCGTTTAATTCTGCAATGATTTGATGTATGATATGCGCAACCACATCAAGCGATTGGTAAGTTATATCCTGATTCTCAAATTTTTTGACAGAAAGATTGTCACAAATCAGTGTTCATATCTCCAAAATCTCTCATTGTAAGAAATTTTTTTCGCAACAGTGGAACAAAAGAGTGTACGCTGACATTGCTTATTGTATAAATTATGAGGAAATATTATAAAGGGTGTCTGAAACAAGGCTTCAAAGTAAGCCTCAACAAAACTATGAAATCTCATTTTTTTCAAATGGGAACCATATAATTTTGTAATTCCTATCGATTGCTCGTCAAAATCTAGCTGTTCCAAACATTTCATGTCTTTAAAATGAGTAGTTTTGCCGTTATCGAATAAAATTCGAATTTCACGACTAAAGCCAGGTTTCTTTGTCTAAACATCAGGTTTATCAAGATAATTTTTGAGTAGGCTATGTCAATAGTAAGAATATGTCAGTTTTAAACTAAAAATTTTTTATTTAGTCTTCATTCATTATCTGCTCTGTTCATTTGTCACATTCGCCGCAAATAAAGGACAGACTTTTGATATATCATTCTAGTATACCTCATTATTATTATAGCTTGTTTTGCATAGTGCTTGATCAATAAAAATAAGTAAGAATGACAATTCCTAACATAGCCTACTTTGAAATAGACGAGCATACCACTGAAATTGACAGAATTTCACGAATAAAGCCAGGTTTGTCCCATCAGTCGAATTCAGTGGTATGCTTGTCTATTTGAAAGTAGGCTATGTTCGGAATTGTCATTCTCACTTATTTTTATTGATCAAGCACTATGCAAAAGCAAAACAAGCTATAAGAATAATAAGGTAAACTAGAATGATATATCAAAAGACTGTCCTTTATTTGCGGCGAATGTGACAAATAAACAGAGCAGATAATGAATGATGACTAAATAAAGAAATTTTTGTTTAAAACTGGCATATTCTTACTATTGACATAGCCTACTTGAAAATTATCGTGATAAACGTGATGTTTAGACAAAGAAACCTGGCTTTAGTCGTGAAATTCGAATTTTATTCGATAACGGCAAAACTATTCATTTTAAAGACATGAAATGTTTGGCACACTCTAACTAGTTTTTGACGAGCAATCGATCGGAATTTTAAAATTATATGGTTCTCATTTGAAAAAAAATGAGATTTCATAGTTTTGATGAGGCTCACTTTGACGCCCTGTTTCAGGCACCCTGTATTCAAACTTGGTCAACGCAGAAAATATTGATTTTAAATCACAAGAACTCAAATTTCCCGTGAATTTCTGATTTTTCGATAGCAATAAATATGACCCAAACGACAGGAAATGGGTCATACAAACACGACCACCAAAGTTCACGTCTTGTTAGAAAATCCAGTATAATAATATACAATTCTACCAAAAATAAATCAGCACCTTGAATCATTAGAGTTCATTTCATCGATAATCAAAGAAATAGAGCGCTTGAGAACGGAATTCGTCAAAGTGCATCTCAAGATGTTCAATCGTTACACAAAGGGAAGACTCAAAGCTTAGTAAACCTAGACAATGGATTCAGAAAACAAGAATTCAAATTTATATCATCTCTCATATATAAGTGTCTGTTTTTGTTGAATTTCCCATTCTGCAGATCCGTTTTCCTTCGCCCTTCTTATGCAAATATTGGACCTCCAGGCTCCCTGGAACATCAATATTTACAATGAATGATTCAATTTATGTTATTTGACGAAACACATGGATTTCGCACTCCCTATCTAATCGTTTCAATCCAGAAACATGCGACACCGCCGTCTGGTAACGCTCCCAAGTGGGGCTCTCCAGATTGCCCCTTTATTCCAGTTATCTCATCATCGGAGTTTAAGCGGATCGACTCGGAGATAAACATGATTCCGGCGTCACATCTGAATGACAATGGAGTGCGGTTTTCGTCTGGAAAATGTTTGGTAGTTGAAACCGAAGGAGCTGCGAACACTCTGATAAGCTGTATAAGCTACTCCGCTGAGCAGCTTTGGCTGAACGGCTGCTGGATGGAGCTTCCAAAAGAGCCTTCTAAATCTGCTTGACGACGATATATTGGATGCGTGGAGAGTGTTTAGATTCATACTGAATTCAATGACGGGCATAAACAACGTGAAATCTATATATTCCAAATGAATCTCGACTCATCGAATAAGGAAACCTGCAAGGGTTTGGAGCGTTCTCCATGGTAGATCGATTTTATCGAAACCACTCAACTTTTCGGCGGTTAACTTCATTGACCAAGACAGCAGGAGAAGTTAAGAATGAGATAGGGATGGGTTTACGTTTCGTCCCAGCCCTGCACATAGGAGTCATTAGATTGGCTACAAGCTACAATGAGCGGAGCTTGCCAAAGAAGAAGATGCTGAAGTTGCACTCCCCATATAGAACAAGGGTATCGGACTTTCTCTTTCAGTGTGAGGGTCATTGCTCTCCTGAGCTCATGTACACATTAAACATGACCTGCTTCTTCTCAGATCCAGGTATCTGCCTACAAACAGTGATCGTTAATTTTCGCACTTTATTGTGCTGGGTTGTTATTGCCTTTTTCGGTTATCTCTTGTTTTACTCGTTCAAGAACGTTTCCGTGCTCCTATCAGTCACTCATCAATTGATCTCTTGGTCTCCTTTTGTATGGATGCATTCTTTTCCTATCTTCTTTCAGGCCATAGATCACAAATTTCCGGAGATTCGAATGGATTTTTAGCTTTCCTCTTCATGAATTCGGTAATGGTTTCCCAATATGAATATCGATGGATTTGTCGGTTTCTTACAAACCACGGTGCGTCCATAGCACAACGTAGAAAGGACCCACTGTTCATATGGCGAATGGCGTTCCGTCAAATAATCCAATATTTTGACATAATGTGGTACTCGAACTACCGATCAAAGTGTCCATGGCCCTAACTCAATCCTCAAACTAGTTTTTGATATACAGGGCGTTGAAGTTGAGAATAACCCACTTTTACTACGCGCGTATCTCGAAACAGAATCGAATGAACTTCAATTTTTCTCAAGAAACATTTCATTTCAACCCTAGGGAGCAACCATATATAGAAATATGACCAAAATTCGTCACGAATACAAGGTTATCCATAATTGAATGCATGCCCGATTTTGAAAGTATAAAATACCTATGTCAGTTCTAGAGCGAGTTCGTTCGCAAAATGAACTATTTCACTAGATATGTTGTTGTTACATGGAGAAAACCTGAAATACCCAAAATTCATACTGGGTGATCCATTATTATAGAAACTATTCACAATGGGTGTGAAGTGAAATACCCTGCATTTTTGGGTTGATTTGAGGTGTTTGTTTGATTTTTTCAGATCATATCATCAAAGATTTCAAAGAATAGGTACAGGGTGATTCAGTCATGAAATAAACTGTGAACCTCACAAAAATACCCAAAAACTCCTTTTTTTTCATCACTCCCTATGTCAAAATTACCTGTTGAGGTGGGAGTTTTCTTTCACTACTGTACTTGTTATAAAAACATCAATACGGCTGACAGTTTTTATCCACTTCCTATGACCAGATTTTCATTTATGTAATATGAAAATTATTAATTTGCAATTCTAATTGAAATCAAATGAAAAACCACTCTTGAAATTGAATCGAAAACTACTGATAATAAATACGTTACTTGAGGTTCCATTGTGGCCTAAATAGTATTGAAGAGCATTGGTATTTTTGAAAAGGTATATCGAAGATAATTTCGTAGAGTTGATAGAAGTGATTAGGTGTTCATAATTTTCCGATGATAATGTATATATTAGATAAAAAAAAATCTGGTCATAGGAAGTGGATAAAAACTCTCAGATGTATTGATGTTTTTATATCAAGTACAGTGGTGAAAGAAAACTCCCACATCAACGGAGTTAATCTTGAAATAGAGGTTTATGAAAATAGGTGGCTTTTGGCTATTTTCGTGGGGTTCACAGTTTATATCATGACCGAATCACCCTGTATTCTTTGAAGTCCATGGTGATATGTTCTGAAAAAATCAAACAAACACCTTAAATTCACCCAAAAATACAGGGTGTCCACTTAACGTTCATAGTTAATAGTTTCTTTAATAATGGATCACCCAGTATGAATTTTGGGTATTTCAGGTTTTCTCGATGTAACAACAACATATCCAGTGAAATAGTTCATTTTGCGAACGTACTCGCTCTGGAACTGACATATTTTTATACTTTCAAAATCGGGCATGCATTCAATTATGGACAACCTTGTATTCGTAACGATTTTCGGTCATATTTCTCTATATGGTTGCTCCCTTGGGATGGGATGAGTTGTTTCTTGAGAAAAATTGAAGTTGATTCAATTCTGTTTCGAGAAACCCGCGTAGTAAAAGTGGGTTATTCTCAACTTGACCGCCTTTACCTCAAAAACTAGTCATAGGATTGAAATGGGGCCATGGACACTTTTATCAGTAGGTCGAGTACTAAATTATACCAAAATATCGGAACATTTGACGGAACGCCATTTGCCACAAGGAAAGTGCGAGGTCCTTTGTTCTCTGTTGCTTGTATTTGTCTTTTCATATGGCTCTCTGCCGCAAATCCCCACACCTCTGATCCGTGAGTCAGTTGAGGTCTAGCAACAGCTTTAATGATTTTCCCTTTAGTTTCTTTAGAGACATGGCTACTTCTACTCATCAGTGGGTAGAGTCTGTTCATTGCTGTTTTGGTTTTGTTTATGGCTTCCTTTATATGGCTTTTCCAGTCTTTTGTCTATAGTGATACCTAGATGTCTCGCTTTTTCTTATCATTGCATTTTTTCTCCATAAACCTTGAGCTTGATGTTTGTTCTCAGCTTCTAATATCGCTTGGCTCTTTTGTCCAGTGAGGTTGATCTTCCATTTGATACACCAGTCATTGATTTCATCGAGGGCTTCGTGTAATCTCTCTTGTATGACTTCTGGATTTCTATGACGAATAGTGATTCCAGTGTCGTCAGCGTAAAGTGCAAGCATGGGCCTCGAATTCTTCGGAATATCCTGTATGTATGTGTTGTACAGCAGTGGTCCAAGGACTGATCCTTGCGGCACTCCTGTTTCCAAACTTCTGATTGTTTAGCATTCGCCTTCCACTTTCACATAGAATTTGTGTCTCTCAGATAATTTCTGATCAGCTTTATCAGTTTGATCGAGTATCCGGCTCCCCTCATTTTATGGTATCGGATGGTGGAATGTTGTCATCAGATCTTTCAGCGGGCTATGACACCTGAATTCTTTGAGTTTTTCCTTGATATATCGGTAACATAGATCGAGTTCACCACTGAATGTAATTATACTCAAATAGTATTGTTGAACAACATACAAATCGAAGTTACATAAAAAAAAATTAAAGTCATAGGAACGGAGTCAGGACGAAATGAAATACTTATCACCATGGACGACCCTGTAAAAACGCGCCATTAAAAATTTAGTGTACTGTGGAATTGTGGATCATTAAGAGATTATTTTCGTAAAAATCTTTTTTCTTTTTTTTGTTATAAAAGAGGTGAATCTTACATCAGACACCCAGTCTTTCCGGGTAGTGTCGGATTCTTACCGACTAAACACATCTCCTGCTGTTGGTTCCGGGCATAAGCCTATAAACAGTATAAACCTCTCATCTTTTTATCTGTTATTTCCTCTTTCGCATTCTTTATGCTGAGTGTTTGTGTTCACATTTCAATTGGATATCTCCCTCTAAGTTGAGAGTTCTATAACTCCATTTTCGCAATTGGTCTCTGGTTCTTTTGCGGTAAATTCTCGCTGTGTTTTCATCTTCAACGGGGTCATAGTTAACTAACCTTCTAAGGTCGTCATTTGGGTGTTCACAAGCTCTTTCATAGGCTTTTGCAGTTTTTCGTTTGATGCTTGTAGTAATGGACTCCCATTTTATCTCTTTACGGATCTGTTCATTCCTAACAAACCAGGGGGCGTCTAATGCCCATCTCAGAAATTCGTTTTCTGTACTTTGTATCGTGTTTATATGGGTTCTCGCTGCATAGCCCCATTCTGTTGATCCATATGTGAGCTGCGGTCTGGCGACTGCTTTTAAGATCCTCATTTTCGTGTTTCTATTCATGTAGCATCTTCTTCCCATAATAGGGTATAACCTTCTCATCGCTACATTAGTTTTATCCACCGCATACTTAATGTGCTGTTTCCACGTAAGTTTTCTGTCTAGTATCACTCCTAGGTGTTTAGCTTCATTCTGCCATTCAATTTCATTATCGTCTATGGATATTTCCGATTCCATCTCAAGTCTTCTCTTCTCGACTTTTTTCTCTTTTTTCTTCAACATTTGGTATAATTTCATATCAGTTGTTGTGGGCGGATATGTAAGGTATACTCCACATGATTGTGTTCGATACCCTTCTGAAGTTAAGCAGAAGAGCTTGTAACATTCCAAGTTTGTAAATCCTAGGAACATTATGAAAAAGAGAAAAGGGGCAACCCTGCTCTGAAGAGCTGAGGGTAGAATTACGTTAAAGGGGGTTTTATACTTGTATTTTTGGCTTGTGCTGTGATCGTCTAGATTGGTAGAACTCTATGTTATGTCGTAGTAATTCAGATTCGTAATAACTCAGATTAGTGAAATATAGGATGGGAAATAATGAGGTAAAATTGATAAATAAAACACTAGATTGGACATAGAGGTGGAACAAGAGCCCTTTATTCGTCCAGCGCCATAGTTCGGGGAACCATAGCCTATGAAGGAAAAACGAACGAGAATCAATTGAAACTCAAAGCAAAAAACCTTCTAGCATTACAGATGATATGTTTACAATCCATAGAACAATTATTAATAAGACGAGCACTGGTGATATGTACAATATGGAGCTTCCTATACTCCGGTAAGGTTATTACTGGCACAATTGTGATAAAAAGCAGAATCCAAAACATCCAAAGGTTATAGGCATATAGAGTGTGTCACTTTATTGTTGCGCAGAGCTTTTAAAGTTCCATGTGTAAGAATCCTTCCTTCCAAGTGTGTGTGTGTGATTTTATTCGCGTTGGTTTGGAAGTGGACAATAAACTCTTTATATTTCCTGTTAACTGATGAACGGTGGAACCAGATCGAAGCAATCCTTCACTTGCCTGGCTCGCCATGGCCCGAAGACGAGGCTATGTTTACTGGAGACGTTCGTTATAGAACTTCCAGAGGAGTTGGCACTGCCACTGTTGTGGGGGCTGTTCTCCTTGGCACAAGCGATATAAACAGTTTACTCCAGGCCTTCAAACCAGTGATATTTGTACGTAAAATATTATACTAAAGCAACAACTCCAAATGCCTATACCATTATGTCGAGTGAATAGTTAAATGTGCAGTAAGCCTTACGAACAGTATAACGAACCAAATGGGTTGGTAGTAGAACAGAGTTCCACAATATTCAATAGAAATGCAATAATAAAATAGAACAAGCTTACATGAGATTAAATCCTGTGAAATGAAACAGTTATTTAAATGGAGATCGTGTACATACCAGATAACAAAGATGCGTCTTTAAAATATACTAAAATGGCGGGTTCTTAGAAGAGAAACTCCATTTCAAAGGAACACTGTTGTGATACCAGCCAGCAAGTGACCCCCGACCCACGCCGAGTGAACAAAAGAGAGCCCTCCAGTCGTTGTCGTTTTCGAGGTTAATTTTTCTCCCACAGAATCGTATTTCTTCGGTGGTCACAGAAGAACGAGTTTACTTCATGGTGGATCTTCGATATGATTAAAATCTCCTATTTATAAAGATGCGAATTGCCTAAAGTATTGCTTGAAGTCGTACTAATATTCATCATTCATAGAATTATAAAATAATATCAAATAAGTTCATTCAACGTAGTTCCACGTTTCGACAATAGACGTTGCAAAGCTGGAAGCCATGGAGGCAACGGCGCATTTTATTTCGTTGCAGGGTAGGAAATTCAGATATGTTACAAGCTTGAAATTAGAGTACTCAACACGAGGTATCAATTATAAACTGAAAATATGCAACCCTCTATAATTTTTGTACCCTTAGTATGGGTTTGTTTATTATAAAATACCATTCCAAATATCAACATATACATAATTCCAGAGAATATGTATGAATGAATTATTCACAAGCATCTGAATTCTTCCTGACAGAAACACAATATTAATCAATGATGCGAGATTTTAAATTAAATGGAATTCATAGTGATTATGGATTCTATTCAAAATGGATGTTTCAAGAGTATCCATAATTGTTATATGATCCTGGAGCATCAGATGTGAAACCATATAATTAATTGGCAGTTCATTATGAAAACTGATACATATATTCTGTAATTTATCAGCAATGGCATTTTACCTCAGCATAACATTTCTGTTCAGTGTTAATGGAATAGAATATGGAAATGATTAACTTCAATCCATATATTATTTTATTTGGTTGGCACGATGTCACAGTGAAAACAACAATGAAACAGTGAAGTAAATGCTTTATAATGTAAAACATTGCTTAGTGGGATACAATCATAGAATCTTGTTTGCATCAGCTGAGGAGGAAATCCTTGATTTTTTTTTAATTTTTTATTTTTGAGCTGCTCACATTCATTGTACAATTTGTAGATATTATATCTGAAACTCCTCTCACATGTTGATAGAGAATATTTTCCAAAATGTGTCGGCGAGTAATCTATAATATCCCCCCAAGGATTGAGTCCTGTGAAAAATCACGTGGTGAACATTCAAAAGATGTTGTATTCCACACATAATGATGAAGTCCAAGCATTATATTGAAATAAAAATTATATCGATATTCAAAATGAAACAGTATTTCATTCACGTTATATCACCTCGTATATTCATTCGAACATTATCCGCTAATTATCCATAGTATGACATGAATAGATCGGATTTCTTGAGGGCTTGAGGTGGAATAATCTCCAAAAGTCCCCTTTTATCATTGATTTTCTCATTTATTTCAGCTGCTTCATCGCCAGTATGAATATAAAGTTCGCACATTCTCAATTCTTTTTCCAGCAGTCAGCAGCAGTTATTACGCCTAACTTATGGCATTATATATTAAAATTCGTGAAATATCACCATAGGACCTTTTTTAGGGGCTGGTCGTAGGCTTTTCAGACATCGGATCGAAATGAGAATATTCATAAATATTTGAGCATTGTATTAATATAAACGGTGTGCCCGTGTGAGGATTACTTATACGCCAAGGGGACATTTTTCAGGCTGCTTTTTGTATTGTTTCAATGAAATAAAATCAGTTTATGTTCAGAAAACTGTAGAATTGAATTCACCAGTTCATGAAATAAATTGAAAAAATATTTGACAGCTGTTAAAAAAATTGAATATTTTGCATTATTCCTGTATTTCATACATGCATGAAGAATATCACTGAAATGATCTTTTTATATGTATAACTGAGACAAATGATGTATCTCTTATGGCAGTTATTGAACTCAGCCGTTTTTTTTCTCCACAACACATCGGCGACAGAGCATATGGAACTAATTACTTTTGTGCCATGAATGAAGCATTGCTGTGATTTTTAGAAAGAAACAATATCCCTTGTTTGAGAAAGATATAGAATCTCTGTTACATAAAATCTCTGTGATTGTGCTCCTCTGGTGACAAAATGTCGATGACAAAACCCAGAACACAGGTTATACTCCATTCATTTTCATTTAATCACATAGGAGGTCATGGTTTCGTTTTCAGGAATTGGTGCTCCTGATGAAAAGCACAGAACACATGATGAAAAGTCAGAAAATATCTTCAATGACGAAACGACGTTGCCAGTTTCTTTGTTTACATCAAAGTAAAAGTATCAAGGATATTTCACATTTTGTTAGGTTTACAAATTGTTCGCAGATTTTTGGTATTTAATCGATATTTGCAGGTTTTCCGTCGACTATCCAAGATTAACGTACATTGTTTTTAGCACCAGTTTGGAGCGTGAGGACGATTTTCAAGACCAGGACGAATGTTTACATTTCGAGATTAAAGGGGTACACGGGAATTTCGTTGAAAAAGCTGTTATTTGGACAGATATCGCAGTAAATGGATCGGATGGAGCCTCGACTGGTCGATGAGGATGATATTTTTCAGGCTTCCCAAGAAATTTGGCGATATCTGAGCAGATTTACAAAAGTTAAGTACCTCACTAATGAGGTGGAACTAAGTCCTAATTCTCCTATAAGAAACGCCTCTCAAAGGTCGAGATGGTGAAAAATGTCTTCTTTAGATGTTGTTTGAACAAACGCAGCCGAGTTTTATACCCCAACATTGATTTTAAGAAAGTTATCAACAAAATAAAATTGACATTATTCTTGATTCTTGTAATTACCCATCAATTCATCTTATATCTTTGGGTTGATTTTTTTTATTGAATTCTTGATTAGAATCAACAATTGATGTCGTCAAGTCTCGAACTTTCAGTTCAAGAGGATAACAAACATTAAATCTTCACAAGCATGCATATGAAAATAATGTGAAAGCAATGCAATTTTCTTCCATGGCGAAAAATAATATATTTCAACAGAGATCTCTTGTACTTTTTATGCAAATAACTAGAAAAGGAATCCTTTCTATCGATTCATATAAACGTTAATTATTTTCGTTCATCACATCTTTTCCAATTCACTCATTTTCCGAATAAATTCACATTCTGAGAAATACGCTAAAAATGTAGAAAGGGCAACATAGCGTTGGCTTGGAACATAAAAATATTTCGGAAAACATCATAACTTCGAAACAGCAGTGTTAGTAATATTCTGAGTGCTATCGCCCATATCGCTGTATTCGGAAATTTAACAATTAAATCATTGCCAAAAGGATATTGCAATAGGAATTGTAGCTCATTAGACTGGTCTTTTGCAGAATGCTACCTTAATGCAAATATTTGATTAAACAAATCAACACCATCAATGTCTGATTCAGTACTTGCATCATCTTTAAGTTTCAGATGCTAATCATTAGAATGTCATCAAATACGTCATTAAATGCTTCCTACTCCTCTAATCTATTATTCAACGAAGTAATTGTTTGATCTAGGATCCTAAAATAAAACTCCACTCGGTATGTAGTTTTTGTTGGGTCTACTAAAACTTCATCTCTGTGTTCATATTGAAATTGTGTTGATATTCTAGTTGGTCGGATTGTAATAATCCGTGGAGAATATGATTCTACGTTGAGTTCGTGAGCCACTTTGGAAGCTTCAGCTAACACAATTTCAAAATGTGGATCCATGCGATACTGTATGAAATTATCAATCAATCCACTTATTCAACAAATTAATGCAGATTTGGTTATTCATTGTGTATCATTTTACTCAGGGCATTGATTTCATTTGAAATATCAAACCAAATTACTACCGAGCAAATCAATTTATAGTTTTGTATACTACATTCACTTTTATTCAATCACATAGGAGGTCATGGTTTCGTTTTCAGGAGTTGGCGCCCCTGATGAAAAGCACAGAACATTTGATGAACAGTCAGTGCGCGCAGAAAATATCGTTAATGACAGAATGACGTTGCCAGTTTCTTTGTTTACATCAAAGTAAAAGTATCAAAGATATTCCACATTTTGTTAGGTTTACAAATTGTTCACAGATTTTTTGTGTTTAATCGATATTTGCAGGTGATTTTTTTTTCGAATATCCAAGATTAACGTATGTTTTTAGCACCAGTTTGGAGCGTGAGGACGATTTTCAAGATCAGGACGAATGTCTACATTTCGATGTTCCCGTGTACCCCGAATTTCGTTGAAAAAGCTGTTATTTGGACAGATATCGCAGTAGATGGATCGGATGGAGCCTCGAGAGGTCGATTAGGATGATATTTTTCAGGTTTTCCAAGAAATTTGGCGATATCTGAGCAGATTTCCAAAAGTTAGGCACCTCACTAATGAGGTGGAATTTAGACCTAATTCTCCTATAAGAAACGCCTTTCAAAGGTCGAGATGGTGAAAAATGTATTCTTTAGATGTTGTTTGAACAAACGCAGCAGAGTTTCATATCCCAACATTTATTTTAAGAAAGTTATCAACAAAATAAAATTGACATTATTCTTAATTCTTGTAATTATCCATCAATTCATCTTATATCTTTGGGGAGATTTTTTTTAATAATATATTTCAACAGTGATCTCTTGTACTTTTCATGCAAATAACTAGAAAAAGAATCCTTTCTATCATTTCATATAAACGTTAATTATTTTCGTCCATCGCATCTTTTCCAATTCATTCATTTTCCGAATAAATTCACATTCTGAGAAATACGCTAAGAATGTAGAAAAGGAAACATAGTGTTGACTTGGAACATAAAAATATTTTGAAAAACGTCATAACTTCGATACAGAGTGAAATGTGTCGAATTTCGAAGGCCAGCGTTGTGATTTTATAATTGTGAATGGAGTATATGTTCAGAGCGTGTTTTTTGACAACATGTGGTTATTGTTCATCGGCTGTTGGAAATATTATGCAATTTTCTCGGTACCGATAGGATTTTGTCTGCTTTATGTCGAGGTATAGAAATGGATGGGAAATTGATGAAAAGTGTGAGCAGATCCTCTTACCAACACAATCTTTGATTGAGTTGATTATTCAAATGTTTTTGTGGTATATTATTTCTTATATAACGTGGGTTGGGATCATGTGAATTAACCCACCATTCGTTGCCCTCAAATATCGTGTATGTTAATGGCAATGGGAACAAAAAAGTAAAACTTTATGGAAAATACGTGTCAAAGATAACTGGCGGAAATAGTAGAATTGGAATCTAATCTTGTTCCAACTCCCATGATCTGTTCAAATCTCAAATCGATCCGCATAAGAACCCTAGATATACATCTTTTCGCATCGAGCATAAAGCTGAATAAATAACCTACGTTTTCAATTAAATCGGGAATCCCATCGCCACCGAGTGGAGTCATGAAGTATAGATCAATAGCCATTCATCAAGTCGATTTCTGTTCTTGAAATTTAATTAAAAATTCAATCCGGTTAGAAATAAAAGGGCGAAAGCAGGCGGACACCTAACCGATCTCATTTCGAGCAATCATCCGAATAGATTATGTAAAAACTGTTGAAGGAAAATGGTATGATCGGCTCTTATCTCGCCGATATTTCTAGTACGAATTGGAATGGAAAGGTCGGATGAATAAATTTCCGCAGGATCGTGCAGGATGATTTCCGCCGCTGGCTTTTTACATTTTTATTACGTTCTCATGTGTGGAATTCGGAACATGACGGAAATATCGATGGTTCACAATGAAGGGCACTGAAAAACCCAGTTCATGAATTTGACGACGTTACTCTGTAATATTTAATGAGAATTCCTTCCTGTGCTGAATTTGAAGAACTCGAATTTGGTTACACGTGAATATCCTGTTATGGATGAGGGTCGTTTGTTCTCCAAGGCCCGCTCAGAATTCATATTTTTATTTTCATTCATATACTTGATACTGCGAATGGACTTCGTCGGCAACGAAGAAGATCTAGCCCTCAGTGGTTAACCCACTATCTTCAACTCTGTGGTCTTCAGTTTTCAAGAATCGAGTAAGACCAGAATAGACACAGCCATTTCTTTCGTGCAAGTTCGTATCAATTCAGAAAGAAGCTCTCGCCTGAACAAACTCAGTTGATAACAACATTTTTTTCATAAAGTGAATTCGTTCCGTGAGAAGGACTCTTATTGGTACAGCATATACACGAGGCCAGCAAACAAGCAGATTTATCTCTCAAGCCAGCATCAACCTTAAGTACTGTTATGGTTCAAAATATCATTTCAAAATTCAAAATTCTATTGAGGCCAAATTAAAATTGAAAGATTTAGAAACATCATTTGAAGTTTGTACATAGAAAATAGATTCTGTGAATAGTTAGGATGAAATTAGAAAAATCAAGAATGTAGAAGAGGTTTTGAAGTATAGAAACTAGAGAGATGAAAAAAGGAATTAAATATGGAGAAATAAGTAAGAAAAGTCAAGAAGATAAATTAGGAAAAATAAGAAAGAAAAGTCAAGAAGTTAAAATAGGAGAAATCAGAAAGAAAAGCCAAGAAGATAAATTGAAAAATAAGAAAGAAAAGTCAAGAAGATAAATTAGGAAAAATCAGAAAGAAAAGTAAAGAAGAGAATTGAAAAATCAGGAAGAATAGTCAAGAAGATAAATTAGGAAAAATCAGAAAGAAAAGTCAAGAAGAGAATTGAAAAATCAGGAAGAAAAGTCAGAAGATAAATGGGGGAAAATGAAGGAAGTCAAGAAAGAAATTGGGAAAAATATAACGAGTACTAAGAAGATTGATACTAGAAAACAGGAATATAGTAAAGGGACAATTATTATAGATATAAGTGAGTTTAATTTTGTTTAAGGGATAGAATAAGTTGTTTATTTTTTTGTATTTGAATAAGGAAGTTAATATGATTATTAAATTTGATATAAATTTAAATTTTTCAGTTTAATTTGGACCCTCAATTGAGATAGTTTACCAGGCATATCAAAATATATTTTTTTTTATTGATTTGTTGGATTCCAAAATTCATTTTATGCGTATCATATAAAGGAATCATAACAATACCATTATTTCAGTGTTCACTTTGAGGAATATTTTTCCATCTTAAATTTTCATTTTCATTTAATTCTCGTTCAGTTAAGAATTGGTACATCAGGCCATTCTTCTCTCCAAGACTGCTTTGCGTATATTTCCTTCATGTTGTTCACAGCGATCCCAAGTTTTATTACCATAACCGCAAAAGATCCCAGGCTTTATATGGAATCAATTAAAATTCACAAACATCAAACAAATCTCCAAAGATCAGGAGAAACATTAAAACGAGTTCCAGTTTTCAAAAACACAAAAACACTTCCCTACGAGATTTTTTATTTATTGAAGAGGTGAATCTTACATCAGACACCCAGTCTTTCTGGTAGTGTCGGATTCTTACCGACTAAACACCTCTCCCGTTGTTTAGTTCCGGGCATAAGCCTATAAACCATTCATCTCCCTGTCTGTTA
Source organism: Adalia decempunctata (assembly GCA_951802165.1). Taxonomy (NCBI): domain Eukaryota; kingdom Metazoa; phylum Arthropoda; class Insecta; order Coleoptera; family Coccinellidae; genus Adalia; species Adalia decempunctata. Next base: position 22,005,356 of record OX637701.1, read on the forward strand.
GTTCCTCTTTCGCAATCTTTATGCGGACCAATCAAGTGGCCCCCACGTTCACCTGACCTTAATCCCATCGATTTTTTCGTTTGGGGTTATTTCAAAGAAATTGTTTAGGCCCGAGAATGTTCGAGCTGCGACTGAAGATAAGAGAATTGCCGAAAGTGTCCTAAGAGAGAACAGGGCAGGTTTTATGCGATTGAAAGAAAATTTTCTAAGAAGGTGTAGAATGTGTATTGAGGCTGGAGGTGGCCACTTTGGACACCTACTGTAAATTTTATAAATAAGTTTCTTTTTATTTACATTATGATGTGTGATTTATTGCCATAACTTTTTCTTTTTTTTATCTAGAACTTTTCTTGACCAACATATAAAGCTAATTTTCATTAATTTTTAGCATTTTCTATCATAACTTGATCAGAAATATCTCAAAATGGCAAAAAGTAATTTTGTAGTGAATGTCTAGTTTTTTGATTTTTTCCACCTCGATGACTTTGAAGGCTAATTCTAGCGAAAGTAGAGTGCTATGTACCATTTTTTATCACTGATTCTAAAAGCTGACTATTGAGCGCAGTTTTTAAGCATACTGAAAAACCGTGAATTAGCCTTTTTACATTTTTAATTTCGATTCGAAAATTCTGATCATAATCCAATTTACTTAACTTTTTCGCTTGAGACCAACATTTCCATAATTTTTATCGAAGTTACGATTCTGGTTATTTTATGTATAAAAGTTAAATTCATGGAAATTAGGTTACAAAAAGAATTTCACAGAGAAGTCTTGTACTTTTTTTTAAATATCTTTTTTAAGATGGTCAAGTCGAAAATTCTCAAAGTTCATAAAAAAATTCATAACTCGAAAACCGTGAAAAATAGCATAACGTTAATGGGGATGATTCGAATAGCCCATGACAAGAGGGACCTTTTTTTTCCTTTTTGACGTCAATCTCTTGGCCACCCTGTATTCATTATTTATTGGCCTATTTGAAGCGTATTTCCTTGCAATATTCCTCTGAATTCATTTAAGTACGGTTTTCGGTGAATATGAATGAATGATGAATCTCATGTCTTTTATCATTCATTCATAAGAATACTTATGGGCATCATCATGTGAACAGAACTTTCCTATGAAAATCGATGGAAGGGGTTCACAGTAAGAAACACACTTCAGTAGGGGAGATCAAACAAACGTCGCTATTTCTTTGAGTTATTTCACCGAATAATTTATGAATCGAAGCCAGTCTGCAAGAAAATCCGCAATTTCATCATATTGGCCATATCAGGAAGGAGATATTAAAAAACGCGTCGCCTTTGTTTTCCTAAATGGGTATATTTGTCTTCCGGGTCCCTGGAAAAAGAGAGTTCGGCGTTTCTCCAAGGTCCCCGATGACCGCTAAACACGCCCGATCGCCGAGATATATGAAGACAATTTACCGTGTTTTATAAAATATTTTCGGAACGCTTATATGAAACATTCCAATACTCCGAGGTTCTTAGTCCTTCCTTCGAAACAGAACAATATTTTCCAGGATGCGGAACAAAGGAACGATTCGATCGTTTTTGTTGGATGATTTAGGAAATCTCTATTGTAGATCCTATGATCTACAATAGAGTTCTGAAAATGTTGGCATTGGGCGAAAGGAAACATCGACTTATTTTACTGAAGACGCCTGGAGAATTACCAGGAATTTTGCAACTCACTTTTTCCGGAATGATGAATAGAAACTACTAAATAAAATAAATTAGAGCAGAAGGAGAATGGACTGCTGTACCAATTTTAATCACCACGAGAATTGAAGAAAAAACGTCCCTGGCAACACAAAGATATCACAGAGAAATCCCTGCGACTCTATATCTCCTCAAAATGTCCGCCACAAAAGAGTTCCCAGAGAACTCTTGACGATATCCTACGTGGATATGGATATTCTAAAACAAGCCACACTGAGAGTTCGCATACACCTCCCGCGGCGAGGACTTTGAGAACTTCTTATTAACCTCCGCATTGCGAGATGTATAAGATATTCTCAAACAGGTCGCATTGCGAGATGTATAAGAAGTTTCTACACAGGCTGCTTTACACAGGTGTATGCAGGTCGCATTACGAAATGTTAATAAAACATCAAAAACTAAATTTGATTTGTCCTATTCCTATTAGCTATATTATTGAATTGATCTACACAACAAATAGTGTTAAAAGTTATTCGTTATTTTCGGCTGCAACAGAAGGTAAACTAAAATAAGCAAATAAATCTTTCAATCTTTATCATCAACAAATTGCAAAAAAAAAATAAAAAAAAATTATTCGAAACATTACATTTCTCTCTTCCTCTGGGTACAATCTCTCAGCAATATTGGGAAAAGACTCCTCTGTTGTCTTCCACGTTTGCAGTGTTGCCACCCTCCGTACCTACAAGTTCGGAAAAAATCGGTATATTTCGGTAGATTTTTGGAAAAAATACCTTTTCACATATTTTTTGTGTTATTCAAGTTGAAATACCATTTATCCGAAATATTGGGCAAGAAGGTTATTTTACGAATGGAGCAGAATTGAAAATGGATTTCATTGATTTACAAAATTAATGTTCGAAAAACTAATCTTTCGAACAAAAAAAGAATATTCTGACAAAATGAATAGGCATTCAAAAAATTAACACCTATTGAAAACAGCAAATATGCTGGAAATAAACTCATGTACATCAAATTGCTAGAAAAATATATAGATTTGTCAACGTATAACTCAACTAATCTATCAAATTATGGTATGCTTAGGAAATCTTCAAAATAATATCGTAAGAGTCATGATTTCCAAGAATATCAGAACATACATTCACTCCATCAAATTTCGGTAGATTTATGTGTTTTTTCGTTAGATCGGTAGATTGAGAAGAAAATGGGTAGTACTTTTGTAAGGTCAGTGGTTTATACATTAAGCAAAATGTGAATAAACGTTGTGTCAAGTTCTTTTGCAGCACAAATTGAACAAACAACAACATTTCAATGCCCATTCATATATCTGCTTGAAACAAAATGAGATAATTCCAAACAGTTCCCGTGAAAGTGTTGAATCATCACAATTCGCATGGAAGTGTTTTCTTTATTACTATTGGGATTGCAATAATGGTTTCCACAGGAACTTGTAAACCATGCCTATTAAGAATTATCAATAATTTATTAGCTTGAATTTGTGGAATATTCGACTCCACTAACAATCCTTGTAAATCTGTTGTGAAGTTATTACACTCATCCAAATTCTTAATAGAAATAATTATCCTGATCACCAATATACCAAGTAGAAAATCGTTTAATGTAAATTATATTTCCATTATTGGTGGTTGAATTACTCGGATAACATAAATGGCGGTAAGAATGGTTACGGTATAGGTCCTAATAGGTGAGAAAACTCCAGAATTTAATGAGAATAACACTTACTTGGAGCACAAATATCCTCATCGAAATTTCCCACAATAACGTACCTCGCACAGCACAGTAACACCGATAAACACAACTGACTAATCTATCCACAAAACCCCTCTCGAGTCTAGATGTCTTGTAAACTTGCTGTTTATACAAGTCGATTTGATAGACAAATGGCGCCTGCGTCACCTGCGTGAACAGATTGACCTTGTCGAACGCATGGTGCGCTCTCCTCTCCAAGTTACCGCATGGAGAGATCCCAAGGATATTGCATGGCGAGGTCTCCAAGATATCGCATGGGCACACCAGTGGGAAATTCGCTTAGTAACATCACATAGAGATCTCTGGGGCCTCGCGTTAGGAGCTCCCATAAAAGTCGCATTGTAACCTCTCAGAGATATCGCGGAGAAGTCTATTTTGCCTGGGTTTGGAACCGCAGGGTAAAGAGTCGATAAAAGTGGGGAATTCATATAGCTCTGGGTGTTCTTTGGTTCCGATAAAATCCATTCGCAGTATGAACTTTGTGGTCTTAAGAATGAAAATAATAAGAGTCAAATACTCCACTGTTCTCTACATGGTAATTGTGTCCTTTTTTGTGATTTCGAGGAAGATAATTCGATCCGAGAGAAAAAGAGACTCCAACTGGTACAACACATACAGGAGACCAGGAAACGAGCCAGACATATCTCTCAAGACAGTACCAACCGTGAGTACCACTACTACCTGATGTTTTATGTTTCATTTTATTTTGGTAAAGTCGGTAACTTCTCAACGACAGCACGAATCGGAACCTAAGAGACACTATATCCCCACATTGTTTCAACAGTCGCAGTCCTTTGGCTTGGATTGAAGGGTGTGCTATGCTGTATTGTGTGAGCAGGTAAGTTCTAACGTGTTTATAAATGCGAAATACTAAGGGTTGTGTAGAAAACAGGAAAAATTATACATCAAATACATTTGGCCGCTTATTTCACACGTATTTAGAGTCGCGTAAAAAAAACTGAGAGCATTTGGTTGGGCGGGTCTCAAAATTTCAGGAAATTATTCTATTGTTTGCAGATTTATGCAGACAAACCATCTACGTTGGGAAGAGGAAAATTAAAGCGATTTTTTGTAGGAGGATAAATTATTGAATGGAATCAACAGTTCTATGGTTTTGGAAAATGAATTATTATTATTATATATTGTTCATTTACAAAGAGACTCATTTTATGTATTTCATGAAGAATAATAGATTTTATTTTCTTATAATTTGTTGTTTTATTCGCGACTAGTACCTAGCTAACTAACCTTCAAAAAAGTTAAAGAAAAACGTTCTCGTGGCAAAAATATCACCTGCACTTGATTAAATGGCCAACAAACGTATTTTGATGCAAGTGGCAAATTCGTACCGATGTGCGGGTGACTTTGCCAAATTTTTGAAATGAAAAAAAAAATTGTTGCGCACTTTTTCTTCCGTAATATCAAGTTACATCAAGAATACTCTGAAAAGTCGTGCAAAGTCACACCGCTCTACGGTATTTACTTTGTGTCTCACAAATACATCTCTTTCTTCAATTTTCGTGATTATAAGAATTGGTCCATCTTTTCTCTGAGAGAACTCTATTCAAACTTGGCACTTTAGAATATAAAAACCTCCGAATTTCATGGAATTATCCATTTAATGGGTAGTCAACAGACCCGTACGAAATTAAATATGGAAAAAGATTTTTAGGGGATAAAATATCCTGATACCCAAATTAATTTTCGCACCGTCCAAATAAAGAGAGAACCGACCGACGCAATCCTGAATGACTAACTGGGTTATAAATTTTCCGCGGTTTTACCTAGCGGGCGGCCAGCGCCTGATGGCCATTATTCTCTTTTTCCAGGGCCCGTCTTGGAAGCGAGTAGATAAATTAGGCGAAACGTTCGACGTTATAAAAATTTATGAAAAATATCCGGTACGTTTTGTGGTCGATTCAGACACAATGGGACACGCACGTTGTTTTTGTAAGGTGAACACACATTGTTGCGGCAACACAGACGAGTGGATGTTGATTTATGTACGTTATTCACATTTTTACCGAAGATGCTGTGGAATCAGTATGGTTATGGAGCAGAATTTGATGAGAATGGTTATGGAAAATTATGAGAGACATTTCTGTTCCGAAAGACTGTACCAATTCCGAATTTCCTACACCCTTAGAGAATGAAATGCACCGATGCCAGACCTACTCACTTCATGGCTTCCAACTTTGCAACGCTGTCTATGTCGAAACGTGAAACTACGTTGAATGCAAATTATTCAATATGATTTTATAATTCTATAAGTGATGAATATAAGTACAACTTCAAGCAATACTCCAGGCAATTCGCATCTTTATACAGGGTGAGTCTTGGACTAGTAAATTTATTTCAACTGTAGATTCTTGAGGCTAAAAGAAAACTTTTTTTCATTTTCCATTTTTCCGAATTCGGCTCTGATAAAGAGATATAGCCATTAGAAAAAAAAAATTGGGCTGAATACGTGCGTGATATTATTCACTACAAACATCTCAAAGTTCAATTTTTTTCGATTGAAATTGATGTGACTATTATATATTCTGGGTGATACATTTAGAATATTCTCAAACACTAACCTTATTCGAATAACAATAATTTTACGAACACGATATTTCCTAACAAAAACACAAAGTTTCGTCCGATTATTTCTGCAATTGAAAAGCCATATTTCTCACACCAAAATAAGTTCCTTCTTCGATTTTCCTTTTTTTTGTGTGTTTTATTGAAATTTACAATCTACTGTTATGCAGTTTTAAGTAAATATGTTAAATGTATATATAGACTTGTAGAAGTTATTAAACAAATTAATACTTCTTTACATTACTTCAATTATGCAAGTCGTTTGGCCAAGTTCTTTTTGGTCTTCTGGGGTTGAAGGGGTTTTCTGACAGCTGCTCTATAAATAGGTTCTCGTGGCCTTCTAGGTTCTGGTGGTATCTTTTTGAGCGATTTCGGATTTCGTCAGTGATGTAGGGGAATCGCAAATCATTGTGAATGGTGAGGTTAGAAACGTACCAGGGTGCATCTGCTAGTGAGCGTAGTATCTTAGACTGAAGTCTTTGTATTATTTGTATATTGGAGTGCTTAGCGCATCCCCAGAATTGGATGCCGTATGTCCATATTGGCTTGATGATAGCTTTGTAGATCAGTACTTTATTTTGGAGGGATAGTTTTGACTTCCTGCCTATAAGCCAGAACATTTTGCGGATTTTTATGTTCACTTGCTTCTTTTTGGCTTGGATGTGTGGTTTCCAGGTAAGGCGTTGATCTAAGTGGATGCCAAGATATTTTGCTTCGGATCGAACTGGCATTTGGTTTCCATGTATTTTGACTGGGGGGTATACACTCTTTTTATTTGTGAATGTGACTTGCACTGATTTGCTTTCGTTGATGTTAAGACGCCATTTTCGGTACCACTGTCCAAGTTCGTCCAAATGTTGCTGAAGGTGTTCGGAAGCTGCTGCGGCATCCTCGTCTGAAGAAAGTGTTTCAACATCGTCAGCAAATGTAGCTATGGTGGTATTTTTATTTTCGGGTATGTCGGATGTATAGATGAGGTATAGAAATGGCCCCAAAATACTTCCTTGAGGGACCCCCCCCCCCCGAATTTATTTTAGTTGGATTGGATATTGCTCCACCAAATTTTACAGCAAAGTATCGATCGGCAAGATATGACTTTAGGATTAAATATTACTCACTCAGTTTGTGCGATCATTTCTGCAACTGAAAAGCCATATTTCTCCCACCAAAATAAGTTCCTTCTTCGATTTTCCTGAAGATTAGTTTGTAAACACTAACAATTTGTTCATATTTTCCTCGATATTCTGAAACGATCTCATAAAAATTGGTTTCTCGCTAACCTATCCTAACTCAATTAATCTAGGTCATAGGATTCGAAGTCAATGACCTAACCTAACCCATCTTCTGTGATATTTCGTGGAATTTTGAGAAAACGATGCCAGATTGCCGATTGTCTCTTTAAACAATGGTATAGGCGAAAACAAGAAAGCAAAACGTCCCCTATCGTTAACGGATAACCTTTCGCAACGGCACTAGTTTTGTTCACTTTTCGCTAAAGGCCTCTAGGCGTTGCTCTTCGGAAACGCCAAACGAGTAGTTCTGATTCTCACCGATATAGCGCTACGATGTTAATTTCAGTCGCCTATAACGGTGCGCTGCGATTTAGCCGCCACTCAAGACAAACCATTGTTCTGTGTCTCCAACGGTAGTCTTTAATCCCATGAACGACGGTTACGCGACAACCTGCGCCATGGACTTAACAGGTGATGATTGTGATGTGAAGAGTTTCAGTAAATAGATTTGATGAAAACCGTGTAGTGTCGACTTTAAATTTCAAGAGGATATTGTTAAGCTTTATATTTTCCTGAAGGATCGGAAACAATAAGTTTTCAATAGGAACTGTGCTTATAAAATGTGAAATTTCATGCTACTGAGAATTCAATTTCATCTCCCACATTTGTGAGATTTTATTATTTTATTAACATATCTCCACATTGAACAGGGTTTTCTATCATAGAGATGTTAGTCTTGACGAAGTTGATAAATATTCTGACAGCATTGTAAACTTGTTAAGAGACCAGAGAAGGAATAATATTCGATAATATTCAACGCAGGAAAGCATTCAGATTTTTCTGTTTGTATTCCTTCTTGCAAATAAATAAATAAATAAAAAATAAATAAATAAATAAAATACCAGGAGAAATACTGAATGAGTTTCAATTGAGAAATACTCAGACTCAAGGTCCACTATTGTTTTTCTGTGATCATCGAAGACATGCGATTCTATGGAAGAAAACTAACCCTCGAAGAGAAAACAAATGAGGGAATACTACTTAATTTTATCTCCATTCACTTTATTATATATAGGTAATCTGTTCGAAATGGAGTTCCTCTTCCAAGAATTCTCCATTTTAGATTCCCTTTAGGGAGCTTCCTTTGTCCTCTGGTATGTACACTTTTAACATCTTAATATAACTCTGTTTCTATTCACAGGATTCAATCTCATTGATCAATTATTATTGCTGCATTTGTATGGAATATTGTGAAACTTCGTTCTGCTATCAACCCGTTTGAAATATTCTTATACCGTTGGTAAGACTACTGCACATATAACTAATTCAATCGACATGATGTTAGAGGCATTGTAGTTGGTACTTTCAGGAAAATATTGTACGTACAGGAATACATAGTTTGGAAGTCTAAGGTATAATGTTCACATCCCCTGTGCCTAAGGAAAACATCCTTTCCAACATTGGGCTTGGAGACTTCCCTCTGGGAGTTCTGTCCTCAGCAAAACAAGCCTTGGTCCTTGGCCTTGGTGAGCTAGGTAAGTATCCCACGGAAGGATTGCCTCGTCCTGGCTCCAACGTTCATCAGTCAACAGGAAATCTGGGGAGTTTATTGTCTACTTCCAAATCAACGCGAATAGGATTACCCATAAAACATTTGGAAAGAAAGATTTACACATGGAGCTGTAAAAGCGCTGCGTAGCACTGTGATAACAATAACATGACACACTCTATATGCCTGCCTATGACCTTTGAACAACTGTAGCTGTATTGTATGTTGCTGTTTATCATGATTGTGGCAGTAACCATCTAACCGCGGTATAGAAAGCTCCATATTTTACATACAACCAGTTGCTGTCCTATTGGTAATTGATCTATGGATCTATGGCATGTCGTCTGTAATGTATGCTGAGAAGGGTTTTTTGCATTGAGTCTGGACCAATAAAGGCCTGTTCCACGTTGGTGTCCAATCAAGTATTTTATATATCTGATTTCACTTCATTATTTCTCATCCTATATTGCACTTATCTGAGTTATTACGAATCTGAATTACTGCGTCATAGCAGAGAGTCCTACCAACCTTTGACGATCACAAGCCATGACAAAAATACAAGTATAAAATACCATTCAACGCAATTGTCCCTTTAGGTGACTAGGGTAGGTTTCATCCTCTCATTTTCTTAATAACATTGCCTTACTTTCAATAGCTGGAATATCACAAGTCTCAATTTAGAAATGATGTTTTGACGCATTTATATGTACAAGTTCTTTAATTATCGAAACTCTTCCTTCTCTGGGTAGCCGATCCCGCCTCTCGTTCGCTAACCAAGAAAGAAAACATCAGATGATTAAACACCATTGAGACTAACTATACTGCACCTTGGATAAAGCTGTGATCTCTTGGTTAGTATGGATCCTACATTGTGTCTGAATTCAGAATAATTCGATACCCATGAAACTAGGATAGGAAATCATGAATGAGAATAAAAAAACTTGAAGAAACACTTGATTGGACAAAAGGGGGACAATGCCTCTATTGATCCAAATGAGTAGTTCGTGAAAACCACTGCTTTTTGAGTAATGGAGTTCCAACAGCTAGCTGGATCTCCATAATAAGAACCCTTGGCATGCATTACGTGGCTCGTCTTTAAGTCTGTCGAACCGCAGGACTCCGTTCTTTGTCTGGTTCTTCAGGTATTCATAATGGTAATCAGACCACACAGTTTTGAGCAGCCATTTTTTCCATGATATCCTTTCAATTTCTTTCTCACTTTCACTCAACAATGCTGTTCGAGGCACTACTTCCTCACAGTCTCAAGAAATAATTAATGTTTTATCATGTTTCGATTAAATCCACACGAAAGCGCAAGATCGAACAATTACCTGTTCTCGTGTTATTATTTAGTAGCCCAAATGATGAAGCCCTTTATACCCTTTCATCGATTGTTCTCTTTCGAACGGCGACCTCCAGAAACCCCCCATAAATCAGCCGAGCCAGTTAACGGCAACCTCCCGGTCTGGAGGAGAACAGACACTCTATTCAGCGGGCTGGATGGCCCTGTGCAACTTTTGTTCTGCGGGCGCGAGCCTCATAACAGCCATTAAGTTATCGCGTCGTGACTTATTGCCAGCTTTATACCCCATTTCGGACGTCCCACCTGCGACTTCATTTCAATAAAATACGACGGCGCACTTCCGGCCGGTGCATCCAATTCAATTATGTCCCAGAGGTGAAAAAAAGGTTCGAATAACCGACCCGATTGGACACATCGGCGTTCGAGGGCGCTTGAATGTTTGTTTATTTTCGTTATTCTGAAGTGCCACGAGCGATTTAGTATCCATGGGCTATTTTCGGCTGCCACCGTTTGGAGGATAAACTTTTGTTGCAATCGGATCAACGGCATTTGAAATTTTGGTGTTCGTCCATATTGAAAACTATCGTTCACCAATGAAAATTAGTTGACATCTTCAACATTTCTTTAGTCCACATGTTCAGAATTCAGATTTTTTTTTAAATCAAACTTCGAATGGACGGTAACAAAAAAGACCCAGAGTTCTGTGGTTTACCCACTCTCTCCGACGTTGTGGTCTGAAATTCCAAGATGTACCAAGAACTCAACCGAGGACTTCCGCTCCTCTTTTTCAATACCCGTCAAGTAACGCCCCTATAGCCTCAGTTCGTCCATATTTTGCTCTTACACGCTCGTGCCAGTTATTGGCATGAATACGATCAAGCATGCGCCAGCTCAAACAAAAAGTGAATTCGTATCGTGAGAAAAGGGACTCTAATCAGTACACCCACACGAAGCCAGAAAACCTGCAGATACATCTCTCCAGGTCAGATCAACCGTGAGTACCAATCTTTCCGTGTTTACTTTGTGTTTCCTATCTATATTCGAGGATATATTGAAAAATTCTTAGCCTACTATTGAACCAAACAGAATTTCAATGTCAAAATATTTTATTACTCAACATATTCTCCTCTTAAATGAATACATTTATTGCAGCGAACCTGCAACGTCTCTAAACCTTTAAAAAAAATGTTTCTTCTTGCTCTGTAAACCAGTCCTCCACAGCGTTTATTACCTCCAGGTTGAAAGAAAATTTACGACCTTTTGAACTATTTTCAGTTGGGGATAGAGATGATGGTCGGACGGAGCCAAATCTGGTGAATAAGGGGGGTGTTCTTGTAATTCTAAAATACCTTTGGATACCTTTCCGCGTCTTTTCTCTTTATTTTTTTCCCGTAGAGTGGTCAGTAATGTCGAATAGTAATTAATCTCCAGTTATTGTTTTACCCTTATCCAACAAATCAATCATGATTACTCCTTGGCAATCCCAAAAAACTGATGCAAGAACTTTTCCAGCAGATTTTTGGGAACGAAACTTCTTAGGTCTTGGAGAACCAGCGTGTCGCCATTCCATCGATTGTTGCTTTGTTTCTGGATCGTAGAAATGTACCCAAGTCCCATCCATAGTAACAATTCGGTTTTAGAAGTCAACATCGTTTTCAAATCGAGAACAGATCGAACGCGATGCTTCTACCCTGCACGCTTTTGGTCAACATTCAAACATTTGGGGATCCATCTTGCAGAAATTTTTCTCATGTCCAAATTGACGTGAACTACATGATGAACGCGTTCGTATGAAATCTTCAGTGCTTTATATACCCGTTTTAGCCCAATTCGACGGTCTGGTAAAATCATGTCATGAACTGCATCGATATTTTTGGGGAGTGACACAGAAACTGGCCTTCCCGATAGGTCATCATCTTCAATGGAAAATTTACCTCTTTTGAAGCTTGCAGTCCAATTTTTCACGGTCGCATACGAAGGACATTGATCACCAAGGGTATTAAGCATATCTTCGTGAATCTGCTCAGCTCTTAACCCTTTTAAATACAGGTACTTGATGATGGCTCGATACTCCAATTTTTCGATTTATACAATTTCGGTTGACATCTTTGTTTTTAACTTATTACGTAACTTTGGTTTACTTTTTTGACGTCGCACTTTTTACTGAAACTTTTAATGAGTTATTGTTCGTTGATATGGTATCGCAATATTTTGTTTATGCGTGGAACGTGTCTAGGCTAACTAGATATCAATACATCCTCGTAGAAAATTTCATTCTTCCTCCAAGAGAGTTTTTGTATGAGTAGTATCACATGTTAAACGCAGCAATGAGTATTTCTTCAGAATCCTAAGCAATGAAATGATATAATGTAAGGAGCTCAACTGAGTTCCCCCTTGTCTTTTTATTAAACTTCAACTTTATTGTGAGAAAATAGTTACAGACGATGCATTCAAAGTATTGCCCATTTTCAGCTACAACTCTTTTCCGTCTTTCAATTAGTTACTAAAATCTAACGAATCTACCTACAAGGTGGATTTACTCACGGGGTGGATGAACGGGCATCTCAAATTTCCTGTCATCACTTCGGTATTTTTTTTTTCAATTCGATAATCATTATCGAAACAATTACAAGCGATACCTTCGAGTTAATGTCTGACAGTTCTGGTCCAATCAATCCTATGTGTTTCCGTTGTGGTACCTGAAATTGGAAATTGGATGGGAAGTGACGTCGGAAACTGTGCGTTTAATTTATTGCCAGGCTGTTTCACGCTAATTTGGATGATTTATAACCACTATTGTAGATAGATTAGGTTAAGAATATTTCGCAATGTGACAAATGAATCAGCGATCTTATCGCATCATTCAAGAGGACTAATTAATTTAAATCTCAAAATTTTATTTCGAAGTTTATACTCATTCGCTAACCTTGATCTTTTTTGTAGATAGTATCCAAATAGGGGTAGGTACTCTGAGAATATCATTTGTGGGTATTGAATAAACTATAATAATATCAAAGAAATATCTGCTTTGCTTTGAATAGGGCTGGAACTGATATTTTGTCGATTTCTCCAAAAATATATGTATTTATAAAAAGAGCATTCATACTATTTTGAATGTGAAAAAATGAAGAAAAAAACATATTTTTCTTTTCGATATTCAACTTGCTTTTCCATTTCGGATTATGTTTCAATTTCAATCCAAAATTAATTTATATACAGTGTGTTATGTGTTTATTTCCTAACTAGACCTTGGGGAATTGTTAGTATGTCTCATTTGCTGTCATTTGAGCTATATTTATTTATATCCATAAATCAACTGTTCACGAGATATTTGAGTTCTTGTTATTTTAATTAAATTTTTTTTCTGTGGACCAAATTTGATCGCAATGTTGGAATATTTCCACTAGAAGACGGTATGATATGGATGAAAAATTATTTTGTATGAGATGTTGAAAAAGAAATACATGCACGTGAACAACTTCTGGAGAGAATAAATGAAGCAGCGAGAATATTGAAAGTAAATTCCAAGCAGAAAGTTGCACCTGAAGAAATTTTAAAGAGCCACGTGATTATAGGAGGAATGGTGGAGGTCATTTCGAACTTTATTCATGAATTTTTTTCTGGAATTTCAAGTTTAATAATCACAACAAAATATTCAATTCGTTATTCTTCATTCTTTTCAAACTCTTTCAGAAAATAGAGAAGTCATTTTGATTGTTTCTAGAATAATTTTGTTATACGTAAATCGTGGTATTCGAAAGTTGCATGCAGATTTATTTGAAAATTGACCATTCGTTATACCACCAAATCTACTAACTTTCAGATCATACTAATTCTTTTTCAACATCTATTTTTGAATAGTTCTGTTTTTTTCATACAAATCATATTATTCTCTTCTGATGGAAATAATCCAAAAATTATAATCGAACTAGGTCAACGTAGAAAAACTTGACGAAAAATAAAATAAGATGAAAAAAGTTTTACAAAACGTAAGAATTCAAATATCTCGAAAACTGTTGATTTTCGGTTATTAATGAACATGGCTCAAACAATAGCAAATGAGTTGAACTGAATCGTCCTGCAAGATTTGCGTGTAATTTGAAAAAACCCTGTATAATCTGTACAGCGAAATTCATTAACATAATGAATCTGGATTACAAAGACGACAAAACCCAATATATCCACAATTAATTAATAGCAGCATTAAATTCAAAATATTACATTACCCTCATGGCGTAGAACATCAAATCTAATTGTTCATTCAATCGAAGTATCTGCGTTCATTCCATAGCTGAGCATGCAGATCATTCTGAATATCAGGGGAAGCTAGACTACAAATGAACGCATTTAGACCTTTGATATTGCAGTTAGATCAAATTTACTTTTTAAATCAGATTCTCAAGTTGAAATATTTTCAAAATTATTGCCTCACATTTGAAGTGTTTGAAGAAAACCTCCGTTAATAAAATCAACAATACATTACCGATACCGATTGCCAAATTTTCAAAATTTACACGTTCTATGACTTCTTGTGTGTACTTTATAAAAGCGTACCTCAATATTCCCCACTGGAATGCAAACGTGCTTTTATTTCGACAATCTCACAAATCACGTATTGACACATGTTGAATCATATTAAAGGAAATTAAATTTTCTTACAAAGTGTCTGATATACAGGTCGTTCCATTCCAGTCATCCTTTATGTGTGTCCCGAAAATCCTCGTATTTTGAATAACCCTGTATGAGTATGAGGAGTTGTTTTATACTATACGTAAATTATACAAGGGATATTGGTCATGCTTGTGTTTAATTGGAGCTATGTTTCGAGAAAAAAAACACTAATTGATGTGGGGAACAGAAGTAATCAGGAGACTACGTCAAATGGAAAGAAGCAGAAATATACAGATGTTTGAAGTATCAAAGTATGTAAAAACACTGGAAATATTACAGATAGAGCAATGTTTCCTTTCCGAGAAATCCAGTTTTCAGTACGTCTCGTTCTCCTTGAAATCTCTCGAGTATCTTCGTTAGATATTCTTTTAATTAGCATCAGAGCTTCCAATATTCAGAAAAAATCACTCAACGCTGTTGAGCGATGACATGTTCCACTTTTTTCGCCCGACTAATGATACTAGTAGCCTTCCACCATGACAGCATCATTATCTTGCCCCTTTCATAAGAAATAAATTGGAAACAATACAAGAACAGCCACCTCTTCTGGGGATCGGAAGAATCAATCATTCGGAGATGACAGTGGACGCAAGAAGAGAGTCTCTACGTGCCCTAAATGGCATAAACTCACTTATGATAAGAATCCGTTGTGTAGGTCAAGAACTCCTGCTGCGCGTGCGCTCGTCCTGCGATTCAGGATTCTCAAACAAGTTGTGGCGTCCCGGCGTTAGTCTGCACGCGTCGTGGTGCCAAACCGAGTTGCCGGAAAGATGCGAGAGAATATGCGGTTTTGCGCGGCTTTAACTGCGATCGTGGTTTTCACAGGGTGTCTGAGGACCGTTTGGAGTATCATGGATCCGAATATAGGTGAGGATAATGAGTCAAGGATTGACAAGGCATGTTGTATTTCAGGAGAAAATAAGGCATCAGTCAATGAAAGAAAGCCATCATTGGAAAAATAAAAACTTGACCGATAACATCTTTTTCATGTAAAGGAAGTGAAATGGGAGAGCTAAACTTTAACCGTTTGTTCATAATAATGATAAGAGTATTGACATAAAAAATATCTAAAAACTATTCGGGATACAAATGAAAATGCAAATGAATATATTTCCTAGATTAGCAATTTCATAGATGCTAAATACATAATTTAGACTGTCAAAACCTCCATTCTTTGTTTCGCACAATTCATAAGTTCACAAAATCAAGTATAAAAAATTTCGACAGTACTACAAATTGGCGACGAAGATTTTCTGATATTCCCTGCAATCAAAAATAGTATCAAATATACTCGCGAACAATAATTTTGAAGTATCTATTCTGAATGAAGACACCCACAAAATTTTCTAGGTTGTGAAAATGAGTGCAAAATATTATTTCTTCACATTTCATGAAAATAAACCTTTCATTGCTTCTTCCCTCACTTTCCTCAAAAACAAATTCAACTTCGAAATCGATGAAAAAAACATCCTGGTTGGTATGATTATGCATACAATCTTCTCTAAGAGAAAAATTCCATTTCACCAAAATACCGATAGTTCAAACACCACTTTTCTATCGAACAAAATTACTGGTACCATGGAAGGTTTGAACTCCTTTTCTATCTCTTTCCTGATTAATCACTGGCTGCTTTCCAATAGTCGAAAAATTTGATTGAAAAGTAAGTAAATATTTGGTTGATTTATCAAACGAATAAATATTCCAAATGGAATTGGAAATCAAACATTGAGATAGCAAACTTTCCAGCAAAGGAAAGGAAGTGACTTTTCCATTCATGAGATATAAATTCACCAACTAATCCATTTATATTCCGTTCTCTCTATCGTATCCAAGCATCTGATTAATGTTGAGTGCTCTATATCCCTTGATCAGAATGTATGTATATCTACTATTCATGAACCTCACAAGTCGATCCTTTCGGAAAGGGATTGATATTTCACTTCAATATAAAAAGAACTATTCGATCTCAGACCTCTCTCTGAAATACAAATTCTCCAAGGACTTGGAGGAGCATAAACTTAGATGTTAAATCAATTCTTTAAAAATTGGAGCAGATATGGGTGCAGCATATTTATTGATCGGTTTGAAATATTTTTTTGCAATATACAGGGTGAGTCTTTGACTTGTACATATATTTTAACTATAGATTCCTCCCATCAAAAGAAACACTTTTTTCCCATACCATTTTTCAAAATTCGGTTCCGTTTGGAAGATACAGGGTGTCAAAAATCCATGAAATTAACACTATTCTTTCCATATATTCGGAACCGATATTTCGAATGAACTGAATTTTGGTTAATTGTCTACTCTATTCATGGTGCATATTCCTCAATTGAAACTTATTTCATATTTCTCCTGGTAAAAAAGTTACAGTATAGTCGACTTATAAATTCACGCAAAAATACTATGAAACCACTTAAAAAAGATGAACGGTTCACGTTTTCGAAAGAACTGATTACTTTAGAAAACAAAAGTATTCTTATATTTTTTCAATAAAACGCGTCGTTCTCAAGTTATTCCTAATTGTATAAGATTGAATTAGAGGAATAAATCATGAATTTCAAGAATTCTCTGAGTGCTGTCCTGGGTTAAATCTCATCGAAAATAATTTTTTTCTCTGGTCTCTCAACAAGTTACCAACGTTGTCAGGATGTTTATCAACTTTGTCAAGACTAAAATCTCTATGATGAAAAAACGTTTGATGTAGAGATATGTAATAATAAAATTCTACATTCGTGGGACATAAAATTGAATTCTAAGAAGCATGAAATTATTTTATAGGCACTAATAGGCAGTTTCTATTTAAAATTCATTGTTACCGGTCCTTCAGTAAAATATCTATCGAAACAATATAACTCGACACCAGAACGACACTATCACATCAATTCACTGAAAGTCATTTACATAATCATCACCTGTTTGCTTAGAATATTTGTTTTATATTCTAAGCCTGTTTGCTTCATTCTCTGTAAATAAATAAAGAGTGAACTTCGTCTATGGGATCACTGACTAAAAATTTAGGTTGGACTGGTTGGAGCACAGAACAACGGTCTTGCGTCACGGCTACAATGGCTTCATCCACGCCGTGGATTCCACGGCCTTCTGAAGGGAACGTAGCGCTTTCTTGAGTTCGCATTGTTTGAAGAGAAAATCGGCAATCTGGCATCGTCTTCTCTAAAGTTCTGTGGGTGAATTGAATATGTTCTGTGTTGAATATCACAGAGGATGGGTATAGTTAGGTCATTGACACCGAAACATATGACTTTGGTTAATGGAGTTGGGATAGGTTAGTGAGAAACCAATTTTTATGAGATCGTTTTAGAATATCGAGGAAATATGAACAAATTATTAGTGTCTATAAACTAATCTTCAGGACAATCGAAGAAGGAACTTATTTTGGTGTGAGAAATATAGCTTTTCATACAGCCGAAATGATCGGACAGAACTAAGTGTTTTGTTAGGAAATATCGTGTTTATAACATTCTTATTCAAATAAGGTTAGTGCTTGAGTATTTTTCATATGTATCACCCAGAATATCTAATAATCACATCAATTTCAATCGAAAAATATGAACTTTGAAGTGTTTGCAGAGAATTGATCCAGGCACGCATTAAGCTCAACTTTTTTTTCAAATGGCTATATCTCTTTAACAGAGCCGAATTCGGAAAAATGGAAATGAAAAAAAGGTTTCCTTTGGCCTCAAGAATCTACAGTTAAAATATATGTACAAGTCAAAGACTCACCCTGTATAATCACACATGGTTTTTCATTGTTTCATGTATTGTTTCAATTTGAAGGATCATCTATCACATATATGTCCATATATGGATATGGACTACAATAACTTGACCTAAATGTTCTGAAAATGAAACTCGAAATATTTTAAAATCATTGTTTCCGCTATCGCCAATGTATTGAAAATCTTCAACCTCAATTTTCTTCTAAATGAACTTACTTCGAATTTTTAAAGCTTGTTTGTTCATTTGATCTTAGTATCATTAGCACTTTCCGTAAAAAATTCTAAGGTTAGTACGAAAAATTCCATCACGTATCTATAGTTTTATATTTTTTTATAATTCAGTAAATTATTTTGATTCTACGTTAACATACAGGGTGTTTCAGAATAAGGGACCATGAATTTGGGATCCAAATCCTCAGATGATTTTATGATATAAAGTTCCTATGGACTAAAGGTCCTTGACGCACTGTTTCTGAGATACGGAGTGTTGCAATTTGAAAGAAAATTGGTTTCATGAAACTATTTTCTACACCGTTCTGTTTTCATGAGTGAATAGTTGAATTTTTAGTTATCAAAAGCAATGGCGTACCTTTTTTCACGAAATTCAAAAAATGTGTTTTATTGCGTACTCATATCCTACCAAAGTCGTGTACAGTGCCGAAAATAATTTCGAAAAAACAATTTTTGTTATTTTCAACACCCCGTATCTCAGAAACAATGCGTCAGAGAGCCATAGTCCATAGGAACTTTATATCATAAAATTATCTGAAGATTAAGACCCCGAATTCACGGAAACTTATTAGGAAAATGAGTACTCAAATGCGTACACATGATGAAATTGTATTTTATTTTTTTTTTCTCTCAGAAAGTTTTCGTCGTAGGTAAAAAACTCAGGAGACCATTCTTATTGTAAATTATGTGGTAGTTACGAAAATGATTTAAAATTCGAGAAGAATAATTGGCGTACTAATTTTTTCACCGAATTTATTCGGACAGAAGTCTGTACGGACGCCACTGGTGAAAATTGAACATAATTTTGTATGGGAAAAAATGTGTCTTAATGCGTACTCATGATCTACCAAAACGCAAAAAAAAATCGCGTACGGTGTAGAAAATAATTTCATAAAAACAATTTTTTTTTTAATTTCAACAGTCCGTATCTCAGCAAGAGTGCATCGGGGACCTATAGTCCATGGGACTTTTATGTCATAAAATCATCTGAGGATCAAGTTCCCGAATTTACGGTCCCTCATTCTGAAACACCCTGTATACTCATTTCACGGAAAAAATTACGTTGATCCATTGAGAGACAATTCAATACTGTCAGAGTATTAATAATTTTTCCAAAAACAATTGAATATGGGGATTTACCATAGCATTATTAAATAAAATTGAAAAAAAAATTCAGAAAAGCTTCTAACCGAATGTACTCAGAAGAAAAAATTTTCTGATGTAACTCATTTTATGAAAAACAGATTGATAAGCTTGAAAATATTTCGTTGAAGACCAACTTCACGCTACAAGCTTTCGTATCTATAAAATATAGAATAAGGTAGGTTCGAGAATTTGAATCAAAGCCAATCCCAAATATTTCCACACATTGAATTTCACAATCCTCGGTTGCAAAAAATACTTGCCAACCAATTTTTGAAAAATAATGTTAAAACTGGCACAGATCAAAAAAATCATCGGTATCTCAATTTTATTTCTAGCTAACAATTTTTATGAGTTCTGAATTAACTTTTTTTTTTAGTTTTGATCGATTTCTGAAATTCTTTGCTGAAATCTCTACATTTGATTTCACACATTTTCCTTCCCAAAACACAATATAGAACTGATTATTTTCAAAAACGTCATTACGATATATGAAATTTTCTCATTTTGAAGAATTAACGACTTATCTAATATATTATGAGGATTCAGCATTCCATATTTCTTCATAAGCTCATTCAACATCAATTCGCACAGTTTTCAGCACATGAATCATCTCTCAAAATTCTCAAAACAGATGTGTGTGATTTCGTATTTGGCTGAAAATTTTTCTAAATAACGATTGTTAATTATACGTAGTGCTCTCTTGAGGAGAATGGTGAACTGATATACCAATTCTCATCCAAACGAAAATTAGAGAAATGAATATATTTCTGAGATGGAAAAATATACCACGATGTGAACATTGAAACGAATGTTACTCACGGTTGATGCTGACTGAAGAGATGTACCAGCTCTTCTTCTGGCTATGTGTAGATGTTGTTTCAAGTAGTCTTTTTTCTCTTGGAACGAATACACTTTATGGATACGTAGCTAAGGAGCGCTTACTTGCTGCGACCAGGTTAAGGCGGAGCGAACTGTGTTCGGGCTTAGCGAACTGAAATGGAGTGGCGAACTGATGGGTATAGGGCTGTGGCGAGGCGAGATGAGGAAGGGGGGTCCCGTTGATTGGTCGATTTCCCAAGTGTAGGCTACAGAGTCGAAGAGGACGGGTAAACCATATATGTGCAGATCTTCTTCGTTGCCGACGAAGTCCATTCGACGTATAATCTCTGTGTTATTAAGTATAAAAAAAATAAAAATATAAATTCTGAACATAGATTAATCTTTATTTTATTTTTTAATCGCGAATCAGTATTAATTTTCCTAAAATATCAAGCATTCGAGTTGATATTATTTGGTTTGCCGATTTTAACATTGGGAATCTGTGATATTGGAGATTTAACATAATTCAGGCTCAAATGATATCCAGGACAGTATTTCCAATTCGAAGCCATTATGAAGATGAATAAAACAACGGCATTGGAAATTGTCATGATAACTCAGCAATATTTCGTTTCTATTGACAAGTCGAAATCATCTCTTAATGAAAAAAAAATGTCAAATACAGAACAGTCGCATTCGCATTGCCCGGATGTTCTGTTCATTTATCCTAGTTTATATGATCCTTTCTTCCTAGCTCCTTAGGGAGCATTCTACAGAATAGTTGGTTTCTCGTTCAGCATCTCGAAGATATTATTTCCCATTCCGGTTGCCTCGAATGGAAAAAGCCTATTTTCCGGAGCCGATGCGCTAAATAACTGTTCGTTTCAATCAACAAGATCGATAGCTGTCCGGCCTTTTCCACTTTCTTGTTTTCTTACACTCAGAACCAATCACCCTGGATTTTGATATCGCCAAGTCATTTTTATTTCATCCGAACTTATGTTGGTTTTCGGTTGAGATGATGGCTTTAGATATTTGAGTATTTGACACTTTCACATTAGAGTTACTGTGGAAGTTTCTTTATTAAAATACTAAAGACTCATTCCAAATAATTATAACATCTATGGAATTACAAATTGTTACTACGATATTTTTCAGCATAGAATCATAGAGACCCTAGTGGAACGTCTATCAACTAAAACTCGTGACCAAAAATTGTAGAAAAACATTGAAAAGCCACTATGAAAATGTCAGCTACGGTGTCATTTTCATACCATGAGAATTATTGAATAAGTTTTGATTGAGGAATATGCACCTCGAATAAACAGTAATCAAAAATTCAGTTCATTCGAAGTATCGATTTGTAATATATTGAAAAAATAGTGTTAATTTCATGGATTTTTGACAGCCTGTATCTTTCAAACGAAAACAAATTTTGAAAAATGGTATGAGAAAAAAGTGTTTCATTTGATGAGAGGAATCTACAGTTAAAATATCTGTACAATTGAAAGAGTCACCCTGTATAACAAGAGACGGGATACTTGAAAACGGCATATAAACAGTTGAATTTTTGGGGAATCAAGCATCAATTAAAAAAAATTGCTGAAATCTGTGTTTATTTTCGTTTCCATCAACCGAATATGAAGTGTATCTAATATTCAATATACCCTTCAGTCGATGCAAATATGAGGTTTCAAATATTTTATAATTACATATTACAAATATTTCTGAGTATGCCATAAAATGTCATTTCCAAATTGTTGTCATTATCAAACGAATAAATATCGAAACTGTATCCGCATAAATTTACGATATAATGTTTTATTGCGTTCGCAACACAAGCTGGGGGCAATATTGTTTGATGGAAATTTATAGAGATCAACAGGATGTGAACTGTATATATGGCATGTTATTTTTGTCTTTCCTAGTCGAAAGATTTGTTTATTTTTCTATCCGAATATTGTGACTAGAATTAGTCAATGGGTAATGACAATATATTCGGGGGAATATTTGGATTTGGAGCACATTGTTGTCGAATTGCAGTTGACTAATATTCTGATTGAATTACATCCCATTATATGTAACCAAATTCGCTCGTTATCATTACCATTTGTTTGCACTGCTATATAGGGTGACTCTTTGACTAGTATATATATTTTAACTGAAGATTCTTGAGGTCAACAGAAACCTTTTTCATTTTCCATTTTTTCGAATTCGGCTCTGTTAAAAAGATATAGCCATTTGAAAAAAAAATTGTGCTAATTACGTCCCTGAAATGATACTGTGGAATTAATTCAAAGTTCATATTTCTCGATAGAAATTGAGTTTATACATTTAGGGAATACTCGGGTACTAACCTTATTGGAATAAAAATGTTGTAAACACAATAATTTCCACAAAAACAGTTAAGTTCATCAGATTATATCTGCAACTAAAAAGGCACATTTCTACCAAAATAAGTTCCTTCTTCGATTTTTCTGCAGATTAGTTTGTGAACACTAATAACTTGTTTATATTTTCCTCGAAATTCCCAAACAATATCATAAAGAAACATTTATTATCAAACAACCTAACCTAATCTAATTTGTATCGATTCTGTGAATTTTTGCACAGAAATTTCAAGAAAATGTTGTCAGCTTACTGATATTTTCATTGATGTTAACTACTTTTAACGAAACATAGTATACATCACGATACATTTGTGTACCGTTGTATAAATATCTATGAATTCTGCCGTTTCCATCATGAATCGACTTTGCCGCCAAATTTTACCACGCATGCGTAGAGCGAAAACTGAAGTATCTGGTTATCTGGAGGCCAACTATAAACAATAACAAACCAGAGTCTCTGAACAAACTGTAAACATTATGTGAAGTTCTGAATACATTCAGTGAATTATTGTTCTATTGTGATTATCATGTGAAGTGAATTAATATAATTTCAACCGTGTCGAGTTTATAAAATTCCAAGAGGATGTTGTTTAGATAGAAACATCGCCACAGATTATCAGATATCGTATTATTTTTCATTAATTTCAGTTTAGTAAGTAGTTTGTATCGAGATTCATCATTCATATCAGAATTTCGTATTTCATCGACATTTAACTTCAATATGGACCGGTAACTATGAATTTTCAATAGAAACTGTGCGTATTAAATCCTCCTTGGTCTTCAGTTTTATCTCCCACATTTGTGGGATTTTATTATTAAAATATTTCGACAAAGTTGATAAATATTGTGACAACATTGTAAACTCGTTTAAAGACCAGAGTAGGAATAATATTCGATGATATTTAATTCAGAGACGCATTCAGATTATTCTTTAAATTAATGATTTTTCGTCAAATTTCTCCGGGTAAAATTGAAAATAACTCGAAAACGACGCGTTGTATTGAAGAAAATAAGAATACTTTCAGTTTCTTAAATGATTGATTCTTTCGAAAATATGAACCGTTTATCTTTAGTGGTTTTATGGTGTTTTAGCGTGTATTGATGAGTCGACTACCCTGTAACTTTCATACTAGTGAAGATATTGAACAGGTTTCGATTGTGGAATATGCACCATGAATAGAGTAAAAACTCAACCAGAATTCAGTTCATTCGAAGTAACGGTTCCGAAGATATAAACAGAAAAGTGTTTTTTTCATGGATTTTCGACACCCTGTATTTCCCAAACCAAACCGTATTTTGAAAAATGGTATGGAAAAAAAGTGTTTCGTTTGATGAGAGGAATCTACAGTTAAAATATATGTACATGTCAAAGACTCACCCTGTATATTCAGTCACTGGATAATCGAAATATCCTTAGTGAAAATAAAGTTGTAAATTTACACATTCCTCGTTTTTACAAATTATTGACACAAAATTTGATATGCACTAATTCTTCTCAGTTCTGCTGATAGACAGAGATTGTCATATTCAATGATATTCAGATATCTGCGAGCTCTGTCTAGTTTTTCCAGTGGCATATTGTAAATATTGGTCATACATAGATGCATAGAACACCTGGTGTAACGACTCCCTACTAAAAATCGTGACCAAAATTTGTAGATCAAAACGGCATCCTAGATTTCAGATTTTGGACTAGTTCCGGAATAAATCCGCAATATTTATCGGTCGTGGCGCTACTGCAGCAACGTCAAAAAACGCGACCCCTTTCGGGAGAAATGAAAAGCTGTACAAAATATCACGTTTCCGATCGACAAGAAAGTCTTAAACAAAATCTAATCAGTGCCAACACCAGGTATTTCTATGCATCTATGGTCATACTTAAAGCTCAACACGGATTTTTTTTCACCCAGTTTAATTAACTTGAACTGTATCTTCCGTATCTATCTATCCATGCATCCATCCATTTATCTGTCTCTCGACCTATCCACATAAATAAAATTAGGTATTGCAATAGGAACTGGCTCATCCGCCAATTTGTTAATTTGTAATTTTAAATCTGAATATTTCTAGAAGAACAAATGAAAAAAATTGAGCCACTTGATATTAGTCATTAACTAATCCTCTAGTATCTGGATGTTTGTAGACTAAAATTAAGTTTTGAAGCAATTCACTAGCTTCTGCTCGGCATCATTCCTGTTACATTTTCCCAATGATTGAAATCGGAAGAAGTGAATATGCATGCTGCGAATCCCTTGATCATTCGTTAAACGAATCATTTCTAGATTACCGAATTTCTGGAACGGAATACCGAAGAGTCCATTAAGCTGATTATTTCGTTGTATCCAAACCGTACCTGTGTGCTCCTAACTGGCAGAAAATTGCTTTGCATCGATAGCACTTCACAAAGCAGGTCCGTTCAGTGAAAAGCACGAAAATCTCCGTACCCGTTCTCTGAGTAATGAGATCGAAAAAAGCAAATGTATTGCTCTGATTCGGCCAAAGAAAAATGTCACGCTTCAGGAGATTTGGTTCCTTTGGGATCAAGGTGCTGTATGCGGGTGAACGTTTGTTGAACGTAATCTTCAACTCCACTGAAAATGGAGAGAGCTTGATTTCTGTGTTTTTTAAAAAATATTCCTAATTCTTGGTATATATCAGAGTTGAATGTATATTAAATTATCCGAGTGTAGGATGTGGCAGTTTTTAGAAACATAAAAACAGATTAAACATAGAGTAGAAGACTAAATAGGATATTAGTAATATTTTGTGAAGAATTGAAATGAATTCGAAAGGACCAAATGTTTGATTGACCTTGTATTACAGAACTGATATTGAAATCAAATGATATTAACTCATTCTGCAAGTCTACGATCCTTTGCGTTCAACTGAGTTTCTCCGAAGAATAACATAAAAATCCCCACACTGGCAAACAGCCAATATTCATTTCAATTTGTGTATACGTATTATTGGTTTTCTGAAGGTTAGCAACAACCTTCTGTCACTATCCTCCTTCGATAGCACCACGATTCAGAGGTTTACTTCGGAATTAGATTTCTGCTAGCCTCCCCCTGAGATTTTGATGGCCCTAACGTTTTTCAGCACGACACTTAAATATTACTAAAACTCTTTTTCAGGTATTTGGACAATGTTTATTTATATTCCTTAGTTTTTTGTCATAAAACCGACGTTTCGGTCACACATCGGACCTTTATCAAGGCTGAAATTTCATAAAATGAGTCTACATAAAACAAACGATATCACACTTACTTTAATGATTACACAGGAACAAGGTCAAAAATGAATTGAACATAAATCGTCATATAATAAAATTCTTTCCTTCTCCCACAATTACAAATTTTTCAAGGAATCTCAGAACAACCGTTTACATATTTCATTTATTTATCGGAGGTTATATCTAGAGTAGCGGTGCAATCATCACTTGGTGGCTTCCTGGGAAGCCGCAAAATGGTCCAATGAAGGGGATGAGTTCCCTCTCCTTTGCTAGCTGATCAGCCATATCATTACCATGCACTCCAGAGTGACCAGTTACCCAAACAAGGTTGACTTGATTTTTGAACCCGAGAGCGTTGAGTGACAATGTTAGGTTGAGCGATCAAATATGTTGATCACTCACTTTGAAGAGTTACGTATATCTGATAAGTTTTGGCACAAATTCCATGGACCAATATAGTAGTGATAAGAAAAAGATAAAAGGTTGCTATTGAAATAAAAGTTTGTTCGTAACCTTGACTTCACTTTAATTTTTCAGTTGTTGGAGTGGTTAAGTCGATATGGCTAGGGAAAAAGAAATTCAAAAAAGTATTTATAATTTAGTTGGGCGAGGCGATAGAGACGAGATAATACGCATTTTCGAAAATCAGAATATATCCTATAGAACTATTTATCGGACGAATACTGAATGTGAGCAAGGTATTCCCTGTATGAACCTCGCAAAAAGTGGAAGATCTAGAATATTTGCCTAAGTAAGGACCGTGAGACTGGTAAGAAGAGCAGAAAACAAGGTTGGTACTTCGCTTAGAAAACTAGCACGTCAATATAGGACATCTAACTAGATCGCTAATTCATTTTATTGAAGCAGAACCCCCTGGAGACGGTATTATGTTCTTGCCAGACCTTGTGTCCAGGCACTATGCAAGAGAAACTCAAGATTGGCTAACCGACCAAAAAGTACCATTTGTTCCGCGAAACGGCAATCCCCCTAACCTTCCACAGGCTCGACTCATAGAAGATTTTTCGGCTCTCTTATCGCTAAACGTTCAAGAGTGGAGGATGGGAAGCCCAAAGTGAAGAGGAACTTCGACGCCTAATATACTGAAAGATACGAGAAATCGATCTAGATATCGTCCAAAACCTGATGCGGGGCCGATCCTAGGGTGTTGGCCGCCCGCGTGCAGCCCCAAGACACAAAAATATATTGTTTTTTGACATATATGTATATTAAAAAATCTTTAATGAGCCTCCTTGTATTGTTGGGGAAAAACTGTACATACAGTAAAAGCTTTTTAATACTAAATACTAAAAGAAAAAAACACAAACAAACGAACTAATATATAACAAAAAGGATAATTACCAGTCTTTTATTAAGTCTTTAATTACTAGTATATGTATAAACAGGTACCTATAATATAAGTTTCTCTATTTCTGTATCGTAATGAATTCATTACAGTACTAAAAACAGTGCTGTAATGAATTCATTACATTTTTCGTTTTGTGGTTGTCAGCAATGACTTCCGATCCTTCTAAATTTCAGCAGACCTCAATTTGGAAATGTCAATTTGCGTATTTCCTAACATTCACACCAACTGCCAAGATACAATATGAAAGTCACTAGGACCTATAATTTGAATTTTTTCATTGAATTTCACAAAATTTGACTGAAATAGAGAAAAAATCTTCTAATACTCGTCGCAGAATGCAATTCCAATACTCAAAATTTCGCATTCGTATTGGAATAGGAGCCCATTCTTCTACTAGTTTTAGGATGTACTATTCCTAGCTTTTCGAGAAGCAAATAAATCAATAATTTCGCTCATATCAATTCTTTCCGATATTTCAGATTCAATAGAGATAATGGCCAAATTCGAGAGTCTCTGCTGTGACATATTGCTCCTCAAGTAATCTTTAATTATTTTTAAATGACTGAACCTCCTTTCTCCTGAAGCAACAGAGGCAGGCAATGTTAATAAAATTCTTATGGCTAATGTGAAATTGGAAAAACAAGAAATGAAATCATTTCGAACAATAATTTCTAATATTTTTCTAGGGTGATCTTTACCCAGGAAAATATGTTTAAATGAATTAATTTCGCTAAAAAATTGTACGCCATCTCAATCCTTAACAATATTTCCTTCCGCATTTACCTGTAACTTAAATGTTTTCATGTATTTCACTAGAGTTTAGCTGCAATTTTTGTCCTATTATCCCTAGTGGGATCTCCAATTTGAAGCTTCTACGATATTTTTAAAGCCCTGTTTTAAAAGTCTTATAGCATTTATGCGACTTCCCCACCATGTGCCAGCATTCCTTTGTTTCTTTTTGTCAGTAAGGGGGAACAAGGAATATTTGATTTGACAAGATTGAAAAATTCAGTTTCATTTAATTTTTTTCTCGTCTCATTCAAAATCTGGATGATTAGAGTTGGAAAGTAATAATCAATAATTGAAAACAATTATCTCTTTAAAATTTGTTGATTATTAATATTTTTTACAAACTGACATGAAAAAGGGGCGGCCTGCGGCTCCCCTTGAGTTTGGCCGCCCGCGTGCGGGGCACGCGCTGCTCACCTGCTAGGATCGGCCCTGACCTGATGCTAGGTGTACGCAGAAAATTCAGGTCTGTGAAAGATAATGGCCTTCTTCATTCAATTTGAATTGATTGTTTTGTAGCTTCTGAAACGTTTATTGATGTTTTTCACAATAAAATGAACGAATGTATGATTTTGGTCACTTTTTTGGTCACTTTTTTGGTCTCTGAAATTTGTGCCAAAACTTATGAGACATATGTTACGTAACCTAATGACAGCGCGTATTGAGTTTTCATTCAATAACGTCTACAAAATTTGAAAATGTTGTTTTTTTTTATTCAGATTGATGAGAACTAATAAATTGTTTTTTTTTCTAACTGAAAGAGTTCTTTAAAGAATCCTCTTCCCGCTATTCCTGCCATAACCGTTCTGCTTTCGACCCTTCGTTCGGAATCAGCCAGCTACGGAGCATTTTTCAATCCTCAATCACAGGGCCTGGTGAAAAAACAAATAAACTTAAGAAGGGTTTTGCGATATTTACCGCTAGGTCACGCAACGTACTTCATTTCAGTTCGCACGTGCCTAGTGCGGCTTCGAATTTCATTAGGACGGGATACTTGTTTGTTCTGCTGAAGACGAAAATACAGAGTTTTGGAATTGATGGAATCCTGCTGCCCCATATCGAAACATTCGGGAAGATTGTGCCACCAGCGATCGATGTCAGAACGTTTTGATATCTTTCTCGTGATTATGGAATATGAAGTTTCTCCTTCCTGATTTGATCGTTGAACAGAATAGTTATTTATGATAAGAGTGTTAAAAGTGACGTTTCATTTTGTGAGTAAAAAAGTTTGTGAGAAGAGCAGAGCGAATTGAACAATTTCACGAACAAAATAAAATCACTTTTAACACAAATACCATACAATGTTTTCTGTACAACTGCCCTATTTTGATAATGAAATGGGCGAATTTGCAATGACAATAAGCTTCAAAATGCATTTTAATATTCAAATAATCAAAAGGTTGTTGTGAATGGCAAACGTTGCCAACGTTATGATTACTAACAAATGAGAAAAGACGGTGTCATTTGAATTTCGTTGCTGTCCAATTTTCGTCTTGGGTTTTTAACTGCTTAATATGTTGGTCGAGAGTCCAATTATTAATAAAAGTGACGATTTGGTTGTTCCTGTGGATATTGAAGAGTCTGCAAGAAGAGCAAATCAGGAATTCCTTCCTTAAAAATCTGTTCAGCAGTACGATATTGCATATAACAATTTCCTGGCCTGGTGTAAATTGAAAAATGTAGAACTTCAGTGAACCTGTTTTCCTGGCATAAGTACTTAGAAGAAAAATCAAAAATATGGATGTTATGAAGTATTTTAAGGTAATAGCATATTTAAAACGGAAAAGTGAAGGATATCGTCCCAAAAAATCGAGAATTCTCACTCGTGAACAAGTTGAAAAGTTTATAAATGAGGAACCAGATGAGATATACTTGTTGGTTAAGGTTGCAACGATTTTCGGATTATTTGGAGCCTGTCGGCGTGAAGAATTGTGTAATTTATCAGTGGAAGACATCGAAATAAAAAATAAATCATTGGTTTTACAACTTCCAAACACAAAAACGAAAGTCAGTCGTTCTTTCAGTATTATCGGGAAGTATGTTGACTATTTTCATAAGTACTTTGCACTGCGCCTTTCTGTCATCAAACATCGTCGTTTTTTCCTGGAATACATGAATAATAAATGCACTGCCAATCCAGTTGGTATCAATACATTTGGGAAAATTCCATCTATTGTTGCCGAATTCCTCAAACTGCCAGAACCAAAGCAATATACAGGACACTGTTTTCGAAGATCCTCCGCTTCATTGCTAGCAGAATCAGGAGCAAATATTACGGATACAAAAAACCATGGTGGATGGAAGTCTACGACGGTAGCCGAGGGCTATGTTGATCATTCCATTGCATATAGAAATGTCATTGCTGAAAAAATTCTCCCAACCTGATGTTAAATATTGATAATAAAAATTTGCAATTGCTGAATTTTTTTCATCTAATTTCATCATAAGAAAATGGAGTGCTAAAAATATTTTTAACACTAATGTTAAAAATATTTTTAACACTAATGTTAAAAATATTTTTCCGAATTTTTCTTCAAATTCAGTCAACAAAAATGATGGGGTTAGTCTATTCCAACCTCCTACTCATTCTAAAAATATGACAAAATATCAAAAAAGTGTGTTTTCATGATAGTAATACTTCCATAAACTATCGCCATTCTATCGCTTTTCGTTTTCAAGATACAAAATAAAAACATTACATCTGTAATGTAAAAAAAAAATATTTTAGTGTGTCAATGGCCCAGTTGCTGAGACAAAATAATTACAAAAAAAAATTTCCCTCCATCTTTGAACCGTGATATCTCGATAACGTTAGACTTTTGACCCACCATTTATTTATGTAACAAATTACCCTTTATTTTGCCTGTATTTTGAACAAAGAATCACCCCTTGAAATCGTAAATTCAGAACTACCATGTATAATTTTTAAAATCTGACTAAACAGGTGAGATGACTTAAGATAATACATCAGATTATCAATGTTCGAGGAGTTGTTTTGAATTTCCTTTAGGTTCAGATCTATTTTGTAGATTCATTTTTCATTTTCGTACTGCGAGCACTCCACCAGAAACTGAGAGATCGTGAAAGGTCTGCTACAGTATATTTTTGAAATGGAAAATATCGTCAAATATCCGTGAATTTGAAAACTCCAAAAAGTTCGAATTTACATATTTTCGAAAGAAAGTTCGTAGCAAACAATATAATGATTGATGTTAATTCAAAATGAAATTCAGCTTGTAGTACAGAGCATTCAGAATCTACCGAAAGTCAAAGGTATTCATTCGAATTTGATGACCTAACGTCCCCTCGATATCGAACAGCTACTCTATGATTTCGATTTTCTCAAAAATTTTGAACCCTTTATTCCAAAATCATTTCGACAGTGATTTGAAACTTCCTTCAAAATTTTCAATTTTTTGCTCTTTCGTTCTTAGTCATCGTGTTTATTGGATAGACGGACAGAATTGAATTCATTCACATATTTCATGTGGAAATGATACAGCCGTTCAAGTGGACCAAACGCTCAAAACAACAATAGCGGTTGATCATATTTGCAGAATGCGAAAATGATGGATATTTCATTAGAGCTTTTTCACAAGATATCCTCATTTGTTTTCAACTTAATATCGAACTAATCATCTCAATATCCCATGGCGAAAGTGGAAGTTCCATGTGTACGCTATTCGATCAACGTACATACATATATTCAGTAATTAAAGCGAGTTAGCTAAGTTACTGAGATACTGAGAATGCATCTTGCCTAGTTTGATTATCTCGGCCCAGGTGGATCATGAGGGGAGAATATATTAGATGAAGTCTCACCTTGCAACAAATTAGTATATCTCCGCACAGTTTAGTTCGTCAACCGAGCATAATTGCTGGATAACCCTAGAGATATGTTAAGTTAGCTCGCTGAGTTGATGTTAACTTTCTTCTAGGGGTTCGGATTTTCCAATATGAAAACAACATTTGAGCCGTAGAATACTGGTAATCCATAATTTGAGTGTATTAAGATTTTTATCAATTTGATAATAAAGTTTGTATACTCCATTCACAACTATAAAATCACAACTCTGGCCTTGGAAATTAGACACATTCCACTCTGTATCGAAGTTATGACGTTTTTCAAAATATTTTTATGTTCCAAGTCAACACTATGTTGCCCTTTCTACATTCTTAGCGTATTTCTCAGAATGTGAATTTATTCGGAGAATGAATGAATTGGAAAAGATGTGATGGACGAAAATAATTAACGTTTATACGAATTGATAGAAAGGATTCCTTTTTTAGTTATTTGCATGAAAAGTACAAGAGATAACTGTTGAAATATATTATTTTTGCCATGGAAGAAAATTGCATTGCTTTCACATAATTTTCATATGCATGCTTGTGAAGATTTTATGTTTATTATCCCTTGAACTGAAAGTTCAAGACTTGACGACATCAATTGTTGATTCTAATCAAGAATTCATTAGAAAAAATCAACCCAAAGATATAAGATGAATTACAAGAATCAAGAATAATGTCAATTTTATTTTGTTGATAACTTTCTTAAAATCAATGTTGGGATATAAAACTCGGTTGCGTTTGTTCAAACAACATCTAAAGAATAAATTTTTCACCATCTCGACCTTTGAAAGGTGTTTCTTATAGGAGAATTAGGTCTAAGTTCCACCTCATTAGTGAGGTACCTAACTTTTGCAAATATGCTCAGATATCGCCAAATTTCTTGGAAAACCTGAAAAATATCATCCTAATCGACCTCTCGAGGCTCCATCCGATCCATCTTCTGCGATTTCTGCTCAATATCAGCTCTTTCAACAAAATTCCCGTGTACCCCTTCAACCACGAAATGTAAACATTCGTCCTGGTCTTGAATATCGTCCTCACGCTCCAAACTGGTGCTAAAAACAATATACATACGTTAATCTTGGATATTCGACGAAAAACTCACCTGCAAATAGCGATTGAATACCAAAGATCTGCGAGCAATTTGTAAACCTAACAAGATGTGGAATATCTTTGATACTTTTACTTTGATGTGAACAAAGAAACTGGCAACGTCGTTTTGTCATTAACGATATTTTCTGTGCGCGCACTGACTTTTCATCATATGTTCTGTGCTTTTCATCAGGGGCACCAACTCCTGAAAACGAAACCATGACCTCCTATGTGATTAAATAAAAGTGAATGGAGTATAGTAGGTTCCATATTATTAAATGGCGGACCTTCGAGTTAACATATGACGCTTCGGATGACAGTTCTGTTTGACATATGTCATTGAAACAGAGCTGTGAAATACGGACCACGACATGGATAATCCTGTGTATCACGAACTATTTTGGGTAAACAATGAAAAGATAATAACAATATTTCATGCTTGGATCTGAAATTTTCCTTCATTTTTTCGTTATTTCTGGAATAGGGAAATGTGGAAGTTCTGTTCTATCTACCTTATTTCAGACGGACTTCCTCTTTATATAATTCAGCTGATATCACCGAGGCCGTCTAGTTCTTCTCTGAGATATCCATTTGTCTTGAGATTTATTGAATAAGTTTGAACGTTTCATTGTATACACTGAAATATAAATTAAACTCCGTGAAACGAAAACTTTCTACACGCTTTGTCGGATATTTTACAATGTCACCGAGGAGTTACCTGGGAAAATGGAAACAAAGTGGGTTGGTCGTAAGACTTCTCCGACTAATTCTTCATTCAATTAAATTAGATCTACTCTTATATTACAATCGGATGTTCAACTGGAAATAATAAAATTATTCTGTTATAATTATGATGAAGTAAGTGAAGCTTTCTTATTCGGTTCGAACGAAATTTTCAATTTCAATCAATTTTAGATTAACCTCTGATACTTGAATTATTCATTAGGTTTACAATTTTCGAGGTCAATATCATTTCCGTTTCCTTATCGGTCTGTAAGTTTTATTGCAGCGTTCGCTGGAACTGTGTTTTACACCATTTTACTGGACCCGGCCTGAAGATCTGAACAGAAAACTTCCTTTTTTTCATGGATTTTCGACACCCTGTATATTTTGAACAGAGCAGAATTTGGAAAAATTGTATTTTAAAAAAGTATTCATTTTGATAAGTGGAATCAAAACTCAGCCTGTATAGGACGCTCATCAATGAGTATTTCTGTTGATACGTTTGGAAGAAGAATGTGTTGTTCTGTGGATGAATATTCTGTGCTGCTATAATAGACTAATGTTTTTCAAATCGATAAACATCCTACCCTTTTTTTGTTGAAGGAAATCAAAATGTC
The DNA here is from genome assembly GCA_951802165.1 of Adalia decempunctata. Classification (NCBI taxonomy): domain Eukaryota; kingdom Metazoa; phylum Arthropoda; class Insecta; order Coleoptera; family Coccinellidae; genus Adalia; species Adalia decempunctata. Next base: position 22,040,135 of record OX637701.1, read on the forward strand.
ATATATTTCGCATATTTCTTCTTCAATTCGTATGCTTTCTGGCTCCAGGGCATTGTGTGATTTATTTTCAGAACTCGCTCAAAATCGAAGAAAATTCCATTTTCATCTTTCCAGATTTTGACACATTTTGGCCCCATGTATCGGGTATTTTTTACAGTGATAAAACTTCAAATTGAATGTAAACACATTTAAATTCAGATAGAAGCAAATCTCTTTTCATTTCAAAAAAAATTTGACATTTATGTTCTGAAAATATTTCGATACAATTCAAAGTTTGAAACAAATAATCATGGATCATCGATCTGTAACTAGCACCATTCGATGTAAAATTAGCTTCAGAGCTAGTCGTGGTGGACATATGCCGAAATTTATTTTTAAAACATAAATGTAATAAACTTATTTTACAAAAATCACTTATATGTTTCATTTCAATTTAAAGTAATATCACTCTAAAAAAAACACCCGATTTGTAATTGGAAATGTATGAAATAGTCAGATTGAAAATTCACTTTACTACGTAGAAGTGTTCGAAGCGATAGTGAATAAATTGATTGAATCCCCACATTCCTATCGCCCTGAAAAGCTTCATCCGGTACGAGTCCGGCATTACCCGACAAGATATGTATCATAAATTCAACCGAAACCAGGTTTAAATGTAGACACCGCAGCAATTATACTCAATTAGGGAGGAATTTTATGCGTTTCTATAAATCTACGGAACGACAGTTATTGTACCGTTCATATTTCGGTCGGACCATTATCGTGAACATCATTTTTGAACGATTAATACGGCCTGGAATCGGCAACTACAAGCTATTCCATGTACCAAATCCCATTTCGAATCGCTCATGACGAACAAAGCGATTAAATACTCGCGACAAAAGACGCGCGGGTATGGCTTTCGGTCTATTATGTTGTGAAATACGCCTCGGCTTCGCTAGTAATGCGATTTTGAAGGTATGAGCCATTGAAGTGACCGCCAGAGAAATATGTTTCGACTCGGAGAAGTTTATTGTTCGCTTAATTTCGGAGTTTTGTTTATTATCATACACCAGCTCTCTTGGAGAGAAAAATGGACTGCTGTACCAATTCTTCTCACTACGAGAATTCAAGGAAAAATGTTTTCATGAGATTAAAAAAATACCACAAAGTGAACACTGAAAGAATGGTTGATCTGCCTTGAGGAGATGTATCTGCTGGATTTTTGGCTTCGTGTAAGATAACTGATAAGAGTCCTCTTTCTCACGGAACGAGTTCACCTTATAGTGATAGAGAGAACTGATGGCGCTGTATTAAGCTGAATACAGATTACTCTGACGTGACGTGTAAGGACGTCACGTCAGACGAGTACTGTGCTCCCATTGGCCTAATATGAACGCGAACGTCAAAATGTGAGTGATATAAAAATGCAACACATTGTTCTGTGCGTTCACGTTCATATCAGGCCAATGGGAGCACAGTAGACGTCTGACGTGACGTCCTTACACGTCACGTCAGAGTAATCTGTATTCAACTTTAGTCGTTACTAGACAAGTAGTGAGAGTGTGATGAAGGAGAGAATCCTTGATGGGTCCTTGAGGAACTCTATTTAGAACAGACCACAGAGTCGCAGAAAGTGGGTGAACCATAAAACTCTGGGTCTTCATTGATACCTACGGAGTCCATTCGCAGTATGAATTTCTTATGTTACGAATTCCAAGAATGTTGGATGGATTATTCAGTAATTCATCTTAAATTTTTTCTTGAAGATTTTGCAATTTTATTGATGCATAGCTGGAGAAATTTCTGACCAGAGTTTCAAAAAGTTGTTGGGGATGAAACTTGCATTTGCAGAAGTTACGAAACGTCAGAAAATAAGACATAATACCTGAATAAAAACGGAAATGTTACAGATTGTTTCTAATAAACGAATCATCGAAGAAAAAACAAAAACCTGACTACAGAAACATTTAACTGAGAGGAAAAACAATTCCTATACCAAATCAACGAAATTTTGCATGAGAAATGTTCTTACCCGGCGCTTATCTGAGCAAAATGAAATGTACGAGATATATCGTGACAATTGGAAAAGCTGGATATCAGTTTTCCCTCGCCTGCAATACATTAGGGAATTCTTGACATGTTTTTATTACAGTATATTTATAATTATTTTCGTTGGACTAAGAATTTCACCATTCAAACAAATATTCCGAGAGATTCATTAGAATGCAATTATATTAAATGCAAAACAGTTGTAAAAAATATCGAAAATATTCAGTGGTTTACTAGAAATTAAAATGGAAATACCATAGTTGGTCCAATTTTTTTTATTTTATGTCTAAATTCACTGACAGAAATCAAGTTAATCAGTTTAGGATTATGTTTTGTCATAATATGTTGATGACACAGCTAAGATCATAAAAGGTAACAGTTGGCCAGCGATAGAAAGATATTTTGAATAGAGCCATGCAAAAAAAGCAATATAAACTGTCCCTTCATATTGAAAAAAAATTGACAATGGCATCACCATAAATTAAACACTGAAAGAATGTTACTGACGGTTGATCTGGCTTGGATAGATATATCTGCTGTTCTTCTGTCTTCATGCCGGTGTTCTACTAATTAAACTCCTTTTTCTCACCAAACAATTTCACTTTTGGTTACGAGACTAATGGGTTTAGACGTGAGAAAGACTGTGAGATCAACCACTGCGAACACAATGCCGTGTTAATCGATGACTGATGCAGAATTTGGTGTGATCAAGCTTGAACAAAAATAAATGGATTTTGAACAATAATCAATTATTGTAACTGTTATACAGTGTGAGTCTTTGACTTGTACATATATTTTAACTGTGGATTCTTGAGGTCAAAAGAAACCTTTTTTTCATTTTCCATTTTTCCGAATTCAGCTCCGTTGAAGAGATAGCCATTTGAAAAAAAAATGGGCTGAATACGTGCCTGATATTATTCTCTACAAACACCTCAAAGTTCGAATTTCTCGATTGAAAATGATGTGATTATTAGATATTCTTGGTGAAACATTTTGAAAATACTCAAGGAGTAACCTTATTTGAATAAGAATGTTACAAACACGATATTTCCTAACAAAAACACTTAGTTTTGTCCTATTATTTCAGCAATTGAAAAGCCGTATTTCTCACAGCAAAATAAGTTTCTTCTTCGATTTTCCTGAAGATTTTGTGAACACTAATAATTTGTTCATATTTTCCTCGATATTCTAAAACGATCTCATAAAAATTGGTTTCTCACTAACCTAGGTCGTAGGATTCGAGGTCAATGACCTCACCTAACCCATCTTCTGTGATATTTCACGGAACTTTGGGAAGACGATGCCAGATTGCCGATTGTCTCTTCAAACAATGCTATAGGCGGAAACAAGGAAGCAGAACGTCCCCTATCGTTCACGGACGAACTATCGCAACGGCACAAGTTTTGTTCACTTTTCTCGGAAGCGTTACTCTTTGGAAACGCCAAACGAGTAGTTCTTATTCTTGCCGATATAGCGCTACGATCTTAATTTCAGTCCCCTTTAACGGTGCGCTGCGATGTAGCCGCCACGCAAGACAAACAGTTGTTCTGTGTCTCCAAGGTTAGTCTTTGATCTCATGAACGACGCTTACTCGATAACCTGCGCCATGGTATTTATTTATTTATTCACAGATAATAAAGCAAAAAGGTGATGATTGTGATGTGAAGAGTTTCAGTGAATTGATGTGATGAAAACCGTGTAGTGTCGACTTGAAATTCCGAGAGGATATTGTTAAGATAGTTACTTTCCTGAAGGACCGGTAACAATAAGTTTTTAATGGAAACTGTGCCTATAAAATGTGTAATTTCATGCTCCTGAGAGTTCAATTTTATCTCCCACATTTGTGAGATTTTATTTTTACATATCTCTACATCAAACATTTTTCCATCAGAGAGATTTCAGTCTTGACGAAGTTGATAAACATTCTGACAACAATATTAACTTGTTAAGAGACCAGAGAAGAAATAATATTCGATGATATTCGAGGCAGGGAGGCATTTAGATTTTTCTTGAAATTCATTATTTTTTCCTCAAATTTCATCACACAATCAGGAATAACTCGAAAACGACGAATTTTATCGATAAAAACATAAGAATGCTTCTTTTTTATATAATGGTTGATTCTTTGGAAAATATGAACCGTTTGTCTTCTTCAAGTGGTGTTATAGTATTTTTGCGTGAATTTATGAGTCGACTACGATGTAACTTTCATACCAGGACAAATATTGAATAAGTTTTGATTGAGAAATATGCATCATGAATAGATTAAGCAATCAACCAAAATTCAGTTCATTCAGAATATCGGTTCCGAATATACGGAAAAAATAGTGTTAATTCAATGGATTTTCGACACCCTGTATCTTTCAAATGGAACCGAATTTTGGAAAATGGTATGAAAAAAAAAAGTGTTTCGTTTGAGGAGAGGAATATGCGGTTAAAAAAATATATGTACTAGTCAAAGACTCCCTGTATAGAATCATTTTTTTGTAAAAAACATTTATATTGCATGCAGTACATATGGATGTTCAGTAGGTATCATTGTTGTGAAATAAATGAATAAATGAAATAAATTAATGGAAATTGTTATTATTAATTAATTTCTCATGGTGAGGCAAACACCATGCGGTATTATCGAGACCACGGGAGGCAAATCAAACAGATTCCATATCAAAACAAAAACTGTCACACCGCAAACGTAATTACGACCAAGCTTTCCTCCAAATTCGATTTCATATGCATTAATAACAATCTGTCCTATTAACGAACGAACGGTTGAACGGCTCTAAACTCAGGGATGGCCGTGGAACCGCAACCGTTCGACTTACCCCAAATATGGCGTGAATAAATATCTATCACCAGTCTCGATTTAATCCAGTTTATCTGGGAGGGCCTGCCCCGCTCGTGATAATAGAGCGGCTCGAAAGGAGGGCTGAGGGTTCTCACGAGCCGGCCCCCTTACAGAGATAAGTAATCCATTTATACGTTCGTATTAAAAGGTTTTGCCGTAGGAATAATATTTATAACATAATCTGCGTCAAGGGTAATCTTGTCGTTGTTGCAGTCTCGCCGGATGAAAAACTCCTCGTTCTTTTCGTGCCGGTCCTCTTTGAGATCCCAGGCGGGGGATTAGTTTATAAGTGCATTTAATAATTTCTTGATAGCCAGTGGAGGATTCATGATGACTGAAGCATTAAGTGATTTACGTTGTTTTCACCCTTTCTTCTGATAAGTTGAGATTAGTCTTGCGTATAATTCAGTCCTATGCAGAATTTCGATTTCTGTTAATTTTCTATTTCAGAGCCATTCAAATTCAGTTATAGTATATTCAGAAACCATTCAGAATATTATGATACATGTTGGGGTCAGTTGAAAATAAAAGAACCGTTCAGAACTGTGATCAGATTTATTCACTGACACAGTTCCCGAGGAGATCATCTAACACCCTCATAAATTGGAGCTAGGAGCTCTCGCAATCACATCGTGAGGATCAAGAGTCGGCTTGCCGTGGTGTGAGTTTCACAGGCAAGGAAGACCTGAGCACTTGCACCCTAAGTGTTCGGCGGTTTCACAAAGCCTGCAAAATTGACCGATGCAGAAGATACCTACGAGGATATATGGAAAGGTTCTTAGCCCACTATAGAACCAAACAAAATTTTTATGTCAACATATTCTCCTCTTAATTGAATACATTAAGTTACTGGCCAATTTTAGAAAAAATACTTATGCAGGTCAAATAACGAACTCCCAAAATAAATCAAAATCAGTATGGAGTGTCATAACAGATATAAAAGGTGATAAAAAATGTAGGGAAAATCAGGTTTCCGGTGAACCCATGTATTAAGCCAATGAATTCAATGAGAAATTCGCTAATGCGGGTAGAAATCTAATTGGTAATACAAATCATCCAAAATTTGAGAGTGAAATAAAGTTAAGTAGAGACTCTATGTTCTTGAGCCCCGTCTTACGTCAGGAGGTTATAACTATCATTAATAATTTAAAAAATAAGTGGAGTTGTGGTCTAGATGAGATTCCTGTTCCCATTTTGAAATTATGTGCTGAAGAGATTAGTGAGACCTAAGCATTTATCATAAATAATTCTTTTATACACGGCGTTTTTCCAAGTACATTAAAAGTGGCTTTAATCAAACCCTTTTATAAAAAGGGAGATCCAACTGTGATTGAAAATTACCGACCAATAAGTTTGTTATCATCTTTTTCAAAAATATTCGAAAATGCAATGGCCAGTAGAATTATTAAATATTTTGAAATAAACAAGTTCTTCAAAGAAAATCAACATGGATACAGGAGAAATAGGTCAACAACCACCGCAGTTTACAATTTCACTTATAACATCTTACGTGGATTTGAAGACATGGAGTACGTCATAGGTCTTTTCTTGGATCTAGCAAAAGCCTATGATTCTGTCGAACACAAAATACTTCTCGAAAAATTTCGGAGGTATGGTGTAAGAGGCAATGCACTAGGTTGGATTGAATCCTTCTAAACTTGTCGATCTCAAAAAGTAGCCATAGAAAGAGATGGGAAAACATATTTTTCAGATTGTGTTTACACAGATAATTTGGGAATTGCTCTGGGGAATGTTATAGGACCTCTGTTTTTTATAGTATATCTCAATGATATAAGTGACAGCATGAACAGTCTTGATTGCAGCTTAATAAGTTTTGCAGATGACACAAACTTAGTAGTTAAGTCGGAAAATTTGGCAAGTACCGTCACGCTGCTTACAAACTGTTTAACAGCTGTATCGGGTTGGTTAGAAACTAATCGGCTAATATTAAATAAAGAGAAAACAAATCTTGTTTTCTTCAGAACACAGAGATCCAAGCAAGTGGTCCCTGATACTGTGAGTGTCGGTGGCTCTGCCCTACGAAGGCAAGAGTCCACAAGATTCTTGGGTCTAATGTTGGATGAGAATAAGAGCTGGAATATGCATATTGAGTCGATTAGAAAAAAATTGAATATAACTCTTTATCAACTGCGAGTAGTAAAACCCTATGTCGATGAGCATACGTTAAAAATTGTCTATTCATCATGCTTCGAGTCAGTACTGCCTTATGGCATAGTTTTTTGGGGCAAAAATGTGGATGTTAAAGATATTTTTATAATTCAGAAAAAAGCATTGCGTGTAATTTTGGGCTCAAACTATTGTGAAAGTTGTCGTGGGCACTTCAAAGAAAACAATTTATTAACAGTTACAGAGTTATACGTATATGAGCTACTGACGTTTATGTATAACAACAAAAAATTATATGACTCTTCCAAAATGGTCAGTAATAGAAGAACAAATTTTATATTTCCTATTCATCGGCTCACCATTTATGAAAAAAGTTGCTACTATGCGTCAATAAATGTTTTCAATAGATTACCTTCAAAAATTAAGGAATTATTCTCAGAGACAAATTTTAGAAAAATTGTTAAAGAATTTTTAATTGATGTTGAACCGAACACACTCGCGGAATATGTTTCAAATTGTACTCCTTCATTCTCTTAGGTTTAGGAAAATGTTCTGTTATTCTGTAGTTTAAGTTTAAATTGGCTTATATTGACGTAATTTCATATTTACTTGTTGATGTTGTTATGTCGAAGTAATTTATGAAATAAAGGGATTATTATTATTATTATTATTTTTTACAGCGAACCTGCAACGTCTCTAGACCTCTCAAAAAAATGTTTCTTCTTGCTCTGCAAACCAGTCCTTCACAGCTTTTATTACCTCCTCGTTGAAAGAAAATTTACGACCTTTTAAACTTTTTTTAGTTCAAGAAATAGGTAATAATCGGACGGAGTCAAATCTGGTGAATAAAAGGGGGGTGTTCTAGTAATTCTTACCCTAAATCATGAATTTTTTGCATGGCAACATGAGATTTGTGTACTGGGGCGTTGTCCTGTAAAAACAAAATACCTTTGGATAGCTTTCCGCGTCTTTTCTCTCTATTTTTTTTCCCGTAGAGTGCTTAGTAATGTCGAATAGTAATCTTCAGCTATTGTTCTACGCTTATCCAAAAAATTAATCATGATTACTCCATGGCAATCGCAAAAAAACTGAAGCAAGAACTTTTCCAGCAGATTTTTGGACACGAAACTTCTTAGGTCTTGGAGAACCAGAGTGTCCCCATTGAATTGTATTCAAGAAACAAAAACTCATTTTTGACATTCACTCTCAAATGAGTAAATGAATTTCAATCTAAAGTACTTCTCCTTTTGATTTAGAGGATATTTATTAGAAAATTCAAAGAACGTCACAACGTTGCAAAAGTTTCTACTACATTCTCATTTCGTACTAGTACAGATACCCACTTTAGTTCTAATGATTTTGAAATTTGGCTTCATTATTTATTGTTGAAAGGTGCGTATGTTCTTCTTATGGTTTGAGAATAATTGAATACAAACGACAGCTTTATGAAATGTGACGGATTTTATGTTCTAAAAATACAGCAGTAATATTCATTGTATTCATCAGGAGACAGAATCCTACATGAGTATCATTTCTCGTAAATTCCACGTGCCACTTCATCAAATCTCCAATTTTGTGAATCCGATGAATACAGTGTTCATCTTCTCCATCCTCTTTCCATAACCTTCTTCATGTATTAGCCACTCGAAGTCAAGTATTTTCATCCCCGTACGCAAGATAAATTGCTGTCTATTCATATTTTCGAACCCTTCACCGAAGAAGTAAATTCTGGCTAACCCGACTCTCCTACAAGTTCCTCTCATTCCGACCACATAAACACTTAGTAGGAAACTCCGTCTGGTTTGGAAATCAATATCCACCCCAAGACACCCGAATGGAAACAGGATATTTGATTGCATCTGTTCGAAACTCTCTAAAATCTCTTATAGCCTGCGGCTGTGAGCACTTCTATAAATTTCCTGCACAGTGTCATTGTTTGTCGCTGAATGCAGCTAAGGGGTATTAGCTAACATAGGAGTATATTCACTACAAGTACTTACTTGGAGTATTCAGTGTTCGGCAGAATGACTACATGAAAATCATGCTGCACGGCAAATTACGCTTAGAGAAGTTTCGGCTTAAACGCCTCTGAAGCCAGTATTTGTGATGGCGTAGCAGTTTCGTATCAATTTACTATATCGTCACAATACAGGGAGAACGTTTAGGCCATGATAGTTATCGATTTATGGTCAGCTGTAACTTACGTTATGACATTGATGAATTCTATACATTATTGAATTGTTCGACTATTCTGATGGAAATTCATGCTGCATGTTTACCAAACAACATATAATAATTATTGAGTTATTTTACTTTATCGAACTGAAGGATACCTTGTTTGTATTTGATTACGTAGTTTTCGCCATCTTCAAGATGCCAAGTTGACTATAAAGTTTGCGCACGTATCAATTAACAATGAGAATACAAAAATACATTAATTTGGTCTAACGTGAATAGTATTTCGTATGAGATGTTTCTTGTATTTTATCACATTCTACACCGCTGACGAAGCTTCACAGAAGGAGCAATAGCTAAGGTTTTCAATAAAGAGCACCACGAAATTTTTTAAGACTCCGATAATAAATCATATCATATCTGATGTAAATAGGATCTCCTTGATAATAATTTGACTTTTCTGATACCAAATGGATCCTCTACCACTTAGAAACGATGTTCAGAATAACACTCATGAGCCTCATAAGGCCCTGAAAGAGGACAACGAAAAGAGGTAGACCACGATTTTTTTTATCGGGGCAAAAATTCACGATGGTATGATGGCTCCACCCCTATTTGTGTAATGAATTCATAAAAATACCAAAAATTAAAAATACAAATGAATAGTAAAAATAAATATTAATAATAGGGAAAATATCACAAGGAATAAAATTAGTTTTTTTTTCTTCACAGCTTCACGTGGCGTGATTTTCTTTCTGCGAACGCATTTATCAGCACCTCGAAATCTGTTTCGGAAGCAGTTTTGTTTTCTATAGCTAAGATCGAGAGACCATAGAGACGTTCCTGACTCATTGAGGAACACAAATAATTTTTTATTATTTTCAATTTGCTGAAACTGCGTTCACATCTTGTAGACGTAGTAGGTAATGTGCATTATATTCTTGAAGCTCAACTGACATTAGGAAAAGCTTCTTGTAGATCTTGCCGTGAAGAATTTGTAGCAGGTCAGGCAGGTCTAATGAAGTCGATCTTTAATAATTTCAGGAACCAGCTCTTTGAAAATCGTTAGTTTCTAACAAAAATCAACTGCATTCAAGTCTTCAATATTTTCGCAGATCCTCTGTATGTTTAGAAGGGCATGGCCATCGAAGAATGCGAAATTCGTATGCAGACTCTCTGCGCTTTCTAATCTTTTTCTGATTTCTGACAATAATCTGTCGCAAACAACAGTAATTTCCTTAGAGAATAAACCAACTAGATCTCGCGTTCTTGACTCATCCTCGGACATTTCGTCGACCTTCTTTTTCCTCTTGGAAACACGTTTATTCCTAAGAATTGGCTTCACATCCAATTCTTCTGAAAGAAGTGTAGCTTCCGAGATCCAGTTTTCAATAGATTTTTCTCTTACAAGATTTCCACAAGACCTTGCAACTATATTTAATTTGAAATAATTATATCCCCTTTCTGAATTTCCACGTTGACCCTACTGATCTCTCGCAGAATATTATCCCAAATTGTTAGGTTCAGGATTAATCCAAAATCCATAACAGCATGACCAGCTTCATACTTGGATTCTGCGACTAGTGAGGATTCTTTGATTTCCTGTTTGGCTGCTTCCTTTCAAATTTGTTTTTGTGCACTTTTTTATAATTGTCCATCGTGTGGTTGAACAAACAGAAGAAAATACAGTTTTTGTGCTACACCAAATAAATTTACTGCTTCTGAACATGATGAAGCCGAGTGGATACCCACAAGATTCAAAGAGTGTGCTAGGCATGAAACTAATACTGCCAGCTCGTTCATCTGTAAAATTCTGGATTGGACTCCTTTATATATGCCAGCCCTATTAGATCTGTTGTCGTAGGATTACACACGACCTTTTTTGACATCTAAATCATCAGCTGGCAGTTTATCTAGAATTCGCTGTGATATTATTCTCCAGTTTTTCCGTCAATAGTCAATAAAACTTTCCTTTATCTCGTATCCAGACTACGTTCTCTTCAAATATCGTATAACCTGGTTCATTTGTTCTGTGTAAGATACATCTGGGGTGCAGTCGAACATAGTGAAATAGTTGGCCTCAGAGTCGGGTCATATTTAATAATAATACTTTTTTCCGAGAAAATCAAAAATAAAAAAATTTAACCTCTCGTTGTTTTTGGCAAGGCCTTGCTTGCTCCCCCCCCCCTAAATCCTGGCCTGAGATAGACTTTAACTTACTTTATGGTTTTGCACAACCGACGCCTTCGCCATTTTGTTGCATATTGTTTTCTATCTTTATTGAAAATCAGCAATCTTTAGAGGAAAAATAATATGTTTTTCGTGTTTTAATCAATGCAATTGTTACAAATTATGTTCAATGAGTAATAAATACAGCCTGACCAGATATTCATCACCATGTATACTTCGAAAACCCATGTTTACTGTTTATGCAAATCGCCGAAAGCTCTACTGCAATCCAGGTTTACAATCGTAATCAATAAAAACATAATGAAGTGGAAAAACCGTGCTCACTGAAGGTAAAACCACAGCATCGGAACAACGGAACTAGAATGCCGGAATACGCCTACTGCGGATTCATTACCGAACCCTGACGAATTGAGTGTTCAACTCCCAAATGCATTATTGAAATTGCATGTTGCATTCTGACATTTGTGAATTCTTCTCTTTTCCGTGAGCATTGCATGATTCTGCATTACAATCTGAATGTTCGTTGTGATTGCGATTGGTTAAAATGGCGTGTTTTGTCTCGACCATTGAAGACAGAGTGCAAAGCGTTTCTAGTTGTAAACTGCAAAATTGAAACTGCCTCGCCACTGCTTAAAGTAATAACTTTCCGCATGAATCAGGAATAACTTTTATTTGTTCTGAGTTTAAATTTGCAAACTCAATTTATTTCGATTGGAACTGTTACCTGTGGCGTGGTATTTACGAAATCGCAAGGATAAGTGTGTAGCATTTCAACATTATTAGCAAGGGAACGACAAGGATCCTGTAGTCGGATTATTGAGCTTGATCACTCTGTTCATGAAAATTGGAGTCAAGTTCCAATTCACCGTTTTGATGATAAGAATAAGATATTATTTCTAGTGTTAGTTCGGGTCATAGAAATCATAATATATATACTTACTCTAGAATGCTAATTCCTTCTAGTTCCGCAGCGAAAAACGTGCCGCATAGGCAACTGATTCATAATGTGCGCATGCTCACCATTAGGAAATTTCACGTAGAACGATGCCAAGTCCCTAAATGTTTTGTCGGTTCTATTTTAAGTTCAATATAATTAAACAATAAAAATATTCCATTGAGTAACAAACTTATTTTATAGCTCATGCGCGACTTCCTACGACTATTAGACACATCAATATCATAAGTGAATTGCAATATTTGTGGAATTGGTGAGAAAATTAGAGCAGTAATGTAGTAGGTTTCACTAAATAGATATAGACCGTGCAGCACCGCTTTTTCTTTCTCATGGCAAATGACTTTGAAATGACCTCAGTGAAAGTCTAGCCAGGAACGGCTCAGTGCATAGACAAACTAGTTTACTGGTGCTTAACTGTTATTTTCGTGTTTGATATTCTTCGTGTGCATTTTGCTTTTGTTGTGTGTTGTGTTCGATTTGGATTTTTTCGTATCCGATAAACAATGAACTGTATAGTGTGGTGGTGTCCTTGTCTTGACCTGTTCATTTCCCACTTAAGTATGTAAACTATGTGCACCTTTTCATTCATATGAACTGTTAAAAATTTATGATTTACGCTTTGCTTTTCATTCGATTGACACATATCTATCCACTCGCATCATGAGATTGGTTCTTTATATGGCAAAAGAACGCAATTCATTATGAAAAATCATGAAATCTTGTGAGTAAACTATCTTTTAATGGATAAAATATGTTAAAGTAAAACTTTGCAGTTTCATTCAGATAACAGATTGATTTTGGAATATACTCGGAACTCAAAAAGACAAATGACTTGAAGAATGAATGTAGGTATCAGAATTCACTCATGAAACGATGAAGAGTAACGCATTGGCAGATGTACAATACATTTTCATGTTTCCACTATTTTCAGGAACACCGAAGAATAGAACTGTCCTTAAGGGATATATTAGTATATTTTGCTCATTTGATTTTTTTTTCTGTACTTTACCAAAAGATTCGTTGTTTGTTAACCAGAATTTGTCTTCCTTGATCCTTGAATTGATTTTTATACCGAAACCGGGTTTTTTCGACGCCTGAAGAGGTTTTGGAATAATGAAAGATTTTCAGCTTATCTTCCAGTCGCTGATGATTCCAAATTTACCATTCAAATAGCTGTTGAAAATTATCAATATGTTCAAAACAATTAGTAAGTGTCGAATACTAAATATGAATTGATTAAATCCAACTGCAACAATAACAGCATAAAATTTTATTGAAGCCGACCCTGTTCAGAAATAACCTGATGGCACGTATGCGCATTGTGGACCACACTGAAATTTTTACAACACTTCGGTCCAATTGATTTAGCATTCTAGAGTAAGTATATATATATTATGATTTCTATGGTTCGGGTACCTACATTCCTCTTTTAATTTTTGATGGTGTTCAATATAACTTTCAATATTTGCAGTCCGCTAGCTCTAACTCTTTTCTATTCGAAAAAATATTTCACTATTTAATCCATGAATGAATGGAAACTTCAAATCAAGTTTTTAAGTTTCTGAACGTTCTGAAGTACTGATGAGAGATTGAAATTGTCTGGCATTTGCTTGTAGACAGAAGTTAAAAACTGTTTGAATGCTTTTAGAAACTTTTTAGGCGTTTAAGTGATAAAAGAACAAAAACAACAACCAACTTGTCACCCGGAAGAAGGCTATTTCATGATCGAGTTCTTGATTAGATTCAATATGTTCTGGAGATTTCACAAAATGTCTGCACTATAATTACATCCTGTTCAGATACTCTAGAATGTTTTTTCAAGATCATACTTGATACTCGAATACATTTCCGATAAAGAAAGACAGAATGAAGTAAAAAACTGAATGTTAGACAAAATGTTGAATACCATGAATCCACCCATCTATTAGGGTTTTTTGCACCAAAACTTACGACAAAGACAGAATTTTCTTCTTATTCATGAATCGAATGGCAAAACCTTCAAAATCACTTTTGATTCGACCCCTATTGCAGGTGCATCATTATTAGGACCATCCTATACAGGGTGATTCACGTTTCTGGTGAACCAGATATAGGATCAGTTTGAGAATTTGCATCAGTGCATTATCAGACATTCTCTACCCAACTAAAATTTTTTCGTCAATGCAGTGTTGCCACTTCTACTAGAAAGTAGTAGCAACTACGCTTTTTCAAATGGAACAACTGGTATATTATATTATTTTTGGAATCTCCAACAACTTCCCGACAACTTTTCTCGACACTTCCCTTTACCTATCTGTTGCCGTTTTAGAAATATAAATTATTTTCAATTTTTTTCCCGAAAATCATCACCTCTAAAAATGCTGATAACTTCGGGTTGAGAGACAATATGGCATTGAAATTTGGTTTAGAATTAGGTGATACATGAATGCTTCCAACACATTAGCTGATCTTGTACGATGCATAACATAATATTATTTCATTTTATTATTTGTGTATGGCAACACTGTCAGCCCTGCATGATTCCAATGCATGCGGGCACTGTTCTTTCTCTCTGTCTCTCTCTTGAAGCGGTGCGATTAGAACAGCACAAGTAAGCATCCAAGTAGTCTCAGTCGTAGTCTTAGAGAGAACGCATTAGCATATACATAAGCATTTCTCATTCACGTATCCACGTCTGTAATGTTGTGAAATAAACACATAAAACTCAACCTCGAATATTCATTAGTCCCTAACAAGGGTGGTCCTTCAAGCAAGATCAAAAATCACACAAACAACAAACAAACAAACATTGGTCCTAGTAGAACCGGATTATATGTGCCAGTAATCGAAAGTTCACGTTCACGAAAAGTCACATCATACAGTGTTCAAACATCGATAGCAGCAGCAAAGTGTTATTCCAAATAATCGAAAGTTCACGTTACAAAGAAGTTCTGGCTGTTCAGTATTTCCTCGACGAGTCTACGCAACGAAACATCCAGAAATATCCAGTCATTCCAGTCCAATCCAGTTCATCTTCGCATAGCAACAACGTAAACGGCGTCGACGCCAGGAAGTCTGCGAAAGAGTCTGCGCTACGGACGAGAACCACTAGAAACAACCAGCTGAGCGTTTGCATCAAAGAAAAATTCCGTAAACATCAAAAGTGAGTAGTGAGTTTTCCATTGTTCCATTCTCCCTAAGCTTATAAGATACGTCTCGATTTGAAATTTAAATTCAATTTGATATTTATATTTTCCCGTTAAAGTTCAGAAAAATGGAAACTGATATTGAAACTAAAATAGAATCTGAAATTAAAGATCTTAGACAAGCACGAGGTAGAGTAAAGTCACAGTTAACAAGATTTCAAACATTTTTGAACACAACTAAATATGATCCTATTGAATTGGAAGTACGTTTGAGCAAAATAGAGTCTGCTTTTGATCGATTCGATGAAATACAGTCGCGATTAGAATCATTAGACGAAGATGAAGAAGAACAACGAGAAGATCAAGAATCATTATTTTATCAAGTAATATCAAAGGCGAGAGGTATTCTAATGAAAGGTCTCCAAGGTACATCTATCACAGCTACAAACCCAGACCCTGTTGCAAATTTGAAATTACCCACGATCAATCTACCGGTGTTCTCAGGAGCCTATGATGAATGGACAACATTTCATGATACTTTCACTCAGCTAATAGATATCAATGCGAGTTTGACAAACATACAAAAATTCTACTACCTCAAGTCATGTTTGAAAAATGATGCATCACGTTTAATTCAGCACATAGAAATTTCCGATAGCAATTATTCGGTAGCTTGGAATTCGCTGGTTAGAAGATATGAAAATAAACGAATAATCGTTAACGCTCATGTTAAAGCATTATTTGATCTTCCAATAGTCACAAAAAACTCAGCAATCTCTTTAAGACATCTTACAGATAAAGTACATCAACATCTAGGTGCTTTGAAAAATTTGAAACTTCCAACAGACAAATGGGATGTTCTATTAATACATCTTATAACTTCTAAATTAGACAGCAGTTCTAATCACGAATGGGAAAGTTCACTTGAAAACAATGATCTTCCTACTTATGAGCAATTGATTAAATTTTTAAACAAGAAATGCTTCACGTTAGAAACAATCCACGATTCGAACAATAAAAAACCTGCTTATCAAACTCAAAAATTCTCGAATACACAAAGCTATAAGCCACAATCAAATCAAACAAATTACAAGCAAAAGTTACAAGAGCACACGTTTGCAATCACAGATCACAATGAACATAAATGTCATTTTTGTAAAAACAGTCATTTCATTTACAATTGCGCTGAATTCCTCAAGTTGTCAATAGCTGAAAAATATAATGAGATCAGAAAATTGAAATTGTGTAGTAACTGCCTTCGCCCAGGTCATTTAAAATGGGAATGCAGATCGAGCAAATGTAAAAAATGTAATCAAAATCATAATACATTACTCCACAACAACAATTCACAATCGCATAACTCAAACAAGTCAAATGAGCAATCACGAATAAAAACGTCTCCCGATCTTTCAACCAACCTCGTAACTAATACCGTAGAAGCTCCCGTATCTACGAACTCGCACGATAACGTAAATGCCACGTCGCAAACACACGTCTCGAATGAACCAATATCAAATTTCCACATTTCAGAATCAAAAATATTGAAAGGTTCTCAATCACTTATCTCGCACGAAAATACACTGGTTCTATTATCCACGGCTCAAATAATGATATTGGACAAATTTGGAAACTCGCACGTATGTAAAGCTCTTTTAGATTCAGGAAGTCAGAGTAATTTAATCACTAAAGAATTATGCGAAAGACTGAAATTGACTCGTGAAGAATCTCGGATACCTATAGCAGGAATAAATCAAAAGGCAATGATGGTCACGGAAAAAACACGAACTACGATCATATCTCGAACCACGTCAACGAAATATGATTTAACATTTTTGGTATTACCTTCAATAACCGAAAGAGTTCCCGCTGTAGAGTTCAATAAACATCTCTTTGCTATACCATCAGGTATAAATTTGGCCGACAACGAATTCAATAAATCACAAAAAATCGATGTACTACTCGGTGCAAATATTTTTTATGAACTCTTGTGCCAAAATCGAATCGTATTAGGCAAAAATAAACCGAATTTGCAAGAAACCCCATTAGGTTGGATTGTCACCGGTTCAGTTAACTTAAACAAATTTTCAAATAGAAAATCGATTTGCAACGTAGCTCGACAGATAACGAACGAAATTCTAGACGAATCTCTCACAAAATTTTGGAAAACTGAAGAGATACCGCACAGAACCATTTTCACAAAGGAAGAACAATACTGTGAGGATTATTTTGAAAAAACTACTATTCGTAAAGGAGACGGTAGATTCGTAGTAAGACTGCCTTTCTCAAAACAGGTTCAGGACCTAGGTGACTCAGGTTCGATTGCTTTAAAACGACTACACTCTATAGAAAATCGATTTAAACGCGATGAGAATTTAAAAAATGATTATATCGAGTTCATGAGACATTATGAAGCGTTGGGTCATATGACGTTCGTTAAAAACTTTGATCAAGACATTAATCAACCCTCGTATATCTTACCACATCATGCCGTAATCAAAAACAGTAGTACCACGACTCGCTGCCGTGTCGTTTTTGACGGTTCTTCAAAAACCAACAAAGGAATTTCACTCAATGATATATTACACGTAGGACCCAAAGTACAAGATGATCTTTTCGCAATCGTCACACGTCTCAGATTACATCGTTATGTTTTAAGTTCAGATGTAAAAATGATGTTTAGACAAGTAGTAGTGCACCCCGATGACAGGAAATTTCAAAGAATAATATGGCGATACGATGAATCAGAACCAATTAAATTGTATAATCTTAACACTGTAACTTATGGTACAGCTTCCGCAAGTTATCTAGCCACAAAAGTATTACAACAGATTTCATTTGAATTCGAAGAAAAATATCCACGCACGTGCAAAATAATACGACATTCTTTCTATATGGACGATTTATTGACAAGTGTTGACACGATAGAAGAAGCTTTAGAAATTTACAGTGAAGTAACAGAGATTTTAGAAAGCATTAACTTTCATCTAAGAAAATGGTGTTCCAACGAAAAAGCAATTCTAGATTCAATTTTAGGCGACAAAGAAAACAAAGACCAACTAATTCAATTTTATGACAGTAAAGAGTTTAAAACTTTAGGAATCTCGTGGAATCCACAGGCTGATACATTCAGTTACTCAGTCGATATTAATTTCAATAATCAGATAATGACGAAGCGTTCAGTCTTAGCAACAATATCAAAAATTTTCGACCCGCTAGGACTTATTGGACCTGCAACCATACAAGCGAAATTATTTATGCGACAACTATGGGAAAGAGGAATCTCTTGGGACGATCCTCTACCGACAGATATGATAACACGATGGATAGATTTTCTGCAACAAATTCATGCGATAAATAATATCAGTATAGATAGACACGTACTGTGTGAGAGCCCGACTGTTATTGAATTACATGGGTTTAGCGACGCGTCAGAAAAGGCATACGGTGCATGTATATATTTGGTCTCGGAAGATAACCAAGGTAATATTTTTTCGCGATTATTGTGTGCGAAGTCAAGAGTTGCTCCTCAGGGAAAGCATAGTCTGCCAAGGCTAGAACTTTTAGCTGCCACATTGCTCTCAAAATTAATGCACGTAATAAAAGGAATACTAGACGTCAAAATCTGTAGCACAAATTATTATTCCGATTCCACGATTGTACTAGCATGGCTCAAAATTGATCCCGGTAAATTAAAAACATTTGTAGCCAACCGTGTAACACAAATTATAGAACTCACGAATGAAAACGCGTGGAAACATATAAGATCTCAAGATAACCCCGCTGATATTATTTCCAGAGGCATAAACCCCGATCAATTAGGTAACTCAAAAATTTGGTGGTACGGACCTCCATTTTTATTAGAACGTAAAGAAAATCATCAGTATGAAGAGCATGATTTAGAAAGCATAGAAAATATTCCAGAAATTAAAATATCAACAATTTCATTGGTATCCAGTTCAACGAATTTCGATTTAGACATTTTTGATAGGTATTCATCATTAAAAAGGTTACAAAACGTTATAGCGTACTGCATTCGATTCAAAAGAAATACGATTCACAAATTAAGTTTAAAATCCACTCTCACGGTAGATGAACGTAATTACGCATTGGATTTATTAATACGACTCGCTCAGAAGAAAGAGTTTTCACAAGAACTACATGCGCTCAAGTTGTCTCGTTCAATACCTCCAAGTAGTAAACTAATCAGTCTTAATCCATTTTTGGATGAAAAGCATATAATCAGAGTGGGAGGAAGATTAAGGCATTCTGAATTAGAAGATTATCAGAAGCACCCAATAATACTACCTAAAGGTCATAAACTAACAAAACTGATCGTAGAGCACGAACATTCCAAGCACTTGCACGCAGGTGTTCAAAATCTTCACTCTCTGATAAGGCTTTCATATTGGCCAATTGACGGCAAAAATTTGATCAAAAGAGTAGTGAAATCATGTATAAAGTGTTTCAGGGTGAAACCCATGACCACAAAATTTATCATGGGAGAGCTCCCTCGCGCAAGAGTAAATCCCAGTAGACCATTCTCAAAGTGCGGAGTAGACTACGCAGGACCTATTATGGTGAAAGAAGGTACACTTCGCCGGTCCAAATTAGTAAAAACTTACATATGCATTTTTGTGTGTTTCTCAACACGAGCCATTCATATCGAGCTAGTGAAAGATTTGACAACTGATAGTTTTCTGAATGCACTCAAAAGATTGATCGCTAGAAGAGGTAAACCTTCCGAAATTTTCTCAGATAATGGTTCCAATTTTGTAGGAGCAAATAATCATTTCATCGAGTTGCACAATTTATTAATAAATACCAGTCACAAAGAAAAAATTGAAAATTTTCTCGCCTCAGATGGCATCAAATGGTCTTTCATTCCCTCAAGATCTCCACACATGGGAGGGATATGGGAAGCAGCGGTAAGATCCACAAAATTTCACTTACGGCGAATTCTAGGTATAGCTAATGTCACATATGAAGAAACTTACACCATCTTAACTCAAATCGAGGCTTGTCTGAATTCCAGACCTTTGTCTCCCCTCTCCTCAGACCCAAATGATTTTATCCCTCTTACCCCTGCTCACTTTTTGATTGGCGATTCACTCGCTTCTGCACCTCAATCCAATGTGCAGGACCTAGAGTTTAACAAGTTATCTCGCTACCAAAGAATGCAGCAACTAGTACAACAATTCTGGTCTCGTTGGGCAAGAGATTATTTAACTCAGCTTCAGCAGAGATCTAAATGGAAAACAGCATCAACACCTCCCAAGGTGGGAGATTTAGTTGTCTTAAGAGAAGAAAACATTCCACCACTTAGATGGAACATGGCAAGAATAGTTCAACTGCACCCCGGAGCTGATGAAGTTATTCGTGTAGTTTCAGTGCAAGTGTCAACGGGTAACATTTTCAGACGTTCGCTTAACAAGTTGTGTATATTACCAATCGAGAATGACTCTAATCTTGAAGAGTAATAACTTGTGAAAGACATTACTTGCAAATATCTATTTCTGTTATTCTTTTTTTTTTGAATATTTTTTATCATCACTTTTGTTGAAAGCCATCCTTTCAAGGTGGGTGGCCTATGTACGATGCATAACATAATATTATTTCATTTTATTATTTGTGTATGGCAACACTGTCAGCCCTGCATGATTCCAATGCATGCGGGCACTGTTCTTTCTCTCTGTCTCTCTCTTGAAGCGGTGCGATTAGAACAGCACAAGTAAGCATCCAAGTAGTCTCAGTCGTAGTCTTAGAGAGAACGCATTAGCATATACATAAGCATTTCTCATTCACGTATCCACGTCTGTAATGTTGTGAAATAAACACATAAAACTCAACCTCGAATATTCATTAGTCCCTAACAAGGGTGGTCCTTCAAGCAAGAGCAAAAATCACACAAACAACAAACAAACAAACAGATCTACGTTACTCACAATACAGGGTGGTAAAACATACAGTCTTTTCGTTTGCTTGAAAAAGTGACTGAAAGTTGTTTATTTCAAATAGAACTCCCTGTATATTATCAGAAATTCAGAAAGCTGATGAAACTTTCTTCCATTCTATGTATTTCATGACTATACCTAACTAGTCAAGTTTCGGACTTATGGGCATTTATTTGTCAAAATGTCCCTTCAGAATGGTATTTCTATTCGGTATTTGGTAGGCAGGCCATGTCTATTTGATAGTACCTTGTGACATTCTCCTAATAATAAAGGCACCAAGAAACTTGAAAATCGAACTATTTATATGAATTATTATTAACAAGTCGAACAATCATGCCGAAAATTTCAAAGTATGTTCGAATCGCTGGCCGTTCACTTCCAAGCAGTGCTTTCGTCGTGGCAGATTCTTTGAAATCCAAATCTTCAAATGCTTGGGTAATCCTTTCCCACAATTCATTTTTCGAATGCACGTGTGTTTTGTAAACTTTTTCTTTCAACATTCCCCACAGATAATAAATCAAATGGACTAAGATCGGGTAATCTTGCTGGCCAATTCCACGGTCTCAAGCGCCTTATCCACCGATCGTCAAAAAGTCTCTCCAGTTAATAATAATATACAAATTCATGAGCACTTCGTTCGAATAGTTTTCTTCCATCGTTTCGAGGGTTTTTGTAACTTCTGAAATGACGAAAATGTTGAAATTCAAGTTTCTTGGTGCCTTTATTATAAGGAGAATGTCACGAGGTACTTTGAAATAGTAATCATAGCCTGCCCACCAAATACCGAATGGGAATACCATTCTGAAGGGACATTTTGACAAATAAATGCTCCTAAGTCCGAAATTTGACTAGTTAGGTATTCTTCTCACTCCATTGAGGGCATTTTAGTTTGTTCAACTAGAAATGAGCTTCATCACCTAACACAACTTTTTGATGTAACACTGGATCAACTTCAAGCTGTTCTAGGATCCAATCAGCAGAAAAACGACGCTTATTATGATAAAGTGGCTTCAATTCTTGAACCAGTTGGATCTTGTATGTTTGGTATATAGATCTTCACGCAAAATTCTCCATGTAGTGGATACACAGAGTCCAACTTGTAGTAAAAGTCGACGAATAGACAATTCTGGATCTTCATTAACACTATCACTTACTGCAGCGAAATTTTCTTCTGTACGCACAGTTCATTGTCTTATTGTTGTTGTTGCACCGAGCAGATAAAGTTCGACGAATAAGCTACTGCGATGGATGATTATGTAAACCATAAATATCACGAAGGGCTCTATATAAGTTGTTGCTGCGTGAGTCTTTCCATGATAATTTGTCAATGCTTACTGAACAGAAATGTCGAAACAACATGACTCCTTCCTTCTGTCAAATCACAGTTATCCCCATGGAAAATCCTATCACTCCAAAAATACACCCGACTCGTCGGTTGAGAAGGCGTTATTTCCTTGAACATTATATATTGAGAGAGAAATTTGTCTTTCTCTACAGTCTATTCGGAATGATAAAACTAAAGAATCCTGCGGCTGATCGAGAATTAACTAATTGCAATAATTTCTTCTTTTTCGATCACGCTGAGATGGTGGGAAGCCGACGAATGATTGTTGACTCTAAGGAGCGGAAAGTACAGCAGAAGCACCGATTCGAGTCCTTTCACCTCTTAACAGCTTATCCATTTGTTTTTGGCTTTCTATCATAACACACAAAAAATCGGAAGCTTTTAGTAGCGCCTTTGTCTGCAGTTTCAGGTCGTGGGGAACCATGAAAGATTTATTTCGCTGAATGACCATATTTCACGTTAAAAGACGAAAGTAATTTATAACAATTCTGCCATAATGAATTTCGTTGGAAAGCTGGTATTTCAGTACGGCCATGTTAAATATCAAAAAGGCAAATACTCTCATATTCGCACAAAATAAACGTCAGCATGTTTCCTTGAAAAATTCAATTGAAAATAATGTTAAGTTGGTTTTCATTTATAAATACATTTAATCTATAAGTTCCTGTCCATCTCTTACAAGGGAAAAAAATGACTTAGTTGATTATCTCAAGAATACTCTTATCGAACTTCGAAAATTTCTTCAATTTTCCAGAACCTTGAATATGGTACAATTTTACTTGAAATAACTTCACTTACCAATTTTGTTCAATTCATAAATGGTGTTATAATTCTATCTTAATAATTCAGGAAATTATATTTTAAGGAAAAATTCGCTAGTCAAATATTGGAAATGTTGTTTTATGATCGTGACAGTTTCAACGATGTTGAATGAATTATTCATGGTGATAATATACAGGGTGAATCTTTGACCTCAACTGTAGATTCTTGAGGCCAAAAAAAAACCTTTTTTTTCTGACACCCTGCTGTATCTCGTGAACGAAACCGAATTTTGAAAAATGGTTTAGGAACAGAGTGTTTCGTTTGATGAGAGTACAGCATATTATGCATGTGTAGCATATGTAGGTTTCAGTTTGAATGAGAGTCCGAAAGGGCAGAAAGTTTATCTCTGGATACGTTGTAAAAAATTGAAGCGAACACATTCAACTTCCAATATTCTGATATGAGACTGCAATAGTGTTTTCCCACTCTAGTTATGATGAAAGGATATGCTATTATTTCAAGTTCAAATTAAAGTTAGATTCTGCTCCAGAGTCCATAACTGGTGCACTCACAAAGGGAAATCGTTAAAATTATTCATTAGCCTCATGGACGGAAATAATCCCTTTGAAATCATTCCCATGAATGGACACGCTCCAGCCTGAAATGCATCATTTAGTGGCTCTCACAATTTCGCTTTTAGTCCAACAATTTGAACAGCAATAATTCATCTGCAGAAAAATAGTGTAATTGCGCCTTGTTCGTAGAATTGGAAATATCCTCCTTCTCGAAATTTTTCGTATTGCGTTTTCTATAAATATAATGTGACATCAATAGTTGGATCAGGAGAAAACATTCCTTCCATTCATTCCGTATTTTACAATTCAAAAGAGCTCAAACACAAAGACATCTGCGGATTCAACAAAAGCTCTCTTGGAAAGCAGAATGGACTGTTGTATCAATTCTTATCACCACGAGAATCAAAGAAAAAATATATATACGAGATAGAAACAAATAACACAAAGTGAACACTGATGGAATGATTCTCACGGTTCGTCTGTCTTGAAGAGGTGTATCTGCTGGGTTCCTGCCTCGTGTATTTAATCCTCTTTTTTGAATCAATGTTTTTTTGACTTCCTTTAGCTCTCAAAAAATCATCCCATATTAGGCGGCATTCCAGGATCACGATATTTCCTGAGAGTACGTAATTAAGAATTGTTTTTTATTCACCACAAATCAGTAATCGAGTATGAAATCAAGCTAGCTCAAGGGAATTATTCTAAGCTAACTCATCCCAACTTTCAAGAAAAACAAACATAATTATATTTTGAACGAAAAACAAACCAGCGCAGGTGTAGGCAACTCCAATTTTCCCTTCATACAGCGGATATCCGACCCTCCGGAATTCGTTCAGATTCGAAAATTCTTGTTGGCAGAAACTGACATTATGCTGAGTCCCGATTCGAGCAATCAAAGGTATCCCTCGAGTCATTTGTAATCGTTTCCGAGTTTTGATTTAGGGTCCGTATGTTTTCGCCCCCGGAGAAAATAACGCTGAATAATTCAATTCCGTGCTTTTCCTTCTAGAAAACATCTAGGTGTTTTGATACATTTCAGCATTCTTTTGCTAGTAAAAGAAAACATCGAGCTTTTTCATCAACGGAATGTTTTGTCTGAAATAAAAATCAGCATAGTAGAATTCGAATTTGTTGTTTTCTTTTGAAATCTGACTGAAACTGATGTTCTGAGTTTATTTCTTCTAAAATTCAAGGTGAGCGTTCAATGTAGTGTGTTTATATTTCAAGTCGCTTATGAAAATGGTTTCACTTTGAGAATTAAAATTTTGTGGGAGGTCTCAATGAAATAATTGAAATCGATTTCATTTCTAAATTTCATTTTTGTTCTTTCAAAAATAGAAGGAAATAAGCCAACTCATGCTTCTGTTTTATTTCCAACGAAGACCTATGAAAATAGTTCAACTTTCGATAAAAGTGAATCTACACATAATATCGTTCAGAAAATCAACTTGAAATACGGATTTGGCAGACAATAGCCAAATTCAAATATATAGCGAGAATAGGTTCCTGCTTTACCTACATATTCACTAATTTCGTAGTTCAGAGATTTCCGGACGGAGATCGCCATTGTACATTTCATTCATCAGTAGAGAGATATTCATACTTATAGTATGCTTATAATGTAACTTATAGTGATGACTATTTCACTCATTTCAAAAATTGACCAATCACAGCCCAAAGACAGCTCGTATTATCGCGATAATAACAACTGTCTCTGAATTATGATTGCATGGTCTGACAACTTCGGTAAATACCGAAGTTGTCAGACGATTGACCTACGGAATAATCTGTGATTGAACTATGGATACGAAGGGTTTGACAACTGATAAATATAAATTGTAGACGTCAACATGAGTTTTTCCTTGCTTTTCTCGAATATGGAGTGTCTGACCGTTTATTCTATTCGTGTAATAGTATTATGAAATTTCACTCGAGATTGAATTCACCTCATAAGTCTATATTTTATTTTCAAACTCAAATGAGTTGCTTTAAGGAAACACCACTCGTCCTCCGGACTCGTGATGTTTCCAAGCAACTCATTTTGGTTTGTAAATAAATCGATAGACTTATCACGGAAATTCAATCTCTTGTGATATTTCTACGAATAATGTAAGTTTTATGGAAATATTCCATGAAATTCACGGTGGCGCCTCTATCGGATTAGTTTTCCTACTCGGTTTGATCGCCGACCTTAGGAAAATCTTTCGGTACCGGGTGATTGTTTTTATTTTACTCAATAGATATCTCAGCTAATTTTCGTCGTTCAAAAATTTGTAGTATTTTTTATGGTCATTCAGAATTCAGTACTAAGAAATGCATAAAAGCATCGTTAATCTGAAAATTTCAAGAGAACTGTTATTTCTAAATGGAACAGGGTTGTATTTTATTTATTTGCTAATCGGTGGAGCTCTTTTTTCTGGTTCAAAAATATTTACTTCACTCTAGTTGAAAAAATACATGTCAAGGAATCATTTCTGTATATAGATTAAAGGAATTCATGCCATTAATTGCAAATGGAATAATAGTATATTGTTCAATGGGCGGTCATGTATGTCATAACACAGGCAGATGAATTTTGCAGCACGAGCCGTCAGGAGAATGGTGTAATTCAATGAATTAAACACTATACTACATCTTCGACTTCTTCAATAAAATTCGAATTAATCAGCATTTCCAAAATTGACTACAGTTGTCAAAAGCGATCTCTGTGGTCGAAAAGCGAATCGATATCGAATCCCGTACAAAACGTCAAAAATTCACGTTTTCCAAATGCATTTTTTAGATATTCAGACCCAAGAAAATGTTAAAATAGATGGCGAGAACGTTACGGGGATATATTGGAAAATTCTAAGCCTACTATGAAACCAAACGAAATTTCAATGTCAAAATATTTTAATACTCAATATATTCTCCTCTAGATTGAATACGTTTATTAAAGCGAACCTGCAACGTCTCTAGACAATTCAAAAAAAATATTTCTTCTTGCTCTGCAAATCAGTCCTCCGCAGCTTTTATAACTTCCTCGTTGGAAGAAAATTTACGACCTTTCAAACTTTTTTTCAGTTGAGGAAAGAGATTTTAGTCGAACGGAGTCAAATCTGGTCAAAAAGGGGAGTGTTCTAGGAAATCAAACCCTAAATCACGATTTTTTTGCATGGCAACATGAGATTTGTGTACTGGGGCGTTGTCCTGTAAAAACAAAATACCTTTGGTTAGCTTTCCGCGTCTTTTCTCTTTAATTTTTTCCCGCAGAGTGGTCAGTAATGTCGAACAGTAATGTCCAGTTATTGTTCCACCCTCATCCAAAAAATCAATCATGATTACACCATGGCAATCCCAAAGAACTGAAGCAAGAACTTTTCCAGCAGATTTTTGGACACGACACTTCTTAGGTCTTGGAGAACCAGAGTGTCGCCATTCCATGGATTGTTGCTTTGTTTCTGGATCGTATAGAAATGTACCGAAGTCTCATCCATAGTAGCAATTCGTCTTAGAAGTCTTCATCGTTTTCAAATCAACCACAGATCGAACACGATGCTTCTTTCTGCCCTTGCACGCTTTTGGTCAACATTCAAACATTTGGGGATCCATTTTGCAGAAATTTTTCTCATGTCCATATGGACGTGAACTATAATATGATGAACTCGTTCGTATGAAATCTTCAGTGCTTCAGATATCCGTTTAAGCCCAATTCGACGGTCTGATAAAATCATGTCATGAACTGCATCGAGATTTTCGGGGGCTGACACAGAAACTGGTTTCCCGATCGGTCATCATCTTCAATTGAAGCTTGCAGTCCAATTCTTCACGGTCGCATACGAATGACATTAACCGAAGGTATTAAGCATATCTTCGTTAATCTGCTTACCTCTTAACCCTTTTAAATACAGGTACTTGATGATGGCTCGATACTCCAATTTTTCAATTTTTACAATTTCGGTGCACATCTTTTTTTTTAACTTATTGCGTAACTCTGGTTGACTTTTTTGACGTCGAACTCTACGCTGACCCCCCTAGAGTTATTGTTCGTTGATATGGTATCGCAATATTCTGTTTATGCGTGGAACTGGTCGAGGCTAACTAGATATCACTGCATCCTCGTACCTTGATGTCTGAAATAGAGTAAGTAATTTAATTTTTCCTATCTGTATGAAGTGAGTTATAGGCGTGAGTTATTATTATAGTCACACTATTGGGTTATTATAGTCCCTATTACAGATCAAAATCAGTGGAATAATGGATATTTTATTCTATGGGAGTAGATAAAATAATTAATTCATACATTTCCTGAAGTTCCACAATGTATGAGTGACCGTGTTATAAACGTTCCGTGAAAAGCCTAGAAAAACATTCATTCAAACCGTAACGAATTGCGGAATAACGAATAGATCCAACAGCATAATAAAGTGTATAGTAAGAAGAGAAGTGGGAATTCCGCGTAGCGTAACTGGAAGTATAGGTATAATAAGCAGAATACGTTGTAGACTTTCATTAAGACTACAATGAATAATATTCCCTTCAGGCAGACAGGAAGGATCGACTTGCAGTAATGAGGCTTCCGTAGAGATTTCTCTTCTTGAAGCAGGAAAATTGGCTTTCTGATTTGATAAGAGGCTTCAGATGTGAGAGTGACTTGATATTATGGACAAAAGCAATTTCTTTACGGTTGTCATCGAAGGAATGAATGTTGATTAACTTCAGCCGAATTGTATTCGTTAATTTATGATTTGAAGAGGATGTTAGGAGATTGAGATTATATTCAGTTGAATTTTAATGGTAACAATGGATTTATATTTACTCGTCGAACCATTCTCAAGGGCTTATTGGGAAAGACTTACATATGGAAAAATAGTACCTAATTTACGTAACAAGTCCCGAAAATAGGGTTTTTTTGGACGAATAGACAAAATTCTAGGACGAGCCGGAGGCGAGTCCTGGAAGTCTGTGAGTCCAAGAAAACTATTTTTGGGCGTGTTTCGTACAATATTCTTTCAGCAACCGTGAAGAATTACAAATCAATGAGACAGCACATCTCTTTATTATACATTTTGATTCTTATTTGAATTAAACAGAACAGAACTGTCATCCGTTATTTCGTTGCTATTGTGATGATCATAACAATGACAACAACGACTTGAGTTTCTCCGGCCTAGTCCGGAAAGTACGTACTTTCCGAAAAAAGTACGTACTTTCCGGACTAGACCGGGAAATGCTACTTTCTCAAAGAAAAAGCGTTCGGGAAGTGGGTATATACCGGACGGTTGCCGAAAAAATATATTTTTTATAATTTCATTCTGTTCACCATTATACAGAATGCTTCGTCATTGCAAGTCTGTGCAAAGAATGCCTTGAACAAGAGA
Organism: Adalia decempunctata; assembly: GCA_951802165.1. Classification (NCBI taxonomy): domain Eukaryota; kingdom Metazoa; phylum Arthropoda; class Insecta; order Coleoptera; family Coccinellidae; genus Adalia; species Adalia decempunctata. The sequence goes on from OX637701.1 coordinate 22,069,579, forward strand.
ATTATAGGAGCAACGAGGACTCTGACTCCCTGAAGTGCTCTCATATGCTGGAGTTCATTTGAGCTATGGATTTGGAGATAGAGCCGTAGATAGCGTAGTTGCGGCTCTGTTGAAGGCACAATAGAACCTTAGGTCGCAGTGTTTAGTTCATGAAGAACCAAGTAGATTTACAGCTTTTCATTTGAAGGAATCAGAAGGAGCTGTTTTTCCAAAGTTTTCGTGAAGGTTTCTTCAGTTAAACATTTTTTGTGTATTCCCATAGAATAATATATTCATTAATCCACTGGTTTTGATCTGTAATAGTCCCTATAAACCGATAGTGTGAGGTAATAATAACTCACGCCTATAACTCACTCTTATACAAATAGGAAAAATGTAGCTTACGAAATGAATAAAAAAGTCTATTTCAGAAATAAGAGTGACGTTCTCACCATCCATTTCTACATTTTCTCAGGTCTGAATATCCAAAAATTACATTTGGAAAACGTGATTTTTGACGTTTTAACGGGATTCGATATCGATTCGATTTTCGACTACAGAAACCGCTTTTGACAACTGTTGTCAATTTTGAAAATGCAGATTAATTCTCCAAAGTCGATGTTTAGTTGTTGTTAAAATGTCTAGAGTACATGTACTAGAAATTTATCGACAGCTGAGTGAATTTGAAAGAGGTCGAATCATTGGTCTACGGGATCTTTCGTTACCTCTGACAATTGAGCATCGCCAGTAACGATTATAGTGGTGCAGAGAACGACAACATTGGAATGTGAATACGTCGGGGAGAATGACGTAAACCTCTGTGTGATGTTAAGCGTCATGTACAGCGGACCGTAGGCCTCATGGTATCCGGTGGTATTTCAAATGCTAGTACATCACCTTAAGTCTTTATTCGAGGTTACATGACAGCGCTGCGTTACCTTCAAGAAATAGTGGAGCCATATTTCTCTCTTACCTTAACCGGCTCGAGAATCCAATATTCCGGCAAGAAATGCTCTACCTTATGTTGCCAGAGATAGTTTGAATTTTTCTGAAGCGACTCATGTGAATCTTTTGCCATGGCCGCCCAGATCCCCCGATCTATCGCTCATGGGGCATGTTTGGGCCATCATATGCAGAAGGCTTGGAAATTTACCCCAGCCTTCACTGACTTTGGCGGCTCTGAGACATTAAGTATACGGTCTTGGAATAGTATCCCTCAAGAAGAAATAGACCATTCTATTACATAAATGACAAGACAAGATTTCTCTTACATCTCCTAGTTTTCGGCTGACTATTTCAATCGAAATTTTTTTCCACTCAAAATCGTTCATAGAATGAAGAATTTAATCTGATACTTCATAACAATGTGATGATTAAAATTACAGATGAGAAATATTGACAACTTGCAATAATAACAAACTGAAATTTGCACGAAATTAAATATTGTTAATTAACAATCACGAAATCACTATAAATGTTGAGAACAATACCATATGTATACCTTGGTCATAACATCAAACTAGGCAAGAACAATCAGCATTTGGAAATAACAAGACGCATAAGGATGGCATGTTAACTTGGATACATCCTAAAAACACCAAGATTCCTATAAATTTGAAGCGGAAAGTATACAACACATGCGTACCGCCTGTGCAAACATACGGATTCGAGACAATGAGTCTGACTAAAAGCAAAGAGTAAACACTACTCTTTGCTAAAAGCTTCCCAAATAAATTATTCTTAACAACTCAAAGTGCTATGGAGCCACACGCGCTTTGTATTTCTCTACTTGACAAAATACGAAACGAGTGCATCAGACAACGTACCAAAATCAGAGACTTTCTTCAGGAAGTGGCAGAGATGAAATGGAGTTGGACTGGTCATGTGGCAAGAATGTCCGAGTCCAGATGGTCTCATAGGATATCGGTGTGAGGACCCAGAGAAACCAAAAGAAGTATGGGACGCCCCCAAAAACGGTGGTAGATGATTAAGAAGCTAGCTGGAAAGAAGTGTATAAACGTGACATAGGATAGGGACCCATGGAAGCGGTGGAATAAGACCTAGGTCCGGGAGTGGACGAATGCAGGTTGAAGAAGAAGAAGAAACAGCCATCAAGTCAACAAATTGAACTGATTCACATAAAGGTGAACATCGTCCCAAATATACGAACACTGAACTTATCGAAAAGGAAGAGATACAGTGCAATGCATTTCATTTACAACAAATACAGTATAACCTATCTAATCCGGACACATTTAAATCCGGACATCCAGTACTCCGGACGCCAGATTTCAAAACCCATACTCCGGACGAATCTCTATAATTCGGACATACAGGGTGAGTCTTTGACTTGTACATATATTTTAACTGAAGATTCTTAAGGACGAAAGAAACCTTTTTTTCATTTTCCATTTTTCTGAATTCGGCTCTGTTAAAAGGATATAATAGCCATTGAAAAAAAACATTGGGCTAAATACGTCCCTGAAATGATACTGTGGAATTGATTCAAAGTTCATATTTCTCGATAGAAATTTAGTTTATACATTTAGGCCCAATTCAGGGAATACTCAAGTAGTCAAGTACTAACCTTATTGAAATAAAAATGTTGCAAACACGATAATTTCAACAAAAACAGTTAGTTTCATCGGATTATATCTGCAACTAAAAAGCCACATTCCTCACACCAAAATAAGTTCCTTCTTCGATTTTTCTGCAGATTAGTTTGTAAACACTAATAACTTGTTCATATTTTCCTCGAAATTCCCAACAATATCATGAAGAGAGACTTTTCATTCAGATTTATTATTAAACAACCTAACCTAATCTAATTTGTATCGATTCTGTGAATTTTTGCACAGAAATTTCAAGAAGATGTTGTCAGCTTGCTGATAATTTCATCAAGGATTTTTCACGAAACATAGTATAAATCACGATACATTTGTGTACCGTGGTATAAATATCTATAAATTCTGCCGTTTCCATCATAAATCGACTTTGCCGCCAAATTTTACCACGCATGAGAGCGAAAACCAAATTATTGGTTATCTGCAGGGCAACGTTGACCAATAACAAACCAGAGTCTCTGAACAAACTGTAAACATTATGCGATGTTCTGAATAATCTGAATACATTCAGTGACTTATTGTTCTAATGTGACTATTATGTGAAGTGAATTAATATAATTTCAACCGTGTCGAGTTTATAAAATTTCAAGAGGATGTTGTTTAGATAGAAACATCGCCACAAATTATCAGGTATCGTATTATTTTTCATTAATTTCAATTTAATAAGTAGTTTATATCGAGATTCATCATTGATATCCAAATTTTGTATTTCATCGACATTTAACTTCAATATACCGGTCCATATTGAAGTTAAATGTCGATGAAATACAAAATTTGGATATCAATGATGAATCTCGATATAAACTACTTATTAAATTGAAATTAATGAAAAATAATACGATACCTGATAATTTGTGGCGATGTTTCTATCTAAACAACATCCTCTTGAAATTTTATAAACTCGACACGGTTGAAATTATATTAATTCACTTCACATAATAGTCACATTAGAACAATAAGTCACTGAATGTATTCAGATTATTCAGAACATCGCATAATGTTTACAGTTTGTTCAGAGACTCTGGTTTGTTATTGGTCAACGTTGCCCTGCAGATAACCAATAATTTGGTTTTCGCTCTCATGCGTGGTAAAATTTGGCGGCAAAGTCGATTTATGATGGAAACGGCAGAATTTATAGATATTTATACCACGGTACACAAATGTATCGTGATTTATACTATGTTTCGTGAAAAATCCTTGATGAAATTATCAGCAAGCTGACAACATCTTCTTGAAATTTCTGTGCAAAAATTCACAGAATCGATACAAATTAGATTAGGTTAGGTTGTTTAATAATAAATCTGAATGAAAAGTCTCTCTTCATGATATTGTTGGGAATTTCGAGGAAAATATGAACAAGTTATTAGTGTTTACAAACTAATCTGCAGAAAAATCGAAGAAGGAACTTATTTTGGTGTGAGGAATGTGGCTTTTTAGTTGCAGATATAATCCGATGAAACTAACTGTTTTTGTTGAAATTATCGTGTTTGCAACATTTTTATTCCAATAAGGTTAGTACTTGACTACTTGAGTATTCCCTGAATTGGGCCTAAATGTATAAACTAAATTTCTATCGAGAAATATGAACTTTGAATCAATTCCACAGTATCATTTCAGGGACGTATTTAGCCCAATGTTTTTTTTCAATGGCTATATCCTTTTAACAGAGCCGAATTCAGAAAAATGGAAAATGAAAAAAAGGTTTCTTTCGTCCTTAAGAATCTTCAGTTAAAATATATGTACAAGTCAAAGACTCACCCTGTATGTCCGAATTATAGAGATTCGTCCGGAGTATGGGTTTTGAAATCTGGCGTCCGGAGTACTGGATGTCCGGATTTAAATGTGTCCGGATTAGATAGGTTATACTGTATTTGTTGTAAATGAAATGCATTGCACTGTATCTCTTCCTTTTCGATAAGTTCAGTGTTCGTATATTTGGGACGATGTTCACCTTTATGTGAATCAGTTCAATTTGTTGACTTGATGGCTGTTTCTTCTTCTTCTTCAACCTGCATTCGTCCACTCCCGGACCTAGGTCTTATTCCACCGCTTCCATGGGTCCCTATCCTATGTCACGTTTATACACTTCTTTCCAGCTAGCTTCTTAATCATCTACCACCGTTTTTGGGGGCGTCCCATACTTCTTTTGGTTTCTCTGGGTCCTCACACCGATATCCTATGAGACCATCTGGACTCGGACATTCTTGCCACATGACCAGTCCAACTCCATTTCATCTCTGCCACTTCCTGAAGAAAGTCTCTGATTTTGGTACGTTGTCTGATGCACTCGTTTCGTATTTTGTCAAGTAGAGAAATACAAAGCGCGTGTGGCTCCATAGCACTTTGAGTTGTTAAGAATAATTTATTTGGGAAGCTTTTAGCAAAGAGTAGTGTTTACTCTTTGCTTTTAGTCAGACTCATTGTCTCGAATCCGAAACTATGAATTTTCAATAGAAACTGTGCGTATTAAATCTTCCTTGGTGTTCAGTTTCATATCCCACATTTGGGAGATTTTATTATTGAAATATCTCGACAAAGTTGATAAATATTGTGACAACATTGTTAACTCGTTTAAAGACCAAAGACTGAATAATATTCGATGATATTTAATTCAGAGACGCATTCAGATTATTCTTGAAATTAATAATTTTTTCGTCAAATTTCTTCGGGTAAAATTGGAAATTACTCGAAAACGACGCGTTTAATTGAAAAAAATAGGAATACTTTTAGTTTCTTAAATGATTGATTCTCTCGAAAATATGAACCTTTTATCTTTTCAAAGTGGTTTTATGGTGTTTTAGCGTGTATTGATACTTTTATACTAGTAAAGATATTGAATAGGTTCCGATTGAGGAATATGCACCATGAATAGAGTAAAAACTCAACCAAAATTTATTTCATTCGAAATAACGGTTCCGAAGATATAAAGAGAAAACTGTTTTTTTCATGGATTTTCGACACCCTGTATCTCCCAAGTCAAACCGAATTTTGAAAAATGGTATAGGAAAAAGTGTTTCCTTTGATGAGAGGAATCTACAGTTAAAATTTATGTACAAGTCAAAGATTCACCCTGTATACAATTCGACGCGTCTGAAATTTTCGAGTTAAGTCACGATTCTGACGATGGGATTTCAGGAAATTTTTATGGAAGTGAAATCCTACTTACTGACAAAGATATTGTGGATGAAACCAGAAATGACTTAAAAACCAACGATTCCTCTACTGACGAAGAGGATGATATATCAACGGTCACAGAACTGAAGATGCAGTCATTGCAATAAAAAAATTTATTCAATTGGCATCAGAAAATTTTTAGACGACCACATGAAAATGCTGTTCCAAATGTAGAATATTGCAGTATAAAATGAAGCTGCATCAGAAATTTCAGTTTTTTTCCAATTTGGAAATAATTGAATTCATATGTAAATGGATACTTCTGGGATATCTTGATCATAAAAATTTGCAATCAATATATGTTTGGTACCTTTTTTGAATTTTTTGTTTCCTTTAATCTCTTGTGTTTTAAATTAATATATCGTTGTATGTTAATTGTATGAATCACATATTTCATTTATCACAGAGTCGATAGGAATAATCCTGTATTTCTATAATCCGGACAAATCGAAAATCCGGACAACTACTCTGCCAACAATTGTCCGGATTAAAGAGGTTGCACTGTAATCTTTTTCCTTGAAGACAAAATGAAACATTCCAGACACGAAAATTGAAAACTATATAAAATTGATCGGAATTGAATTCTGAAAGAATTGCACAACACATTCACCAATATTGTTGATGATGTGAATTTCAACATCAGCCAAGTGTTCTTCAAAATTCTCATAATAATTACTCGTAGATCTAAAAGTCTGAAAAATTTTAAGAATCATTGTTTTTCATCGTGGAATAGCAACAACGATGCATCCAAAATCGATCAGTTAACATCATAAATCATCCAGCTTGACGGAATAGTAAGAAAACCATTCCGTGTTCGATTCGAAACAGGATCTACGTGAACCGGATTCTCCAGTCTGGACGTCGATGAATGCACTAAGTTATGATATCAAAGCGAAATCCAACATGTTCTGGCTTAATATATATCCCAAACATTTCTCATTAATCATTCAGAAGATAAATCAATCATATCCAAGAGCTTTCACCAGGTAAATAAATGATAACGTCCGTGAGAGCATAATCCAGTCCTGACCGTAGCTGGCTAAAACCAACATCAATATTTTAAAAACATGTACATGCTAAGGTTTCGGTTCAAAGTAAATGAAATGCACACAGAGATGCCACAGATGTATATGCAGCACCGGGAACTTGCTGAGAGTTTCTGTTTATAGAGGCTAAATGAACCCTAGAAAGCCTAATATATCAAGAGGTCTACACATATTTATGTGCACATTTACCTAGAAATGTGGGAAAATAACCAGTAAGGATCGGTTCGAGCATTTTAACTTATAGTCTCCCTTATGGAGACCAGAACGTATAATGCATTTTGCCTCTGAAATATCATCCTGTCACTTTTGGCAACAAGAACCATTTTTCTTTCGTAACTCAGTGGAGGTGTTGGTTCGGGTGCGGAATGACCCTTTCTTCAGGAGGAATAGGAATTATTTATTATCCTCTCGTTTGTATGCATAAGTTTTCATTTTTCCACACCATGTTACGCTATAATATTCTTTATTAGCGCTTAGGAATAAAAATATCGCTTATATGCTGGATGGTCCCAAAGCCCAGACGAAGATGGGAGTGGGTTATACAAAAACGATATTATTAAGGGGGCGCCAAGTGATATAATATTCACATCCAGTACACTTGCTCTAGTTTCCGAAAAATCACTGAATAAATCTAGATAAATGATCTATAACAATAATTCTGAAGGGGGAGTAATTACCTCGAGGTCCTTATATAGCGCTTTATATGGCTCACACTGCATATATAAATAGATCATACAACGATAGCAAATTATGTGTGAAATAATGTACAGAAACCTTATGAGGGTCCTATCAAAATAACTTAAATAGGTCCCATACATTAACCTAATAGTGATGAGATGAAGTAATAATGCAAGTATTACCTATCTGACTTAAACTTAATAACACAGTTCGATATTAGCGCTGATAAATTCCAGAAATTGATGATACGACCTTAATAAAGTTCCTCGATCCAAAGGGAAAAAGGTAGTGACGATTTACAACCTCCACGATGTTGAAATCATCAAAAGGTAACTGACGGCAACAGGACTGATTTTCTTGGGCTAACTTGACCCGGTCACTTATCAATCGACAATTGATATTGCAGTTATTCTAGCGAAACCATTGAAATGTCCCAGAACAAGGACCCTATGAACACAAATTCAAATAAATCAAAACGGCGAACTCGCCAGTCAGGAATTCCAACCTCTTTCAGGGTTCTCTCGGTACCAAATTAAGAACAGTTTCGTCACTGATTATAAATGAGAATACTCCACCGAAATAGAGTTCCAGGAGAATATTGATTTTGGTTCTAAAATAAAAGACTCAAATTGCACGAGGCGAAATTGAAGGAATGATGAATCCCACCTCTCAATATGGTAAATCCCCTTTCAGGCACAGTAAGATTTGACAAAATCCTCCAAATAAGCTCTGAAGCTAAACGAAATCATCCAACTGTATATAACGTTTTCGAAATTCAAATCCCAAAATCAGGTAAGTATCAGAACTCCTCGACTTTCGAAAACCACCATTTAATTGAAGAATGCGCAGAAAACAACGATCCCAGTAGTCTTCACGTGAATCAAATTCACCTATCACCGTATTTCAGTTCCAAAATACTCAAATAAAATCCCTCACCAACATATCCGCATCCTTGTCCCACAAATCGAAATTTCTAAAATTCTATCTCGTTCCCACACCGCAAGCGACACAACAGGTTTCCCGACAAGAAAACATATTTTCCCCCAATCTCGTCGCAATACAGTGGCGTGACTACGATCAGGGATTGAAAAATTAGCATCCGCCAATTCCGGACATAACAACCAATAAAATAAAGTGAAAGCGACCCAAAATTTTGGGTCGCATATTTCGGCTGTGTACGAAAAAATCTCTACTTTTTCGAACTTCAAGTATTGTAATTTCAAGAATGAAATACATTTCAGCGTCGCAACCGAGTTGAAAGAAGTTGAGTGAAGCACTGATTTGAAAACATGAACATTTGAGTGTTTGTGATTGAATTCAACTTGTAGGCTGACACGAAATCAAGAAAGCAATGAAAGTACAGTTGTCAAAAAAATTTGAGGTCATCTTTCGAAGAAACCGTTCATGAGCGGGGATATGTTTCTGAAGAAATATTGGCAATTATTTTTCGATAATTAGCAGGAATTTCCTATAAATCTGGTTTTGTGTTCTGGACGAAGTAAGCCATGTGGCTTCAATACGTCTTCCTCCATCCAGAATTTCATTTCAACCGTATACTCCATTCACTTTTATAAAGTATGCCGGTTTGCCATGAAATTCAGTCACATTTTACTGTGTATATTTTGAAAATGTAAGGTTATAGTTATGTACCTGTCAACCTGTCAGATGAACAAGCAACACGTTGTCGTTTCTTCGTAGAAATCGCAGTAACTACGTATTTATGAAAAAGTGTTTTAAATTCAACAATTTCAAAGACCTGGCGAATGTTGAAGAAACTTTTTTTCTGTTAATACTGGAAATATTTTCCGTATATGGTTGAAACATACAATTCAACTATTTTCTTATACGGAAATCAGGAAGCGAGTGTTGAAATTTTACGAAAAAATATTAGACAGAATAGGTCCGTTACTTTTGTGATAGTTCATTCGAAGAAAGAATAAAAGTACTCGAATAACCCGACAGAAAAACCTCTAAACGAACAGACGGACCTATGGAAATCCCCACATTTCAAAATTCTCAAGAAGTAAGCCTACAGAAGACATTCAAATACTTTTTTGCACAACTTGAAATACTCCAGTATGAAAATGTAGAAGTACTACGAAACCTGTTTCACAGTTAAACCTTGAAAGAACTTGATCTATTCACAAAGTTAAAAAAGACTGACTAGAAATAAGTATTGGCGGAGTCTCTCGGAGTTATTTGACTTTCATTATCCATTTGCCAACCTGCGTCAGTCTTAATTGAAACAACTCAACAGCGGCATTCGATTCTAGCTCATGCGTTTTAAAAAATTAGAGGTCTTATATTCAAAAACATATTTCTCTAACTGAGAAATATTTGTTCTTCTTCTTCAAATAATTGGTAACATGAATTCAACCGTTTCATCGCATCGTGTCAAGTGTTACGTCATGTCAAGCATAGCCTCCAAATGGCAGTAATACATTGGCTGATCATTGTGTCGTTATTCTTCTCCTCTTGATTTCGTTAATTTTTCAAGTCTCGAACTATTGAATGGGGTCTTAGCGAAATGCTTCAATAGTGAAATTTGGAAAAAATATTGATAGATTTGGAGGCAATCACTAATTCTACCATCTTCCCAATGAAATACCTCGTTTTCAAATTCCGTGTTTGGTCCATGTATGAAAAAGTGATGCGTTCTGAATAAATTCTGACCAACTATCGTACAGACATAAATAATTCACTAATCGTACTGAATACATTGCTCACGGTAATTACCACTTCCTCAGTTGCATACAAATGAGCTGCTATTTTCCGATTTTTGACCAAACGATATAATTATAGGTCATTAGTATGCCCCACCAAACACGCCCAAAATTATGTAGACTGGGGGTGAATTTTGCACCGAGCCATTATGAGGAACTTCCCCTTTTTTCAGGAATATAAATTCGAATTAGTCGGTTTAAGTCCAACACCCTTATTCTTGATTTACTTTGCAGGATGCGATGTTTGCACTTTCGCATCGTAAAATCTTGAAGGGGGCTTTGCCCATGAACTCTGGACTCGCATTCATCTCCACATAGAATCTATCGAATAAGATAATTTTGAGTGCATAATGGTCTCCAATAGATCGCTCGATTTTTTCACCCAAACCTTCTCACCTGAATAATAGTTGCAGCTTGAGTGAAAAAAAAATATGAGCACCTGTCATAAATTTTGCTGAGGTATAAGGCACAACCAAATTTAACAATGATATTTACACTAAAAAATCATCAATTTCTTACTTCTCATTAGTTGATCTGTTTATAGACCTCGAGTACCTTCTATATGTGTTGAGTTCAAAAGCTTTGGCACTTTGTTGTTGAGTTCCAAGTGTTTTTTTTGCTCCAAGTCAAGCTGACTCCATTTTCTTATATGTCAATTTAGGGATGGACATAATAAACACCATATACAGTCTTGCTCAAATGTACTTACGGTGGATTTCACAAATCGTAATCACCGGTGATCGGAGATCAACGGCTTGGTTCTCTGATTTTTGAACTGTCAAATGTTTCCATCGATATGAGCTGTCACACAGAACAGATACACAAAAATAATATGTCATAATATGTCAATTACTAATAATGGAAATTTTGGATTCAGTTATTTCCGCAAATATATTGATTACCCAAACAGAAATTCAAAAACATTTTAAAAATTATCAGAAAAGATGAGAATGGACATCTCACGATTGGAACTGATCGCCAAAATCCGATTTACTTGACATTTCGATAAAAATTCACTGTGATATTCAGTCCACCCGCACAATAGACCTTAAGGTCGCAGTGGACTGTAACCCCTTTTTTACTACAGTCCATCCGATCTCGAGTTATTAATGGTGTTACCAACATCTTTCTTTTATATATATACAGGGTGGCCATTTGAAAACGAAACAGACGAGATTACAGACGAAATAAATTTTTTCGATAGAAATGCTCGGACAGGTCGATTTCTGTTTCGAGGGGGACAACTAAAGATGTAGGTTACGGACGCATAGCGCTTCAAACCTTGCTGCTACAACCCCCACCCCCAATTTTTGAATAGGGAAGATGGGGTGAGTGATACCTCATTTGAAAGGTATTTTTATACTGATTTCAGCACAGTAATTGTTTTTTCATTTTATGCATTAGTTCTCGAAATATTCTTAACTAAGTATTTGAAAATGAAGTGGTGTTTTCATGGCACTTGTAGTGTTTTTTTGTGAAAAATCGACATTTTGAGCTTCAAAACAACCATGACTGTGGCTTCCTTCCTGCAATCCACTGACATAGAAATCTTTAATCAAGATGTCGATTTTTCACAAAAAAACACTGCAAGTGCCATGAAAACACCACTTCATTTTCAAATACTTAGTTAAGAAAATTTCGAGAATTAATGCATAAAATGAAAAAACAATTACTGTGCTGAAATCAGTATAAAAATACCTTTGAATTGAGGTATCACTCACCCCATCTTCCCCATTCAAAAATTGGGGGTGGGGGTTGTAGCAGCAAGGGTTGAAGCGCTATGCGCCCGTAACCTACATCTTAAGTTGTCCCCCTCGAAACAGAAATCGACCTGTCCGAGCATTTCTATCGATAAAATTTATTTCGTCTGTAATCTCGTCTGTTTCGTTTTCAAATGGCCACCCTGTATAGATAAGAAGCATGATATGGGTAAGTAGAAATCGAAACCCTAGACAACCATGAATAAACCTACATTCATATCCAGACATAATTATTTTATGTCTCACTGGTTATCACATCTTCATTGAAGAATGAACTACGTCTCACTACTCATTCGATTCAGAAACGTTGTCTATTCATAAATTCAAAATCGTATGTTTTATAGTAACTTTTCTCGAAATGATCTCTTCTGTTCGTGGGACCTGGCTTCAGTCGAAAGTTGGGGGTATCTATATTCAATATTCATCGAACCAGGTTACAAACTACATTATTCAAAATTGAATTTAAACATAGAAATTTTCACACCAAATAGCACATATTTGCGATAAACGTATGAATCAACATGCAAAATTTATTTGGAATTATGGATGCCTTCCTAATGTCATAATTATGTTTGTACGGGGTTGTTTCAATGGGACAAATTGAATGGAAATAATCCTATAACATAAAGCTTACCATAATGCCCGATAAAGTGGAAAGAACAGCATCAGAATACATTATGGTGTTACCCTCAATCCTCAACCATTTGCGATATGATTTTCATCCACTTGTACATTATTGTATTCTATTTCTTCCCCATGAGCATATATGCGTTTGATAGCGCGTTGCCATGAGGAATATAATCGGGATAGGTTTACGTTCCATCCCAGCTCCACTTACAGGACTCATCAGATTGCCTATTTTTAGCGGAGCCTGCCAATGACGTAGGTTTTGTAGTAGTCCTGCTCGAAGCAAACGAGGGTACCTAGTGAAAGTACGTGGCTCTACCCAAATCCGATCAGGTTGCTCTTCTGAGTGGCGCCCTTTGTGGGCAGAGCGATGGACAGTGAATCACAGCAGTTCAAAATTGAATGAATGATACTCATCGGAGTGTAGCTTATATTCAATTCTCCCTTAATTCCGAAACTTCTATAGTTATAAAAGATCTGTGTATTACTGTGAAACGAAATTTAACTGACGCAAAGGGGGTAGATTGGCGGTTTCCGATTATACCCCAGGCAACACAAAGATATCCCAGATGCATCCCCCTGACCTCTTTCTAGGAAGTTGTGACGCCTTTCGTGACTTCTTTGGGGGATTGCAGAGAGCCTTATTTCTCCTCCAATTGTCCAAATTGCGCCTACGGAACAGATTGATCTTGCCAATCGCATGGTGAGCTCTCTTAGATATCGCATGAGAGGTGTCAAGGATATCGCATGGGCACATCAGTGGGAAATTCGCTAAGTAACATCACATAGAGTTCTCTGGGACCTCGCTGAAGGAGCTCGCATAAAAGCCACATTGTAACCTCTCAGAGATATCGCAGAGAAATCTGTGTTGCCTGGGACCCCTATACCTGGTTTTGCTCCCCTCTCCCCTACCAAGAAATGCAAAAAAGCATCGCAAACCTAAAAATCTTATGAGAACTGTTATTTTTTAAATGATATACGCTGTATTTCATTTTCCTTATCGGTAGAGTTCTTTCTTCTGATTTCAAAAATATGACTTTATGGAGGTTATTTTAGGGGCAGTTTTCTAAACATATCGGTTTTTTCATTTAAATCTAAGGTAGTTGTAGAACTCCACACGATACGATCTCTTTATATCAATATCAATACCACGAATTTGCCCATTCAAACGTTTTTGTACGACCAATATTAACTGAAATAGCTATCGAGTAAAATATAAACAATCACCCTGTACATATATTTCGACTGTTGATTACCCTTATCCAAAACCTTGTTTTCCATATCACTTTTCCGAATTCGGCTTTAGTTGGAAGATACAGGCAACACTTTCCTGAATTTCAAACTCGATTCCTGTTTTTTTGGTGAAATACGTAAATATAGAGACTATGTAATCCACCGAAACAAAAACAACTTCCTCAATTCCAGGAATTTGGCAACGTCTATACCGACATGTCTCTGTGCCTCTTGTGAAAAAATCCTGGAAGTTTAATATTCTGACTATTCTGATACAAAATGAATTGATATAGCTTGATATTTCTATCATGAATTGAGAGATAAGAAAATCGTTCGTTTATAAGATATTTTTGGGATTTCGAAGAGAATATGATCAAAGGTATTTCCAGGAGAGAAAGTTGGCTTCTGAATTGTGGGCATAACCGGACAAAACAGACAAAACTGAGTGTTTTCGTCCATAGAAAGCCTCTGTTCACATGTTTATTCGCATTATTCATTAGTAAATTGTATTCAGGTTGAGTTATTTGCAAATAAACTATATTATTATTGTTATCGGGTTTTTGTTTCAATAACGTTAGAACTTGAGTATTAAATTCATGTATCAAATCAGTTGCAATCGAAGAATATAATCTTTCAGGTATTTGCATTCATGATAGCGAATCATATGACGGACATATTCGGTCAACTTTTTTTTCCAAATTTATTTTTAACTGGGCTGGATTCTTGAAAATGGAAAATGAAAAAAAAGTCTTTTCGTTCTCAAGAACCTACACTTGAATTAATTATTTACAACCATGCACCATACAGGCGTCTCCCCACCTGCGCAATATATTTAACAATAATTGATATCACATACATTACACTTTTCTCCCTCAATTAATTGCTATACATAACTAATCAATAATATTTACACAAATTTACATCTATGACTAAAACTTATAATTAACATTTTTGTTTAAATTTCTCTTGCTTCTACGCATAACAGAGTCTTCCGGGGAATTCATGTCAGTATCTGAATAGGGAACAAGAGGTGATGAAGATTCTTGTTCCACTATATCAGGGTTTAATTTATCTGAACCAATTTCACTCACTGGAGTGTCAATCTCATCACTTTCACTCATTTCGAATTCATTCTCATCAGTTTTATCACTATTTACAGAGAAATTGAAATCTATTATTTGATTGACATGCCTTCGCCAAGTTTTCCCTAATGTAGGTAAATAAACAAAATAAGATCTAGAACCAATTTTCTCTTTCAGAATACCCTTAATCCAACTGGGTTTATTTGGAACTCTATAGTCCCTTACAGCTACAGTTTCATCAACCTTATATACTTTCTTTCTCCCTCCTTTATAATATTTTGCTTGTTTGTCTTGTTCAATTTTAACTTTTTTATTTAAAAAATCTGAATCAACTTGTTTATTTTTCACATCTAATTGATCATTTTTATTTATGAAGTCGAGTACAGATCTGGGAATCCTATTTAGCATCAATTTAGCAGGAGCGAATCCTGTTGTGCAATGGGGAGCAATTCGATAAGAAAACAGAAAATTATTCAGCACTAATTTTAATTTTTGTAAATCTCCATATCGCAATACTTTCAAAATACTGTTCTTGATTGTTTTGACCGTGTTTTCCGCTTGACCATTCGATTCTGGACAAAAAGGGGCTATTTCTCTGAATTTGATTGAATTTTTCGCCAAAAACGTCTGAAATTCTTCTGACTTAAAATTTCTTGCATTGTCCGAAACTAAATTATTTGGTAATCCGAATCTTGCAAAAATCTCACGCAGAGCATTTATAGTAGTTTCCGTAGTATTATTTGTGGTAATAATGGCCTCAGGCCATTTAGTGTAAGCATCTATCACAATCAAAATATAATACTTTTGGAAGATAGGACCTGCATAGTCAATATGAACTCTGAACCATGGCTTCTCTGGATATTCCCAAGTCTGTAATTGAATTTTACAAGGAGAATTTCTTACAACCAAACAACTTTCCCAACTTTTTATCATTTTTTCTATATCGTCATTTATATGAGGCCACCATACATATGAACGAGCTAAACTCTTACTCTTAACCATACCCAAATGTGTCCCATGAAGCGTGTTCAGAAAGTTCTTTCTGAGAGACAGAGGGATGACGACCTTATGACCAAATATCAAACAACCGTCATCAATGGTAAATTTATTTTTATACTGCAAATATGGTTTCAAATGCGATTTTACAGATCTTGGCCAACCCAGTCTTACATATGTACAAATTTCTTTGATTTCCGAATCATTCTTTGATTCAATCTCGATTTCCTTCCAGCTTAATGGAAGATCTTTATTTGACGCAATGAAATTAACACACGGATTTGAATCATTTTTTTCAATCACATGATCTTTCAATGGTAACCTTGAAAAGAAATCTGCTTGATTGTTAACTGATTTTATATATTCGATATCATAATTATAACTTGATAGGAACAAAGCCCATCGCTGCAATCTGTGTGCAGCTAATATGGGTAAATTTTTCTTACTTCCGAATAAGGTCAATAAACATTTAGCGTCAGTTCTAATAATGAATTTCCGTGCATATAAATACTGAAAAAATTTCTTCACACCAGCGATTATGGCTAAAGCCTCTTTCTCTACTTGTGAATAGTTTTGTTGACTTTTGGTCAAAGTTTGTGATGCATATGCTATTGGTCGTTCTTCTCCAGAAGCATAACGATGTGAAATTACAGCTCCGATGCCATAAAATGAGCTGTCCACTGTTAATATTATAGGCAAATCTGGATTGTAATGAACTAAAACTGGATAAGAAGCCAGAATTTTTTTTACTTTCCGGAAAGCATATTCACAATTCTGACACCACTTAAACTGAACATTTCTTTTTAGCAAATTATACATGGGTTGCAAGAGAATAGAGGAATTTTTTATGAATCTATTATAAAAATTCACAAATCCTAAAAACGACTTCAATTGCGTGACATTTTCCGGAGATTGCGCATTCCAAATTGCTCTAACTTTTTCTTCACATGCATGTAAACCATCTTTGTCTATTCTATACCCTAAATATGTTACAGAGTTCTTGAAAAAATCACATTTTTTATAGAAATTGTTAATCCACTTTGCTTCAATCTTTTCAAAACCTCTCTAACACGTCTTATGTGCTCAATTTTATTTTTACCAGTGATCAATATGTCATCTATGAAACAAACCACCCCTTCTATGCCTGCCAACAATTTTTCCATTATTTCCTGAAAAATTGCTGGCGCACTATTAATACCGAAGGGTAGCCTTTTATACACAAATAACCCCAGATGAGTACTTATAGTGGTTAATAGTTTTGAATCATCGTCAAGTTCAACTTGCTGATACGCATTTGACAAATCAATTTTTGTGAATTGAATACCACCCTGTAGTTTAATAAACAAATCGTCTATGCGCGGTAACGGATATCTATCCACATGCAAGACGGGATTGAGAGTGATCTTATAATCACCACATATTCTGATATCTCCACTACCCTTTACCACTGGAACAATTGGGGTTCCCCATTGGCTGTGCGAAACAGGACTCAAAATTTCCTCATCCACCAGTCTCTTCAGCTCCCTTTCGACACCCTCACGTAACGCAAATGGCAATGGTCGATATTTGAAGAACTTGGGCTTTGCTCCCTCTTTCAAATTCAGCTGTATAGTGCCTCCTGTATAATGCCCTAAACAAGAAGAAAAAACTTTAGGAAAATCTTCTAAGAGCTTTCCTTTTAATACATCTCCATCATATGCGTGACATGCCGTTTCACCCATATGATTTATCGAAAGTCCAAATAAATTAAAAAAATCCCGACCTAACAAGGGCGGTCCACCCTTCTCAACTACATATAATTTTAATTCCCGTGTTGAATTCCGATAACAAACGTTCACTCTTATATTATAACCCTTTGGTTTTATGATTGATGCATCGTAACTCATCAAATTTTTGTCTGATTTACTTAAATAAATGTTTGAGAAATAGTTTTTCCAAAACTCATACGAAATAACTGAAACTGATGCGCCCTGTATATATGTAACAATTCATATCAGTACTTCTCTGATATTTCTATCACAAGAATCGAGAAAATAAAATATATCATAGTTTTTTCTTCGGTCGAAAATATGTTTTCCCAGAAAATGAAGAACTTGGATATATTCCTGATTTTTCTGGAAATTAGATAAGAGATTCGGCATTTCCTACAAAATATGTGGTTGGCATGAGTCGGGACTTTTTTTTTGGATGAAGCAACCTAAGAAAAGGAACTAGAGTTGGGATCGGCACGTTCGAAATGGGAAAGAAAAGAATTTCTCTACTTCTACTGCTTCACAAAAAAATAATTTTCTGGCAGAAGATATTTAGCTGCACATGAAAATCATAAACAGTCCATGTTTAAAGTGCGATGAATTTCAGAGGACCATATACTGAAAAACGGGAAAAATTTCGAGAAAGTCAAATTTAAAAATATACACATGCATAAATTCCATTGTTCACCCGATGAACGTATTTCTAGGGGCGTGTTCGAAAACGAAACATTTTTTCGCATTAACGATTCCGGTGAGCGAGACCATATTCCCTCGAAATTATTCACGAGGTACTGAACAAGGCCCTAAAATTCACTCCTCTATCGGTTTCGAATGAGAACGAATATAAAATAACTCTTTCGCCGAAGACGTGAGTAAGTTGGTTATTTTATACTCGCCCTGAATACTCATTGGTCTTATCGATCAGATAGGAAAATTGAACTTCCAAAAGTAGAATTACTCAACTTTATTATGGCCATTTGGGCCGGCCACGTTCGATAACCGGGAAATTCCGGAAAATTCATGTTGGGCATTAAAGGTCGCCCGATAGGTTTTCGAATTTGCATACCACAACGTCTTGTTAGGCCTGGTGTTTGATGCTTCTTTGCGGAATTGAGCTCATTTGCATAATCAATTTCGATATTACCTTGTAATGGAAAACGGGTAACTCGAAATTGGGAAATCAGAGATCAGATGAGGGTGCTGAAATCGCCTGGGGAAAAATTCAGAACTCATGGGTATCATTAATTCCAAATCTCTTCAGTGAATAATAATAATAGTAATTTTTAATGAGTGTTTCAGAATCGATGCGAAAGATGTCAAAGGGCGTCTCTTTGTTTTATAAATGTTGGGTCGATAGTTCAAAAGTCGAACGTTAGGGAGATGTGTGTTAAAAGATGGCGAAAAAATTATGTTTTTATTTTGTATTTTGAAAACTAAAAGCGATAGAATGATGATATTATTTAGAAGTGATACTATTATGAAAACACACTTTCTTGGTAATTTTTTGTAATTTTAGAATGAGTATAGGGGTTTGAAGTAGACTACCCTTATCATTTTTGTTCACTAAATTCACAGAAGTACTTACGCAATGACTTACATGGAATTGAATCATAGCCTGATTTGGTAAGGAATTTTTCCATCTCCTGTATTTTTCTCTTAAAATGTACCGTTTTGTAATAAAAAAATGAAATGTAAACAGTTCTAAAATAAATTGCCTTTTCCCGGCACGTAATGAATTACATTTTATTTTTTTATTTCAAACCGGTACATTTTACGAGAAGAATACAAGAAATGGAAAAGTTTCTTACCAAATCAGGCTATACGAATTCAATTCCATGTAAGTCATTGGGTAAGTTTTTGTTGAACTAACCTGAACTAGGAATCACCCTTTGAAATCTTTCGCATATTTCTTATGAAATGAAAAATAGGGGATATCGTCCACAGGACCAGTCCATTTCTCTCAATTCTTATGAAAGGGAGCAATATAGATTTGTTTTGGAGGAAAAAATCGAACATCATAATGTGTCATGATCATTCAACCAACAGATTGATCCATTCCCCGCTCCTGATCTTAGTATTACCCGAGAAAATGTTTAACGAGGAACCATACAGTTCCACGTACATATAATGCAAGAGCACAGATAAAAACCTCAGCAAAAACTCTGTCCCCCTGTATAAGTGTAGGGATATAGGATCTGTTTTCAGAATAAGCTGATATTTAAAATGTTAATTTGTAGTATTTTTCCCATCCAATATAAATTTCAAGATCGTGTAATTGATAATTTGGGGTTAATAAAACTCATTTAATCTTCAAGGCTTCACTTGTGAAAACATCATAGATAAAATCAATAAAATGGTCGTCAATGTTTCAGGCAGTGCCCTATTTCCAGCCTATTATTCAATTCATGTTGATGTCAAAGTCAACATTCATATTGAAGGGCATCTTACAATTTATTCTTTTTTTCTTCAGAGGAGTTGACAAAGCATTGTGTAATAATCTGAAACAAAAAAGGCTAAAGACGAGAAAGGAAAAACAACTACTATATTCATTATCAAATTGTTTTGAAGGTACCGACCCATCTAAAACACGAATCAGATACCTACTGAATGATTAAATAATCCTGGAAATTTCTATACCAAACAATTAATGACCACACCCATATTCCGTTCAGAAATCATACTATTACGACCATGATCTGCCTATGACGATTCAAAAGATACCAATTTTTTCTGGACAGACGAAAACCAAAACTTTTTCAGAAGGATCAATTGAACAATTGAAAAATCATTTGCCGTCCATTCCGAACTCCAAATTTCCTACTTTTTTTCAGAATGGAGAAAACAATTTATTCATAAAGACTTTATACCCGCAACCTGTCTTCGAATATGAGGGGGTATAATGTTAGAAATAACTAGTAAACAAACTTATGGCCTAGAATCTATATCTAATGGTTCCCCTAATAGTCCTCTAGAAATATTAAGTTGTCCATCAATAGTTGTATGGATATGAAAACTGTTTCACCAAACAGAACAACAGTATTCAGCTGCAGAAAAAACCGTATTGTTATCAGAAAATGATAAATCGAGAAGTAATTCAGCCATGGTTTATATACGTTACAGACAACCGGCATTCTTAACATCACCGAGGCAATAGACTACATTCCTGAAACGTTCAGGTGTTGTATGAAATTTTCATTTCATACTTTGCCTAGCCATTCTATATAATACCTAGGCTATGTACCAGATATCTGAAATACAGGTAATCTACGAAATATGTTTGATTGCATACTTCGCCTAGGCATTCTATAAAATAACTCTTGTACAGTAGGCAATGTCAGTAAAGAGCCCACTATCAAGCGAAACGATTGGTAATCTCACAAAATTTCAGCGAAAGTCTTAGAAAACATGACGAAATTTGATGCATTCTCGAAATGAGAATTCATAAAAACCATGGAATATCCAGCTCAATATAGAAAATTTTATTGTATCATGAAACATAAAATTGTTGGCACTTGTATCCTGTAGTTCGTGAAAGCTTGAAACCAGCATGCCAAAACTTACAGATATCATATTTCGCTTAACATTCCACCCTACATAAATTAAAAGCATTCAAGAAACAGCTGTTTCCCATTTTATCACTCTAGAATCTTTCTTTATTAATTACGAGGCTGTTTAAGGAATCGAGTATCGACCAACTTGTGCGAATCGAAGTGCAAATGTTGGGCTGTCAGAAATTGAGAGGCAGACTATTCCAGTCTAACAGTCTCCGATTCGTAATTGAGTTTTGCGAATCGACATGGATGGCTGGAAGCCTAGCATAAGTTCGTGGAGTTCATCATTGAGATTCATGAGTTGCTTAGATATTCAAATTTTGCACTTCTGTCTTTAGGTATAATCGTAGTTGAGTTATTGGAGCGAAAAATAAGTGGAATTGTGTAGTTGTCAGGTCTGGGAGATTTTAATTCCGTTAGGTAATATCCTTGTTTCGAGGTGAAGGGTTTCGCGACTCAGAATAAAGGAGGAATTTCTTGAAACCGTGATTATTGAAATTGAAACGTCTCGATAAAATGTTGAGTATATTTTCATTTTGTTATCGAAATAGAACTTTCGAACCAACTTTCATCCCAGAAAACATCGGACGTCCAATGGACGTCCATAAAAGAGCCATAGTTAGCCCTCATGGACTTGTTCCAGAAGATGTCCATCTGGCGTCCATTCATGGATATCCAATTTTCTTTGTTCAGAAGAAGTGAATTTTTCATCAGAAACCCAGTCTTTCTGGGTAGTGTAGGATTCGTACCGAGTAAAAACCCCTCATGCGGTTGGTTCCGGGCATATGCCTATGAACCTTTCATGTTCTCATCTGTATATTTTCGCATTCGCATTTTTTAATCTGACTGTTTGTGTTTATCTTTCAATTGTATATCCCCCTCTGTATATTTGGAGTTTAATTCCTTCATTTTCGCAATTGGTCTCTGGGTATTTTGCGATAAATTCTCGCGGTTTTTGCATCTTCAACGGGGTCAACATTTGGATGGTCACAAGCTCTTTTATAGGCTTTTGCAGCTTTTCGATTGATGAATGTAGTAATAGACTGCTTTTTTTGTCTTTCCATTCCTGAGAAACCAGGAGGCGTCTGATGCCTATCTCAAAAATTTGTTTTCTGTACTTTGTATCCTCTTTATGCTCTCGTTGCGTAGCCCCATGTTGTTGATCCTTATGTAAGCTGCGGTCTGAAAACTGCTTTTATGATCCTCAACTTCGTGTTCCTGTTCATTTGGCTTCTTCAACACATAATAGGGTATAACCTTGTCATTGCTACATTCGTTTCATCCACTGCATACTTAATGTACTGTTTCCACGTTAGTCCTTTTTTATAATATTACTCCAAAGTATCTATCTTCATTATGCCATTCTATTTCATTATCGTCTATATGGATATCTTCAATTCCATCTTCAGTCTTTCCTTTTGAAGGAGTATTGCTCCAATCTTCTTCATGGATTTTGATTTCACCATCTTTTGTGTATCATGTTTGTATTCCTGTGCTTAATTGCTATGCCTGTATCGTCTGCGTATGAAGCAAGCAGGCATCTCAAATAATTTCTTATTATTCTGCACATCTTGAGTGAATATCCTGCGGTTATCATTTTATATGCTACTCCTTCATGTCATACTCAATCCAAAGCTCTGGTTACATCTAGTTGTAGTAGTCCTGTAACTTGTTTAATCTGAAATCCTTCTGTGATATACCAGGTCATTCTTAGGAGCTATTGTTTAGTTGAATGTTGTTTTCTGAATCTAAATTGTTCACTTGGTATCGTCGCCAGGGCTTCTGTTTCTGCGTTAATTCATCTGGCAAAGACTCACCACAATTTTCCTTCCTAGTGGGAGCTGCTGTTCTTTCCTTTTTTTCAGCATGAAATTTGAAATTTCATCTTTTCCAGGAGCCTTTCTTGCTTTCAAATCATAATGATAATAATTTATTCATCCATAGAGACATACAAATCATGTGCCGGACTAGTCAATAAGAATCACAAACAACTGTTTGAGAGACAAATGAATATAAACAATAATAATGACAATAATGAATACATGGTTTCAATCTCCTAACCTGATATGCTGACAAAAATCATAGTATTCGCTGAATGTATAAAAACAATGTGTGATCAGGAATTCATTTACCTCATTCCGAAACTTTCGTACATTTTCAATCATCCTGTATCTCTTAGGGAGAGAATTGAACAACTTAATTCCCATATATCTGGGAGATCTTTCATATCCCGCCAGAGTGTGGCGTGGTATGATTAGTAGTGAAGGGTACGATGTTGAGTATACTCCATTCACTTTTATGAAGTATCTTGGTGGGCCATGGTTTAGGTTTATCAAGTTCTTTTACTTAAAACGGACGCAGGTTGGCAATCGTGAAAATCAAGCGACATTGCCAAGTCTACTTTCTATTTACTCTTTTTCAACTTTGTGAATGGAGTTAGTTCTTATAAGGTTTATCCTGTGACACAAGATTCGTAGTACCACTACATTTTCATACTGGAGTATTTCAAGTTGCGCAAAGAGGTATTTAATTGTCGTCTGTAGGCTTATTTCTTGAGAATTTTGAAAAGTGTGGATTTCCATACGTCCGTCTGTTCTGTTCTTCTAAAAGTTTTTCTGTCGGGTTGATAAACTATCACAAAGTAACGGACTATTCTGTCCATTATTTTTCAGTAAAATTTCAACACTCGGTTCTTGATTTTCGTACAAGAAATAGCATAACTGAATCTTCCAATCATGTTTATACTCGTACACGTGAAATTTTTCCAGTATTAACAGAGAAAAAAAGTTTTTCAATATTCTTCAGATCTTTGGAATTATTGAATTCACATAATATTTCCTCAAGTTCATTGTTTTCCCAAAGTAAATAAACATTTTGTTGAATACGTAATTTCTACGATTTATATGTAGAAACGGCAACGTTGCGTTCATATCTGACAGAAGAATGACTATAACCTAACATTTTCAAATTATACGCGGTGAAATGTGTCAGAATTCCAGGGCCTCCCGGGCTACTTTATAAAAGTGAATGGAGTATAGTTATGATTATAATTCACACGCAGGAATGAACTGTCATTGGCTTTTACGTACGTCAAGATCTCTAAAATGAACTGAGATACTATCGTTAGAATCTCGAATTCTCTGAAAACATGTACACGATGTTGATTGTTGATTTAAAAAGATATCCGTTGAGGGACATTCAGAGGATGTGCATTGGATGTCCATTTATAGAGTAAGATCCCAGAGCAATCAGACATAACTTATTTTCACACGGATGAAACCTGAAGTTTTCAGTAGCGTATTGTGTGCCTTGAATACCTATGCGCTTTGTGGAACTTACCGAGTGACACCTGGGCAGGTACCAGGTGAGAAAGGTAACTTAAAATAAGAATTATTTAACTTGAATTCACATGGCTGATTTTTATATAAATGTCATGTAGAATATTATTTTAAAGTAATATCATAAGTGTCAGACACTTTTGATGGACCAGAGCTTTTGTCAGACGCTTTTAAGCTTCCCAAAAAATAAATGAACTTTACTTATTTTTACATGTCTGATTTTTTAATATGTTATTGAAGTATTTATTTAAAAGTTATATTCAATCAGTCAAATTAGAGTGACCAAACATCCCCTAAGACAAAAATTATTCGGCCAGAAGTATGAGGGCGAGAGCACTATGCATGCGCTTCAGAGTGAGTGAGACTTCCATAATAACTCGGTTCCCCTTCTTAAACTCACCATCTGTTTCAATCTACTGTGTATGTGCTGTTTGCGTGTAATATTATATAACTTATAATATAAATATACAGTATGGTGCGAATGAAAGGAATAAATTCGTTATTTTGTAAACCGCCGAATTTAAGGAAAAATCCCGAAACACGTCGATTTTTATTTCAAAACAGGCTATTCGTAAGGATACCTTTTTATTTTTGACGTCATCTATGTGAGCGTGATTACGTCATCGCTCAAATTTTTAAATGGAAATGTGGGTGTTGTGATACATTATTTGAAAGGTATTTTAAATACCTATCCAGTCATATCAATAATTTGCAGTAATTCATTATTGTATTTGTTTAAGAAATTAATAAAATTCTATTATTACAATGAATATTTAATATGTATTACTCATTAAATACAACGAAATCTAAATTGAGTGCTTAAATTGTTTAGCTTCAGCTAAAATACAATGACGGCCTTTACAAAATTTATTTTTGTGTGTCAATAAATACATCATACCAATACTTAATACATTTTCTTAAGAAACCTGTTTTTCATCAATAATATTTGTGACAATAAGCAAATCAATTACTGTACATATTGGTATGGCTGAATAGGTATTTAAAAGAACTTTCAAATAATGTATCACAATACCTACATTTCCATTCAAAAATTTTATCGATGACGTCATCACGCTCATATAGATGACGTCAAAAATAAAAAGGTATCCTTACGAGTAGCCCGTTCTAAAATAAAAATCGACGTGTTTCGGGATTTTTCCTTAAATTCGGCGGTTCACAAAATAACGAATTTATTCCTTTCATTTGCACCATACTGTATATTTATATTATAAGTTATATAATATTACACGCAAACAGCACATACACAGTAGATTGAAACAGATGGTGAGTTCAAGAAGGGGAAGCGAGTTTTTATTGACGTCTCACTCACTCTGAAGCGCATGCATAGTGCTCTCGCCCTCATACTTCTGGCCGAATAATTCTTGTCTTAGGGGATGTTTGGTCACTCTAATTTGTCTGACTGATTGAATATAACTTTTAAATAAATACTTCAATAACATATTAAAAAATCAGACATGTAAAAATACTTAAGTAAAGTTCATTTATTTTTTGGGAAGCTTAAAAGCGTCTGACAAAAGCTCTGGTCCATCAAAAGTGTCTGACACTTATGATATTACTTCAAAATAATATTCTACATGACATATATAAAAATCAGCAATGTGAATTTAAGTTAAATAATTCTTATTTTTAGTTACCTTTCTCACCTGGTACCTACCCAGGTGTCACTCGGCAAGTTCCACAAAGCGCGTAGGTATTCAAGGCACACGGGACGCTACTGAAAACTTCAGGTTTCATCCGTGTGAAAATAAGTTATGTCTGATTGCTCTGGGATCTTGGACTATTATGGAAATACGATAAATATACGTTCACGGACAACGAATGGATAGCCTTCATTGGCATCGAACAGATGTGCATTTGATATGGCTATTTATCGAAATCCGGTGGATATCCTTCCATGGACAATCATTGGATGTCCATTTATAAACAAATGATAGAGAGTCTGTTCATCGCAGCCTCGGTTTTGTCTATGGTTTCCTTGATATGGCTTTCCGGGTTAGCCCTTTGTCTAGGTCTAGAGTAATTCCTAGGTTTCTCGTTTCTCCTTTCCATTTGATTCCTTTTCCATCAACCTCAAGGTTGGTGGCTATTTGCAAATTCTTTTTCTGAAGGAATATCGCTTGGCTTCTATTCCATTCCCATAAAACAAATAGTTTTATATTAGATTATAAGGATTGAAATTCTTATGACCAATCACTGCTGCGATATAATTCTTTCTCTTCCATTTTACCCAGCACCGGTCTAGTTAGGTACTCCATTCTATACCCGATTGCCTTGGAAATGTATTGCGAGGAAGCTAAAAAGCGCGACACAAATGAAGAATCCCGAATCGTAAATAATGCGGGATCGATATCCTCGCATATTTACGTATTCTTAATTTGAAAGCTTGCCAAAAGAAATGCGTTTTCTATTGTTACCGAGAAGAGTTATTATGACTACTGGAACCGAATAAGATATGGGTTCCGCTCGGATTCGATACACACTGGCGATAAGATGGAATCTATGGATTTCAGGGATTTCTTGCATATATTCTGTGGATTCGAGTGTTATTGTTTCCTCGTCTCACATGGTTAGTAAAAACCTGCAATTCCAAATTCAATCTGAAGACAAATTTGAAATTGTTTCATAAAATTCAATGAGCTACTCTAATTACGTACAATTTCACAGTTATTTCCGAATCGATTGATTCAAGACAAGGACAAAAATATCGAGTTCGAGCTAGTTTACAAAATCTTTTCTCCTTTCCATATTACAGCTGACATATACTGACGTAAGGGACAACGGCTAAGTGGAGATAGAGGACCTCAAACTGAATGAGAATTTGGGTTTCAAATGTCCCATAAGGGTATTCGTTTCGGAGATATAGGGTAATTTATGAAAAAATGCTAAATCTATGAACTCCCATATCTTCGTTAATATGATATGTTTTTCGCTGATATTTTACAGGTTTGCTCATACAGGCATTCTCTGTCAGCATACCAAAAAAAATTGAAAAAAATTGCTGGCCTGTACTCAAAAATTTCAATTTACATGTCAAGTGAGAAATATCACACGGTATATGAGATAAAATGAAATCAAATAGAAATTTGGAAAGAGGGAAAAAAACTGATGGAATATCTGTTTTTTGTTTGAATGGCACAAATTTTCTTTCGTTTCTATAATATGTTGAAGTAAGAATATTACAATATTTTTATATTCCCATCACGAAAAATAATATTCTTGATAAAACAAAAACAGAGCTGTTCTCACCACGCCCTGCACATGTCGCCAAATATAAATAAAATGCTTGTATACGGATTCTGTAATATGAACGGAAGAGCTGCTGAAAGAGAGTACCGCAGGCGTTTTCCAAATCGTCGTGTGCCAAGTCACAAGATTTTCCAAAATCTTGTCTTTTATGCCAGAAGAAATGGAAAATTTCCAAATTTGACAGTTCCTGAGAGGCCACACTAGATCAGAAGACGAGTAGTCCACAATATTGTTAATACAATAAATGAAAATACTAATACGAGTACTCGACGAGTGGCACATGGATTAGGCTTATCTCAATGGTCTGTGTGGAATACGTTGAAGAAAGAAATATACCATCCTGTCCATTCGCAATTAGTACAGCACTTAGAACCGGGAGATGAAGAACATCGACTTGTTTTTTGTAGACGGGTAGTGAGCCATAGAAGAGATCTTCAGCGTATCCTCTTCACAGATGAATCTCAGCAGGGCTGATCCTAGGGTGTTGGCTGCCCGCGTGCAGAATCCTTATGTGCCGCCCCAAAGACAAAAAAATATATATTTTTTTGATATTTATGTAGGTATATAAAAAATCTTTAATGGGCCTCCTTTTATTGTTAGGAAAAAACTGTACATACAGTATAACCTTTTTAATACTAAATACTAAAAGAAAAAACACAAAGGAACTAATATATAACAAAAAGTATAAATACGAACAGGAACAGGTCTTTTATTAAGTCTGTAATGACTAGTTTACGTATAAACAGGTACCTATAAAATAACTTTCCTAGCTTTTTGAGAAGCAAATAAATTAATAATTTCGCTCATATCAATTCTTTTCGATATTTCAGATTCAATAGAGATAATGGCAAAATTCGAGAGTCTCTCCTGTGACATATTGCTCCTCAAGTAATCTTTAATTATTTTTAATTGACTGAAACTCCTTTCTCCTGAAGCAACAGAGACAGGCAATGTAAAATTCTTATGGCTAATGTGAAATTGGAAAAACAAGAAATCAAATCATTTCCAACAATCATTTCTAATACTTTCTAGGTTGATCTTTACCCAGGAAAATATATGAAAAATGAATTAATTTCGATAAAAAGTTGTACACCATCTAAAACCTCAACAATATTTCCTTCCGCATATACCTGTAATCTAATATCAAGTCAATGCAGGCTTTCATGAGATCATCATTAGAAAAATATTCTAATTCATAGAGGAAGCAAAATTGATTATAACATTCAGACAGTAAAATAAATCTTTCCTGTACTGAGGATGTAGCGTGATACAGATTTGTATAATAAAACTCAGCCTTCGAGCATTAAATTTCTGGTAGGAATTAGAAATAGGTTCATCGCTGCTCTCATAATTAAATAAGCGAACTTTATTTCTGGGGAAAGCTTGAATGAATTTCTAAGTCATTGGCTAAACATATTGCTGAATCAACAAATGTTCTGAAATTCTCATCAGATCTTTGTGAAATTAAATATTTTTTTAAATTTTATAAATCCTTTATACTCTCTGCAATACTTACCGGTTTTGTAGCATTTTACTCAAAACGTCTATTCTTGTTAATAAGTCATGCCAAATTAACATTGAGCATAGAAACTTAAATGTTTTCATATTTTTCACTAGAGTTTTAGCTGCAATTTTTGTCTTATTATCCCTAGTGGGATCTCCAATTCAAAGCTCCTGTTTGAAAGGTCTTATAGCATTTATGCGACACCCCCACCATGTGCCAAAATTCCTTTGTTTCTTTTTGTCGGTGAAGGGGAACAAGGAATATTTGACCTGACAAGATTGAAAAATTCAGTTTCATTTAATTTTTTCTCGTCTCATTCGAAATTTGCATGATTAGAGTTGGAAAGTAATAATCAATAATTGAAAACAATTATCTCTTTAAGATTTGTTGAAAATAATATTTTTTACAAACTGACACAAAAATGCGCCCCTTAAGTTTGGCCGCCCGCGTGCGGGGCACGCGCTGCACACCTGCTAGGATCGGCCCTGAATCTCAGTTCACCTGAGATGGAATAAATAATTTGAGGAAAAACCACATTTGGTCCCGAACTAATCCTCATCTCGAAAGAGAAAGAAACAATCAGAGACGTTTTAGTGTCCACGTTTGGTGTGGCATTTATAATGGTCATTTGATCGGTCCACATTTCTTTGAATCAAGAATAACTGGGGCTGTTTAATTGGATTTCTTGCAGAATGTTTTGCCTCGTCTTTTAGAAAATATTAATCAGAGAGGAATGATTTTTCAACATGATGGTGCACCTCCTCATTTTGCCAATGAAGTAAAGAATTTTCTGAATAGGGAGTTTCCTGACAGGTGGATTGGTCGGGGAGGTTCTAGGAATTGGCCTGCTAGATCACCCGATCTAACTCATCTGGATTATTTCCTATGGGGTCATCGTAAGGATACGGTGTATAAAGAAACAATAACAAGCCGTGAACATTTGAAGAGCAGAATAACTGAAGCATGCCAAGAAATTAAAACAAATATTCCTCTGATTAGAAAAGCTGTGCTTCATTTGTTCAAGAGAGCCAATAAATGTATTTAGGTGAACGGCTCTCATTTCGAACATTTGCTTACTTGATTTTTTTATGAATTATATTTGCGACTTTTTCTATTTTTGTGTTTGAGTATCCAACTCTTTCATCACCCCATCTACAACAAATTTTATTTTGAAATTTTATATGGCATCGAAATATTAATTGATAAAAATAGATTTCAAGATTTGAATGAATATTTTGATGCCAGGCTCATTCTAGCGCCTCGAATTCAAGTAGTACTAATTTTCATGATTTGAATATCAAAATATTGTAATATTCTTACTTCAACATATCATAGAAACGAAAGAAAATTTGTGCCATTCAAACAAAAAACAGATATTTCATCAGTTTTTTCCCTCTTTCCAAATTTCTATTTGATTTTTTTTTATCTCATATACCGTGTGATATTTCTCACATGACATGTTAATTGAAATTTTTGTGTACGGACCAGCAATATTTTCAATTTTTTTTTCTTATGCTGACAGAGAATGCCTGTATGAACAAACATGTTAAATATCAGCGGAAAACATATCATATTAACGAAGATATGGGAGTTCATAGATTTAGCATTTTTTCATAAATCACCCTATATCTGCGAAACGAATACCCTTATGGGACATTTGAAACCCAAATTCTCATTCAGTTTGAGGTCCTCTATCTCCACTTAGCCGTTGTCTCTTACGTCACCAGTCACTCTGTATAAATTTCACAGCGAGAAAAAACATTCATTTTGATTATGGCGATGAAATGGACTTTTTTCTCCTTGAACTAACCTAACTCGTTCTTCTGTATTGATGGTGAAGCATGAATTTCATTGTTTTACCTCGGTCTTCAATCCTGGCGTTTCAACCTCCAGGAAAATTTAATATGGTAGTAATTAAAAGACGTTTAAATGGAAGAATAGATGCGTTGTTCTATGTATATTTAATAACTCAATTTGTCAGAGCTTTCGAGCTGGGATTGTGCAAACAAAATCTCGCTCTTTCATACATCAGTTATTTCTTTTTTCCACACAACCAGATCATAAAGTTGAATAACAGGTCTTTGTTATCATTATTTAATGGAGAATAAGAAGGAACTTTCGACTTTTACCAAAAACGTTCACGGGGTATTTTAGATAATTCCTGAAGAAAATAGTTATTGATTCTGGACTGACCAAGAACCAAGGGGCTATAGCATCAAACCACATTGCAATTTGTCGTCTTACAAGCTTTACAAAGCATTCACTTTCGGTATTATTGAAATTTCTACGTATTAAGTGCACTCTGATAAGTCTGGAAAGTGCAACGTGAAATGTTGCAAAGAACTTAGTGCAGTAGTACTGAAGGGGTTATCAATGTCATATCAATTTAGTGTATCTTCAATGTGTACAGATATACGGCACAAAATATGAAAACAAACAATATCTATATATATAAAAGAAAGATGTTGGTTACACCATTTATAACTCGAGATCGGATGGACTGTTTGTTATGAAACTTCATATATGGATTCGTCTACGATCTGGTTATCATAAAATACAATAAAATTTGAAAAAATCGATGAAAATTTTGCTTAAACAGGAAATGCTTTTCCACTTTTTGAGTAAGGCCACTAGATGCCGCTACAGTTACGCTACCGCTTATTCGTAGGTACTATTTGATATTCTCCGCGTTAGATGGCGATGTAAACAAATAGTGTGTACAGTAACTATATTCCCTCTATAGTCACTGTAATAGTGTGTAATTTGAGTTGCCTACAACTCTGCGCTGTTGGGCCAAACCAAAATGTCTTAGCGTAGGAGTACAGATGTCTAAAATGATTAGATTTCGTTGAGATATGAGAAAATTTTCGTTCTAACCACTTCAGATGGCGCTATTCACACATTATGACTGATTATTAGTTATTTTTATAGTTTTATTTATTCAAAATAACGTAATCGTGAAGGTACTATATTTGACATTATCACCATTAAATGGCGATGAATTTGTTGAGGCTTTCGCAGCCATCGATTGATGTCATCTGTTCTTTTTTCGAGCATTTCGGTCGTCGTG
The DNA here is from genome assembly GCA_951802165.1 of Adalia decempunctata. Taxonomy (NCBI): domain Eukaryota; kingdom Metazoa; phylum Arthropoda; class Insecta; order Coleoptera; family Coccinellidae; genus Adalia; species Adalia decempunctata. The sequence goes on from OX637701.1 coordinate 22,101,982, forward strand.
GTTTGAAATGGTCGAAAAAAGAACAGATGACATCAATTACTGTGTAATTTACATAGGACTTATGAAACCATGAAAGGCTATTAACAGATCCAGAAGCGGGTGAATATCACAGTGGATTTTTATCGGAATGTCAAGTAAATCGGATTTTGGCGATCAGTTCCAATCGAGAGATGCCATTCTGATCTTCTCTCATAATTTTTGAATTTCTGTTTGGGTAATATTATCCAAATGGCGAGAATCACAGTGGAAATAAAGGAGAAATTGAACCTTTTCCAAAAACACCGACGCATCAGGGTCAGAATGACTGACAAGAGGAAAGTCCTAGCACACATGACAGATGCATGAAACCAACAAGGAAATTGAAATCAGTACACAGTAGAAGTAAGTGGATAATCGAGACAAGAGGCGTAGGGAATCATAGTTCCGGTCCCCGTACAAAAGATGACCAAATGCATGGGCAGTTACCTAGCTTTTCTTTATGAACTGATTTTCACCGTCATGTAGCGGTCCTAATATTATTTTGATCTGCCAGTGATATAAACAAAGCATGGCTTTGTCGATAAATATAGATACCTTCACTGTGATGAGACCCTAAGGCGAGGCTGTTCAATATGCAGTTTCCTTCACAGTTCCGATGGAAGACTTTCATAATATAGTATTTTCTGCGGGCTTTTTCAACTCATTAGTCACCGTTTTTGTCGATGGAAGAGAACTAAAAACCGGAAAAAGCATCTTGAAACTTTTTCGAACTGATGCTAAACTTGGCGGGTGTCATGTGGGAAGCAGGGAATTAATAGTTAATTCCTTCCAGTGAGCCTTAAACTTCGAACAAATGCCGGAAGTTATTTTTCGCCCCAACTTCTCGGCTTGTTAGTCTGATGACGATTTAAAACTTGATCTCGACAGTTGCGGAGCGAACTTCCTTAATTATATGAATAAATAAACTTTGAACGTATTTAATTTGATTAGTTTCGAGAAACTGAAGTCATTCTTCAAAGCCTGTGGGGAGTCAATGAAATTTTCGATTATATTAGTATATTTCATGATCGAATCGACATCTATGAGATAATTGATAGAATAACAATTGGAGAACTTTGCTGCAAATTTGTCTGTTTCGAAATATCTTCCTATTCCTTCTCTTATTAACGTTACCACCCTCAGCAGTCAAATATACAGAGTGGTTTCGCTCAGACTGAACAGATTTACGGTGATAGCATGAAGTATGGAACCAGGTGAATTTCTCTCAAACAAAGAGGAAGATGTTTATGAAACTTTGCAGGCAAATACAATGACGATGACGCAAAGCTCATCTGATTCCAGAGTTTCTCTAACTTCCGGTGGAACCGGAATATTGAAAATTGAAATATTTAATCAGGTTAACTTTGGTAGCAGCATCCATATCATGAGTTTAGAGGTACACAAATACATCTTCAGTTTCAGTGTATTGAATGTACACAGACGAATAGCGCACTAGCATCTCATGATTAAGGACGCAGTAGTTTGAAAAGTAAATTGCTAGGGAAAATCTGTTCGTAACATTCTTGCGAGAAATGTACCTAGTTAAGTTTCCTTTGATTAAGTGAATTTCAAGAAAATTGTGAGTAATTGCATGCTCGTTGTAGCAATAACCCAATCAACAACAAAAAATCAATTTGATCACAATGTACGATTTTTCTGAGAATTTTGTGGAGTTCCAATATTCAATTGGATCTTTCCCTGATGATCTCTTTGAGCAAAATGACGTGCGAGACCATGAAATCTAATGAACCTCATTGAAAATTTTCTGCTTTTTTCAAATATCTCAATCAAATCCCAAAATTTCAATATACAAAGTGTTGAATCTCAGCTTGGAAGAAGTCCCATATTTTTCAAATACGGACCTGGAATTTTTTGAAAATTCAAAAGTATGTCGATCGACCTGTGGAAGTGAATCATACGTTCCAAATATCAACCGACTATACTGGTTAGTTCAAAAGTTATGAGGAATTGAAATTTTTGGTGAATATACATAAACCTCCCTGTATCTCGGTTATGGAATTGATTAGACCTATCATATATTCGGTTTGTAGAACCCGCCTAGGGTACCTCTAGCTCAGATTACCGTTTGTTCATTTACCAATGAAACACCCTGCATAATAAACTTGATATTTTGTTAAAGTCATATTGGAATTGTTGAAATTTCAAGATTTTGCTCGTACGAATAATGAAGGGTTCACTTCGAAGAGAACAAACAACGCTACAATGTGTTGCAGAAAGGTTTTCGCAGAAACGAATTTTTTTTTGAAATGATAAAAGATGAAGCAACGTCGCAAGAATCACTCTTTAACTCTGAAACGATCCTAGAGATCAAAGTGCAGTTCTCATCAATAAGATTGTCATGAAAATTGAACCTAATGCACCGACATCAGTTTTCGTCTATACAGATTATAATTGGGACTTTCCAATGAAGAGTATCCAATTTGGACCTTTAATCTCAAAGTAAAACCTCGAATATGAGAATCGATCAACCACTGTAACATTCCAGCCTATGGAACGTCTGAAAATATTATTCAAGAAGGACAAGGAGTCTTTTACACTAGAAGGGGTTTTATACCTATATTTTGGCCTGGCTTGTGACCGTCTAAGGGCTGGTAGGACTCTTTGTTATGTCGTAGAAGTTCAGGTTCTTAATAACTCAGATGAGTGAAATGGAGGATGGAAAAAAATGAGGTGAAATAAATAAATGAAACACTCGATTCGACACAAAGATGGAAACATTGCTTTATCGGTCCAGATGAGTAGTTCGTGAAAACCTCTGCCATTTTGAAGGGGTGAAAACGAACGAATTTCAACAGATATTTCGATACTCAAAGCAAAGACCCTTAGCATACATTACAGATGAATTGTTGAAATCCGTTCATCAGTTATTCAGACATGAACTGGTGAAATGAACATTATGGAGTTTCCTATTAGGTGAACTCAGACAACTGGGAAGTAAGAAGAGCTTGAAATGTGAGAAAATATAAAACTTTTTTTTTTCTATCCCCAATCTTCTTCATACTTAAGTTTTTTCGGATACCCAAATTTAAGAGAATGATTTGGAAGTTCAGATTAAAATATTTCCTGTTTCTTGTTGAATGGTTCAATACAGGGTGGCCATTTGAAAACGAAAGAGACGGGATTACAGACGAAATAAATTTTTTCGATAGAAATGCTCGGACAGGTCGATTTCTGTTTCGAGGGGGACAACTTAAGATGTAGGTTACGGACGCATAGTGCTTCAACCCTTGCTACTACAACCCTCACCCCCAATTTTTGAATAGGGAAGATGGGGTGAGTGATACCTCATTTTTATACTGATTTCAGCACAGTAATTTTTTTTTTCATTTTATGCATTAGTTCTCGAAATATTCTTAACTAAGTATTTGAAAATGAAGTGGTGTTTTCATGGCACTTGTAGTGTTTTTTTGTGAAAAATCGACATTTTGAGCTTCAAAACAACCAATTTGAATATTTAATTATTTGATGTGAGTTTTTGATAAATTATTTACTTCACTTTGAAAAGTCTTATTTCTTAGATCAATACTTCAAATCGTTCTGATACCGTACAGTTGGAGAATGATTTCAGTGAATAAAACAGCTAGTCGAACATCTGACCCTAGTAGCATTAACACGTAGGTTTTGACTTCATTTGCCCAGTGGTAGATGTTTTGCAATTTCAAATACAAGTACGGAAATTTTGGTGTTTCGGAAGCACGAAATGTCAATTATTCGCAAAAAATTAATTTAAGTGATAAAATTAACTAACGCATGAATATTTCGAGAACTAATGCATAAAATGAAAAAACAATTACTGTGCTGAAATCAGTATAAAAATACCTTTGAATTGAGGTATCACTCACCCCATCTTCCCTATTCAAATATTGGGGGTGGGGGTTGTAGCAGCAAGGGTTGAAGCGCTATGCGTCCGTAACCTACATCTTAAGTTGTCCCCCTCGAAACAGAAATCGACCTGTCCGAGCATTTCTGTCGAAAAAATTTATTTCGTCTGTTATCTCGTCTGTTTCGTTTTCAAATGGCCACCCTGTATATTCCATGGAATTTCGTTAGAACTCTATTTTGTGTTTCTGCATTTGCCGACTCTAGAAATAAAAAAAGAGATTCTGAGTGGCCAAACTATTCCCTAAAAGCTGTTTATTTCCTACCTCGAAAGCTCTCCTGAATACGGTGAAGTGTTAAACCAATCCGACATAGCTCCGGGCTTTGGCCCTCAAACTGAAAATTCATAATCTACATGGTGGTTCATGCAAATTAAATTGCTTCCTCAACTTTCAAATTAGTTTCGCAATTAGCCTTTTCAGTTTCTCCCCTTTATTCTTTTTGGCATATTTATGAATTGCTTGTGAATGAATTCATTCAATCGAGTTCCGAACTTTTTCAGTATTTGTATATATTATATTCCATCGAATCTAGTTATGAGGGCCTCTTAAACTTTCGCCCGCGAATGGGCAAGGAAAAGAAGAGTAATAAAGGATAACTAGAATTACTTCAACTTTTCCAGAATTGAATATGTTTTATTTAACATAGAGGCAAAAATAAACTGTTTATGCCACATAGAAAAATTGAAATGAAAAAATGCTTTAAAGCAAAAAACAATGTTTTATAGGGGAAAAAGAGCGGCTTTCATATTCTATGATACATTTGAAGCAATTGAATTTATGAGATGTTAGCCATGTGGTGATCGGTAATCAAAGAATAAAAGCATTGTTAATCACTTTAGTAACATCCATATGATTTCATCGAATTTACAAATCTGAAAATGCTCTCGACAGAATTGATTGCATAACGACATTGCCCCATTTTTTTAACGAGTAAGTTTTTTCTACGTTTGTATTGTATATTATTGGACCTAATCGATATCTAGGGTGTTTCTGAAATGATGTGAAAAATTTCAATCCAAAATTCAATCCAAATAAGTAGCAGTTTGTTATACAGGGTGTCCCAGAAGTCTCGCACTTCCTTGAGGGGATCGAAAGTGAAAAATATTCTAATCCCAAATATCCATGTTTGACATTTTTTGATGTGGTAGTTAATCAGTAATTAATTAAAGAAAGTGACCAATCAGGAGCGCGCTATAGAAGAATGAGTAAGCAGGTGGGGACGCGAGAGTGAGACACCAGAGCTGCTGCCGGCTTTTCACGCAGTAAACCGTGAGTGGCGTCTCACTTTCGCGTCCCCACTGCTTACTCAATCTTCCGTAGCGCGCTCCTGATTGGTCACTTTCATTAATTAATAACTAATGAACTACGTTATCAAAAATTTTCAAACATGGATATTTGGGCTTAGAATATTTTTCACTTTCGATCCCCTCAAGGAAGTGCGGGACTTCTGGGAAACCCTGTATAAATGTGAGGTCGAAAGTGAAACGTTAGGGAGATATCGCGATTCAAAGATGGCAGAAAAATGATGTATTTATTTCGTATCTTAGAAACTAAAAGCGACAGAATGATGATATTTCATGGAGTATCACTATTATAAAAAAAAAATTTTCGAATTTTTTTTTAATTTTCAGAATGAGTGAAGGGGGTTGCAGTAGACTACTCGAATCATTTTTATTCACAAAATTTTTAGAAAAACTCACGCAACGACTTGGATAAAATTCAATTCGGATAGACTAATTTGGTTACAAACTTTTTCATTTTCTGTATTCTTCTCGTAGAATTCTTTCCTACAGTACATTGACTGATATCCTGCACCGAACTATAGAGAGGACTGAAATTAATCAGGAATAATGACAAATAAGGACTGAACGAGAATAAAATCGCTATCACAAAAACGCCTCTATCTCTTGAACCAATTGAGAAAAAATCATAATTTGATCATAGTTAGCTTTGTTATGAACGCCAGAAACATGTGGAATATTTACCCCATAGATATTCCAATTCTCTGTCGCAAAATGTCAAGCGAAGTGAAAACACGAGAATTTATAGTGAAACTTTTTCAAAATAATCAAAAATGGAGCTTCAAAAGAATCGCAAAAGAGGCTCTCGTTCGTCCGGAAACGGTATCAAGAGTTGTTAAGCGCTTCAACGAAGATCTTACAATTAACCGCAAGGAAGGAACCGGGAGAAAAAAGGGGCTTCTTAGCCCAAAAAAGTGAATAAAGCCATCAGCCTCTTTCAGAAGAATCCAAATTTTCAGGACGGAAAGTGGCCCAAATAGTGGGTTGTTCGCAGTCAACCGTTCAGAAAATCAAGTCGAGTTGTGGGCTTAGAACATACAGAGTGCAGAAAGTGCCAGACAGGAACGCTGTGAAGAATCAAGAAGCGAAATCAAGAGCAAAGAAATTAAAAAAAGATTTCTTGAAAAATTTTTCCTGTTGCGTGTTGGACGACGAAACCTATGTCTTGGCTGATTTCTCGCAACTTCCTGGTCAGGAATTTTATACTGCAGATTCTCGTGGAAATGTGGACGAACAATTTTGCGTGAAGAAACAAGCAAAGTTTCCTAAAACATTCCTGGTTTGGCAAGCAATTTGCACTTGTGGGAAAAGGAGCAAATTTTTCGTTGGCCAAGGCTCTGTTGACTCGAAGATATACATCGAGGAATGCTTGAAGAAGCGACTTTTACCATTTTTACGTGAGCACGATGTGTCAACAATCTTTTGGCCAGATTTAGCTTCATGCCACTACAGCAAGGCCACCAAGGAATGGTACGAAGCTAATGAGGTGGTTTTTGTTCCCAAAGAGGCCAATCCACCAAATTGCCCAGAACTCAGACCAATCGAAAGATATTGGGCCCTGGTAAAAAGAGAATTGAAGAAGTAAGAAATCATCGAAAACATCAGCGGAACTCAAGCAAAAGTGGAAGACAGCATCCCAGAAAGTGACTGAGAACACTATAAGAAGCATGAAGGGAAGAATTCCAGAAAAACTCCATGAATTTTGTGAAATATAGTTTTGATTTTTTATTGTTTTCATTGGAATTGGAGGATGATTCAAAAATGAGTTTGATTTTCGAAATCGGTCCAGTGGTTCAAAAGATAAAAGCGTTTTTGTAATAGCGAATTTATTCTCGTTCAGTCCTTATACACGCATTTCCACTTCGCATCAATAACAATCAAGAAATTTGTTATTCCAACCCTATCAATCATCACATAATATTGTCCTAGTGTGAATCACTACTCAAAGGATCTTAGACCAAAGGATATTCTGCAAGGACCCTTGCAAATATTGCAGGCGAGACATTTTGCTCAAGTTAGTAGACCGTGTTCCTGAGCGATACTAGGGTGTAGATTGTACACAACAAGCTAGCCACATTAATAGAGGGAATCCTTGGGGAAGATGATATCCATCTAATTATGCCCTATTGTTTGTTATGTCGTGACTGTAAATCATGTTTCAGGAATGACAATTAGGGTCATGCATGGCGTTAGATCTGTTTGCAAATGGCACTTATTTCAATGCATTATTCAGAAACCATGATTTCACGTAGATGTTGTTCGTTTCCAGAGTGAACTGAGATTTGATCTTCAGGAAAAGGATATTTCGAAATATTTAAGGTTTTAATTTCGGAATTATTCCTTCCATATCATGAACAATTCGAAATTATTTGAGAACGAAAATTACATTCGTCTTCATGTAGCATCTGAATTCGAATTATACTTCCCATTTTCAGTTTCTTTTCGGTATCTCCTTGAAAAAACATTTCCCATTCTTGCTTTGCTATAAGTTTCAAACGTTCAATTAATCTTTATTCCGTCCAGAACTCATGTAGTGTTACGAGTATATTTTATTATCGTTGTCTATCTGCTGTTCCCGAAGTGACACTCCAGCTCATGTGTCAAATGTTCTCTGTGGTAATCCAAGTGTCAGTTTTTGGAGATGCGGCCATGTTGGTATGTGGAAAATGAATCATTACTCATAGCATTGTGACAAAATAAATGAAACAAATGTTTCTCAGTAGAGAGAGATCTGAATATTTCAGTATGTGGAGGGTTCACGTCTGTCCCATTTACACCTTCTGCTCTTGCGGAAACAGTGAATATTCATCAAGAACCTATTTGAGAGACATATTCATCGTTGCCGTTGATAAGAACAGTCTCAACCCACTGCGGTTAATCTAAAATAAATAGATTAGTTGTCATTGTATTTATATGGAAAAAGCATTTTCTATCGGAATATTTGGTTTTGTTCCATGGGGTATTCTAAGTTGAAGCAACAACTGAATATAATTGACAGGTAAATCAACGAAACGGTTAAGAATTCTACGACACTGAATACCCAGCAACCTGTTACAATCTCAAAGTAACTGAATCAGTCTTGTTTGAACGAGTTAATCGTTTTTCAGTTTGTTCTCTTTCTTCAGAAACCGTTTCGTCGTATCGAATAGAAAAATTCTGTGGAATGAACCGTACCAAATTGAATGAGAAACAAATTCTCACAACTTTGAAAAGACTTTTCCGATTGGTTTGTGAACTATTCTGCATTAGGCAACGAAAGTATTATTGACGAGAAACCTTCCCGGTGAAATTTGAGTCTGTTTTCATTGAAAGTAGATATTGATTTTGTTCTGGCATTCATCGTTATTCTCGGAGAGGTATTTTCAAATTCAAATATTTCTGCAACAGATTCTCGAACGGAAAAGGGGATTTCATGTCATTGCTTTGAGTGACTCAATTTTTCTCCTACTCCTAAGTTGAAATTAGGTCCTCATTTTATGGTAAAGATGAACACTCATTCCATTTCATTGGAGTTTGTCTCATGTCATATAGAGACTATTCATGTTTGCATATTCTTCTTTCTGTTTTCTCATATCTCTCTATTACAAGCAAATACACGTTCGTGGTTATTGTATTAGTGATGCAGTTTTCATTCCAATTTTTCAACTACCATTTTTTTTGTACTGATATAGAGCCGATAATACAGGGTTTTTTTCATACGAGGTGTTATTTTGATATTCAAGGAAATATATCATTTTTTTAGATAAATCATCGGATGTTTATTACATAATAAAGAGGGAGGTATGCCGCTAATAATGAAAAATAAAATCAGCCAAATGACCACCACGACCACGATCTCAGAATCATATCTTTGAGGTCTTGAATCGACGCTGGTCTCTTGGCGCAGACCTTCTCTTTCACATATGGCCCCAAAGGAAGAATTCGCAAGGTGTTAATGCACAAGATCTCGTTGGTCAATTGTGATCACCTCTTCGAGAGATATCACGGTCTGGAAGCTTTCCCCGTAAAAGATCAATGGTTTCGTTGCTGGTGTGGAACGAAGAGCCGTCTTGTTGAAAGTACACGTTGTCCAATACCATCCAATTCCGGGCATAAAAAATCATTACTAATCTCTCGAAAGCTGGTTCTCCAGCCTCATTCTCGACAAAGTGAGGTCCAATGATCCCACCGGACCATTAACCGCACCAAACAGTAACAGTTGAGGATTTTGAGGCTTCTCAACAATAACTCTTGGATTTTCCAAGTACCAGATGCGACAATTTTGCTTGTTGACGGAGCCACCGAGGTGGAAATTGGCCTCGTCACTCTAGATGATTTTTCGATGGAATTCCGGATCATGTTCATACATTTCACGGACCCAATCACCAAAGACACGACGTTGTTTATGTTTATCATTGGTAGGCTTGTGATCTTGTGTTAACTGAACTTTATAAGCCTTAAGACCCAAATCTTTATGCAAGATACGGTGCACTGACGTTTGTGGAATGCATAAGTCCAAAAAAGGACGAGGAATGGATGGAATGGTGAATTTCAATAATTTAATTATTATCAATGGGTTTCTACTTGTCAATTGACAGCTTCAAAAATAACAAAATAACACCTCTTTTTTGAAAACCCTTAAGAAACAGGACAAAATACTCCTTTATAATCAAAAACTTCTGGATGTTTACAACCTCTCATCTTGCAATACCCATTTATTTGTAAGTATTTCAATCACATTAGCTCCGTTTATGTCTTTGGTTATCTTACTTTTTCTGCAATAATTACTCCCTTAAACCTTGTCTCATTTCAGTAATGCAGAATTTCGAAATATTTTATGGGGTCATCGTTCGGTTCTGGTTTTGATATCTTGTTTAAGAGTTTGTATAATTTTCTATGAAAATGTATTGTTTTCAATTGTTTTATGAGATTCCTTCAATTTATTGCTTTTCGTCATTTTATGTCACACGAAATTCCATAAGTTCTCAATGAACTGAATACCTACTTCCATAGCTTGTGATTGATTATAACAAGGATATATTGAAAAATTCTTAGCCTAGAACCAAACAAAATTTCAATGTCAAAATATTTTATTACTCAACATATTCTCCTCTTGATTGAATACTTTATTACAGCGAAACTGCAACATCTCTAGACCTTTCAAAAAAAATGTTTCTTCTTGCTCTGCAAACCAGTCCTCCACAACTCTTATTACCTCCTCGTTGGAAGAAAATTTACGACCTTTCAAAATTTTTTCAGTTGAGGAAAGAGATGATAGTTGGACGGAGCCAAATCTGGTGAATAAAGAGGGTGTTCTAGTAATTCTAACCCTGCATGGCAACATGAGAGTGTACTGGGGCGTTGTCCTGTGAAAACAAAATACCTTTGGATAGCTTTCCGCGTCTTTTCTCTTTAATTTTTCCCGTAGAGTGGTCAGTAATGTCGAATAGTAAATCCAGTTATTGTTCTACCCTTATTTAAAAATTCAATCATGATTATTCCATGGTAATCCCAAAAATCTGAAGCAAGAACTTTTCCAGCAGATTTTTGGACACGAAATTTCTTAGGTCTTGGAAAACCAGAGTGTCGCCATTCCATCGATTGTCGCTTTGTTTCTGGATCGTAGAAATGTATCTGAGTCGCATCCATATAAACAATTCGATTTAAGAAGTCCACATCGTTTTCAAATCGAGCACAGATCGAACGCGATGCTTCTTACCCTTGCACGCTTTTGGTCAACATTCAAACATTAGCGGATCCATTTTGCAGAAATGTTTCTCATGTCCAAATGGACGTGAACATATGATGAACGCATTCGTTTGAAATCATCAGTGCTTCAGATATCCGTTTTAGCCCAATTCGACGGTCTGATAAAATCATGTCATGAACTGTATCGATATACAGAGACTGACTGAATGAAAAATTTACCTCTTTTGAAGCTTACAGTCCGATTTTTGACGGTCGCATACGAAGGACATTGATCTTCAAGGGTATTAAGCATATTTTCGTAAATCTGCTCACCTCTTAACCCTTTATACAGGTACTTGATGATGGCTCGATACTCCAATTTTTAGATTTTTACAATTTCGGTGGACTTCTTTTTTAATTTATTGCGTAACTCTGGTTTTTTTTTTGACGTCGAACTCTACACTGACACCGAGAATGACACTTAATAAGTTATTGTTCGTTGATATGGTTTCGCAATATTTTGTTTATGCATGGAACTGGCCTAGGCTAACTAGATATCAATACATCCTCGTAGTTTAAGATGATTTTTAGACGATTTGACATATCAATTTAATTGAAATCGAAATCGTTGTAGTTCGAGCGATGGTTTTTTGGCGATTCATCGTATTTGCCATTTAAGATCTGATTGGCATCCAATTCTATGGTACACTCAACACTCTTGAGAAAGCGGAAAGGGTAATTCCTTTGGCAGATTCAGTACTGAGGTCAGCAAGCTGTTCATGAGACTAGAAACTAAATTTGGATATTGGTCTATCTTCTTTCCCTGTGGTAATACCCCAGAAGGGATCCAGAGGGCTTCAAAAAGTTCAATCCGAATCAGGATACTTCAGCTTCTTCACTTAACCCCCCCACCTAACATCCCCTAAAATTTGCATATTCTCATTCCGTCCTAAACCAATCACCGGAATGCCAGCGTAACGTCCAAGCTGTACGAGAACAAAGGAGATGGAAAACCATAAAGTCGAATGTCCCATCGTTGAGCGGAACCGGCGATATCTTGTTATCAAAACGACGTCCTAACACTTGAGCCTGCCGAATTATCTGACCAGAAAATCGGTTTCCGGAGTTCCTCACCGCCTGACTTTTCACATCCGATTCTGTTGGCTGTGAAAATTTGTTTAAAACAGAGGGAAAGGTGATAGGATGGAATGGTATCGGTCTGTGGGGGGCATTCGATGGCCAAAGTGTTTCCCCAGACGGCCGAGGGACGAAGTGTGCCGTTGTTATCCTACCGCTTGACCCCGAAAGGTCGCCGAAGTCGTAAAGTGTAGACGGAAAACAATGTCTTTCGTCCCTCCATTTTCTTATATATTTTCGGTGTGAACTCCGATTGTGCTGATCGGTGAGGGGCCTTATGGAATATTGAGATGGATATTTATAGGTGCCTGAGAGCTCTTAGGATCTCATGATTGAATTTGGCCTGGATTTTACGCGAATGGAAATTTTTCGAATTGGATATCCGAACGTTTCAGCTGAAAATACATCAATGTGGGTTCATTTCTATTGTCTGCACGTATAAATTTCAGATTAAAGTTTGAGATTCCAAGACCTATTACTCTCCGAAAAGTCGGACGAGCGTTTCGGATAACCCTCATAAAAAGTAAAAATCAAAATGTATTTCTCCAATCAATACAGTTTTGTTCATATGTATAGTCTGCATTAACTACCCTTCGTGAGAGAATGGACGCACCTAATAAGAGTAGCTTGAGTTGTGCGTTGCAGCCCCATTCGGGGTGTTCAAAGATACATAATAATAATTATTGAATTTGGCCGAAACGAGATTAGACACAACCATTTTCTTACATTTATGCTAAACATTCAGTCCGATGATCTTTCGGGCAAAATGAACAAACGAAAACAAGGAGAGAGCAAGATTGGGAGAGAGAGATGGAAACACCTTCCATTCAATCAAATAGGTTGAGCACTGCTGGATTGAGCGTTATAAAAGCTTTGGTTAATTTCTTGAATTAACTACCATTTGAACTGTTTTTTATGTGAACTGGTAGCAGATTAAAGAGTTTGGGGCCATGATAGAAAACACACCTCTGTGTGTGACTCTTTTTAAAGGTTGGTAGACTCAAGCATGCATTTGTCACGGATCTTGTAGGCTTTTCTTTCTCCTTTTGAAGAACGGATTTGTTCTTAAATGCTCCGACTAAACACTGACCTATATAGAGATCTCTTAGGGCTTGTTCGGACTAGGCCAGTAGATTAGTCGAGTAGGGAATGATTTTGTGATTTTCCGTGTGCGAACGCCAGCAATTGAGTCGAGTAGAGTCACAGGAAGATGTACCTACTACCTTATACTGTCTTTGATACTGTGGTAGAGTAGTCAGTGGGCGAATCGACTCTCCACTCGACTAAAATACTGGCCTTAGGGCTTGTTCGGACTAGGCCAGTAGATTAGTCGAGTAGCGAATGATTTTGTAATTTCCCGTGTGCGAACGCCAGCAATCGAGTCGAGTAGAGTCACAGGATGATGTACCTACTACCTTATACTGTTTAAGGTGGGCGTTCAATGTAGTGTGTTTTTATTTCAAGTTGATTTCGAAAACGGTTTCACTTTGAGAACTGAAATTTTGTGGGTGAACTCAGAAAGGATTAGGGTTCTTGTTGAAATAATTTTAATCGATTTCATTTCGACAGTTAATTTTTTTTCTTTCAAAAATAGGAGAAAATGAGCCAACCCATGCATCTGTTTTATTTCAACAGAAAGACCCATGAAAATAGTTCAACTTCCGATTAAAAGTGAATCTACTGATAATTTCGTTCAGAAGATCAACTTGAAATACGGAATTGGCAGAAAAGGGCCAAATTCAAATTTTGGCGGAAAAAAATTCCTGATTTACCCACAAATTGACATATTCCATAGTTCGGCGATTTTCGGATAGAGAGCGCCATTGTACATTTCATTCATGATTAGAGAGATATTCATAGAACTTATAGTGATTATGTAAGTTCTATGGAGATCTTTCATAAAATGCACGGTGGCGCTTCTATCGGAGGAGATTTCCTATTCGCTTTAAACGCCGACCTTAAGAGTCTTTGATACTGTGCTAGAGTAGTCAGTGGGCGAATCGACTCTCCACTCGACTAAAATACTGGCCTAGTCCGAACAAGCCTTTAAGGCTTGTAGGTCAGTATTACATTTCAGTCTGTCAGTATTATATATTAGAGGCTTGTTCGGACTAGGCCATTATTTTAGTCGAGTGGAGAGTCGATTCGCCCACTGACTCCTCTAGCACAGTATCAAAGACTCTTAAACAGTATAAGGTAGTAGGTACATCATCCTGTGACTCTACTCGACTCGATTGCTGGCGTTCGCACACGGGAAATTACAAAATCATTCGCTACTCGACTAATCTACTGGCCTAGTCCGAACAAGCCCTTACCCTCAGTAGCTGAGTTTCTCTATACAGATATTCCGTGGGAAACAATCTCGGTTTCCTAAACAACATTTTCAGTAATGTGTTCTGAGTCATCTGGAAGACGTTCAGGGAATTATTGGAAGTACCACCCCAGGCAACAATACAATATCTCAGATATCATATCAAGGATATTTCATAACTCGTAGAATTTCCTGATTAATGGTCTGAGTCGCCTCACAACATAAGCCAAATGTTCACCCCATCTTACATGCTGATCCACAATTACTCCAAGGTACCTGATCTGTTGATATAGATATAAAATTGGCCCCAACACCGTTCCCTGTGGTATTCCCCTTTCGATCTCCATTGCCTTAGTGAAATCATTGCTAATCCTGACCCTCTGTGTCCTATGTGTGAGATAGTCTTCAAGAACATTGTATGTTGGGCCTCGTATACCATAATCATGCAATTTATTCAAGAGCATTCCGTGATCAAAGTTGTCAAAAGCCTTTGAAAGGCGTAAAACTGTCAAAAGGCAGTTAAAAGTAGAACAGATCTGTCTGTTTTTCCTCTCATAACAGTTTATCAAGAAGTACTCAGAATACACTTTCTTGATTCGTGACCATCCTTGTGTACTTGAGTGTATCTACATATACTCCATTCACTTTTATAATGTATCTCGCTTGGCCATGAGATTCTAACACATTTCACCGTGTATATTCTGAAAATATTCTGAAAATGTTTGTAATTATTATTATTAGTATATTAGTCATCTTTCTGTCAGGTAACTGAGCAACGTTGTATTTCTACATATAGGTCGTAGTAATTTCGTATTCATCGACATGTTCATTTACTTTGCGATAATAATAAATTTGAGAAAATATTAGGTGAATTCAATCATTCCAGACACCTGGCAGTGTAGAAAAAACGTTTTTCTCTGTTATACTGGAAATTTTTCACGTATATGAACAAATTATGCTATTTTTTGTACGAAAATCAATAATCGAGTGTTGAAATTTTACTGAAAAATAATGGACACAATAGTCGGTTACTTTGAGATAGTTCTTTCGAAAAAAGAATAAAATTTTCTACTCGAATAACAGAGAATTTTCTGAACGAACAGACAGACCTATGGAATTCCCCACTATTCAAAATTCCCGAGAAATAAGCCTACAAAAGGCATGCAAATAAGTTTTTGCACAACTGCATTATGAAAATGTAGTAAGTACTACGAAACCTGTGTCACAGTTAAACCTCAAAAGAACCAACTCAATAAAAACTTAAAGGAGAGTAGGTAGAAAGTAGCATTGTTAACGTTTCTGAGAATTATTTGACGTTTCAAGAATACAACCCTGCATCAGTTTTATGTAAAAAAACTTGATAAACCTAAATAATGACCAATCGGGATACTTTATAAAAGTGAATGTAGTATAAATATAAATAATATTGCAATATCCCAGAGATCGCTATGCGATGTTTTTTTGTCAAAACCAATATCTGAAGTGAAAAAAAAACTCAATTTCAGTTACCACCTTTCAAGGGTGATATCTTGGAAAGGGGTGGGCTGAGGAAATTTTGTTATAGGAAAGACCAATCTTAATTTCATACGAGTAATCACCTCCTGAAATTTTTCGCGTGAATTCAGAAACACCCTGTATGAGAAGATGGTAAAGGAGATGTAAGAAGAAATTCATCCATGCAACAGTATGAAAAGAGTGATACTAGTAGAATTAGCTGATAAAGAATGTTAGAAAACACCCATTCAACACATTCGGTTTAACATTGGTTCACAGACGATTTTTCAATTTGTTTCAGAATTTCTATTCCCCAACAGTTTGTTGTTACAAAACTAATATTTGTGAAAGTTTGCGAATTCAAGTGTGATGGAAAACTCAATTCCAGAGGGTTACGAATGTCACTTCATCAACCTTTCGTGCGACTATTACACATTAGTTTGACAAGTTAATTCAAAACATCACATTCCACTACACTGTTTTTTTTTTTAAAGTGTGGGCGCAAAGAAGTATATGAAAAACACATATACTTTCCTTGAGGAAACTGAAATGCTGCAAAACTTCTCCTGTTATATATCTACTCTCGTTCAATTTCGAAAACAAATCTGCACTACCTTTGCATACCGAATATATTTCATCGGAAAATATCGACATTGTTTCAATATCGCAACCTCAAGCACATTCGGAAGGACGAAGTAATAAGAACTCATATATATGGAGCATCCAGTGCTCAAAAATATCTCTCCATGACACCTGTTCACAATCTCGAAGGACTGCTCCGATATAAAATCTCAGGACATCCAGGACGCATCGATTCCTCCGTCTCGAAAAGTTAGAAACATCGTAAAATTTTATACACTTAGCGGAAAGTTTTGGCGCATATGAGTATCTCCATAATAAACATAAAGGGTTACGCGAGCTCCAAACTTCCTACGGATAAGTTTCTGGATCTAGAGTTTGATACTCTGTTGCTCTTCTTCGCAGAACACCAGCTTCCTCTTTATCTATAACTCACGATGATAAATCCTGTCTTGATGGATGATAAATTCGATCTGGATTATGATAGATGGCGAAGTCAGAACGGGAAACAGTCTAACTTTTCGACTGTTTCTCTATTTTGTGAACTTCCTTTCGAGGCCATGAATTATGCGTATTGTGGTGTGGCTTCCGCACTGATCCGCGCTATTCGTGTCAATTTCTGGGGGCTGAGTGCTGGATTAGGAAGTTTAGAGGAATTTGAACATGCTCAAGATTAAAAAATTCAGGGAAATTCAACTATGGCAACTCTCTGTCTACAGCTTGTGTAGCATTCTACACACTCAGTTCGCGCTTGAGCAAGTGCTCAGCATGGAGCGTCGCCTACGTCATTCGCTCATAATAGCCACTCTGGTGAGTCCCTCTGGGTAAAGCTGAGGCGAATCGTAAACTCCATCTCGATTCGCAATCTATAGCAACAAGCTATAAAGGGTGATTCACGGTGGATGGCATATTAGACGTTTCTGGTGAACCAGATATCGGATCGGTTTGAAAATTTGCACGAGTGCATTATCGGACATTCTCTACCCAACTAAAATATTTTCGTTTATGCGGTGTTCCACCTCCATTAGAAAGTAGTAGCAACATTGTTGTTCAAATGGAACACCTGGTATTTTATATTATTTTTGGAATCTCCAACATTTTCTCTTCAACTTTTCTCAACATTTCCCTATACCTATCTGTTGCCGTTTTCGAAATATAAATTATTTTCAATTTTTTTCACCGAAAATCATGACCTCTGAAAATGCTGATAACTTCGGGTTGAGAGACACTATGGCATTGAAATTTGATTTGGAGTTAGGTGATACATAAATGCTTCCAACACATCAGCCAGATCTACGTTACTTACAATACAGGGTGATAAAAAATACAGTCTTTTCGTTTGCTTGAAAAAGTGACTGAAAGTTGTTTATTTCAAATAGAACACCCTGTATATTATTAGAAATTCAGAAAGCTGATAAAATTTGCTTTCATTCTATGTCTATCATGCCAATACCTAACTAGTCAAATTTCGGACTTATGAGCATTTATTTGTCAAAATGTCCCTTCAGATTGGTATTCCCATTCGGTATTTGGTAAGCAGGCCATGATTACAATTCCACAGTACCTTGTGACATTTTCCTTATAATAAAGACACCAAGAAACTTGAATTTCGACATTTTCGTCATTTCAGAAGTTGCAAAAACCCTCGAAACGATGGAGGAAAACTATTCCAACGAAGTGCTCATGAATTTGTTTATTATTATTAACTGGAGAGACTTTTTGAGGATCGGTGGATAAGGCGCTTCGGACCGTGGAATTGGCCAGCAAGATTACCCGATCTTAGTCCATTAGATTTATTATCTGTTGGGAGTATTTAAAGAAAAAGTTTACAAAACACCAGTGCATTCGAGAAATGAATTGTTGAAAAGGATTACCCAAGCATTTGAAGATTTGGATTTCAAAGAAATACGATCTGCCACGACGAAAGCAGTCAACACCCGCATTTTGAAGTGCTTGGAAGTGAACGGCCAGCGATTCGAACATACTTTGAAATATTCGACATGATTGTTCTACTTTTTAATAATAATTCATATAAATAGTTTGACTTTCAAGTTTCTTGGTGTCTTTATTATTAGGAGAATGTCACAAGGTTCTATCAAATATAAATCATGGCCTGCCTACCAAATACCGAGTGGAAATACCATTTTGAAGGGACATTTTGACCATAAATGCTTATGAGTCCGAAACTTGACTAGTTAGGTATAGGCATGATATACATAGAATGAAAGCAAATTTTATCAGCTTTCTGAATTTCTAATAATATACAGGGCCTTCCATTTGAAATAAACAACTTTCAGTCACTTTTTCAAGAAAACGAAAAGACTGTATTTTGTACCACCCTGTATTGTAAGTAACGTAAATCAGGCTGATGTGTTGGAAGCATTCATGTATCACCTAAATCCAAACCCAATTTCAATGCCATAGTGTCTCTCAACCCGAAGTTATCAGTATTTTTCGAGGTCATGATTTTCGGCGAAAAAAATTGAAAATAATTTATATTTCGAAAACGGCAACAGATAGGTATAGGGAAGTGTTTAGAAAAGTTGTTGGAGATTGCAAAAATAATATAAAATACCAGGTGTTCCATTTGAAAAAGCCTAGTTGCTACTACTTTCTAATAGAAGTGGCAACACTGCATTGACGAAAATATTTTATTTGGTTAGAGAATGTCCAATAATGCACTGATCCAAATTCTCAAACTGATCCGATATCTGGTTCACCAGAAACGTCTAATGTGCCATCCACCGTGAATCACCTTGAATATCTATCGTTGCTCCTACAACTCAGAAATATCACGATCGGAGGTTGTAACCAGACGATTGACTGCTCCGAATTGACGATATAAATGGATCGCGCAGCCGTTGCTTCATCTTGGCCTGGTCGGTTGATTCATCCCCTCTGCCTATCGTAGCTGTAGGAGGAGCGTCTGGTGGAATTCCCACAAATCACGGCTAGGAAGCCTTGAATTTCTTAATTTAGTAGTTCAATCATATTGTTAATTCTCATCATATCACTACTGAAAGTTCTAAGGCTATCGCGAAATATATCAAAACTTCAAAGTCAATGTAGCCATGGATGAACAGAAGAGCTAGTCTTACTATATTAACATCAAATGACCTAAACAAAAATATATAAGATATTTCACAAAACCACCCACAATCTAATTTCATTTGAAAGCCAGATAGGTCCCTCTATTGAATATCACCAGAAAGGTTTCAATAAAACATAAGAATGAAAAACATTCGAGAAAGATAAAGCCTGAAACATTTACCAAAACACTTTCAATGAAATTCAGAATCATAGCAGAAGACAGGTGTATATGTATAGAAATATTCAAACAGATTCATTCCTTTCAAATAAACCAACAAAATTCACAAGATTTCGGTGTGTCGAATAAATGTAACAGTAAACGCAACTGGAACTAAGCAACGAAAAATGCAATAATCACCATTATCTGGTATACAGGTTTGAGAATATAAGTTGCAAACATTGCGAATTCAGCTTTGATGCATATTGTCTAGTGGACCAATTAAATTATCAAAACTCCCGGCGCCATGCCACATTATTTTACTGGTCCACTAGACAATATTCATCCACTCGTTCAACGCTGAACTGGTTATGTTTCAAACTTATTATTCCAAACCTGTATAGTTATAGTTAGAAAGGGGTTACTGTTCACTAAACCTCAAGGTCTATTGCGACCGTAGACAGAGCTGTTCTGTCCACGCACTTGACAGCTCGCCTTCCAGTTCCAGAGATCAGATGAAATCCAAAATCTGGGAAGACATCAACGAGACTACTTCAGACTCCTGCAAGTTTCTTGTCCAAAGGATTCTTTCCTTTGGGTTGCAATGGCAAGACGATCTTTCTCCTTCCCACACAATTTTCACCCTTCAGTCTCCGATAAACTCATTCTCAGAAGATGCTTCCAGATGCGACAATGTCCTGTAAGAAAGCGTGTAGGGAGGTGTTGCTGGTTCTTATTGAGATTCAGATACCTTTTTGATCTTGCCGTTTCAAAATTCCGAAGGATTTTCATGAAGTGATACATTCTTCGTTAATCCGTTTGTCCATAAACTCTCTTATAGGTGCATTTCCCTATAACACAGAAAGATTCTGGGCCAGTCATAAGCGTTCTTGCGCCCTTGTAGCAAATGACAATTCTGTGGACTACTTTAAAAAAATATACCATTGTGTGCATAGTATTGTCCCATTTATATGCAATCTTCATCATGATACTCATCAAAAATTCTTCAACAGAATTTCCAACCTCAACGAAGAAATGAGAACATACGGGTTGAAAAAGCTCAATGATGATATGAGAACATATAGATTGAACCCAATCGTGGTTCACAATTCGGAATTGAATGATCTAGTTCCCCAAGAGAATAGTATATTATTTCATTAGGAGGAGAAGTGTCACTTTTCGTGGCGAGCTTGAGTTTATCCGCCGAACGGAGTGAGGCGGATAATTGAAAGCGAGCCACGAAAAGTCACTTCTTCTCCGAATGAAATATGCTATTTTATTTCCAAACGTTTTCGAATTCATGAAAATTGTACATTTATATTGTAAGTTTATCAAATAAAAATGACGTTTGAATTGGAAGTTTTCGTATTCTATGCATCTATGTTCATATTGTTCATGGTAACCAAGTAATCTTTTTCGTAGCAACACTTTTCCTGCCGCCGGAGGGAAAAGTAAATATTTCTCCGCCTAGGCGGAGAAATTGAACTTTTCGATGATCCTGTCAGTCGAGAACTGACGTTGTTATCGTACGTTTGGAAATAAAATCTATTTACTGGAATTTGATCCTCAATTCTTCTTTGCCAGCTTTCTCTTTCTCTGTCTAGTTCTTCAGGGGAGTTCAATGGAATATTGATGAATTCGCCTTCACTATAGATGAGGATTATTATTCTCATGGAAATATCAATGAATTTTATATTTTAAGAGGATTATAGGTCAACAAAGAATCATTCTCTTTCATTATTGGAAATATCCCATGAAAAAGTAGGGACTGCCTCGAAACAAAAGGACTCAAGAGGATATCCAGATTTTCGAAAGAATAAGACTTCATGGTTAAATTGGTAAAGCAATCAAGCTGGAGTCAATATAAGAATTTTGAATATTTCTTCGTATACAAATTTCAGTTCACACTGAAAATACAAATACCTAGTACTTTCGAACAACTGCAAGCTTCTTTTTCGCAATGAATGTCTCCATCAGTGTGTTCAAATATTATTATGAAAGGGGAAGTTATCGAAAACACACTATGTTTTGAATGATAATCTATTGGCGATCGATTTCGGCAATAATTGCCATCATCAGGCCACCTGAAAATAAACAAGATTATACAAATCAGTTTTAAATATATGTAAAAGGATTAAATTTTCTCGCAAATATCTTGGCTTCTATGTATACAATATTATTTTATTTGACAATTTTTTTTATATTTTAGGTTAGAGGTATGCTTACCTTGGGATATCCCAAGAGTTTCATATATGAAATTCTAACCTCTATAAAGAGAAAAAGAATCATCAATAAAATATCCCTCATTACTCAGTTCAAAAACATTTTATATCTTTTCCATTCTATAACACATTTAATCAGAAAATTCTTTCAACTCTTAATAAATACGAATACAGCATTGTGGACAGACGGCACAAAACTCTTGAAAATATTTTAGTCAATAATAAATCAAAAACAGAAAAAGACCAATAGCGTGGCCATAGATACAAGCTGCGAAGGGAGAATTTCAGGACGACTCAGAGAGAACACTTCCTGACCAACAGAGTGTTTTCTACATGGAACCGTCTACCGTCTGCCACTGTGGAGGCATCCTCTGTCAACTCGTTCAAAAACCGATTTGACAGGTGGATGCAGAGTCGATCGTCGCCAAGCTTGAGATGAAGTTCTTTTCTCCTTTTTTGCTTTTGTATATTATTTCTTTCTATTTTCAATTGTAATTTATATTTTATTTTTTTTGTCTAGCTATGTGCATTTCTTTTTTAATTTTATTTGAGTTTATAGAATTTTTCTAAACTCTTGTCAAATGTATAATAATAATAATAATAATAATATAAAATAACATGTATGGCTGCCCCTGCTTTCATATCAGCATGACAACGAGAACCATGAAAAAACGCCTTAATGAACGTCAAAAAAACCGCCCCAACTCAGCGTTGGGTAACCACCTAACAGAACAGATATACTACACAAAGGGAATAAGTATAAGAGATTAATATTACTTGAACAATACGATATTTGCAAAAATAAAGACGACCAACATCTCTTAAACGATTTGTCAGATTTTAACGGCAACACAAACATTTTCAAATTGATAGACCTACCTACAGACACTTTAATTCCCGCCTCCAATATGACATTAACCCCCCCCCCAACTTCCTTAACCTCCGTTTCCTTTTCCTAGAACATTCATTCCACAACGTCAAACTCAACAATCGAAGTAGAAAGAAAGATAAAATATCATACAGCGGAAAACTTATATTAGAACAATTAATGGTCAAGACACTTATCGATAGCTCAATTAAAATAACAACAAAAAGAGATTTTATGATGAACTTAGATATTTATACTCCTTGACGGTAAGCATACCTCTCACCTAAAATATAAGAAAAATTTGTCAAATAAAATAATATTGTATACATAGAAGCCAAGATATTTCCGGAAAAATTTAATCCTTTTACATATATTTGAAACTGATTTGTATGATCTTGTTTATTTTCAGCTGGCCTGATGATGGCAATTATTGCCGAAATCGATCGCCAATAGATTAACATTCAAAAGATCGTGTGTTTTCGATTACTTCCCCTTTCATAATGCAAGCTTCTTCTACTGAATTGTGATACTGAATGGCGAAAGAATATAATATAATTCGAAACAAATATATTTTGGGGGAATTCATGAAAAAAAATTATTACCATAATGAAAAGATGTGGGCATAAGTATCAATATCTGGAATTGACTTCTTGTTAATTTCTAGTCAACATCCTTCACGATACCGACACCCACATTCTATATAAAGTTAAACTGAGCCGACATTTCATGGAAAAGCAAGATGATCGAAACGACAGAAATCGCTTCTTTCATTTCGAATATCCCAACCAACACACTCGATCGCTTAATTGCGACGCTGATTGAAACTTTCAGGATCAATAGAGTGCAAGAGAAATATCAGGATAAGTCTCTTTCCTTAATGAATGATGAAGTTCAATCAAGCTTGGCTACGAACCGAGGGTCTGGAATAATCTCATCACTTCATGACACCTGTTTGATAGGGGCCTGGAATCTAACCAGGAGTAAGGGTTTTGGCCTTCTGTGATACAGAAAGGATGGGGATTCACGATTAGGGATCATTCGAGGTCTTACAAGTTACGATGTTCTGCGATCGCTAGTCAGTTATATGACAGCGATAGAATTAGGCTCAGAAATGGATATTGGTTTACATGATTAACCTCCAGTTTCTTTCAACTGATATGATATATTGTTTATCCTGACTACTCCTAGGTCTCCTGAGGAGACCCCTTTGAAACTACAAGCTGCGAAGCTTGCAACTTGTGCCGAGTTCGGAGTAAGCAGCTGTGTTCTGTGTTCTGTGATCAAACCTAATCCGACTAGCTATTTGATCTCATCAGTAGTACTCTCTAGCACCAACAGAAAATTTACTCCATAACCTCAAGCTAGTTGCTCCAAAATTATGCGGTATTTTCAGTTAAACAGTTGGGCTCTGACTGTTGAATTCCAGAGCTTTTATTGTTGCTCGGCTGTCTGTTTCAATGTTAATGTGCACCCATTTTAGGTTTATTTTCAAACACTCTGAGTGCTCACATATAACGTATGGTCCGAAAGTTTTGGGAAAAATTTCACCTGGTCTTATTGAGAAGCAACGTGTCAGGGAAATAATTAGGCAAATCGAAAATAATGGTCCCTTGTCTGTTACTCGAATTTCGATTTATAATAAGGATAGTTAAGTTAAATTGTTGAATAATTCGATAAAAAAATAAGATTATTTGAGTCAGAGTTATATGCTTTTGAAATTTTTCCCAAAACTTTAGGACCATACGTTATAGCTGTATTTTTGAGGAAGTTTTTCTGTCCTATCGATATTAAGAACCACAATTTTGGCTAATCTTTCCATTTCCAGTAGGTACTGTCTGCAGATTTCATCCATCTGTATACTATATAGGTGGCAAGTCTAATAGTTGATCCAAGAAGTCCTCTGCTTCGAAATCTAGTGTTCTTGACATTATGTCAAATGGTGCTACCAAAAGGCTGGTTTCTAATTCAACCACGACATTGGTGTGTCTCAACCAAATGCCATGTAGGAGTTTTTTGCTGAAGGACGTATTGAAAGCTTTTCCAGAGTGCATTTCCCAACATGTAAGAGTAGGGGAGACAAATGGAGGATGACCTCTTGCTCTGCTGTGGGAGTTGTACTACCAGCTCCCGGACACACCAACACAAGGTTGTGCAAGTTGTTGCAATGTCTGTATTCGATTTCATGCTGCGGCCTGTTCATTTTTTTCTCCACCATGCTAAAGAAGCATAGGTTATAATGAGGCGCACTAAAGGACCATATAGGACCAAGGCACCGTAGGACCAAGGCACCATAAGACCAGGGCACTATAGGCTACGAGCATTTGAGCTCCCAGAGTTCTCCAATGGGTCTCTTGCATATCCACATAGCAGCTGTCACCTTGAATGAATTGTATCGGTGTGTTTTTTTGTTGAGTCTCATATCCAGTGTAGGACCTAGAGATATCTGAATTGAAATCTCTTGAGAAAGGAATAAGGATGTTTTTTCTGGCAGATCGACGGTTGATTCTTCTTCCTTGCAACACTTTCTATCGTCTAGAGTCTCACGAACTAAATTCCATAAAGAAACTTTATACTTAGTTGGATTTTAAAAGTCTTTGTCATCATGAAGTGAATATATATTCACAAATAGACAAGGACACACTTTTCTACTCTCTCATACAATGAACAAAACCTTCTAGTGTATTCTGCCAAATTTTTTAGAATGTGTGTGCCACTTTCCGTATAATGAAACAAATTTTAGTTTTATGATAACTGGTATATTTCCTGAAAATTCCTGAGAGCTTTTCTTGATTCTCGTGCATCAGGTGGAATATAATTACCTTCTTAATCTGATTGATATCAATGAATATCTTCTTTTATCAATCCATTCTATCGATTAGAAGAAATCGAGAATCTTCAGAGTTATTTTTTAACAGATTCAGATAAAAATGTTGAGGGTCTATTTTATAGTGTCAAGTTTTCTTCATTGTTCCAATCACCAGGTTGTAGAAATATTTTCGATATCACCCGGCTGATTTTATTGGCTGACGTCAAGTCAAAGTGACATCATTTCATTAATTCATCATTGGCCAATAATATAAGGACAACAATTGAAATTTAACTACAGAGAGCACATATTATTTCCGCTATGATTCTTTGCGTCGATCTCTAAATCAATAAGTATAGTCGATCAAAAGAAAGAAGTATCCAATTTCCCCATCGTATTATTCGTCTTCAGAACTAAAATTAACGAGAAGCATTTCTCAAAATACCCTGATCGGTACATGAATACACCTGCCTATCTTTTATATTCCATTCACTTTTATAATGTTTCCCGATTGGCCATGATTTAGGGTTATCAATTTTGTTCATCTCAAACTGACGCAGGTTGGCACTCGTGAAAGTTTAAATAATTCTCAGAGAGGTTGCTAATGCAAATTTCTATTTACGCTCTTTCAATTTTTTGACACAGGTTTCGTAGTACTACTACATTTTCATGAGTGCCCTTGTCTCAGTGGCATTGGATTGTTATCTGGCAAGTCCGAAGTTCAATCCCGAGCTAGGAAAGAAATTTTCTAGTCTCGGTAGGGGCCACAATTTCACTGTTGGGTCAAAAATTAGCAGTGCTGTGCCTAAGGTGGCGTAAGGATACTGAATAAAATACACGAGCTCTCTAGGAGAGGAGAAATGGACTGCTGTACCAATTCTCATCGCCTCGAGAATCAAAGAAAAAAATGTATGTTTGATAGAAAATAAATACCACAAAGCAAATACTGAAGGAATGGTACTCACGGTTGTTCAGATTCAAAGTTACGTATCTGCTTCTGTCTGGTTTCGTGTGGTGTTGTACTGGGTAGGAGTCCTTATCACACGAATTCACTTTGTTAGGGTGGCAAACTAAAGGCCGACGACGTGGAAAGTATTTGTTGAGGACTTCGAGCTAAGCCGTTTAAAAACAATGCGACTGATGGCAGAGGTCTTGTCGAACGGAGCTGGTATAAGCTTGTGGGATTTTTGTAAAAGCCATAGAATCGCACAGAGCACTGAAAATCTTGGTCTTATTCTTAATCGAGTAAGCCCATCTGATGAATGAACTTTCTGGTATAATAAAACAAATGTGTGAATTTTGAATAGATACAGTAAGAAAGCCTACACAGGACACAACTGCTTCTCCGAACTCGTAACAAGCTTTGAAGCTCGTAGTTTCAGAGGGGTATCCTCAGGAGACCTATAGGAGTAATCAGGATAAACAATATACCAATATATCATATCAAACTAGAGTATTTCAAGTTGAGAAAAAAGGTATTCAAATGACTTCTGTAGGCTCATTGCTTGAGAATTTTGAAAAGTGGGGAATTCCATAGGTCCGTTTGTTCATTTAGAAGGGTTATACGAGCACTCTTATTCTTTTCTCGAATGAACTATCATAAAGTGACGGACTTTGCTGTCCATTATTTTTCAGTGAAATTTCAACACCCGATTCTTGATTTCCGTACAAGAACTTAGCATAACTGAATCTTCCAACCATGTTTGTATACGTGCAATATTTTCAGTATTAACATAGAAATTTCTTCAACATTCGCCAGGTCTTTGAAATTATTGAATTTGAATTTGAATTCAATATTTCCTCAAGAATAATAAACATTTTGATAAATACGTAATTACTACGACTTCTATGTAGAAAGGAGAACGTTGTTTAGGCCTGACAGGAAAAAGAATATGACCTAACATTTTCAAAATGTATACGGTGAAATGGTTCAGAATTTCATGGCTAACTGGGATACATTATAAATGTGAATTGAGTACAGAGAAAAATTATACAACTCAATATTAGGAAGAATGATCTGATGCTGGAAAGTTCAAATTCCAACGATAATTTGTGTGGAATTCCAGCCAAAGTTCTGTTTATTTTCGGTAATTCGGGATTCATCATAACATATTTGTTTGCATTCAATCAAAGCGAGCAATAATGAATGAAGAATTGATAGCGATTTCATGACATATCAGTGGACTTTATTCATCTCTATTTTCAGTATCCCGCTAAATCCGTCAAACGACCTATTTTTCAAGCTGGTCAGAAAAACAAATAAATATTTGGCAAGCGCGGGCTTTAAGTCAATATGGGCGTCGCAACATATAGGCGCTAAAAGGTGATAGATTATTTGCCAGCAGGGAATCCGACTCTGAAAACCTTTGTTCAATCTCAAACCCAAACCAGTTCGATATTGCAGTCTCTGACCAACAGACTGTGAATATCAAGGGATGTCGGAAACGTACCAGAGCTGATATCAGAACTTTTTCTTTTTGTCATCACTCTCGTATAATGAAAAAGAACTTTTTAATGTCGGAGGAGCGTGAACTCCAATTTCCTCTTAGGAAAGAATTTCGATAGAAATTCAATTAACGGTATATTATATTCTGCAAAGTTTACTTTCGCAGTAATATATAACTTTCTTCTAAATCGCAGATTGGGAGCAACACGGTTTTGTTTGAAGAATCATGATTAAGATCGGAAATTCGCTAACTTTACTCGTTCACTTCACTTTGGGATTGTTAGAGCATTATGATTCCGATACAATATAAGCTATCCTATTGATGAAGGCGGATGAATTCAATCCCAAATCCAGAGTATTCAGGGTTTTCTAGCCTTGGTCCAATAGGAATTTCACCTTACGTTCCGCATACAACTGCGGCAGGCATCTTCGGAGGTTTCTTGATCAGAGGTTGTCACCCGACGAATGACTCCTCCGAACCAGTTGCTACAAGGTTATTATTGTAATATTGTGTGCTGATTGCTGCTGAAAACAACTTTAGTTGAATTGTCAGCTACCAGTTATCTTGAATATTCCGATTTCAATAAGAGGAAACTCCTGTCGAACTGGTTATAGTTCATCGCATATCTGCGCAAGGAATGTCTTGGACAAGAAAATTAGAGGAGGAACGAGGAATGAACCCCCTTGAAGTCCTTTCAGATACTGGAATTTATTAAAGTTCTGGAGCTTGAGAGCGATCGTAGATAGCACAGTTGCAAAAACTGCTCTAAGGGGGCCGCAGTGGCATGTAACCCCCTTACCCAACTAAAAGTAGGACTGAGAGTCTTCAAACATCTGAACTTTCAATAATGGCTTCAGCGTAATATGAAGTTTGTTATATTTTAGGAATTTCAATTTCAAGATTCAAGCAAATATGCAGAATCCAATCGACAAATATATATTTGAAATGGTATGTGCCAAGTAAATGTTTCCATAAAAAATAAAGAAGTTCCAAAAGAATATAAGTTTCAGCAACTGTTGAGAAGGAACATTTGAGAAAATCACGATATTGCTTCTACAAGATTATTTAAATCGAGAAACGGTTCTCTTCATTGAGTTTATCTGTCTCATTTATGGAATTACTAGCTGGCCCGGCGAACTTTGTACCGCCTGAATTATACTTAAAAGTTGTATAAACTTACCATTGCTTTTTTTCAAGCAGGAAAAAAATTAGGCAAAATCAAAGTTCAAAATATACAAAATTTTAATGATTTTGTTATTCACATGGAAAGAATTCTCTTTATGTAAGCGGTAAATAATTGTTGAACTTGAACATATAACTTTTTGTTTTTAATTGTTGTACAGTTCTCTTTTGGCAGTACCTCATGTGACTGTGAATAGCAGGAGTATAATCCATATTATACCTTTCCTCTTATATGAATCAAAATGTCAAGAATATGAACAAAAATTATTCCTTTAATGAACTATCGACTATTAACACAGCCCGTCGACCAGAATTGAAAAATCGGTCATTTGTTAATAGCCCAACCTGAAGTGGCAAAAACAAAACTTTTCTTATATTCTCAAAATCTAATCAGTGGTCACACCATAATTTTAGACATCCTAGCTATGCTGCTAAGCTCAAAATAATGGGTAAACATCTCAGTTGGTGGAGCAGCGCGATTCTCATTATTCCATGGATATGAGCTGTCAATCTCTCTTCAATTTGTTCAATTTAGTTGACGATATGAAGCTCGTTAGAAGACAAATCGAATGTTAGAATGTCGATAGTACGATCGACACGGCAAAATTATCAACACTGTGAAGTATGTTGAACTCATATTCAAATTTATTGATGGTCATTCGAACAGATCAGATTAGGCAACCCATGAAACATTATTGTATATTATAAGTGAAAGCCCGATGAGCAAACGTTTCAAAATTATTGACGCTTACAATACTGTCTCTGTGCGAACAGAAACACGAATATAATATGTCAATTAGTAATTATGGGCAATTTTGGATTCAGTTATTTCCGCAAATATATCTATTACCCAAACAGAAATTCGAAAGCATTTCAAAAATAAAGAAAAAAGATGAAGATGGCCAACTCACGTTTGAAACTGATCGTCAAAATCAGATACTTGATCTTTCGGTAAAAATTCACTGTTCCACCAACTTGAGATAAGTTTACCCGCTTTTTGATCTGGCAATAGACTTCCATGTTACCATGAGTTCTATGCGAATCACATATCGCCATCTAACAGCGGTAATATCAACCTACGACTACGTACAGTGACAGTATATTCACTGTACGACTACGCATCAACGGTAGCGACACCTAGTGGCCTTATTCAAAAGAAGGAAAAGCATTTCCTGCATAAGTAAAACTTTCATCAATTTTTTCGAAGTTTTATTGTATTTTATAATAACCAGATCGAAGACGATTCCATAAATGAAGTTTCATAACAAACAGTCCATCCTATCTCTAGTTATAAATGGTGTAACCAACATCTTTCTTTTATATATATAGATTTCTTCACCTTGAATTATTTCTCGACTGAACAGATGAAACTTGAGTCTGTATGCATTTAATTTCGATTAATTGCCATATCCCTATTATTTGAATTATCTGATATCCTCATTGCGTCCTGAGAAATATTTTGAAATCAGAATGAGGATTTTGCCTCATTACACAACTCTTTCGGCTCATCATGTGATTTTTTATTTATCACAGATTTCTCAGCCATAATATTGAATGAATGTTTGTGTTATTAAATGAAACGTTAATATAGCTTCTTTCATCCCGAACTGTCTAAACCAAGCTTCTACACAAGAACCGAAATAAGTAGATTTCTACGTCGTAAATAAATGGATAAAGTTTACTTGCCAAGACTCTCTCATTTTCTGCGAAATAACGGAGATCTCGAGTTGCCACATATCGTATAGCGAGTTCAAAGGATTCAAAAGTTCCTGTTGTGGGTAAACCACAAATCCTACTTGACAGTCATTAAACTCACACCCACCTAGAAACGGGTAGCGTGTCACCACCTATCTCCATGAACAGCAACTTCATCTTTTTCCGCATAACTATCACACAATGGAATATCATTATTCCGCATGGATTACTCTATAAGCTTCGTCCGATTGGTTTCTGATGCTACAAATCTCGCCGAGGGAATATATTTGTTATTCTAATGATGTTTTCCTAGATTGCTGTTGGAATTTCATTTCACGTATGAAGATACGAAAAAAATATTCATTGTTGGATTTACTGGTGGACTGTAGTAGTCTGTTCTGATTCTACTTCGGCTTCTGAGAAAATGCTGGTTTATTTTATAATTACAAGTCTTTCTTTGCTAAGGGTGTTCGAATTTGGCTTTATCTGTATGATTAAAATTATTTTGGGTTCGTGCATTTCTTCCCAGCTATCGTAATTGATGAGATATTCTACATTATCACACTAAGGCGATCTCTGTGTTTCGTCAAAATTATAGCTTATAACTTGGGGCAACAAGTTCAATATTCATAGTGATAATTGAATATTTACTCTGCTACAATTAATGCTAAGGTATGTCGTAAACACCGACCGCTACATTAACACCTTGAGTGTATTCAACTGCTTCGCTGTCATATGTAAATTCACACCATCAAAATAGAGCATAATATGCTTTACCATACTAAAGACGTGTTGATTAATGAATTACATGTGCAAGATCAAAATATAAGAAATGTAGAATATAGATTTATAAGTTTGCTGAAAACTTCAGGTTATTGAATGGTTTCTTGTTCGACGTTTATATGACTCTTTGTAGTTTTTAATGAATATACATTGAAGATGCACCATAAGGACACGTTCTATAGTGGTGACAATTTTAACTTCAATAAAGCGTTGAAAACAATAATTTCTGAATACGTAAAAACTAACAATATCGTTTATATCAAGCTCATTTTTTTTATAGAAGAGGTGAATCTCACATCAGACACCCAGTCTTTCAGGGTAGTGTTGGATTCTTACCGACTAAATACCTCTCCCGTTGTTTGGTTCCGGGCATAAGCCTCTAACCCTTCCATCTTCTTATCTGTTATTTCCTCTTTCGCATTCTTTATGCTGAGTGTTTGTGTTCATCTTCCAATTGGATATCTCCCTCTAAGTTTAGAGTTCTATATCTTCATTTTCCCAATTGGTCTCTGGGTCTTTAAAGGTAAATTCTCGCTGTTTTTTCATCTTCAACGGGGTCGTAGTTAACTAACCTTCTAAGGTCGTCATTTGGATGTTCACTAGCTTTTTCATAGGCTTTTGCAGCTTTCCTTTTGATGAATGTAGTGATAGTTGATTATGTGTTTTCGAATTTGTTCGTTCCTAACAAACCAGGGGGCGTCTGATGCCCATCTCAGAAATCTGTTTTCTGTACTTTGTATTATTACATGTTCATTTGGGGATTTCTTTTATAAATTGAAGATTCCTCGTTTCAATTATGGAATTTTGAAAATATGGTTCTGCTGTTGTTCGCTAGATGGTACATATGGTACTGATTTTTGTATTTGATCATCATTGTGTTTATCGCGCATATTCTCTTATTATTTCATTCTGAAGATTACGCTTGGAGAGATAGCCATATTTACCTTGCCTTGTGATATATTTTCGTTTACGGATTATTATTTCTCTGAGAAGTTGCGAATTATAGTAATTTCACTTGTACCTTAATTCTGAAGTGAATTTACAATTCAAATTATTGGATTTGGCAGCGAAGAAAATCTTCCACTCAATAAGCCTGCATTTCATCTTGTAAGTTAAAATCTATCAAAATTTCTTGTTTCTAAATTTCAACTTTGTTCTTGCAGAAGGCTTTTTATCTACTATCTATATTTTCCTAACATTATTATCTGCACGTACTTTATGCAACTCAGCAGACCAGATAACCCGGAAAGGAGTGATTTAAAACAGTGAGCTTCGAACAAACAACATTTCCTACACTACTCATTTCCAACCAGGTATAAATAGAAGGAATAAATAAATTGGAGGACAGAATATACCTAAGGTCAGAATTTTCCTTTTTCTTCTCGAAGTTCAGTGCCTAGCAGCGAATAATTAATACCTTCATAGCATCTTTGGCATCGCAGTATCGGCCATCGCCAGAATTTATCTTGGAAAGAGAAAGCGCCGTTATCAGTTTATTTTTTTTTATTGTTGTCATATTCTTTTTTTTATTTACGTTCAGCTCAGTAAATGACAACAATATATTACGTATGATTTTACTAGCAATTATATTATGATATGTTTATGATTGGAAACTGTAGGGAGATATGTGAACACTATATATTTGCGTACGTACGATATATATAGGGGGAGTCAAATAACTGTTTGGTTATATTGAATCAAATAAACCAATTTATATTAACAGGAAATTGTTTTCAACACTCTTTCAGTTGATTGTTAATAAATACTTCAATCGCACCTAGCTGTTGTTTTTCGTGATTTATAATTCTTTATATCATCAAAAGTCCTTCTTTTAATTTGGCAAAGGTCTCAGGCTCTTTTAGGTATTTAAGTTAAATCACGTGGCGCCCAAAATTCTATTTTAAACATCGTTTAAAGCTAGCTAGCCGAGGATATACCTAAGCCTTTTTTTTTTATATATCGAGTGCAGTAAGGAGAAAATTGGTGATATTAATTTGGCGCCCAACGTGGGGCCCCCCTAAAAAAAAAAAAAGAAAAAAAAAATTTGCTTACTCTTCTTGATTAAATTTTGGTAGATGATATAAATCGATGGCCTGAACAATTTCAGTTGCTTTGTTTTCTTTATTTGAATCTGTTGCACCTTTTTTTAATTTACCTTCAACGGAATTTACCTCTTACCTCCATAATTCATCTGCGTTTTTGCTGAGTGAATTGATTGCGAGTACCAATTGAAAATAAATACTATATCTCTATAATCATTTGGTCTCTGAATTTGTTTTTTTTCGGCTTCATTAGACATTATTCGTGACCTTTCTTATTGAACAAGCTACGATACTGTACTGAAGTATTGATTTCGGTTGTTTATTCTTTCAATTTTTCATTTGAGTTAATTATTAAATAATTTCGTTAAATCTTTTTTTTTGTTGATCGAATTCATATTATGACGGAATTGAAGATGAATATTAATTGCCTAAAAAAGGATGAACTACAGTACGAATTAACTGTTAGGGGTTTGTCATTTTCGGATTCATCTACTGTCGAAACATTACGTTCTTGTTTGAGAGCAACCTTGAAACTTGAAACCATGAATCAATCCTTTAAGTATCCTGATTTCAACTTAGACATTTCGGAGGAATTATTAACAATTCGTGCAAAGTTGGAAGAGCTTCGTAAATGTATTTCTGATGGCAAACTTAGTAAAGAAAACCTCAGATCACGCCTTCTACATTTGATTCGACGATTGGACCGTATTCCCGCTAGCCAATTGGATACAGAAAAATCCACCACCAGTAGGACAATGCTCTCGGAATTATTGTTAGTTCTTGATAGCTTGGAAGGAGTTAAAACCAAAGCAGATACACCTGAAATTGACATCGCCAGCCTTATGAAGTCTAGCGGAAATGATTCAACTGATTCATCGTCTGATGGCTCAGATTTTGAGTTGTCAGAAAATAACGTAGCTGCATCCACTCCGAAAATGAAACGACCACCTAGGCGATATGATATTCAAAAATGGAATCTTAAATTCACAGGAGATTCGAAAGGTCTCAGTGTGAATAGTTTTCTGGAAAGAGTTGAGGAACTGAAAATTGCTCGTAATGTCCCCGATGTCAACTTATTTGACTCTGCCATAGATCTTTTTGATGGAAAGGCACTTTTATGGTATAGAGCTAATCGAAATAGGTTTTCTACTTGGAAGGATTTGACTGACTTGTTGCTGAAACATTACCAACCTCCTGATTATAGACCAAGATTGTTCAAGGATATTCTATCAAGGACTCAAGATTCGTCTGAGAGTATAATTGAATATGTTTCGTGTATGAGGGGTATGTTCAGACGCTATGGTGATGTTGCGGAGGATATCCAGTTGAGCATCATAATACGGAATTTGTCTCCATTTTATTCTACTCAACTTTCAACTGTGAAAGGTCTACAGGAATTGGAGGAAGAATGTATGAAACTTGAGGTGAAGAAATATCGTGCAGATACCTACATGCCACCATCACGCCGCCGACAAAATTACGTAGATCCTGATTTTGCTTTCATTTCTACCTCAGAAAATTTGAGGGAATCTAATCAGTCGATGATTGCTGCAGCTGACTCAAAAAGTTGCTGGAATTGTCAGAAATTTGGGCATGTTCGACAAAATTGTACGGAACCTAGGCAGATATTCTGTTATAGATGTGGTGAAAGAGGGGTTACAGTGCGTTCTTGCTCGCATTGCTGCCGGCAATCCAATAAGTCGGAAAACTCTCGAAGGGGAAAGTAACTGACCGCGACTTTTCCTCTGATCCTAGTTCTGAAGCGGTTAAGCGCAGCAAAATCATTCTTGACTATATAATTTCTCATGTCGATAATGATCAACGACCTTATTTGGAGGTGAACATATTGGGCAGATCAATGACTGGACTTTTGGACTCTGGAGCAACGCAAACATTGGTAGGAGCACTAGGATATAAGTTTTTGATGGATTTGGATTTGAGATTAACTCCTCGTACTGTGTCATGTACTGTGGCGAATGGGCAGACTTGCCAGAGTATTGGTTACATAAAGACACCAGTTAAGCTGAAGGGAAAAATGTGTTGGATAGATGTTCTGGTGGTTCCTTCACTCAGCCATTTCCTCATTCTTGGAGTGGATTTCTGGATGAAGATGGAGATTATTCCTTGTCTTAGGGATGATGTATGGCATTTTGCTAAGGATTCTGATGTGTCTGCTGTTTCTCATATCGAAGATGGCGATTTTTTGACTGAGTTTCATATGGAAGCTCTTAATAAACTGTTGGGAAATATATTTGATTTGATGGGCGATGATTTGGGATGTACTTCGGTTGATGTGCACAGGATTGAGGTTTTTCCTGACACTAAGCCAATCAAGCAGCGATGGTATCCTGTGTCGCCATTCAAGCAGAAGATTATTAACGACGAAATAGATTCAATGATAAAGTTGGGAATTATTGAGCCGTCGAAGAGCGCATGGTCTTCGCCAGTGTGTCTTGTACCCAAGAAGGATAAAACGTATCGACTCTGTATTGACTATAGGCGACTGAATGCTGTTACAAAGAAAGATGCATATCCTTTACCATATATTAATGATATTTTGGATAAGCTGAGAGATGCTAGGTACTTAAGCTCGTTGGATATCAAGTCAGCCTTTCATCAGGTTGTGGTTGAGGAATCATCAAGGGAATTCACTGCCTTCACTGTTCCTGGTCATGGACTTTATCAGTTCAGAAGATTGCCCTTCGGTCTAACTAATTCTGCAGCGACTTTTCAGAGGATCATAGACAAGGCTTTGGGAGCTGACCTACAACCTTATGTTCTCGTCTATATAGATGATATAATTGTCATTTCGAAAGATTTTGATACGCATTTAAAAATCTTGGAAAAAGTTTTCGAAAGACTTATCTCAGCTGGTTTAGTGGTGAAGAGGGAAAAATGCAAATTTTGTTTGCCACAGTTGAAATATTTGGGATTTGTCGTAGATAAGCATGGCTTGCGAACGGATCCAGCAAAAGTGCATGCTATACTTGATATTTCATCACCTAAAAATGTCAAGGAGCTGCGGCGATTTATTGGTACTGCATCCTGGTACAGACGTTTTGTGCCTGAATTTTCTACTATCATGGAGCCATTGACAGGGCTCACGAAGAAAAATGCGAAATGGTTGTGGTCAGATGACTGTGAGAGAGCATTTCAGCGTATAAAGGAAAAACTTTCAACGGCTCCAGTGCTTACATGTCCGGATTTTGAGAGACAGTTCATTCTCCAGACCGATGCTTCAGCATATGGCATAGGAGCAGTTTTGAGCCAGGAATTTGATGATGGTGAGCGCGTCATTTGTTATCTGTCTAGATCACTGACTCGTCAGGAACGAAATTTCTCAACGACTGAAAGAGAATGTCTTGCTGTTATATGGTCTGTGGAAAAGTTGCGTCGTTATGATTGTTCTTTTTTTTTTGTTTGGTTATTGTTGTTCTTCATTTTATTCACTTCTGTAAATGAAAACTTACTTGTGAACATTGTTCTTGGGTATTAGTTTACCTGTGTATGTTCCATTGTGAATAAATAAATAAAAAAATAAATAAAATTATCTGGAGGGAACATTCTTCAAGGTGGTCACAGACCATCATTCTCTCTTGTGGCTTAACAATCTGAAGGATCCACAGGGAAGACTTGCGCGATGGAGTCTTAGGTTGATGCCTTATTCATACGAAATGGTTCACCGAAAGGGTAAGCAGAATATTGTGCCAGATATGTTATCTAGAGCAGTTCCTGTAGCTGTCGATACTGTTGATCAGAATCAGCGTGTGCACTATAGAGATTTCCTCAAAACTTCGGATGTGTGGTATAGAAACATGAAAAATCGTATGGAAGAAAACCCTGAAAAGTATCCATCCTGGAAGGTCGAAGAGGATATTCTACTAAAATTTGTTGTATCTTCTCCATATACCAAAATTAGTGACACTGAGAATTGGAAGATCGTGATTCCTAAGGATTTTCGAGAATCTTTGATTCGGCAGAATCATGATGAAGCTACTTGTGGTCATCCTGGAGTCTTCAAAACGTACTGGAGATTACGCCAATCTTATTACTGGCCTAAGATGAAAGCTGATGTAATTCGTTATGTCAAGCATTGTTTGATATGTGCTAAGTCCAAATCTGAAAATAAAGCGCCATCTGGATTGATGGGATCTCGACCACGTATATTGGAGCCTTGGGAGATGATTAGCTTGGACTTTGTTGGTCCATTACCGTCATCGCATGGATATAAGTATATTCTGGTTATAACTGATTACTTCTCTAAATTTGTTGTTCCTTTCCCTATTCGCTCAGCTAATGCGAAGGCACTTTGTAAAATCTTGGAGGAGCAGATATTTTTGATGTTCGGAGTGCCAAGATTTCTTATATCAGATAACGGCGTCCAAATGCAAAGTAAAGAGTTCAAAACTCTTTGTGAAAAATTTAGAGTTCGCAATATATTCACACCTTTATATAGTCCACATTGTGATCCAACAGAAAGGAGTAACGGTATTATCAAAACTATGCTCCGTTGCTACGTGAAAGACAACCATAAAACATGGAGTGATCATATTGTCCGTATTGGTTGTGCTATTCGCACAGGTCGTCAGGAAACTATTGGAGTGAGTCCATATTTTGTTAATTTTGGTAGGGAATATCGAGAGAGTGGGGATGCCTATGACCACCCAATTGACCGTGAGGAAATCACACTTCATCAATACACTAAAACTAGAAAGGGGGTTTGTGATGATCTTTTCAAAGATATCAGAAAACGATTGGATAGAGCACAGGAAAGTACTCGACGGCGATATAATTTGCGTAGAAGAAATTTAGAATTCAAGGAAGGAGATTATGTTATGGTGAAAAATAAGGCTCTATCTGATGCATCGAGGGATTTCACGGCGAAACTAAGTCCCAGGTTTATAGGACCTTATAGGATCTCGAAAAGGACTGGTTATTGTTCGTATAGATTGGAGAGTGATTCAGGAGGGAACAAAGGAATTTGGCACGTCAAAGATCTGAAGCCATACACATCAGAGCCTACCTAGATTGCTAGTTGGCATAAGTCAGATTTTTGAGGTATATTGTATTAAGTCTGTATATGTCTTTGATATCTTATGTTCTGGATATCGTCTTTTAGATTGAGGTTGTATTGCGGTTAGTTTTCTGCTCTTTCTCTGTATAGTTTTGGTTGATGATCGTCAGCAAACTTGCTAAGTTAGCTTCCTAAGGGGGAAAGGGGGAATTTATTACATGTTCATTTGGGGATTTCTTTTATAAATTGAAGATTCCTCGTTTCAATTATGGAATTTTGAAAATATGGTTCTGCTGTTGTTCGCTAGATGGTACATATGGTACTGATTTTTGTATTTGATCATCATTGTGTTTATCGCGCATATTCTCTTATTATTTCATTCTGAAGATTACGCTTGGAGAGATAGCCATATTTACCTTGCCTTGTGATATATTTTCGTTTACGGATTATTATTTCTCTGAGAAGTTGCGAATTATAGTAATTTCACTTGTACCTTAATTCTGAAGTGAATTTACAATTCAAATTATTGGATTTGGCAGCGAAGAAAATCTTCCACTCAATAAGCCTGCATTTCATCTTGTAAGTTAAAATCTATCAAAATTTCTTGTTTCTAAATTTCAACTTTGTTCTTGCAGAAGGCTTTTTATCTACTATCTATATTTTCCTAACATTATTATCTGCACGTACATCTATGCAACTCAGCAGACCAGATAACCCGGAAAGGAGTGATTTAAAACAGTGAGCTTCGAACAAACAACATTTCCTACACTACTCATTTCCAACCAGGTATAAATAGAAGGAATAAATAAATTGGAGGACAGAATATACCTAAGGTCAGAATTTTCCTTTTTCTTCTCGAAGTTCAGTGCCTAGCAGCGAATAATTAATACCTTCATAGCATCTTTGGCATCGCAGTATCGGCCATCGCCAGAATTTATCTTGGAAAGAGAAAGCGCCGTTATCAGTTTATTTTTTTTTATTGTTGTCATATTCTTTTTTTTATTTACGTTCAGCTCAGTAAATGACAACAATATATTACGTATGATTTTACTAGCAATTATATTATGATATGTTTATGATTGGAAACTGTAGGGAGATATGTGAACACTATATATTTGCGTACGTACGATATATATAGGGGGAGTCAAATAACTGTTTGGTTATATTGAATCAAATAAACCAATTTATATTAACAGGAAATTGTTTTCAACACTCTTTCAGTTGATTGTTAATAAATACTTCAATCGCACCTAGCTGTTGTTTTTCGTGATTTATAATTCTTTATATGTTATAGATATTGTACGGTGCACTGGTGTTCTAAGTTGGCGAATAAGTTTTCGAAATTTATTGGGTATTGAGCGGAGTTTTTTTTGTTGAAACTGAGAGTTATCATTTAGGAAGTGCTGTTTGTGCTAGACACGTAAGCAGATACTCAGTTTTCGGATATTCTCGCAAATTTTGGACAGTATCTGTTTTTCATTGTTTATACAATAGAGGTGAAAATCGCACCTCCCTTCATTGCACATATTCAGGTTGCGTCGACAGTTCGAGTTGATTTCTTATCTGTTCCCCACCTCTTCCTAACGTTTAACATTTCAGCGCTGTTCAGTCTTCAGCCTGTCAATTGGTGGGTACGCTGAGGATATTGGGAACAGAGAAATCATACGTTGCGATCGATAAACATCGCGTTCCATATACCGGTTCTCCTTTTTACACCTTTGTTGCATTACCTCATCTAGCCCTGGCCTCCCTGTCTTTGTCATAGTTAAAGTCTCCCTGATAGGCCACAGTGGAGTGAAACGTGTGTCCCCTGTCCATTTTTCTGTTGTCGATTCGATCAGTATAATTGAATTTTTCTTTCTGATAAAATTGTTCTGATAAAAACCTGATAATGCCAAACAATGGAGTAGAGGAAATTACACTGGGAAAACTATTAGAAGAAATCCGCGATAGCAAACGGGAGGTTAAAAATTGCATATCCGCATCCGAGGCAAGATTACTCCTAGAAATCCAAGAATTGAAAAATAGGAATGAAACTCTGGAGAGGGAAAATGCAGATTTGAAAAAGAGGGTGGAGAGAACGGAACGGTGGTGCAATAAAAACAATTTGTTGATTTTTGGGCTGCAAAGGGAGTCAGAGTTGACTGTCGAGTTTGTTTGCAGGGAAATAAATCGCCTTTTAAATATAAAAGTTGAAACATCTGAGATAAGTGACTGCTATACTCTCGGTAATAAAGCAGATAGCCCGATAAAAATAGAATTCATCTCTTACCAATCGAAAAAGATAATTTTCAAACACGTTAAGAACCTCAAAGGAACGGCTATATCAATCTCGAACGATTTGACACCTCAACAACGCCAGGAAAAC
The DNA here is from genome assembly GCA_951802165.1 of Adalia decempunctata. Taxonomy (NCBI): domain Eukaryota; kingdom Metazoa; phylum Arthropoda; class Insecta; order Coleoptera; family Coccinellidae; genus Adalia; species Adalia decempunctata. The sequence goes on from OX637701.1 coordinate 22,143,065, forward strand.
CGGAGATTGAGGTCGTTTTTACTGAAAGCTAGGACAAATTCGACAGAAGAGTCCTATATAAAAGGGAACAGGCTAGTTGTGGGGAAGAATATATACGATTTGGAGGACCTGGAAAGCTCGGAAGAAGAGAATAAACCGAGCAGCGCTCCGAGTACACCTTCAATTGGGGGTCCAGGTGCTGCCGCGATCTTTTTGCCTGGTCCATCGAACACGAAAGAGTACATCCACGATGTAAAATTGTCAACACCCCAGACCCACGCAGCAACACAGAAAAAAAAATTTATAAATAAAAAGAAGTCACCAAAAGGAATCAACAGTGGCATGAAACTTCGGTTAAAGTCTGCAACAGACAAGAGTGGCCGAAAATAGGGAGTTAGGAGAAAAAAAAAATATATATATATAAAAAAATTAAAAAACAAATCAAAATTTAAAGAAAATATATATAAAAATTTTGTGTGGGCAATTTCGGTCTTGTGGGAATTTATTGGTTTGGCAACATGAATCGTTTCATTAGGGACTACGAGAACCCAATTTATGACACAATAATAATATCTAACTTGGAAGATGTTAAAAATTACAGTTCCAGAGACAATCTCTGCATTCTACACATGAACGTGAGAAGCATCTCAGCAAATTTCGATGAGTTTGTTTTATTTTTGGAATCTGTTCAAACTGATTTTGAAGTTATTGTCCTCACTGAAACCTTCCAAATAGAGAATATAAATATGTACGAAATTATCGGCTATAAAATTGTCTACAATGAAAGTGAATTTAACAAAAACGATGGCGTTTTAGTATATATAAGAGACAATGTATCATTCAACTTTAAAAACATTCACTTAGGAGAAATTAAATGTATAGAGATAGACATCAAAGGCCCAAAGAAAGAAACTACTAAACTTACAGCGATATATAGGTCTCCACAAACATGCGTACATTCTTTCAATATAAATCTTGCTGAATATCTAGAAAAAACACATGCGAACCAACATATAATTATAGGAGACATAAATATTAATATTACGTCACACGATAATTTTGTCGAAGACTACAAGAATATCATGTATGCATCAGGCTTTATACCTGTTATAAATAAACCTACGCGTCCTAGCAGTAATAGCTGTATCGACCACATATTTGTTAAAGAGGCTTTTACACAAAACGATTTCAATAGTATGTGTTATGGATGTATAATAAAACACTTAATAACCGATCATTACCCAACAGTCATCTCTTTGAATAATTCAGTTAGCCAATCAAACTTCGAATTTAAACAAAAAACAAAAAAATATATTAAGTATATAAAGTTGAAAGATGATCTCGGAAAGGAAAATTGGCATGAGATATATAAAAACGATGACTTGAATTTGATGGCTGATTTATTTGTTCAAATGATTACAAAGTATGTTGAGAAAAATACATCCGAAAAAACAACAAGAAATAAAAATGTGAAAAGAAAATTATGGATAACAGATACCTTGGTGAAATTGATAAATGAGAAAAATAAACTTTACTTAAAACTGAAAGATATCCCAACCAACAATATATTGAAAGATAAATATTCTAAACTGAAGAAAGAAATTAAGAAAAAAATCCATGTTGCTAAAATAGAATATATAAAAAAAATTGCTGAAAGTAACAAATCAGAGTCTAAAACTATCTGGGACCAGGTGAAGAACGTTTGTGGCGACTCCAGACCTGAAACATCAATAAAGTGCATTACAATCAATGGAGAAATTACTGAGGACAAATATGAAATAGCCAATGCATTCAACCAGCATTATAGTACTGTAGGGCAGATATATGCAAGTGATATTGATGATATTGAACATATTGAAGAAGTTGACTCGGTTCTGGAGAAAACATTTTTTCTGGTGCCCACTGATAGATATGAGGTTGAAGCCATTATAGATACATTAAAGAAGAGAAAAGCTCCTGGACATGACGGTATAAGGGCCGAAACTCTTATTGAAATCAAGAAGGAGATCTCGGAACCCTTAGCGTATATAATAAATAAATGTTTTGTCACTGGATGCTTCCCAGACATATTGAAATTGGGAGTTATAAAACCATTATACAAGGGCGGGGATAAGTTTGACGTAACCAGTTATAGGCCGGTATCTTTGATATCGAATGTTGCAAAAATTATAGAAAAAATAGTACACAAACGATTAATGCGTTTCCTCCAAGAAAACAAAGTGATAAGTGAAAATCAATATGGATTCATGGGCGGTAGATCGACTGAAGATGCAATTCAAAGGTTAACAGCCAATATTTATGAATGTTTGGACAAGCAGATCCCATCCCTTTGCATTTTCGTGGATCTTGCTAAGGCATTTGATACCGTATCGCATGCAAAACTGTTGGATAAACTTGATAGGTGCGGATTTCGGGGGAAAATCTATGAACTACTTAAAAGTTACTTATTGGATCGGGAGCAGGTTGTTGAGATTGATGGACACAAAAGCAGGCAGGAATGTATCACTTACGGAGTTCCCCAGGGAACAGTATTGGGACCACTTTTGTTCCTAATATATATTAACAACTTGTTGAAAATTCGCTGCAGCGGACAGATTATCGGCTTTGCAGATGACACTGTGATCCACTTACAGGCGGAAACCTGGGACGAACTGAAAATGAAAACAAAAAACAACTTCAAACTGGTGAAGGGATGGCTACAGTACAGCAAGCTCACCCTAAATGTGGAAAAAACCAAATATGTTCCGTTTGCTTCATACGAGAGTGGCTTGCCAGGGTTTGGGAACATTGAGGTAGATGAAAATACCACAATACCAGAAGCTAGGAGTGCAAATTATCTTGGTGTGATAGTCGATTGTCATCTGAGATGGGACGAACATGTGAGAAATTTGACCAGAAAATTGAGAGGTTTGATTTATAGATTCAAAGCGCTAAAAAAAATTTGCATGAAAGAGAAATATCTAGTAATGATCTACAATGCTCTGGCAGAGACACTGATTGGATATGGGTTGGTGAGTTGGGGAGGAGTATACGATCGTCATTTAGATAGCCTGAATAAAGTACAGAAATGGATACTTAGAATCATACATGGAAAGAAAATAACTTACCCTAGTGAGCCACTGTTCCAAATTTCTAGAATACTGAACACCAGGAAACTATTCATGCTGAAATTGGCTTTGAATGTTTTCAAAGGGAAAATATCGCTAAATAAGGTAGAATATGAGTATGAAACAAGAAATAAAATTAACACTTACCAGACGTAGAGATGCTTCAAGACCATAGGACAAAGATCGGCTCAATTCCTCGTTCCCAGGGTATGTTCTGCGATTCCAATCCACCTGAATAAGATAAAAAACTATAAGAACTTCAAAAAGAAAGCTAGAGAATGGCTTATGTTGCTAAAAAAAGAGGAAGTAGATAGATTGATCAATAACTTTATCAAGTAAACACAAACCGTAATTGAAAAAATATATACGAAAGAGTAGATAATGTTTAGCGAATACTTACCTAACATGACAAAATACTTACCTTATATGACAAAATAATTCCCGAATATGACAAAATACTTCCCGAATATGACAAAATACTTCCCGAATATGACGAAAATACCTCCCGAATGTGACAAAAAAAAAAGAAGTTTTCTTGATATGCCAGAGCCAATTAATATAGAATACCGGATTAGACAGATAGCTCGACTGATGTCAGAAGTGGAACGGAGAGCACCTACAATGTTGGAGTAAATAATTATTGAGTTGAAATGTGTATATTTATTTTAGAATTACAATTGTTATTTTTACAGTTACGCACAGGTTATATTCTGCTATGATCTCAGTAACTTATTGTGTTTATTTAATTCTGAATAAACATTATTATATTATTATTATATTATTATTATATCATCAAAAGTCCTTCTTTTAATTTGGCAAAGGTCTCAGGCTCTTTTAGGTATTTAAGTTAAATCACGTGGCGCCCAAAATTCTATTTTAAACATCGTTTAAAGCTAGCTAGCCGAGGATATACCTAAGCCTTTTTTTTTTATATATCGAGTGCAGTAAGGAGAAAATTGGTGATAGTATCCTCTTTATATGGGTTCTCGCTGCATAGCCCCATGCTATTGATCCATATGATAGCTGCGGTCTGGCTACTGCTTTTATGATCCCCAATTTCGTGTTTTCATTCATTTGGCTTCTTCTGCCTATAATCGAGTATAGTCTTTTCATTGCTACATTAGTTTTATCCACTTCATACTTGATTTGCTGTGTCCACGTGAGTCCTCTGTCAAGTTATACTTCTAGGTATTAAGCTTCATTCTGCCATTCAATTTCATTATCGTCTATGGATATTTTCGATTCTATCGCAAGTCCTTCTATTCTAGTCTGTAATATTCGAACAGGCAAAGAAACAGCTTGGAAATGAGGATACAAGAGGACATGAACCGCTTGAGTGATTACTTCAAGAAATGGAGAATCAAGATGAACACGAAGAAGACATTTGTAATCTTTTACAGAAATAGATGGAACAAAGAAGTACTGAGAAATATTAGGATATAAGAACACGAAATCGAATGGAAAGAAGTACCTAGGAGTGATAGCAGATAAGAAATTCAACTTCAACAAGCAAATCGAGGGGAAAAAGAAGAAGACGAGGCTATTGCAAGGGCTTTTGTACGCGCTGCTAAATCCCGAGATCAAACTTTCACTGGAAAATGAAATGAAAATAATCAAGACAATTCTCATACGTACCGAATTTACTTTTACCGGAGGGACATGGCGCCACACGGAAAGTTGCAAAAAAAACGAACTTCAAAGTACACTGCACCGGAGTTATAAGATCGTGGATCGGAGCTCCCTGATACGTTAGCAACCAGATAATAAGAGAAGAACTGCAAGTAGAATCGATTTGGTGGAGAAGCAAACGAAGAACCTCATAGAAAAATGAGAGAACACCAGAACGAAGAACTGAGGCAAATAACGAAAATCTGGATCAGAATGAATTTATAAAATTGGTAGATGATCTACTCAAGAATCGATTCAATAGGCCAAGGTCAGAGCTGTGACGAGCACTAAGCACTTATTTTCACAAAAGGCTCGCGAATACTAAGCACTTTGTGAAAGTAATTCGACATTTCGAGCACTAAGTCCTAAGCACTTTTTTTAGGAAATATTGAAAGTGAGGTTATTTTAATCAGAAAAGAAATTGTAAGTTGGCATAGGTATGTGATATTTAAAATTTTAAATTCCATTCAATATAATATATAATAAATTCTTATTGGTAATGAAAGAGAAAAATGCTATTCGCTCCTGGATCTCCCTGTTTGATAATATTCATGAATATACTGAATTTTTCGAGTTTACTTATTTTTTCTGAAAACTCCCAGTCCTTGAAACAAAATTAAATAAAAAATTCAAGGAAAAATGGAAATGTTTCTCTGTCAATTCTTGCACTGATTTGTCAGGAGCAAACTAGTTGCAAAACATTGTTGCGTGACAAATAACGAAGAATTATCAAAATTAGAACTCAATGAACTGTGTAACGTTTTGATGTTGTCTATATAAGACTCTTTGGTCAGATGAAAATGTAAAAAAATCAGAATCGTGACTTTTGCTTTTTCTATTGATATTAAGTTGTCAACGCACAAATTACCATTTAACAAAATACACATGCATGGACCCTTCAATTTTCCTTTCATAATGATCAAGTTTCCTTATTATCATCTCTCTGTAATTGCAATCCAAACAGTATTAGGATGTAACTGTCATGTACGGAAATATTGATTTAAGATTTTATTAATGTGAAAATGAATTCGTACAACATTGGCTCAGGGCTTAGTGCTTAGTAGTGCTTAGTACTACTTTTGAAAAGTGCTTGGGAGCACAGTGCTCGGGAGCACAAAAGGGCTCCGAGTACTTTCCCGAGCACAAAGCACAATGCTTTTGCACAGCTCTGGCCAAGGTATAAGAACCAAAGATAAACCTGGTCGCAGTTTTGAAGATTCTTCTATGGCCAATCGACACCATCATATAATACTGATAATAATAATGAATGCGTTGTCTCAACTTTCCATATGTAGGAATCTACCACCGTTCACTGAAATGCAAAAATTGCATGTTTTCCTGGAAACCAAGTGAAGAATCCCAGTCGAAGGGAAAGTATCGAGAAGTATAATAAACTAAGTACAGTTGATGGCGAATGAAATCCCACATTAAGTTGTATGAAGGAAATAGAACGATGCTTCATTACAAAATCTAGAACCTTCTTTCAGGAATTATTAGCGAAAAGTCTTCCTACAATTACGAAATGAAATATAGGTTCGTCAAATGAAAAGCTCCCGAGTCATTCCATTAATTTTCCAATCCAGCCTCCTGTTTTCCTGGAAATACTCCGCAAATACTGCGCAATGCATTATGTATCGCATTCGATATTTTTCGACATACCGATCCAGCTTTCCATTCTGGATACACTCCCAGAAAGAGGAAGTCTGAAGTCGAATTGATCGCGAATGCAAAACACGTTTGGATTCCAGCGGTCCAATTTGAATGTTTCTTGATTGGAATAGGTAAGCAGTCTGTTACATTAGGATTAACATGAAGACATACGAGTCAGTCTCGCGAACTCCGGCGCGAGGGTAATCCCTGAAGTTTGTAGCAAAATTGTATACTTAAATTACGAATTAGAGGCGAGTGTTCGAGCTGTTTGCACAAGTTACTTCAAGTACCTGATATTCAATGAGGTGGGAGTGAGATGTTTATCTTAATGCGTTGTGCCGATATAGATTACCGTATTAGTCTGAATGAGATCTCTGAATGTCAATGAGACTCCATCTGAATCTAGAAATCAAGAGGGAAAAAGCATTGGCCAAGTAGGAGAGGCGCCAAGTCAAAGGTCACCACGCCTACCTGATTCATATCTGATAGTTTTCAGTATCAGAACTGGGGAAATGTTGTTTTCCACTTCACTTCAAAACAACGGATTGTATCGAAATATAATTTTGTTTTCGCAGTAATATATCTGAGTGGCTGTCAATTTGTTTGGTATCTAACAGACAAAATTTTGACGTCTGGAACTGAAAATCCTTACATTAATTTGGTATAAATTCTAGTTGCGGTAGAAGAATTAGTAGATGAAGAATAAAAAAAAGATAATTTTTCTCTACCTTGTATATGTTTGTAGTCTTCCAACAGAGACATTACGAAGGGAATCGAATGAAAGCTCTAAACTCCATTCACTTTTATAAAGTATCCCTGTTAGCCATGATTTAGGTTTATCAAGTTCTTTCACTTAAAACTGACGCAGGTTGGCACTCGTGAAAATCAAGCGACATTGCCAAGGCTACTTTCAATTTACTCTTTTTTAACTTTTTAAATGGAGTTAGTTCTTCTAAGCTTTAACATTAACTGTGACACAGGTTTCGAAGTACTACCGCATTTTCATATTGGAGTATTTCAAGTTGTGCTAAGAGGTATTTGAATGTCTTCTGTGTGTATTTCTTGAGAATTTTGAAAAGTGGAGAATTCCATAGGTCCGTCTGTTTCATTCGTTTTTCTGGGTTATTCGAGTACTTTCATTCTTTTTCCGAATGAACTATCACAAAGTAACGGACTAATCTGTCCATTATTTTCAGTAAAATTTCAACACTCGTTTCTTGATTTCTGTAAGAGAAAATAGCATAACTGAATCTTCCAACCATGTTCATATACTTGAAATATTTCCAGTATTAACTGATAAACAAGTTTCTTCAGCATTCGCCAGGTCTTTGAAATTATTGAATTCACTAATATTTTCTCAAATTCATTATTTTCCCAAAGTAAATGAATATTTTGATAAATACGTAATTACTACGATTTTTAGACAGAAACGACAACGTTGCGGGCGAATCTGACAGGGGAATGACCATAACCTAATTTTCGAAATATACGCGGTGAAATTTCATGGCAAACCGGGATACTTTATAGAGGTGAATGGAGTATATATGACCCAATTTCACGAAGTTGTGATGCCATATGTTGCTCCTTCGAGAGGTTGTTGAGAGCTCCATAGCTCCTGTAGATGAAACTAAGATTGAAATAATCGTTACATAAACACTGAAACTGGAAAATATATGTTCGAAGTTCCGGAAATTATTTTTTCGTCGTCTCAAGCCGCTTCATGTTCACACTGGTAGCTACCGCGCGTGTCTATTCTGTACCCGACAGAAATGCCGCATCGGTTTCAAATACCGCCACTTATTATCTCCGTATCTCTGAGAGACAGAAATGTCTATGTGAATATGGAAGGAGAATGCTCCACAATCAGAAGTTTGGAGGCAGGAGTACCGCATGGATCAGTACTTGGACCACTACTGTTCAACACATATATGAATTATATTCCGAAGAATTCAAGGACGATGCCTGCACTTTAAGCTTACAACACTTTCATACAGAGGAGATTACAAGAAGCCATTGATGAGATCAATGACTTGTGAATCAAGTGGAAGATCAAGCTCAATGGACAAAAGAGCCAAGTGATATTATTCCAGAAATGGAAGAGAAGAACAACCCTCAACCTCGAGGTTGATGAAGAAGAAACCGAGATTGAAGAAAAGGTGAAAAATCTAGGTCATACTCTTGACGAAGAGCTTACCTAGAAAAACCATATCAACGAAGTCATGAACAAAATCGAGGCAGCGATAAACAGACTCTTCCCACTAATGGGTAGAAGCAGCCGAATCTCGGAGAAAACGAAATTGAAGATGTTAAATCCATTGCTAGGCCTCAAGATATCATATGCTGTCAGGGATCTATTACAGTGCCAGGAATATCTGATGACCTAGGAGTGCCGTAACACCATAAGGCAACTGGCCAGAGGCTGTGGGTGTCAGGGCATTGTGGTGTTGAAGGAAATGGAAAAGCCGATGAGCTTTCAAAAATTGCATCATGGTTAATACCTGCTGGTCCGGAGCTTTTCTGTGGGCTTGAGAAAGACCAATATAAGGCAGAGGTCCAACAATGGGAGATGGATAAGAAAACAACCCTCTGGAGAAATACTTACACAGTCTAAGAAATTCCTGATTGTAGGTCTTCTGACGGGGCACTGTCGATACAAATATCATTTGTACCGCATGGAAAAGTCAGCAGATGAGATTTGTAGGCTCTGTGGATCCGGAGCAGAAACAGCTGAGCACAAGGTATGCAAGTGTCCATCAGAGCTGGCTGGCCTAAGAACCATTCATATGGGAAAACCGGTTCCGGATAGCGAGGTAGCGGCCAAGGCTCCTAGGGTAGGGAACAAAAGATCTACATGGTCGCAGTACCTGGAAGGCTAACGGAACCATTACGACTTCGGTTCAAATAATAATAGGCCTCAACTGATCTTTCGATCAGTGGCGTGAGGATTTGCGGCCAATAGCCATTTCAAAATAATAAGAGCAACTGAGAACAAGGTAGGTACTACTATGCACTATGAAAGCACCTTGGTTTGTCAGAAACCGACAGATCTATCGGGATCAATTTGGAAAACCATCGCTGAATTTATAAAGTTGAGTAGATGTTCGAAGCAGCGGAAGAACATCCGAATTAAGAACTCAGGAGATTAGGAGATAAGTGGACTATGACCTGAAGAAACATAGAACAAGAATGCACATACAGGAGAAGACCGAGAAATCAATTGATGGGTGATTAAAAAATGTACAGGAACTTACTAGAAGGACTAAAATATAAGGTGACCCAACAGGTCAATATAAGATTCCCAGCATAATGAAGTGCAAGAATTTACAATAAACAGATAACACAAGCTTAGAGAGTAGTCGAGCTCAGGAGAGCAAAGATCCTCGTCTTCAAATGGATGTGAAGAAAATTCGTCTCTCGTTGTAGATCTGATCTTCTCTTACGTAGATTTTTACGGACGTAAAGAAGTCTTCTGCAATCACGTCTACAGCAGTTTTCAAGGAGTTACTCGTCGTTACTTGAGAAATAAAACGGTATTTTTCTGTACGTTTGTATGTTCATTGGGACATGTCTCAAAACCGTATTTTATGATGCCAACAAAAATCAAGTTCACGCAAACATAAAGGTAGTCTTTCCGGCAAAAATAAAATCCGAGGAAAACTTATCTCGACTACGTAGGAAATCAGAACTATCTCTCTCAGTTTACAGACGATATGAACTGCAATGTCATTTTCCCTTAGGACCCCTCATTAAAATTCTACTTATTTCAACCACAAAGTTGTTATTTCAACATGACGACCAGACTACGCTTCAGCAGGAACCCAAAGATGCATTTCGGATGAATGAATGACGCAATAACGCCGACTCTTGACAGTTCCGCAAATATTGCAGTTACCCCAAAATGAACGAACTTGCATGCGACGTGGTTGTAACCCAGGTTGGTCCTTATTTACGACGACAGAATCTCGGACGTGAAATGTGGTCATGTGGGATTTCAACAGTTATCGTATATCAGTGCCGAATTGTAAATTACCATTTATCAGAGGACACTTTTAGAGTCCATATTCTTGCTATTATACTTTCCAGAGGGCCACCATCTATTACCACCCATGATTCGATTTATGGGATCCGGGAATGAAACCGCCCGTTGGGTTCACATCAGGATCTTGAGGAATGGAAGAAAACGAACGGAACGAGCGCGTCACCAGAAATACCGTTGTCTGTCATCTGTCATCTGTCATTATCGATATTGTAGATCCGTTTTTTGTTGTAGAAATATGTGCATCTATGTGGATGAGGCTTATTTGTTTATGAGTTGAAACGAAGAAGTTCAGTATGTAAATATGATATTCTTGGTTGAATCAACGAATGTAATGGATGATGGTTTGCGAGGTTACTTCTAGCGTCTAGGATAACGCTAGGTACCTGCTGCCTATGTCGGTTGCCAGAGACTTCTTTTCATCCATAAATCTATATCTACACCGAGTGACCAAAAATGGTATCCTAGTTTTTATTATGAAGATCGAAATTTCTTCCATTCACCACCCCTCTCATTTCTCCTATTTTTTTACTGTCGGACGAAGAGGATTTCACCTTCATCTTCTTCGTAAGATAAGCTCTCTTATCTTTCTGATTGGAACTGTCAATATCCTCTTTATTTCCCCGTTGTCGTGTTCCTTCGTTCTTTCATCATCTCCTCAGATTGTTTGTCTGTTACTTTTTTTCATTTATTTACTCATCCATATGAGTAGCAAACTTTTACAAATTTCATTTCTAATGATAACAACAAAAAATAATAGAAATTCAAAAGTTCTCCCCGGAAAAATGAGAAGTGATAATAGGCAATTGACAGTTTCTTTTTTGATTTCTCATCTTATTTCTATGTTTGACGATTGGATTGATTTGTTGAGTGTACTCTGAAGATCTTTCCACCTTCAACTTTCCACGTTGTTTCAGCTTGCACTTGCATATCGTTTATTCCATTTTATTTTCCAGAGACTATTTGCTTTTTGTATTGAGGAGCGGGTACAGACTCTCGTGTATTTGTCTCGTTTTTTTTTGTTTTTTTTTGTACGTGGAATAATGTTTTTTATTCCTGTATGACACCAAGAAATTAAGCTTTTTTCCATTCAATCTCTTGTTCATCCATCGTTATTCGTTATTTCCTTCTCTATTCGTGAACCTCGTTGTACCGAACAGCAGCTATTTTCTTCTCATTTTTATTCTTCATTTCTTGAAGTTATTTATAATCCTGTCGATATCCTTTCATAGGACGCTAGTCCCGAACTTGCTCACGCCACTGAAGTAATATACATGGTGTTCCTAAATAAATGTGTCAAGGGTCAACTGTAGATTTCTCATGAAAAAATCCTGGTCTTCGTGTCTGAGATGAGGGGTGTCAAAAATTTGTATTTTTTCAGTTTTCTGCTAATATCTCAGGAATCATTTGAATTACGGAATTAAGTATTTGTACACACATTGTCAGTAATAATGGCTACTTTCTTTCACTTTACTCGGATTTATTAGACGTTCCAGTTGCGAATATGTTGAATTTGAACAAAGGTTTTACCCCCCAACTTCCACACCACTGTCCAAATTCGCATTTGCACAGCAAATCCTTGTGCGCCAATATGTTTTACATAGAAAAGGTACTCTTAGTTCATCACTCTGAAGTGAACCGTCCTCGAGAAAACTGTCATTTTATGATCAAAAACATTTTGGCTAACGCATTGTGAATTTCTTGTACTTGCGAAAATGAGTAGTGATTATTAACAAGTCTATTTACAAAATTTGACAACTAGGTTTTCAAGTTCAAATTGTAAAGTTAATTTTCCTTGTTTTTAGCGATCATCGCAAGAATTTTCCGAATAACAAGAAACTAACAATGCGTTAGCAAATTTTTTTGATCAAAAAATAGCAGCTTTCTCGAAAACTGTTCACTTTAGAGTAAATAACCAGGAGAATTCTTCTTATGAACAACACATTGACGGACCAGAGATCTAGTTTCACCCTCAATTTGCTATTATCCACTGTATGGAATATAAAGTGATGAAGAAAGTGAAATGTTCATGTTTATAAATAGTATTATATCCAACATTTTGTAATACTTAATGAATAAACAATAAACGATAGCCATACATTTCAGAAAAGCGCCTGATTCCTCATTTAAAAATCAATTTCTGAAACGTTGAATATTATAGATTTCTCTAGTTGCTGAAAACTTCAGGTTGTTGAATAGTTTTATACTCAGCAGTTGTGTAACTAAAAATTCTCATTGATGAACAGTTAAAGAAGCACGAGTAGATAACTTTTCATAATGTTGTACCCAGCTGTACTCGCTCAACTGCAATAGTTTGAGGACACAAATTGAAGCTTCTTAAGCAAAAGTTCAAGACAACACAAGGAACAAGGTATACAGGGTCTTTCACGAGGAACCTCACCCATATTTATACGGGAAACTACTGAACGTATTTTCATGAAATTCAGCACTTGTGAGTATTTCACGATGCTGATTAAATCTAAAATATTTTCAGGGCATGAGCACCTCCGGTTTTTCCGGAAATGACGTCAACTTTCGTTTTTCAAATTAGAACACCATTTTTTTGAAGAGGTAAAGAAAAACACACTAATATAGTTTTATAAAAATCTCTTGGCGATCGATTTCGGCATACATGCCATCATCAGGCCAGCTGAAACACACATAAAATTACAAATTAGTCATATTCTTGCATGGGGAATCTGTTCTACATGACCTAACGAGATACAAAAACAACAAGGGATAACGTGAGTGACCTCAAACATGGACTCACCGTCAATTATGAAGAAATATTGATAAAAGAGTCATATATGTATCATCCAATAAAATCCTCATCAATATCTACTGTCGGATGTTAATTTATTCTCCAAGAAGTATCCGATTAAAAACTCCTACATTCAACAGAAAAATCGTGTGATCGACAATGTGAGGTTAAATGAACGGTTCATCAAGTCGCTGTCAGTGTCAAATCATCATAGAGTTTGTCATTATCATAGAAAATGTTTTCTTACGTTGAATATTTTTCTTATAGGCATTTAAACATATGCCTTCCAGTAAATTCTGACATGTCATTCAGAAGGTGAATATTATCCCTATTTTTAAGGATCTCATATTGTTCTAGGAGAACCAATTTATTATAGTTGTTCTCTTTCCGTATCAGTGAGAGATTTTCTATTGTGGTCCCATGTTTACACTCAATCAAATGGGTCCCCAAGGCTGATTTAGGCCTGTTTTTTATATGTTCTTTGAACCTAATTTTTGCCGCACGCGTTGTCATGCCAATATAAAAGGCTGGGCAATCATTGCATGTTATTTTGTATATACCACTACAACATTCTTGTTCAAGTTTAGATTTGTTATTTATTAAGATGTTCTCTAAGGTTGGATGTCGTTTATTGACAATTTGATAGTCATGTTTTCTAAGAATGGAACTCAGTCTATAGTTGAGTTCTTTAAAAAATGGGATGGAAATGTAGTTTTGTTTAATACTAATGTGGGGGTAAATCTTTTTGAGGAGCATTTTCTTCTTTATAGATCTTAAAATATTGTCAACATGATGTCTGGGATAATCATTAGAATCAGCGATCTTATATATTGTCATCAATTCTTTGTCAAAATTTTTTGTGGACAACGGAACATTCAGAAGTCTGTGAAATAGAAACATAAAGGCGGAATTTTTTATAGGGGTTGAATGATATGATCTGTAAGGGATGATAACGTCTGTCTGAGTTGGTTTTCGGAAAATGTCGTATGTGAAAGTATTAAGTTCAGTTAGGGTAACTTTTAGATCTAAGAAGTTTAATGAATTATTTTGAGCTGTTTCTAAAGTGAATTTAATTTTAAATTTTACATTTAAAGTGTTGAAGAAGACTTTCAATTCTTCTTCCGTTCCAGCCCATAGGCAAAAGACGTCATCAACGTATCTCCTCCATAATATTATATTTTGAGCTAAAGGTATAAGCATAATCAATTTTTCTATGTGGCTAAGATAAATTTCTGACATTGGTCCACTAAATGGAGACCCCATTGGTACGCCGTCCTTCATCAGATATACCGAACTGTCAAAGATGAAAAAGTTTTGTTCAGTAGCAATTCGGGCTAAAGACATGATATTTTTTATATCTGTTGTGTCCAAGTTATAATCATTGTTGGTCTCAAGATATTCACTCAACTGTTTATCCAGAAACGAAAGTGTATCTTCAACTGGTATATTATTATATAAGTTTACTATATCAAAAGAAATCAGAAAGTATTGTTTTTGGGGTTCCAGTTTGAGTGAATTCAGATCTTTTATGAGTTGTTGTGAATTTTTGATTGAGTATTGTGATCTAATCTGAAATATTCCATTAGTCAACCTATTCAGGAATTTGGAAATCTTATGAGTGGGTGAGCCTATTGCCGAGGTGATGGGTCTGATACTTTTTTCGGGTTTGTGTAGTTTTATTAGGCTATAAAGTTTAGGTATTTGTGGATTTCTTTCTTTAATACTGAATATTGTCTCGCCAAATTTATGCAGGGTTGGGAGTGAAGTTTTTATGATGTTATTGACTTTGTTTGAAAATTTTATCAAGGGGTTATTTTTAATCTCTAAAATGTTATTGTCATTGAAAAACGTAAGAGTTTTCTCTATGTATAGATTTTTCTTCAGAATAACCAATCCAGCGTTTTTATCTGCTTTTGTTATTATTAGATCATTACTTGTTACCTTTTCGCGTATATTTTTTGTGTTTTCATGTAATTTCTTATTAATGTCCATTTGTTCTCGGTCACTCACCCTAACCCGTCCTTCTCTAAAGTATTTTAAAGTACGAAGAACTCCATCAGCTATGGTGTCGAAGTTTGGATTCCTTTTAGTTTGCAGCTCAATATCAATAGCCATCTCATGGATGTCGATTGATTTAGGGATTGGAGCAAATTTGTGTCCGAGATTTAATATTTTCTCCTCTTCTTGGCTGAAGTTGACATCACTAAGATTGGTGAATTTTTTTTATTGCAGAAATAGATTCCTTAGAAAATTTCAAGTTATTTTGATGTAACATTTTTCATTTTTGGTTGGAAAATTCTCTCTGGGCGGGAAAATTCGAAAAAAAAATCGAAAATAGAGCTCCGCTGAAACAAGAATAACTTCGAGGTTTTTGGATGGAAAATTTTCATTTTTGGGATTTTTCAAGATGTAAGATTGATGTATCCACTTTAAAAATCGAAATCGCGATTCATGATACAGGGGGTGAAAAAATCGCTTTCAAAGTTAGGGATGACAAAATCGTGAAAAATCAATTTTTTGAAATTAAAACCCCATTTTTTTATGGCAGATATTGAATCTACGTTTAAAAATAATGTGAGTGTATGCATCACACCCTTGCCCTAAAGTGGATATTTTCTGAGTTATTCACAAAAAACTGTTTTTCGTCTTGAATTTTCAGCTATTTCTTTTCCCTTCACGCCAAAAAGATGAAATTTTCAGGAACTGTTACTTAAACCATGTTTTAGATTTTACTACCCTAATATGCAAGAGAAAAAAGTTACAGGTTGTTCCTAAATAGATGGCGAATTTGGATTCGAATTTCTATCGGGAACCTCTTTATTTCAACTAATCGGCCATCAGTTTTCTCTCCAGTGATAAATAAATAATTCCTTATGAACCATATGCAAAAACTTACCATGTTTTACATTCTTTTTTTTTTAATGATAGATATCATTAATTACATCTGCCATATTCCTCTTTATTCAGTAGATGTAATTAATGATATCTATCATTAAAAAAAAGAATGTAAAACATGGTAAGTTTTTGCATATGGTTCATAAGGAATTATTTATTTATCACTGGAGAGAAAACCGATGGCCGATTAGTTGAAATAAAGAGGTTTCCGATACAAATTCGAATCCAAATTCGCCATCTAGTTAGGAACAACCTGTAACTTTTTTCTCTTGCATATAAGGGTAGTAAAATCTTAAACATGGTTTAAGTAACAGGTCCTGAAAATTTCATCTTTTTGGCGTGAAGGGAAAAGAAATAGCTGAAAATTCAAGACGAAAAACAGTTTTTTGCGAATAACTCAGAAAATATCCACTTTAGGGCAAGGGTGTGATGCACACACTCACATTATTTTTTAACGTAGATTCAATATCTGCCATAAAAAAATGGGGTTCTAATTTGAAAAAATTGATTTTTCACGATTTTGTCATCCCTAACTTTGAAAGCGATTTTTTCACCCCTCGTATCATGAATCGCGATTTCGATTTTTAAAGTGGATACATCAATCTTACATCTTGAAAAATCCCAAAAATGAAAATTTTCCTTCCAGAAACCTCGAAGTTATTCTTGTTTCAGCGGAGCTCTATTTTCGATTTTTTTTTCGAATTTTCCCGCTCAGAGAGAATTTTCCAACCAAAACTGAAAAATATTACATCAAAATAACTTGAAATTTTCTAAGGAATCTATTTCTGCAATAAAAAATGGTGTTCTAATTTGAAAAACGGAAGTTGACGTCATTTCCGGAAAAACCGGAGGTGCTCATGCCTTGAAAATATTTTAGATTTCATCAGCATCGTGAAATACTTATAAGTGCTGAATTTCATGAAAATACGTTCAGTAGTTTCCCGTATAAATATGGGTGAGGCTCCTCGTGAAAGACCCTGTATACCTACGTGGTGTGTATTGTTGTCACCCTTTTTGAGAGTTTTATATTTGATTCGCTTATAAATGGCAGTTAGATAAGTATACTAGAATTTTTGTTTTGCTGTTTTTTAATTTCATTTTATTTATTTTTCACTTCTGTGGGTAATAATACATTTACCATCATCGTGATTAAAAGAAAATGTTATTAACGGTTTCGATTCATTTGTGGATTCTAAGTGTGCAATAAAAAGATTCGATCGACTTCGGTGTAACACACTGCATGTATTTCTCAACCACAACCTTTTATCCAATTTCACGAAAAACCACCAGAACTATAAAATAACACATAAACACCTTTTCGGTTATTCCATAATTAATAATTTTATTTAGCACGAGATAGTTTTCTGACTGCGACTTTGCCAGATGACGCAACTTATAGTAACCAAACTTCGGGAAACCGCTTTTCCTCACGAATTTAATGAAGCCCATCTTTTTCAACTTACTACATTAGCAATTTGTCATCTGTCGCATCATTTCCAAAGTTTTCCCCAATTCCCTCATTCCGTCTGTTCTGTTCACAGATCCAAATAGCTTGAGAAAGCGCAATCTATTTAAAAGAAGGGACTTGCTTATTTGGGAACAATTCTTCTTATCTTGTTAGGAACTTGAAACTCATAAATTTGATTATTCGCGTACCGAGGGGAAAATTTCACGAATGCGCTGATTGATTCGTTTAGAACTATGAGGATATGATGTGGATGAAAACTTTGAGATCCATCCCGGATTTATTCCGAAAACTATTCCACTAGGAAAACAGAGAGAAGTTTTGAAGATTCCCCGCAATTTTCGCATATTTGAATTTGAGTTATAGTGAATGAGATGTATTGCAAAAATTCGGAATATCTGAATATCAATCTTTCCAATCTCATTCATAATGAACTCCTTCTTTAAGCAGAACGGCTTTTGCTTTCTTCATGATGGATCTGCGTCTGAATCATGTTATTTTAAAATTCAGCATTCTGTGACATCTTTGTTAATTCTTCATCAGGAAATTGAGAGCCATTTATTTCCTCCAAATATTCATTAATCACCAGATTATTTCCATCGAGTTCTTGGCTATATCCTACGTGGAAATTTTCAAACCACTCACACTGTGAAATTCAGACTTGTACATATATTTCAACTGTAGATTCTTGAGGCCAAAAGAAACTTTTTTTCATTTCTCATTTTTTCTAATTCGGCTCTGTTAAAGAGATATAGCCATTTGAAAACAAAAATTGGGCTGAATACGTGCCTGATACCATTCTCTGCAAACACCTCAAAGTTTATATTTTTCGATTGAAAGCACTAACCTTATTTGAATAAGAATGTTACAAACGCGATATTTCCTTACAAAACACTTTGTTCGTCCGATCATTTCTGCAATTAAAAAGCCATATTTCTCACACCAAAATGAGTTCCTTCCTCGATTTTCCTGAAGATCAGTTTGTAAACACTTATAATTTGTTCATATTTTCCTCGATATTATAGAAGGATCTCATTTAAAATTGGTTTCTCAGTAACCTATCCTAACTCCATTATCCTAGGTTATAGAATTCGAGGTCAATGACCTAACCTCATCCATCATCTGTGATATGTCACAGAACTCTTGAGAAGACGATGTCAGATGGTGTCGAAGCAGTACGTCCCCTATCGTTAACCGATAAACTATCGCAAGGACACTAGTTTTGTTTAATTTTCGTTAAAGGCGTCTAGGCATTGCTCTACGGAAACGCCAAACGAATAGTTCTGATTCTCGCCGATATAGCGCTAATATCTTATTTTCAGTCGCTGCGATGTAGCACGGTCTACTCTACCCTTCAGAAGTCCGAGGATGTAGCCTCCACGCAAGACAAACCGGTCTCCTGTAGCGTTGGAGACATCCAACGTTAGTCAGTGATCCCATAAACGACGCTCACGCGATAACCTGCGCCATGGAATTCGATTTATTCTTTCATTCATCTACAGAGAATAGAGCGAACAGATGATGATTATGTAAATGACTATTAGTGAATTGATGTAATAGTAGTGTCGACTGATATTTTTTCGATAGATATTTTCCTGAAGGAACGGTAACAATGAATTTTTAATAGAAACTGCGTATGAAATGTCCAATTTCATGCTTCTTAGAATTTCACCCACAATTGTGGGATTTTAACATTATTTACCTCTACATCAAAAGTTTTTTCATCATAGAGAATTTAGTCTTGACAAAGTTGATAAACATTCTGACAACATTGTCAACTTGTTCAGAGACCAGAGAAGAAATAATATTCGATGATATTTTACTCAGGACAGCATTCAGATCATTCTCGAAATTCATGATGTTTTCCGTAAATTTCATCTCATACTATAAGGAATATCTCGAAAACGACGCGTTTTATTGAGAAAACATAGGAATACTTTTATTTTCTCAAATAATTGATTCTTTCGAAAACGTGAACAGTTCTTTTTTTTTCAAGTGGTTTTATAGTATTATTGCGTGAATTTACGAGTCAGCTACGCTGTAACTTTTACACCAGGAGAAATAATGAATAAGTAAAATACTCTTGTACTGTGTAAGGTTCTCCATTTAATATGAACTCATACAATTTCTTCCTGAATTCAGATTGCCCTTGAACATTTCGTTTGTATTCTGGTAATTGGTTGAATAATTCAACAAATATATTTAGCATTATTTCGTGCTAGACTCAGGGAAACCCTAGGATGCAAGTATGGATCTCTTCGCCTTGCGTTGTTCATATTAAGATGTTCAGTGAAAAATTCTGGATGCATTTTTATAAAGAGAATACACCCATATACATATAGACCCGTTATTGTTAAAAAATTATTTTTCTTGAAGACAGTTCTACAAGACTCACGAAACTTCATCTTGTACATGGTAGCTATAGCTTCTGGATTTCAAAGAGACTATTCACATGGTTTATTATCTAAGAATACGAATTGTAACAAAATTGAAATTGACAAAAAAAATAATCTAAATATTCTCAAGAAAATAAAGATTATAAATGAAGAAATCGTAAAAAAATGATTGTTTTTTTTCAATTAAAATCTGTTGATTTTCAAACACGCTATGGCTTACACCTCTTCTTGGAAACATTCTCGATGTGATCAGACTACCTTTTCATTATATCTCAGATAGACACAAAGTTTAGAAGTGAAAACTAAAACAAATTTGACCTCGACAAATTTTGTTGATTTCAGTGTGTTCTGACAAAGATCGATTTTTTTCCGCAACTGAAATAACAGGATTACTTTATTTCTTTCCGAATTCCACTTCGACGTTACGCAGTAAAAAGTGAAACAAATTAAAACAATAGGATCCACAAACCGTTAAAGTAATCAAATGCCGAGCAATCCCCAGCGACCCCCATATATTTGTTT
Source organism: Adalia decempunctata (assembly GCA_951802165.1). Taxonomy (NCBI): domain Eukaryota; kingdom Metazoa; phylum Arthropoda; class Insecta; order Coleoptera; family Coccinellidae; genus Adalia; species Adalia decempunctata. The sequence goes on from OX637701.1 coordinate 22,163,544, forward strand.
AGAACGTTCGACACCAACAAGTTGAAAGCTTTTTGTCTGTTTGAATTTATGGCAGCAAATTTCATTATTCCAACGAATTAAGAGCGGATTGGGGACAGGGTACGACAGTGGCGGCACTCTCACTTTCTGCTCTGTTGAAAATAGAAAAGGATTCACGCATTTCACATGGAATTTACAAGGTTTCATTTTGCAATTTGCAGTTATTTTTTAGCACTCTGATGAGGGGAAAAATATTCTCAAAAAATAAACGCACATTTCAGTTCCAAAAAGTCCTGCCATCGGTAGACTGCCAGACCAAAAGGTATGTTTTTAGTTATACGAAAATAAAGTTCATGTAATCCGGAATAATCTCCAAACAAAATTCATGCTTTTCCTTTATGGCCCCGAGTAACCCATTTCAATCCTGCATCTTGCTTCATTGTTTGCCGACGCTCTATTTGAATTCTTAGGTTTCAGAAATCGCCCTTACTTTATGGAAGTTCAGAATGTCGAACAACTATGAAAGTTTAATCGGTTCGTTAGCTTCATCTCTTTAAATCCGCCGTCCTCAAACTTCCTGCCATGCAGATTCAAACAGCTACGTCATCCATCGTTTGCAGTCATCCGAACTTTCCTCTGATCCAGTGAGTTCATCGTGTATATTGGGTTTCGCTATTTCCTGTTACGTATTTTTGTATTATAGTTCTGTATCAGGTCTTATGGGTAGGGATACAGCAATTCTCTGATATTATTCCGGACCAGCAATGAAGATTAAAGAAAAAAGAAATACACAGACGTGAAATCGGGCGACTTTGGGAACACGTTTACCTACCACGAAGGTAGATTCAAAATTTTAAGTTCAAGAAACAAATTGGAAAAATAATCAACTAATTACAAGAAAAGGCTATCGGAGAAACCTATTATGATCACATTTCTGTTGTTAAATATATATGTAGTATAGGTAGTGGCTAAGAGGACTAGGGAAATAAGAACCCTTCTCGAGATGCGGAGGTTTGGACTCTTATTTCTTGTCTTCTTCAAGGCTAAAATAAAACAATATTGAAACCATAGGGAGTAGCCTCTGTTGAAGCTAACAAATAATTCCATAAAAACTTCACTACTATGGCAATGTAATACAATATAAAAAGTAGAATAATAAAAGATAAACAACCAAAGGAAGCGACACATTAAAACACCGAAGAAACGAGGATATATTGAAAAATTCTTAGCCTTCTATAGAACCAAACAAGATTTCAATGTCAAAATATTTTATCACTCAACACATTCTCCTCTTAATCGAATACATTTATTACAGCGAACCTACAACGTCTCTAGTCCTTTAAAAAAAAATGTTTCTTCTTGATCTGCAAACCAGTCCTCTACAGCTTTCATAACCTCCTCGTTGGAAAAAAATGTACAACCTTTTAAACTTTTTTTCAGTTGTGGAAAGAGATGATAGTCGGACGGAGCCAAATCTGGTGAATAAGGAGGGTATTCTAGTAATTCTAAACCTAAATCACGAATACTGGGGCTTCGTCCTGTAAAAACAAAATACATTTGGATAGCTTTCCGCGACTTTTCTCTTTAATTTTTTCCCGTAGAGTGGTCAGTAATGTCGAATAGTAATCTCCAGTTGTTGTTCTACCCTTATTCAAAGAATCAATCATGATTACTCCATGGAAATCCCAAAAAAACTGAACCAGGAACCTTTTCAGCAGATTTTTGGACACGAAACTTCTTAGGTCTTGGAGAACCAGAGTGTCGCCTATCCATCGATTGTTGCTTTGTTTCTGGATCGTCGAAATGTACCGAAGTCTTATCCATAGTAACAATGCGGTTTTAGAAGAATACATCGTTTTCAAATCGAGCACAGATCGAACGCGATGCTTCTACCCTTGCACGCTTTTGGTCAACATTCAAACATTTGGGGATCCATTTTGCAGACATTTTTCTCATGTCCAAATTGACGTGAACTATATGATGAACGCGTTCGTATGAAATCGACGGTCTGATGAAATCATTTCGTGAACTGACACAGAAACTGACCTTCCCGATCGGTAATCATCTTCAATGGAAAATTTACCTCTTTTGAAGGTTGCAGTCCAATATTTCACAGTCGCATACGAAGGACATTGAGCACCAAGGGTAAGCATATCTTCGTAAATCTGCTTACCTCTTAACCCTTTTAAATACAGGTACTTGATGATGGCTCGATACTCCAATTATCCAAATTTTTACAATTTCGGTGGGCATCTTTTTTCAATTCATTGCGTAACTCTGGTTTACTTTTTTGACGTCGAACTCTACACTGACACTGCTAATGAGTTATTATTCGTTGATATGGTATCGCAATATTTTGTTTATGCATGGAACTGGTCTAGGCTAACTATATATCAATACATCTTCGTATACAACAACATCTACTTATTCATATGGAGTACCCCCTATAATTTTCAGAAACAGACACAAAACTTCGTCGTCCAATCACTTTTTATTTCGTATCATATTGTTTTGTTGTAAAGAATATTATATAATTATGATTTTGTTTGAATGTATGTTACGTCGAGATTGAGTTTACCTCATAAGTCTATCTTTCATTTCCAAACTCAAATGAGTGTCGAATTATTGGTCTACTAGGTTTCGATTCTCCTTTGGTGCACATGATGTTGACCGTCAAGTACAAGAGTGCTATTGCACATGCAGGTCGGTTGCCTTTAGTCTTTTATTCGAAGAAACATGACAGCGCTACATCACCTTCAAGAACAAGTGGAGCCATTTGTTATCCCTTACCTTAACCGGCTCAAGAATCCAATATTTCAGCAAGATAATGCACGACCTCATGTTGCTAGAGTTAGTTTGAACTTATTTGAAGCGACCCATGTGAAGTTTTTGTCACGGCCGTCCAGATCCCGCGATCTGTCGTCCATAGAGCATGTCTGGGACATCATGGGCAGAAGACTTGGAAATTTACCACAGCCTTCAAGGACTTTGGCGGCTCTAAGACATAAAGTACAGGTAGCTTGGGATAGTAGCCCTCAAGAAGAAATATATATTTTCGCATCAATGCCATGGCATGTCGGGAAGTGTATAGATAATCGCGATGAACAATAATCACAATATTAACAAATTCATAAGAACAAATTGCCAAACCTTCGTTTTTTCTCGAACTCTGCTGAGCTTTAGCGTGAATTGAATATTTTACCCAATTCAATTTGAATAAAAAAACAGATATCTGGTTCAAGAGAGGATAACACTTTCGATGATAGAACCATTTCACCTCGAAACAATATGTGTAAAATTCATGGTTGGACATCAGCATCTGCATCTACGAGATAAATCTATTTGTACAACTGAGCAATAATCTCTTCCCTGACAATTTCTCACGAAGAACATCGTACAAATCCTCGCTCAATCGTCTGTGAGCTAAACCGATTTACCTACAAAACGTCGCTCAAAAAACTCCATGAATATCAATAGCGCAGAAACAAACGAGGACACCCATGAAACGTGTTTGATATATTCGTATGAACAGTCATAAACATGAGTTATACCTCGGAATGTACGAGCTTTACCTCGAAATGTACGGCTGATGCGCCACTGGGACTACATGGCTAGGGCTGGAAAGGAGAATTTGATATCAATGATCTCGCTGGTTTGCCTGACAGCACTAACTACTGCGGAAAGTGATGGATAGGCTTCGGAGGGAGGCAATGTGCCGTGCGATGTCAATTTCAGGAGACCCGAATCCCACGATATTGTTTGCCAGCATAACGAAATAGTTGCGGTATGATTTGTCAGAATGATATGATAATTCCGCTGAATATCTGTTATGTCCGGATGATATATATTATTATGACGAATATATTGTTGCTTTTAATATTGCTGGGAATATACATGTGTTAAGGGCACGAATGACAGGCTTAGGTTATTGTTAATCTCATTTCCCGGGCATTGTGACAGTTTCTGCAGTTATTCGCCAATGACGCCCATAAACATGCTCTAACATATAAACAGTGTTTCAATAAGAGTGCAAGATTTGAATTGCGTCATGAGGATACCTGAAATGAAAATGGAATATGCTGGTTTATTTTTGTGCTGTAATGGAGTCCGATTTTCCGATCATGAAATCTGCCTTCATTTTAAATTAATTTTTCCGGATTTTTATTTCAAATTCCTGCATTTCATTTCCGTTCAGAATTAAACCGAGAAGATCGGATATGGTCCGTTCGATATTGTTTTACATGCAGAGAACATAGTAAAAAGAGTCATAAGAACAACGTAGAATGTAGATAACGCCGTTTTTCTAGTTCATACGTACGATAAGCCAGATTCGTAGAAGTTTTTACCGGAGTACTTTTATAGAAAAGTATCATTTCTGCGCCTGCCGTTTCCGCCCCCCTCAGAGAGATTATAAAAGGCGATTTTCCCCTCATCTGTGATCCATTATTCACTTTTGCCTCGGCTTCAGTATAGTACTTTTCTTTTGCGTTTCGAATTATCCTTTCCGATTTAAAAGTTTAGCGATTTCAGTAGTCAGCAATAGCCGACTTTCCGTCATTTGTTTCTAGTAGTAATTTCTGATTTTTTTCTTTACCGAGTGAGTATTAGTGCACCGAAATCGTAAGTACCGACCCAATTCATTTCAGTCCTATTTTTCTGTATCTTCGTTGAGTCTATCAAAATAGCTGTTACGTCGAGATCTGTATTAAACCTTCCTTTACTCGTACAAGACTCCCTATAGTACGTTTATCCGAGTAAGTCGGTGCTCGCTTAGAGTCTGTCCTTTATGGAGAGTAATCTCATAGTCAGACCGGAGTGCTCATGCAAACCAATGCTATAGAACGTCGAATTCCGATTCGGTACCGATCCTTCGCGCCCCTAGTTCGGTGCGTCCTGTTTGACCATTTATATTTAACCTGGCCAAACTCGACCTTTCTAGACGTGAAACAAGCTAAGTAGACAATATAACGCTTTTGAGTTTCCGGACTGAAAGAATATCGGACAGAAAGTAAGCACTGTACATTTTCATATCCGTCTCACATTTTTCAACTGTAGATTTAAATTCTCCGTTTAATTCAAATTCCCTTCCCCCCCTCCTTCTATTCTGGCTGACTCGTACCGTGAAATATTTCTTTTGAATGAATGCTCGCAGTCAGGCAAAACTGAACCAGTTTTTTCTTAACCTGTGTATATTTGATATTTTGTTGGGATTAATGCATATTTGATGTTTTCTTGATATTAGTGAATGTTTGGTATTTTCTTATTATTGCATATTTGATATTTTCTTGACATTATTGCATTTGTACCACTATTTCAACCGTTTGAATAAATTGTGTGAATTGCTCTATTTTCGATTTCTCAGTTATCGCTAACACCCTAGATACAACCGAACTCTGTCTCCGGCTAAGCAGCTATCCTGGCAGGTTTGCTATTCTACCTTATAAGCAAAAAGAATAGCTGGCGCTCGAGGTAAGGTTTCTACGAGAAAAACCCCATTACAGTGCTCAAAACGAACTGCGTTTAAATAACACATTCTTCACACACAAGCCACAACATAAATGGACGTTTCAGAACACCAGAAAAAACAAATCGATTATAGACTTTGTCCTAACCAACAAGAACATTCACCCTCCCTACGTCCTAGATATTTATAAGAGTTCCAACCTCAGCGAATACTGGAACTGAGCATATTCTGGTTCTAGCTAAAATGAGAAACAGTTCAATCTCAATGAAGCAAAAACACACAGAGATAGTCGATAAACTCAATGTGGAGTCGTTTGTTAACGATACAACAAAACTCAGATAATAAAAAACAACAAAATACAAGATGATGATGACGTTGAAATAGCATGGATGAAGACAAAAACAAATATTTCGAGGGCCGCCGAGGAAGCTTTGGGCAAGAGACGAGTGAAATACGGAGGAAAATAGAGCAAACCATGGTTTTGTGGGAAAGTGAAAGAGCTCGCGGAGGAAAAAAGAAAATCATATCTTCTGTATCGAAGCAAGACAATTACATACGACCTAAAGGTGACTAGGAACATGATGAACAGCGCAACAAAGGACGTAAAGCAAGGATACTGGGAAAAATTCTGTGCAGAAATGAAACATGACCTGTACGGGGCCCAAAAGAGAGTGTGGGAAATGTTGAGAAGCAGAAAGAGGCTGGTTAACGAGTACCTGCAGGTACCTTCAATATCTTCTGATCAATGGGGGGACCATTTCAGAAATCTCTATAGACCCACTGTTGTTGTCGGTCAGGAAGGGCCTTCCAACGATAATGAAGAATAGATCTTGACTGATGGATTCCACTCCTCTGAAGATAATCTGAGAGACACAACCCATGGACCGTATGGTATCCCAAATGAATTGATCAAGTATGGGAGTGACACACTTTGTGGTGAGATAACTGTCTTTCACAATAAAATCCTCCTAACAGGAAAGATACCGACCCCCTGGAAGAAAAGCATAACAATCCCGGTATTCAAGAAAGGTGATAGAGCAGAACTTTAAAATTACCGTGATATCACTCGCCTGAGTGCTGTCCTGAAACTGATGACAAGAATGTTGGATCAAGAGATTGCCAAGACTGGTATAAGTGAGGAACAACAAGGTTTCAGGCAAAATAGGTCCAAGCTGGATGCAAAATACATTTTGAGACAGGTAGCTGAGAAAAGCATTGAATATAACAAACCTGCTTTTATGTGTTTTGTGGACCTGAAACAAGCTGTCGACAGAGTACGACTGAAAGACGTTCTGAGGTTGCTCAGGAAACGGCGAGTCGACCACTGAGTTATAAGAATAGTTTAAGATCTAAACAACGGCAACATGACAACAATAAAAACAGGTAATCAAACGTCGAACGATACAACAATTGCAGATGGAATAAGGCAAGGAGATAGCCTAAGCCAAATCCTCTTCGACTTGATCATGGACGAAATAATCACCGCAGTTAAATCCGCAGGTAGAGAATATTCAATGGGGCATCAAGCTGTGAAAATGATCTGTTGTTATCATAGCCAAGAATTAGGACGACCTGCAAATAATGCTTTATAAATTCCAGCAAGTATCAGCGACATTCAACATGAGCATATCGGTTGAGAAAACTGAATTCCCTACAACATCTAAGGAACCAATGCATTGTAAATTAGCTGTCTCCGACCAGACAGTGAATCAGGTCATGAGTTTCATGTACCTCGGCGTCAAAATTACCAGCAGCAGAAACTTGACAGAAGAAGTGAAAAGCCAGGTGACGAAGGCTACAATGATATCAGATTTTTTGAAAGACATCATCTGGAGAAATAAGCATACATATGTCAATTAACAGCAAAGTAAGAATATATGAAACCTGTGTGAGACTAATCATGACATATGCTGCAGAAACAAGAGCCGACACAGCAGTTACCAAACGTCTACTCCGAACAGATGAGAATACTGCGGGCGATAACATACCCTTTGGGACCAACAAAGATCTGAAGAGATAAGGCAACTTTGCGGGGTGGAAGATGTTGTCAGGTGGGTTAGAGGTAGGAGAGGAAGCTGGAGAGATCACGTGAACAGGATGGCTGAACTTCGGATAGCCAGAATTGTCAAAGATCATGTAACGAACAGGAAATGACCTCCAGGCAGACCACCGAAAAGATGGTAAAAAAGCTAGCTTCCCAGGAATGAGGACGAGTCGTTGCTACAAAACAGGACCATGTCCTAGAAGAAGAGTGAGAAGAAGAAGAATTGGAGGAAGAAACCGCCAAACACATGGTGTGCAAATATAGGCGTTCCGACTCTTGGTCCTCACGATATGATTGCTGAAGCTCATAGGGAGATAATACGATTCATGAGCAGGGTAGATGATTTCCTCGGGAATTGATGGGTATGAGAAAAATTGATCAATTTGGTTACAGATCTGAAAGGTCCTTCTCTAGACAATTGATTCAATTATATAAAATACTATTCTACCTCGATGAACCGAGACAATATGTACCTCTCGATGAATGAAAATTTGCTCTATAAATTATAGTCACATTACTCTTCACGTATTTCATCTCAACAAAAGGAATAACCTGGTCGTATATCTTTCAATACAATATCCACTCGATCAGAAGCCCTTTATTTCAAGAACCGCTTCTGTATCGATAAAATCGCGTTGTCATAAAGAAACGAAGTACAGCATGTTACGTCCCGTGTGACGAATTGCCCCCTCATCCACCAAAAAGATGATATTATATTGGGACCGCCCGAAGCCTCTGTAAATCTTTCCACATAATAATCTGTCGGATATTGTTACAAAATAGCCTTCACGATACATTACACAAACTGTCGACATAGATTCTCAGTTATTGTTGAATATTCATACAGGGTTCTATTATTTGTCACCGGTACAAATGGCCGTAAAAGTTGTTAGCGATATTTCATATTTGCTCCGAATCTGGTCGGCAGAGCATTAATCTGTTGGCTCGGAAACATGAACTTTGAACATTATTCCATGTTTCGGTGTTCAATTTTTACCTGTAGCAGGAAACCCAAACTGCTTGTTATGCTGAAAGTTTGGATTAAAGCGATTCATTAATTAAAGTAACAACCAAGTTTGGGTTCAGAGATATATGGGGCCATAATGAGTGAAAATTATTTCATAATTTCCCATTCTGTTACTAGCCTTGAAAAATATCATGTAATCGATTTTATAACTGCGGGATTGAATAATGAAAGAAAACGAGAAAAAATAATAGTTTCAAAATATCGTTTCATCGAATTAAATTCCACAAAAGGGCCATGAAGAAAATTGTTTCTAAAAATTTTGAAAACCAGGAACCCATTAAACTAGGCCTTGACTCATTTCAATAGGAATATATTTTGAATTGAATGCTGAAATTAGAGTGAGTTAGACCATTTCGGATCCCCAATGAAACAGGCATGTTTTTCCGCAATTTGGCACTCGGATAACCAAATTGTTTTTTGGACCTCGTTCGGTTAAAACTGGTTAAATTTTCTCAGGTATGGTTAGGTTTATCTTGAGAAAAGATAAGCAAAGTGGCAAGACTATGCCACCAAAAAGAGTGGCAAAGAGTGATTTTTTTTAATGGCCATAGCTAACGAAACCCAACTGAGATCACTGAAATTAAATGGGGTCGATATGATTCAGTATTTGCACCATTGTCCCAGAAACGAATTTCTTGAAAAAAAAACTTGCAACCAAAATGCTTTCTCATCCGATTTAAGCTGACTGCACATGCCTTCTGAAGAACGTATTGAAATTTCTGGAACCCTCCCAGCAATATCATTTTATAATAATAATAATAATAATATAACTTTATAGTTTCTATCACCCAAAAAATATACAAGTACACATAATAATGAGCAAAATAAAATACAATTCAGAGTGAACAACAAATGGCCATTATCTTGTTCCAGGAGTAACGGTAACACTAGGTATGAACAGATTCATAACTGTTTTTTCAAGGATATAGAACACAAAGATTGTGCTACTGAACATTTATTTCCTTAAATCTATGTATATTGAGACAGTTGAAGTCGCACCGAATATGGAAAGAATAAGCATGAATGCACTTTTGAAACGAACGCATATGTATCCACTGATGTGAGCTTAGTATTCAATGTCACATCATTAGCTGCATCATAGATCAACGTAAGGCGATTAGTGAAAGACCCTCGATTCTCTCTGCGAATATAGCTCCCTATTATTAATTATCCGATGCTTTCAGTACATACATAGGAATACTAGAGATTAAGTCAAAACTTAAACTGATCGAGACTACTGATCAGTAGGTGCAATGGGATGAAAGGCTTAAAGAATTGAACCTTTGTGATTCAATGCTTTCCATTTCCCATTTGGATATATTCGAGTAGGTTTATGTCAAATGAGTCGACTGGTTCTGAGGTGGCAGATAAAATTCCATTTGGAAATACAACCCACCTGTATAATGTATTCATGAACTGTGCTCTACCTTGAAGCAAAATCACGTACTAGATTTATATTTAAAGGGGGTTTCGTTGCACTGCCACCTTGAGGTCTGTTCTGTCTTCATCGGAACAATTCTCACCATTACATAGTCGACAGTTCGCTCTCCAATAGACGAGTCCCTTCATGCTGGCCAACTGTTTAAAATTGCCTGAAAATCACTTCCCTTTTTTTCGCAATGATTCAACTCTTACCTGAAAGCTTTAATCCTAATGAGTGTATCCTGAAAATATTAGATGTCACGAAGGTCTTCATCAAAAGCTATAAATTTTTGTTTTCTTAGGGTTTCATCAATGGAAAATAAATATCCCCAACAAAATGTTTGAATGGAGAATTTGAATTTTTCGAATCAAATGAGGATTTCGCTTGAGTTCGTTTTTTATAATAACTTTTCTGATGAATGAGATGTTTCTATTAATGTTTCAATGTATTAATGATTCAAGATACTGCAGAAATATCAAATCGAAATTTCATTAATTTCCGAAGAAGGAGCACTCGTATAAAGACCTGTTGCAAGATGTAAAACTGATTATTATAGGTGTTTTCTTAGGGTTCGTAGAGATTATAGGAAGACTTTCAGTGAATTAATGTATTATTAACCCTGTATTGTGGAGTTGATTAAATATAGGTGCATAATTGGGTTTTCGCTTCTAATTGGTTAGAAATTCTACAAGGAATTCAAAGGAAATTAGGGAAATAAATTATTGTTTTTAATGTTTTTATTTGCATGGAAACTTACTACAGAATAACAACCCAAAAGTATTTACAACTGCCATAGACTATGATCTGGATGTGAATAAGTTCTGATGCCGCATGAGAAATTAGGATCATTGTACTGGAAAATCATTATAATGAAGTATCATAGTATATTCTTAATATGTAAAGTGGTAAATTCATCAATTCAACATCAGATCTTGGCCAGTGTATACCACATCTCAAAATAATAAATACAGACAATATATTTACTAAAAATATTGTTCGCAGTTGATTGAGAAACTCCCTTAAAAATGGCTACTTCACAAACAGTTTCAGTTTTATTAATACTAGAACTAATCTTTCTGGAGCAATTTATTTATTGATTTTTCAATCTGGATATAAATCTGAAATTAACTTGACATAATCGTCCACGTGAAGGGAACAAACACATATATATTCTTTGCAGCAAGGTTCCCATCCATAGTTTGTCTATCCATGCTTTTCTCCAGTCCAATTTATGCAATATGCCAAAGGCATTAGTGATATTCGGTGTTGAGGCATCTTTCTCAGGAAATTTATCAAAACGAACAGCCGTGTTTTAACTTTTCCTTGAAGAGCAATTAAGAACAGTTTTGTCCAGTACTAGTACTTTGCTTACATTGTTATATAATCATCTACTGGCTTAAAATTCAAATATATCATAAGGATTGAAACATAAAAATCTTTTCGTGGAGATACCTACTTCAACTTTTCTGATTTCCATCTTACAGAAAGATGAAGTCACAGCTCAGTACCTCGAATTACGAGGATCATATCCCTCAAGAATACATGAAACAGCCATTGATTTAGAATAGATATTCTAATTTCTAAGTCAATGAAAACAGCTTAGGAACAAGTAAAAATATAAACAAGTCGTTTTCTAGGTTGGAAAGTCATAGATTTCCATTAATGAAAACATAAGAAAACAAAAATTTATAGCTTTTGATGAAGACCTTCGTGACATCTAATATTTTCAGGATACACTCATTGGGATTAAAGCTTTCAGGTAAGAGTTGAATCATTGCGAAAAAAAAGGAAGTGATTTTCAGGTATTTTTAAACAGTTGGCCAGCATGAAGGGACTCGTCTATTCTAGAGTTGTAATGAATTCCAGTTTCTTGGATGGCTTAAGGATGGTTACTTCCCTTGTGCAGGGGCATTCCGTCACCAGAAGAATCGCAGCTTCTTCCTTTCCACTTGTCCTATTTTGCTAGACACATTTGCAATAGGTGCTTCTGAGGTGGCAATGCCAGAAGGATCTAGTGTGAAGGTGTAGCATGTTCTTGCTGAGATTCAAACACTTTTTTGATTTCGAAGTTTTAAGGTTCCGAAGAAATTTCTTGAAGTTATACAACCCAGGAAGATTCTGCCAGAGTGCTCGGTTTTTTCCATCTCCGAATCTTTTTCCTATAGGTACAATTGTCAATACCACAAAAAGTTACTGTGTCAGTGACAGGAATTCGTGCTCTTGTTCGGACAGGTGTATTCGCCTCTTCTTTTCCTTGGACCCGAGTGGCCAGAAATCCAGATTATGTGTACCCTATCATTCTTGTCTATTTCGTTGAGTTTTCTTCGCAACTCCCATACCATATAAGAGCTCTTTGCTCTTGTCGCAACCTGAATGCAATCATTTCTGCCTTGAAGGCGCTTGAACAAAGGCTTAAGGGCTTGTTCGGACTAGGCCAGTAGATTAGTCGAGTAGCGAATGATTTTGTAATTTCCCGTGTGCGAACGCCAGCAATCGAGTCGAGAAGAGTCACAGGATGATGTACCTACTACCTTATACTGTTTAAGAGTCTTTGATACTGTGGTAGAATAGTCAGTGGGCGAATCGACTCTCCACTCAACTAAAATACTGGCCTAGTCCGAACAAGCCTTAAAGGTAGTGAGCATGTGATTCCAGGTACAAATACTCCAGTGCCAGCTCCCGTCGTGATTTTAGAACCATCTGTGTGCCATTTGGTGATAGTTTTTTAGAGAGCTGTGATTATGCAGACTCTCTTTTCCAATCTTAATTTCCTTGGCATCATAGTGGAGTTTTTCTGGATGTTGATTTTCTTCTATTATCTCGTCAATGGGAAGGATTGCTGATGCAATTTTCTTGGTTAGGGATATCCAGGCTCTCTGATTCACAATTCTTGGATAACCAGTTCCTTCTCTGAATAGTCTTAGAATGAGCCATGAGGACATGGGCTAATCTATCTATCACTTGATGAAGTGGTGTGAGATTTGTACTGATCTCCGGTGCTCTAGGTGCGCACGTTTTTATAGCTCCAGTGATCCAAACTGAGGCTTAATGGGTCTACAATTTTGCAATTAAACTTAACCAGTTCATTTGAGAAGTGGAAAAAATGTGCTATGATAATATCGAAACTACAGATTCTAAACATAAGTTTATTCAGCGATTAGGAATGTAGATCGCGAAGACCCTCACGAAAATTCACTAAAGTGAATATAATCACTCGAAAACTCTTCACGGAGTGAAATATAGTAATTCAAAAAAAAATAGCGATCCTACAAGAAATTATCTTATTTTGAGAGACGATGGACAACTTGGTCTCCGAAGGGTTGAGTATTTCTTGCAGTAACTTCTTAGGCGCATTAGCTACGCAGCTTTCATTTGGTGGCGGAAGGCCACCACAGGATGTTCATTTTCTTCTATTATCTCGTCAATGGGAAGGATCGCTGATGGAATTTTCTTGGTGAGGGATATCCAGGCTCTCTGATTCACAATACTTGCATAACCAGTTCCTTGAATAGTCTTAGAATGAGCTATGAGGACATGAGCTATTCTATACAGGGTCTTTCACGAGGAACCTCACCCATATTTATACGGGAAACTACTGAACGTATTTTCATGAAATTCAGCACTTATAAGTATTTCACGATGCTGATGAAATCTAAAATATTTTCAAGGCATGAGCACCTCCGGTTTTTCCGGAAATGACGTCAACTTCCGTTTTTCAAATTAGAACACCATTTTTTTATTGCAGAAATAGATTCCTTAGAAAATTTCAAGTTATTTTGATGTAACATTTTTCAGTTTTGGTTGGAAAATTCTCTCTGAGCGGGAAAATTCGAAAAAAAAATCGAAAATAGAGCTCCGCTGAAACAAGAATAACTTCGAGGTTTTTGGATGGAAAATTTTCATTTTTGGGATTTTTCAAGATGTAAGATTGATGTATCCACTTTGAAAATCGAAATCGCGATTCATGATACAGGGGGTGAAAAAATCGCTTTCAAAGTTAGGGATGACAAAATCGTGAAAAATCAATTTTTTCAAATTAGAACCCCAATTTTTTATGGCAGATATTGAATCTACGTTAAAAAATAATGTGAGTGTATGCATCACACCCTTGCCCTAAAGTGGATATTTTCTGAGTTATTCACAAAAAACTGTTTTTCGTCTTGAATTTTCAGCTATTTCTTTTCCCTTCACGCCAAAAAGATGAAATTTTCAGGAACTGTTACTTAAACCATGTTTTAGATTTTACTACCCTAATATGCAAGAGAAAAAAGTTACAGGTTGTTCCTAAATAGATGGCGAATTTGGATTCGAATTTGTATCGGAAACCTCTTTATTTCAACTAATCGGCCATCGGTTTTCTCTCCAGTGATAAATAAATAATTCCTTATGAACCATATGCAAAAACTTACCATGTTTTACATTCTTTTTTTTTAATGATAGATATCATTAATTACATCTGCCGAATTCCTCTTTATTCAGTAGATGTAATTAATGATATCTATCATTAAAAAAAAAGAATGTAAAACATGGTAAGTTTTTGCATATGGTTCATAAGGAATTATTTATTTATCACTGGAGAGAAAACCGATGGCCGATTAGTTGAAATAAAGAGGTTTCCGATACAAATTCGAATCCAAATTCGCCATCTATTTAGGAACAACCTGTAACTTTTTTCTCTTGCATATTAGGGTAGTAAAATCTAAAACATGGTTTAAGTAACAGTTCCTGAAAATTTCATCTTTTTTGCGTGAAGGGAAAAGAAATAGCTGAAAATTCAAGACGAAAAACAGTTTTTTGTGAATAACTCAGAAAATATCCACTTTAGGGCAAGGGTGTGATGCATACACTCACATTATTTTTAAACGTAGATTCAATATCTGCCATAAAAAAATGGGGTTCTAATTCGAAAAAATTGATTTTTCACGATTTTGTCATCCCTAATTTTGAGAGCGATTTTTTCACCCCCTGTATCATGAATCGCAATTTCGATTTTTGAAGTGAATACATCAATCTTACATCTCGAAAAATACCAAAAATGAAAATTTTCCATCAAAAATCCTCGAAGTTATTCTTGTTTCAGCGTAGCTCTATTTTCGATTTTTTTTTCGAATTTTCCCGCTCAGAGGGAATTTTCCAACCAAAACTGAGAAATGTTACATCAAAATAACTTGAAATTTTCTAAGGAATCTATTTCTGCAATAAAAAAATGGTGTTCTAATTTGAAAAACGGAAGTTGCCGTCATTTCCGGAAAAACCGGAGATGCTCATGCCTTGAAAATATTTTAGATTTCATCAGCATCGTGAAATACTTATAAGTGCTGAATTTCATGAAAATACGTTCAGTAGTTTCCCGTATAAATATGGGTGAGGTTCCTCGTGAAAGACCCTGTATATATCACTTGATGAAGTGTTGTAAGATTTGTACTGATCTCCGGTGCTCTAGTTTTTATGTTTTTATAGCTCCAGTGATCCAAACTGAGGCTTGATGGGTCTACAATTTTGCAATTAAACCTAACCAGTTCCTAATAGATGAATCGAGATGTTGAAAAACTGTGCGTTGATAACTACAGATTCTGAACATTGGTTTATTCAGTGATTGAGAATGTAAATCCGAAAGACCATCGCGAAAATTAAAACAAGTGAATTGAACCACTCGAAAAATCTTCACGAAGTGGAAAAAAAAATAACGATCCTACAAGAAATTATCCTATTTTAGAAGACGATGGACAACTTGGTCTCCGAGGGATTGAGCCTTTCTTGCACTAACTTCTTAGGCGCATTAGCCACGCAGCTTTCATTTGGTGGCCGAGAGCCACAACAGTAACGGGACAAAAAACCCTGAACAGATTGCAATGAACGTCCTGTTTGTCTATAATCGAAGCATCTAGCTGTTGTTCGACCGCAGCCTCCGCTGAATTCCTAGAAATTGAGACAGCTAAGTGTCTTAGGGTGGAACTAAAAAACTAGTGACTAAACAGGATATCTTTGCATTTTGAATGAGTGTGAGCAGCTCTCAGATGTGGTCACAGACAACCAAACTCTAAAACACGAGTTTCAGAAAATCTTCAGCATAACAGTACGAATTCGCGAGGGTGTTTTACACCCATGGCTCAAAGACAGAAGATGGACCAGTTGGAGCCGATTCCTCGATACAACTAGCCCTTTCAATGGGCCTTGGTCCATCGGTATTTCAAGCAAAAACCTTCTCATAAGGAGTGCATCTCACACTGTGCTATTGTGCGGGGTGAAACTATCGGCAAAAAAAGGTATGTATACTTTCTGACAGCAGAACAGCCCTAAAAGCGTATGACTCAATATTAGTTCGATCGAAATCAGTCTAGGAATGCAAAATGTCACTGAACACACTCGGGCTCAAGAATCAGGCCAACTTCGTTTGGGTACCTGGTCACTCTGGAGTGTATGGTAATGAATTGGCTGTGGGAGAGGGGAATAATCCCCTTCATTGGACTAGAAACATCCTGCGGATACCCAGCAAGCAAATGGGGCCAAAAGAGGAAGACTAGGTCCTGGAGACTGATCCAAAGGCAGAGACAGAATAAGTCTTGCCTCTCGTACTCAACTAGCTGAAACAAGAGGTTCCCTCACTAAGGAAAAAAGAATAGAGGAAAATGTGGGGCATAATCACGGGAAACTGTCCTATGAATTATAATCTTCGGAACAAGGGAAAGGTTCCTGATGGTACATGTCGCTTCTGTCAAGAAGCCACCGAAACAGCTGAACACCTGCTTTGCAATTGAAAAGCTGTCTTCAGGAAAAGGCTTCGTAATCTTGCCTCTTGTTTTTTAATATCGAAACAAGTAATAGGCGTGTCACCGAGAAGGGAAGTGTGTTGCACAATAGATCTTTAGGTCGAGGTGATTGCGAGGCTTAGCTTAGCCTTATCGCCCCTTCTCAAATCAACTCTAATCTAAATGGGTTCGGGTGGTTTGACCACTCCTCAGTTGAAAGGTAGAGATTATTAATAAACATCATTCTCCGCGGAATTCTCTGAAAGATTCAGATACAACGAAGACATAGATCAACAACGTTACAAATTGGCGAAGGTGCCTGTCCATATTGAAATAATATTTTTTTTATTCCAGAGTTACCCATCAGAATATTATGTCAATGTAAAGGAATTATTATAATGTTATCAATCTTTGATCTGTGTGCAAATTTTCAAGTAAATCTGGCCCCTTGAAGTTGGTGAAAACTACATCGAAAAATTCCAATGCATACATATAGATTAATCTTTGGTTAGGTTCTTGGCATAGGTGACTAATAAAATCCCATATGAAACTCTTAAATTTTTAATCAATTAAAGCAGCGACGTTTCGGCCAATGATCCTGGCCATTTTCAAGCCTATAAAAAGATTTTTTGTTACACAACACAAATTTTTTCAAACAATTATACAAAACTATAAACATAAAAAACACTCACACGCAAACAGAGAAGTTTGATTGGTCCCATTTGTCTGTTTTATCTTTCAATTTTGTGTAAATCGTATTCAATTGAAAATAAAACAGACAAATGGGACCAATCAAACTTGGTATATACGGTTCCCTGTGAAGATTGTGATCTTGTATACATTGGGACCACCAAACAAAAGTTAAAGAACAGAATAAATGCCCATAAAAGTACTATCAGGACAAACAAAGCAGAAAGTACAGCATTGGCAGAACACGCATTAAAAAAGGGTCATAAAATGAACTTCGACGAAACAAATATCCTATATAAAGAAAACAAAAAAAAATAAAAGAGAACTCGCCGAAAAAAAATTTTTATAAAGAAAGAACAGAAAGCAATGAATAGAATAACTGACTGCTTAAATCTGAGTTCCATATATTCGAAGCTATTGCATGAAGCGAAACCAACAAGTAGGCAACCGGAGATACAAGAACGTGAATGACCGGTATTCGAAAAAGTCTGTGGTATTAGTGTTAATTGATGTCTCGGTTTTGTGAATGGACTGTTGAAAGAGTTTTTCTATAATTGAGACCACATATCAATGAGAGAAAAGGGTGTAGACTGTAGACTGTAGATATTTTTAAGAAACGAACATATAAACTCTGTTATCTATCTCTGTTTGCGTGTGAGTGTTTTTATGTTTATAGTTTTGTATAATTGTTTGAAAAAATTTGTGTTGTGTAACAAAAAATCTTTTTATAGGCTTGAAAATGGCCAGGATCATTGGCCGAAACGTCGCTGCTTTAATTGATTAAAAATTTAAGAGTTTCATATGGGATTTTATTAGTCACCTATGTCCTATGCCAAGAACCTAACCAAAGATTCATAACCAGGGTGAAGAAATTGAATAATACATATAGATTAAGACAATAAGAGCGTGTTGAAAACCGGGAACATATAGATTTACGCGGAAATTTAAACTCAAGGCTTGTCATGAAAAAAACTATGCCCTAGCACGCATTCAGTTTATTAATTCATCAAAGCGTTATAATGAATTGTTTACTGAGAACAGCGAAAACTGAACTGTTTCAATTTCCCAGTAGTTGAAATCTATTCCCAGAACTGAATGGTCAACAGCAGGAACAGCGGTATCGGCATTCCGTCGGCTCTACAGGGCCATACATAAAACAGGATGCGGACTCGTCCAAGCGAGAGCGTGTGCGAAGATATAATCGAATTATCCTCATAATTTCACCTCTGTGCATCACTCATACTTGCCAATACATTTCACGTTCGTTCATTCGAATAAAAACGCCCGGGAGATGGGTTATGAAATATTTATGGTAGTTATTCCGCCCTTCGCCTGTACTGTCAATTGGAACATAAAGGTTGATCGGCGATAATTTATTCTGAAATGTAAAGCTCCACATTTAGAAGTCCGATTCTGAATTTGATGAAGAAGCATGTTGGTACTCCAACGGTGCAGTTTTACGAAGTGGGTTAGTGAAAAAAATTGGTTAGAGACATCTCTAAATTTGAAGTACAAACGAAAAATGGAGATTCTTTGGGTAATTCTAAAAAAAATCTCATAAACATAGGACCGCAAACGTTTCATTTTCGAAATGTATATTGTTGAAGTTTGAATTTTTGTCGCATAGAAAGCAAAATTAAATTTGTTGCGACACATGAGTGATAGATCAGATATGGTTGATGACTTGTGTTATCGAATGTTGGCACTGATGTCTTGAGGTAGGCTTGTTCGGGGATGTAATAACGACCAGACAAACATTCAATCACACCGAGATTTGAAAAAAATTTTGAATAGGCGGCACTAGAATACGGAAATATAAAATTTCAATTCAGAATTGAGAGTATTTTTAGTTTCATGGAGAATATACGAGTATATACCCAAGGTACTCTAAGCGAACCGAAACATATTTATGTATTTTCCCAAGTAGGTTCATTCTCAAAGAAAATATCTGCACTCTCTATTAGTTATTCATTATGCGAGAAACTAATTTCGAATTCCGTGGAGTTGTATATCAAACCCTCCTTTATTAATCAAGCAAGCTTCGTGAACTTCTTAAAGTACTCTGTTACAAGTTTAGTGTTAATTTTCTTTGTTCTCCTCCTCTCTTGGCTCACTGACGTCCATTTCATTTTATTAAACGATGGAACGTGTTCAGATTGTATCAATTAATAAGATGAGAGGCTTCATTCAATTCACTGAAATTGATTAAATTATAATTTACTTCATTATTTCACATTCCTTTCGGCGCTGGTGTTCATTTACAGAGTAATGCTGTCTTAGCTGTGAATGGAATTCCTCACAAATCGAAATTTTAGATTAACGATGTAGTTCTAGAATGTCGACATGTCATAAGGGTCAATTTATTCCTCTTTGTATTTCCACTTGATTTCCAGAAATTATGGATATTTCCAAAAAAAGTACTTCTGAAATGCAGATGTTTGGACCATATAATGTGCGAAGGACTTTCAGTTGATCCATGATTTTCAGGACACCATTTTCAGAACTTTATCCGAATCCTTAATGAAGGTTTAATTAATAAATGGTATTCTATTTTCGAAACATCGGACGTAACAGTAAAAAGAAAGCACTTTAGTATAACAATATGCGTACTATAGTATAATTATAGAATATTATGCAACGAACCATGTAATAAATCGCCTTCGGCTCAATACGTAATGGTTATTAATACCCAAGCATTAACCGGTATACGAATAACCATTACACGAGAGTTGCATACGCTATTTTTCCTGCACCCGATAACCTGAAATGTAAACAATTTGGTCCTGCTTCCAAAAATTATTCATCGGGCTAGAATTTTTGCTGAAAAGTAAAAATAGACGTTATTCGGGAAAGTCTCATTAGTTTTTTATTTATAGAATCAGTTGTTGCAGTTGGGACATATCATCAAGAAACACCCTGTAAAAAAATCGCCCCTTTATTGCTCATGTTTGATACTTTTGTTATCCAAATTCAAACAGTCCTATCGAACAAACCGTAAAATTGAGTTATGAATAGATTATCGAGTTCGCTGTGTAAACTGAATGGTGAAACATGGGAAATATTCGAATCTCAAATTTGTAGCGAAACAATACGTGTTCAGGACGTAAAGTAATCCAATGGAGTTGTGAATGGCACATAATCGAGAATTTCATATTCGCCCAAATCAGTGCTACGACAG
Organism: Adalia decempunctata; assembly: GCA_951802165.1. Taxonomy (NCBI): domain Eukaryota; kingdom Metazoa; phylum Arthropoda; class Insecta; order Coleoptera; family Coccinellidae; genus Adalia; species Adalia decempunctata. The sequence goes on from OX637701.1 coordinate 22,184,098, forward strand.
GTTGACACAGGATATAAAATGGCATTGCCTACCTAGTCATATTGGCAATTTTTCTGCTTGTAATGGATTTTCGGCAACTCCTGCAATAACAATATTCCAATTGCTGCCGTTTTTTGTTGTTGTTTTATAAAAATGGGAATGGTCTCCAATTCATTTTGTGGGCTATCATCTGATCATTTCGTTACATATCGCTGTGAAGTTTTAATGTCAGTTTTCGTCTACATTGCATTCATTAATGCCCATTACGAAACTGACAACTTGTAAATATGTACTTGCAACGATCCATGCTCGTGGTCTTATAGTATTATCACATAATTTAATAATCCAACTTTATAGTGCATTTGATGAACACATCATGTGTTGTTTGAAAAAAGACTATCTCATTCGTTTCTTATGTTGATCGAAATAATAAAATTCAAAGACTATTTGAAGAAAATTGTATAATATTCCTCCTCAAATATCATCGGATATGCAAGTTCTTAAACAAGGAACTGTTTTCAGTGGATCGCACTGTATAATCTCCTCATTAAAAATTGAATATGTATGTTGAGCACGTTCTTAATAATAATCGTTTTCATAAGGACAGAATGCAGCGGTTTATACATTCCTTCTGTAGAATTGTATGAACTTCGGAAGGGAGTTCCCATGAGCATATTCAACATATCTGGCAAGCAGCCACTATTCTTGTTTTTCATCCGGAACGGATACTCGAGAGTTTTATAGCAGAGGACGATATATACAGGGGCAAAATCCGAAAGCAGATATGAAAATTTAGAAATATTCTTCGCGAATAATATGAGATATTCTTTTTAGTGTCGAAGAATATCATTTATTATCAAATGGTTAAACCTTAAGGAGGGACCTATAATGTCTCTCTTACCATAACCATATAATATTGTCAATTTTTCACTCTGTATATCATACATTGCATCGAAGTGAAAAGTGTTCTTCCCCCAATGTGATAATTTCTAATTAGAAACAATCACTAGCACATCTTCTAATTCAACCTGATACAAGGGTGCATCTCAATCCCTCTCTGCAGTATTCCACTTTCCGTCCCCTATACACAGTAATTTATGAAATGACATTTACACAAAGGAACCCAGACCTTTTGTAACATGAAGAACATTGTCATTTTCGCGCAACATTAAATTTTGCGGCCCCACATCGCAGGCAGCGTCGAAAGTACATATTCTTCATCAGCGGGGGTTGGGCCAGAAAATGTCAATATCTTTCGATTTCTGACTTCGTCGGTTCACTAAGATTCCGGTAAATTGAATAAGGGGAGGAAGGAAGAGAAGGAAGGTAAGACAAGCCGTAATTGGGGTTTCAGGGAGGATTTTTGAGATATGTCGAAATGAATTCGAATATTGAAGGAGACGTTTGATTCAAGACCGGGATGAAACAATTCGAAAGGGATTCTTGCGGTTGAAACGTTTCAGATGGTTGGTGAAAATTTCGTGCGGTAGAGTGAATTTTCCAACGTTTTGGTCTCTGTGATGTTTTGGGGTGAAGGTTGTGGATTTGTCGAAAACACTTCAATAGTAGCTTCTTTCTTTATGTCATCTCGTTGTGATCTCCACTTTCACGAGACTTCCCGAATGATTCGAATGAATAGTTCAGGAGGAAAAGAGCAGAGTTTTATAATAATTTGGATCATTAAGCAGGTGGTCTCAACATTGCTTATTACTAAATACCCGATCACTGGAGTAGAATTCAATGGAAAAATCTGTTTCTCCCAATAAATCCATAATTCACGTGAAACACTGGAGATCTCTTATCGTCGAATTGCTAGTGGTGCTGCCTTTCAATGAGATGTGGGGAATATTGGATGTAGGCGAACAATGAATCATTCCTGGTTCGAATAACAGCGTTCCCTTCGCAACCTTTCGACACTAGGGATCCAGGGATCAGCTAGCATAATTGTAGAATGCGAAATGTTTCAGCCGGTCCTAGTCTATCATTTGGAGGGTGTATCGAATGACATTGAGTCGAAGCACCAACCCCGAATAAAGACACGGTCACGGTTCATATTATGTGGTAAGACTGCCAAATCAAATTCCACCCCTCTAGTGTAAGCGTTATGTGTAATTTGATATAGGAAACATATTGTTAGCAAGGAGGGTTGGAAGTAGGGGAGAACCCCTGTAGGCTATGAAATGCTTATTTGTTTACACCAGTTTGTTCACGGAGGAATAATAATTTGTAAATAGCTCTTGGGGTGATCATAAAGATAGAACTTTTCGTAAGTTATTATGTTGGGAGGTGGCTTTTGCTCCATGATGATGGAACCTTTTTGTGTTTTTTCAGGTTCATTCGCCCTATTGTAGTTTTTTCAATCGACTATTCGAAATATAATGAGGTTATATACACAGAGCTGAGGAAGGGTGTGGCGAAGGAGGCATTTGCCGCGGGCGCAAGTTACACAAATGTGCAATGTTTCTTCTGAGAAAAAAATGTCATTTTCTATGACTTGTTCACAAAAACTCGACATTTCTTTTATTTATCCACATTGAATTGCTCGCAGTTTTACCATCGACAATAGAATATCCCAATTTAACGTCAGTGAGAATCACATGAAGACCTGATATCACGTATTCTTCATTGAACGATAAATTCAAAGACGCATATTTATACAGGGTGATTCCGGAGGATACCGTCAGATTTTAGGAAAAGTTTGCACTAGTCAAGGCAGTTTCGAAACAATGTTTGGTTTATGTTTGGTAGCCTTTATTGAGAGTCTACAGGGTGATTTGTTCGATTCGATCAATTTTTCTTTTATTCATAAATTTGATATGGCGTCATCAATATTGTTGAAATTTTCAGTAAAGAACAATATGCTTGTCTACCTCCAATAATTCAACATTATTTCAAAAATACAGGTTGGGAATTATGATAAGTGCAGATTAAATTTGCAGGTTGTAAAAACGTTCCGTTTTCAAAAATTCACTACGTCCTTCAGATTCTACCATGAGTTCACATTAGTGGAGCGTTTTCTTTTTTTTTTGGCACATGTCCAGTTTGTGTATTCAAAAAAGAAGAAATCATTTCGAACATTTTATGTAAATTTGTGTTAGTCCTTAGTTTTGCCTTTCATTACATGTTTCGAATGTTTATTCTCTATTATGTAGTGGTTTGTTGGTTTACGTAGGTAAGTGTGAAGATATTTTCAGGATTAAATGATTTTATACATCAGAATATGAGTGGTTAGAAATGAATGTCGAAATACTACTTTAGGACTCTGGAAGAGCTTTGTATCATTCGACGAAACAGCTTCACTATCTAGTTCAGAATATTCTCACTGCCTTGGAGCGAAATAACGATATTGTTCATCTTTAAAACAAATTTCTAGGAAAACTGGACGTGTGCCAAAAAAAATAAAAACATTACAGTAATGTTAAGTTATGGTAGAATCTGAAACATGAAGCGAATTACTGAAAACGGAATGTTGAGGGTGTTTTTTCAACTTGCAAATTCAATTTGAACTCATCATAATTTCCTACCTGCATTTTTGAAAAAGTGTGAGAATTATTGAAAGTAAACAATCATATAATTGTTATTCCTCTACAACACTCTTTGCTAATTGACTAACAGCTGTTGATCTATTTGAATGATTCGTTATCTTCTTGTCTTTGACATTCAAGGCAATTGCTTCGGCAGCATATTTAGTCCATTTATTTATGGTATTCCTTCCAACAGGTACATTATCGTACCATTTGTCAGTTTCATTTTTCCAATATCGATTTGGTTTCAAGAATAGTCGTGGTGAGGTAATAATTTCGCCTCGTTTTGATATTAGTTTATGAAAAAGACGTACAGGACAGCTTTGTCTCTCACTATTGGAAACCAACCATTACTTGTACAGCTTTTAGAACCACCTTGGCACGTTTTACTGAATACCGGATTGTATTCAATGCGATTTGTTGGAGAACCATCGTTATTCTTCTCGATTCGAAAAAAATTCACCAAACAAGCAACTGCCTCTCCTCCTAGCCACGCTAGTTCTACTGCAGCAATATAATAAAATTTACGCATAAGACCTTCAGGAGTATTTTCATCCCATAGCAATATTATTCTGTTAACTTCAGACAAATTTAACGAAACTGAACTGGATTTGCGTTTACTTGGGTCTGCTTGCAATTTTTTTTCTGATTGCATCGCGGGCATCTCGGGCTGGTTAAAATAATATATTATTAAACGGGTCAATCGTAATGTTGTAGTCCTTATAATACTTTTCTTGTAAGAGTTTGCTCGAAACATTCAACATTGTCTTTACCGTTGCTTCTTTGAATTCTGTTCCGTCTTTTTTTTCTCATATTGACAGCCCAATCTTTGAGTATAAACGCCAATTCTTCCAAGCTTCTGCGTTCATTCAATTCGTATGATCGTTCGTAGCAAAATTCCATAAATATTCCCCAAATATATTCGTGGCTATTGGAAGTATTTCTGGGAATGTTTTCTTTGATAAGCTCATTTATATTTTTAACATTACCAAAACGTGACATTTTGAAATTTGTTCGGAATCATGTTGCCATGGAACTATTATATAATTTTATAAGACTCTATCGTGTTATCATTGGGATTGAAAATTGCATTGGATGTAGTTTTCGATGTGATGTTGACATGATTGGCTGAAATGGTTCCATATGATACAAAATCATAATAGTTATTTTTGTATCTAGTGCGCGAAATGCTACTTTGGTGATCGAGAACTGATTTTTCCAACGAGGCGCAGCCGAGTTGAAAAAATAGTCGAGATCACCAAAGTATTTCGCGCATGAGATGCAAACAACATTTTATCTACAAGAGTCAAAAATTGTTCTAAAATAAGTAACATGCTTAGCTTAATATGAAAAATAGTATTGAACTGGTTTTTTTTTCAGAATTTGAAAGCTTTAATTATTGTTATACATTAATAAATAAATTAATGATTTCTTGGATTTTTGCTTGATTGAGGAACATAAAGGTTAAAATATAAAAATCCCATATTGTTTACATGCAGGGTCACTTCGCATATTGTTATCAATGCGGGAACCTTGTCATTTATTGACGTTAGTAGAAAAAATTGGATTTGTTGTTAGAACTGTCAAAAAATTTTCATTACAATCAAACTCGAAATATCAGTAAAAAATGAAATTATAAATTATGTTTGAATTGATCTCCAATATTCTTGATACAAGCACGTGCCCTTTTTCTTATTTCTTCAGTTGTTACTTTTCACCTGAAATTTACTCTCAATCTTCTCGCTGTTTCGTCAATTCTCCATAAGTTGTATACGTCTCTTTCAACATAATATTATGGAATAGTTGCTTTTTGCATACATTTCGAATTCTTTTGTGATGAACGTTATCCAAAATTTTAATCGAATTAGGTCAACGTGAAAAAAAAAACTCAAATATCTCGTAAACTGTTTATTTTCGGTTATAAATAAATATGGCTCTCAACAACAGCGAACGTGACATACTAACACGTCCATGCAGGATCCTTAATTTTTATTTGCGATTCGTTTCTCTGGTCAGACTACCTACTTCCTTCCAATGAATTCATATGTAAGAAAATGCTCTGATAACTTCGAGCCTGTACCCTGTGTATTTTTGATATGATTCGTATGTTCCTCTTCTCGAGTTTGCAATGATCGTAATGTTTCCCCAATAAAATTCGTTATACATACACATGGTAAACGTTCCTTCATCTATTTTTATGAGAACTTCATTAGTCGAACTGTTCTCATAAATTCGTTTTTTGCAAGACAAAATTCGACATTCAAAAATTCAAATCGAATGAAGGTACCGTTGTCGTGAAACGAAAAACTTCGTCGAAAATATATCGAGAGCGTCAAATGCAAAGAGAATGATTTCGAAGGCAGGTCTCCCTAATTTGAGCGAAATACTCATACCTAAAAAGGAAGCCATTCATCTAGACTCGGCACCAGATATTCCTTCAGATTTCAGCGACTGCGAAGGTAAAAGATCAAAGCATGGAAAGAATTCGTCGAATTACAAATGAGTGAAACTTCTTCGGGTGCGCGGGGAGCGGATGGCACTTTGCTGAATGAAGAACGAAGCCCCAACTCATGAAGAGCACACGATGATTTGATTTATAGATATTTTATGTTCGGTATGAGTTCAACTGAGATAACGCTGAAATTTTCATTCCGATAGAGTACCGGAGCGCAACATGCTACAGGAATAACGCTCCTCGGGTATTGATGAATTCCTGGAATGGAAATCATGCATTCGGTTAAATCTGGAAATTCACATACCGATGGAGAGGTATTGAGGAAAAGCAATGGCTGTGAGTTACATTGACATCATTTGATACATTTTCAATTCGGGATCAAGAGTTTCAATTATACCTTTACAGTGGAAAATATTTGGGGCCGAATTTCCATTTTGACGAAGGAGGGGAGCTTTGATGATTGAATGATAGAAGAAGAGAACTCGAAGTAAATGTTTACGTTTATCCAAACTTTTTTATTCTTGGTTGCACAACGAGACAAACTGAAAGAATGGTGAATTTTCCGTATTATGTCGATTTCCGAGAGTTTTTCAAAATTGCCTGAAGGAAAAATCCAACCTCTCCATTTAATGAACTAAGACAATCAGAAGTTGAATCGGAGAAATTTATGCTTGTTTGAACATACACAAAGAATCAAAAACATAAAGAACAAGGAAATAATTAAAAAAATCGCTTAAAGATCCGCGTATTATTCAATCTATTGTGCACGAAACTCTTCTCTAAAGAGGCAAGAAATATTTCAATTGTTTTACCAGTTCAATATAAAAACGAGTAGTTTACGGCTAGATTATTTTGAGGATAACATGAAATACGAGGATGTATTGATATCTAGTTAGCCTAAACCAGTTCCATGCATGAACAAAATATTGCGATACCATATCAACGAACAATAACTTATTAGAAGTGTCAGCGTAGAGTTCGACGTCAAAAAAAGAAACCAGAGTTATGCAATAAATAAAAAAAAAAGATGTCCACCGAAATTGTAAAAATCCAAAAATTTGAGTATCGAGCCATCATCAGGTACCTACCTGTATTCAAAAGGGTTAAGAGGCTAGCAGATTTACGAAGATATGCAATACCCTTGGTGATCAATGTCCTTCGTATGCGACCGTGAAAAATTGAACTGCAAGCTTCAAAAGAAGTAAATTTTCCATTGAAGATGATGACCGATCGGGAAGTTTCTTTGTCAGTCCCCGAAAATATCGATGCAGTTCATGACATGATTTTAACAGACCGTCGAATTGGGCTAAAAGGGATATCTGAAACACTGAAGATTTCATACGAACGCGTTCCTCATATAGTTCACGTCAATTTGGACATGAGAAAAATTTCTGCAAAATGGATCCCCAAATGATTGAATGCTAACCAAAAGCGTGCAAGGTTAGAAGCATCGTGTTCGATCTGTGCTCGATTTGAAAACGATGTGGACTACTTAAATCGAATTGTTACTATGGATGAGACTTGGGTACATTTCTACGATCCAGAAACAAAGCAACAATCGATGGAATGGCGACACTCTGGATCTCCAAGACCTCGTGTCCAAAAATCTACTGGAAAAGTTCTTGCTTCAGTTTTTTGGGATTGCCATGGAGTAACCATGGTTGATTTTTTGGATAAGGGTAGAACAATGACTGGAGATTACTATTCGATATTACTGACCACTCTACGGGAAAAAATTGAAGAGAAAAGACGCGGAAAGCTATCCAAAGGTATTTTGTTTTTACAGGACAACGCCCCAGTACACAAATCTCATGTTGCCATGCAAAAAAATTTGTGATTTAGGGTTAGAATTACTAAAACACCTCCCTTGTTCACCAGATTTGGCTCCGTCCGACTATCATCTCTTTCCTCAACTGAAAAGTTTAAAAGGTCGTAAATTTTTTCCAGCGAGGAGGTAATAAAAGCTGTGGAGGATTGGTTTGCAGAGCAAGAAGAAACATTTTTTTGCAAGGTCTAGAGACGTTGCAGGTTCGCTGTGATAAATGTATTCAATTAAGAGGAGAATATGTTGAGTAATAAAATATTTTGACATTGAAATTTTGTTTGGTTTTATAGTAGGCTAAGCTGGCTAAGAATTTTTCAATATATCCTCGTAGAACCAACTACAAACGATTTTTATTATTTGTAACCTCTGAAATCATCGAAAATTATTTCCATCCTGAGTAATTTGGCACTGAAAGAGTCAGCATAACAGTTTTCATCCAATTGTGTTTAAATACACGGACAGAAAAAATGTTCATCGAATTTATTTTGATATAAATTTTTGAGGTGTGCATTGATTTTTATCATTGTCTTGTCTATGTTGCCTATTTCATTTAATTTATCACCTGATGACGAGTCTGTAGGAATCCTAATTGGATTCGGTAGAATAGGTAGGTACAAGGAAGAACTAAAAGTTGCCATTTTCCTTGACACGCTGTAGAGGTAATCAGTGATGCAATGTTGGATCTTCGAAAGAGTTTTGGAAGCTTGATCTTCTATAAACATTTTCTTGTTTAATTCACATCAAAAGCTGTTCCTTAAAAAGATATACGATTTTTGAAACAAAACCACGCAATTTATAACATTCAGACATTAAGAACAAAACCTAATTTTCCTTGTTATTTTAGAAAATGGAGCTTTAACTGCTGACCGTTACATATCAGATCATGTTGTACCTTTCGTTTCGTTAGTTGGGCAAAATTTCGTTTTGATGCACGATAAGGCTAGGCCGCATGTGGCGAGAATTTTAACAGATTATCTCGATGAGATCCATCCATTAGAGAGTATTTTTTGAATACTACTGACCTGTGAAAGCAATAGGTAACTTGCAATTCATTAATAAATGTCTCTCTATCTCTCCTACAACAGCTCTTCTTGAAGAATAGGAAAACGTAACACAACAGGCAATTGACGTGAATTGTACAAGAACACAAAGATCAGGTTTCAAACACTCATTCAAAGACCCATCATTGCGTCACTAAGAGATTTAGAGCCAATTGCAACTTTCTGTTATATCCAATATCACATCGAATTCCTATGAAATTCCTGCAAACTCGATACAGGTGAACTAGATGAAATAGGCTACAAATAGACAACAAAATCGATGCACGCCTTGAAGAGTTTTTTCAAAATGAATTCTGTGAACGTTTATTCTGTCCGGTTTTTTTGTCCGGGAATGTATTCGTCTAAAATCTAGTTTTTCAAAATATAATTCTCGATTGGATCTGGGAGAATTTACAGTGAAATTAATTTTTTACAGCAAATCACATGACACTTTCTCCAGCAGTAACAAATCCACGAGATCTTTCTTTCGTTCCACATAAAATACTGACGGATCAGTAGGACCGGTAATTCGAAATATTTTACAAGTTGATCAGAAAGAGAATCGCAACGAAAGCCAAACAATCAAGCTGTTGGCACAACTTGGACCTATTAAGCTAGAATTTGAATACAAAAAGCATCTTGGAAGGGTAATCCTTCTCGGAAAATGATACCAACATTCGCGCGATTGAGATAATGGACGTCTTTCTTTTGTAGCTGAAATTGCCAGGTTCAACGAGCCAATTTCAGACATCACACCCGAAGTTGGCTTTGTTCGATGAAAATTGTAGAAAATTACCAGTCCAGTTTAATGAGAAAGTTTTATAAAACTTGTGTTTATTTTTAATGTCAATTAATTCACTTCCACCGCTTCCTACTACGATTATGAACATTATTTTTAGTACACATTGTGTGTGAATAAAGCAAATTATGTTTTTTTTAAGTATGTAGAGTTTTACCATATAGTGTTTCGATAAGAGCGCAAGATTTGAATTGCGCGCCATTATTGACAGTCAGAATGTCACATGATAATGACTTGACAAACAGAAAGTTGGCAGATGGGAGATAGTAAACATGAGCATTACACGGTGAATGGCGAAGGCTATCGTGCTATTATAACACAGTTTCTTGTGTTTCATTCGAAGGCTTTTGATCTTGACGACATGTGGTTTCAACAACACGGTACCACATGTCAATATTGACAAATACAAGTGCTGATGTATTACCTATCAAGTGACATGGTGGATGGAATTCCGCTAATATTGCGGAAACTTACGTAGCTGAGAGCCCCAACAAAAAAAGGAAGTAGCGAATAAAATTATTTGCAATAAGACCCAGCCAGAAGTTTCTTGCAATGCAGTGACAGAAACATTGGTTAGAAATGAAGGATCTGTGGAGTCAGAAAATGTAAAACACATCGAGAAGAAACGAGGAAACGTGTTTCCAAATTTTGGTTATAATGTGAACTAGTAAGCCAGTAGATCTACCTTTGAAGAGAATTCGCATATGAGATATATCAGAAAGATCAAAAGATCTTATGCCAGATAGATCGCAGAAATGGGTACATTGATATCATTATTTGATGAAGTATTAGTTATATTCAGAGAAAAAATCGAAATTCATGAGCAAATAAATGGAAATGAAAATGAGGGAAACAATTTCCTGTTTTTTCTGAAAAAAAAATATTATTCTTATTATTCTCAAGAAGTAGACTAAATATATGAAAATGTAAACATGAATAGTTAAATCATTTTCCCACAAACAATTCAAAATGTGTTCTAAAACATAGTCATGAGTAAATTTTCAGATATTTTTATTATTATTATTGGACATAATTACAGAGTTCAGCATTGCCAATTGTAGAAAACATTATTTGGATCGATTTCAAACCAACATTCATTCATCACATGTTCCATTCGATTATTAATGATAAATTAAAATTTTTGTATAAAATTAACACTATAATGATCAACACATAATACTATTTGATTGTAGGCTGAACAGGATGGTAAGAAGAGGAAATATTTTGATGAAAATGTATATACAGGGTGTTTCCTAATTGAATGTCAATATTCGTGGGGGTGATTTCTTGGGCACATTTTAAGACAAAAACTTCATATGAACATATGTCCTAAACGTCTTTCCTTTTGATATACGATAGGGTGGTAAAGTATTCAAAAATAAATCATTCATTATTGATATCTAAATATTAATATTCAAAGACATGAAGTGATCACAACTAAATATCAATTCTTGGCCACAGCCTATTACGATAAGAACCAATTCTTTCTTACTTACAAACATAGTGTAATTTATTTCAATGCAGAGAAACAGTTTTCATTTTTTAAGCGAAAGCATCGGATTGAAAAAAATCAAGTGATCAATTTTGGTGAGAAATGTTTGTAAATTTCAAAAATGAATTTAAAATTTAAGTTATTTATAATTATTTAAGATCATTGTTTCCCTAGAGATGTAAGCCTTTGTTGATATACCCTTCTGTTCTATATTTCCTTGTTTTCTGGAAATTCTATTTTGTTTTCTTCTTTTACTGTATAGACGCCATTCTTTTCTCAACATCATAGATCAACTAGTTCTTCAATTAAACTTTGAAAAAACAGTAATAATTGAGGAAAAAACAAAAACCCGTTTGTAAAAACATTTAACTGAGAGAAAAACAAGTCTTATACTACTTATACTGGACTTAGTATTGTATAAGTGCACTACGCATTATATTCTTCACTAAGTACGCAACATATAGGGAAAATCAAAATACGTACATATCAGTTTGTTCCGCCTACAATTCATTATTATAGCACCCTTGGCGCCATATTCTCAAAATATATTGCTCCACAAGAGTTAGGGATATAGTATTCAATCGTTTCTAAAAGTATGTAATCTTCGAGAAAATCGCTGTAAAATCATTTTTTTTTTTTTTTTTTTTTTGAAAAAAAAAGGTGTCTCGACTGCTATGGTCATTGACACAAAGAAAAAAAAGAAATTTCTAAAAAATTAACAATGGGGTAAATTAAATACAATGTGCTATGGATAGACTATTGAGAAAGTTCACTATGTTAGCACTAAAGTCCGGTTTGGTGAGGTCTGCACTTAAGTTTCCCTGAAGGCCATGTAGTTCTCGGTTCGCAGTGAAGGAGGGGCAGTCCATTAGAATGTGCTTGACAGTAAGAAGTGTGTTGCAGTGTTGACATAATGGTGGAGTGGATGAAGCCATGAGATAACTGTGGGTGTATTTGGTGTGCCCAATTCTGAGTCTTCTCATTATGACTGTGGTCCGTCTGTCAGAAATGGTGAACTTGAGGTGTTTCACATCTGGGTGGATATCGTGTAGTTTGGAGGAATTGCAGTCCCATTCTTGCTGCCATTTCTCCTTAATATTGGACTTTAGGAGTACTTGAAGGTCTTTGTGTGTGGTGATGTTAGATGTTTCGGTGAGGTGTTGGAAAGCATTCTTTGCGGCCTTGTCAGCAAGTTCGTTTCCTGGTATGCCTACATGTGAGGGAATCCAGATTATTGTCATTTAAAACTCAATAAAAACGTCAATCTGGTCGCCTTTTTTCTGAAGTTTGGTTCTTTGCATATGCTTTATGAATGTTCTTATTCTGAAATGGAGTCAGTTTATTCTTTCGATTCTTCGATTTGAAACAAGTTTTCTGAAAATGCCAAGACGTAAATTAATAAACGCTGAGCCTAATAGGGCTATCGGAATGCTACAGGGTGGCCTAACTCAGGTTGTTGTAGCGGAAAGGCTCCAAGTCAGTCGAAGTGTGATATCTCGACTTTGGAATAGGTCCAGGAAGACAGGATCCGTGTTGGAAAGACCAAGGCTTGGAGGGCGACGAAAAGCAACACCAGCTCAGAAGCGTTTCATCACCGTTTCGGCGAGAAGAAACCATACATCCACGTGTAGAAGGCTACGGAATACTCTTCAAAATGCAGATGGGGTCCAAGTTTCCATCGAAACCATCAGACGACGTTTGAGAGAGGTGAATCTAGGTTCTCGACGTCCCTTGAGTGGAGATCCATTAACACGTGACCATAAGCGTCAAAGACTGGAATGGGCAAGGCAACATATCAATTGGAAAGATCAATGGCGTAGTGTCTTTTTCACTGATGAATCCACATATGGACGATTTTCAGATTCTCGAAGAATAAGGGTATGGACAATCCCACGCTTACCCCGTAATCGTCGCTATGTCCAAGAAGTCCATCCATTCCGAGGGGGTAGTGTTATGGTATGGTACGGGCGCTCAGATCTACACATTTGTCCTGGGAATATGACCGCCTCACACTATAGGGAGCATGTCATTGATAATGTTGTGCCAAATTTTCACGCTGCTATTGGTGAAATTTTTCAATTTCTAGACGATAACGCTAGACCGCACCGTGCAGCCATAGTTGAGAATGCGCGCGAGGAGCTTGGTATTCCACATTAACCAATACCTCCGCACTCACCAGATTTGAATTGCATAGAACATGCATGGGATATGCTCCAAAGAAGATAAGATAATCATCAACCTACCTCAGAATCCTTAAATGATCTGAGATAGCTTATGCCCCGTTTATGGAAACAAATTCCTCAAGAAATGTTCAACAACCTCGTGTGTAGTATGCAAAGAAGATGTCAAGCTGTTATTGATGCCCGTGGAGGCCAAACATTGTATTGATAGTCTTAAAATGCTTAAACTCTCTGGGAATAAAATTTCGTTATTTTACTCGATTTTTCTTAACCACCTCGAAAACGCTGCAGACCTACAGGCTAAAATTAACTTGAAATTATATTTATATGAATTTTCATCACAACAATCTGATTTTAAATATATTTTTTTGCAATTTAAGTCAATATCCCTAACTCATGTGGAGCATTCAAATACATTAGATTAGATAAGATTAGATTTAAAGAGGGGCGTTTAGACTTTGCTTAGCCTCGCAAACACCTTGACCTGAAGATCTATTGTGCTACTCCGCGCTGTTTACCAATCAGGTAGCAAAGATTCAAATACATAGTTGCAAAATGGTCGAACGCTCAAAATTGGTACGCATCTGGATATCAGCGAAGAATATGGTGGCTTAGAAGCCTATAAATCACAGAAAACCATCCGTTATATTCGAATATTGCAGCTAAAAATGCTCTAAGTCGAAATCCGATAGTTTGCTTCTGTCCTAATTATCGTTGAACCGGTCAGCGCAGGACAAAATATACTTGCACTGTTTTCGTCCATTTGCCACATTATGACACCTCTTGGTCCTACGTCGTAACTAATAATAAACATTGGCAGCCCACCTATCCCAATTTGGGGAACCAAACCCACATTTCCCAATTACACTCGCCTATTCGGATTGTTTATACACGGTATCGCAATAAAAGTCCATAACCCGTCCGCTATCGATGATGCCTCTCCATCCCGATTATCAGCCACCCCCTCGCCCCTAAAACGACCCCGTATCAACGCTGACCTGTGAAATTTTGTTTCTGCAGCTTGTCCATTCCAGATACCATTTGATGCTGACTCTTTGTTTCAGAAATTCCCAAATTCACCGGACCCATTTTGAATATAACGGTCCCGGTTGGAAGAGAAGCTCAGCTAGAATGCGGAGTTGACAATTTATCAACCTTTAAGGTGAGTGGAAACGCAGAAAATACGTTTCACGTAGAGTTGAATCTGCTGCTTGGAAATTGATATTTCCGATGTTTGGGACTGTAAATCGAGAAGGTGAAAATGAATACGTTCCGCGCCTTTGATTTTCCGCCTTGGCGGTATAACGGGAACCTTGTAATTTGGAGAAAGGAAGTGAGGATGGAGTTTGAAGTATGCTGTATCGAGAGAGCAACAATATATCTTTTCTATTTCAGATGTCGATTGAAAATGTTTGTGTAGAATCATTTCAGCATTTGTTGCGAACTGGTTATTTCTGTATTTCCAAGAAGATTTGCTCCCTTTTCGAGTTCAGGATTCTCATCGTCAGACCTTGTTCGCAATGATTTATGATTATTTATCTGCAAATTCACGAAATAATGTTTCAGGAACTAACTGAATTCAGAAGAAATATACAGAATAGAACCAGAAAGAATTCCCATGAGTATTTTTCGCGCTTTTTCTAGAAATAAATTGATCCATTTAATTTTTTGTTCCATATGATATTGCATTTTAGCACAATTGTAATGAATTATTCAAGAAAAAACAAAGAAATCCTACGACGAAAACATTTGACTGAATAAATAGATCAAGACTTATACATAAGGCGGGTTTGAACAGCAAATAGGAATAAAATAAGAATAGGAGCAAAATTAATTGGTTTACACAGATAACTAGATTAAAATAAAAAATAAGAATCGACCAATCACATTGCAGCATTTTTGCGGACGTTAGTGTCTGAATATAGAAATATTCGTCTGTGTTTGTGCTTTCTGCAAGTTTTTAAATGTTTGGTGCTGCATGTTCTTCTGTTGGTCTGTGATTTGACGTTATGACAATTTCGGACAAGCGTATTGTCAGTTTTCACATAAAATAAGATAAATCTATACATATAAAAGAAAGATTTTGGTTACACCATTTATAACTCGAGATCGGATGGACTGTTTGTTATGAAACTTCATATATGGATTCGTCTACGCTCTGGTTATTATAAAATACAATGAAACTTTGAAAAAATGAAGGCAAATTTTACTTATACAGGAAATGCTTTTCCTCCTTTTGAGTAAGGCCACTAGATGTCGCTACAGTTACAGTTACGCTCCGCTTATTCGTTTGGACTTCATTTGATATTCTCCACGTTAGATGGCGATATAAACAAATAGTGTGTACAGTGACTATATTCCCTCTATTGTCACTGTAATAGTGCGTAATTTGAGTTGCCTACAACTCTGCGCTGTTGGGCAAAACCAAAATTTCTTAGCGTAGGAGTACAGATGTCCAACATGATTAGATTTCGTTGAGATATGAGAAAAGTTTCGTTCTTACCACTTCAGATGGCGCTATTCACACATTATCACTGATGATTATTAGTTATTTGTACAGTTTTATTTTTTCCAAATAACGTAATCGTGAGGGTTCTATATTTGACATTATCACAATTAAATGGCGATGAATTTGTTGAGGCTTTCGCGGCCATCCATTGATGTCATCTGTTCTTTTTTCGAGCATTTCGGTCGTCGTGGTTTCAAATGGTCGAAAACAGAACATATGGCATCAATTACTGTGTAATTAACATAGGGCTTATAGTACCATGAAAGGCTATTAACAGATCCAGAAGCGGGTGAATATCACAGTAAATCGGATTTTGGCGATGAGTTCCAATCGTGAGATGTCCATTGTTCATTCTCATCTTATCTCATAATTTTTTAAATGTTTTTGAATTTCTGTTTGGGTGATGAATATATTTGCGGAAATAATTGAATCCAAAATTACCATTATTAGTGATTGACATATTATGACATATCATTTTTGTGTATCTGTTCTGTGTGATAGCTCATATCCATGGAAACATTTGACAGAGAACGAAGCCGTTGATCTCCGATCACCGATGATTACGATTTGTGAAATCCACCGCAAGTATCATTTAGGCGGAACAAAGTTCGCCGGGTCAGCTAGTTAATTATAAACATAAAATTTGGCTATCTTCTGGGCTTATTCTCACCGTTTATTTTATCTTCTTTTCCTGTAAAACTGTTCACATCGAAATAGATGCCAGCCTCCCATCGCTGGTTTGCCTTCGTAGGTGTTTCAAATGAAACTCTTCTCTGTTTTCTGAGATCACGCTAATCGTATTCTCATCGCTGATTAAATTAATTCCGAATGCAGATTGTCGAAGTGTCGCGGAGCATCGCAGCTGAATATTTTACTGAAACGAAATGAAAAAATAATAATAACAAACTTCAGTTTCCACAAAATTTGATAACGAGGCTTCATAAGGTTTACAATTCGAACTGATTCTACATTAAGGTAAACATCATCTTGAATAATATAAACACTGAACATGGTGAAAAGTAAAGAGACATAGCGAAATTGTGGTAAGTTATATTGGAGTTTGCCGCTGAGATTCCCAAAATATCTGATGATATTCAACAAGAGAGATAAGTTGACTCATTCGGATGGAATTTTTAGGGAATTATAGTCTCATGTTCAGTTTACAGAGTTTCGTAGTTATTGCTGAAATTGTGTTCGAATTTTTTCAAATGGTTATCATATGTTGAATGAGAAGTGTCTGATGTATAGCTTCTCCTCTTGAACGATCTTATAGTATGATCGAAATGAACTATAGGGTAACAAGTTAGCTTGTTGACTCCAAATTGCCCCTTTTTTATTTCATCATTATTGTTTTCGAAGTTCTAACTAATTGAACTATCGAATTGCGAAAAGAGTTGTAGCTACGATAGTTCAATAGGTAAGAACCCCAGACTGATGATCTGGAGATGTGTGGTTCGACTCCTGCTCCTAGATGAAACTTTTTGCTGGATTTCGAAATCCTCCAAAAAACATCTAAAGCATGTTCTCTTTGAACCAGCAGACGTTTACTTCTTATATATAAATAATTAGACATACAGGCCACATGGTCAGCCAGGCGCTCGAGTGCTTCAGAATATGGACCTATGCATCACCTACTTTCACACAGTTCCCTCCAATATGAAGGTTGTAACGTTCCTACTTGTTGTAAAAATAGGAAGCCACAAAATTTAGAGTGCACCAACTTTTCTGCGAAGTGGTACACTTGCCCTTCGCTCAGTGCGAATGGGGGTGAGTTCTTATCTTGAGTAATGGATTGGTATGATCAATAATCACAAGAAGAAATGATTTTTTCAAATTTTAATAAAAGAATGAAAATAAAAGTGTTTGAAATGGCAGTCAATGACACAAACAATAATAGAAATTCCTACGGAGTTCGAACTCAGGTGTTTATGATTTATACAGTACAATCTACCTTACCAACTACTTTATAGACCCTTTTGATGACGATAGGAAAAATGTATATGTGGATTTCTCGATCGACTGTATAGCCAGCCTGGTTGATTTCTGGCAGTAACTCTCACGTAGAATTTTCTCCTCCTCACTGCCTCTAATGAAAAGGTGGTTGCCACCCTTGATGTCAGATATCAAGGTGGAAATAAAAGCCTTTGTGTGAAGAAATGAAAAATGAATATTTATATTCACGAAAACAATGGAACTAACCTTTGATGTTGTGCGGCTTATATAGTGTAGGTTCTTTATCTGGCCCTGATCCCGAAATAACGGAGATTTGTCACTAAAATCTGAACAAATCGTGGCCGACGAAATGTAGTATCAATCCCAATAATGTATTTGGAAAAATATCGCTAAAATTATCCTTAAGCAAATATCGTATACTTCCATTCGCAATTAACCATCTAAGAATGAATTTTGATTCTCATATGTTCCGATCATATCAGCACATTTTCATCTCAATTTGCATCTTCGTCGCACGCATTCTTCCCTTTATTATTATTTAAATTTAAGGCGGCAAATGAACCGTTACATACCACACCTTTCTCCCCCAAAAAAATGAATATCATTTTTTTTTTTCACACGACATTTACGTAGACGAAACTATCCAATCATTGCAACCGAAATCAAAACCTTAAACGAAAATACTGTACTTTAAAATATTCAGTGTAGGCATAAATAATTCAATTATTCATCTTGCTCAGGGGGATGAGCTTTCAGGTCTTTAATACTATATGTACCAGTAATTTTGTCATTTCCGTCCTTCAACACATAAATCCACGGGGAAATTCGTTTATGGACAGTGAATGGACCGATGAATTTGGGTGCGAGTTTCTTAGAAAAGTATTTTGAAGAGTCCGAAAGAACGAAATTCTTTCTCCATACTTTCTGTCCAACATTAAACCTAACATCACGATGTCTCAAGTTATAGGCATTCGTAGCCTTTTTGGTGGCTTTGTCAAGATTATTCCTGACATCTTGGAAAACCTTCTTTAACTCCTCGGCACGAGCTTCCATATCCGATTCATTGACTGAAACATTAATTCCACCTTCAGAAATTTCCGAATATCCGATTCCGTCACCTGACAAATTCATCTCTCGGCCAAAGTTTATGAAATAGGGTGACATTTTGGTGGCCTCACTTTTAGCGGATCGAATGGCGCAAGCTACTTTTTGAAGATTCCGATCCCAATTCCTTTGATCGTCCTCAGCGTAACAACCTAGCATAGTGTTAAGTACTCTGTGAACACGTTCGACTGCATTGGGTTGAGGGTGATACAATGCTGTATATTTGATCTCAAAGTTATATTGTTTTGCCAAATTACTCATTGTGCGGGATTTAAATTGAGCACCATTATCCATAACCATATACTTTGGCACACCCATGAGCATAAACACATTATCCTCCAGCAAATTACAAATATTAGCTGCGTTAGCTGTGCGTAGAGGAAAAAAGAAAACGAATTTGCTGAAATAATCACAAACCGATAAAATATAAAGGAATCCCCTTGATGATTTTGGGAGCGGACCGACTAAATCTACAGATATTAATTCCCACGGCTTCGAAATATTTGGACGGCTACGCATCTGTCCCATAGGCAATTTTTGTTCTGACTTGAAAGCAAGACATATATGGCAGTGGTTTATGTACTTCGTGATATCTGACTTCATTTTCGGCCAATAATATTGACAAGCTATGCGGTGAAAAGTTTTGTAAATACCGGCATGGCCGCTTGTAATGTTATCGTGGTGTTTTTTAATGATGTTACCGCGATGACTTTTTGGTACTACAATTTTCCAACTGAACTCAGAACATGACAAAACGGGATATTGCTTTTTAGTTTTATGATAAATTATATCATCTTCTACTCTCCAAGCCGGGAAAGAAATAGGATCCTGTTTTAATTTGAGCTTCATCTTGTCATACCAAGCATCAACATAACCTTCGAATGAAATTTTCTCGGTAGAATAGTCTACTTCATCGATATTGGGAACTGCTCTTGATAGCATATCGGGAATAACGTTATCCTTACCCGGACGGTGTATGATGGTGAAATCGTATTGTTGAAGTTTCAAACTCCATCGCGCTAAACGACCTGTAGCGTTCTTCATTTCGTTCAACCACTTTAAAGAATAATGGTCAGTATATACTTCAAAATGAGTACCTTCAATGAATGGGCGAAATTTTTCAATGGCAAATAGTACAGCTAGGCATTCCTTCTCCGTGGTTGAATAATTTTTCTCCGCTCGCGATAAAGATCTACTTATGTAGCTGATTGTGTGTTCGCCAGTATCCAATTTTTGTGAAAGAGTTGCTCCTAATCCGTAATCTGAGGCATCTGTTGAAATTATAAACGGTTTCTCATAATCTGGGCATGTCAAAACCGGGGCAGAAACCAAAAGTTCTTTAATTCTTTTGAAGGATGATTCACAATCTTCAGACCAGCTGAATTTTGGCTTTTGATTCCGTTTTATTTTCAAAAGAGAAGTTATGGGTGCTATAACCGAACTGAAATCAGGTATGAAACGACGGTACCATGATGCCATTCCAATTATTCTTCTAGTTTCCCTTATATTCTTAGGTGCAGGTAAATTTAAGATACAATTTACTTTATCCGGATCTACATGTAAACCGAATTTATCAACAACGTATCCCAAGTACTTGAGTTGAGGCCTGCAAAACTGACATTTTTCTCTACTCACCGTTAAATTAGCGTTATTCAAGCGTTTTAAAACTACTTCCAAAATTTCTAAGTGTTTATCGAATGAATCCGTGACAACAATGATATCATCAAGATAGATGAAAACGAAGGGTTCTAGGTCGGAGCCTATTATTTTATCTATTGCTCTTTGCCATGTTGCGCTGGAATTATGCAATCCGAACGGGAGTCTTTTAAATTGAAATAAACCTCTATTGGGTACAACAAACGCAGTTATAGGTCGAGATTCCTCCGCCACTTTAATCTGCCAAAATGCCGATTTAATGTCCAAGGAAGAAATGAATCTGGCATTCCTCAATTTATCTAAAATACTACTTATAAACGGTAGTGGATATGAATCTCGCTCTGTAACTTTGTTTACCTGACGATAATCGACGCAAAATCTGTACGTACCATCCTTCTTTTTAACCAATACAATTGGTGACGACCATGGAGACGATGAAGGTTCGATAATGTCATCTGCTAACATTTTATTCAATTCTGAGTCAACGTGCTTCTGTATTGCTGGTGATATTGGATAATACCTCTGCTTAATTGGCTCGGAATCCGTCTTTATCTTATGTTCTACAACATTAGTGCAACCTATTTTATCTGACATCTTTTTGAAACCACTTTCCAAAAGACCATTCAAACTAGAAACTTGACTTGAATTCAATTCATTCTCATCAGAAATACTATTTATTTCCATTTCTTCCGAAAAAGACCATTCTCCGTGACGTAGGTTCGGAACGATTCCAAAAGACTTCCAAAAGTCCGATCCCAAAATTAAAGTATGAGGTAATGAAGGAACAATCAAGGTGTTTATAATTTTTAGTTTTCCCCTGAGGTTGAAAGGAATGTCAATACTACCAATAATCTCGCAATGTTGACCATTAGCAACTGTAACATTGGTGAATTTATTCGAACTGTTCAATGAAAAATTCATGGACTTCAAAATATCCCAACCTTTTTGACCAAAGATCGATCTCGATGCACCGGAATCTAGCAAACCCTGAATTTCTCTACCCAAAATGTTTACCGTCAAATAAGGTCTTTCGTCTCCTAACACATTAGCCAAAATAAAATCCAAATTTGCTCTCATTTTGTCATCTAAACCCGGAAAATTTATAGATTTCGAGGAAATTTGTTTATCGATGGTTGCACCTCGATTTAACAACCCGATTTCAAGTTTTTTTGAAAATTATTACATGATGGGCACGACCTCACCGTGAAACCATTTTTACCACACTTGTAACATCTTAAATTGCGTGATTTAAATTTTGGGCAATGAATTTTTTTGTGACCAGATTGTCCACAACCAAAACAAATAATGTTGCAATCAATATTTTGCGGGGATGAAGTATCACATGTAGGGGAATGCACGTATGCCAAATCTGGTTCCAACAATTTTGAATCATTGCGAGAGGGAGGTGGTTTGAACTTCTCCAATTGTGCTCTCTTTGACTCTAATAACCGGCATAGTTTGAGTAGTTCTGACTTACTATGAACTTCAGTCAGTCCTAATTGAGTTTGGTAAAACGGTGAAACATTACGAAGTAAAATCTTCAATTGTTTGCTTTCTGAAATTCCAACCGAAAGTCTACTAAATAAACCGTCCATGATTGCCAAATACATGCCAATACTTTCGTCTGGGCCTTGGGTGCGAGATTTAATTTCCTCGTATAATTTTTCATCGTAATCTGGTGGTTGAAATTCTTCTTTTAATAATTTAACTAAAGATTGCCAATCTGAGGCGAGCTTAATATTAGCACGAAACCATGTAAGAGCGTTTCCAGAGAAAAGGTCATAAGCTGATCTGAACAATTCTTTATGATCCACATTTCGAGCTAAACGAAGTTCTTCTACGTTCTGTAAGAATGCACTTAGTGACATATCCTCACCAGAAAATTTTAAGTTCCACTTTACCACAGGTGTGGATCTAGATGCGTGCGAGGAAGATGCTTTCATTGGCGTGGATTGAAATAATTTCTCGGATTCAGAATCGTCCTCTGATTCACTTGCAGATACTACAGGTGACACTTCAGCCAACTCAAGAGATGTATCACCTGGTGATCGATTAAATTTTCTTATTAATTTTTCAACATCAGCCTTCAAATTAGTTATTTTTAATAAAGTTTCATTTTTCAATGAAATCTGAGAATCTACTGTACCGGGATCAGAATTTTGAATTCGTCTTGTATTGTGCAATAATAAGGCTGATATTCTTGCAAAGTTGGAAGAATGAGAATTTCCATCGAATTTATCAACAAGGTCAATTAATTCTTTATTATTAAGTTGAATTTGGTCAATGTCGTCCTTGAATTCGAATGGATACGAAATATTTGACAATTCACCTTTACTTTCCAACTTCAAAATATTTCGAAATGATTTACGATTGTATTCGACTGTTCCGGGTTTGAATCCTCTACTAGTTAATTCGTATTTAAGTTCGTCCTGATTCAGTCTGTTAATTTCAATTTTCCATATATCTGAATGGGCCATAATTAAAGTATGAACGAAAAAAAGATTACCAATGAAAGATAAGGTATGAGCAAAACGTAAGGTTGTCTATCAAATATAAATTTAACGATTTCTCAGTTAAGAATTATTCGAAATAAATGTGGAAAATATACGAAACAATATTATAAATCAGCGATACGGAATATGAAAACAATCAATATGCACCATATGCGAGATAAGAAATTACAATTCCAGTACCCACAAAAAAACAATCGCAATAAACGTGGAATGTATTGATTATTGAGAGTGAATGAAATCAAATTATCTGAATGAAAACAACCAAATTTTGAATGAAAATTTTTAAACAAAATATCAATATATTTCAATCCAATCCACCACTCTAAGATTTGGGCGCCATTTGTAACGTTCCTACTTGTTGTAAAAATAGGAAGCCACAAAATTTAGAGTGCACCAACTTTTCTGCGAAGTGGTACACTTGCCCTTCGCTCAGTGCGAATGGGGGTGAGTTCTTATCTTGAGTAATGGATTGGTATGATCAATAATCACAAGAAGAAATGATTTTTTCAAATTTTAATAAAAGAATGAAAATAAAAGTGTTTGAAATGGCAGTCAATGACACAAACAATAATAGAAATTCCTACGGAGTTCGAACTCAGGTGTTTATGATTTATACAGTACAATCTACCTTACCAACTACTTTATAGACCCTTTTGATGATGATAGGAAAAATGTATATGTGGATTTCTCGATCGACTGTATAGCCAGCCTGGTTGATTTCTGGCAGTAACTCTCACGTAGAATTTTCTCCTCCTCACTGCCTCTAATGAAAAGGTGGTTGCCACCCTTGATGTCAGATATCAAGGTGGAAATAAAAGCCTTTGTGTGAAGAAATGAAAAATGAATATTTATATTCACGAAAACAATGGAACTAACCTTTGATGTTGTGCGGCTTATATAGTGTAGGTTCTTTATCTGGCCCTGATCCCGAAATAACGGAGATTTGTCACTAAAATCTGAACAAATCGTGGCCGACGAAATGTAGTATCAATCCCAATAATGTATTTGGAAAAATATCGCTAAAATTATCCTTAAGCACATATCGTATACTTCCATTCGCAATTAACCATCTAAGAATGAATTTTGATTCTCATATGTTCCGATCATATCAGCACATTTTCATCTCAATTTGCATCTTCGTCGCACGCATTCTTCCCTTTATTATTATTTAAATTTAAGGCGGCAAATGAACCGTTACAAGGTACAATATCTCGATCTTCGGCCTCTGCTTGATGCATACAAGGTCGGCTCGCGCTTACCCTTGTTATAAATATCGCAGTTTCTGATTGTTTATTTCGAATACTAAAAGAATAGTTTTTGCATGATTATAATATATATATTTCCGAAAAAAAAAAACGTTTTCGTACCGTTAATAGAAGTATTGTGATTTTCTGACCATAAAAACATAAAATGTTTCTAGTTCCTAGTGAATTAAAACGTCGTAGAATATGCGCTGAGAGAATTTGAGGTGGGAAGTATCAAGTTACTTATTGATTTTTAACATGGCTATTTTTTTACCATAAAAATTTGAAATTTTTCTAGTTCCTAGTAAATTCAAATGTCGTTCAATACGCGCTGGGACCGGCCAGACGTCCCAATGGTGGAGATAGTTGAATCGCATATTGAGAATTGAATTAGCTCAAGGAATCACCCCTTTTCATCTGCACCTCCAATCAAGGAACACCCTGTATATATTGGTTCTGGTTTCTATTAACACTTTTTTAACTTTGTAAATGGAGCTAGTTCTTCTGAAGTTTAACTGTAACGCAGATTCCGTAGAACTACTACATTTTAATACTGGAGTATTTCAAGTTGTGCAGAAAGGTATTCGAATGTCTTCTGTAAGTATTTCTTGAGAAATATTACAAAGAAACGAACTTTTAAGTTCATTATTTTTCAGTAAGATTACAAAACTCGATTCTTGATTTCTGTACAAGAAAATAGCATAACTGAATCTTTCCATACCATGTTCATATACGTGAAATATTTCTAGTATTAACAGAGAAAGAGTTTCTTCAGCATTCGCCAGGACTTTGAAATTATTGAATTCACATAATATTTTCTCAAATTCATTATTTTCTCAGGGTAAATTAACATTTTGATAAAAACGTAATTACTGCGATTTTAATGCAGAAACGACAACGTTGCGGGCGTATCTGACAGAGGAATGACTATAACCTAACATTTTCAAAATATACGCGGTGAAATGTGTCAGATTTTCATGGCAAACCGCAATACTTTATAAAAGGGAATGGAGTATTTGTACGGTGGAAACGATTAGTGATCATATTTAAATTTTGGGTATTTGAGTGTTGGAAGATTTATACAGGGTGGGCTTTTCAAAACGAAACAGACGAGATAACGAGCGGAATAAATTTATTCAGAAAAAATGCTCGGACACGTCGATTTTTGTTTCGAGGGGGACAACTTTTAAGGTCAAATTCACAACTATATCGCTTCAACCCTTAGTGTTAGAACACCAACCCCTAAATTTTGAATAGGAAAGATAGGGTGAGTGATACCTCATTCGAAAGGCCTTTTTATCATGAATTCAGCGTAATAATTTTTTTCTCATTTAACTCATTCGTTTTCGAGATATTCAATTTTGAATTTCGTACAGTAACATTCATTCCGCTAACCATGCTATGTGGATTAATCAATTATTTGATTAATTATTCATTGCTAGAATTTCAACTTTGTATTTTGATGTCTGGTGTATGGCAGTTATGGAGTTTCATCAAATCTACAGAATGAATGAATAATAAATTCGATTGATTCAGACAGCTTGCTTGACGACAATACCATCTTTGTTTCAACTTCAAATATCAATATCTCAAGAATCAATGAATCAAATGAAGAAAAAATCAATATCCTGAATTCAGGATAAAAGGACCTTTCAAATGAGGTATCACTCACCCTATCTTTCCTATTCAAAATTTAGGGGTTGGTGTTCTAACACTAAGGGTTGAAGCGTTATAGTTGTGAATTTGACCTTAAAAGTTGTCCCCCTCGAAACAAAAATCGACGTGTCCGAGAATTTTTTCTGAATAAATTTATTCCGCCCGTTATCTCGTCTGTTTCGTTTTAAAAAGCCCACCCTGTATGTGAATGATGATTCGCTTTCGAATTGTTTGCAATGTCGGCTTTATTTGCTGAATCTAGTATGTAGCATGGAAAAAAAATGAAAGAAAAAACTTCGGATCCATGATATTAATTAAAACGATAATTCCGTCATGTAATACAATATAAAAAAAGCAACAAAGGAATACGAAGACTGCATTGGAATGCCAGGTCTCCTTCACCTTACATCCCGAAAAACCGATCCTCCGTATTCCGTTCACACCTCCGCAAAATTTAAATCCCGTATTATCCCATTATCATGCGGCACGAAAACTCAGAACGGCACTTTCAACAAAATGAAAGAATTAGTTAAAAATGCGAGGAAAACCAGTCTAATTAAACTTGCAGAATAGGGCAAGAATGCGCCGTATTTTTCCACTTTCCTAACTTTATGTTGACAGCTAGACTGACTCTAAATTCAAAAAGTAGAAGAGCTCCGGCTCTTAAATTAAACTTATTTACCTGGTGTGGGGTTTTCCTGACGCCGAACTGCTGGAACTCCAAACCCACTTTTTCAACCCTCGCCGATCTTCCGCGCTAAGCATTACGCCCGAACATAGGAATTGTTTCAGACACGTCAGGCTTAATTCATTAAAAGAATTCCAGGAAGGCCGAATGAAGGAGTTGCTCTAATAATGCACCTTAGGCTCCAGACAGGAGTGATGGAATTTCGTTCTGTTGGCTGGATGAAAAATTTCTGATATTAGTTAAATAGAATTTCCTGTTCCTCATGATGGATGAGCGGGAATAACCGGAGTGGAGCTGATATACCTGCCTTGAGATTCTGGCAGCTTCAGACACTAATCCCAGATTAAATTTCGAATTGTTCCCTGAGAGAATCTACGCCTATAACACAATTTCGTCTCCGACGAGAAGGAGATTTGAAAATGAATATAAATGGTGCGACTACAACGCACGAACCTTGTTGTAATCGCATATTTCATTACACAGGGAGAGACAACTGTATTCTGGAGTTGGAAAATGATTTCAGAAGCCAAAAAAGGGTGGAATGCGATACCTACTGCCTAATTTCCTCAAAATCATAGTCCTAATCTCCATGAAATTTTGATTTTTAAATAACCCATCTGCTATAATTTATCTCCTCGACATATACTTCAAAAAAGTCCAAACTAAGTCTGGCAACATGAGGTCGAGCATTATCTTGCTGAAATATTGGAGTCTCGAAACGGTTGAGGTCAGGGAGAGCATATGGCTCCACTATTTCTTGAAGGTAACGCAGCGCTGTCATGTTACCTCAAATAAAGACAAAAAGGGACCTATTTGCATGTGCAATAGCACCTCATACCATAACGCCTTCTGTCCGGTGTACATGACGCTCAACATCAAACTGAGGTTCACGTCTTTCTCCTCGGCGTCGTCTAACCCTCCTTCGGCCATCATGTGCACCCAAGGAGAATCGAGATTCATGAGAAAAGACGAGCTGATGCCACCGTTGCCGGCGATGCTCAACCTTCTGTGGTAGCACAAGACGGGGTCCATAATGCTGCAGTCCAAAAGACATTAACCGGCGGTAATCCGTTCGGGCAGTTCTCCTAACCACTCATCAACCAAAGATCGAGTTGTCGCAAATCAGTCTTTAATGGCCATAAGTCTTAGACGTTGATCTTGAACTTCATCTGTGCCCCTTCGACGTTCGGTGAGTACTCAATTTGGGCATAAACAAATTCGCTTGATAACATCTCATAACAGTAGTTTTATTTCTGTTTGTACGGTTAGCGAAACTTATGATGTGCAGGAGAGCTTTTGGAAAAGCTTGGGGACTCAAACCGAAAGCTGTGGCTTTACACAGCGGTAATAAAACCCAGAATCACTTATGGCTCACTCCAGTGGTGGCCAAAAACAAATCAGAGACAGGCAAAAACCATCCTTGGGAAAATCTAGAGGCTTGCCTGTCTCTGCATCACGGGTGCAATTTATAGCACTCCAACAACTGCTATGGAGGTCATCCTTAACCTCTCACCCCTTGACATACATGTCATGGGAGAGGCCAGGATGGGTGCATACAGATTGATCCAAACAAAAAACTAGAGAACCCGCACAACTGGGCACATCAGAATCACTCATGTAGCCTATACTCATTAGATAAACCATTCAAAATACAGCTCGACTGGAACAGATGGGACTTGAGTTCAGAATCACAATCATCTGCAGAAATAGTCTGGTACACAGACGGTTCAAAGACAGATGAAAGAAGAGGAGCGAGAAGTGAGGCCAAGAAGGGATTACGTAATACCTCTCGGCAAACACGTCACGATATTCCAAGCTGAAACACATGCCATTAGGACATGCATACAGAAGAACCTGGAAAGTGGGTACGTACCAAAGAAAACACATCCACATTCTCTCTGACAGCCAGAGCGCCATAAAAGCTCTCAAATCGACACAGATGAAGTCTAGACTCGTCTGGGACTGCCTCCAGGACCTTCTGGAGCTGGCAAAACACAACAAGGTTAATTCGATGGTGAAGAATATCAGTCACAAGGAACAGTTGTATACAATTTATTCAATGGCAACGTTTCTGAGCATTTAGCTCCTTCATCAGGCACATGAATAACGGTTATAAATCATTCGAATACATCGAAATCATCAAATAAATGTTCATACAATAAAATGGCATTCTCAGGATAGCATTAAAACCACATCAAACAAGACGTGTCAGTATAAACAAAAGCATCGGGCAAGATATTGTGACGTGTCGACTTGAGTAAGCCTGGTCACTTGGCAAATCAGGCTCGCGGCTAAACTCAGTGAAGATGGGAGTGAGTTAAAAAAAAAATGTAAGTTTATGAATGGGCGCCAGGTAGAGAATTTGCCTGTCCACAAAATTGCGTACTCCCCTACCAGAATAGCAATAAGACAACTGATACTCAATGTCAACCCCTTTATTTAAAATTAAACTAATTGAACAATATTAATCAAAAGTAAAATTAGATTTGCAGTAGTTGATAGGTATATTCAGCGAAACAAAACTCCACAAAATTGCTGAACTTGATTAAATATCACTAAATCAAGTTATAAATGGGAAAAGGAGTTCAAGTACCGTGGTTGCAATAACTGGCCAGTTAGTATCCACCTCAGTTCACAAATGTTTACACTTACGCCTATAGTAATTATGAACAGTATCGAAAAATCACAATCCAGTATCAAATGAACTGGTACAAAGGTAAAAATGTAAATTAGGCAATCTGCCACTATAATAAACTCAATTATGAGTCTGATAAAAGTTAAATATAAATGAAAGGAGCCAGCGATGATTGAAAGGTCTCCCCTGCTATCAGTTATTCACTTTGTACGATATTATATTATAAACTAAAGCCAGTGCAAAAGCACCGGTTACCTCAACCACTAAATCTCCTGAAGTAGAGACGTCGATAGTACTTATAACGTGGATGCTAAGCACTCATATGCCAGGCCCTTGGATGCCAGATACTTGTATATCCGATACTTGGATAGACGATACTAGGATGCCAGATACTTGTATATCCGATACTTGGATAGACGATACTAGGATGCCAGATACTTGTATATCGGATACTTGGATGGCAGTCACTTGGATACTCGACACTAGTATGCCCCACACTTGGATGTCTAGATGGCCGATACTTGGACCCTAATAAAACACCATAAGGCATTGTTCACAAAATTCAAAGAAAGTTCATACCTCTTATGATATTGGTCGAGGGTAAAAATGATCTCCTTTCCAAACTCTATATCTCCAACAATCTTCCAACAACAAACATTCGTATACAACTCCTAATAAAAAGACTGTTAGACAATGGTCTCATACATAAGCTCACATCATACCTCTATAAAGATGGAAGAATATAATAATCCGTTATAACAAACGTATCCTTGGATTAAAACCAATATTCTCTATATTATCCAGGGAATTAACCAAATTGAAATTATAATCGCCTACAACGAGGATGATTCCAGATAAAACTTCCAGACCAATAATTTACATTCAATTCAGCTTTTCAATCTTCCACAATTTTCTTCGAAAATTCTCCAAAAAGAGGTTACCTCGCTTTCCCAGAGCAGCCAATTGTCAAACAATGCCTTCCTACTTCTATGACCGCACACAATACCACAGCCGTCTCCACCACAAGCCATGGATCAACCGGCAACGCCGCAAATGGTGTAAACTATCCAACAGCGAAAATGCTGTTTTGATTCAGGGAGCGAAATAATCACGTTACAATTCCCCCCCTACTTTAAAAAAAAAATTTTACCAGAAGGGTCAAATTTTTCTCTCTCCCTCTCCCTTTCCTTTCCAAGTACCAACCACACAATCTCCTATCCACTCAAAATCCGAAGA
This sequence comes from Adalia decempunctata, assembly GCA_951802165.1. Taxonomy (NCBI): domain Eukaryota; kingdom Metazoa; phylum Arthropoda; class Insecta; order Coleoptera; family Coccinellidae; genus Adalia; species Adalia decempunctata. Next base: position 22,214,586 of record OX637701.1, read on the forward strand.
GAAAAAAAAAACATTTGGGGCGGCTAGCTGTTGGCACACCCGTCGAGCATTGCGAAAGGCAATAGTGCTTGGCCAATCCTCGTTTACTCGACAACATCATAAAAATTAGAGAGAAGAAAGAAGCGAAGGCAAGAGAAGAAAGAAAAGAAAAGATAGCAATGCACCGTCGCTCGATTGACTCTCAACCACCTACCAAACCTCAAATAGAAAGTAAAAGGGCTACCGATTACTGAAGGCCACTTCCACTGAAGTGGAAGAGGAGCGAGGACCAGACCCTTAGGAACAAAATCATCGCTCAACCGGAGCCCGAAACATGCCCGATGACTCTACAATAAAACAAACCGTCTCAACTAAAGAAAAAAAAACATAACGCTAATGTATAACGTTCCTGCGTTAATACATTTTCTTTTGGCAAAACTAAAAAAAGTGAATCACCTTGCGTCCAAGACGAGGACAACAAGATGCAGGCATGGAAACTTATAGTTAGAGTCCAAAGTTTCAAAAGGACCCCATCATCCGACCACGTCCAGGACGATGTCAACTTCGGTATAAACAAAACGTCAAAATCGGTATAAACAAACGACTTAAACTCCAGTCAAATCACCAACGACTACGGTACCAAAAACGTCAAATCCGAGAAACTAAACAGTCGAATGTCACACTTAAACTAACTCCAAAGTCCAAACTAACCAAAATCGGAACAGAATTGGAAAATACAGCATGTTGCTGTCGTGGACCTGACGATAACAAAAGATGTTCAAGTATGTCAACCACTGGATAGGGGTAGTGACCACCCTAGTACATTTATGCTCTCGGCAAGGGTCAGCTATCCTCTAACCCAATTTGCCAAGTGACCAGGCTTACTCAAGTCGACACGTCACATTTGGCGCCCCACGTTGGGCGCCAAATGTGACGTGTCGACTTGAGTAAGCCTGGTCACTTGGCAAATCAGGCTCGCGGCTAAACTCAGTGAAGATGGGAGTGAGTTAAAAAAAAAATGTAAGTTTATGAATGGGCGCCAGGTAGAGAATTTGCCTGTCCACAAAATTGCGTACTCCCCTACCAGAATAGCAATAAGACAACTGATACTCAATGTCAACCCCTTTATTTAAAATTAAACTAATTGAACAATATTAATCAAAAGTAAAATTAGATTTGCAGTAGTTGATAGGTATATTCAGCGAAACAAAACTCCACAAAATTGCTGAACTTGATTAAATATCACTAAATCAAGTTATAAATGGGAAAAGGAGTTCAAGTACCGTGGTTGCAATAACTGGCCAGTTAGTATCCACCTCAGTTCACAAATGTTTACACTTACGCCTATAGTAATTATGAACAGTATCGAAAAATCACAATCCAGTATCAAATGAACTGGTACAAAGGTAAAAATGTAAATTAGGCAATCTGCCACTATAATAAACTCAATTATGAGTCTGATAAAAGTTAAATATAAATTAAAGGAGCCAGCGATGATTGAAAGGTCTCCCCTGCTATCAGTTATTCACTTTGTACGATATTATATTATAAACTAAAGCCAGTGCAAAAGCACCGGTTACCTCAACCACTAAATCTCCTGAAGTAGAGACGTCGATAGTACTTATAACGTGGATGCTAAGCACTCATATGCCAGGCTCTTGGATGCCAGATACTTGTATATCCGATACTTGGATAGACGATACTAGGATGCCAGATACTTGTATATCCGATACTTGGATAGACGATACTAGGATGCCAGATACTTGTATATCGGATACTTGGATGGCAGTCACTTGGATACTCGACACTAGTATGCCCCACACTTGGATGTCTAGATGGCCGATACTTGGACCCTAATAAAACACCATAAGGCATTGTTCACAAAATTCAAAGAAAGTTCATACCTCTTATGATATTGGTCGAGGGTAAAAATGATCTCCTTTCCAAACTCTATATCTCCAACAATCTTCCAACAACAAACATTCGTATACAACTCCTAATAAAAAGACTGTTAGACAATGGTCTCATACATAAGCTCACATCATACCTCTATAAAGATGGAAGAATATAATAATCCGTTATAACAAACGTATCCTTGGATTAAAACCAATATTCTCTATATTATCCAGGGAATTAACCAAATTGAAATTATAATCGCCTACAACGAGGATGATTCCAGATAAAACTTCCAGACCAATAATTCACATTCAATTCAGCTTTTCAATCTTCCACAATTTTCTTCGAAAATTCTCCAAAAAGAGGTTACCTCGCTTTCCCAGAGCAGCCAATTGTCAAACAATGCCTTCCTACTTCTATGACCGCACACAATACCACAGCCGTCTCCACCACAAGCCATGGATCAACCGGCAACGCCGCAAATGGTGTAAACTATCCAACAGCGAAAATGCTGTTTTGATTCAGGGAGCGAAATAATCACGTTACAATATACTTCATTAAAAAGTGTGAGACATACTCACACTTGTGACACTGTGCCGGGTCACAGGGGAATAGCAGGCAATGAAAAAGCAGACCAGTTAGCAAGACAAGCATCTGAAACGCCATTCACAGGGCCAGAACCTGTGCTTGGAATCAGCAAAAACCGATGCAGGACCCTGATTGAGGAGTGGATAAAACAAAGACACCGACAACACTGGGAACAGAGCGACAGGCAAACACACAGCAAAGCCATGGTAGGACGCACAAGCCAAACCTTGACAGCTGACTTTTTGAATCTAAACAGAACAAAGGCACGCATGATAGTAGGTCTACTGACGGGACACTGCGGCCTTAGAAAACACCTGAACACGATAGGAATACTTGGAGAACCCGTGGATTGCAGACTCTGCGGTGAAGAGGAAGAAACAGCCTCTCACATAATTTTTGAATGCGACGCCTTAGGAAGAAGGCGTCACAGAATCTTCGGAGAAATCAACCCGGAAACGGTAATGAATCCGAAAAACCTCATAAAAAGGCTACTGAACCTGACAAAGGACACAAATCTATTCTCGTGAGGAACCACTGACGAAAGAGTGATACAATAGACCCAAGTTGGTCGCAGTGTCACAGGGAGGCCAAGCGCTAACCCGGTCTCTTGTTCGTCAGCTTATCAATCAATCAATCAAATGAGCCTTCGACGTCCGGTGAATACTCTTCTCGAATTTGGGCATTAACAAAGCTGCTTGACAACATCTCATACCAGTAGTTGGATTATTGTTTGTTCGTTTAGCGATTTCTCAAAATGACAATCCCACCTCCCATAGACCAATAATTCGACCTCTTTCAAATTCACTTATCTGACGATAAATTTCGCGTACACGTGCTCTATACATTTAAACAACAACTAAACATCGATTTTTGCTGGTTTGTTGTAAAATTTCTAACAAAAAAAATTAAAAAGCTCCCTCTGGGTGTGTTGCAGTTTTTTTGTCAATTAGTATATTTCATGGTTATGATGGTTTATACTAGAAATCATATCTTGAAAACCGTAGATGTATTATTTCCTATAAATTTCGAAGAGTTTTCTGATCTCGTGGACCACTCTAGAGGTGGTCCGAAAGACAGTGCAATTTTCCGAAAATGACAATGAGCATTTTTTTCAAAAAGCATGTCCTGAACTGTTTTGTTTCTCAGACAATCTAGTGGGTAGTCTCCATTTTTTCGGAGCACATGTTGTGTCTGAAATATGGTTTTAAAAATGCTCTGGGCTCCATATTCTGTTTCGGTGCATGCTATTTGAATAAATGGACAAATTGACATGATTCATACATATCAAGGTCAAAGAATTACAGTGTGCTTCTGGACATCTGTCGAGTGATCCAGAAACTGTAGAAAAATTTGAACAAAGTTGAAATGAATTACTGAAATCATACACTTATCACTAACTGTTTCCAAGATCTCTAGTTCGAATCATTATTATTGGGTTCGCAACTAAGTTCCACCTGTTTTTATGATGAAAATTATTTTTTTTAATCGTTCTCTACTTATGGAGTTGCTTAGCTTGCATTTTTCACCAGAAGTATATGACGCCAAAACAAAATCACGAATTTGTTGATATATTCTTCAACATATGTCCAAGCTTGGTTGATGACTTTCTGGAGAGGTCAAAATCGACCATCACTTAATGCCTGGAGCCATCCATTGACAAAAGCTGGCATTAGTTGCACACCATGCAATGAAATTTTTCGAAAAAAGGGGTTACACTTGTGAAAAACTTCCATTATGAACAACTCCGAAACCACTATTATTACAGATGAAACGAAAGAGGTCGTAAGTTCAAAATGCAAAACAGCAGTATTTCCAAATTGAAAGCTGAAATTGAACGCTTAAGTCTCAGGAGCGTGAAACAACAGCCCGCTAACTAGACCAGGGTATTCTTGTTATCGGAAATGGCAGCATTTGCTCGAAATCCATCGAGGAAACCTGCAAACCTTTCGAATTCATCGCGCTACCAAAACAACGCCTCGGTAAAACCAATTACCCGTTAATAAACCGAAAATAAAATCCCAACAGCGAAATTACATTACAGGTAGCCCTATAACTTTGAAACGGCGGTTTTAGAAAACCGCAAACTCAGCAACACGAAGCTTGTTCGGTCGAAAATAACAGCCAATATCAAATTACCTAGTGGTGGAAATGAATACAACTGGGGAAAATATAATTTGCATAAGACCTCTTCCAGTATTTAATTAAGTGTCCCGAGAAAGACGAAGGGGAACAGATAGGGAACTTTACGACGACTAGCGGAAAAGCTGACTATATAATTTCGGAAAACTGAAGATATATAGTTCTATTCCCGTTCAGGTGCTGATTGATTTTCCGGGTCACATCCAGGAATAGTAGAGGAGTCATGAATTTTTCTGCAATAATCTTTGATAATGAACTCTCATGAACTCGCTCATGAACGATGAAACTGAATTTACTCTGCCAATGTTCTAGATTTCAAACGGATCGATATAAAATTTTAAAGAAGCGTAAACTGGGCAAACGATTCCTTGTGAAGAACGTAGGCCACAGCGTACTGCAAATTGAGGAAAAAATCATCTAAATCTTCCTGACAGAGAATCTTCCACACCCAGAAAGAGCAGTTCAAATTTTAATCTTTTTTGGTGAAATATAGATATACTCCATTCGGAATTCACCATTATAAAATCACCACTCTGGCGTTGGAAATTTGACACATTCCACTCTGTATCGAAGTTATGACGTTTTTCAAAATATTTGTATGTTCCAAGTCAACACTATGTTGCCCTTTCTACATTCTTAGCGTAGTTCTCAGAATGTGAATTTATTCGGAAAATGAATGAATTGGAAAAGATGTGACGGACGAAAATAATTAACGTTTTTATGAATTGATAAAAAGGATTCCTTTTCTAGTTATTTGCATAAAAAGTACAAGAGATCACTGTTGAAATATATTATTTTTTGCCATGGAAGAAAATCGCATTGCTTTCACATAATTTTCATTTGCATGCTTGTGAAGATTTCATGTTTATTATCCTCTTGAACTGAAAATTCAAGACTTGACATCAATTGTTGAATCAAGAATAATGGAACATTATATCCCTCTATAGTCTATTGGAATCCAAATAGTTGAAGGGAGTTCTGATGCAAGAGGAACTTTTTCTTGGAACATAACCTTAATAGCTAACTTAATAAAAATAAGAGTAGAAGATATACATTTCATTTATTTGATCTTATGAACAAGGAGTAGAATATTCTGACTGTATAGTAATTTATTAGTTCAAAAAATATTCATACATTACAACCACAGTAGGTTTGTACAAATAATATGGAACAGGTCAAACATATGCTTCACATTTATCATTCACCTGTTCTAAAATAAGACACAAACTCCTCCACATTATAGGGCCCTCACAGCATTAAAAGCTTGTGTCTTTTTTGAAAGAAGTAGCACTAGATATAATATATTCTTTCGATCAAGAGCAAATACCTACCGTTGAATGTTACATACACAAATTTCTTCAAAATGGGCTTTTACGAAGTGGTTTTTTATCTGAAACGTGAAAACGATCAACAATAATCATTTAGAGACCGATGATGGCCATCCAAAACCCGTTTACTTACGAAAACCGTGCAATTTCATTCTGCAAGTTCTTTCCTCATAATTCCTCGAAAATCCTACCTGAACCATATTTTCCGGTCGCTTTCGTGAGAAGATCGTATAAGGAAGCCTTTTTTGTCCATTTACACATTCCAAATAAATTTTGAGCACCAAAAACGATACCGAAACTAACCAAACTTCTGGGGGACCTGAATTTCGTTTGAAATCTTTCCAAACGGCCAGATACCTAGAAAAAACTTCGTTGTCAAGTGTAAAAAAGGCGATTAGTACTTACTTTTGCTTTATTTATGCTTATAAATCGATTTTTGGTCCAATTCAAATTCGCCGTTTGTACCCATGCCAAAATATCTTTGATACTTTTACTTTGATGTAAACAAAGAAACTGGCAACGTCGTTTTGTCATTAACGATATTTTCTGTACGCGCACAGATTCTTTATCAGGGGCACCAACTCCTGAAAACGAAGCCATGACCTCCGATGTGATTAAATAAAAGTGAATGTGGTTTAGGTATGAATGGTATAGCTGGATTAAATGACTTAATTTGAAAAAAAAATCGTGAAGGTTTTCTCATGTAGGTAAACATTATTTGTTACTTAAATATTGAAGTCGTTTTGTGCAAAAAAACCAGCTAGACGAGGAGATCCAAAGTCGATGTTTAATTGTTTTTAAAATGCCTAGAGCACGTGTACGCGGAATTTATGGCCAGCTAAGTGAATTTGAAAGTGGGTCTAAGTGGGGAATTATGGGTCTACGGGAGCCGGTGTTGTCATTTCGAGAAATCGCTAACCGTACGAACAGAAATCCAACTACTGCTATGAGATTGTTGTCAAGCGTGGTTTGATGATGCCCAAAATCGAAGAAAAGTAGGCACCGGACGTCGAAGGGCACAAATGAAGTTCAAGATCGACGTTTAAGACTTATAGCTATAAGGGACCGATTTACGCCAACTCGATCTTTGGCTGACGAGTCGTTAGAGAACAAGGCCATCCTGTAACTGTCCGAACGGTTTACCGTCGTATAAGGTCTTTTGGATTGCAGCATTATCGACCCCATCTTGTGTTTCCTCAGAAGGTTGAGCATCGCCCGCAACGATTATAGTGGTGCAGGGAACGTCAACAGTGGAATGTGAGATGGCACCAGGTTGTCTTTTCTGATGAATCTCGATTCTCCTTGGGTGTACATGATGGCCGAAGAAGGGTTAGTTGACGTCGAGGAGAAAGACGTGAACCTCAGTTTGATGTTGAGCGTCATGTACACCGGACAGTAGGCGTTATGGTATGGGGTTTAATGTATATGTGGCTTTAGGTCACCTTCAGTCTTTATTCGAGGTAACATGGCAGCACTGCGTTGCCTTCAGGAAATAGTGGAGCCATATGTTCTCCCTTACCTTAACCGGCTCGAGAATCCATTATTTCAGCAAGTTTATGCTCGACCCCATGTTGCCAGAGTTAGTTTTAACGTTCTTGAAGCGACCCATGTGAATCTTTTGCCATGGCCGGTCAGATACCCCGATCTTTCGCCCATAGAGCATTCTTTTTTATTTATTTACATGCTTTAGGTTGTAACATTCCACGTTTGTAAATCCTAGGAACATTATGAAAAAAGAAAAGATGCAACCCTGCTCTGAAGAGCTGAGGGTAGATATTCGTTAAAGGGGGTTTTATACTCATATTTTTGGCTTCTGATGTGATCGTCTAGATTGGTAGAACTCTATGTTATGTCGTAGTAATTCAGATTCGTAATAACTCAGATTAGTGAAATATAGTATGGGAAATAATGAGGTAAAATAGATAAATAATACACTAGATTGGACATAAAGATGGAACAAGAGCCTTTATTCGTCCAGCACCATAGTTCGAGGAACCATAGCCATATAAAGGGATAAAAACGAACCAAATCCAATTCCTCATTGGATTTGAAAGCAAAAACCCTTTTAGCATTACAGATGATATGTTTACAATCCATAGAACAATTATTAATAAGACGAGCACTTGTGATATGTACAATATGGAGCTTCCTATACTCCGGTAAGGTTATTAATGGCGCAATTGTGATAAAAAGCAGAATCCAATACATCCAAAGTTATCCAAAGGTTATAGGCATATAGAGTGTGTCACCTGATTATTAATGAAATTCATAAGCAGTATCCTTGTAGTTCCTAGTGTGAGAATCCTTCCTTCCAAGTGTTATGTGTGAGATCCTAGCAGTCGCGTTGGTTTGGAAGTGACGATAAACTCCTTATATTTCCTGTTAACTGATGAACGATTGCACCTTCAAAGCACTCCTCGCTTATCGGGTACGCCAAGGGCCCGAAGACGAGGCTTGGTTTACTGAGGACGTTCGTCTATAGAACTCTCAGAGGAAGTCTCACTGGCCACCGTTGTGGGGGATGTTTTCCTTGGCACAGACGATATGGACAGTTTATCCTAGGCCTTCAAACCATTGATATTTGTACGTAAAATATTATCCTAAAAGCAACAGCTCCAAATGCCTACAACATAATGTCGAGTGAATAGTTAAATGTGCAGTAGGCCTCACGAACAGTATAAGAATATTCCGAATGGGTTGGTAGCAGAACAGAGTTCCACAATATTCAATAGAAATGCAATCCAATCATGAAATAGAACAAGCTTAACTGTGAGATTATATCCTGTGAAATCAAACAGAGTTATTTAAATGGGGACAATGTACATACCAGATAACAAAGAAGCGTCTTTTAAATATACTAAAATGGCGGATTCCTAGAAGAGGAACTCCATTTCAAAGGAACACTATTGTGAACCAGGATAAAAGTGAAACGAATGGATAACAGCAGCCGCAGTCAAGTGAAAGTGGAAGTAAAAGAGGCTCTTCCATTTGTTGTCGTTTCAGAGGTTAGTTTTTCTTCCACAGAATCGTATTTCTTCGATGGTCACAGAAGAACAAGTTTACTTCATGGTGGATCTTCGATGTGATTAAAATTTCCTATTTATAAAGATGCGAATTGCCTAAAGTATTGATTGAAGTCGTACTGATATTCATCATTCATAGAATTATAAAATAATATCAAATAAGTTCATTCAACGTAGTTCCACGTTACGACAATAGACGTTGCAAAGTTGGAAGCCATAGAGTAGTCTGGCAACGGTGCATTTTATTTTATTGTAGGGTAGGAAATTCAGATATGTTACAAGGTTATTAGAGACCTTATTGGTTACAATTCTGTTAATGTTTTCACAATATATTCAAAGGATTCTGTCCGCATGTATCTTTTGTCACAATTCATAGAGCATTTTGGGACATAATCTACATCTAAAAATTGAGAATTATCATCTAAATTCCATTTGATTAGATGTTTTGTAAATTGTACAACGCGGTCTCTGACCTTCTTATGCTTGACCCTCTTTTGAATTCCTTGCTTTCCTTTCCTGGTGTTTTGAGACGGTTCTTCAGTGGCCATCGTTGAATAGAAAAAAATGAAAAAGAAGATTTACTTTAATTCCTTGATTTTTTCCGCATTTCCGTTTGTATGTCGGATTTATAGTTGTTAATATGTATTAGGCATCATTGTATTGAAAGTCCATTAGTGAGTAGGTACATAATTTGGGTCCGTCCTGTCATGTAAACCATTGAAATAAATAAATGAATCATGGGAAAAAGAATTGAAAACTTACCAGAGCTCCACGGATTTGGGCGGCTCATGAGGTACAGGTAGCTTGGGATAATTTTCCTTGAGAAGAAATAGACCATCTTACTGCATCAATGTCAAGACGTGTTGAGGAATGTATAGATAATGGCTGTGGACAAACACATTATTACCAAATTGAAAAAAATTTGAACCAATTTCAATCATTTGCTCCTTACTATTATTTCTATGTTGTACCAAAAAAATTGAAATTTCAACATCTACTTCTGCGTGTTTCAGTTTCTCTGGAAGTCTGTATATTATTATACTGATAACTCCTAGGTCTCTTAAAAAGAGCCCTCAAAAGCTTTCAGCTTGAGCGAGCTTGGAGAATCAGTTTCGTTCTGTGCAGGCTTTGTTACTGGTGTCGCCTCCCTAGGCACAGCACTGTTAATTTTTGACCCATTAGTGAATGGTGTCCACTATCGCATGACAATTTCTTTCCTAGCCTCGAGATTGAACAGGAACCTTCTGGGTCATAGACTGACGACCTAATCATTGATCTATTAGCCTCTCCGACAACTCTGTGTCTCCTAGAAAAGACGTTAAATATATTAGTTATTCACTAGAAATTTAACTTAATCTCAGGGTGTTCAGATCATGTTTGAAATAAAAAAGAAGAACAACTGTTGAATCGAATAGTTCTGGTATTGACAAATATGTTTTCAGTCTTGATTTATTGTTTTACTACCTTATGAACGGCTGTTGCCCTTACGAATTGCATCATCCATTGTCTTTATTCTGTGGAAATTTCGATGAATTACCGCAATGTGATATATTTTCGAGGCCAGTGCTAGTCAAGTCTTGTTTCTATTTATTCACTTATATTTCCATTTGTTTTCGAGCCCGGAAGAAAGTGAATGGTATCCACAAAACGTTGACTGTGTAATGTAAACTAGAGTGAAATTAAATGTACACATTCCTTAAATATTGGTTCATTTGAATCGTAACAGGAATGATCTTCTCGAGAGGAGTGTGTACGACTTGTGGATTAAAAAATATAGGCAGAACAGGACAAGACAGCTATCGCATCTGAACAGTTGGATGCAAACGGATTTTTGACATGCTCCCACACAGCACATGTACGTACAATGGACGAACAATGGATGTTTATTATGGATGTTCGAGACATCCATCGGATGTCCAGAATTGGTACATAGTACATCCAATGGACGTTCATGGGACGTCCAGGACACCACTTTGGACGTACAATTCAAGCCCAGATAACGTCCAATGGATGTACATTGTGCCTATCTTGGACATCCATTGTACGTACATTGGATGCACATGTACGTACATTGGATGATCAATGGACGTTTATTATGGATGTTCGAGACATCCATTGGATGTCCAGAATTGGTACATTATTTATCCAATGGACGTACAATTCAAGTCCAATGGATGTTTATTGTGCGTAACCTGCAAATATCGGTCTATGCTTCACTTTCAAAAACTGTTAATATCATCCACCACAAGATAAGGAATGCATTATTATTAATAATATAAACAAATCTTCAACGTGATTCGAATCCATGAAATTTAATGAGTAACACTGAAATTCATCAGATTCAGATACGGCGTTACTAGATATGCCTATAACAGTATAACATAACAATGGGATCTGACTCAATCTTGTCAGCTTGCCACTTGCCACACTTCATCATCCAGATTCCAGGCACCTAGCAAAGGTTCCATCCTCATCAATTCAAGATCTTGTACGGATCTCCGGAGTTAATTATATCATCGGAGCGGAACGAAGGTCCTCTTAAAAGAAAAGGGAAGATCGTTTTGGGGAAAGACTACCACATGGCGACATCTAGTTAAGAATTAGACAAACAATTCGCTCTCGAAGTTACGCGGACGAAGATAGATGGCATATCTCACATTTTCTCCTTACAGTGACTATATGGTAATATAGTCACTATATTTCTCCTCAGCAAGCAAGAATGTGAGTTTTCACATATGAAACATGCAAGCCGGGAGCGTGAGAATCGTTCATACTTATCGGCATGTCCGAAAATAATAATTATCCAACGAAAGTTTATTCTAGAAGGAATTATTCCAAAAGGAAATTAATCAGTAAAACTGAGATCTGATTTATCTTAGTTTTACTGAATTATTTTCTTTTTGGAATAATTTCTTCTGGAATTAACTTCCGTCTTGGTCTGAAACATGGCCAATATGGCGCTCATCTGCGAATTGTCTATAATCATAATGTATCTGAATTGGACGTACAATGAATGCTCACTGTTGGATGTACAATGGACGTCAAGAAATGTACATTAACTGGACCAACAGAATATGCAACATTAATAATGTATCTGAATTGGACGTACAATGAATGTTCACTTTTGGATGTACAATGGAAGTCCAGAAATGTACATTAACTGGACCAACAAAATATGCACCATTAATAATGTATCTGAATTGGACGTACAATGAATGTTCACTGTTGGATGTACAATGGACGTCCAGAAATGTACATTAACTGGACGAACAAAATGCACCATTCATCAAATTTCATTTCAAGATTGTGTTTGGAAATACTATTGATTTTCATTTGGAACAGAGAAAAAATATGAGATTCAAACAGAGAATTCATATATATTTTTGGACATTATATGTATGTACAATGGACGTACGTTCGTAACAACCAATGGACGTCAACAATTGTAAGTACAATGGACATCCATTCAACGTCCATGGACGTTTGGACTTGATATGGTCGTAAAATGGACGTCCAATGGATGTCGTGTGCTGTATGGGCTAGGAAGTGGGAGATATGTTATTTACATGATAATGTTATTTCCATTTACGAATATGACATCTTGGACGCATTCTGGTCTCAGATTCGATTCGCGAATCTTTTTCATCATTCAGAGTTTGCTAACCTCGCAAAAACATCCAGCATCGTTGCGCAACCCTGCAGAATTGACTCGTTATACACCTAGTTATCGGCAAATGTAATTAGCAGTAAATTCACCCCCCCCTCCCATTCTGCCATGAACGTGTTCCAAGCGAACGTCATTCATACCGTTGAAACTACATCGCAAAACAAAGCAACACAATTACACAAACGAAATATTTGTGTATACCCGTTCGCTCGACCAGAGCGGAAAGAGTTCGATATCCGAGTGCGAATGTAATGAATTTATAAGCTATGAACCGTTAATTTCGGTTTCGTATCAATTAAAATGTGTTGTTGAACCCTTCGTCCTTGCATAAGTTCAAGTTTGCTGACACGCTATCGTGTTATATGATCCCTGACTAGGGATGGGGAATCGTTTTGTGCGCTCTGAGCTAACCCGATTTCGCCGTACGTGAACGGCAAATATTAGAAGACCGTGGATGTTGTGTTGACTTTGGTTAGGAATAGTTCGGAGAGATATTGTAGGTGCGCCGTTACACGTCTCAAGAAAGCAAATAAAAGACTGCATGAACTCACCTTAGTTCATGGCCTTAAACAGAGAAAATGGATAAATAGAAAGTCGCCAATTCATGGCGAAATAGTCGAATAACGAAGGCTCTCATAGATCATACTAGTAGATCCACCTTTTAGGTAGATCCACCTTCACTTTGGCATTTTCAAATTCATTCAACCAATATGAAAAAAATGGCAGCTGTCCACACAGGTAGAAAATTTGGGCCATTCAGAGGCCATTTTTTCCGTTTGCATTTCATAACATCATTGTTAAGAGAAAACTGTAAAGTTTCAGTAGCCAAAGCGTCCATATCCTACACTGAGAAAAAATTCTCATTATTCCGATAATAATTCTCATTGATTTTATAAAGCTATATTCATTAAATAGGTGACCATTGGACGTCCCATAACTGCAATGAAACTCGTTTCATAAAAATGGATTTGGCTTTGCTTTAGCAACAATGGAAGCGTTTCATTAATATAATGGTTAAGTTCAATAACCTCAATGAAATTTCATCATGAAATTAATGAAACCTCCTATTGAATTTGTTAATGCGAGTTATAAATTTGATTAAAAAGTATTTTCAACTTGATGAACACTCCTATTGAATTTAATGAACTGAGTAATATTTTCAATTAAGGAGTATAATAAAATTAAAGTAGCCACCTTCTGAATAGCATGAAGTAAGTTATAAAAATAATCGTACTGCATCATACATTCAGAATTTCAGTTTCACTATTGTTTTAAAGATAGAACATTATATTTATAAGACATCATACTTCAATTCAAGAATAAAGAAAAATTGATTATTTTGCAATATGAAGAATAAGATAATAGAAAAATACTATGGGCGGGTTGTTACTCAGTAGGTAAACCTCTGGTTTCCGTCGACCATTGGTTGACGTTGATTTCGGTTGTTGTATGACCGAAATCTTGAATTGACTTAACCTTACTTGGCAGGTTAACCATTGGTTTAAGACCAACTGGTTAACCAACTGAGTTACAACCCGCCCTATGGAATAATGAAAATAATATGGAAATTTATCATAGAATTTAACGATGAAAATAAGATAATATGTATAGGCATATAATTATATAAGACATTTGGGTATTTTGTGTTGAAGGAATGATATACCATATTACCATTATAAACTCCAGTTTATTTAACAATCAGATAGTAGGTACTTCTAAAACTCCATAGCTATTTAACAATAAAAACTCAACTGATTTCTATATAACTCAAAACATAACAAACAATAAAATTTCAGTATTATGAAACAATATACATGTCAAAGCCTCGAGCCTTCTTTAGGCAGTATCTTCTGTAGAATCCTATCATCCAGTAAAATGAAACGAAAAGATTCATTATCTATTTCTCTTTCTGAAAACTAGAAAATATTCCATAACAAATTGTAATAAATTTCACAGGGCATTGGACATTCTTTATTATCAATATATAGTTATAATTTCGCCGACGTTTCGGAACGATTTGTTCCTTTCTCAAGGCTGAAAATGATAGATTTAAACAAACAAAACAATGCTGGTTTGAAAAAGTGATTACCTCATTAAATAAAAATTAAATAACTTCCATAATATTGTCTCATTTGCGTTAAATATAAGACTAAGTTAAGTATAAGACCAATAATGACAGCACATTTTCTCAGTCATAATTATAATATTTTAATCTTGTTGACAGCTGGTGAATTGTTTATGTTTTGCGTGAGAACCATATCGCGCAGTTGTTTATCGGATACTCCTATTATTCTTATATTTAACGGAAATGAGACAATATTATCGAAGTTATTTAATTTTTATTTAATGAGGTAATCACTTTTTCAAACCAGCATTGTTTTGTTTGTTTAAATCTATCATTTTCAGCCTTGAGAAAGGAACAAATCGTTCCGAAACGTCGGCGAAATTATAACTATATATTGATAATAAAGAATGTCCAATTCCCTGTGAAATTTATTACAATTATTAACATGGACGTGAACTCTGAGGAATTCCATAACAAACTCTACAGTACTCAAGTAGGTAATCAATAAAGTATGAAAAATGTCACCTAACAGAATGATTTTAGCAGTTTCGGCTCAATGTCTCTAGTCAATGATCTCAGCTTGAGTGGAAAATGAAGTCATTATAAGCATTTAATCAGTTCTTCATTAGTTATTATTGAAAAGACGACCTTGCTTCCATATAATTTCTAATGTAACTTACCTTAACCGAGATGAAATTTGGGCTTAAGCTTCAAACTCACACGTGCACAAAGAAAAACCAAGAGAGTAACGAAATGACCACTTGCAACGCACTTTAACGACTTTGTTGTTAAATGAATAAAAATAAACGAAAGTGACGCCACGCCATGTTCAACCCCACTCTATAAAATGTTAGATGCAATGAAGCGTCACATAAAAACAATAATGCTTTTTTTCAGCGCGGTCAGAATGTTCATTAAAATAATGGTAAAATTTTGAATGAAACAGGAAGTTGTCTTATAATTATCCCTAACATTGACACTATAGGATTTGTCATTGTTTCAATTAAATTGATAACAATGAAACAGAACTTCTAATGAGAATGAAACGAAAAAATTGAAATGAGCAGACAGATAATCGAATCAATTCAATTAACTATTGTAATAATTATGTGAGAGTTAATAAAGCTGTTTCATTAGAATCAAAATGAACATTTTCTCAGTGTAGATCACTGAAACATAGCTAGATTTCAGGAATTGTATCGACCAACGAATGAAGATTTCAGTGGGAATAGAACCAAGCTTCGAGAATTCCAGTGAATTAGAAAGTGATATCGTGGCTTTTCGGGAATAATATGTATCATCCATTCCATGTGAAAAATAATAAGATTCTACGAAAATATTGAAACATTGACACTCAAACACTGCTCTCCTGGACTGGGGTTGATTGGCCTCTGAATTGCTAAATTGATGTGATGCCTTGAGATTTCATCATTTCGAATAGATGTAATATATCTCCATTCCCTCAGCTTGTAGTTATTCAGCATACAACGTTTGTTTCGTAAAATATAGACATTAATCGAAACGAAACAAATTGGCGAATGCGTCGGTATCAATGAACTTACTCATTCGCCAATTTGTTTCGAGGTTCAAATTAACGAAATTGTCGAAAATTGGAATTCGATTTGATAAAATGAGGACTTTTTCAATGTAAGGGGAACAAAATGAATATATTGGAATATATCGAGGCCTAAAAGCACTGCCATATGGTCTTTGAGGCTACTCGACGAGGCATTGATGAGACCACTTGCAGGTGGATACGCTCAATGCTTCACAACAGAATCCCCTCTTCTGTGATACATGATGGTGGATGAACTGCTAACTTCACTGAATAACCAAGGGTATTATTCTCAAGTATACGCAGACGACATAGTCATACTCGTCAAGGGAAAATATACCGGAATAACCTGAGAACTTATGCGAAACGCACTGAGGACCGAAAAGGAATGGTGCAACAGCGAGAGCAAATCCGAAAAAAACAGCACTCATTCTCTTCACTCGCAAAAGGAACATGTGAGATCTCACATCTCCCAGATTCTTCGGCGAAACATTACAAGTTGTAGAGCAGGTGAAATAACTTGGGCTGATTCTCGATAAGAAACTCACCTGGAATCCGCATCTACATCATGTAACCAACAAAAGCAAAACGACACTCATGATGTGCAGGAAAGCTTTTGGAAAAACCTGGGGACTCAAACCGAAAGCTATGAACTGGCTTTACACAGCGGTAATAAGACCCAGAATCACCTATGGCCCACACCTGTGGTAGCCAAAATCATATCAGGGACAGGCAAAAACCAACCTTGGAAAATCCAGAGGCTTGCCTGTCTCTGCATCACGGGTGCAATGAATAGCACCCCAACAGCTGCTATGGAGGTCATCCTTGACCTCTCACCCCTTGACATACATGTCGTGGGAGAGGCCAGGATGGGTACATACAGAAGGAAACGACCAAAAAACTGGAGAACCCGTACAACTGAGCACACCAGAATTATAAATATGATTCCAGACTACATGCAAACCCTATACTCATTCGAAAAACCATTCAAAACACAGGTCGACTAGAATAAATGAGACTCGAGTATAGAATCACAATTATCTGCAGAAATAGTCTGGTACACAGACGGTTCAAAGACAGGTGAAGGAACAGGAGCGGGAATACCTGGAGTGAGGCCAAGAAGGGATTACATAATACCTCTCGGCAAACACGCCACGATATTTCAAAGCGAAACACATACCATTAGGGCATCCATACAGAATAACCTGGAAAATGACTACCAAAGAAAACACATCTACATTCTCTCTGACAGCCAGAGCGCCATCAAAGCCATCAACTCGACGCATATGAAGTCTAGACCCGTCGAGGAATGCTTCCAGGACCTTCTAGAGCTGACAAAACACAACGAGGTCACTTTGAGTGGGTGCCAGGTCACAAGGGAATAGCGGGCAATGAAAAAGCAGACCAGTTAGCAAGACAAGCATATGAAACGACATTCACAGAGCCAGAACCTGTGCTTGGAATCAGCAAAAACTGATGCGGGACCCTGATTGACGAGCGGATTCAAAGACACCACCAACACTGGAAACAGAGCGACGGGCATACAATCAGCAAAGTCATGGTAGGACACACAAGCCAAACCTTGACGGCTGACTTTCTGAATCTGAACATAACAAAGGCACGTATAATAGTAGGTCTGCTGACGGGACACTGCGGCCTTAGGAAACATCTGAACACCATGGAATACTTAGAGAACCTGTGGAAAGCAGACTCTGCGGTGAAGAGGAAGAAACCGCCTCTCACATCATCTTTGAATGCGACGCCCTAGGAAGAAGGCGTCACATAACCTTCAGAGAGACCAGTCTAGAAACGGGCATGAATCCGAAAAACCGCATAAACAGGCTACTGAACCTGATAAAGGACACAAACCTATTCTCGTCAGAAACCACTGACGAAAGAGTGATACAATAGACCCAAGTTAGTCGCAGGGTTAAAGGGAGGCCAAGTGCTAACCCGGTCTCTTGTTCGTCAGCAAATCAATCAGCACTGCCATGATAGAGGACTTCACAAACGATTGCTCAAAATATAATAATGGCGTACTATCTACATCGGAGGCGTCAGTTCAACCACACAGCGGGAAAGAGCATATAATGTAGGCGATTTCTTTCTCTTAATGTGAATGTTTTCCTTTGTGACAAAGCGTTTCTTCAAAAATATTTGAAGGATAGAATATCCTTGAAATAATCCAAAGATTAACCTCTCGAATTTCTGTCGCATGTTCACCTAACAAACACCCTTCAAATCATAACTTTAGTCTTGTTAAGACGGTAGTTTTTTCTAGATGTTTCAATCCACCCACTTTTTTAGAGCACACAGTCAACGACTTGTGCACGACCTGACTGAAATATAAAACATAAAGAAATGTTAGCATCGCGAACCCCGCCGTGTGCGTTCGTACTGTCGTATAATATCATTTCTTATTTTTATCGTCGATCGTATCACAGTTGTTATAAATCATACCCGCGACATTTGTCCGTTGCTGGAGTGTCACGAAGTCTGATAATGATGTTATTCACATTGACTGCCTGGGGTATTAAATTCCCAGCTGAGTTTAACGAAGCCGAGGTTGCTTGAAATTTGAAGTTAGACACTTTATTTCCTGGCGCCCTTGATAAGTGTTCCCCGCAAAATGAGATGTCAGGGAATAAAAGTCAAAATTGGAGTGATACAGGTGAGATTCGGAGGCCAGGCATGATGAGGAACTAGAATTTATTGAAATCCTTCTAGATAAACTTATAAGGTTCTCATTGTTCAGGTTAATTGAGAAGAATAGCATAAAATGAGTTTTTTCAACTTTTTCATTCTCCTTTCCATTTTTTCCTTAAACTGGAATCAATCTAAGATTTGGTGACTTTGGGAGGAATATCGTAGCGTGGAAGCGAACCATCAAGCGATTTTAAATTTCTGCTCTCTCAACTAATGCAGTTGTTTTTGATTTTAAAAGTAAGAGTTCTTGAGAAGGGAGAGTCGACAAGAATTCATACTGTTTCAGGGTGTTTTTTTATGCTTTTCACTGCATTATTGTGAAATCGCCATATCTATATTGCTGACTCAGAGTGGTTGGACAGACTTCTATTTTTTTTGATCTGCATAAGGGCCAATTCTGTAAACAACTGTTGAATTTTAAAGCATGGTTAAAAATTTAACTATCCGCTAACTTCATTTCACTATTCTGTATGCTTCATTAGCTTTGAAATATTAACGGCAGACGCTTAATTTTAGCCGATATATGTTAAAATATTTTTACGTGCCTTTAATTTTTAACCAGTTCTTATAGAATTGACCCTATAATCAGTATATTCCCATCTAATTAAAAAGGATAAGTACCCCCAAGTGAGATCATTTGTATAAATATAACTGGTTAATCCTGAAGAATATGATACATAAACGAACAAAATTAATTCAAATTTATAATAAGAGTTAAGCCTCAGATTTAGACAGTATAGCTTAAGAATTCGGTATTAATCTAATAGATATAGGTTGTAAATATATTGTTACTATAAAGTAAGCTAATTCTTCTGTTTTGGATTGTTTCCTCCTTGGTCCACATCTTCAAAAGAAAAGAAAGAAGAAGCCATTTTAATTTGGGAAATTTCTCAGATTATTAGGTTGTTTCAATTCCCTGGCTCCCTCTTTATTTCAATTGAAGATTTGTTTCATTTCAAGGATGAAGAACCTACACTTTGCGAGTAAGCTGGTGACCCTTTTGTCAAGGGCGAGTTTTTTTCCATTAAAAACCAGTTTTAGTAACCAAGACACCCTTTACAATAGAGTGATGCAATAACAAGTCTATCGAGATGGATTCTTCGTTTCGTCACGGCTCCCTTCATAACACTCATCAGATTGGCTACTAACAGATTCTGCTAATGACTTTGGTGTTGGCTTTGATCTTTTCAATTCAAAAACTGCAAAATATCTACAACATCAAGACTTGCTTCGAATGAAGTTATGCAAACAAGAACCAACTATTTAATTTGCCTTTTTTGTTCCAGGTAGCATGGTTGCGAGTGGATACGCAGACTATACTCACCATCCATAGCCATGTAATCACAAAAAACCATAGGATTGCTGTTACCCACGCAGAACACAAACTGTGGTATCTGCACATACGAGATGTGAGGGAAAGCGATAGAGGATGGTATATGTGCCAAATTAACACTGATCCTATGAAGAGCCAAGTCGGATATTTGGATGTGGTTGGTAAGTCCTAATTGTTATCAAGAATGTGTACCTAGACAAATCACTTACTTCCAAATGGAACTCCATGAAATTGCGATAATGAAAATTTTAAGACGCTTGACTTTTATGTGAACAATTTACTCGATTCAAAGCAGGATACTTTTCAAGGAAAATAAATTGAGTTCAATTGTTCATCCATAAGAACTACTCTGCATCTTGTTCTCCTCCCCATGGAGTCCCCCGAAATAAAAACTTGAGGAATGAGCTTCGCCCCATCACAATAAAAAGTTTACGCGATATAATCTAGCTGAAACTCATATACTCAGTAATAAAATGAGATAGGTAACATTATCGCGTGCATCTTTTTTTTATAAGCGCTTAGAACGGACGGTGAAATAACAATAAATGTTTTATTACATAGCTACGCAGGATACGTACGAGGTAAGAGATTCGACTTATGCGTCTGCCATTAAAAACTTCACCGAAGAAGGAGAAACGTAAAGTTGGGCCATTAAGCTCCGAATTTAAACTGCGTTAGGAAAATTGGAAAATTTTGCGGTTTACACCTCACAAAGTGATTCTTGCAAATGGCAGTTAGAAGATCAGTATTTGAGTATGAGATTGATGCTAGCAGTCTTATAGACTACTAGCAGTTCATAGAAATACACATTTGATAAATATTTTTCATTTGCATGTTTTGTAATTTTTTGATCAGTATTTATATTTCAAATTCTTTAATTAAAAAAAATAGTGTGAACTATTCGTGGATAACTAGTCTCTAAAACACTATTGCTTTATCGTCCTATGCTAACACAATAGTATATTCATTCATAATTAATATTAAAAGTCCTTAATATCCACTCATACTTTGATATACTATTACGAGGATATATTGGAAAATTCTTAGCCTACTATAGAACCAAACAAAATTTGAATGTCAAAATATTCTCCTCTTAATTGAATACATTTATTACAGCGAACCTGCAACGTCTCTAGACCTTTAAAAAAAAATGTTTTTTTTTGCTCTGCAAACCAGTCCTCCACAGCTTTTATTACCTCCTCGTTGGGAGAAAATTCACGACCTTTTAAACTTTTTTTCAGTTTAGGAAAGAGATGAGAGTCGGACGGAGCAAAATCTGGTGAATAAAGGGGGGTGTTCTAGTAATTCTAACCCTAAATCACGAATTTTTTGCATGGCAACATGAGGTTTGTGTACTGCGGCGTTGTCCTGTGAAAACAAAATAACTTTGAATAGCTTTCCCCGTCTATTCTCTTTTTTTCCGTAGAGTGGTCAGTAATGTCGAATAGTGATCTCCAGTTATTGTTCTACTCTTATCCAAAAAATCAGTCATGATTACTCCATGGCAATCCCAAAAAACCGAAGCAAGAACTTTTCCAGCATATTTTTGGACATGAAACTTCTTAGGTCTCGGAGAACCAGAGTGTGGCCAATCCATCGATTGTTGCTTTGTTTCTGGATCGTAGAAATGTACCCAAGTCTCAACCATAGTAACAATTCGGTTTGAGAAGGCTACATCGTTTTCAAATCGAGCACAGATCGAACGCGATGCTTCTACCCTTGCACGCTTTTGGTCAACATTCAAACATTTGGGGATCCATTTTGCAGAAATTTTTCTCTTGTCCAAATTGACGTCATGAACTGCATCGATATTTTCGGGGACTGACACAGAAACTGGCCTTCCCGATCGGTCATCATATTCAATGGAAAATTTACCTCTTTTGAAGCTTGCAGTCTAATTTTTCACGGTTGCATACAAAGGACATTGATCACCAATGGTATTGAGCATATCTTCGTAAATCTGCTTACCCTCTTAACCCTTTTAAATACAGGTACTTGATGATGGCTCGATACTCCAATTTTTCGATTTTTACAATTTCGGTGGACATCTTTTTTTTAATTTATTGCGTAACTCTGGTTTACTTTTTTGACGTCGAACTCTACACTGACACATCTGATAAGTTATTGTTCGTTGATATGGTATCGCAATATTTTGTTTATGCATGGAACTGGTCTAGGCTAACTAGATATCAATACATCCTCGTATGTCAGCATAGTAGAATAAACATATTATTTTTGAGATTCGGACGTTGAAAAACTTCTTGAAAAATATTCCTGCGGATATCTTCTTGAACTTGTATGAATTTAAAAATTTGAAAACAGTTCGATGGAAATTGCCTTGAAAAAGAAGAATTGACTTCTCCGAAACGTTGTCGTTGTTGTAGTTCAATTTTCAAATAACTTGTCTCATTATCTTCTACAAACTTTTCTTCTAATTAAAGAGCATAGGTTTTTTGAAACGGAATTTTGAAACTTGTATATGCTCTTTTATAATTATAGTCATATTGTGGTCATGGGTTCACTAAAAGCCATTTTTCACCGCGAATGTTTGAACACGAATACTCGTGAAAAATTAAGCTGGAAGTTTTTCAATTCAAGAGTTCGGAAATCGGAAGCTGGCTTTAAAAGAGAAAGTAGGGAGCGAAACTGGAAAACTCGGAGTCTAGAGGATATCAGAAATCTTGTTTGAGCTCAGAGTCCATAAACTTCATAACCCACCATTGAAATCATTTGTGGAAACTCGAATGAGGTTTGGTTCAGTGGCGTACTCAAGTTGGCATTCTCAGGAAGTCGGGAATGAAATGAGGGTTTTATGTGATTCTTGACGATTTCAATAAACAGTAAGAAACACCACAAAGTCAGTGAAATATACTATTTCGTCAGTAATTAGATTCTTATTTTGAAATTTATTGGAGTTTCTTATAATGATCCAATGAACTTCATAGCGTCACGTTCGAAATCAATCTCTACGTTTTCTTCAGTTATTCAAAGTATATTTAATTTCAAATCATATCAGCTGTATTGATTTTCACTATTTAATGAGATAAATGATAGTCGGAAGATTTTTCAATCGTATTTTTTTTACAGTGCCACCTGATATACTAGATTACCCAACAAGCACAGATATGGTGGTCAGAGAAGGCTCTAACGTGACCATGAGATGTGCAGCCACAGGATCACCAGAACCAACAATTACTTGGCGAAGGGAAGGAGGGGAGTATATTCCTATTGGGAATGGAAAAGAAGGTGAGCTGAACTATATTTGTATCATTGTACCTCATTTTGATATATCTTTTTGCGGTAAGTGCAAAATAGTATATTATTCGATGAGCACATAATAGTAATTATGTGCGAATAGAATACTATACTTTGTCCACGACTTCCTCGATAAAATTCGATTTAATCTGCATTTTCAACAACGAAAATAGTTATCAAAAGCGTTGACACAGCATTTTCTGTGTTCGCACTGAATAATGCAAAATCTCGATAAACATCAAAAAGTTCAGTTGACATCGATTCATTTCCATACTTTCGCTCTGATTAAAATGAAATACAAATGTATGCAAGCAGTTTTATAATTTCCAATATCGTTGCCTTCATTTATGTTGAGAGTATTCTTAAGCATGGAATAATGGCTCCATAGGGTTGTTTGTTCATAGGTAGCTGATATTTTCGAAAAATAAGCCAGTAAAACTGACTCCGAAAATGAGTGGATTTTATAGCTACTCTCGGCCCATGAAATTATTCAACGCTTTCAGGCTGAGATTCCTTGATTTTTCCGGCAAAAGATGTAATGCAGTATTTCTTGCAGCCTGTCTTATTTCTGGTAGAGTACAAAACATTCCTTCATGACTCTGTAATGCAGGTATCTTCGAGAAGAATTACAATTTATGGGAGGCACAATGAAAATAGACGTTTTGAATATTTTTCAACCTGTCAAACTGAATGGAATCATAGAAGAAAACATTAAGTGGTTATTTTTTCTTTAAATTGTCATCGCTTGGTGGTTGGCAGTCAATTTTCCATCGTGGAAAAAGAGCGTCTCGGGTTCGAATCCTGACGGATTAAAAATTTTCAGAAGGGAATGTTTAGCAGTAATTAATGAATCATTATTCACTGCCATTATTCACCGGTGAAAGATGACTATCATTACGTTTCTCAAAGATCATTCGAAATGTAAGGATTATAGGGAAGTCGTGGACAAACATATATTTTCCTTGTTTAACTGCGAATTTTTCTACGTTGGGAGCATTTTTTGAGGAAATCGCAATCTGATTTTCATACTCTCATAGATTTCAATGACTTTCCTTCGATTGAAATAAGCTCTGTTTGATTTTCCAGGGCTCACTCCTATTATAAAAAGTTAAATCTTCAGTGGAATAATATTGCCCACCGTAATGAAGCTCAAAATATAATCGAAAATGCACAAAAATATTGAACGTTGAGGTCGCCGTTCAAAGCGAGTAGGAAATCGTATCCGTTAGAGGCGCCACCGTGCATTTTATTGAATACATATCTTCATAGAACTTACATTATCACTATAAGTTCTATGAATATCTCTCTGATTATGAATGATATGTATAATGGCGCTCTCTATCCAAAAATAGCTGAACTATGAAATTAGTGAATTTGTGGGTAAAGCAGCAACTTTTTCCCGCCACATATTTGAATTTGGCCATTCTCTGCCAAATCTGTATTTCAAGTTGTTTTTCTGAACGATATTATCTGTAGATTCACTTTCAATCGGAAGTTGAACTATTTTCATGGGACTTTCGTTTGAAATGAAACAGAAGCATGAGTTGGCTCATTTTATTCTAGTTTTTCATTCATTATATTAATATTATCATTCTGAATTCACAGAAGAAAGATCAGATATTCATAATATGCTATTTATAATTTTGTGGTATCTATTCCACAAAACAAAAGAGGGATCATGAGGATTCTGCAACTCTACCATATCGACAAAAACCAGTTCCCTCAAGCTATATGAGAATGTGAAAAAAAATTTAGAAACTTGGGATTTTTTATTGTTTTTCAGGAATTATGACTCTAGACTTGGCAGAGGACAGGATTTAATAACATCTATTTTATATCCAGTACCTATTTATATCGTCGTTTTCTACAGCAGCATTCTCGGAAAGGTATACCCACATGAATCAAGAATTGTGCGAAATCATTGAACCACATTCATTACATTTGAAATGGTCGCTACGATATGCAATCCATCCCCTATATTTACAACAATCAACAATATAGTATGTTCCCAATTAATAATATGTGTCACTATATTAATGAAGAGCATCATGTAGACCTCGGTTTGATTAGTCTCATTTTAACAACTACGAGTTAGTGCACAAATTTCAGCTTCAGTTAGACTATCACGAATTGTTCGCGTTTGAATTGGAGGTCTCTTATGTTCATGAAATTATAACTTCATTTGCGTCTTCGCAAGTCAACGATGCGGTTTACAGAAACAGGAATCCCTTAATTGAGATGCTTCCTATTCACTTGGGAAATTCGGAGAAGCTGTAATACATTGCACATAATCATGTCCATATAATAAACTTGGGGTATTATGACTTAACCTCGAATGATCTATAGAGGCTCTGCACAAGGAGGCCAGAAGAATATTTTATGTTTTGATTTTTTCAACTCGAAATATTCCCGAAAAATGCATTTGCAATGAATTGATCTGCTCTGTCTCCTACTGAGTTTCTTGTAAAAATTGAACAGTGTCAAAAAACCGAATATTTTTGTTGTCACTTGCAGATGAAGAAATTCGAAGAAATCGCGTATAAGTAGAGAAATGCACAGGGACAATGACTTAATTGTGAAGGATATCACATAAAATCCCATGTTTCTTATGATATACGAAAGAAGAGAACGACGTAAGAGCTTTAAAATCAATGAATTGAATCAAAACTGGGATGCCCGCATAGAAAATTGAATTATTTATATGAAACAGTTTACTGGACTGAAAATTATCGTACTCGCAAGAAACAAAAGTAAAATACAACATGGAGAACCTTTTTTTCCGACTAACTTGTATTATAACTATGTATATAATTGACGCACTCAAATATTTCTAGGCAAAAATTCATTGTCAACTGATGACAAAAAAATCTCAGTGAAAAATGTGCTCACAAGGAAAAGTATCATTCATGAATAATTTCGCTTTTTTCTTTAAATTACATATGTACGCATTTTCGATACTTTAAAAATTCAATTCAATCATTTTTGCATCTGTCGTTGAAAGCAAATTTCAATCGAGAATTCTGTACACTTCCGAACTTTCCAATATAGGGAAGTTTGGCACTAGATTGAAGGCACATGCTCATCGTATACGCTTCAGGTGGGAGTATAAACTGAAAGACACCATAGCAAAAGCCCATTAGACTTCGAGAACAAATCTCAATGAGCTCACCACACAATAGCACTGAAATTACCTGACCATCAACAAAAAGACGTCTCTCCACCGCTGATTGCGCCAAACCTGCACTTGACGTTCGTTTGAGGGTATTCGGGACTCAAAGCGATCGTAAGTCAATACTTTAATGCTTTGGTATTGTTGTTGGTCAAGGTAACTATGCGATGTGGACGGCAAGAGTGTAGATTTCCGGGTTTCCAATCCAGGGCTGAATCGGTGGAATTTCAGGCTATATATTTAGCTATTGGTTCGATGAATTCACTGATTCACTCGCAACCCATTCGCATTCAGAATTAAAATAATTAAAAAAAGATGTGACATGACTTATTCACCCGAGTGAATAATAGTAATTGTGTGCGAATAGAATACTATACTTTGTCCACGACTTCCTCGGTGAAATTCGATTCAAACTGCATTTTCAACAACGAAAATAGTTATCAATAGCGATGACATAACATTTTCTGTGTTCGCACTGAATAATGCAAAATCTTGATTAACGTCAAAAAGTTCAGTTGACATTGATTCATTTCCATACTTTTACCTAGGAGCATAGAATATTCTATGCTCCTAGCTTTTACTCTGATGATAATGAAATACATATTGTATACAACCTAGTGTTTTACCTTCATTACAAGATATTTTTTTCACATGCTTCAGGGATAATTATTTTTATTTCTCCGCAAGAAAATACTCTAGCTTTCTTCCTTTTGATTTCCTTTCCAAAAGTGAATGCAGTTTTTTATAATTTCCAATATCATTGCCTTCATTTATGTTGAGAGTATTCTTAAGCATGGAATAATGACTTCATAAGGTTGTTCGTTTATAGGTAGAGAGAAAGCTTCATACGCTCGACACATCATTTTGGACTTTCAATGATGGCCGAGGTTAGAGTTTCGTGTGACGCCCGCTAGTGTAGCGCTGTGATCGTTAGTACCGCTATATATCACATATTCTGTTCTGTGGCGCTACAGTTGCAAATAATATAACGTGGCTGTCATTGTTATTGATATATTTATGCTTCCTCTCAACTGAAATTGCTTTGAATCATAACATAGACAATATTGTTGACATATCATCGCTTTATTCTAATCAACTATTTAGGCGCAATTTTATGACCGGAAATAAATTTGTCAACACAATATCCTTATCGAAAAGAGCGAACACTCTGGTAAGTATTATTATTATTATTCGGGACGACAGGGGTTTTTATGTGTTCTCGTGTTTCATACTCAGAATTTGTATGTTTGGAGCGGGAAACAGATTTTTCTTCAATCACTTTCTTATCGCCATTTTTTCACACATTATGCATTATATTGTTTGATTAAAAAAAGTATGTGTTGCTATCTTTAAAAAGAATATATATTATAATATAGATACAAATGGTAACTAATAAGTAATAACAACTAATAATCATTGAAGATAATTTTTACGAAGGATAGCCTGGTTGGAGGCACTAACGACGTTAGCGCCACCTCATGACTTTGCGGCGAGCTAACAAGTTCCGACGTCTGTGGCAGTTCAGTTTTGCAGCGGAGCCTTCTCTCCAGTCTCCAGTTATCTATGCTCCTATGTGGCTTCTTACAGTGGTTTTTCCGATTGCGGAATGCTTTTGCCAATAGAAAGTTTCTTTGTTTTTGTTTTCCCATCTATCTTGATGTGGAAGGTCGCTTGTTCATAGATATTTTTGATAATGGTGGTATATCCAGAATATATTCGTACATTCTCTCTGCAGAGGTGCATTTTATTCTGTGTTTTTTCCTTTTAGTGTTCCAACAGTTTGCAAGTGGTCGACAGTACCAAAAGCTAATTTGTGAAGTTCGGACAATATACTTATGGGCCTATGGTTATATATTAGTGTTGTCTCTTTTTCCTTGCCCCCGGTATCTTTTCTCCGATCATACATTTAGTTAGGAGCAATTTTAGAGCTTCCTCGAAGGAGTCAATAATGTTTTTCGACATTTGATATAATTAAGATCCGAATTAATCAACAACACGTCTAATGAAAACAAGATTTTGTTATAGCTCTTATGTCGTGAACATAATTGAAGCAATAAATATATCCTTCATTTCTGGGCAAAACTCAAACTTTTTCGTGCCGTACCTAACTCATAAAATCAACGCATCCCAAAATAAACAAGAATCGAATGATAAATTCCGTCTACAATCAGAGATTTCAAAATTCTACCCTCATCACGTACGGTGTTACATCGAGCTGTAAAACTTTCCGGGGCATTGAAGCGTTTAGGTGTTTACAGACCTTGGTCAAGCGGAAAGACCCGTTTACCCCAACTTCCAGCACGTGATCGGAGAAGAATGCTTAGAACTCGAAAACAATATAAATGGTTTACTTGTACTCATTCACGTACATTCGTGTAGAGCACGATTTGTAGGTTGAGGAATTAATCCCATGTTTGACAATAGATTGTGAGAGGGTGAAGTCTTTTTCTTCTGACGATCTCGAAAAGTTTTTTTTAATACTCGTGCAATTATTCATTTTCTTGTTGATTGTACGAAACATTCGTATCTTTTGGTTTGAAATTCATATTCGTATGAACGAGAGCAATACACTTTAAAAAAAAACGGCACAAAGTGAAGATCCATCTATTTCCACTCCAAACTCACTATAGAGAATTTGTTAACAGAATGAGAAGCTAACATATTCATTTTATAAGGATCTTGAAATAATCATGCACAGCGACCTCAAGGTCCTTTGTGTCCCCCATCAGAGCTGTTTTCGCAACTGCGTTATCATCAGCTCTCCCTCCAGCTCCAGAGCTCAATGAACTTCAGTATCTGGGAGGGCTTCAAGGAGGCTAAATCCTGGTTCGTCCTATATTGTGCTTGCCCAAGGAATCTTTTGCACAGGCTTGCACTGGCAAGGCATTCTGTAACAAATTGAACAGGAGTTTCAACCTCTTCGTCAAGAATCGACACTCGTCAGTTTCTGATTAGCCCATTTCCATCGTATGCTTCCTAAGGTGGCAATGTTCTCTGAGGAAGCCAATGAGTTTGCTCAACTTATTCTCAGTGAGATCCAAATAGTTCTTGGTCCTAACAATTCCAAAATCCCGAAGGAACTATATTCCTGATGGAGGATCCTTCCACAGTGCTTCCCTTCCAGTTTCTTGCTACTCCAAAATCTCATCCTTAAAGGTGCATTCGAATATACCACATAAAGGTTCTGGGTCAGTAAGTAGTGATTGTGCTTTCCTTCTGGCAAGAGTGGTCCAGAACTCAGACTGAAAAGACCTTTTGCCGTTCTTGCCAACCTCATAAGGTCTTTTAGGCCCTTACATATAAGCTCTGAGTCGGAGACATATGATATCAGAATGAAGAAAAAATCAAAGAAGCTCCACCGGATGACAAAATTCCTCACCCAACATCTCCGGCCGAAATCAAAGACATAATCAACAATTTGAAAACCTGCGCACGCTTGGCTCAGTTAACACTCTCAAAGTTGTCTTGTGCAGGAGTTCCTCAAGGATCCATAATAGGACCGCTACTCTTTAATAAATAAATACATGATATATGAAGAAATTCAAGATGCCTGCTGGCTCTATACGCAGACGATACGGGCATAGCAATTAGGCACAGAAATAAAAAAATAATTCACAAAAGACTTCGAGAGGCTACAGATGATATCAGTCAATGGTGTAACATATGGAAAATTAAAATAAATGAAAAAAGCGTCAAGCAATACTCCTTCAAAAGAGAAAACTTAAGATGGAATCGAAAATAGACGACAATGAAATTGAATGTCAGAATGAAGCCAAATACCTAGGAGTAATATTAGACAAAGGACTTACGTGGAAACAGCACATTGAGTATGCAGTGGATAAAACTAATGTAGCAATGAGAAGGTTATACCCGCTTATAGGCGGAAGAAGCCAACTGAACAGAAACAAGTAGTTGGGGATCATAAAAAGCAGTTAACATATGAATTAACAGCATGGGGCTATGCAGCGAGAACCCATATTAAGAGGATACGAAGTACAGAAAACAAATTTCTGAGATGGGCATTAGATGCCCCTTGGTTTGGAAGGAATGAAAAAATCTGAAAAGACATGAAATGAGAGTCCATTACTACATTCATCAAAAGAAAAGCAGCAGAAGCCTATAAAAGAGTTGTTGAACATCCAAATGACGACCTTAGGGCTTAGAGGTTAGTTGACTATGAACCTGCTGAAGATGAAAAACAGCGAGAATTTACCGCTAAAGACCCAGAGACCAACTGCGAAAATGAAGATATAGCACTCTAAACTTAGAGAGATATCCAATTGAAGGATGATCACAAACACTCAGCATAAAGAATGCGAAAAAGAAAATAACAGATAAGAAGATGGAAGGTTTATAGGCTTATGTCCGGAACCAACCGCAGGAAGAGGTGTTTGGTCGGTAAGAATCCGACACTACCCAGAAAGAGTGGGTGTCTGATGTAAGATTCACCTCTTCTAAAACAACAAATAAATTCTTGCTTGTGTGAGTTGGACAAAGGATAATCTCTGTTACATATTACATAACAGCTCTGTAATTGAGCTTTCCTTGTATAATGTCGGTGACGAAAATACGGAACAAATGGTTGATTCCGATGACATAATGGTTCTATAATATGATCAGCTGGGGTGCTTTCAATCCCTGAGTCTTCTGTTCTGTAGGGGAAGTACGTACAAAATGACATAGGGTTTTGTTTCAGAGGCATAACTTTTTATTGGTGAATCACAATAATGTCCTATTCTACCACAATGATCTTTGACCCTTTTTATACAAAATTTCATCAACATTCATAAAATAAAAGAACCAAAAAATAAGATATTGTCAAATAATTGAGATCAACGAAAATTCATTTTGTCCGTATGCTATGGACAAAATGACACATTCATATCGGACAAAATGACATACAGGCAACAGGCGACAAAACTACTGACAAAATTCGAAAATGGAACGCTTAGTTCTACCTAGGAGCATAGAATAACTGGAGAGAAGGCTCCCCTACGAAAATGAACTGCCAAAAACGTCCGAACTTGTCAGTTCGCCGCAAGGTCACGAGATGGCGACAACGTCGTTTCTTCCTACAACATGGCTATCCTTAATAAAATTATCTTTAATGGTTATTCGTTGTTATTACTTATTAGGTCCCATTTATTACTATATCATAATATATATTCTTTTGAAAGAAAGCAATACATACTCTTTTTCGTAAATCCGACAATATAATGCATATAGCACGTGTAAAGAAATGGCTACAAGGATCAGATTGAATATAGGAAGAAAAATCTGTTTCCCGCTCCGAATCTAAGTGTTAGCAGAGGGAATGTAAACGGGGTACCATACAATTCTGCGTATAATACACGAGAACAGATAAAACCTCAGTCTTCCCGTATAATAATAATAATACTTACCTGAATGTTCGCTTTTTCCGATAAGGATATTGTTTTGACAAATGTATTACCGATCACAATAACAATAACAATGACAGCCACATTATATTCTTTGCAATTGTAGCGCCATAGAACAAAATATCTGACATGTTACTGAATAAAGGATCTCAGCGTTATCTATCGGGCGTCACACGAAACTCTAACCTCCGCCGTTATTGGCAGTTCAAAATGATCTGTCGAGCGTATGAAGCCTTCCCTCCAGTTATTCTATGCTCCTAGGTTCTACTAGGAAGATTAGCACAAGACGCGTGAGCCCAATTCAAGCAATTTATGGAGGTTAACCATTCTTCTCCAGGCTTAGATCGAGAAAAAAGGTCATTGCAATATATACATGGACAGTCATCATCTCGAAAGTTGATTCGAATATTTTCTTCCTCGCTGTCCTCTTCAAATGATGCCTTAATGACTTTATTTGGAGAAGGTAATGGTCTAGTTTTTGATGTGATGGCAATCATATTCGGCGAGGAAGTTAAAACTAAGGACGTTTGTAGAGTTTTCGGCTTACGTTTGCCTTGTCCACTTATATATCGTCCTTTAGGGACTGGATGAATAATCGTGCTGTTGTCCAGAAGAAACTGTTAATTCTGCTGAAATATTATCATTAGATACTAGGGCTGGAATTGTGTATTTGAATAGATCTCCAGAACGACCAGAACGTTACATACAGGAAGTAAAAATGAAACGTCCTGCTGCTGTGTGGATGGTCCAGCTTTGGGAAGTGGGTCAGCTGTTGTTCGCTGGTTATAACGCCAACTTGTTTTATTCTGGTTGTTGCAAATAATTTTTGAGGTTTTTGAACAGTCTTGGGGCCGATTAAAAGCCTGAACACGAGCTGCTGAAGTAGCTTCTGGCTTGCGTAAAGAAATCTCTTCATTCCGTTTTATAGAACCTGCTAACCACTCTTGTCCCGCTTTTCTTTTTTGTGGGTTGAATCTGTGGGAGAAACCATTTCTTTCAGCAATCTCAAAACCTAATTCTTGAACCGATGTTCGTGTCAATCCAAATAACCGAGATTCTAGTAATTTCAAATGTTGAACCTTATACTTATTCATCATTGAATCCACAAAGCTTTTTTTATGTTAGATATCCTTTTTGCATTCATTCGATATGTTTCTTTTGTAATATCGCTATATGGACAAAATGACATACCTATGTCATTTTGTCCGTTGAATGTATATGTCATTTTGTCCATATAGCGATATTACAAAAGAAGCATATCGAATGAATGCAAAAAGGATATCTAACATGAAAAAAGCTTTGTGGATTCATTATTCAATGATGAATAAGTAAGGTTTGAAATAAATGGAACAAAAATGAAAAAAATTGTAAAAACTAACCAATTATTATAAAAATTTGGTGCAATGAGAAAAAAATCGTAACCTATCCAAACTTGTTATTACTCACAACGACCGAATGAACTAGTTGAGCGCTTGTGCGTTTTCAGAGGTCGGGTCACGTAATAAAGAAGACCGTTTCGCATTTGATACCTCCAAACTCAAGTTATGGTGCCTATGTCATTTTGTCCATATATGTCATTTTGTACGTATTTCCCCTATATGTTCGACGACCGATATAGGCATTCTAAGTTGGGAGATGATCTCTTTTAGATTCAGAGACAGCAGAATTGAATTTCTTCGAGAATTTCGCTGTAACGAAAATTTGAGCTGGGTGATACTGCTCCCTGTCGTCAATTTTCCATACATTTGCGGATAAACGAAAATATGAACCCGTTCAGGAGATGTAATTTTTTCAGGTTCATTAAGTACCACTCTGTGGTACTTTAAGGTGGGCGTTCAATGTAGTGTGTTTTTATTTCAAGTTGCATTTGAACATGGTTTCACTTTGAAAACTGAAATTTTGTGGGTAAACTCAGAGGATTGGAATTCTTTATGAAATAATTTAAATCGATTTCAATCCGAAAGTTGAATGAAAATAGTTAAAAATCCGATTAAAAGTGAATCGACGAATAATTTCGTTCAGAAAAGCAACTTGAAATACGGAATTGGCAGAGAATGGCCAAATTCAAATTTTGGAGGGAAAAAAGTCCTGCTTTACCCACAACATTTCATTCATAATCAGAGAGATATTCATAGAACTTGATAGTGATAATGCATGTTCTTTGGAGATATTCCATAAAATGGACGGTGGCGCCTCTATCGGATGAGCTTTTCTACTCGCTTTAAACGCCGACCTTATGTACGAGGATTTGAACAAAATTCCCTAGACTTCAATAACTTTCCTAAATACTGAAATACATTTTTTCAACTAGCGCGAACATCAGAAGGATATCGAACAGGTATAATATCGAACGTAATTGAGAGAAACAAAAAAAAATCTTGTCTGCTCTGATCATTTCCGTTCAGAGCTAATTATCTCTGAGCTTATAATACCAACGTTCTTCAAATATTTAACACAACTTCTTATCCTCGCCGAAGAGCTACCGTTATTACTTCCTGCTGAATATTGAATCGACCTCCCCTTTCCTTTAAACGGGACAATTCCAGTTACGCCTACATTATCGTTCCTGCATCATCATACCCGTTGCAGGAAAATCCAAGTCAGACCCCCGTAACTTCTAGACTTTGACACCGACTTTGCAAGAGACGTCCGCTATTGTTTGTTGCATTCATTAAGATTTTCCGATAATGGCAATTGCCATAACTCACCGCAAAACAACCACAAGAGGCAATTCGCGCCACCCTCAACAACTCGACGACGTTAATGAAGTACTCAGATAGCGGACTAGCAAGAATTTCACCGACTTGAAGCGAGTGCTATAAATAAGTGTTGAAGTTTAAAATAGATTTGCACGCGCTACTTCAGGGATTGTTTATATTGCTACGTTTAATTAGTACTGGAGTCGGTTGATTATGTTTCATTAGTAGATATTCGCGGTTGATAGGGATGAATAATAGTTATTTGGCGTTACCCGATGTGGATT
Organism: Adalia decempunctata; assembly: GCA_951802165.1. Taxonomy (NCBI): domain Eukaryota; kingdom Metazoa; phylum Arthropoda; class Insecta; order Coleoptera; family Coccinellidae; genus Adalia; species Adalia decempunctata. The sequence continues at coordinate 22,249,671 of OX637701.1, forward strand.
GGATAACATGGGAAATGATACCAGTAGACGAATTATCCACAAGGAATACGACGAAAAATACTTCTACGATAAATTAATCATCGCTTTAAAAAAAATAAATTCGATTTTACTGAACTAAACAATAATAAAGGATATGGATATCCTGATAGCTACATATTTGTCTCCGCGTTGGTTTTTGTGTTTTTGATCAAATTTTGAGGTTCCAAGCCTTGGCGTATTAATCTTCGAAATTTTCCAAAAGAGTGAAGGCTTCAAATTAGTAAACAATTTCTGACATAAAATCTTTAATTTTGCTCGAATCGGACGACAGTTTCGGAGATAGGGTTTTTCTCCATCTTCAGGTCATCATGAAATTTTGAAACAAAAATGATGGAACAAATTACTGAAACAACAAAGTAAAATAGTCAAATACGCGATGAAGAGTGGAACAAAACAAAAGCAACCCACCATCACAAAATTGACTCCAAAAAAAGAAAGCACATTAAAAGGCCAGATAATTGCATCTTGGTCGTTACAAAATAAATACAGAAAGATGAAATATGTCAAGTTCCACAAAAACTTAGGTGTGATATCAACAATAGAAAGAACAAATACATTGAGAACTACGTCAAGTCTCTATGGTCTAACCTAACTTTCAATAAATAAACAAACAAAAAACAGAATAAACAAGAAAACTAAAAATCAAAAAGTAATTTTTGCTGTCTCATATCCACAATCTCCGTCCTGCAGTTGACGTTATTGGGATTGAGGTGGATATGCAAGGACTCAAGATTAGTCTTTTTTTTTTATAGAAAGGACAAAGGTGTAATATGCGTGTTTCCTCAAATTTGAATTTATGACCCGTACAAAGAGTGATGAGCTAAACCTAAATGGTACTCGTTGTTACATCTAATATTATATTGGTGTTGATATAATCTCTTCTTCAAATATTGTTTCATTTCACCAATGTAGCATGAATCACAAACTCCGCAGTCTACCTTATAAACAACACCACTGTTCGACATAATAGTATCAGTGATTCATGCTACATTGGTGAAACGAAACAATATTTGAAGGAGAGATTATATCAACACCAATATAATATTAGATGTAACAACGAGTACCATTCAGGTTTAGCTCATCACTCTTTGTACGGGTCATAAATTCAAATTTGGGGAAACACGCATATTACACCTTTGTCCTTTCTATAAAAAAAAGACTAATCCTTGAGTCCTTGCATATCCACCTCAATCCCAATAACGTCAACTGCAGGACGGAGATTGTGGATATGAGACAGCAAAAATTACTTTTAGATTTTTAGTTTTCTTGTTTATTCTGTTATTTGTTTGTTTATTTATTGAAAGTTAGGTTAAACGATAGAGACTCGACGTAGTTCTCAATGTATTTGTTCTTTTTATTGTTGATATCACACCTAAGTTTTTGTGGAACTTGACATATTTCATCTTTCTGTATTTATTTTGTAACGGCCAAGATGCAATTATCTGGCTTTTTAATGTGCTTTCTTTTTTTGAAGTCAATTTTGTAATGGTGGGTTGCTTTTGTTTTGTTCCACTCTTCATCGCTTATTTGACTATTTTACTTTGTTGTTTTAGTAATTTGTTCCATCATTTTTGTTTCAAAATTTTATGATGACCTGAAGATGGAGAAAAACCCTATCTCCGAAACTGTCGTCCGATTCGAGCAAAATTAAAGATTTTATATCAGAAGTTGTTTACTAATTTGAAGCCTTCATTCTTTTGGAAAATTTCGAAGATGTTTTTGATCAGGTTCATGTTCCCTTTTATGTTTGTTCACACCGTGTATTTGCCGGTTGAGGTGAATTGAGTAAGCCAATATCGAAGGAGAACCTATATGTCAACGGTTACATCGCATTCACCATATGCAATTCCGATTCCAAAATTCGATAATTTCATTGTTTTTATTTGACTGACCGTCACTCATCACAATCGTTCATTTGTTCTTGACTTCGCCTAATCATTTTAAATTATCGTTTTATTAGTTCTATGATGAGGTATGATGCGTACTGTTTCATGTTTATCTTTATATATAAAATAAAGATGTTGGTTACACCATTTATAACTCGAGATCGGATGGACTGTTTGTTATGAAACTTCACATATGGATTCGTCTACGATCTGGTTATTATAAAATACAATAAAACTTCGTAAAAATCGATGAAAATTTTACTTATACAGGAAATGCTTTTCCTCCTTTCGAGTAAGGCCACTAGATGTCGCTACAGTTACAGTTACGCTACCGCTTATTCGTTTGTACTTCATTTGATATGCTCCGCGTTAGATGGCGTTATAAACAAATAGTGTGTACAGTGACTATATTTTCTCTATAGTCACTGTAATAGTGTGTAATTTGAGTTGCCTACAACTCTGCGCTGTTGGGCAAAACCAAAATGTCTTAGCGTAGGAGTACAGATGTCTTAAATGATTAGATTTCGTTGAGATATGAGAAAAGTTTCGTTCTTACCACTTCAGATGGCGCTATTCACACATTATGACTGATGATTATTAGTTATTTTTATAGTTTCATTTATTCCAAATAACGTAATCGTGAAGGTACTATATTTGACATTATCACAATTAAATGGCGATGAATTTGTTGAGACTTTCGCGGCCATCGATTGATGTCATCTGTTCTTTTTTCGAGCATTACGGTCGTCGTGGTTTGAAATGGTCGAAAAAAGAACAAACGACATCAATTACTGTGTAATTCACATAGGGCTTATGGTACCATGAAAGGCTATTAACAGATCCAGAAGCGGGTGAATATCATAGTGAATTTTTATCGAAATATCAAGTAAATCGGATTTTGGCGATCAGTTCCAATCGTGAGATGTCCATTCCCATCTTTTCTCATAATTTTTAAAATGTTTTTGAATTTCTGTTTGGGTAATGAATATATTTGCGGAAATAACTGAATCCAAAATTGCCATTATTATTAATAGTCATATTATGACATATTATTTTTGTGTATTTCTGTGTGACAGCTCCTATCCATGGAAACATTTGACAGTTCAAAAATCAGAGAAGCAAGCCGTTGATCTTCGATCACCGGTTATTACGATTAGTGAAATCCACCGTAAGTATCATTTAGGCGGAACAAAGTTCGCCGGGCCAGCTAGTTTATCTCTAATTAATAAACGCTCTCTTTTTATCCTTGAGAAAGGAACAATTAGTTCTGAAATGTCGCAAGATCATAATTGATTTTCATTTAATGTGTCCAAATTCCTCCGATATACAGGGTGATTTTTTAAGTGTTTCATTAGAGGCATTCGGGGAAGGAATAATTGCAATACAAATTCAAAATTTAGTATTTTTGTTTTTGGTTACATGAACTCAATTTGTAAAATATTTTCAAGCAGAACCTACTTCCGGTTCTACCGCAAACGAATGTGAACTTCGTTATTTCAAATACAACACCCTGTATATTTTTACATATTCGGTCGTGGTGGTTTGAAATAGTCGAAAAAAGAACATAATATGACATCGCCGGGCCAGCTAGTTTCAGGAATAAACCCAGTTTTCTTTGTCTAATCATCGGTTCATTAAGATAATTTTCGAGTGGGTTATGCCAATAGTTAGATTAAATGGTCCATTAAAGTACACCCCTCGATATCCAGACCTAACACCCCTCGATTTTTATTTATGGGGTAATATAAAATCAGAGGTTCATAAAAATAACATTAATTCAAGGAAAGAGCTTGAAGTGGGAGTGCGGCCTGCACTAAGGGAATTATCACTGGACAAATAGGAACAGCTACAGTAGATGGAGTTCATAGAATAATTAATAAATGTTTGCAGGAAGGGCGCCAACATTTTGGAAATTTATTGTAATAGCTATTATTAAATTTTTGTCAACATTTTTGTTGTTAGGAAAATTGTTGTGATAGTTTTAAACTTAGTTTCTTTTTATTTAGTGATCATTCATTATCTGCTTTGTTTATTTGTTCCATTCGCCGCAAATAAAGGTCAGACTTTTGATATATCATTCTATTCTAGTGTAACCAACTATTATTGCATGTTTTGCATAGTGCTTGATCAATAAAAATGAAAAATAAGTAAGAATGACAATTCCTAACATAGCCTAGTTTGAAAAAGACGTGCATACCAATGTATTTGACTGAGCAAAACCTGGCTTTAGTCGTGAAATTCAAATTTTATTCGATAAAGGCAAAACAACTGATTTTGAAGACATGAAATGTTTGGCACACTCCAACTAGTTTTTGACGAGCTATTGATCGGAATTACACAATTATAAATGGTTCCCATTTGAAAATAATGAGATTTCATGGTTTTATTGAGGCTCATTTTGAAGCCCAGTTTCAGGCACCCTGTATAATATTTCCTTATAATTTATACGAGAGGCAGTATCACCGAACTTTCTTTTGTCCCACTGTTGCAAAAAAAGTTCTTACAATGAGGGTTTTTGAAGATATAAACACTTATTTGCAACAATTATTTTGTCAAAAAATTTGAGAATAAGGCTATAACTCAACAATGGCTTGATGTGGTTGCGCATATCATAAATCAAATCATTGCAGAATTAAACGAAGAATTCAAATATGTATAAATATACATGGTCAGGGTGTTGTATTTGAAATAACGAAGTTAACATTCGTTTCTGGTAGAACCGGAAGTAGATTCCGCTTGAAAATATTTTACAAATTGAGTTCATGTACTCTAAAACAAAAATACGAAATTTTGAATTTGTATCGCAATTCCTTCCTCGAATACGTCTAATGAAACACTTAAAAAAAACACCCTGTTTGGCTTAATTTTTGAACATGGAAGTGAATAATAAAGAATTCCCATTTGTATATTTCTAAATCAATGAATCTTTCAATACTAGGCTACAAAAAAAAACATGTTTTATTGAACACTGAAATCTTCCGCTCGTATCGAAACACTAATCGTCCATAACAATTTCAAATTTTCGTCTATGTTGGAATGTCTCTTCTCTCCATAACTTCAGAATCAATATTTCGAATAAACTCATTTTTGTATCCGTAAAGTGAATTCATTACGTGAGAAAAAGGACTTTTATTGGTATAACACATACCCAAGGCCAGCGGATAAGCATGTATTTCTCAAGCCAGCATTTGGCGTGAGTACCATTCTTTTAGTGTTTTCTTGGGGTATATCATTCAGTTTTATGTATACATACTCAAAATTTGAATCAGTTTTCTCCCAGAAAAATCGTACAATTATTGTTTTCAAATGGCTGTTCCATCCCACAGACGTGTGAACACATACAAATCAATTATTTTCAAGACAATACTCGACGTTTATTTTCAATTTATATTGATAATATTACAGGTTTTATTCACCAATACATGTTAACAACGTTACTGTTATCGATTCAGGGCACAATACGTTAATTCAGTTAACTTTTTATTCGAAATATCTGACGGGAATGAAGTGTACTCCCAAAACAAATTTAAATTGAAATTCTGTTCATCCATCTCCGACCAAAAAGAGAAAGCACCAGTCAAGGATTTCAACCTGAAAAAGGAAAAATAATCCAATGGACAAAATACCATGCTGAATCCAATTACGCAAACATCATTATAATCGATTCGTTTCTCATTTGTTTCAAAGCAAAGGAGCTTAAAACGCAGCCAAGGTATCCCAAAACCCCAAGGGGTTCTTTAAAGTTAATTTTGTATGTCTCATTCCATTAAATTCTTCGTCCGAATTCATAAATTGAATAGAAGGGTGAAGAGGTAAAGAATCCAGAAATTACACTTTCAGGAGGGTCTCAAAGCTCGGCAAAGTTTTGGGAATAATTGATTTGACCAATACCTCGAAAATTGGTTGCACGCAGAATTCCATTTCTACGACCAATGTTTTGCAGAGGTTTATTTTTTCAATATTTCAGGCTTTCTAGTCTTGATCAAATAAGAATGTCAGGTTCCGCCTATAACAGTGGTAGGATTACTTATAGGTATCTCGATCAGAGGTTGTAACCCGATGATTGACAACTCCGAATTGGTGATGTTACTATAGTCCGTTCAAATATAAGAACAAATAAAATCGTGTGGTTTGCGCACAATAAAGCTCCTTTGGTTAAACGGTCATAACCACGCTCCCTTTTAACGCCCTGAGAGATTGTCAGGATCGTACTCGGAACGGACTGTGGATGGTACTGGATAGAAATGATTCAATAATTTGAGTCAGCAATTCCCACTTTAGAACTTTTTTCCTCAGAAACTCTAGTGCAAAATTTCTGTTATGATTTGCAACTGTCATAAACATTTTATATCCGACATACCCTATTTTTTTATTTTGTTTTGTTTTTATATTATTATCTACTAAATATTTTTTTTTCGGATGCTCGAGATTGCGGCAAGGTTATTCCAGGAAACACCAGAGTTTTAGAGATTTGGGTCGGAATCTTGCAAGATTCCGACAAAGTAATTCCGGGAAACACCAGATTTGGGTCCTTTTCTCTAATGGGTGAAAGCCATCTTGATTTGCATAAATATCGAAGTTTTCAATTGATAAGACTCGTTAAAGATCTCTGTTCAAATTTATAATGGTCATTTACTTGTAATATCCGAAATATATTTAGTTTCGGTCCAAAATTTTATATCATTTTGTACGAAACTCTTTGTCGGCTGCTCAATATTCCGACAAGGTAATTCCGGGAAACACCAGATTTTGGTCCTTTGCCTTAATGGGTTGAAGCCATCTTGATTCGCATAAACATCGAAGTTTTCAATTGACAAGACTAGTTAAAATACCTAGAGCTACTGTGATGGTCTAGCTGTTCAAAGTGTTTATAGATTTTGTTGTGAAAAGTGTATTGTGTTGGAAAATCTTTTGACAAAGTGTATATAGTGTTTATAGAACAATGTCGAATTCGGAAACGGATACCGCATCTGAGGCTGATATGTGGGGACCACCACGAAGAAGGTCCAAAAGGTAGCCTTCTCTGCTGAAGAGAAAGAGATAATTTTGAACATTTCTCGAAAATAATTGAAAGAACATCCTGATTTATCGAAAAGAGACTTAGTAGGAATTGTTTCAAAATCCTCAGCTGTTTTCAGAATTCTCAGAGAATATAAAGAGAATAAAACATTGACGCCATCTGAGAGGAGAGCCCAGTCGTTAAAAATAATCGATTCGGTTGACGATTTCGATATGAACCTTATCAGAAGAATTGTCCACGGTTTTTTTTTTTGGAATGAAATCCCAACGATTTCTAAAGTACTAGAAATTGTGAATGATGACGACAGTTTGCAAAATTTCAAAAAAACAACGTTCTATAAATTATTGAAAAAAATGGAATTCAAGTTCAAAAAACGAGGTCGTGATAGTCTGCTGATGGATAGGGATGAAATAATTGTGTGGAGAGTGGAGAAGAGATTATTTGAAGAAAATGCGCTCATTAAGGGAAAAAGGCAGAAAAAATTATTAGCTGGATGAGACATGGATAAATGAACTGAATGATTGTGTGAAATCTCCTTGATTCGACTCTGGACGGAAAGTACCTTCACGAAGGCCCTCCTACCGCTGCGCCAAACATGTTATTATTGCTCCTTCTTACAATTGAACAGAGTATAGATCTTCTGCTGTATTTATAGCCGTAGCACCACCACAGGCAATTATGACAGCTTTTCTGTTCCCGACATGAGTCGTCCACATGATAGTAATAATTCACCAATTTGGAGCAGTCAATCGTCGGGTTACAACTGTCGACCGTGATTAATCTGAAGATGCCTGCCGCAGTTATAGGCGGAGCTTTGGGTGAAATTTCTAGTAGACCACGGCTAGAACGCACGGAATATTTTGATTTCGACATCGACTTCGTGGAACGAACACTCATCGGAGAAACAAACATTGTACAGATAATTGGGATTAGCAGTTACTCGTTCACTCATTGTATCACAAAATTCAACACGACGGTCAAAATCATCTTCGTTTAGTGCGTGTGAAAGATGGATTTTGTAAGGATGGAATTCATGATGCTTCAAAATATTTGCAATTCTAGTTCGTGTAAAACCAGATTCATGTGCTAGCTGCCTCGTACTCTTCATTGGATTCAGAGCAATCTGTCCAAGAACAGCTACTTCAGCTGCTTCATTCCTTTCCATGTTTCGTATTTTATTAGCCACGGACCCGGTTTCTTGAAACTTTCACACTAATTCCAAAACATACTTCCTATTAACATGTTTATCTAAATGTCGTTGATTGAAGAATTCTGCGGTTCTATTCGCGAAAAAAAGTGAAATTATTTCCACCCGCTCTGCAATTGAATGAACCATGTTGAACAATGAATTAGAACACATACAAGTCTCGATTCAAAACTAAGAATAATTCACATGTCACAGAACCAGTAAGCGAACTTAATGATCTGTTCGTAATAAATATCGATTCTCATTTTTTTGAAAAAGATATGAATTCAATAATCAACAAAATGAAAACATTATTGAAGCCAACTGAGAAAACAGTGAAAACACTTCATAATTAAGTCGGAAATCGTTTCACGAATTGGGACTGGAATATTTCTGTGGCATCATTAATGATTTGATTTTCTTACCTGGTAATCTGATTAGAGATATGTACGTATTTGGACTTTTTGGAGATTTCTATAGATCAAGTGTTACCGCATGTTATTGGAAATACTGCAAATTATATCGAAGATAATTTAGATTGAGTTTCTGCAAGATTGAGCTCCTTCGCAATACGCTTTGTTTGTTCGACATCTTGATTAAAGATTTCGATGTCAGTGGATTGGAGGAAGGAAGCCACAGTCATGGTTGTTTTGAAGCTCAAAATGTCGATTTTTCACAAAAAAACACTACAAGTGCCATGAAAACACCACTTCATTTTCAAATACTTAGTTAAGAATATTTCGAGAACTAATGCATAAAATGAAAAAACAATTACTGTGCTGAAATCAGTATAAAAATACCTTTCAAATGAGGTATCACTCACCCCATCTTCCCCATTCAAAAATTGGGGGTGAGGGTTGTAGTAGCAAGGGTTGAAGCGCTATGCGTCCGTAACCTACATCTTAAGTTGTCCCCCTCGAAACAGAAATCGACCTGTCCGAGCATTTCTATCGAAAAAATTTATTTCGTCTGTAATCTCGTCTGTTTCGTTTTCAAATGGCCACCCTGTATGTGTGATATGTGTTCGAATATTTTCGTCAGAAAATACCCCACAATCAGCTCTCCAAGTGCTAAACTCGCATTAATTACTGTCACGATTTCACGGTACGTTGTTCCATTCAAGCGACACGCGGTTGATCTATTTGCTGCCGTTCGATGGCGAAGATTACGTCGAAGCCACGATTTTTAATTACGCCCCATCATCATTTGCATTTAAATCAGCATAAAACGTGAATTTATCGCCGGTATATGCGGATCCGTTGAAAGGCGCGATAACAAGATAATATTTCAACATTCTGAGGCCTTAATTGCGTGAGGGGTTCGAAACGTTGCATGTCCGCCTCAGGAAAAAAGCGTGCATGTTCGTTTAAACGGATGTGGTGATCTGATCATTGGGTTATTCAACGTTTTCGAGTTAGAAGGAGTGGAGCATCTTCCTATCGAAGAGACGGGGGAGATAATATTCGAAAGTTTATAGGGTGCTAATTTTTAATTTTTGTAATCTTCGAGATTTCAGGACTCAGGACTGAGAATGCTTTTGGCGTTGCATGCTGCCTCAAAGCAATACTCAAATTATCGCAACCTTTCTCCTTCTGGCAACTCATTAATGCTTGAGTTTTTTTTGCAGAATTCATAATTCTGTTGAAAACATTGTCTAAAATACTTGAGAAATGAAATAAAATTGATGAAGAAGAAAATGACGTTCGATATCACTCTCATTCTCATCATATGATATTTCATATCATAGGCATCGCAGTTCAGATATGAAGAAACAAAGTATATGAAAGATACAAAAGTATAGGTAAATAAAATATGGAATCATGAGTAATTTGTTGCATATTCAGTTCCTTCATACTGAAAGGTTTATTTGAAAGGTGTATGGTATGATGAGTCCCACGTTGCATTTGGAGTACCTATCTGTGTGACATCAGCAGAAACTAAGTGGTCTACATTTTCAAGCCTTATTTCCGAAATAATATTCCGACTGCATTTTGGTTTCGGGTCCATGAGGTGCTCGAGTTTGAATAACTCTATGAGTGCTAATGCGGTGTCCTTTATGTTATCTGTGATATTTGGCAGAGGACTTTTGGAAATTTTCAGTTTTTCTGCAATTAGGTTCAGGAATTTTGTTTGCTACCTTCTGTTCTTTCTTTTAATTGATTCCTTATGATCATTCTTGCTGCTAGGTACCTACCTACCTTTATTGCTCAAACCATCTTCTTTCATTCTTTAAGCATCTGTGTAATAACGAGTGAATGTCGTACTTTTATAGCCTAGCTTATTTTCAATTTTCCACTCATGTCCATTTTGATCAGCATGAAGTTCAACCGGTTGGTTCAAAATACCCTTTCCTCAATCATTCATAACAAATTCCTTCTCATCACTTTAACCGTTTTCCTTGTCTATCATCGACATCATCTGGAGGTAATAGAACAAAGTCAAGGTGATCACATTCCCATATAGTCATTCCCGTAAATCCGCCCTTGCATAAAGTATCATAATTTTCATCACTATCAGATATTTTATTGATGAAGCGTTTCATATCTTCAGCGTCCTGTGGGTTTTATCAGGATTATAAAATTTCTTCCTGGAACAAGAATATATGTTGTAGTGCCTATGATATGATATTTCATATGCTGAAGAATTATTCAACCATTCGAAAAACTGCCGAGGAAATTTGAGTTATTCTTTTATATTTCTTCAGTGGAGGGTATTGACGAAAAAAATCTCATCATGACTTGGCAAAAGAAAGCTTCTCAACAAAATAAAATAAAACAATTCCAACGGTAACTGTGCAAATCTGTTCGTAGATTTGGCGACTCTTATAGCACTAACACACACATACACTCATAATGAATGATCGAGAAGAAATAAATCATCCATTTTAAGAGACCTCTCGACGTGTCACGACTTGAAGATGTCGTCGTTCTTGGATATGAAATATCATTTCACAGGCAGTATTGGGTTAATCCACAGTATGATGACTATATATTCTTCAAAAACAACAAAAAACACGTCACCATCTGTTGTTTGCAGTTAACATCACTCCCGGTCTTTCGCGATGTACCTTTCTATATCGCAAGCATATCGACGAGACGCAGTATAAAATATTTCAATTAATAGTCAACCTGTAACTTCCGATTCATCACTTCACTCCGCTAATCCCCGAATAGCAATTTTTCCGTCTCCGCTTCGTGATCATATACTTCCTAACTCAGAAGTACTTCCTTAGTCTCCCTACAACTGAACCCATCAAGCTAAGTGAGAACCTTCCCGTTTATAAATTCCCGAACTACTTCTTCGTTTTCAGAAGCAATTCAAGGTTTTCTTCCCTATCATCCGGAATCGTGTCGTAATCGTATGAAATTTTCGGTTAGTTGCAATGTTTCAATTTCCACGATCTTGCCCTGAATTTTCCGCATCCCGGCCACTCAGGTCGTGAGACGAATTCATGACACCGTCTCGATATACAATCTATTTTTGATTCCTCTATTGCGTTTCATGAGGGGACTTGATCCCAAAATCAACAGCTCTCTATTGCTTATCCTCTTGCATACATACGAAGTAATATTCGAAGCCGTTGATATAAATATAGAATTGAAAGAAATAAGACACAAATCATTTGCCATTATAAATAATGACAAATGAAATGTGAATACGAACTAGGTCTCCGATACTGTTCACCCTACCAGACCGAATGGTCCAACGTCAACTGAGAATCGCACCGACTGCAGTTTCGTCCTATTAGGACTCATCAGGGTGGAATATCCCAAAGTCGACGCTGGATGGAAAATCTTTTCGTCAAGATATGGACATCTGGCGCCGCATTATTTCGATGAGAAATTAATGAGCGACATCTATCCACCTTCAGAAAAGACTCCCCTATCGGTGATTGAATCATCAATAATGCGGCGCCAGATGTCCATATCTTGACGAAAAGATTTTCCATCCAGCGTCGACTTTGGGATATTCCACCCTGATGAGTCCTAATAGGACGAAACTGCAGTCGGTGCGATTCTCAGTTGACGTTGGACCATTCGGTCTGGTAGGGTGAACAGTATCGGAGACCTAGTTCGTATTCACATTTCATTTGTCATTATTTATAATGGCAAATGATTTGTGTCTTATTTCTTTCAATTGAATAGGTAGCTGCCTTCTCAGCTGATGATCTCATATCATCATTTTTCCATATAAATATAGAAGTCTATATTGATTAACCGCAATATTTCGATTTATTGCAGGCTTGTTTGCGGATATTCCATCACGGTCTGATTTAATTAATGTCTCGTGTCTTTTCTCAATGTAATGAGAGTTGTTGGTTTGCGCCCAATTTTAGCTTAATCCACTGAACTCTATTTCATCTTATTCAAATCAATATTTGCGTATATGGTATTACAGAAAATTCAATTCGTGGAATATCCTCAGCTACGATTTGCCCGATGATATTATTTCATCGTGAATACGACGCTGGTGTATGACGACTGAATGAATATCCATTATTCATACTCATCCATGCTAATTCTCCTACGATGAAATTCGTATTTCAAAAGCTTCACGGAATGGATTAATATGCACCTACGCGATACTATATCTCTATGCCGAGAAAAACACCGAACAGGTAGACAAATATTTTCATTTGATCCGAGCGCTTGACAGCATAAAGCGATCAAATGTAAATGTGCTGTCTCCATTTCAGAGTTGTTGTCCATTTCAATGGACACAATTAAGCCATGAGGTATTATCCTTTTTTTCGTTCAGTAACGGTATTCTGTCTAGTTACAAACTGATCCCTCGAAAATTTCATGTAAATTGTATCTCTCTTGGTCTCTGTACGATTCCGAACTAGCATAGAGAATTCTGAACAATATTCCACTCAATGAGCTTCACGCACAATATTTTTTTATTCGCTCAGTCGATATTGGGTAGAAATTCAGTTTTTGCTTTTGCTCAACGTTTAAACCTTGAAATCAATGAGTGGAATTCTAACAAAAAAAGTTGCAATATTCCCGTAGGTAAGAACAGAATCGAGAGAAAAAATATACAAGTCAAGGACTCATCCTGTATACAGGGTGTTTCATTGGTAATGAACATACGGTAACCTGAACTAGAGCTACCCTAGGCGAGTTCAAAAAACCGATATATGATAGGTCTAATCAATTCCATAACCGAGATACAGGGTGGTTTATGTATTCACCAATAATTTCAATTCCTCATACCTTTTGAAACAACCACTATAGTCGGTTGATAATGTTGATATTTGAAACGTATGATTCACTTCTACAGGTCGATCGATTTACTTTTGAATTTTCAAAAACCTCCAGGTCCGTATTCTAAAAATATGGGACTTCTTCCAAGCTGAGATTCAACCCTGTTAATTGAAATTTTGGGATTTGATTGAGATATTTGAAAAGAGCAGAAAATTTTCATTTTGCTCAAATAGAGCTTCAGGGAAAGATCCAATTGAATATTGAAATTCCACAAAATTCTCAGAAAAATCGTTCATTATGATCAAATTGATTTTTTTTTGTTCCACTAATTGCACATTCGAATTTCATAATAGGAAGAACTAACTTTAGTAGCTGGATTTTACGCAATGAAAGAATGTTCCTTTATTGCTGAAACCATATTCACGAGGGATGGGGTCTTCAATATGAGGAATTGACCATTTTCATAAGCTATTGGTTGCAGCTTTTTGAACGTTTTCGAGTTGGCAGCAATAATTATAATATGTCATCACTGTCATTACTGATTTGAAATAGGCCCGCCAATTCATCAACATTTAGGTTTCATTATATTCTTTATAAAATTTAGGTGCACACAAGATGTACTCACAACTTTTTATCATCCATTTTTACCAACAATGTTTTTGCTCTATCAAAATTCAAAATGAATAGCACGTTCGAAACTTCAAAAATTGTAAACAATCAATGATAATTGACATTAATGAATGAGGTTTGACATTGAACATTGACATTGATGACACATTGGTACCAACCCAAAGATGCTCAAAAAGCTGCAACCGATAGCTAATGAATATGGTCAATTCGCATGAACAGGCTGGAGAGAATCCGTATGCGGTCAGACATACGAAATCCCAACACAAATGTTCAAAAAACGCGTTTATACAAACCGATTGATTGGACCACACGTCCTACCGAAACGGCTCACGGGTGATCTTTCCTTAGATTTCCTTCAAAATCATCTTCCTGTATTCTGTATTACTCGAAGGTACGGACATTGCAGGAATGCACTTTCAGCATGATGGAGCTCCACCCCATTTTAGAGTAATAGTCAAACAATTTTTAGATCAGCCTACCCAAATATGTGGATAGGCAGAGGTGGGACGCATGCCTGGCCCGCTAGGTCATCAGATTTCAATCCTGTTGATCTTTTCATTCGGGATTATTTGAAATGTTTGGTATATTAATCTGAAATAGGAAGTGAGGATATACTCATGCAACGTATCGAAGTCGCCTGCAATGAAATACGTTATAATCCAGACATGATCAAAATAAGTATCAGACACATTTTGAAGAGGGCAAGAATGTGTATTGAACAAAATGGTGGTACTTTCGAGCACCTTCTGTAATTCACGTTAAGTTTTTATGTTTCTTCAGTTATTTGTTCATCTTTGTTGACTTCAAATAAATTTTTCTCGAGAATAATGTTTTTCCGGAAATAACTCCAAATGATTCCTCAGAATATTATGTAATTCGAATGTGCCTTTAGTGGGACAAAAAAACTTCAATTTGATCATAATGTACGATTTTTCTGAGATTTTTGTGGAATTCCAATATTCAATAATTGGATCTTTCTCTGAAGCTCTCTTTGATCAAAATGACGTGCGGGACAATGAAATCTACTGAACCCCATTGAAAATTTTCTGCTTTTTTCAAATATCTCAATCAAATCCCAAAATTTCGATATACAGGGTGTTGAATCTCAGCTTGGAAGAAGTCCCATATTTTTCAAATACGGACCTAGAATTTTTTGGAAATTCAAAAGTAAATCAATCGAACTGTTAAAGTGAATCATTAGTTCCAAATATCAACCGACTATGCTGGTTGGTTAAAAAACGCAACTGCGAGGAATTGAAATTTTTGGTGAATACATAAACCACCGTGTATCTCGGTTATGCAATTAATTAGACCTATCATATATCGGTTTTTTGGACTCGCCTAGGGTAGCTCTAGTTCAGGTTATGTTCATTTACCAATGAAACACCCTGTATATTATACTATCACGGTAACAGGGTATGATTGAAATGGTATAATTTATTTGGGTATGAGGCTCGGGCGTACAGTCGTCCCCAAGGCTTAGGCCCCCAGGCATGCAGCAGGAAAGCAGAGAGGAGAATACATAGATGCATTAGATATGAATCCACAACATTCGGGCTTGAGGGACAATCGAATAATCATATTCATTATTGCTTCTATCTAATTCTGCATAGTTCACCACCATCATAAATATTTAATGCCACTATTTTATGGGGGACCATGGGGACTCTTTAATTAGTTTAAAAATAATATTCTGAGATCGTAGAGTGAAATATCAACTCCACTGACTGAGTATTTCTCGAATCGATATCGGCAGTTTTTCAGGCGCATTAATATATTAAAGCGACCATCAGGGTGTCCACACCATAACCCTAAATCTGGAAAACACAGTAAACCGGGAGATTCGGGACTAAACCGGGAATAGATGGATGGCCGTGGAGCAGTAAATCTGCGCTCTATTTTACTGAACTAATAAGGTGCGAGTTTAATGTCGGAAACGTAAAAGTAGTTCGTCGTCGCGTAGCCCAGAAATGAAGAATTATTGCAGTCGTTTAATATGCCGCTACGTGCCAGGACCCCCACGTATGGTAACGACTATGAATTAAGTCTGCTATTTCCACCCCGGGAGGAAGAACGACATTACACGAGCCCTTGATTTTATCATCCTAAATCTGTACCATTAAAAAATGATCAATTAGAAGAAATATAGTTTAATTTCCATATAGTTTATAGTTAGGAGGGGGTTACAGTTCACTGCGAACTCAAAGGTCTATTATGCCCTTATCAGAGATGTCCTCACCACGCACTTTACAGCTCGTCTTCCAGTTCTTGAGATCTGAAGAAATACCATATCTGGGGAGATTTCAAAGAGGATAGTTCCTCCCTTCTGCAAGTTTCGAGGTCAGATTTTTCAGTACCCATCCTTCGATTACAAATTGAATGAAAAGAAATTGTGAAAAATGTTGAAAACGAATAATCCCAAAATAGTAATTTACGTAACAAGTCCGGAAAATAGGGTTTTTTTGGACGAATAGACAAAATTCTAGGACGAGCCGGAGGCGAGTCCTGGAAGTCTGTGAGTCCAAAAAACTATTTTCGGGCGTGTTGCGTACAATATTTTTTCGGCAACCGTGAAGAATTACAAATCAATGAGACGACACATCTCTTTATTATACATTTTGATTCTTATTTGAATTAAACAGACCAGAACTGTCATCCGTTATGTCGTTGCTATTGTGGTGATCATAACAATCACAACAACGACGTGAGTTCTTCCGGAAAGTACGTACTTTCCGGACTAGGCCGGGAAATGCTACTTTCTCAAAGAAAATGTGATGGGTGCGTTCCGAACTTCGCAAAACGGATTGATTAAATTACATTCTCAAATATGGGATGGTAGCTAAGGTGGGATTCTATTTGGGTGTTTAAACATTTGTTTTTGCCGAGGTTTTTGCTATCTCGTAAAATTCCATTAGGTCAAGTTTGTTGCCTTTATCCAGATTGTGCAGGAGTGTAGCATTTTCTGAATTATCAAAGTTAGAATCCCACCTTAGCTACCACCCCATATTTGAGAATTTAATTCAATTAATCCGTTTTGCGAAGTTCGGAACGCACCCATCACATTATCAGATGTCATGTCACGTTTTGTCAATGTCTGTCTTATCTGCTTACTGTGTTGTTAAACTGACGCTATCGTTTTATATATTTGTTCAATAACGTTGACCAGAATTTAATTTTATATTAACCATATGTTTCTATTAGCCTGTAAATTTGGACGAGTTAGTTTATAGATTCATAAATGTTATATATTATGGTCATTGTTTTCCAAATTTACAGAGCTCCTGAAGATGCCTTGATAGGGCGAAACATGTAGAGCGAATATTAAAAATAAAAATCCATTTAAGTAAAATAACTATCCCTATTTATTATATCGAAGAAAGATTATGGCCGATCAGTTTGTAGTTTGTTATGATATAATGAAGTTTTCCTCAACTTACATCTAATTTCACCCATATATTCGATTTGAAAGCTAAAACTGAAAATTCGTTCAAAATTTCACACAAACCTTGGAAAATCGGAAAGTTCCTTTCGAAATCGATGAGAAACAATATTATTTTCGAACATATTGGGCCCCCCTACCTGTTTTTTCTATCCAAAAATACATTTTTTCTGTTCAGCCTCTCTGAATGACATCACTCTTGAAACTTGTTCAAAAATTTGCTTGAAAATTGCCCAGATTCTTGGAAAATCTGAGAAATATCATCGTAATCCACCTTAAAAGCCTTCATCCTAACCATCCAAGACGATATTACCTCATTTAACAGATTCCTCTATTCACTCGTATAACGTGAAAATAAACATTCTGTCATTGGAATTTGAACTAAACAGTGGAAAGACAACGTAAAACGTAATTTTCGAATGTAATGGTAACCCCTACCTGTCTTTTTCTATCCAAAAATACATTCTACCTTCTGCGGTCCGAAATTGGTATGTCAAATTGAGCTCATGGGTTTCGATCATAACTTTCGGAAAAAAAATCTTGAAGGTCTAATGATAGCCTCTCCAGTATTAAGAAGATCCAAAGAACACGGTTTTCCTCTTTTCGACCTGAAAAACATCCTTTGAATAACAAAAATGATTCCAAATGTCAACATACCTTCTACGAATAAATTTTTCAAAATCACTCAAAATCGCCAAAATTCTTCAAAAATCTGAAAAATATCATTGTAATCCAACTCAAAACATCTCATTCGAACCATTCACTGCGACATTTCCTCAAATAAGAGGATTTCAACTGTTTTTCCTGTATGACAATACATGTAAGGTTAAATCAGAAATTCACAAAAAAACAGCAAAAATCACCTGAAATATGAGAAAGAAACGTTGTATTCATTTTCAAAAGACGTTTTCCTCACTCCCTAGATAGAAATAAAAGCTTCAGTATCGTTTTTAAAAAACTTGAGGTTTGAACGGAATGTAAAATGCACTAACCGATGAATAAAAATTCGTCACATTTCTTTGGAAATAGCTTTTTTGATTTGTTTTGTTTCTCTGAAACGTAAAAACGATAAAAAATAATCAATTAATGACCGATGATGACCTTCCAGCACCGTGCAATTTGAATCTGCAGGATGCTGGAGGTTATTTTTTCTTAATTCCTGAAAAATCCTTCCGAACTATATTTTCCGGTCACTTTTGTTAAAACATCGTATGATGAAGCATTTTTTGTCCATATAGACCTACAAAATGCCTTTCAAGGAAAGAAAAGATCGTAAACTCTAACCTACCTTCGTGGCACTGAACCTTCGAAATATCATGAATAGGTTTTAGGGTCTTCGTCCCTGAAAAAAAGTCAGAAACCATTTATTTTTTTCTGATTGATGAAGGGATGTATGCGTGTATGAAGATAAAAATAATAAAAAAAAATTTTATAAGTATTGAATGAATGAAAAGGATATTCCCCATCATTTTTGGTAATTTTTCTACATTTCCACCACAAATATTTTTGTGTTTTTTCATTTCAGTATTGAAGTCTATCATTTAGTTAATTAAACTTCTATCCCCTTTTTCTTTCAGAATTTACCGTTTTTTTGCATATAATATTAGGTACAACAATGTGTTGTTTTCGCGGAATTTATTTCCTTGAATTTTTCTATTCGTAATGATAAATATCCATTTTTACCAAAGACATTTCATTAAGGATTTTATTACCTTAAGATTAGTGAAAATTAATTGTTTCTTTCAATTATGGATTCTAACATGGAATTGAATTTCTTTTAAATGACACTCCCCGCAGGTATCTACTTCCAGAAGACTGGTGAAGGAAAGAGAGTGTATTATATAGTCAGTGTGAGATCTAGTTCGGGGTAGGATTTCTTTTTAATATTCCCTGCGCCCCAACATTTGTTCTATGAAGCTGGATAATCCATTGAATAAAAATTAATGCACTGCACCGCCATCTGGCGGTATACGTTTCCTATTTTGAAGGCTGAAGACTCTTAACGTATGTGATAATAATTAGAGAAAGATTCAACGTTGAAACGAAATTTTTCAAATAGGCAGGAAACTTTATTTATTGAAAAGTAAATACAGGGTCCGGCAGAGATGTATGACGTTTTTTGGATGCGTATAACTCGGCGAAGGGAAAGCCTAACTTTTTCGCAATGGTTGATATGTGACCGCAAGGAGTTGCCATTATTTCTTGTTCAGTCGCCATTGAGCCGTGGACGCTAGAGTTTCATCGAAACCGATCGTTCTGTGGTAGCAACTCAACGTAGATTTCGAACACATTTTAATGTTGGAAGGCATGGACGTGTTCCTTCACGAAACACCATCCTATAGTGGGTGCACAATCTCTGGACGAGAGGATCGTTGAGCGAAATTCAAGCAATTCCAAACAACATGCTGGAACGATGCATGGACAACTTCACAAATCGGCTGCAGGAGTGTGTGGGAAAACAGGGCAACCACTTAGATGGCATCATCTTCCGTTCATGATTATTTTTCATCTTTTTTTTTGATGTGGTATCAATGGCAAACCCTCATGTACATTTGAAAAAAATAAAATTTCATTTTCCTCAAAATCTCACTTAGTTATGATTTTTTCAAAAACGTCATACATCTCTGCCGGACCCTGTACAAATGCAGGATTAAATTCGAAACACAGGATACTTCAGTGTTAACGATGAGATAGGGATAGGCAGATTGGACCATTCTTTATGGGGTGGTGAAGAAATTTTCCATCCAGCACCAGCTTGGTAGATTCCTCACAAGTAACCAGCTTAATTTGGTGTGGTATGTAGTCGACGCTCGGTTAGATTGTTTGAAAACAATGAATAGCTTGATGTTTCAAACATTCCACTTGTTGATTTCCATATCCAATAATAATAAATTGTAGCAAGTTTCTTTATGATAGGGTGATAAAGTTATTTTCAGTAACAAATCCTGCTTTCCTAGGAACGATTGAGAGATAGAAGTCATAAAGTAGTAGTAGGTTGACAATAAGACAATAACAATGGTTGTAAGTTATTCAAACACTATCGTACGATCGGTTTTGTAGTCAAATATCTATAAGACTTAACTCTTTATTGTTTCAGCCAAGCTTTCGGAAACTGTCGTTTCCTTCTTCAGGGCAGCTAAAATTACACAAGTCAATAAAACATTTCATGTATGATATTACACTCACATCAATGTGAGAAGTGGTACTGTGTGTTCGATCAAACATGAAACTCATAATATAAAATTTAGAATGCAACAAAAACAGAATAAAAGGAGCTCATACATCCCGAAAAGTCCAAATATAAAAGGTAATCCGAAGTAGGAAACGACAGTTTCCGAAAGCTTGGCTGAAACAATAAAGAGTTAAGTCTTATAGATACTTGACTACAAAACCGATCATCCGTAGATATATAAGTATTACAATTGGTAGTCGAGATTCCAATCACCAAACTATCGTACGAGACCAGCAGTGCCATAAGCCCCTGTATTGTTCAATATGTCGAACCGACTAGAAACATATTATCAGATTGTATCGCCCTAGGGTTTTAGCCCCCTCAAACCAATCGACACCGAGATACCCGACACATGCATAAACCAAGATCCATAATAGACGCGCGATATAATATTAGATCGCAATTTAAACCACCCCCCATAAACTGAAATCCGAGAACAAACCCTTCCGATTCGCACTACAAAGCGTGAGAACAAGAGTGCACAGATAACGAACTGAAAATTGATATATGTATGTTCATCTATGGCCGCCCCGGGGAGTCCGTAAGTACGGTAATGTATGCATGATATAAACATAACAATGAGAAGGAGCAGAGGGCGACTGGCGGGCCGACCTGGCGTGATAAATGTCGCGGCGAATGTCGCCTAGCTAGGTCACGGCTCACGCTCGCAAAGATTTTCGCCACGAGCCCGGTCCGCTGCGCTAATCCGCGCGAGCAACGGAACTGGCCGAAACCTCCCAATGTCGGGAGTTGTTACGGACGTTTGTTTTCATTATAATTATATCCGCCACTTTTTCCCTGTTAAACTCCCAATTACGGAGCGAAATGTATAAATTTGCGTGGTGATGTAATAAACATCCAATGCGAAAGCTGAATTGATGGGAAATGCTATTAATGCGGGATAATATGATATTTTGAGGCTTGCCGTTTTCGCTGGATAGAGGAGTCGAGACGAGTGGCTAAACCAGTTTCAATTAATTAATTTTGAATTATGGAGTTATGACCTGATCGATTAAATGAATTCGAGTCGAGGTTTATCATCATCGGCATTTTCAATGTCTTTGAATTCTGCACACTTTTTTATTATGTTCATTCAATTCATAATCTTCGAAAGAGTTGGGAGAAATTGATCTTCCACTGGAATATCGGGACGACGAACGCACTCTTGACTCTTGAGATAAGCTTAGTTGGATGACGACATCCGTATAGTGCGTTCCACTTGGCGCTCACAACGCTCACGACCGCTGTTTTTTCCATTCCTCCTGCACGCGATCGTTGCAATCAAACATACAAGTGATGGGTCGTTGTGAGCTTGGCGTGGGCGAAAACAATGACGTCATGAGTGACGTATTCGCCGCGTCCACAACGACCGCAGTCGCCATGTGGAACGGCTGATGGAGCATTTTGATCGTTGTGAGCGCCAAGAGGAACGCACTAGTAGAGTGCTCTGGTGGCGCGTGACTTAAGTCAGGTTGAGTTGCGCGGGACTTAAGTAAGCATGAGTTGCGCGAGAAGACTTAAATAACAGAAAAGACAGAATGCCTAAGTCTCTCACCAGCGGAGCATTCTGGATTCAGAAATCAATCGACAGAGGAGCTATTGTTAAGACTCACATAATATACTGGGTGTTAGGTACACAACCGGCAAAAACTGGGGAGGTTACATTCCTTGGAATATTTCAGGGTTATTTGATCCCTAATTATTTTTGAAAAAAGGTTTTTTTTTAGATGACGTAGGACGCAACAGATTTTCAAAAAATTGCAATTTATAACTGAAAATTAGATGTAACATTTCTTTACCTACAACACTTGATGAAAATGGCTACATATAGCTCTGGTGCCACCATCCAATATCTTCTCCTCATGGACTGCCAAAATCTTTCAAAAACACCAGGGTCGTGTCTTATTGAGGTACAC
Source organism: Adalia decempunctata (assembly GCA_951802165.1). NCBI lineage: Eukaryota > Metazoa > Arthropoda > Insecta > Coleoptera > Coccinellidae > Adalia > Adalia decempunctata. The sequence goes on from OX637701.1 coordinate 22,272,226, forward strand.
CCAGCAATTGTCCGATTTCGTAAATCGTTCACATCTGTCACGGGCCTTGTATAAACAAATGACCTTAGATGGCGCCAAAGGAAATAATACAGGGGTTGTAAGTCCAGGGATCGAGCAGGCCATACGTAAGGTCCACGTCGACTTATACAGGGTGTTTGGAGGCTGAGTAGCCATAGGTAAATGGTGTATAGGTGATGCTCTTGGCTACTTGTTGCGCCTAAAAAAATAACATTTTGCTCAAAGTGTTATAATTTTTTTGTCATGTTTCTAGAAATTTCCCATGTTTCTCATTAAAATCTTGAATTTTTTCAAATTTAATGCTCGAGGTGTCTATAAAATGAGCACGCTATTTTAGCTGTGTTAGAATGAGAGAAAAGATTTTACCTGCTCAATGAAATAGTTTTGTCGTCACCCTTGAAGACAAAACGGGTTTTTGTTGAGTTCTGATTATTAATGGTACATGTTACATACCATTGCAAAGAGTATTAACTAGAGAAGTTTTTAAAACCATTTTAAAACCCTAAACTATGTAATTTTTTTTTCACTTTGTAAAGTGGACACTACATTATTTTTTTTTTCATTTTGATGTTTGGTACGACGCTGTCAGGTTTTTTGAAGACGTTTGTATGAAATTATGATTCAATCTGAATAAGACAAGACTATACTTGAAAAATAAATCATTTTATAGGCACCTCGAACATTAAATTCGAAAAACTTCAAGATTTAAATGAGAAAAACTTCGAACTTTGGGCAGAATGTTATTTTATTAGGCGCAACAAGTAGCCAAGAGCATCACCTATACACCATTTACCTATGGCTACCCACCCTCCAAACACCCTGTATAGCGATATCTGTATGTGGAGAACTCTCGGGAAACTACACTTAAATGAGCTGGTGCACCATCATGCATAAACCACATTGCCTGTCTTGTAGCTAATGGTACATCCTCCACAAACTGAGGTAGCGTTTGTTCCAAAAAGTTACGGTTTAGTTCGCTGGCCAGTCTTTCAGGTAGAAATAAAGGTTTAATTAGGCATCCACCCACAATTCAAACCCAAACGTTCAACGAGAACTGATGTTGGAACCAATCTTCACAAATCTTATGTAGATTTTCGTCAGTCTGCACCTTCTCATTGTGGAAATTTTTTATTGCATTCCGCGCGGAACTGACTCCATTGGTGAATAGAAAGAGTGTAGGTTGTCGAGGGATTTCAACCATTGTGTGCATAAACCATTGAAAAAATGCAATACGTGGAGCAAAATCTTCAGAATGAATACCTGAATGCGTTGAATCTGATATGAGTACAACAAATTATTTCTCAGAATGTTTCAAAGTTTAATTATTTTCATTCAAAGAATCTGCAACTTTTCGCGTAGAAGTGTGAAAAGCACCCCCTTTGAGATTTGACGGAAGAGCGGCTTTCCATCAATCACAGGGTGTTATTACTTAGAGAAAAGAAATGATGTTATTAGAATTTTGAAGATCTTTCTCCGTGAAGGGAGAAAGTGTGGGAAATACCTGACCTTTCTCCTCTGGAAGGTAATCCTAAGGAATGATGCAAATATCCTGAAAAACTAAAGAAACACAAAATCATCAATTTAAAAATATTTTACTTTTGACTTAATACTTTTCTGTCCTCGTTCGAGACGTATATCCAAAATAACCAAAAATGAGTTACCCTCACGCCGTTTCCGAGTCAACTGAGAATCTTTCCTTTTCAGAATCCTCTAGCTACTACTTAACTTCCTAATCAAACTTAACTGTTTCCATATCCGCTTCGAAACCGAACTCCCAAACCATGAAGTACCCTAAAAAACCGAGACCGCGTCCCGAGTACACTGAGAACCTTTCCGTTTAAGGCTTCTCCAGCTACTCCTAACTACCGAGCACGAGTCAACCGATAACCTTCCCGTTTAAGGCTCCTACGGCTACTCCTAACTACCGAACGCGAGTCAACCGAGAACCTTTCCGTTTAAGGTTTCTCCGGCTACTGCCTCTTCTTCGTTTCCCCAAAACCTTCGAAGATTTCCTTTACCCACCTCCCGTGGATGGAATCCTACAGCATGACATCATCGTCTGAGTTTTTTTTACCAGTTGCAATTTACACGATATTTAGGCCCGGAATTTAAGCGTCGCGTTCTGGAAATTCAGGCGTGTGACGATTTTTCTGACTGAGTTTTGTAATGAAACTTGACCCGAAAATCAATAACTTCATCGTCATCGTCTCGCCAAACATCCTATGCCGACCGATAAGCAAGAAAATAATTTTTCGGAGCCATTAATATACCTTTCAGAAGTATATATCGATTATCTACAATATTTCGATTCATTACATAAGTTCATGGATCTTCGTCTATCAGTCTTTGGTTTCCTGGTCCACGACTTCGTTTTAATGTTTCCATGTCTCGAAGACGTTGATGAGTACTTTGAAATATTTTTCTATCGGGTGCAATGCGGTTAGGAAATCGTTCGATGTACGGTCGCCCATCTTGTTATACATTGTCATCAGCAAGTCCCTTCATAAGATGCATTTCAGCTTCCTGGGCATTTCGTATAGCAGCTTCATTGACAATCGTTCACACGTCAACTATTTCAACTCTTACGCACAAAACAATGGCGTACAACTATCTACATCGCGGTCGTGGGTTATACCACAGAGCGGGAAAAGAGTGTAGGAGGCAGAAAATTTTGTCTTCCTACTTTGAATGTCTTTCGCCCTATATCTTTGCAACAAAGCGCTTTCTCAAAAATAATCGAAATTTGAAACATGTTCAGTATCAGCTTAAAGCGATCTCTGAGACATCGCATCTGGAGTTTGCGTCTTTATCTCTCTGAAATCTTGCCGAGGAGTCTGTGTTTCCTGGAAACTATAATGTCAGAATTTCGAAATTTTCCACACTGATGGGAACTGACTCCAATAATCCACCAACGACCACAAGCTAATCGTAACTCCTCACCTTAATCGCCCATAATTGGGCTAATCCGTAACTGGCTCTTTGCTTATCGCAGGTTTCGACTGTTCACACTTCTCGGCTCTAATGGTCACTGACCCAACGCTTATCGAAACAAAAAGTCTAATCTGAAATTCGCGAATTTTTGGTTCTCATGAAGTTTGCTTTGTTCTGGCGAAAAAAGTACTCATCCGGGTACCATTCTGCAATGTTCAGGAAGTTTTTCGAGTTTATTTCATGTTGACATTAACAGGCAGTGCACTTTCATGAGGAATCTCCTCGTTCGATATGAAAAATTTGAGGTGTCTATGTTTGAAAAGAATCATGCAATGAAAATAAACGTCTGTTATAGAAAACTTCTCTTCAGTTATGATTGACAACACTAACGAAGTTCAAAATGTATGCGAAAAACATTGTATATTATGTGTATTGTGTACAGGATTTTCAGTTTATCTATTATTTTCGGAACTTTATTTGCGCATGTTCCTCCAAGTCCTAAATGGAAATTAAATGGCAGAAATAGTAGTTTTTCGTTCTCACCATGTTCCTCCTATGTGAAATGGAAGGAATGTCTGCTATGCTGTTTGTGAAATAGATTAATCCATTATAACACGAAGCCAGCGAATTTGGGCAAGTATAGCGCTATAACAATACGCCTTGGGCCATTTGGTTTTACCTACCGGCAACTTGAGGAAATTTCTCTTTCACCAATGGTCATCACGTATGTATGTATATCAACAGTTCTCGAAGATAATAAAATTTTTATGACTCCTATCAAAATTTCAAACAAGCTTGGCTATTATTCGGAAATACATTTTTATGCTGAAATAGAGCACTTGCGAAATTCTGCTACAGCCCTATTGTAGATTATGATTGCGAGTCCCTGCAGAAATATATATCTAACGAAACAGCTTAAAAAGTGAAATTGCTTTTCCCCGCAATCCAATTCATTCACCTTGTCTCGAGAAAGAAATAGCCCGTGAAACAACCCTTCTCAGTTTGTTTTTATTTGGGATCGATTATCGCGAAGATACGAGAACATGGAAACTCGAATTTTTCTCGGGTTAACTGAAAATTACGGCGGTTATCAGCAAGTCGGAGGGAAAAACTCCATGCAGGTTCTTATCAGGGTCTAAATCAATTCAAGATTCGATTTAGCTCGTTCCCGTTGCCATGATACGAATTACCCACATACGAACGGTCTATCGAAGTTCTCCGAAGTTTGAAGTTCAGTGTTTTGAACCCGTATAGCTGTGAGTGAGGGGTCTTTTTATCATGAAAACGTACTTTTCTTCAAGAATTTTAGTATTCATTATTTTTGTAGTTTTGATTTGAATGGATTGTGGTTGCGATTTATACTTATTCATATCACAAGTGGGTCGAATGAATGTTTATTCATGGACAAAAACTAATTTCTTCGACATAAAGAATATTGTACGAAAAAGATTTCAAGGCATTTTGTACCTGGAAAAATAATAAAAAATCCAAAGGTTGTAACATTTCAGACAAAGAAGTAAGGAAATATTTTTCGAAAATAGAAAAAAGGGCAAAACCTACCCTGGGTGCACTCAAAGGTAGAATTATGTTGAAGGGAATTTTATACTTATATTCTTGGCTTTGCTTGTGATCCTCTATATTTGGTAGGACTCTATGTTATGTCGTTACTACGAATTTGGATTTCTATCCAAATTCGTAATAACTCAGATTAGTGAAATCTAGGATAGGAAATAATGGGGTGGGATAGATAAATGAAATACTTGATTGGACACACAGGTGGAACAGGCCTTTATTGGTCCAGCGCCATAGTTCGAGTAATTATAGCCTCTGAAGGGAGAATACGAAGGAAATTCAATGCATCATTGAACTCAAAAGAGCCTTGCAGCATCACAGATGAGATGTTAACAATACATAGATCAATAATTAATAAGACAGGAACGTGTGGTATTTACAATATGGATCTCCCCATACACTGGTAAAATGGTTACTGGCACAATCATGAATCATGATAAACAGCAAAATAAAATACAGCTACAGTTGTTCGAAGGTGATAGGCATACAGAGTGTGTCACCTTATTGTTATCCCAGTTCCACGCAGCGCTCTTCCAGCTCCATGTGTAAGAATCCTTCCTTCCGAGTGTAATGTGTGTAATCTTATTTGCGTTAGTTTGTAATTGGACAATAAACTCTTTAGATTTCCTGTTGACTGATGAACGTTGGAACCTGGACGAAGCAATCCTTCTGTAGGATACTTGCCCAGCTCTTCAAAGCCAATGACCAAGGCTTGTTTTGCTGAGTATGTTCGTTTACAGAACTCCCAGAGGGAAGTCTCCGATGCTGAAAAGGATGTTTTCCTTAGGCACAGGCGATGTAAACAGTTTATCTTAGACTTCCAAACCATGTATCCCTGTACGTGAAATATTATCCTGAAATGTAAAGTAATTTTGATTGGGAACTAGGAAGGTGGTTAAATAATCAGCAAATTTCAGCTAATGCTATGTTGGTCAAACCAAACAGCTGTTGAAAAATAGAGTCAGACAGCATAAGTATGATTGCAGTGAGGTGAACAAACATAAAGAGTCACAAACAGCTTTGGCTAATCATCACTTTCATGAGCATCATCGGTTTAATTTTGATGATGTTGAGGTTTTGGATTTTGAGGGTAATTGGTTGAAGCGTAACATTGGGGAAATGGTATTTATAAAGCTAAACAATACGGTTAATAACAGAATCGATACTCAGGGTCTGAGCGCAATATATGAAAATATTTTGGAAATCTTCAAGTACCGAGATCGCGAAGTAGAACCGTCTGGTTGTGGATAGTGACGCATATGCGGGCGGACGTGTGTATGTTTATTTGAGTCCCGGTTTCTTTCATTTCATTTTATTCGATTGAATGTTTTGAATAGATGTCGCACGTTGGACTAATTTTTCAATGTTTCACTGGCTGCGGTTCTTATTAATTTTGAACAACTTTGGTACGCATAGTTTGGCTTCGGTAAGTGTGTTTGGGGCAGATCGTACTCTGTAATAGTTTATTTTCTTATGTATGTGTTGGTGTTTGTTTCTCCCCTGTTATGTTATTTAGTATATTTTTTATCATTTGATTTGTATATATGACTTTTTATCTGTATCTTTTAGCCCTGAAGAAGCAACAATATAGGTTGCGAAACGTTGGCATTAGCTGAAATTTGCTGATTATTTAACCACCTTCCTAGTTCCCAATCAAAATTACTTTACATGATGTTCAGAGGAAGTGACTCTTCGAGTTCATTATCCTGAAAGCAACAACTACAATGCCTATACCATAATGTTATTATTATTACTAACGACAGTAGACGTTATATACCGATGAGACTGTCGTGTGAATTAAAAGAATATTCCACGGGGATTAATAGTAATAGAACGAAGTTCCACAATATTCAGAAAGAAATGCAATAATAAAATAGAACAAGCTCACATGAGATTAAATCCTGTGAATAGAAACAGCGTTATTTCAATGTAAAAAACGTACATACCCGAATGAAGAGAGTATAAAATGGCGGATTCCTAGCAGAGGAACCGCGGTTTCAAAAATACCTATTGTGAAGCAGAATGATAGTGAAACGAACAAATTCAAGATGAAATTCAGAAAGCAGCAGATGTAAAAGTTATTTCTTTTGTTGTTTTCGCTTCCGACTTCCGAGGTTAAGTTTTGTTATTTTACTTCAATGAAGGACACGACTGTTGATGTAGAATTTTCGATTAAATTATAATGAACTTAGGTACATACTTCAAAATGAGTCTCATTTGAATTTTGTTTTTGAAGAATGATTTCCAGGCAGTGAGTGGTCAATATTTTATTCCAGTAGTAATTAAAAAAAAATTACTAACTTACCCTTGGTGTCATGGGTTATAAATGCATTAGATTTTGTTTAATATTTTATTGTTGAATGAAAATCTGAGATGGGGTCCAACTTTTCATTTCTTTCGAAAGTGGTCGTACTTTCCGTCGCCGCAATAGCGCCACGGCCGTGAAATATTGCGGATCATTCCAGAGTGCCGATTTGTTCTACAATTTTTGGTCAAAATTTTTCGTTAGGAGTCGCTACACCTGAGTTTCTATCTATCATGGGTTTAATATTGTCGTCTTTTAACGTCAAAATGGGATAATAGTAAATTATTTCATAAGAAGGAGAAGTTTCACTCTTTATGGGGCGCTTGAGTTTACAAATCGAACGCAGTGAGGCGGGTAATTCAAAGCGAGCCATGAAATGTCAGTTCTCCTTCGAATAAAATATGTTATTACATCTACGAAAGTTTTCAAATAAATGAAAAAGTGACTATCCACTTTTGGTTTGATTTACATTTACGATCGCTCTATAATTGAGTGAAAAATTAAACATTTGCTTAGTTAGGGTTTTCCTTCAAAACTCATCTTTTCCAGAGCGAAACTCTTCCTGCCGCCGGACGAAAAAGTAAGTCATAGTTGACATGTCAACTATTTCTCCTCCTAGGCATGGAAATAGAATCTTTCGATGATGCTGTCAGTCGAAAAATAATTGATTCAGTTTGGCTACAGAGCATGCCAAGGATGCAAACATAAATATATTTATAGACGCGAAAAATATCCCCTTATTGCGCAGTCAGTTTGAAATAAGTGGAGAGTAGCCTGATATTCGAATGGAAGAAAGAAGAAATCTTGATTCCGAACGTCCACATTTGAACGTTTTAAAACGGGATCACTGGATTACAATCGGCTTTTATCAACCTGCGAATAGACCCATCATTTGTCGGAATTGGTCAGCAATTCCCCGAAACATCCTCTTTTTTTCTCCAAAAAGTGCACGATTCCGACGAAAAATCCTGAATTCCGACTACAGAAGGATAAATATAATAGGGGAATTTGACGAACTCGACATTACGCTCACGTTCGTGGGCTTGAATGTCAATAATGCAAGGAATATTCCGCTGTCGAAAGGTTAGCGGAATATTTTGATGCATCCCTTTGAATTTGAATACCTAATTTCATCTGAAATCATCTCGTTCACATGTAGTGGTCTCCGCATGCGAACCAGTGGACCATTTTTTCGTTTGAATAGTCTAGAAGTCAAGTAGAAACGAAGATCCGAACCTAACGCGGTGAAAAATTTCAACAAAATTCAAAATTAACAATTCAAAATTATGCAAAAAGCAAGTTTGTTTCTCCATTTGATGTTGTACATGAATTCGCAGTTTTTTTGGTTTAATTTAGAATGAATAATATACAGGGTGTCCGGAAATTCGACGTCAAGCCGGAATCGCGTGGCAAGCTAAGTCATAATAGTCATCACCAAAAATAGAGAAAAGATATTTTCAAATTATATCCAATTCATCTTGATTCGGGAGAATGAGCACCCTGTGATGATTTTGCAACTTCAGTAGTTACAAATCTTCAATTTCCATATTGTGTTATCCTGAATAATGCTTCAGTAACCTGTAGCCAATTGCTCCAGTGTGGAATATATTGTCACTTTTGTCCAACCATGTTTTAATATTGAGGTCGGCGATCACAACGAGTAGGAAAACTAATACGATAGAGGCGCCACCGTGCATTTTATGGAATATCACCACAGAATGTTATCACTATAAGTTCTATGAATATCTTCGTTATTATGAATGAAATGTACAGGGTGTCCCAAATTCGATGATCACTGAGAGCATCTCGAGAACCATAAGGGTCAGAGGAAAAATGTTCTAGAACTCCCGATCTCTTTTTTCAAAATAATCAATTGCCAGCAAACAGATTCGGGATATCTGAATTGGTTTTCGAGTTACAGGGCGTTTCTGAAAAACTGCTGTTTCAAATATTTCGCTATATCTCGTTTTCTGTTCACAAAAATTCCAGAGAGTTTTCTTTTGTAATTTCTATTGCCTACACGCTGCTTCCATCTGATCCGAAAAATCATTCGCCGTTCAACTGCTAGAGAGAAAAGTTTGTGTTTTTTTTAATGGGACACCCTATATTTTTCATCATTGCTTCTCAGCCGCAGATTCACAGAGTATCATCCTGTAAACGGTTTTTCGAAAATCTGATCCGTTTCAGAGATATTGAGTTTTTCGTCTCCACTTGAATTGGGACAGCCTGTATATAAAGATTTTTCCTTTATTTGGAGATATTTTATTTTTATTTTTTGACTTGTTTGTTTTTTTTAATAAACCGATTTTCTTGAATGAAAGAGATATCATAGAAGATTACAATATTTCCTGAAAACTTCGATTCTATAAAATGGAAATCTCCATTTGTAAATAAATATATTCCGTTTAACTAAAAATCAAATTTTTCTAGTCTGTAGTGAATAATTTTAACCAAATGATTATCTCGAAAAGAAGATGTCATCAGATACAATTCGAACGTTTATTGTGGGTTTTTTTCAGAATTCATTTGTATTGAAGTTTTTATTTGATTAATGTTAGTTTTTCATAGAATCGAAAATAAAATATCTCCAAATAAAAAAAAAATATTTATATACAGGCTGTCCCAATTCAATCGGAGACGAAAAAGTCAATATCTTTGAAACGAATCAGATTTTCGAGAAACCGGTTACAGGGTGATACTCGGTGAATCTGCGGCTAAGAAGCAATGATGAAAAATATTGTGTGTCCCATTTAAAAAACACAAACTTTTCTCTCTAGCACTTGAACGGCGAATAATTTCTCGGATCAGATGGAAGCAGCGTATAAGCAATAGAAATTACAAAATAAAACTCTCTGGAATTTTTGTGATACCTCCAACAGAAAACGAGATATAGCGAAATAATTGAAACAGCAATTTTTCAGAAACGCCCTGTAACTCGAGAACCAATTCGGATATCTCGGATCTCTTTGCTGGCAAATGATTAGTTTGAAAAAAGAGATCGGGAGTCTTCGAACATTTTTTCTCTAACCCTTATGGTTCTCGAGATGCTCTCACTGATCATCGAATTTGGAACACCCTGTACAATGGCGCTCTCTATCCGAAAATCGCTGAACTATGAAGTTAGTGAATATGTAGGTAAAGCAGAAACTATTACTCTGCCAATTTCGTATCTCGAGTTGATTTTCTAAACGAAATTATCTGTAGATTCACTTTTAATCGGAAGTTGAACTATTTTTATGGGTCTTTCATTTGAAAATTATTAAAAAGCATCAGTTGGCTTATTTTCTTTTATTTTTGAAAACAAATAAACTTTCGAAATTATTTCATTAAGAACTCCAATCCTTTCTGAGTTTACCTACAAAATTTTAGTTCTCGAAGTGAAACCATTTGCAAATACAACTTGAAATAAAACACACTACATTGAACGCCCACCTTAATATGTATGATCATCTGACTCCACTGAGATAAATTGTGCTACATCTGTTTGGGAAGTGCCTCTTAAAGTTTACGCATTCTCTTTATAATGGGCAAAGAAATTCAGTTTTACTTTAGAAGTTTCAAAAAATTTATAAAATTTATGAAAAATAAAAACAACAAATGGTAGAAAATTGGACCAGGAAAAAAAACAGATGTTCAAGTTTTTTCACATTCGTGGCAATGTTTTGCAAATGTGCCCCTCTGCTTCTTTAGGCCTACAATGTATTAAAAGGAACATACATGAATACATGGGCGTACCCAGGAAGCTCTAGGAGGGGGGCAGCTGCCCCCCCTAGAGCTTGAAAATTCCTTAAAAACTCATGAATTAATAGCAATATACGAAAATCAGTTCATTATTTCTATTCTGGGTACGCCCTTGCATGAATACAGTTCATTAAAAGTCATCAAACTCACCAAAAACATGTATCAACTTAACCAATTAATAAGTAAAAGAGTACAAACCTCTATCAGAAAGAAAAGCATCAAGAACACCATGAACAATATAAAGTTGTCAAAACAAACACAGTAGGTCAGCTCCCAAAAGACCTCTATGATAGGTAACGTTAATAACATTTACCAATCAACTAGTCAAAAAGTTGGTTCCATGCTAACAACTTGAAGATGAATAAGGAAAAAACACAATGTCTTACATTCGACAGCAAAAAAAATTATACAAGCTTGAAATTCCTCGGCATCTACCTGCAGCCCAATCTGAGGTTCACAGCACATGTAGATTATATCATAAAAAAAATATCAATGGGAACCTATACCATAAGAAGAATAAAACAAATCGCAGGGAAGCAAGCAGCTAGACAAGCCTACTTCGCATTCTTCCATAGTGTAATGAGCTACGGTCTACTGTTCTGGGATGGTACAGGTGAAAGTAAAAAAATATTTATCAAACAGAAGAGAGCAATTCGTGGTATCTGTGACCTGAAGTACACAGAAAGCTGTAGAAGCCACTTCAAACAGGAGGGAATCCTTACTCTCACATCATTAAACATACTGATATGCATATTATATGCCATAACATTCAGGACACAATTGAGAAAAACCAAGCGAATCACGAGTACAAGACAAGAAGTGCCAACAAGTTTAGGACACCCTATCACAGGATATCTGCAGCACAACTCAAAGTGAATTATGTTGCCATAAATATTCACAATAAAATTCCTGAAAGAGTTAAGAATATGAATTCCAAAAGACCGAAGAAAGAGATGAAAAAAATGTTGTGTGAAAAGGAGTACTACGTACTACGTAATGAATTCTGGAACGACCATATTGTATAGTTTTTTTTATGTAGTTTGTCCTTGCATGTAATATGAAATTAACTGTTCTATACACTTTTATTATTGACTATACTAGACACCCCATGTAAAATGTTGATGGGTAGGAACTTTTTCACATTATTGTCATTTTGAATGTGAATAAAGGCATTTGATTTGATTTAAAAAATAATCATCAGAAAGGTTAAAGTTAAATTGGTATTATTCGTTAAATGGCAAACGTCATCGTGCTATGATAACCCAATTTCTTGTGCCTCATTTGGAAGCTATTGATTTCGACCACATGTGGTTTCAGCAGGACGATGCCACATGGCAAATCGACCGTGAAACATTGACCATCTTGCACGAGTTTTCTCCTGGTCGTGTCACTTATTGGAAAATCCTTCACAAATATCCTTCTTCGTGTTGACATTTTTTCTATGAATAATAATTAATTGAAAATCACTTTCTCATATCATTTATCTAATGTAATTGGAAGCTTTTGTTCCTCAAAATGATATTTATTTTTCCTGATGTTGATTTCCCAATCTGTCAACGTCTCGCTGAAAACCAACGCTAGTTGTTTCCCTTGAATCAGTCCTCTTTTCAATTATGATTGCGCAAAATAAAGAGCCAGTCTAATAACTCCCCACTACATATGAAGATATTGTGAAAATCCATAATAAGGTCAACGATAAGATCCAAAATATGAACGACCAGGAATTACAAATCATAAAAACATCCCACTTTTGGAAGATTATTTCGCTGAACGCTCCAGAAAATATTCCTAAAAGTCCCAACCAAACATTATAGTAACCACATTATTTCTATTTTTAGTTTTATCTCGCAATGAAAACGAACCCTGGGACAAAGTTGACAAAAAATATTAGCAAAGCCGCGGTGCATAAAACTCGTAATTAAAAGAATAAAGTGGAAAATTATGGCGGATTCCCCTGAAAGTTTTACCAGTAGGACTCTTATATTCTCACTGTTTGGAATTGTTGATTGGAACGGTCTGAAACTTTCAACGCTTCAATTTGGTTAACTTTTCAGTTTTCGGAGCGAGTTGTCGGTCTTTGAGTCAATAATGGGGAGATTAATTCCATTTCTTTCGAGCTGACGGCAGGTATAATGTATTTATGAACTCGAGGTATTATTCCGCTTTCGAATCGGGAGCTTTCCGACTAAATAGCACTCTTTCGGTTATTCAAATTCAAAATAGGATCATTAGGATCCCCTTAAACGATTTTACTTTCATCACCTCGCATTGAACCATCGAAATAAAATATTGCGAAATGTTTAATATGGATTTGTTTCAGTGGAAACGTCCTGTATATCCACCTCAAGGAATTCCTATGACAATTTTTTGGGTAATATCCACACTCCAAACTATCTAATCAGGTTATCAGCACGGTGATGAAGGGGTAAAATTCATTCGACTAAGTACTAACTATATCGTGCTCATTGAGGTGTTAACAAGAAGATAAGGAGGTATTGAATAGTAACCGAAATAATGAATATAATGTCGTTTCATGGTCGCCATTATGGCCAAATTTGAATGGAAACCGATGAAGGCAAGATAATATTCGATTATGAATAAGGGTTGGCTGAAAGAAGCGACTCCGAGATAAGATTAAGGATGAATCAGTATGGCTGAATATTGAACTAATAATTTCTTCATCGGAAGATTATCTCGAGTTTAATGATCCCGAATCCTAAGCTTTATCAAATATTGAGCTCGAAGGAATTGGGCTTAATCGAATATTGTATATCAGTAGTTGAAAGTGTTATTCGACCTTTGAAAATTGAATTATCATATGTAATACCACTAGAGTTGGAATTTCTCGATTGTACCTAATATGAAAGTTTGTTGCTAGGAAATTTCGCGAATGACATTTGTATCAAAATTACGAGCCTTCAGGCGAATGATTTTGGAAAAAATGTCATGAGCGAAATTTCCGAGAAGCAACAAACTTGAATATTACATGAGAGGAATTTTACCTGCTTAAATTTCATCTCGAGTGGTATTCGGCATGACTATTTCACGAAAAAATGTCTAACATTAAGTAATATGGTCCCATTTTGACACGGATTGCGCGATTTGGCAAATTAGAATCCATAGATTAACTAAACGTTGTCTAAACGTTATCTATGAATTGAAGAAACGTAAAAAATTTTATCGCTGGAAAACCAACTTGTTGGTTTTGCCGGTTCAAAAGGTTTATCGAGATGACGCGATCGTTGCTACGGAAACTTCCTCACTAAAAATGGAAAGAGTGGAATAGTCAGTAGTAATATCACGAGAGATTGAATTTCCGTGACTATTTCATTCATTTCAAAAACTGACCAATCACAGTCCAAAGACTGTCTCTGAATTATGAGTGGTCTGACAACTGACAACAGTATCTTCAACGATGGAACTACAGAATAATCTGTGACTGAACTAAGAATACAAACGGTTTGACAACTGATAAATATAAATTGTAGACGTCAACATGAGATTTTCTCTGCTTTTCTCGAATGTGGTGTCTCTGACTTTTCATTTTGCTCGTGAAATAGTCTTATAAAATATCACACGAGATTAAATTTACCTCATAACTCTATCTTTTATTTCCATACTCAAATAAGTTGCTTTAAGGAAACACCACTCGTCCTACGGACTCGTGATATTTCCAAGCAACTCATTTCCGTTTGCAAATGAATTGATAGACTTATCACGGAAATTCAATACTGATAAGTCTATCGATTTATTTTCAAACGAAATAGTGAAAAGTTTTTCCGGAGTTCGAAAAATCCGTCTGAATACCGCTAATCATTTCCTCTTATATTTTCACAGACTTAATTATATTGTTATAATTTGGCGAAGGATCCGGTTTGTTTGAAAAAAATATGTTTTTCCTAGACAGAACATTAATAGGATGTTATGAAATTCGAAATTGAAGTCGATCTTAGTTCATTGAGTTAGTGGAATCAAATTTCAAAGATCCCGTTGATTGATGAAAAATCAAAACATGGACCTGCCCGAGCTATTCAATACCGAATGTTGTTACAAATTAGCGCAGAATCCAGTTGGTTTTAAAATAATAAGTTGATCTTGGTCTGAACATCAGGAGGAAGTAATGAAATGCGAGATTCAAGTCGATTGGACTTCTTCAAGTTGGTGAAAGCTTAGTTCGAATTTTATACCTAATATTGTCACAAATTGGCGGAGGATCTAGTTACATAAATAATGAAAAATCAACAATAGGCCTGTCCTAATATTGTAACAAATTGGCGGAGGATCCGGTTCGTTTTAAAATAATCAGTTTATCCTGGTAAGAACATTAGGAGGAAGTAATGCCATGCGAAATTCAAGTCGATCGGACTTCTTTGGGTTGGTGAAGAACTAAGTTCAGAAATTCCGTCGAAAAGATGTATGTCAAAGATTGACCTGTCCGAGCATTTCATTTTATCACTATTATTGTTACAAATTGGCGGATGATCCGGATTGTTTCAGAATATTGAGTTTACCCTGGTCAGAACATTAGGAGGCAGTAATAAAAGTCGAAATTGTAGCCGATCGGGATTTTCTGAATCAGTGAAAACTGAGTTCATAGATTGCGTTACATTGATTGAAAATCAAAAATTGACCTGTCTAGCCATTTTATCTTATACCTTATATTGTTACGAATTGGCGGAGGGTCATGTTCATTTCAACATATTGAATGAAGTTTATCCTGGTCAAAAAATCAGGAGGAAGTAATGAAATGCTGAATTCGAGTAAATCGGACTTCTTTGAGTTGGTAAAAACTAAGTTGAAAGAATCCGTTACATATATGAAAAATCGAAAATTGATCTTTTATTCTATCCCTCATATTGTTACAAATTGGCGGAGGATCAGGTTCGTTTTAAAATAACCAATGTATCCTGGTGATTCTGGTCAGGGGGAAGTAACGAATTCAATATTCAGACATTAGCCTTTGATACGTATGTACATTTTCAAGTCAAGTTGGTTCAAAATCAATTGATTCCCTCACATAACAAATAAAATCGAAAATTGATCGTTTATTCTATCCCTCATATTGTTACAAATTGGCGGAGGATCAGGTTCGTTTTAAAATAATAAGTTGATCTTGGTCTAAACATCAGGAGGAAGTAATGAAATGCGAGATTCAAGTCGATTGGACTTCTTCAAGTTGGTGAAAGCTTAGTTCGAAGATTCCGTCCCAATGATGCAAAATCGCAAATTGACTTCGTTGGTAATTTTATTTTATACCTAATATTGTCACAAATTGGCGGAGGATCAAGTTACATAAGTAATGAAAAATCAACAATCGACCTGTCAAAAACTTGCTGTTCTTGAATACAAGAAAGAATTGTTTCAGTGAAAATCACAGTCAATTGAATAATACTATTCCGAGTTCCATCAAGACTTGTCTTCACTTTCAACACAGTTTCAATATACAGGGTTGGGATAAAGTTTGGCACCAAATCAATATCTTTAAAGCGAAACGGGCGATATTTTTGAAATTTGGCAGCTGAGTGTAATGGACCACAATGCATCTGATGATCATATTTTCATTAATGAGATACTTCCGGTTTAACCGGAAATGACAAAAAAAAATTATTTAAATGGGACACCCTGTATATTTCTGCAGATTCTGAAAGTGCACTTTGTTTCGGATCTGTCCATATCGGGTTCCATGCTTTTCATGACGTATTTTTTATGAAAATCTATAAAGAGAAGAAATGCAGGGCTTTTACTTATAGAAAAAATTTATTGAAAATAATTAAAAAAAAATCATTTTAAATGTTCGAAGTGCTTGCCATTCACTCAGCTGCCAAATTTCAAAATTACCGTCCGTTCCGTTTTAAATATATTAATTTGGTGCCAAACTTTATCCCAACTCTGTATATAAATTGTTAATCAGCGATATGAAATGCATAAAAAAATCAATGTAGATAATCAGTATTTTAAATTTCATAAATTCTTTATGTTATGGAGCCCTTGTGGAACTAACGAGCTTCTTTCACATATTCAAATACGTGCCCTGTGAACTTTCAATACTCATTATTCTTTGTTTGATTTCAGTGCTTTCAATAGAGGGAACCACATTCAACATAACAAAGGTTAACAGGTTACATATGGGTCCATATTTGTGTATAGCTTCGAATGGAGTGCCACCGTCAGTCAGCAAACGGATAATGTTGATTGTACATTGTAAGTAGTTTTCAACATGCATGACTTTATTTAGGAACTTTGAATGATTCAGGTTCCTTTTGTTTTCCGGATCACTAATATTTGATAGGTATTGCCTCCATCATAGGTAGTCTGAAAGCACATATTTCAATTCGAACTGTTATAAAAAGTTCAGCTATTTTCAAATTGAAAAAGTCGATTGTATTAAATAGAGGAATCATGGTTTATGACCAGCAAGAATCAACAATTGCAAATATGCAAAAATATTATTTTCCAGTCCTTGCTGATCGAAAAACAATCCAGTAGTGGCTACTTATGCTTGACAAAGTGGAATTAATTAAAGTGCCTTCATATGTAAAACTCAGTGAATGAAAAGGAAGTCACATAGTATTCCAGTTACAACAGACACTGTAAATTTTCAGAACCGTTGAATCTGTTATTCAGCACAACGTGTCAGACTGTTCTCGATGAGTTGAATTCGAGCAAACATAGACACTGCCACATAATTATCGAAACTATAAATTATTTTCACCTGTTTACAGTTCCCCCCATGATATGGATACAGAATCAATTGGTCGGAGCCATGGAGAGTCAACAGATCACGTTAGAGTGCTACTCAGAAGCATATCCAAAATCGATTAATTACTGGACAAAAGAAGGCAACATGATTGTGGAAGGTAATTTATCATACTTCTATTAGTTTTAGAAAGTTAGAGAAAGTTTCGAGCCGCGTTAATGTCCCTAAGGAATATACCCAAATTAATTGCTGAAATTGTTAACTTTGGCGGAAAACCACTGCTTCATCTAGTCATGACGCAAAAAAAACAAAGAAAAACTTTTCTGGACTTTCGAAGATTTCTTACAAATTCGGAAATTAGTACAACTAATTTTTACTTTTATACAGAGTTATACATAGAGTTTTGTGTCGTAGAAATTGCGAATAGCTAATAGGTAGCAACTTGAGAGAGTTAACTCAATTAAGTAATGGGATAAACAAGCCAACTACACATTCTGAAAGCACTTGAGAACAAAAACACAGAAATGTATAGAAGAAGGGGATTTCATTTTTGAATGAAAACAACTTTCGCGAATCAAACTCGGAATAGCTCAAAATTTTGCCGTTATTTATCCGTAATTTATCCGTGAAAAAATAAATTTTGCCGCTCTCATATTTAAAAAGATATGGGATGTGTCGCTAAGTTGATATCACTTTGACGAAACAACTTTTCGAAAAATGGTTTCAGCACAAAACGAAATAGCTCATCTTTTCAAGTGATTTATCCGTAAATTATCCGTGAAAAAAGAAAATTTGTATCAATCAAGGTTTCGAAGAAAAATGACAAAATCTGATTGATCGATCAGCAGCCGACGGAACATAATTTATGAATTTTTCTCGAAAACTGAGAAGCAATATCGAGGAAATTTGAAAAGAAGATGTTGCTTTTTATTTTTGATTTATCCGCGAAGAAAAAAATTTTGCCGCTCCTGTTTTTACAAAAATATTACGTGCACTGATAAGTGTACATCAAATTGACATGTGACATATCCATATCGAAAAAAATTATTTCAGCAATCAACAGATAATTCGATTGTTTTCAATGATTTATCTGAAGAAAAAACCATCGCCATTCTTGTATTTAAAAAAATATTAGATGTTTCGTTGACTTGATATCAATTGAGCGAAACATCCGATTTTTTTTAAAAACCAAGAGTGGCGATGTTTTTTTCTTCACGGATAATTTACGGATAAATCATTGAAAAAAATTAAATTATCTGTTGATTGCTGACATCATTTTTTCAATATGTCACCTGGTTATTTGATGGACACTTACTAGTGCACGAAATATTTTTGTAAAAACAGTAGTGGCAAAATTTTTTTCTTCACGGATAATTCATTTCAAATATCAACAATATTGCTTTCGTAGTTTTCGAGAAAAATGCATAAACTATGTTCTGTCGGCTGCTGATCGATCAACCAGATTTTGTCATTTTTCTTCAAAACCTTGAGTGATACAAATTTTGTTTTTTCACGGATAATTTACGGATAAATCACTTTGAAAGATGCGTTATTTTGTTCCGTGTTGAAACCATTTTTCGAAAAGTTGTTTCGCCAACTTTATATCAAGTCAACGAAACATCTAATATATTTTTAAATACAAGAGTGGCGATGTTTTTTTCTTCACGAATAATTTACGGATAAATCATTGAAAAAAAATTGTATCATCTGTTGATTGCTGAAATCATTTTTCAATATGTCACCTGGTAATTTGATGTACACATACCAGCGCACGTGATATTTTTTTTAAAAACGAGAGCGGCAAAATTTTTTTCTTCACGGATAAATCAAGGATGAAAAGTACATCTTCTTTTTAAATGTCAACAATATTGCTTCCGTACTTTTCGAGAAAAATGCATAAGTCATGTTCCGTCGGCTGCTGATCGATCAATAAAATTTTGTCATTTTTCTTCGAAACCTTGATTGATACAAATTTTCTTTTTTCACGGATAATTTGCGGATAAATCATTAAAAGAAATTGCATTATCTGGTGATTGCTGAAATCATTTTTTCAATTATGTCACCTGATAATTTGATGTACACTTACCACAACGCACGTGATATTTTTTTTAAAGACGGGAGCGGCAAAATTTTTTTCTTCACGGATAAATCAAAGATGAAAAGCTACATCTTCTTTTCAAATATCAACAATACTGCTTGCGTAGTTTTCGAAAAAAATGCATAAATTATGTTCTGTCAGCTGCTGCTCGATCAATCAGATTTTGTCATTTTTCTTCCAAACCTTGAATGATACAAATTTTCTTTTTCACGGATAATTTACGGATAAATCACTGAAAAAGATGAGCTATTTTGATTTGTGCTGAAACCATTTTTTGAAAAGTTGTTTCGCCAAATTGGTATCAACTTAGCGACAAAATTTATTTTTTCACGGATAAATTACGGATAAATAACGGCAATATTTTGAGCTATTTCGAGTTTGATTCGTGACAGTTGTTTTGCTAACTTTATGAACATTGGAATCTCAATAGGAGATATTTAATGAAATTCAATATGTTTTGATAGTTGATGTAAGTTGTACAA
The DNA here is from genome assembly GCA_951802165.1 of Adalia decempunctata. Classification (NCBI taxonomy): domain Eukaryota; kingdom Metazoa; phylum Arthropoda; class Insecta; order Coleoptera; family Coccinellidae; genus Adalia; species Adalia decempunctata. Next base: position 22,292,070 of record OX637701.1, read on the forward strand.
TAAGTTTTGTTGATGTACACAATCAAATTGTGGTACTCGAGCGAAAGCTTGAACTTAGCGGTGTTTCAACAAATTTTGGAATGCCATGCAAGATATTATTATCGAATAAGACACACAGACCCAATTAAAGAAAACGCTGGGACTCTTGAATTGTTGTAACTCATTTAGGCTTCCATACGTATTTAATACGGCACTGGACGTTAGGTCGGTTTACACAAAATCATTCATTGAAACGACACTCGCTTCAATTTAAGCTAACAGATTAACTGAGTTGTATATTCAGCAGGTGTGGTTTCTTGCTGGAATTTGTTATATCTCGTGATATATCGAGACTTGAAGGAGACTTTCGTGGAGATTTAGGTGATATTGAATGGTTCCTATTTTAGCTTCGAGGTTTTGCTTAAAACTGGAGAAGTGTACAGGGGCAAGTACTTAAGTGTGAATGCTATAAAAATCCTTGCGTTTCTTCAGATAACTCATATGGGCCAACAACGTACTAACTCTACTCACCGAAATAGAATCTTGATCTGGATAAGGGACAATTTCCCTAATAAACCTTTGAGGGTGCTATCTGTTCTCTGATAATGTCTTCTATACCTGATATTCGGACTTTCTCGGTTTGGTTTACCTCCAATCTCATTTTCTATTTCGTGAGTATTGATCGTGTGTAATTGAATGTTCGTTGTGCATACCTTTATATGTGGAATTACAATGGTTTTCTTCATTGTTTTTCAGCCATAGTTAGTGTTTTGTCACTATATCAGTTTCATTTCGTTGTCCTAATGTTGACCTTCACATGAGAGGATCTTAACATTTCGAGCTATTCGTACTGGTCATATTCCTCAACATAGTTTTCGTCTTCTGGATCAAAAATTTTTTCTAAAGTAAGAATGGAAACTACAACTAATGCGATTAAAAGCACTTCAGCTCATCCAGATCGTGGACTTCACAACCATTGATTTCTTCTTCTTATTTCCAAAAGGGCTGCGTTCAAAGTTGTTATAGTTGGCTATTATTGATGTCCATCTTTCGAAAGCTTCATTTTCATAGTTTTGGTGATCGATTTCGTCTGAGATCCATGATCCATATGCAAGTTACTGTTTCGACAGTTCTGACTACTTGGTGAGTCTCTCATCATCCTTTACGTATTTGATATTTTCTGCATGCTCTCATGAAAGCAGCTCCATCTTTAACATCTTTTTATATCATGTGTAGTTTTTTTGTATTATCTTGTTTCAGCAGTGTGAGTAGAGTTGGTCTGTTGTTCATAGTTTTGTTGATTCAAAGGAACTCAAAGATTTAGAGTGGGAAATGAAGGGACAACCTCGAGATGAATGGCGATACGTAGTCTTCACTGACGAGTCCAGGTATGAACGATTTTTGATAGTCAGCGAGTACGGGTTGGGCATGTCCACTCATACGTTTGAAATGCTTATTTGTTTGAAGAAGTCTATCCTTCTCGTGGTGGCAAAAATAATATTATTTCAGGTGTAGTTGGTTTCGATGGCAGAACAGATTTATCAGAGATATGTTGATGTCGTAATCAACAGAGTAGTTCAGGAAGATAGCTATCCGAGAAAATTTCCTTCTTTTAGATGATAATGCACTGTCACATAGATCACTGTAAGAACATTTTTTTTCAGTTCTAGAAGAGGTGAATCTTACATCAGACACCCAGTCTTTCTGGGTAGTGTCGGATTCTTACCGACTAAACACCACTCCTGTGGTTGGTTCCGGGCATAAGCCTATAAACCTTCCATCATCTTTCTGTTATTTTCTCTTTAGCATTCTTTTATGCTGGGTGTTTGTGTTCATCTTTCAATTGGCTATCCCTCACTAATTGTGGAGTTCTATATCTTCATTTTCGGAATTGGTCTCTAGTTCTTTTTCGGTAAATTCTCGCTGTTTTTTCATCTTCAGCGGGGTCATAGTCAACTACCCTTCTAAGGTCGTCCTTTGGTTGTTCACTAGCTCTTTCATAGGCTTTTGCAGCTTTCCGTTTGATGAATGTAGTAATGGACTCCCATTTCATGTCTTTTCGAATTTTTTCATTCATAACAAACCAGGGGTCGTCTAATGCCCATCTCAGAAATTTGTTTTCTGTACTTTGTGTCCTCTTTATATGGGTTCCCTCTGCATATCCCCATACTGTTGATCCATATGTTAGCTGCGGTCTGGCAACCGCTTTTATGATCCTCAACTTCGTGTTTCTATTCATCTGGCTTCTCCTGCCTATACTCGGGTATGATCTTTTCATTGATAGATTCGTTTTATCAACTGCATAACTGATCTGCTGTTTCCACGTTAGTCCTTCGTCTAATATGAGGTACTCCTAGGTATTCAGCTTCATTCTGCCATAGCTACTATCATTATCTTCTATGGATATCTTCCAATCCATCTGCAGCCTTCTCTTTTGTAGGAGTATTGCTTGACTATTTTCTTCAATGATTTTTAGTTTCAATCTGTTACACCAATAACTGATATCGTCTGCAACTTCCAGAAGTATTTTCTGAATTATTCTTGTGTTTCTGTGCCTAATTGCTATACCTGTATCGTCTGCGTATAGAGCAAGTAGGCATCTTGGATTTCTTGGTATATCATGTATGTATATATTATAGAGTAGTGGTCCTAGTATGGATCCTTGAGGAACTCCTGCTTCTAACTATCTGAGTGTGGAATGAACGTCTTCTATTTTGACACAAAAATTCCTACCTATCCTTCAAATTATTTCTTATTATTCTGCACAACTTGGGTGAATAACCTGCGGTTATCATTTTATATGCTAGTCCTTCATGCCATACTCTATCAAAAGCTCTGGTTACATCTAGTAGTAGTAGTCCTGTGGCTTGTTTGTTCTGAAAGCCTTCTGTGATATACTTAGTAATTCTTAGGAGCTGTTTTTCAGTTGAATGTTGTTTTCGGAATCCAAATTGTTCACTCGGTATCGTCGCCAGGGCTTCTGTTTCTTCATTAAGTCGTCTGGCTAAGACTCTCTCCATAATTTTTCCTAGGGCTGGGAGCAGGCTTATCGGTCTATAGTTCTGTGGGAAATTTCTTAACCTTCCTTCACCTAGTTTATTGAAAACAATCACTTCGGCATCTTTTTGGAAAGTGCTCTGTTCTCATCACGCCATTTGCTTTGCTAGTGAGAGCTGCCATTCCTTTCATTGACATTTTCTTCAGCATGAGATTTGTAATTTTATCTTTTCCAGAAGCCTTTCTTGTTTTCAAATTATTGGTTATCTCTTAGATTGTAAGAACAAATCAAGCGGTTCCATACATAGCATTATTTCCAAGTTCCCATGACCTTAATCCAATTGGGCAAGTATTTGACCAATTACATAGAAGATTTGAAACCCACAGACCACAGCTGAAATCTTTTCAATTGTTCCATGATCTTCTGTCGAAATTTGGTCAGAATATTCTCAGTACCTTGGCAGAAAGCATGCGGAGGATAATTCAAGCAGTTATTGATGCACGTGATGGTTAATTTTAATTATAACCTATACAGGGTCTTTCACGAGGAACCTCACCCATATTTATACGGGAAACTACTGAACGTATTTTCATGAAATTCATCACTTATGAGTATTTCACGATGCTGATGAAATCTAAAATATTTTCAAGGCATGAGCACCTCCGGTTTTTCGGGAAATGACGTCAACTTCCATTTTTCAAATTAGACAACCATTTTTTTATTGCAGAAATAGATTCCTTAGAAAATTTCAAGTTATTTTGATGTAACATTTTTCAGTTTTGGTTGGAAAATTCTCTCTGAGCGGGAAAATTCGAAAATAAATTCGAAAATAGAGCTCCGCTGAAACAAGAATAACTCCGAGGTTTTTGGATGGAAAATTCTCATTTTTGGGATTTTTCAAGATGTAAGATTGATGTATCCACTTCAAAAATCGAAATATCGATTCATGATACAGGGGGTGAAAAAATCGCTTTCAAACTTAGGGATGACAAAATCGTGAAAAATCAATTTTTTCAAATTAGAACCCCATTTTTTTATGGCAGATATTGAATCTACGTTAAAAAATAATGTGAGTGTATGCATCACACCCTTGCCCTAAAGTGGATATTTTCTGAGTTATTCACAAAAAACTCTTTTTCGTCTTGAATCTTCAGCTATTTCTTTTCCCTTCACGCCAAAAAGATGAAATTTTCAGGAACTGGTACTTAAACCATGTTTTAGATTTTACTACCCTAATATGCAAGAGAAAAAAGTTACAGGTTGTTCCTAAATAGATGGCGAATTTGGATTCGAATTTGTATCGGAAACCTCTTTATTTCAACTAATCGGCCATCGGTTTTCTCTCCAGTGATAAATAAATAATTCCTTATGAACCATATGCAAAAACTTACCATGTTGTACATTTTTTTTTTTTAATGATAGATATCATTAATAACATCTGCCAAATTCCTCTTTATTCAGTAGCATGTAATTAATGATATCTATCATTAAAAAAAAAGAATGTAAAACATGGTAAGTTTTTGCATATGGTTCATAAGGAATTATTTATTTATCACTGGAGAGAAAACCGATGGCCGATTAGTTGAAATAAAGAGGTTTCCGATACAAATTCGAATCCAAATTCGCCATCTATTTAGGAACAACCTGTAACTTTTTTCTCTTGCATATTAGGGTAGTAAAATCTGAAACATGGTTTAAGTACCAGTTCCTGAAAATTTCATCTTTTTGGCGTGAAGGGAAAAGAAATAGCTGAAGATTCAAGACGAAAAAGAGTTTTTTGTGAATAACTCAGAAAATATCCACTTTAGGGCAAGGGTGTGATGCATACACTCACATTATTTTTTAACGTAGATTCAATATCTGCCATAAAAAAATGGGGTTCTAATTTGAAAAAATTGATTTTTCACGATTTTGTCATCCCTAAGTTTGAAAGCGATTTTTTCACCCCCTGTATCATGAATCGCGATTTCGATTTTCAAAGTGAATACATCAATCTTACATCTTGAAAAATCCCAAAAATGAAAATTTTCCATCCAAAAACCTCGAAGTTATTCTTGTTTCAGCGGAGCTCTATTTTCGATTTTTTTTTCGAATTTTCCCGCTCAGAGAGAATTTTCCAACCAAAACTGAAAAATATTACATCAAAATAACTTGAAATTTTCTAAGGAATCTATTTCTGCAATAAAAAAATGGTGTTCTAATTTGAAAAACGGAAGTTGACGTCATTTCCGGAAAAACCGGAGGTGCTCATGCCTTGAAAATATTTTAAATTTCATCAGCATCGTGAAATACTTATAAGTGCTGAATTTCATGAAAATACGTTCAGTAGTTTCCCGTATAAATATGGGTGAGGTTCCTCGTGAAAGACCCTGTATAGATAAACATATATAAGGCACTTTTGTTGATTTTTGTATTTTTAATTTGTGAACACTGTTTTGGGTATTGGGTTACCTGTTTGTGTTCCTTGTGAATAAATAAATAAATAAATATTTCCAAGTAGACAAGGAGTAGGAGACTGGGTTTTGGTGAAGAGGACACATAATTTTTGTCAAGATACTTAACTTTTAACTAACAGTTTATATGACCCAAAGCCCAGTGAAGCACAATTAGTCATTTCCATAATATCAAAATAGCAAGAAACTACAAATTATTATGAAAATTGCAATTTTCCCAAGTGCAACGCCCCAACCAGTTCGAAAGTTCTATATCCTAGCACGACATCCACTTCCGAGCCACAAGTACGCGCAGTCCTATTAATTAACTGATGAACTGAAGACATCGCAAGGTTTATACATTCAGCTAGCTTGGGTCGATTCAGTGCAATCCTCGTTTTGTGCACCCGGTTTAATTGAAGTCGTCGCCGAGAGGTGGTGGTATTTGCCATATCTCAATTTATGGCGTACTGAATTAATACCCCGGACTTCGGAAAGGATGTTAATAGGAACTCTGGAGGTAAAGTCAGGCCCATATTGGTCACGTTGTAGTTGTAAAATTAAGAGGGTGTCTTGTCTTCGAGCTGCAATATTACTTGGAGTATTAATCTGGGAAGGTTGGCTCTGCAACTCTGTCTCAGAGTATGGGGAATGGAGAGGTGAGGATTACAAAGTTACTGGTTAATTCGTTCTCGGTGAAACATTGTATTCTCGTGGCTAGGAGACTATTAGAGAAAGAATTCTGAAGAAGAAACAAAAATCCGACTGCTAAATACTTCTATACTTAATTTTGTCGGAGAAATGTATAGGATGCACTGCGCGATACTTTAATCGCTAATTGACTATGAATATGACGTGAATGTAGCTCAGGCGGGGAAAAATAAATATAATGAGGCTACTAGTAGTCTGAATTTCTGAGACAGGGCAGACAAGCACATGGAAAATAATCGACAACATATAAAGGCTTGCTTGTGTTGTATCACTGAAACTATGAGAACGTGCCGACTAGAGTGCTTAAGGTCATCACAGATTTCACTTTTCTTCATCTAGTGGTCAATAGGGAAGCCCATGAGGCCAACCTCAGAATATCTAAAGAAGAAACAGGCAATGAGAGGATCAAGAGTTAGAGATTTTATGACGTTATGAATAAAGCAAGCATTGAAAAGAACTTCAACATAATGCTTTGTAAAAAGGCAGAATGGAAATACAGTTGCTAAAGTTTCAGATTGAATACCATTGAATGGCATACAGATTTTACAAAAACCACGATAAGGGCGTCGCTGGAGTACACGGGGCAAGAACAAAGTACAAACATCCTTAGGCTCCCACTCGAGTGTTTTTCAGCCAGAAATACATGCAATCGAAAGATTCGTAGACGTAAACCTGAAAAGAAACTATCAAGGGTGTGACATAGTGGTCCATTCTGATAGTCAAGATGCCATCAAAGCACTGAACTCCTATGTCATCCACTCAAAGATAATATAGAAGTGCCGAAGAGAACTTAATGAAGCAGGTCAGATTGAAAGGACACTTTAATCTTTCAGAAATGGAAAATTCCGAAAAGTTTTAGGAACCGTTTCAGGCAACACAAAGATATCCCAAAGACATCCCTGTGACTTCTTTTTAGGAAGTTGTGATGCCTTTTGTGACTTCTTTGGGAGGTCACAGGGTGCACTATATCCCGTCTAAATGTCCGCCACAAAAAAAAACTTCCAGAGAGCTCTTGGCGATATCCTACGTGGATATTCTCAGACAACTCATGCTAGGAGTACTCAGACACCTCCGGCGGCGAAGATTTTGAGTACTCCTTCCGTGAGATCTATGCGAGCTCGTATTGCGAGATGTATGGGATGCTCTCGAATAGGTCGCATTGCGAGATGTATAAGAAGTTCATACATAGGCCGCCTTGCACAGGCATATACAGATCGCATTGCGAAATTTATTAGGTTTTATAGAACATCAAAAACTAAATCAGATTTGTCCTATTCTTATGATGAGAATCTGTATATTGAGATGTGCCTTCCAGGCTATAGAATTAAAAACATGAGTTACTTCAATTATCAGAATATAAGCCTAGGGATGTTATTATTTTTTTTGTTCAGGTGGGGTTAATTCTCCCTCTCTAGTGTCCTAGGAATGGGCTAAACTCAAGATTTTATAGAACTAGTTTATTAACAATAGCACAATGTAATAACAGTAGATTATTAACAGGTAGGCAATCAAAATCTGAAAATGTGGAATCTATAACTAAATATCAAAAGTTTGAAATGAATGGTATTATTATTTTTGTTGACCCTATAAGTCAGCTCCCACAACAGTGATTCTACAGTTGATAACAACCAAAAAAAAACAATTTGAAGCAGGAAAAAAAATGACTCGAGTATCTGACAGCAGAATAAAGAAAAAAAAATGACTATTACAACTGATATCTATATAGGCACTCTCCAATTTTATCAACAAAAAAAAATTAAAAGAACGAGATTTTAACTTAACTCTCTATATCCCTGTAGAGAAGGTAGATTGGACACTCTGCCTCCTGCACAGGCCAAATGTGATGAGGTGATGATCAGTTGATTATGATGATTACGCAGTTTCGTCCAGTATCTTCGAACTATTAGTTTAAGTGAACAATGCTCAGTCCAGAACTCCCCCTATTCAAACTGATTGTCGTCTCCAAAATAGATGGATAATAATAAAAATCTAAGTGATGAAATAAAAAAATCAGTAGCAAAAAAAAACTTTGAATGAGTAGAAGAGAAAAGAATTTTTAACTTACCCTCGAATTACGAGGATTTAGGTAGCTGAAGGGTGATTCAGGCTATCCGAATTTAATCGATTACTACGCCTTGTATGGACAAAAAAACTAAACATGTTGTTGATGATACTTTAGAGAATTAGTTTATTGAATGAAAATAAATTTTGAATTTATGTTGTCGACATCTATGAAATTTATTGGAAACTAGGAACTTTTGAAAACAATGAAAAGAAGAAATTTCGAATTTTGTAGAGTTCCCTGTAATTAATCGTTAAAATTGAAGTTAACTGTAAGTGAAATTTTAAACCGACAATTTGAATTTTGGACCGTAACATTATTTGCTTCATTATTGAATTGAACTACACAACAAACAGTGTTAAACGTTATAAAAAATATAGGAAAAAATTATTCAAAACATTCTATTTCCTTCTTCCTCTGGGTACAATATCTCAGCCAATCTTGAGAAAAGACTCCTTTGTTGTCCTCCACGTCTGCTTCATTACATCTGGGAGAATAATAATGACATGTACAGTAATGAACTTTTGTGAGGTCAGTTTATAAATTCATCAAAACGCGAATGATCATTGTGTCAAGTTCTGCTGGAGCACAAATTGAACAAATCAGCTTGAAACAAAATTATATATAATTCCAGTTCCTGGGAAAGTCTCGAATCATCATAATTCTCATGGAAGTGTTTTGTTTTATTACTATTGGAGTTGCTACAATGCTTCCCACAGGAACTTTTAAACCATGCCTATTTAGAATTAGCTCTGCAAGATATCGCATAGAGAAGTGTCAAGGATATCGCATTGCGAGGTCTTCAAGATTACGCATAGGGAGGTATCCAGGATATCGCATGGAGAGGTCTCAAAGATATCGCGTGGTGAGGTCTACAAGATATCGCATGCGCACATCAGTGGGAACTTCGCTTAGTAACATCACATAGAGATCTCTGTGACCTCGCGGTAGGAGCTCGCATAAATGCCGCAGTGTAACCTCTCAGAGATATCGCGGAGATGTCTGTGTTGCCTGGGATTTCATTAAATGGTATATGATGGTTTTGAAAGCACGATAAGTAAGCAAGAACAAAGAGGCTCTTTATCTCGGTTCCTGATCACTCAGGAATCAAAGAAACGAAAAGGCAAACTTCCTAGCCAGAAGGAGAGCACAAAAACCACGCAATCGTCCAGCATCTTTCTCTGGTTTAGGCAAATGGATCTATAAATTAGAGAAGAAAATGATGCACTGAGGTCATCAGCTGAGAAGGCAGCTACATATAAATTAGAGGTTCTGCTGAAAGAAGGAACTGAAGAGGGGTTACAATCCACTGCGACCTTAAGGTCTATTGTGTATATTGTATCAACTGACTTCATACTACCACAATTATGCCCTCAACTTCAATTCTCGGTTCCTCCCTCAATTTGCTTTAGACGAAAGAAGTGCTACTTCTTGTACGACTCCATTTATTTAATTATTTGTTAAGCCAATGAAATGAGCAAGTGCCAAGTACATCTTTAAGCATACTGAATTATCCTACCCTGGTGGCCCCACGAGGCTACCTAGGGATGAAGAGATACAAAGAAAACACTTAGGCCTAAATTGATCCATTTATCTTACTCAACGAAATGGTAAAACTGTTAAATCTCATATTGCACTTCCTTTCAACTATAAGATAAAGGTTTCACTTTAAGTACTCGAAAGCTCACATATTATGTAAGTCATCAAATGCAAAGCAGAATTGTCGTGCTGATCTTGGGCACAATATGTAAAATTCGTTCCACACACAGTTCAAAAATAACAGAGAAATTTAACAACTATATGTACATTTAACCGGAATGAAATCCTACATTCAAATTGAAGTATGTAGTATTAACAGCTCAATAGCGATAAATCATTGCGTAGGGGAGCCAATACATTACTCACTCGAAATAATAATGATAAAGATTTACAGAAAAAGATTGTTGGTCATCATCGAAATGAAGCGTGAAATATCGAAAATTCCATTGTCAAAATGCATGAATTTCATCTTACTCGTTGCACAGGTTCATGAATCCTTAAATAGAACAGAACATGAAACCAAATAATTATTTCTGCCAGGATTCGATAGCAACGCGATATTCATTTTTTAAATGGCATTCGATACGCGTAAATTGAGCCCTGGTTTTCGGACTTTAAAACTCAATGGTTCGGAATCAATTAAATTCGTCAAACAGATAGGCGCGCCTGTTATGGCGAAAACACATTGCATACACTCTACGCCAAAAACAATTAGTGCAACAAAACATTTCACGGATGAAAAATTTGATAGTTATAAAGTTCGAACGGCGAACTGTGGACGGTATTGTTATGCATACATTCTTTTCGCGTTTTGAAAAATTGTATGCTTTGTTCTCTGATGGACCGAACATTATGTGTGTTGGCAGTTCTTGATTTTGGAACAATTATTCATTCGGTTCGTCCGATACAATCATTTTTCTTCTTACTGTTATGTGCTGAACAGCCCATATATTTTTGTGTTATTGAAATAATGACAATAAGATATAAAGGGTGTTTCAATAACAACGCACGATTTGAACTGAGCGTCATGATTGACAGTCATAATGTCTCAAGATTCACAACACATTTGTTTGATACATAATACCCAAATGTACATTTAGAAATCAAAAATAATTTCAATAGTTTGCTACATAGAACCATATTTTATTTAACACGGGAATTTCGCGTTCTTATACAGTATGGGCCATCCATAACTTTCCACCCCGAATTTTGAGCTTTGGGATGGTCGGACAGGTCAAATTTTGTTGAAAGGGGGACAAATAAGGGTGTTCAAATGCGTTTGATATCACAACCCCTCTAGCCGCAACCCCTAACAGCTCTCATTCTCAAATAGGGAAAAGGGGTCGAGCGGCACCTTGTTGGAAAGGCAATTCAATTTCCTACATTAGTGTATTTTTTCTCATCGCTTTATTATTGTACAGAGTGACTCAGCATTCCATTAATAACTTTCACACGCCGAATTTGGATCTTTGAGATGAAAAAATTCTAGGACGGGTCAAAAAATGAATCCGAATCACTACCCCTCTAGCAGTCTAGCCGCTACCGCTTAGAGCAATAATTTTTGAATAAAGCTCAAAATTTGGGGTGGAAAGTTATGGATGGTCCACCCTGTATATATATTCTATATTACATGAGATTTCCCAGTAAAGAAATTCTAACAAATTTGGGGTTGTCTACATATACATACATATAATAGATTATTGTGTCAAGGAATATATCCATATGAATTCTCAATTTTACTGGCAAAAATAGGCAAAACCTTTCGTTTTTTTATTTTCAATTAAGTAGAATAAGTGGACTATGAAATACACCTGGTTTGTAGATCCACTTTGAAGGTATATATTCATTTTTAGTAGAATTATCCTGAAGATATGGTTGAAGATGAGGTAAAGTCAACTTGCAAGTAGATTCGCATTTTACAATTCGATCAACAAATAAGAACAAAATTCTCCGTATTCTGAATAGGAAAAAAATTACAGCAGCTGGCAAAAGAAATCGCTCGATAATACTGACCAGTATACCCACAAACAAAATAGATTTGGATTGCAGGTGATTCCAGAGAATTCGATATATTTCGGGCCATGAGTCTAAAGTTGATTGATAGTTTATTACGCAGAGAAGTATCTCATCGAAAAACCTGAAAATTATGACAATCACATAATTCCATTCATTAATTAGTTTCGAATAAATTTGCGCGTGCGTAATGAAAATTGGCAGATGGAAATTCTTTCTATCGTTCGAGGGTATCGTTATTGTGCTATATTTGCCTGAAAGCGCTGGCGTGATACTGCAACGAAATCATCTATGTATATTTAGAAATAAAAAAAGCAGTCACTCGTTTCACTTCACTCTGTGGATTCATTGTGAGAGCGAAAAGAACCACAACTGAATATTATTCAACACACACTTAGGACTGTTGTTTGCAAAAATAATGTTCCCAAAATCGTAGATGAACTGAACATCCAGTAGAAATAAAAAATTATACATCGGACATTTCAATTCTCTCAATTTCATAGTTTGCATTTCAAATATCGAGTGTTTTTTTGTGTGATAGAACTTCGAATTGAATATAAATTTAAATTAAGATTGAAGCCATTTTTTTATTCTAATTCAAATCATGAATTTCATGTTTTGAAAATAATTTCCGGCATATGTCCATCACGACTAGCTCAGAGGAACCGCATTCGACCAGACCAATTTTGGACCACTTTTTCGAGTAATTTGGGCCTTATTTCAGCAATAACACGAGTTATGCTGGCTTCCAAAGCGACCAAAGCGTCTATGGTTTCTGACTTATCAGCACCAATGACTCAACATAACCCAAAAGAAAATAATCCGTTGGTGTCATGTCGCATGATCATGAGGTCAACTAATTGGACCATTTCTTGAAATAATGTTATCCCCAAATCTTTCTTTCAATGAATCAATTGTTACGGTAGCAGCATGAGGTGTAGTATCATCTGTTTGGAACCAAAGAACTTCTGGGTCGATACCATTTAAATTTTGAAACATATAATCATTGATCATTGATCTGTAACACTGTAACTTACTGTAACAGTAGCTCCAGAGCTGGTCGTGGTGGACATATGCCGGAATAGTATAATCTAAAACTAGTTGTAGAATGGCCTCCTATTCCAATACGAATGCGCTCCTTCGTCGCTCGTTTTCGAACGCATGTGTGTTAGAATTGCATTCTGCAACGAGTACTAGACGATGTTTTCTCTATTTCACTCAAATTTTTTTAAATACTATAGAAATTCCATGAAAATTTCAGATAACACATCCTAGTGACTTTTGTATTGGATCTTGACATTTCCACATTGACGTTTGTTGAAGTTCGGAAGTCATTGTTGACAACCAAAAATAGAGAAATATAACTGAAAAACAATGTTGTAATGAGTTCATTACAGCACTGATTTTAATGGTGTAATGAACTCATTACGACACTGAAATAGAGAAATTATTTTCAGAGCATAAATGTCATAAACTTATCTTTCAAATAAAAAAAATGGCTTCAATCTCAATTTAAATATGTTTTATTTCAATGTAACGTACTATCACTGTAAAAAAAAACACCGGATACATTCTGAAATTGTGAAGGTTGAACTCACATAATTCTATACCTATAATTTGATCCTTGAAATTATAAGTGAAACATCTAGAAGGCTCTGACTAGGGTCAGTGAGATTATTGAGCATGTGCTATAGCGGAGAGTGGGAAAATAGGGACATCGTGGCGATCAGCGGATGCAGTTTTGTTATTTGTCTCTGTTTGTATTGAGTCACATACGGTATCCATGGATACAGAATTACATGTCCCTTCTCTTCTCCCTAGGCATGCGTATATGCGATGACTGACCCTGGCTTTAAGGGGAACGATTGCCACACTTTTGTATACTTATTAGCCACTACGCTCAAATTATAGGTATAGAATTATGTGGTTGAACTGCTGGCCTACTTTCAATATTACTAATCTTTCTTCGAGCATTTTTTAGGATTCTAAAGGTGTTTCGATGACTGATCGAAGGAAAATCGGTTGAAATGGAAAAAACCTTGTAAATTATCATGTATTTGTTTCAATGAACTGAAAACTGAAAAAATATAGAATTTATTAGAAAATCAGAGATGAGTTCGAGAAACTTATTCATTGCGAAAAAAGATAAGGTTCCTTTCCTGCTCGATTGATTTTCAAGTTATCTAATAATTTTGAATTCTTACAAAATATTTATGGCAGACGTTAAAAACTATTCATTGCGCCTTTTCAACAGTGGAAGATGATTGATTGTGGTAAACACATTCCTGAAAATTAATTCGAACAATCTCTGCCCCACTGCTTCACCCTTTCCCAACCCAAAACGAAGTGAGTTTTCAAGGACTTTCCGCAACAAGAGCTCTTAATGGAAATCATTTCAATTCGACACGTCGGAACAGCACGGAACGATCTCAAATTGCTAAATCATGGGACCAGCGTGAAATATTCATACTGTGTATGTAAGAGGAACGAGGACGTCCCACATCGGCCTGATAACGGCCATTTGGACCCTTTTATCTGCGGAGTGCGCCCCCAACTTCTTATGTTAGACATAATGTACGAAATTTTTTTCCCATTACGGAATAATCTAGAACCTCAATACGGGATTTGGCGCAGAAATCGACATCGGTTTCTGATTATAGCCTGTCGAAGGTTGTGTTGACGAAGGTTCCGTATTCTGCGGCATTGGCGTAACAAATAACCCTTCATTTCGTAATGAATGGCAAACGGCCTCAGGGCATGTGTCCAAATCGATTCGTGTGAACGTTGTCGGTTTCGATCATTTTCTCATTTTTGATGAAAAGCTTTTTGGGAATTCTGTAGATTCCAGAGGGGCGGAATAACAGGGTGCGCCAATCAATAGTATCTATTCGCATCTTGATTTCGAGTCTTTGAATATTTTCGAATGCTCTCCGACTTGTTTATTATCACTCAAAGGAAAGAAAACCAGAACAAAAATACCACAACTTCATAATGGAATCAATACAGCAACAATAGTTGAAGAATAATCAGAAATGTTTCCGAATCCCTTGAAACTCAATTCAAACAGAAAAATGAAAATAACGATGCAAACATCAATAAGGAAGTGAAAACAGAAGACAGAAATGAAGAAATAGACGACACAGAAAACGAAGCGATTAGTGAAGTGACCAAGGAAGAACTTCAAGTCATCCTGAAAAACCTCAAGAAGAGAAAGGCCCCAGGAATGGATGGAATTCAGAATCAAGCATTGAAAAATTTACCGGACGAAGCACATGACGAAATAACTGAGATAGCCCGAGCAATACTAGAAACAGGACATTACCCAGATAGATGGAAAACAGCGGACACCATTGTCATTTGGAAGAAAGGAAAGGACAAAAAGGACCCGACAAGCTACCTACCAATGAGCCTACTACCGGCCCTGAGCAAAGTAATCGAGAAAGTGATACATCACCGTCTGACTGAATTCGTCGATGAAAATGAAATCATCCCAAATCATCAATGTGGTTTCAGGACCAAGCACTCAACAACCGATCAACTGGCAAGAATCACGGAAGAAATAAAGGAGAAACTTAACCTGGCCACGAACACCGGCGCTGTTTTTTAGACATAGAAAAAGCGTTCGACAAGATGTGACATCAAGGACTTATATACAAAATGAAGGAGATGAAATTCCCGAAGAAGCTAATAAATATCGTTAAGCAGATACAGATACAATGTGAGAACAGCATTCAAGACCAGAAATACGGTCAGGAGTAAGCTCAAACAGATGCAATGTGAGAACAGCATTCAAGACCAGAAATACGGTCAGGAGTAAGCTCACGATGATAACAAAAATCAAACAACCAAAAATTGCGTATACGAAATTCCATGTGAATGCGGCAGGTCCTACATTGGAGAGACTAAACGCCCCCTTGAGGTTAGAATCAAAGAGCACCAAAAACTAGCTCGACTGGGAGAAACCGAAAAATCTAAGCTAGCCCAACATGCTTGGAACGAGGACCACAACATCAGATGGGATGAAGCTTCCATAATATCAAAGGAAGAATTAAGGATGGAGAAGGAGGAAATTGAAAGAAGCAGCCTTCATGGCCATAACTCCCAACCCAATTAGTACACCCTCTGTGGAAATAAAGGATGTCTGGGCACCAATTATAAGATCTGAATTGAGAAGGATGAACTCGGCTCAGGGTAGCAATTAACACTAACCTAACCTAACCTAACCTAACCTAACCTAACCTAACCTGACCGAACTTAACCTACTGCGCATATCAACTGCGCATCTGATCGGGTCAAGGTGACCTCTACCAGGAAATAATACTTCATATATAACTTGAATAGTATAATAATTACCTGCTCCGGTAGACTAGTGGTTAGAGTGACTGGAATTTCGAAATTGCAACCTTATAACCCGCTCCCAACACTGTAATTCAATAATCGAAAAAGTATGGTGCGTACAAGTCCAGACAGATCAAGTTTGGCAAAAACCGGTCCTTCTCAGGACCTACACCCTGAAGACGGCAGGCGAATGCTTGCCGAAACGTCGGAAACAACAAACCGCATAGATAATGGAAACAGCCCAAATAATGTTTCAACAAATATCCCATTATCAAGAATATCTCGATCACAATTAAAAATATCGTTAAGGCGTATCTGAGCAACCGAGAGTTCAGAGCGAACATAGATGGAAACCGATCCCAAGAAAGAAAAATCGAAGCAGGCGTACCACAAGGATCTGTCATAGGGCCCCTACTGACCAACATTTATATGGCAGATATACCCAAGATGAAATATTGCAAAATAGCACAGTTCGCAGACGATACGACACTGTACTACTCAAATAGGCAGAGGAAAAGCTTGACGATGAGGATACAAGAGGACATGAATCGCTTGACAGTATTGCAATATCTCAAAACAAAAAAAAACAAACCTATAGTATCTCTGCCCATAATATGAGAACGAAATTTAACGTAGGCCTTGCCTAGAGGCTTAGAGAGGTTGAAATGCGACCTATTAAGAGGTCTAAGATATCGGACTCTTACCAAGATACATTCTCAATTAATCCTTTCTGCAAGTGCCGGAGGTTTACACGCATATAAAAAGAATTGGAAATTCTCATTGCGCCGCGTTATTCGTAAGATATCTCTCAAAGCTATAACGAATTCAACAAGAACAACACACTCTTATTCCGGGACTCCATAGATACCCTCAATGCAATCAGATTGAGAAATTTCCATTGCGAGCTTCCAGATATATCCTGAATGCGACCAGAATAAGAAATTCACATTGCGATCTCCCAAAGATATCCTTGCTATAGAGTGCCAAACTGGGGAAATGGAGATCATTATAGATCTCGCGAATCTTCATCTTGTGACAGAAAAATTAGCCCATGAGTTCATTCTAAGACTAGCCAAGGCAGGTACAAGAAATGTAAGAATTAATATCCTTAGGGTAGTGAAAGGCAGCCCCACTGGACAAGGAGATTCTGCTTGCAATGTTTTGAGTTATTGGGGGGAGCTTTGATAATACCCTACTGGTACATGCTTCCAAATGCAATACAGCCAACCGAATAGGGATATAATTCTCCTCTGTTAAGTGTATATCAGCTATGTTGAAAGGGCCAACCCTCAAAGCCTTAAATATCCCATGTACAGAAGGACCCACTCAGTACTCCGGGTGTATACCGAATTTCGTGCAGCTGTGGGAGTGTACACATAGGTACAACGAAGCGATCAATTAAAACCAGGATCAAAGAACACAAGGCCAATTGTAGATTGGGTCATTCAGAGAAGTTTGCCGTCGCAGAGCACACATTGAACAAACACGAATCACACCATGGACTTCGACCAAACCCAAGTGTTATGTACCACCACAGCTTATTGCCCCAAGCTTTATAGAGAAGCAATTGAAATCCGCAAGATCCTAAGATAACTTCAATGGATCAGAAGAAACCCTGATAATTAACAGAGTATGGGTTTTTTTTGTTCTAGAAGAGGTGAATCTTACATCAGACACCCAGTCTTTCTGGGTAGTGTCGGATTTTTACCGACTAAACACCTCTCCTGTGGTTGGTTCCGGTCATAAGCCTATAAACCTTCCATAGTCTTTCTGTTATTTTCTCTTTTGCATTATTTTATGCTGAGTGTTTGTGTTCATCCTTCAATTGGATATCTTTCACTGAGTGTGTAGTTTTATGTCTTCATTTTCGCAATTGGTCTCTAGGTCTTTTGCGGTAAATTCTCGCTGTTTTTTCATCTTCACCGGGGTCATAGTCAACTAACCTTCTAAGGTCGTCATTTGGATGTTCACTAGCACTTTCATAGGCATTTGCAGCTTTTCGTTTGATGAATGTAGTAATGGACTCCCATTTTATGTCTTATCGGATTTGTTCATTCCTAACAAACCAGGGGGCGTCTAATGCCCATCTCAGCAATTTGTTTTCTGTACTTTCCTCTTTATATGGGTTCTCGCTGCATATCCCCATGCTGTTGATCCATATGTTAGCTGCGGTCTGGCGACTGCTTTAATGATCCTCAATTTCGTGTTTCTGTTTATTTGGCTTCTTCTGCCTATAGTCGGGTATAATCTTTTCATTGCTGCATTCGTTTTATCCACTGCATACTTAATGTGCTGTTTCCACGTTAGTCCTTTGTCTAATATTACTCCTTGGTATTTAGCTCCATTCTTCCATTCAATTTCATTATTGTCTATGGATATCTTCGATTCCATCTTCAGTCTTCTTTTTTGAAGGAGAATTGCTTGGCTCTTTCCCCCATTGATTTTAATTTTACATCTGTTACTCCATTGACTGATATCATCTGCAGCTTCTTGAGTCTTTTGTGAATTATTTTTGTATTTGTGTGCCTTATTGGTATGCCCGTATCGTCTGCGTATAGAGCAAGCAGGCATCTTGGATTTCTTGGTATATCATGTATGTATATGTTATAGAGTAGCGGTCCTAGTATGGATCCTTGGGAAACTCCTGCTTCTAGATATCTGAGTGTGGAGTGAACTAATGAACATCACCTTTTTTCACACAAAAGTTCCTATCCCTCAAATAATTTCTCATTATTCTGCATAACTTGGGTGAATGACCTGCGGTTATCATTTTATTTGCTAGTCCTTCATGCCATACTCTATCAAAAGCTCTGGTTACATCTGAATGTATTAGTAGTTCTGTGGCTTGTTTATTCTGAAACTCTTCTGTGATGTACTCAGTCATTCTTAGGAGCTGTTGTTCAAGTGAATGTTGTTTTCGGAACCCAAATTGTTCACTCAGTATCGTCGCCAGGGCTTCTGTTTCTTCATTGAGTCGTCTGGCTTAGACTCTCTCCACAATTTTTCCTAGGGCTGGGAGCAGGCTTATCGGTCTATAGTTCTGTGGGAACTTTTTGTCTTTACCTGGTTTATTGAAACAATCACTTCGGCAGTTTTCCATCTTTTTGGAAAAAGCTCTGTTCTCATCACGCCAGTTGCTATGCTAGTGAGAGCTGCCATTCCTTTCTTTGATATTTTCTTCAGCATGAGATTTGTGATTTTATCTTTTCCAGGAGCCTTTCTTGTTTTCAAATTATTGATTATCTCTTTGATTTCGGCCGGAGATGTTGGGTGAGGGATTCTTCCATCCGGTGGTGCTTCTTTCATTTCTTCTTCATTATCTTCAACTAATAATTCTAGGTCTTCATCGTCTTCTTCAGAATAATTTATTCTTGACTCCCTTTCTATGAGTATGGGTATCAGTGCTCGAAAACACAAATACACTTTCCCACAAAAGAAATCGGGTAGATGATGAGAACACCAGTTCCTACGCCTGGAAAAGTTATATTCCTATTCTCATCTTGGTTCGCTTTATATTAAAAACCATAAGGATGAATGATCTAACAAGTGATAATTCATGAGACGCGCCTTCATGCTCGTCAGTTCTGTTCATGACCTATCCATCTTCCCCAAGTACACGTCGCACCTTGAACTGAAAACACAATCAATCTTGAACCGAAACAAGGATCCTTCTCAAATTCCCAGTTTATTTACACGAGCAATGCCTGTACATGCTAATCTGGCACCCTCTGTGTATCCGCCTCATGCGAAAACACAGTCCTGTCACAGATCCGATTCTCCTTTATTTGGTTTTCCCTCTGAGGTCCTGAAACTGAAATCATCTGAATTATTGGCCTCAGGGTGCTGCGCGTTTCGCAGCAGTAAGCTTTAGTTGATGACACACATAAATTACCTTTAAATACTAGGTTCTATATATCCTTCTCTCTAATGCGTCTAAAGTAATTGTTTAATATTAAATGAAGACAAATAGAAGGCAAGAATAAGAGGAGGTTCATTCAAGTTTCAGACTGGAAAAGGGAATAATACGTATAATTGCTCAGGCTGATTTCGTTTTGTATGTGTGGAAAGAGCAAATACGGGTTTATTGTATGAGCATATATATTTTAATGAGTTAAAATTGAAAATTAAAGTAGAATTAATTCGAAAAGAGCTGCTGAATTGATGTGAATAAAAATTCAAGGCATTACAGTGTATTTTTTAATGATAGAACTTCAGATTGAAATAAAACACAATTTAATTAAGATTGAACATATTTTTTTTCATTTGAAAGATAATTTTATGACATTCTTGTTTTGAAAATGATTTTCGAGATATTTCCATCACGACTAGCTCTCAGGAACCGCATTCGACTAGAACAATTTTGGTCCCTTTCTTCGGGTGATTCAAGCCTTATTTCAGCAACAACACTAGTTATGTTGGCTTCCAAAGCGTCTATTGTTTCTGGTTTACCAGCATATAATCCATTGGAGTTATGTCGTATGATCTTGGAGGCCAATTAATCGAACCGTTTCTCGAAATAATGTTGTCGCCAAAAATTTCATTCCATGAATCAATCGTTACGGTAGCCGCATGAGGTGTACCACCATCTTTTTGGAGCTAAAACACTTCTGGGTCGATACAATTAATATTTTGAAACAAATAATCATTGATCATCGATCTGTAATGAGCACCATTCACTGTAACATTAGCTCCAGGGACTGCTGATGCCTCCAGCGTGTAAAGCACACCTACAGTGTATTTTCAGGATGCAATGGAACCTGCAGAATTTTTTGAGGATTGTTTTCACTCCACATACAGCAATTTGGCTTGTTTGCGTAGGTAGAAAAACACAATTTTTCGATAAAGAAGCTGTTCTAGAGCTCTATCAGCAAACAAATGGCTTCAGTTCTTGAACCAGTTGGATCTAATTAGAGTGAAGATCAAGATCTCTACGCAAAATTTTCTATGTGGTGGATGCACAGAGTCCGACTTGTTGTGAACGTCGACGAATAGACTAATCTGGATCTTCAGTAACACCATCACCTACTGTAGCGATATTTTTTTGCACGTACAGTTCTTCGTCTTGTTGTTGCATCGAAATGAGAAAATGATGTCCGAAATCTATCGATAGTTCGACGAATAAGCTGCTCTGAAGGACGATTATGCTGTATGAGTTTGGCGAAGAGAACACTGATTTTATAAATAAATGTCAACAATTTGTGAACGTTGTTTCGGTGTGAGTCTTACTTACCATGATAATTTGTCAATGCTCACTGAACATGAATTTCAAAACAGCATGGCTTCTTCTTTCTGACAAAACACAGTTATTTCTCTCGAAAATTCTATCACTCTGAAAAAATACCATAAAGATATTCACAAACACATTCCAAACGTTCCAAATCTCGCTGCATCATACAGTATTTCAAATATTTGGTCAAAGCACTTTGAGTTTTCACCTTCGTTGATTCAAATGATGAATCCATAAATTATAACAAAAAATATTGATTTTCCTCCAAATTCATATAAAATTATAAAGATATTCATGAGAGCAATAGAAAAAATATAACACAAAAAAAATTCAGATTTGATTGACGACATCAAATATAACAACTAACACTTTATGTACAACGAAAAAAATATAAATATATTCCACTAACCAATCAGCAATTGATGTCTTGATGTCATCCAATTAAAATTTATGTCTTTTTTCGCGATTCCCTCAGTTCGGTCTTGGTATGTTATGTAAGGTGTACTCGATTAAATACAATTATAATTTATTCGATTATTAATGTATTCATATTTTTTTCAGGTGCGAAATATGAGCAAACGTTGGACAACAATGCCTACAAACTTCACATGAAGCTCACGATACGATCAGTGAATAAGACTGACTATGGATCGTATAAGTGTGTTTCGAAAAATTCTCTAGGAGAGACAGATGGGACCATAAAATTATATCGTAAGTATTACCTTCATAGAAAATCTTGAAAACAATATCTATTAGATACTTGTTATGACTCCGAATTTGTCACGAAAACACTAATGAATATATTCGCTTACATATAGGATTTTAATAAGGTGAATAAACGTTCGGTGGGTTAACACAGGATAAGGTAAAAAAAACCTCAATCTCCTAAAGTTTTTAATGTGGTGGGTGGCTGATTTTTCGATATCGTCTTGATATCCTCTGGTTTGAATGAAGTTTTATTGGAGCACGGGATTACGTCAAACAGTCCTTATTGAATCTATCAATAGGGAAATATAGTGTAGTTATAATTAGAAAGGGGTAACAGTTCACTGCGACCCGAGGTCTAATAAAATCCTTCATCTGGAAAAGCATAGTTCCCTACTCCTGCAAGTTTCTTGGCCTAAGAGTTACAATCGCAAGGCATTCCATGACTAGGTGAATAGGAGTTTCTTCCTCCTCCCCTCAAAATATTACGCTTCATTCTCGCCAATCTCGCCAGATGCTTGATGAGGCGACAATATTCTGCCAGAAAGCCAGTGAGGAACTGTAGCTGGTTCACACTGAGATCCAAATACCTTTCAAAGTTCCGACAGAACGTTTTGGAGTGATACATTCCTTTCGATTTTCTCCTTCTCCAGAAGTTCTTTCTTTTTTGTGCATTTCCCAGGTTCTGGGCCAGTGATTGAAGTTTCGAAATTCATAAGACGCTTTTTTGGAATGATCCGTTTCTGAAAGATTCCTCCAGAGTGCTATCAGTTTCTTCCTTCTGCAGAAACTTTCCATTACAGATGCCTTTGCCTATACAATAAAATGGTTCTGGGCCAGCAAGTGGCGTATATGCTCCTATTTCTGTCTAGGGTGTTGGCCTCTTCGTTTTCTTTGATTCCCGAAAGACCGGGAACACCGATAAAAGAGACCTTATTTTTCTAGACTACCTCATTGAGTTTTCTTTGGCACTTCCAAATACACTTTGAGTCAATGACATAGGAGCTCAGTGCTTCAATAGCGGCTTGACTATCTGAGTGAACGGCTATATCGCACTTCTGATAGTTTCTTTCTACGAGGATATATTGAAAAATTCTAAGCCTACTATTTAAGCAAACAAAAATTCAATGTCAAAATATTTATTACTCAACATATTCACCGCTTACATTTATTACAGCGAACCTGCAACTTCTATAGACCTTTTAAAAAAAATGTTTTTTTTTTGCTCTGCAAACCAGTCCTTCACAGCTTTTATCACCTCCTTGTTGGAAGAAAATTTACGACCTTTTAAACTTTTTTCAGTTGAGAAAAGAGATGATACTCGGACGAAGCCAAATCTGGTGAATAAGAGGGATGTTCTAGTAATTCTAACCCTAAATCACGAATTTTTTGCAAGTCAGCATGAGATTTGTGCACTGGGGCGTTGTCCTGTGAAAACAAAATACCTTTGGATACCTTTCCGCGTCTTTCCTCTTCAATTTTTTTCCGCAGAGTGGTCAGAAATACTGAATGGTAATCTCCAGTTATTGTTCTACCCTCATCCAAAAAATCAATCATGATTATTCCATGGCAATCCCAAAAACTGAAGCAAGAACTTTTCCAGCAGATTTTTGGACCCGAAACTTCTTAGGTCTTGGAGAACCAGAAGTGGATCGTAAAAATGTACCCAAGTCTCATCCATAGTAACAATTCGGTTTAAGAAGTCTACATCGTTTCCAAATCGAGCACAGATCGAACGCGATGCTTCTACCCTTGCACGCTTTTGGTCAACATTCAAACATTACGGGATCCATTTTGCAGAAATCTTCGCGTGTCCAAATGGACGTGAACAATATGATGAACGTGTTTGTATGAAATCTTCAGTACTTCCGATATCCGGTTTAGCCCAATGCGGCAGTCTGATAAAATCATATCATGAACTGCATCGATATTCTCGGGGACTGACAAGGAAACTGGCCTTAATGGAAAATTTGCGTCTTTTGAAGCTTGCAGATTTTCACGGTCGCATACGAAAGACATTGATCACCAAGGGTATTAAACATATCTTCGTAAATCTGCTTGCCTCTCAACCCTTTTAAATACAGGTACTCGATGATGGCTGGATACTCCAATTTTTTCGATTTTTACAATTTCGGTGGACATCTTTTTTTTAATTCATTTTGTAACTCTGGTTCACTTTTTTGACGTCGAACTCTACACTGACACTTCTAATAAGTTATTGTTCGTTGATATGGTATCGCAATATTTTGTTTATGCATGGAACTGGTCCAGGCTAGCTAGATATCAATACATCCTCGTATGTTTATGTCTGGGAATCTTTCAATTGCCAGTAATTCTGCCTGAAATTCAATCGAAAGGAGGCCTAACGATAGTGTACACTTGGTTCCTGCCTCGTGTAGTCCAGTGCCGAAGCCTATGGTGGTTTTAGAACCATCTGTAAACCATTCTGCGGTTTTTTCTTCAAGATTGTAGTGGGTGTATTCCCGTTCCGAATTTTCCCGTCAGCTTAGCTTAGCTTTGTACATTTTTCTCTGTGCTTATTCTCTTGATCATCAGATCACTAAGATGGTTCGCAGATGAGATGTAGTTGTTTAGAGAGAACCAGACTCTCCTACTCTCGATTCTCTTGTTAACTGCACATTTATCATATATTCTGAGGAAGGCCTCATGGGCTACCATATCAATCACTATATTCATTGGTGTGAGATCTGTAATGATATCAAATGTCTTGGTTGAGCACGTTTTCATTGCTCTGGTGATGCAGGCAAGAAAAGTACCCCTTGCGTTCCGCGTTAACCTAAACAATGCACAGGGGCGCTCACTCAGTTCACAAACAGAAAATAGTATTTGGGTCCACACGAAAAGCCTTTATATTGATGCACCAACCTCCTCACCTAATCAAATCAACCTATTCGAAACTACAACATACATCTCAAAATATTCTGGCGCATCCAGTTTTTTCCTTCGAGATAAAAAGGCTGAGGCTGTCACATTGTATGATAGAAAATTTGAATTGATTGCTTCCAGTAGAGCAGGATTTCTGCCGCTCTCGAATCCAATTTGGCAGATATTGAGAGATGAAACACAAACATCGAACCATAACGGGAGTATTAAAAAGAAGACGTAAAATAAGGAACGAGGCATCTTGGGATGGCGTCTGAGCCGCATTTCATGTTCTTTCACAGCCGTAACGAAGGTGGCGCCTGCATCGCTCGTGCAGGTGACAAGTGGAAAGACGGCGACACGTGAGAATGACAGGCGATATATGTTATACGTCTCCGAAAATCGCACACAATGGTTTCACTTCTTCGATCCTGGCTGTATTTCGAATTCTATGAACTCGCTTTATCAGATTGATGGTCGGAAAGTATACCTGACTCCAGCTATTCGACAGATTTAAGGGGCCTGGCCGAGCTACGCTCTCTCGGAGTGTGGTCTTGTTATCGTTTCTTTACCGAGGAAACTATTCCTGTCAGCCATTCGTAGCAATATTGGCCTTTACTGTAACTGCTCTTTCTACATCGTTTCTCCAGGCTCAAGTGTTGTATTCTGCCTTTCTCACGGCGATGGTTTTTCCATTCGACTGCTGGTGTAATGGTAATAGTTAAAACGTGAGGGTGCAATATTAGTCAATAATTTTGCTCTTTTCAATTGTATTCCTAATTCTATACCCATTCCTCTGTGTTGTGAAAGCTCTTCCAGGATGTTTTCTTATGTTCTTCGGATAATATCTTCTTTATTGAACTTGTTTACTTGTATCATTAGATGGACACGGAAGTCCTGCTAGGGAATTACTGCGTCCATAAAATTATTGAAAATTGTACCGTTATGAATCGGTTCTCAGTCATTGAGTGGAGTTATCTTGGACTGGAGTTCTCAAGTTGAATACCTGGATATTATACTGGATAGCTTCAGTGGAAAAAGAATGTTGATACTGCCACTGGCAGAGCCACAAGGGCTCTGATGGCGTGCAGGCGTCTATTCGGCAGGAATGAGGGTTATAACCCAAAAATACTAAGATTGATGTGAGACCTAATATCACGTATGGGGCTATATCCTATAGAGATAAGTACGAGGAAAATGCTTGACAAAGTAGAGTGGCTTGCCTGCGTCTGCATCACGGGCGCTATGAGAACGTGTCCAACTATGAGATCATAAGGTACAGATCTCACACCTCTGCATCTTGTGATCGATGAGGCCATGATTGATTGATTGATTGATTGATTGATAAGCTGACGAACAAGAGACCGGGTTAGCGCTTGGCCTCCCTGTGACACTGCGACCAACTTGGGTCTATTGTATCACTCTTTCTTCAGTGGTTCCTCACGAGAAAAGGTTTGTGTCCTTCATCAGGTTCAGTAGCCTTTTTATGAGGTTTTTCGGATTCATTCCCGTTTCCGGATTGATTTCACCGAAGATTCTGTGGCGCCTTCTTCCCAAGGCGTCGCATTCAAAAATTATGTGAGAGGCTGTTTCTTCCTCTTCACCGCAGAGTCTGCAATCCACGGGTTCTCCAAGTATTCCTTTGCTGAGGATGAGGGCATCCTCAGAATGTCTGAGGAAAGTGCAGGTAACGAGGTGATCAAGAGTCAGAGATTCTGGCCCATTCTGAGCATCAACATCTCATCAGCGAACATTTCTAGTGATCTAATGATGGTATGTAGATGGTTTTCAAACCACGATGAGGGCCAGCGCTATAGTAAAAGGGGCAAGAACCAAGCGTTTACTAACGTGTGGCTCTTGCTAAAGTGTTCTTCATGAAGAAATACTTGCAACTGAAAAATGTCTAGACATAAACCTAAACAAAAAACAGTA
The DNA here is from genome assembly GCA_951802165.1 of Adalia decempunctata. NCBI lineage: Eukaryota > Metazoa > Arthropoda > Insecta > Coleoptera > Coccinellidae > Adalia > Adalia decempunctata. The sequence continues at coordinate 22,318,889 of OX637701.1, forward strand.
CGTAATATGCCGTCTAATAAGAAAGTCGTGTTAAACGAGACGCTGCAGGTTTCAATACCTGAATGCGGTTCATGCAAACGAACGATACATAAAATTACCACAAAGTGCAATATTTGCAAAAAAGTGTACCATCCTGGCTGTGCTAATAAAGTAAAAAAGTGCTGCGAGAAAGATATTACAACTCCCAGTGATAACACTTCTGGTGGAATATCTCCGATGTCCGATTATGGTAACAAACATATTACTAATGAATCAACTCATCAAGATCTTTTACTAAAGATAATTTTCGAGTTGGAATCAAAGAATGCTGTAATATTGGAGAATAACTGCCTCTTGAAATATAAGATTTCTACCCTAGAAAATGAAATCGAAAACAACAAGGCTGTAATTGAAGACCTCAATAAAAAACTTGCTACAAATGTAAACAATATGAACATTGATAAGAAAACATCATTTCCGTCTATAAACATAGACGACCACCCATCTGAAACAGGTAATGTGGGAACTGCAACTGATACTGTAACTGCTGATCATTGTAGCGAAGTTCTTCAAAACTCATCTTCGAGTACTACGGATGCTGGAAGAAATAATCTTTCACGAAAGGCCGTCAAGCCTAAACAACGAAACCCAATTAATTCAGCAATACAAGATGCCAATTCGAACAATCATTCTTCTCTACCTCTGAGTAATAACAATTACAATTAGACAAGCATCTCGAACTGAGACCACCAAAGAGTGGAGTGTTGTCCCAGATAGGAGACATGGTAATCGACGTCGTGCTCTGGTTCTTGGGAGCTGTTCTGATAATACAGCGGTTGAAGGGATTGAGAAGCTGAAAGTTTTTCACGTGTCTAATTTAAAACCCGAAACAACACCTGAAAATTTACTGGATTTTCTAAACAAAAACTTCTCATCAGTGAATGTTGAAAAGCTGACTTCCAAATACCCAGAAAGTTACTCATCCTTCAAAGTGTGTATACCGAGTTCCGAATATAATAAAGCCTTAGACGGATCGAATTGGCCCAATAGAGCAAGCATCCATCGTTTTTTCCAACCGCGAAAGGTCAACCGTCCAACAGAGTAACCTCCGACGAGAATCCCAAATTGAGACTCTTACAACTGAATGTACAGTGTATCTCCAATAAATTCGATAGTTTAGAAATGCGTTTTGATGAGATTGCTCCTGAAATTGTAAGTGTAGCTGAACACTGGTGTACTCCTGATAGTGCAAAATCAATGTCAATACCTGGATACCTGATTGCTGATTGCTACTGCCGCCCTACTAGAGAGCATGGAGGATCGGTAGTCTACGTAAAAAGTGATGTGAAAGTGAAAAATCTGAATGTTTCGGTCTTCTCAGATGAGATGAATTGTGAGATAAGTGGAACGGTTGTGAAGGCAAACAAGTGCCGAATTGCCATTTCAAGTGTCTACCGACCGGGATCCGGGAATTTTGAGGTATTTCTCGAGAGGTTGACATATGCTTTGAATCACTGTACCAATCTGTCTGATATCATATTTTTGTGTGGTGACATGAATGTTAACTACCTGAAGAAGGATTGTACGAAACTTAAACTGTTTATCGATTTAATGGAATGTTTTGGTCTGAGAATTTCCTCACAGGAGCCTACGAGAGTAGTTACAGATAGTATGGGTAGAACAACTATTTCTAAAATTGACTATTTACTCAAAAATGCTGATCCTTCAGACTGCTATGTTGAGGTTTTTGAAACTTACTTAAGTGACCACAGGGCTATTCTGTTGGACGTAAATGTGAGGTTAGAGAAAGTTACACAATCTTCACCGAGATTAGTTAGAAACTTGAGCCAATTCAACATAAACAAACTTGTTCACTATATTTCAAAATCAGATTTTCGGGGTATTTACCAGAACGGTGATATCGATTCATGTTTTGACGCATTCATCAACACTATTCAGAGCGCTCTTGAATTATGCTGCCCTCTTATTAAGTTGAGCACCAACAACCATCAGACCAAAGGTTGGATAACTCCTGAGGTAACGACAGCTAAACGCGAACTCATGAATCTACACTGGCTCCATTCAAATTTAAAGACCCAAAATTCCTTCACCCTGTACAAAAATGCAAAATTAAATTATAATTTACTCTTGAGAAATTCGAAATTACAATTCCATAATATGCTTATATCTAGATCCAATAATAGAAATAAAACAGTATGGAACATGGTCAATTCTCTGACCGGGCGAGAAAAAAAGAGGAATGAACAAATCGAACTCGATGTCGATGGGTTCTCCCATAATAGCCCTCAACGGGTGTCAGAAATTTTTGCCGATCACTTTTGAACGGTAGCTGAGAAAACACTTCTCCGATATTATAACAACAGTCTGTCCTCAATATGTACCACCTCACATATGTCTTATTCAACATTCTTCTTTCATCCAGTTTCTGAGCTTGAGGTTACTGACGCAATAAGATCGCTGAAGAATAATAAAACATCCGGTCCGAATTCTGTATCTGCGAGAATTCTGAAGGCCATTGGTCCAGCAATAAGTCAGCATTTTGTTCACTGTATCAACCTGTCTATAAATCAAGGTATTTTCCCTTCAACATTAAAGAAGGCTACAGTCATTCCAGTTTTAAAAAAAAATAACATACGTGATATTACCAACTATAGGCCAATTTCTCTTCTAAACTCTTTTTCGAAAGTTTTCGAAAAGATAGTCCTCGGCAGAATGACTAAATATAGTGACAAATATGACATTTTGAATAATTCCCAGCATGGCTTTAGGTCTGGCCGTTCAACGCAATCGGCAGCTGTGCAGTTCACTGAATACTTATACGAGTGCCTTGATAGTGGTCTCTATGTTGCTGGGTTATTTTTTGACCTTTCTAGGGCCTTTGACACCCTTTCGTTCAACTTCATTATAGAAAAATGTTACAACTTGGGTTTCAGGGGTATATTCCTGGAGTGGTTGAAAAGTTATCTCAAGGAAAGACCAGCAAATGTCAAGATCGGGGATACTCTGTCATCTGAGTACACTTTAAAATTAGGAATACCGCAGGGATCCGTTTTAGGACCATTGTTGTTCCTTCTTTTCATTAACGACCTTCCAAAAAGTCTGAGGGATGGGTTATCCCAGTTTTGTTCACAAAACGGTCTATCATCGTGTACAAAAATGTGTTCAGTAGTTATGTTCGCTGACGACACCTCTTTTGCTGTTAGAGCTTCTTCTTTCGAAGAGCTCCAAAAATTATGTAACTTTTTATTGGGTATTTTTGTAAAATGGTGCCGCACAAATAACCTTGTAATTAACGTCGACAAGACCGAAATTATTCATTTTTCTATCGGCAAATGTACTAGAAAACTTGTTCTTCGCTACCATGATACAGTTATCACATCCAATGATGCTGTAAAATTTCTTGGAATTTTTTTGGATAAAAATCTGAGATGGTTCAATCACATTGATTTGGTTTGAAATAAATTGAATAGCTCGTATTTTGCCATAAATAGAGTAAGACACCTGCTACCTACTTCATCTCTGATCAATATCTATTACAGCTTGGTGTTCAGCCATTTATCTTACAATATTCTTCTGTGGGGAAATTCTTCAGAAGCTGGTAGGGTTTTCATCATTCAGAAACGTATTCTACGCATGATCTACAATACAGGTCCAAAGTCGTCCTGTAGACCAGCTTTCGCACAAAGTGGTATTCTCACTTTATCTTGTATTTTCATTTTGAGAACATTATTATACATTAAGGAGAAAGAAAATAGCCTACCTAAATTATCTAGCTTTCACAACTACCATACGAGAAGTGGAGCAGTACTGTTTATACCTAAACATAAATCTAGAAAATTTGAGATGTCGCCCATATATCAGGGCATAAAATTATTTAACCATTTACCTTCCCATTTCCGATCTCTGAATATCAGAGAATTCAAGGGGAGTGTAAAAAATATGTTGTTAAAAAAGTGCTATTATACTGTTAATGAATTTTTAAATGATGTTTTTGAGGATACTTTGTAATAACCTTTTTTCTTTCCTGACTTGTCTCATACATTTTTTTCATGTCTTAAGGGACCAATAAATGATTTATTTATTTATTTATTTATTATCAGAAGTTCGATAAAGCCATTCACTCAGATAGCCAACCTGCTATTGAAGTACCTACTGAGCTCCTATGTCATCGACTCAAAGTTGATTTGGCAGTGCCGGAGAAAACTCAATGAGGTAGGCAAGAACACTAAAATCTTTTTTATATGGGTTCTTGGCCATTTGGGTATCAAAGGGAACGGAGAGCCCAATATGCCTGCCAGAGAGGACCCACGAACGCCATTCACAGGCCCAGAATTGTTTTGTGGTAAAGGTAAATGCATCCTAAAGAAAAAGTGTCTGAAGAAAGAGAAACTAAAAGAAAAACACGCCAGCTATTGGGGGTATCACTCCAAAAGGATCCTTCGGAACTTGAAACTGATCCAAAAGGTATCTGGATCTCAGTAAGAACCAACTACTCCACCTCACCGGCTTTCTTACACGACATTGTCGCCTTGGAAAGCATCTGGTGAGAATAGGTTTATCGAACACTGAATAGTGAAGAATCTATGGGGAGTAGGAAGAAACTTTATTATTCCTAGTCAAGAAATGCCCGTCATTGCGAGCGAAAGGAGATACTTAATACTTTGGGCAAGACTCTTGTTGAAACCTTTTCAGATATTGGATTTCATTAGATCTCTGGAACTGGAAGGTAATCTGTAAAATGATCTTAAGGTCTCAGTGAACAGCAACTCCTTTCTAACTTGCTCAGAAGTTAATGATATGGTATACTCAGTGATGCTTTTTCAAAAAATAATTATATAGATCGCAGAACCATGGTGTGAAATCATCCAAGGCAGTATATATCAAGAGACATTTCCGAATGGCTTCACAGAAAATAAATCGAAGACAACTGTAGTGGTCCAAGTTTTGTAAACCGTTCTGAACGTCTATTACCACGTTGAGAATTCGAAACTGACTTGTTTGGAACCAGGCAAGGCGTTTGACTTCGACTGCCATCATCTACAACTGAAAACCTTCAATATTATGGTGTCAGTGGGAAAGCACTTGGTTTATTCTCATCTTACCTTCGAAAAGAGAACACAATCTGCCAAATGGCAGGGTTCAGTATCAAACCCAAAAGAAATGAAACTTGAGTTCACTGCGTGAAAAGCCGGCAGCAGCTCTTGCGTCCCACTCACGCGCCATCACTGCCTAGTTATTCTTCTGTAGCGCGCTCCTCATTGGTCACTTTCATTAATTAATAACTCATTAACTACGCTATCAAAAAATTTCAAACATGGATATTTGGGCTTAGAATATTTTTCACTTTCGATCCCCTCAAGGAAGTGTGGGACTTCTGGGTCACCCTGTATAGGAATCCTACCGATCATTTCATCATTGGAGACAGAAATTCTCGAGAACCAGTTCATGCTTTGCTGAATAAGATGCCAAATGGTGAAGGAAATATATATTTGGTTTTTTTTTGTATCTTTTTAATTTGTTTAATTTTTTCATCAACTGCTCAAGCTTTTTCGATTTATATGCGTTACTAAATGTATTCACAGCACATACTGAATTCTTCTTTTGGTAATACCCATCAAGAAATCACATGTCACAATTCGATGTTCAATTAGCAATGATGGATACTTTGGTTCAGATTCCCAAAGAACTTATTACGTCGAAAGCTCCGGGGCTGCTTTTTAATAACTTGCTTTCACCATCAGATAATATTCCCCTTTTAGGGTTCTGTTAATAACCGAAGTTATATCGACATAAAATATTCCAGTCATAATGTTAATGCATTCGTATTTTTTCCAGATATTATTAGTCATAAAGAAGGTGCCTACTATATTTGCATGAAATGTGGATATTTAGGGCGTATTCATAATTTTTCATCAGACCTCTTGGCAGGAAATTAATTTCTGGAGCTCTCGTTGGAATCTATTTAGATTCCCCGAATTATGCTGCATCATATTCCTGTTAATGATCATGTGTGGGTGTGTGAGTGAGATGCCTTCTATTTGATTAATTACTAATTCAGTTAATAAGCTTTCATCTTTACTCACAAGTTTGTTAGTTTGTGAACATTCTTTGCGTTAGATTCAAATCTTCTGAATAAATTCGAAGCAACTCTTAAACAAATTTCGCCCGTGTTTTGGTTGCCACGACTATGCACAGTGGGAGTAAAGACGTTATTCGGACTCCAATATGGTGAATCGATAAATATCATTCACCGATCTACGTACCTGGTGGAAGTGAAATTCGATTATTTCATGTGCAAAATATGGCAGATCGCGACCCAAAAATCAGTTTACAAGAGAAGCTTTGTGAAATGAAAATGAGAACCCAGATCAATTAAATAAAATGAATGAATTTGTTGAGGCATTCGCGGCCATCGTTTGATGTCATCTGGTCTTTTTTCGAGCATTTCGGCCGTCGTGGTTTATTTGATTTCGACGTTACGCCAGATCGGGCGTCTGGCACCTTCCGGAATTAGTTGTCTTTTGCTCGGAGCTCGAACTATCCGATTTTGCGGAGGGCGCAGTCTATAAATAGCGCTTGCGTGGGCTAGATGCTCGGGACACGCGCATGCGTCTGTTTGGCTGGCTTTCGGCTTTGGAGTCGTTCCGGCTCTGATTCGTCGATACTGGTGTTCCCATCATCTACCCGATTTATTTTGTGGGGAAGTGGTGTATTATTGTTTTTGAGCACTGGTACCCATACTCTGTTAATTTTGAGGATTTCTTTTCATCTATTGAAGTTATCTTGGTGTTTGTGGATTTCAATGGCGTCTCTATAAAGCCTGAGGTAATAATAGGTGGTGATACATAACACTTGGGTTTGTTCGAATTCTATGGCGTGATTCGTCTTGTTCAATGTGCGCCCTACAGACTGGGCCATTCGGAGAAGTCCGCCGTAGCAGAGCACACATTGAACAACAAGAATCACGCCATAGAATTCGACCGAACTCAAGTGTTATGTACCACCACCGCTTATTGCCCCAAACTTTATAGAGAAGCAATTGAAATCCACTAACACCAAGATAACTTCGATAGATCAGAAGAAACCCTTAAAATCAACAGAGTAGGGGTACCAGTTCTCAAAAACACGAAAACACTTCCTTTGGTCATCATTGGTTTTTCATACGAGGACCGGAACTTTGATTCCCTACGCCTCTTGTCTCGATTATCCACTTTCTTCTAATGTGTGTTGGTTTTCATCTCCTTGTTGGTTTCATCATGAGTCTGTCAAGTGTGCCAAGTATTTTCTCTTGTTATTTTCCTCAGTTCGACGTTCTGATGTTCTCTCATTTTCTCTATCAGGTTCTTCGTTTGCTTCTTCACGATATCTTCTACCGATTCTATTTTCAGTTCCTCCCTTATTTGCTGGTTACTCACGTACCAAGGGGCTCCGATCGATGTTCTTATTACTCGGTTGAGTGTACTCTGAAGTTCCTTCTTCTTGCAGCTATTGGTGTTGTTCCATATCACTCCGGCATAAGTTATGCTCGGTATAAGGATTTTTCTTGATTATTTTCACTTTATTTACTAGTGAAAGTTTACTCTCGGGATTTAGCAGCGGGCACAGACACCCGTGTAGTTGCCTCGTCTTCTTCTTATTCTCCTCAATTTGCTTGTTGAAGTTGAATTTCTCGTCTAAAGTCACTCCTAGGTTCTTCGCTTATTCTTTCCATTCTATATCGTCTTGTTCTATCCTGATGTTTGTAAGTCCTTCTTTCTTCCATCTGTTGCCACCAAAGTATATTGCAACAGTCTTCTTCGTATTTATCTTGATTCTCCATTTCTTGAAGTAGTCAGTCAAGCAGTTCATGTCCTCTTGTATCCTCATCGTCAAGCTTTTCCTCTGCCTATTTGAGTAGTACAGTGTCGTATCGTCTGCGAACTGTGCTATTTTGCAATATTTCATCTTGGGTATATCTGCCATATAAATGTTGGTCAGTAGGGGCCCTATGACAGATCCTTGTGGTACGCCTGCTTCGATTTTTCTTTCTTGGGATCGGTTTCCATCTATGTTCGCTCTGAACTTCCGGTTGCTCAGATACGCCTCAACGATATTTATTAGCTTCTTCGAGAATTTAATCTCCTTAATTTTGTATAAAAGTCCTTGATGCCACATCGTGTCAAACCTTTTTTCTATGTCTAGAAAAACAACGCCGGTGTTCGTAGACAGGTTAAGTTTCTCCTTTATTTATTACGTGATTCTTGCCAGTTGATCGATTGTTGAGTGTTTGGCCTTAAAACCACATTGATGATTTGGGATGATTTCATTTTTATCGACGAATTCAGTGAGACGTCGATGTATCACTTTCTCGATCACTTTGCTCAGGGCCGGTAGTAGACTTATTGGTCGGTAGCTTGTCGGGTCCTTTTTGTCCTTTCCTTTCCTCCAAATGACAATGATGTCCGCTGTTTTCCATCTATCTGGGTAATGTCCTGTTTCTAGTATTGCTCGGGCTATCTCAGTTATTTCTTCATTTACTCCGTCCGGTAAATTTTTCAATGCTTGATTCTGAATTCCATCCATACTGGGGCCTTTCTCTTCTTGAGGTTTTTCAGGATGTCTTGTATTCCTTCTTTGGCCACTTCATTAATCGCTTCGTTTTCTGTGTCGTCTATTTCTCCATTTCTGTCTTCTGTTTCCACTTCTTCATTGAATTTTGCATCGTTATTTCCATTGTTCGGCTTGCATTGAGTTTCAAGAGATTCGGCGAACATTTCTGCCTTTTCTTCAACTGTTGTTGCTGTATTGATTCCGTTGTGAAGTTGTGGTATTTTCGTTCTTGTTTTCTTTCCTTCGAGTGATTGTGTCATGTTCCAGAGTGATTGGTCCTCGGTGTTCAGTGAATACACTTCCCCACAAGAGAAATCGGGTAGATGATGAGAACACCAGTATCGATCAATCAGGCGCCGTAACGAGTCCTAAGCCGGAAGCCAGCCAAATCGACGCAGGCGCGTGTCCCGACAGTCTATCCCACGCAAGCGCTATTTATAGACTGCTCCCTCGTCGCAATCGGATAGCTCAAGCAAAAGAGAACTAATTCCTGAAGATGCCAGACGCTCGATCTGGCGAAACGTCGAAATCAAATAAACCACGACGGTCGAATTGTTCGAAAAAAGACCAGATGAAATTTCTTGCATTCACTTCATGGCAAGGAACCAACAACATGGTCATTTTTTTCTAGGGTTCACAATGCCTTGTGAGAAATATGAATATTGTCCTTATTCAACAAAAGCATGGTGCTTTCGTGGCTGTAGGGGGTGGAAGACGTCGGAATTGATTGAATTTTTAATTGATTCTCCCGGAGGCCAATACGGTTAAAAGGTTCATTGTGATGGATTCGAAACATCGGGAACTTCGAAGGATAAAAACTTAAATACATTTGCCGTTCATCTCCCCGAATGGCTTCCGCCGGACCATTCGAATCGCGGATTCCTCGGGAAATATGTGTTTTCCGTTCCATTCCGCCCCACATGAGGTGGAAATCATTGATCTATTCGATTCGACGGAACGTTGATGGTAGGGTCATTAATGAAGTGAACGACTCTGAGGATTTTATAGTTTTGAATTAATGCTCAGTGGAAGTTTTGATTGTGGTAGTTAATGCAATCGAAAGCGGTCGTTTCTCGCATGATTTAAAGAAAAACGGGTCGACTATAGGCTTGTGGACTGCACGAGTGGATTATACAGGGTGCGGCACGGAGGATGGATGGTTTTAAAAAAATAATAAAAGCGTTAATTTTTACTCAAAAACACATTTATTGACGGAATCAGATTCTCAAGGAAATAGCATTTGAGACAGTCAAGTGTGGAAAATCACATCAGGCATGTGGTGGCCGAAATCGGTGATGCAGTGCTGGAGGCGCTCTTGGAAGTTCGCGTAGACTCTCTCCAACATCGCTTTCTCAACTTGGGCAACTTCCACGCGAATAGCCCTTTTCAATTCGTCCAGAGTTCGGGGCTTGGTCTCGTATACTCTAGCCTTGAGGTGTCCCCATAAGAAAAAATCGCATATGGATTAATCTGGGGACCGGGGAGGCCAATGAACATCGCCAAACCTGGAAATAAGGCGACCAGGGAAGAGAGGGCGAATAACGTCCATTGATGCTCTGGCTGTGTGGGCGGTCGCCCCATCCTGTTGGAACCACACACGTCGGATTGGAACACGTTGCCGTCGTAATTCGGGGATAAAGAAGTTGTTGATCATTTCGACGTACCGCTCTGAGTTCACGGTAACAGCACGACCATTAACGTCTTCGAAGAAGTAAGGGCCAATGATGCGAGTTTGCGATACAGCGCACCAAACTGTAACTTTTGGGTCTACTGGTAAATGAATGCTAGGAACACACGAGTCTAACGGCACCTTCCCCACTTCTCTCGTCCTCAGTGGGGGAAAGTTATGCCCATCTGAAAAACGTCCGCCCTCCGTGCCGCACCTTGTATTTGCTGTAGAATACAGGGTCTTTCACGAGGAACCTCACCTATATTTATACGGGAAACTACTGAACGTATTTTCATGAAATTCAGCACTTATAAGTATTTCACGATGCTGATGAAATCTAAAATATTTTCAAGGCATGAGCACCTTCGGTTCTTCCGGAAATGACGTCAACTTCCGTTTTTCAAATTAGAACACCATTTTTTTATTGCAGAAATAGATTCCCTAGAAAATTTCAAGTTATTTTGATGTTACATTTTTCAGTTTTGGTTGAAAAATTCTCTATGAGCGGAAAAATTCGAAAAAAAAATCGAAAATAGAGCTCCGCTGAAACAAGAATAACTTCGAGGTTTTTGGATGGAAAATTTTCATTTTTGGGATTTTTCAAGATGTAAGATTGATGTATCCACTTTAGAAATCGAAATCGCGATTCATGATACAGGGGGTGAAAAAATCGCTTTCAAAGTTGGGGATGACAAAATCGTGAAATATCAATTTTTTCAAATTAGAACCCCATTTTTTTATGGCAGATATTGAATCTACGTTAAAAAATAATGTGAGTTTATGCACACACCCTTGCCCTAAAATGGATATTTCTTGAGTGCTTCACAAAAAACTGTTTTTCGTCTTGAATTTTCAGCTATTTCTTTTCCCTTCATGCCAAAAAGATGAAATTTTCAGGAACTGTTACTTGAACCATGTTTTAGATTTTACTACCCTAATATGCAAGAGAATAAAGTTACAGGTTGTTCCTAAATAGATGGCGAATTTGGATTCGAATTTGTATCGGAAACCTCTTTATTTCAACTAATCGGCCATCGGTTTTCTCTCCAGTGATAAATAAATAATTCCTTATGAACCATATGCAAATACTTACGATGTTTTAAATTCTTTTTTTTAATGATAGATATCATTAATTACATCTGCCATCTAGGAATAGTCAGGATAAACAATATATCATATCATTAATTACATCTGCCAAATTCCTCTTTATTCAGTAGCATTTTGTGTTTACTATTAATTTGGTGATAATTCGTATTACGTTATAAAATCGATCACTGTGCCTAATTTTACCAATGAAGATTATTTAAATCTCATTCTACTTCATGGAGAATGTAATAAAGTTGTAGATAGAACGATTCGACTGTTCATTTCCTGACCGACCCAGACCAACGAAAGATACCATTAACAGAACCATGACAAACTTGAGAAATGTCGGATCTTTCGTTAAGAAGACTATACACACAGACAAAAGTGTAGTAGAAGATGAGAACAACGAAATTACAGTTCTTGCATATTTTCGTGTGAATCCTCAAAATTCTCTCAAAGATGCCGAAATTGATCTGGGATTATCTCAATCGAGTGTTTGGAGAATATTAAAAAAACATAAAATGCACCCATATAAATTCAATAGGGTACAGCATTTGAAGGAAACTGATTTCGTCAGGAGAACAGAGTTTTGCGAAGCTATGATGATTCGATTTCAAGAGAATGAAAACTTTTTGGACTGTACAATTTGGACAGATGAATCTAAATTCACAAAGAATGGTTCTCTCAATAGGCATAACAGTCATTATTGGGATGAAGAGAACAACCACCACTTCAAACAATGGATCTTTCAAGAGACCTGGAGTTTCAATGTTTTTTGCGCCATCAAAAATAATGCAATTCTCGATGTTCACATTTATGATGGGACTTCAACTGGTAAGATAGAACACTACACATGTTTGCATTATTTAAAGAATGTTCTCCCTTAGGAGATAGATATTCTGACATATTGAATCAAATAATTGAGCCGCTAGTACAGAACCATAATGACTTATGGTATCAACAAGATGGCGCGCCTCCACACAATTCACTCAATGTGTCAAATATCCTCTACAGGCTATTTGAAGATCGATGGTTGGCGAACAATGGTCCACATCTTTGGCCACCACGTTCTCCCGATTTCGCTCCTTTAGACTATTATGTTTGGGGTAGGATAAAAATATTGTCTACTCAACTCCCCTGACTGATAAAGAGGACTGCATAGAACGAGTCAGAAATGCGTTCAGGTTTGTTTAGATTTTTAGATTCATAGTTTTGAAACTCAATTTGGTTTTTAAACACTTTTGCAGATCTCTTCCTCCCGATGAAATAAGAAGAGCAACGCACGAAGCATTCCTGAGACGTATAAATAAATGTCTAGAAATTAACGGTCAAAACTTTGAGCATCTTCTCTAGTTATAACTGCGAGAGTTTGCCATGGTTCTCCTAATAGTAACTTGAAGTCGGTTTCAAGAAGGGGTGAAAAATCTACAGCATGGTTCAAGTAACAGTTCCTGAAAATTTCATCTATTTGGCGTGAAGGGAAATGAAATAGCTGAAAATTCAAGACGAAAAACAGTTTTTTGTGAATAACTCAGAAAATATCCATTTTAGGGCAAGGGTGTGATGCATACACTCACATTATTTTTTAACGTAGATTCAATATCTGCCATAAAAAAATGGGGTTCTAATTCTAAAAAATTGATTTTTCACGATTTTGTCATCCCTAACTTTGAAAGCGATTTTTTCACCCCCTGTATCATGAATCGCGATTTCGATTTTCAGAGTGGATACATCAATCTTACATCTTGAAAAATCCTAAAAATGAAAATTTTTCTTCAAAAAACCTCGAAGTAATTCTTGTTTCAGCGGAGCTCTATTTTCGATTTTTTTTCGAATTTTTCCGCTCAGAGAGAATTTTCCAACCAAAACTGAAAAATGTTACATCAAAATAACTTGAAATTTTCTAAGGAATCTATTTCTGCAATAAAAAAATGGTGTTCTAATTTGAAAAACGGAAGTTGACGTCATTTCCGGAAAAACCGGAGGTGCTCATGCCTTGAAAATACTTTAGATTTCATCAGCATCGTGAAATACTTATAAGTGCTGAATTTCATGAAAATACGTTCAGTAGTTTCCCGTATAAATATGGGTGAGGTTCCTCGTGAAAGACCCTGTATATACAAGACTGATATTTGCAATAAAAAGTTGTTAATTCTCTATAATTTCCCAACCTCTGGAGATTTTCTAACCCAATTGTTAAACTTGCTATTTTCTCCGAAGCATTTGGCAGGTTTGTCTGTGATAGGATGATGGATTTCTTAGACAAATTTTGTACGATCATCGACACATAACACAGCTGAGAAAGAGTAGGTCAAAACAGTGCGCTGCCTGCTGTTCTCTGGAATGTGTGTTCAAGTCACCTGATTGGGTTAAAATCGTTGTGAGAGTATTTTTTGATTCCTTCAACTTTCCGGTTGTTTTTTTTTCTAGAAAATCATTTGTTGTTTCGAAAAAAAAGAGTTAAATTCGACTGCTTCGTAATATATCTCGTGGAATTCCGGTCCCTTATTCTTTTCATCGTTCATAATAAGAACATTAGAACTCGTAAGATTCGTATAAAATTAAATGAGGAATTCTTGATAGAAACCATTGAATTCTGGAACCACTCTCTACACAAAATTCTCTATAAAAGTGAACTTTGTGAATTACCACATATTTCTCATAGAATCTCAGGCTGTTGAATGAGCATGAAATTGGAATACCTTATTGATTCTCATAGCCTCCACTAATACTGATACAGATTCTCATGCTTTACATTCAAGTTCCTCATTGAAACTTGTGAATTCTCAGTTATTCTGAGCCACATCAAAACTCATAAGATCCGCACAAATTCCTGATGAAAACCTGATACCACAAGATTTTCAATAAGATTATACTTGTGAAAAGCCTAAAATAATATTCTGATTGAAATTGGAATACCTCATTGGATCTCATAGCCGCCTAAAACTAACACTACCTGATACAGACTCTTATACTTCGCAGTCGAGCTTTATCATTGAAACATTGTTGGCAAAAAAACAAGCTTAACCTTAAGCAAGTCTTGGACTGGATTGTAATAGGATTTTATTTTGTATCCAAAGCTGAAAATACAGTGTGTTATACTATTTCGGAATCTCAGGGCAATTTTCTTTTATTTGGCACTCAGGTGACTATTGTTTCACACCACGTATAAACACTAGAGAAGCTTTGGTCATTGAATACTGAATATAGCACTGGAAAAAACGAACTGAGGATAGAAAATCAGTTTAATGCTTACTGAAGTTCGTGACAACGTTTTCACTTGTTTCGAAACGCACCCAAAGAATAGGTGAAATCCTGTATTTGAAATGAATACTGCTTTAATATGCCAAACTCAATTAGGTAGTTTCAGAACTCTCTGTATTTGAGACAAAAAATAAGAAAACACTGAGTTTCCAGTGTGATTGGAAGTAAAATGTAAAATTATTCAACTGAATATGAAAATTTGTTTCAAATGGATACCATCAACCATGGAAGCTGCAGAAGAAACATCATGAATATTATATTTCTAAAACCTTCCACGCAATACGGTTTCCACCATCGTGAAAAATGCTTAGAATTTTTCAAACCAAGAATGTTTCATCTACCACCTGCATGATTCACATCCTCTGGGAAATCATTGAATGTCCCTCAAAGAAGTCCCGTAATCCTTTTTCCGCTCCCCACTAAAAATGGTGGACTACTTCCCTGGACCCATGCATAAAGGTACGTCCCGAGATTTCCGCTCAATTTGCGAAGAGGATGAAATTTGAATTCACTTGCAAAGTTGCCTCGAACTTTCTCATTAAAAGATGCCCGAAATGTTCAATAGGAGCTGGAGGAGAATCCAAAATGGGATTACTGGTGTTGTGTTGATTGGGGTATTGAATTCTCCGGCATTCTCATTACTAGAATTTTATGGGTAGGGAATTCGACTCGGAAGCATGGACAAAATTGTTCGCACAAGTTTTCTGAGTTTATTCGGTAAAACAAGCTGAAATATCTGTCGTTCATTGTGACATAGTGTTTACTCCAAATTATGCAAAGTGTTTATTGCTGAACGACATTACATTAAGTGTTTCAGTTGTGTTCTTGGCAGAAAAGGGGATAACATGAAATCATTCATTTAAAGTTGATTTTAAACTGTATTATTTTTCCTTGGTCGACAATGTTAATTTCCAATAGGAAGGCATTATAAATTTCCAAATATCCAAAACAAGAAAACAGAATTCAGGATGCAAAATAAACTCATAAATTTCCAAAATAATACGCAACAATTCAAACTCAACTGATCATAAGTTTCTTCAAACCGGGAGGCTCGAAAAATACCCCACCAATGACGACAAGCAGTTATGCGGACTCAAAGTCTGCCTTGAATACATGAACCAATAAAATCGACGCATTTCATTACGACCATTATCACATCCAGGTAAGTCCCAGAGATCTCTATATGATGTTACAAAGCGAAGTTCTTATACATCCCGCAATGTGACCAATTTGAGATTGTACATTTTGCAATTCGAACTGTGTGGGAACTTCTTATACATCTCGCAATGTAACATATTTGGAAATATCTTATGCATCTCGCAATGCGAGTACGCATAGATCTCACTAAAGAAGGTTAATGGGAAGTTCTCAAAGTCCTCGCCGCGAGAGGTGTATGCGAACTCCAAGTGTTACTTGTTTGAGAATATCTACGTAGGATATAGTCAAAAGCTCTCTGGTAGTTCTTTTGTGGTGGACATTTGAAGGAGATATAAAGCGACCTCTCAAATACGTCACAGAAGGCGTCAAACTTCCAGAAAAGAAGTCACAGGGATGTCTCTGGGATATCTTTGTGTGGCCTGGGTAATCTTTATTCATGCTTTATAATCAAATTGTTTGTACTTTGTTATATATTGTGAAAATTTGCCTTAAGGGGAGGTGCTACACGTCCGAGCTCCCTTCAAACATTGAGCTTTTTATTTCCATGAAGCAGCATACACCAACACTTTTTTTATTAAAGCTTAGATAATTGTTTCCCTAGAATGTGTAATACTCGCTTTTCCGTTTTGCTCCGTATAATAGGAAAATATGACCAATAAAGTTCCCACTTTGAAAATTTAGGGGACAATACACAAATAAACTGATTAATGCACATTCTGCAGAATATTATTCCGCGTGTATAAGTACTGAAAGTTACATTTATTCCGAAAATTGACCGAGATATTATGGAATAAAATATTTTGCCCAGTTATAAAATTACAGCTCACCAGGTTATTTTTCCTAATATACGAAGAAAAACAAAAAATCGAGCAATAAACTTTCTGGAGAAATGATTAAACTTTAATCGAGACTTTAATTAAAAAATAAAATTTTTGGTCTACGTCGCATACGAACTGAGATATCATGGAAATGAAAAGCCCAATTTTTGAAGGGAGCTCGCGAGCTTGGACGCGTTTCACCTCTCCTTAAACTATTTATGTTTTCTCGTGATGAATAAAGTTCAAAACGTTTATAACCCGAACATGGTTTTTGAATGAATGAAGAAGGATGAGAATGGACTAATTAGAAGAAACCTCAATAAAATCTCTGATAAATTATTAAATTTTTCCATAAGATATATTTGGTATACTTTTTATATAGTATTGAAAGCATTCATGCTACAAGCTGTCTTTGAAATTGGCAGGTCGTTCTAAAGCTATCATATTGAGTGTTGGTTGTGTTATTTACCTACGTGCATTATCATATTCATAACAAGAGTTTTATGAACATTCGCTTAGAAATCTCGAGCAAATACAGTGCAAGTCAAATATTTAGAAGAATTTTGAAGAATTTCCCGATTGTTAAGTTATATATTCTATTTGCAGACATACCATCTCCATCTACAGTGAGAACCACGACAACCACGACGCCAACACCAATTAAAGTTAGTCTTGACAAGGGTGAGTTATCAAAGTCCTATTCTATGTAAAAATCATCATACAGAACCTCATGAAGTGCCCCAAAAAGGCTAATTTGTAGCTCTGGTCGACTGAAAAAATATTCATGATGGGATAAGCGTTTGCTTATACCTGTAAAGAAAGCAAACCTCAGGTCTCAAAAAGCCACAATTTTGTGGCATATTCTATGTATTCACAGCTCACTATATCATTCAATTTCGATCTGTAATGTATGTAGAGTCATAATTGATCAGATATGTCTATTTGTGACTATATTTTGAAGATTTCATGAATGAAAAAGAAAGAAATGAAGTTGAAACATATCTGTCCTTTGGTACTTAATTCATAACTCAATTCCTTAACGTAACGGTGTTCTCCATGCTCCTGATAAAAGATTTTTCAATAAGAGGCGTTATTTTGACATTCAAAGAGGAATTCCATTTTGTTGAATAGATGATCGCATTTTTATTTCATTATAAATGCCGTCAATAATGGAAAATAACATCAGCCAAATGACCACCACGACCACGACTACAAGACCAAATCCTTTTCATGAAAATTCAATAACCAAATCACATAGTGGCTGCCCTCGATGGCCTAACAAATTCCATCCTTGAGGTCCAGAATCGATGCTCTTGTCGTAGACCTTTTTTTTCACATGGCCCCGAAAGTTGTTATACTCGTATCACAAGTAGCACGTAGCGCAGTCTGGACATGAAATATCAATAATAATTCCTCGATAGCGCAATGCATTAACTTCGTTTCAAGGCTCATTTTCGAAAAAATTGGGTCCAAGGACCTGGCAGAACCACAAACCGCATCAAACAATCACTCATTGAGGATAGAGAGGATTCTCAACAATAACTCTTGGGTTTTCCGAGCCCCAGATGCAACAATTTGGCTCATTGACGAAGCCACCGGAGTGTAAATGGGCTTCATCACTCAAGATGATTTTTCGATGGAATTCCGGATAATTTTCATATTTTCCAAGAACACAATCAGCGAAGACACGACATTTTAATGATCGGCAGGCTTGAGTTCTTGTGTTAACTGAACTTTATAAGCCCAAAGACTCAAATTTGTATGCAAAATACGTTGTAATGACGTTAGTGGAATGTCTAATTCCAAGGAACGAGGAGGAATGGACAAACCATGGTTTTCTTCAACACTTTCAGCAGCAGCAGCAATATTCTCAACTTTTCTTGAACGACGTGCACGGATTTTATTTTCTCATCTCTAACTTGTCCCAACAGCTCTTTTTGACCAATTTCTGTATTGCGATTCGACAAGATGCTTCTCGCCGACCCAAAAATGTTGTGAATTTTGATTGCCGTTGTTTTTTCAAGTGTTGAAGCGTGAATCATTCCATTTTCATTAATGGCGTAGTTTCTACTGGTCAAATGTCAGAAAATCACAGCTTCGAAAGTGACATATACCGAAATTGCGAGCTATTCAAAATAACACATCTTAATGGAAAACCCTTCATTATGCTGTCTGCTTCATTTCCTAGGAAATTATGTTTTCAAGGTCAAGAAAAATCTTTCAATTGTCATATTGAGCTACATGCGCTTGTGTACTTTTCCTACTCAGAATTGAGAAATCATGAGAAAGCTTCATTATCCAACAGAGATGTATTTGTGATTATTTAGGTTCAAACACATTTATGTGGAATATATTCAGACTACATACTAGGATCAGGAAAAATATGGTTAAAGAATTGAAAAATGATGCAGCTATCGATCAATTTGAATTAACAATAAAATATGGGATTCGTAGCTGAAATTTCGCATAACTCATCAAAATTTCCAGGGCTTTTATCCACTTCCCGATGAGGAGCTTAACCATAAAAAGAGTTCAGGACAGATGAGATATACATTTTATGGGCAGAATAATAAAAATGCGTTCCCCCACACACGATACAACAGCTTTTATATTCGCGGTTCAGCTATAAAGACTCGAATTTTTCGAAACATTGAACAGCTTCCTTTCTTGATATTAAATACGGAATACAAGCCGAAAACAAAGCAAAACAAAATAGTAAATTATGCACATTTTTCTTTGCAGCTGTCGGCAAGCAGCGAACCCGTTTGAAAGAATTAAGCTCGGCTCAAAGCAGCAACGAAATAGCTGAACCAGCAGTTACGGAGAAAGGAAAAGGTGAATACTCATATCTTAATTTTGGCACTTTTTTATTATTCTCGTGGTACTTTTCACTCGTCATTTTGGGGATCATAAATTTCCATCTCATGCAGATTATCAGAGGAATGCTGGATTATACATAAGAGAGTATCAATATACTCTGTGTAATCTTAGGCAATAGAAAGAGGGGACACAGCATCTAATTCATAAATTCGGGAATTGGTAAAACTAAAATTGAGTCACTATTATTAGTTCTTTATTATATGTCATGTGAGGAATGCACCATATTTGAGGAAACAAATACTCATTTCTGACATTCTCGCACAAATGAGAAAATGAATTTCAATCTAAAGTAATTTTGATTTTGATTGAGAGTTTATTGATTAGAAAATTCAAAATTCATTCTGATTCCGTAGTAGTATAGTGTTTATCCAATTTAGTTCTGATGATTTTCAAAACACTATTTATTATTGCGTCTCCTTTTTTATAGTCTGAGTGTGTATTTTACTATCTTAGATTAATCGATAAATGTCTGAAATGTTCCTAAATAGAAGGTACACAATAAGAGAGGTAATTTCTTCGATGATATCGGCAATAAAAGTCCGAAGTTTGTTCTTGATACTAAGAAAAGAACTTTGAGAAATTCCAAACTTTAAAACCCTATATCTTGAAGGCAGAACACTTGTGGATCAAAATTCAATTTTTAATATCATTCAAGTTATGTCTTCTCTTCTGATCACCCTACCATAATTAATCTTTCGCGAATTATTGCAGATCTCAGGCTCAGAAGTAATCCCAGCAAAGTGAGTGCTGAAGAAAACCTAAGCAATATTAATGATTATTCACTGCGATCGACAAACGGTGGCCATTTGTCCTTTTTACCATCCTCGTTCTATATCCTGACGACACTGCTGCTGGCGACACTTTCCAGTCTATCCAGGGTGTAGTATAATGTAAAATAGTTGTTTTTCGTGTGAATGATTCGTTCCAAATATGCAGCCTGTTGAGACTTTATTTATTCAAGGGACATTTTATGTTATTCATCGAAATGGAATATTTTTGTAAACTTCTTGGGCCTAATATTGGCAATTTGCTGCTGGGTCTGTATAACATTTTTTATAATTCAAGTTTTCCTAGGTTATAATTGTAAATAATGTATCTAATAAGACAATCTAGAAAATAAATCCGAAAAGAAAGTGAGAATGATATATACGATGGACTTTCGAAATATTGAAACATGTAAATAAAGTATATACATTTTAAGATGTCATCTATACATAGGTTTCCG
The DNA here is from genome assembly GCA_951802165.1 of Adalia decempunctata. Taxonomy (NCBI): domain Eukaryota; kingdom Metazoa; phylum Arthropoda; class Insecta; order Coleoptera; family Coccinellidae; genus Adalia; species Adalia decempunctata. The sequence continues at coordinate 22,339,578 of OX637701.1, forward strand.
CATGAGTGTGAATGAAAGGCATTGAAGACAAGGACTTGTTTGATTAGTACAGTGTGCATGTGTTTACATTACGTTGATTTCATCGAATGATATTGTATTTTTTTCACAATGAAGACTGTTTGGAAAACATGCAGAGTTGTACATAAGACCATTTGTGTAATAGTTGTAAATTATGTGTTGATTAAAAATTTATTGAAAAATAGCTTTTTTTATTCCTGTGTTTGATTCGAATAGAACTCGAATAGTTTGAGAATAATTTCATATGGAGGGCAATCTTGAGAAAAAATGCCCAGCATCAAAGCGATTGGAAGTTTGCGATAGTGATCAGCACAAGCAAAATAGAAACCTACTGCTAATATCATCTGATTGATTAAAATGATATTTTTTAAGAACGAGTAGTAAAAAAATATGGCTGCCTGTATTGCGTCGTAAGATCAATTTTTTTTGCAGTTATGCGAAGAATGAGTCATTTTTGTAGCATTTTCGTGACGGAGGCGAATAAAGTAATTTACGAAGAGTGGTGAGACATCATGATGCCATTATATATGAGGAATATCAGGGCACATGGATAAGTCGATATTATTATGTCTCGTGGCCATCCTGTAGTCCCGATTTGAATTTGTTGGATGTATTTTGCTGGGAAGCAGTGAAAGAAAAAGTTTTCTCGAAGCCGTAATTGACTTATGGCAATGAATAAAAAATCAGCTGCATTTATGAACAATAAAAAATTCGCTCGTCTGCTAACCCGATCTTTTTTATGAAGATGTTGAGCTTGCAGTGAAGCTGAATGAAGACAATTCGAACATCTGTTGTGAATCTTAATATCTCAATAAATTATTGTTGTCCCATTCCATGAAATGTCTCTTCCTGTCCCAATCGAACTAGAATCGTCCTTTAAAAAACATTGTTCGCAATAAGATCAGTTCTGAGTGATTAGAAAAAAATTGACTCGCCAAACTTGCAGGATACTATTTTTTGGTAAAGTCATTCAAATCTGGCGGAGTATCAACTGAATATTTGGTTCGGCTAAAACTGATATTCACTTCCCAGCTGGAGCAGCTAGTTTCAAATTTTAGTCTTTTCACTCTTGTTGCTACAAGTCTTTACCTTCTACATTTTTCGTCAGGTAATCCTGTATAATGGTTTTGTAATCTAAGCATCATTCAAGATTTAATGGAAAAAAAGTTTGAATAACCAATTGTAGTAACAGTGGTAGCAATCACAGGCTTTATATTATTGATTAGTAAAGGTAATATTTATTTTTCATTTTGAATGTTTTTTCCAGTCAAGTTTCGTTTTTTCTTTGATAATTTGTTTATTTCAATCTCTTGAGTTTCGATGAACGAGTAGGTCAGAGGTGGTGGGTGAAAAATTAGGTCTATACAGCAAATAAAGGCAACAAAATATGATAGAACTAAATTCTGAGTCGATTTTCCAGAACTTTAATTATTTATCAAGTGTCTGAATCAGCAAAAACTAATTCACATAAGCTTTTGGAATTCAGTTTCCGTAATCTTCATAGGCTACGTGGCCATAGGACTAGTCACTAGATGGTGGGTACTTCGAAACGAAGAAATAGACGACACAGAAAACGAAGCGATAAGTGAAGTGACCAAGGAAGAAATTCAAGACATCCTGAAAAACCTCAACAAGAGAAAGGCCCCGGGAATTGATGGAATTCAGAATCAAGCATTGAAAAATTCACCGGACGAAGCACATGAAGAAATAACTGAGATAGCCCGAGCAATACTAGAAACAGGACATTACCCTGATAGATGGAAAACACCGGACATCATTGTCATTTGGAAGAAAGGAAAGGACAAAAAGGACCCGACAAGCTACCGACCAAGAGGTCTACTACCGGCCCTGAGCAAAGTAATCGAGAAAGTGATACATCGACATCTGACTGAATTCGTCGATGAAAATGAAATCATCCCAAATCATCAATGTGGTTTCAGGACCAAACACTCAACAATCGATCAACTGGCAAGAAATAAAGGAGAAACATAACCTGGCCACGAATACCGGCGCTGTTTTTCTAGACATAGAAAAAGCGTTCGACAAGATGTGGCATCAAGGACTTATGTACAAAATGAAGGAAATGAAATTCCCGAAGAAGCTCATGAATATCGTTAAGGCGTATCTGAGCAACCGAAGGTTCAGAGCGAAAATAGATGGAAACCGATCCCAAGAAAGAAAAATCAAAGCAGGCGTACCACAAGGATCTCTCATAGGGCCCCTATTGTTCCACATTTGTATGGCAGATATACCCGAGATGAAATATTGCAAAATAGCACAGTTCGCAGACGATACAGCACTGTACTACTCAAATAGGCAGAGGAAAAGCTTGACGATGAGGATACAAGAGGACATGAACCGCTTTCAAGAAATGGAGAATCAAGATAAATACGAAGAAGACTGTGGAAATATACTTCGGTGGCAACAGATGAAACAAAGAAGGACTGTTTAACATTTATATGGCAGATATACCCGAGATGAAATATTGCAAAATAGCACAGTTCGCAGACGATACGGCACTGTACTACTCAAATAGGCAGAGTAAAATCTTGACGATGAGGATACAAGAGGACATGAACCGCTTGAATGACTGCTTCAAGAAATGGAGAATCAAGATGAATGCGAAGAATTCGACTGTTGCAATATACTTTGGCGGCAACAGATGGACAAAGAAGGACTTACAAACATCATGATAGAACAAGACGAGATAGAATGGAAAGAAGAAGCGAAGGACCTAGGAGTGACTTCAGACGAGAAATTCAACTTCAACAAGCAAATTGAGGAGAATAAGAAGAAGACGGGGCAACTACACGGGTGTCTGTACCCGCTGCTGAATCCCGAGAGCAAACTTTCACTTGAAAATAAAGTGAAAATAATCAAGACAATCCTAATACCGAGCATAACTTATGCCGGTGTGATATGGAACAACACCAATAGCTGCAAGAAGAAGGAACCTCAGAGTACACTCAACCGAGTAATAAGAACATCGATCGGAGCCCCTTGGTATGTGAGTAACCAGCAAATAAGGGAGGAACTGAAAATAAAATCGATAAAAGATATCGTGAAGAAGCAAACGAAGAACCTGATAGAGAAAATGAGAGAACATCAAAACGACGAACTGAGGAAAATAACAAATATCCGGATCAGAATGACTGACAAGAGAAAATACCTGGCACACTTGACAGACTCATGATACCAACACACAATAGAAGAAAGTGGATAATCGAGACAAGAGGCGTAGGGAATCAAAGTTCCGGTCCTCGTATGAAAAACCCATGATGACCAATGGTGGGTACTTCAGGGATAGAAGCTCCTGACCTTCTAAATGGAATGAAATAATGTAAATGATATTTTTGATATTGATTGAAAGCTCAAGTTCACTGTCTTAATAATTTCAAGGACATCCATAACTTGTATGAAAATGGAATATATTATCAAGAAACTTTACAAAAAAATTGATATTGTGAATTATCCTGAGAAGATAAAGATGACACTGAATGGATGAAAATTCAGAAAAAATATAGCCTGTATCTCTTTCGCAATTCATACGAATGTAACGATATCTTTTAGTGGAAATCCTTCCAGCTGTGAAAATAAAATAGACACACAAACATACATTCTGAGAACATTACCTTCATTCTGACGTATCCCAGAGTCTTTCAAATTTACAATTTCCTTTCTTAAAAATGCGATGACAAGAACTGTGTAGAAATGCAATTTCGTGTCCACTTTTATTCATTCATTTACTCGAAATATACAGAATATGTACGTATCAAGTCGAATTAACATAAAGTAGACAACATTATTGAAATGTGGTTGTCTTCAGAGTTCTATGTCAACAACGTTAATCTCCTACTCGTCCTCGATGAACCTCTCGAAAAAGCAGCCAAGCTAACAACACGATCTTTATTTTCCGGTCTTATTTTCCTGCAGAGCCCTAGCTGGAGAACATTAATTAGCTGTCAAATTTGAACGATCCCGCATCATCGAAGTTTCAGCTGACTGGTTTCGTTCACTCGGCAATCAATATATTCCTCGCCATCTAAGAGATTGATTGATTATTTGAATATTAAAAGCTCCAGGTCCGCTTTCGTCGGGTAATAAAGTACTTTAATAAAATCATATTCATCCGCATTGAAGCTTTCGCAGTCAATGAAAGTGTGACATTTACATTTTAATATTTGTCGTCGAACGAAAGGAGATGAATATGGGGTAGAGTTCTCGGAAGGAATATAAATCATTCGGTTATCTATCGCCTCGAAGTTGAATATCTGCGAGGTGTATTCTCTATCGAAAGATGTTAAAACTTCAATTTAGCGTCGAGTCACTTAAACGAGACGATGTCACTGTGTCGGGAATTTAATCTATGAAGCGGAATGGTTCATAAAGAGGCATTTTTGGCGTTCATCAGTCTAGTGGGAGAAGACGTTCATCACTTCCAGACTGGAATACGAACTTAAAAATTAAGAATAGGAAAAATTTTTCCTGACTTTATTTAAATACCCTAGAAATTATTAAAAATTCAACGTGAGTCACGAATATCAATATTTTTACCAGTCATGATGTCACATTAACATGACAGATCGAAAGTTGGCAGATACACGGAAAGAAATCTATTCTCGTACCAAGTGGATAATATTTGATTGAAGTAAATGATAGATTCATATATGAGCAAGAATAAGATTTAGTCGATTCAAGTATACCTTATTCTCCGAATTCAAATAAAATAATTCTTTCGACTAAGTATATCATATACTTGAATTTAATAAATCACGTATTATTGATTCAAGAATATTCATATATTCCTTGTGAGTAAAATGAGAATTTTGAAATGAGTATTCGAAATATTTCCTCTAAGGGAAACATAATCTCGAATGGAATTATTGTACATCTTAATCTCAGTAGTTTCTTCGTTCGAAGCAAAGATACCAAATACTTGAATGAACTCAATAATTTCACTCAATCCAACATCAGAAAATTGTTAAATTGAGTATATCATATTTTCAAATCAAATTTTATTCAATAATGGTTTTGAGTAAATATTAACTTCAGATTTAGTTTTCGGTCTACTTACAAGAAGTAAATACCTGTTTGGTCAAAACCATTTATATTCTCACTCTGAACCAATGAGAATTCTGAATATTCAGTTTCGGTATATTATATTCTCAAGATGAATAATGAGATTTATTTTATGCTTGTTTTGACAAATAGTGAAATTATTTGAAATAAGATAATCGTTTAACATTGCTGTGATTTCAGGATGAGGATTATATTCATAAAAAGAGGCTTATAAGAATTGAAAACAAGTTTATTATACTTCTGAAATAATTATAAACAAACAAAAGTATAAAAGTGATCACTGAAAACAAATAGAGAAAATTCAACATATAATCAACTGGACTAGGTACAAATGAACACAATAATAACTGATATGAAAAAATAAGTACATACCACAAATAAAAACTATATGAAAAATCATAATCCTAAAAATATTATCACATATAAATAAGTATACAATCAACAACAGAAGAAATATCAGAAGAACCACAAATAAACAAATTATATATGTACACATCGCAGTATAATCACATAAAAGTACTGGCACTGAACGGGATAATTAACATTCAAAACGTGAAACAATTTGAAAATAATTTTGAATGCCTTACGTACAGAGGAGAACTGATGGTAGAGGTTTTCAACAATAATCAAAAAGCTTTTCGGTTCTAAAAGAAACTGTCCCAAAACCAACAATTAGGGCGGCATCGTTCCTTTCCATTGTATTGTTTTCTGCCTCTGCTCTTGGATAATATTTTCCATATCTCCAAACCTCTGCAAGAAAAATGCTTATAAATTCTGTATCCTCTGAATTATTATCCGCATTCTATAATGAGTGATATGATGAGGTATTCCCCCCAAAAAAGATACAATAGTGTACGAGACCATTTCAATCTAATAATTCAAAATTCGTGAGTTACATAAGAAAATATTGTATAACTGGTTGATTATCGCTCTTTTTTTATTTAACGATGCTCGTACAGTACTTTGTAATTCGAAAAATCATTTTTAGAAGTAGTAAAAGCGAATTCATTTCATAAAAATAAAAAATATTTCACTTGCTTCAGAATTCATCTCTTTAATTTTCCTTGAAATCAGTTTTCATTCCTAAGGTAGGTATGAGATCATGATCATTGAGATTTTTTAAGAGCTATAAGAAAATATCTTGTTCTGAAAAATTGATAATCCCAATGTAATAGGATTTTTACAAAATGAATGTTCTTAGAAATGTAAGAGATGCGCACATAGAGTATTTCAAGTATTAAATTTATCGAAAAAGAAAACAGCTTGGTGATTCAAAACGTATAAGATTAAAAGTAGAAATAAAGTTTTTTTTTTAAATCTCAATATAAATTTAAATCAATACATAGCTAACATATCTTACCTTGAAATAACTTGCTAACACTGCCCGAGCATCCTTATTGTCCCAATAATTCTTCCACATTTCACTAAAAATTGGTTAAACTTTCTTCAACACACTGAACTTGGACGAAAGACGCGATATGAACAAGTCGATTCAAGATCGAGAGTGATATCCCCTTTTACGCATTGAATAGAGGGCGCTTTTTAGTATATTGTTGAATAATTTACTTGGATCTAGTGGATTGAGAAATTCATATACTTGGATTACGATAAAACCTAACTACCGGAAGGAGAATTGGCGTATTATAGTTTATCGCTGAATATCTTACTCGGACCAAGTGAATGAAAATTTTGTCAAGATTAGTAATATGTATATAGTTTCACTTGAATTTTTAGTTATATAGAATTGTTCTACATTTTTTTTTTCGAAATTTTGGAATTTCTGAATGTTCCAGATTTGATGATTTCTGTTTACATTTTTCAAGAAACATTTTTAGGATACTTTGATATATACCCTTATGAAAATTTACTCGAAACGAAATATTTCATACTACATACTTATATATGTAGCAGAATATGGAAAAATTAGATATACATTCTCTTCAATAATAAATCATTAAGAATCAAGTTAGCTCTGAAATAACCTTGAACAGGTTAAGGTGAAAACAAGATGTGATATCTAACATTTTTCACTTGAAACATATCCTTCTGAAGTTGATAGTTTTTGAGATAATTCACAGTCTCAAGTTTAATGCCTAATAATGAAATCGAAGTCAAAATCAACAAGTAAGGGTGCCCTTATTAATATACTAGGCCCTTTCTGGGGTTGTGACATCCTCGAACGATTTCGACACCACATTCAATACCAATACTTTATTTGCATAAATACAGAAGTAAAGAGGTTTAGCATTGTTAACCCAAAGACCGTATTTTGTCGAATAATTCACTTGGATCTAGTGGATGGAGAAATTTATATACTTGGATTACGATGAAACTGCTCGCAATCGGATCGCGGTTCCTTTTATTCATGCATGTTGCCTAACTACCGGAAGAAGAATTGGCATCTTAGTATATTCTGAAAATTACACTTGGATCGAGTGAATGCATGTCATTTCACTTAAATTTACAAATACGATGAATTTTTCAACAACTTCTTTCTTTCCCTTTCAAAATTATGGAATTACACTGAGAGAAATGTTATACAGAGTGTAATAGATTTGGTGATTTTTTTTCTATAATGTTTCATCACATAATTTTATTATAAATCGATTTGTGAAAAGTACCTAATTGAAAATTTCTTTCAAATTATATTTTCACATTTTTTTTATAATATCAACTTCATATTTCAATCCATACAATGTATATATTTTGAAAGGAGAGTCTATCTATCTCAATGGTAACTTTTTTCAGATTTCTAACTTATCGTACACATATAATCTAAAATCTGAACGTTATCCTAGCAATATTTTATTTTCGATTTTATTCCATTTGGCGAAATATTCTCGAATCATTATCGATTGATTAATTAATTATTCAATTCATAATTTTATGTCAATTCATTATTTCATGTCAATCGAAATTATTATTTCAAGAAAACTAATTTCTTGAATATAACACATGGAATGAGTATATTCCGATTCTCGAACTGAGAATATTATATTTTCGAAGTCAAGATATCATATAGTTACCTGAAATATAGAAGTACTCTTGAATTGATAAAAGTGAATAGTTTGGATTGAATAAATAATTTACTCCGATGGAGAATTTCATTCTTCAATCAAGTATATGTTTTTTGAGTAAAATAAATTCATTCCAAGTATACAAAATTCCCCTTTTTACTTGTTTTGATTCTATATATACTTGAAACAACTCCAATATTTCAAGAATATTGGGCTTCTTGATTCAAGGATAGATTTCTTTCCGTGTAGAAGTTAGTAAACATGGACCATTACACGGTAGAACAACGCGTCGTCCAGATTGTCAAAAATTATTATCAAAATGGTGAAAATTCAATTTCTACTATCCGTAAAGTGCGTCCAATGTTCGGTCGGAAAAATGTGCCTAATTCATCTCATGTCGTTTAAGACAAAATATCAGAAACTTCATCTCGCCATCGGGCTGAAGAATTGGATATTTCAACAGGTCTCTCGTTTCTGAATATGACAGTAAAAAGTTTTTTGAGATTTGATCATCCGTTAATCGTTGGCGTTATATTCGACTTCGAAAATGTGATATTACCCATATTACCTCCCATAACAACATAGACTTCTCCGCGATATCTCTTAGAGGTTACAATGCGACTTTTATGGGAGCTCCTACCGCGAGGTTCCAGAGATCTCTATGGGATGTTACTAAGCGAATTTCGCACTGATGTGCCCATGCGATATCTTGGAGAGGAGAGCTCACCATGCGATTGACAAGGTCAATCTGTTCACGCAGGCACTATTTGTCTATCAAATCGACTTGTATTAACAGCGAGCTTGAGTTTACCAAGACATCGAGAGGGGTTTTGTGGATAGATCATTTAGTTCTGTTTATCGGTGTTACTGTGCTGTGCGAGGTTCGTTATTGTGTGAAATTTCGATGAGGATATTTGTGTTCCAAGTAAGTGTTATTTTCATTAAATTCTGGAGTTTTCTCACCTATTAGGACATATACCTTAACCATTTTTACCGCCATTTATGTTATCCGAGTAATTCAACCACCAATAACGGAATTGATTAATGTACATTAATCGATTTTCTACTTGGTATATTGGTGATCAGGATAATTATTTCTATCAAGAATATGGATGGGTATAATAACTTCACAACAGATTTTACAAGAATGGTTAGTAGAGTCGAATACATATTCCCGAAATTCAAGCTAATAAATTATTGATAATTCTTAATAGTCATGGTTCACAAGTTCCTGTGGAAACCATTATTGCAATTCCAATAATAATAAAACAAAACACTTCCATGAGAATGGTGATGATTCGACACTTTCACGGGAACTGTTTGGAATTATATCTCATTTTGTTCCAAGCTGATATATGAATGAGCATTGAAATGTTGTTGTTGAAATCCTCTTTGTTAAATTTGTGCTCCAAAAGAACTTGACACAATGTTTATTCACGTTTTGATTAATGTATAAACCACTGACCTTACAAAAGTGTTAATAATTTTCTTCTCAATCTACCGATCTAACGAAAAAGCACATAAATCTACCGAAATTTGATGGAGTGAATGTATGTTCTGATATTCTAGGAAATCATGACTCGTACGATATTATTTTGAAGATTTCCTAAGCATACCATAATTTGATACATTATTTTTTTCAAGCAATTTGATTTACATGCATATATTTTCAGCATATTTGCTGTTTTAAATAGGTGTTAATTTTTTTAATACCGATTTATTTTGTCAGAATAGGTACTCATTTTTTGTTCGAAAGATTAGTTTTTCGAACATTAATTTTGCAAATAAATGAAATCCATTTTCAATTTTCATTCGTAAAATAACCTTCCTGCCCAATATTTCGGATTAATGGTATTTCAACTCAAATAACACAAAAAATATGTGAAAAGGTATTTTTTTCCAAAAATCTACCGATTTTTCCCGAACTTGTAGGTACGGAGGGTGGCAACACGGCAAACGTGGAGGACAACAGAGGAGTCTTTTCTCAAGATTGTACCCAGAGGAAGAAAGAAATATAATGTTTTGAATAATTTTTAAGAATTTTTTGTTGTTGTAATTTGTTGATAATAAAGATTGAAGGATTTATTCGATTGTTTTAGTTCACCTTCTATTGCAGCCGAAAATACTGAATAACTTCTAACACTGTTTGTTGTGTAGTTCAATTCAATTATAGGTATAGCTAATATAAAGATTCTCATCATAGGAAAAGGACAAATCAAATTCAGTTTTTGATGTTCTATTCACATTTCGCAATGCGACCTGTATATACCTGTGCAAAGCGGCCTGTGTAGAAACTTCTTATACATCTCCCAATGCGACCTGTTTGAGAATATCTTATACATCTCGCAATGCGGAGGTTAATAAGAAGTTCTCAAAGTCCTCGCCGCAGGAGGTGTATGCGAACTCTCAGTGTAGCTTGTTTGAGAATATTCACGTAGGATATCGTCAAGAGTTGTCTGGGAACTCTTTTGTGGCTGACATTTGGAGGAGATATAGAGCTCCCTGCGAGTCCTGCTACCTCCCAAAGAAGTCACAAAAGGCGTCACAACTTCCTAAAAAGAAGTCGCAGGGATTTCTCTGGGATATCTTTGTGTTGCCTGGGCTGGAGCAGGATTTCAAAGAGAAAAATTTGTTCAGAAAAAAAATCCACAAGTGTCATTAATAAATCCTCAACTAGAGTTCCACCCAGAATCATGAAATGCTATGAATTTTTCTCTGATTTTCGTCTCATCGTATTCACGAACTGGCGCATACACCAATTAGAAACTACAGAAATAATGATAACTCGAATCAACCAAAAGCATGTACGTCCAAACTTATCGGATATTAAAAATCTTTTTTTGATAGACAATGAGGAAGATTTGTGAAGATTCTATATATTCTGTGGTCTATTTAGTAATGCTGAATATTTCCTTAGATTATAGTAGAGAGAATTGGTGGAAATGATGTTTCTGGAAACCACTTTCCAATGCCTTTGCGATAGGGCCTACTCTACACCTCGTACCTTATGAGGTCATTTTCGATGTCTCACCGACACATTTCAGGTCATATCTCAGCAATAACTTGACGAATGTTCGTTGTCAGATCGTCAATAGTCCGAAGATTAAAGGTATAAACAGGATACTTCGCATAACCTCTTAAAAACCCAAAGGCAAAAAATTTAAAATTTTTCAAAATGGATTTGGTTGTGTGGCTTGTTGTTCATCATGCTGAAACCACTTCTCTTTCAATTGAATATCATTTAATTCAAGCCACAAAATCGGTATTCGTTTGGCTATAAGGATGAGAATTGAGAGTTTGAGGGACAGCTTCTTCATTTTCGAAGAAATATAAGTATGATGAACAGACAGAAAAGCGACATGGAATAATAAAGATGGCATCAGATGCAACATACGTCATTTTACCTACCTGTGAAGTTTCATAAAAAAAATATGGTCTCTTTCGCTTTATTCGATCCATATTTTACCCGACCCTCTAAGCTCGGTAAACTACTTACCTCCGAAATGAGTGCTTCACAAAAAATATCCATATCGCGTTGAACCATACTAAAATTTCATAATTCGAAGGCGTCATAACTCAGTGAACAAATCTCGACGCAAGCGGTGCACACATCAGCTTTGTTTATTTCGCACCCCACATAACACGATTTGGCCCCCCTTTCCTAACCGGAAGTAAATGTTAACGTTCGACCGTTTCCGGTCACTTTTCACCGAATAGAATCCATCGTTCCTCCACGGGTGAACTCCCGAATGACAACAATGCTGTATGGTGAATGCCAACTTTACAATATCGAAATGTTTGGTGTTCCACTGTTTCGTGAAACAAGAAACAACTTTGGTTGGTTGGGTTCTAACGAGCGACACCAGTGGTGCTATGAATTGTCGAAGTATATTTTTCAGGCTATGCGAAATGAGAAGTCTATATTCGAATATGTAAATCCCGATATTTCATCTTGAAGTAAGATATACTAGGGCCGCTGGATCTGTGAGGGATCTATTTCAATACTTTTTGTGAGCAGCATACAAAGGACTCCGCACTTTTTATAGGTAAAGTGGCGACCGGTCAAATTTTCTGAAAGTTTGGTATGTTGTTGTACCCGACTCAGTGACCAAAAGTGTCAATGGGCCCAACTCAATCCTATGGCTAGTTTTCTAAATACGGGGTGTTAAAGTCGAAAATTGCCCAGATTTACGGATTTATTTTTTAATTATTAAGAGTTAGATTGGATTTGTGTTGCATACACACGTTTACTAGGTGTTCTGGTAATGAAATTAAAGGATACATATGATTAAAAATATCCATATTCACAGGGTGATTCACGAATATTTGACGGTAGTTTTTTGCCAAAATTCACTTTTTCTACTGTGACGTCAGGAAGGCATATTTTTGAAATGTTCTTTTCGATTTAGTATTATGACGACAAAATATTGCACAGTGCATATTTCTCATACAGGGTGTCTCACAGGGAGAACCACTAGACATAATCATTTTTTTAGGATTAATTAGAAACCCTGTATTTTTGAATTGATTTTTGGGAAAAGTAATACCACAAACATATGTGTGTCCCTAATCTCCAAAATATTTATGGTGGTTTATTCATAGGAAGGTATTCTATTTTGAGAAAAGCACAAAAAACATGAACACCCTGTATTCGAAAATTTCCTCTGTCAAATGCAACTATTTTCTCACTATATATTGATTCCTACAACATCTCCAGAGTTATGAATTCTGAATCCGATACTATGACTAGTTTTCGAGATACAGGGCTTTAAAGTGGAGAATAAATAATTTCGTCAGTTTTTTTCCAAATTGAAAAGCTGTATTGATTTTATGTTGCGCCCATGAGTTCAATATGAGTCCAGTTAAGATGCGCATGACAAGGTTCAGCTAAAATATTAACTGTTACAGGGTGATTCACGAACAAATCACAATAATAGCTTTTGCAAACACTCGATGATTCTACAGTTTCGTCACAGAGAAATTATTTCAAGAAGTTAATAGCTAGTCGTCCAGAATTTTCAGTTTGAAATACTTCATTATGATTACTTTTCATACAGGGTGAGCGGTACAAATACAGGGTGTTCATGTTTTTTGTACTTTTCCCGAAATAGAATACCTTCCTATGAATAATTCACCATGAATATTTTGAAGATTAGAGACACACATATGTTTGTGGTATTACTTTTCCCAAAAATCAATTCAAAAATACAGGGTTTCGAATTAATCCTGAAAAAAATGATTATGTCTAGCGGTTCTCCCTGTGAAACACCCTATATAAAAGATATGCACTGTGCAATATTTTGTCGTCATAATACTAAATCGAGCAGAACATTTCAAAAATATTTTCCTGACGTCACAGTAGAAAAAGTGAATTTTGCCAAAAAACTACCGTCAAATATTCGTGAATCACCCTGTAAATATATATATTTTTTATCATACGTATCCACTAATTTCATTACTAGAACATGTAGTAAACGTGTGTATGCAACAGAAATCCAATCTAACTCTTAATAATAAAAAAATAAATCCAAAATTCTGGGCAATTTTCAACTTCAACAGCCCGTATTTAGAAAACTAACCATAGGATTGGGTTGGGCCCATTGACACTTTTGGTCACTGAGTCGGGTACAACATCATACCAAACTTTCAGAAAATTTGACCGGTCGCCACTTTACCCATAAAAAGTGCGGGGTCCTTTCCAATGAACAAATACAATATGCTACAATGATAACCTATTGTCATTCTATTTAATTCTACTCTTATTCTATTCTTATTCTCATTCTATTCTGATTCAATTATTGTTCTATTTTCATTATTTTATTCTTATTCTATGGTTATTCTATCCTCATTCCATTTTCATCATATTATTATTCTATTTTTATTCTATTCCTATTTATGCTTATTCTATTCTTTTACTATTCTTATTCCATTCTCAATCCTACCTTATTCTGATCATATTTGCTGTATGAATCGACCTTCATTTGTTGGGTATGATATATTTAAACTCCATGGTATGACACAATTCAATAACCTCATACTCACAGAAAACTGAGGAACTCACACACAGTTCAAAAGTTTCGGCCCCCCTAGGTTTGTTAAAAATAAACAAGCTTTGTTCTGGAAATGGGATGAATGTTTTCCTCTTTTTCAACTGCAATATTTTCGATAGAAAATCCTCGTTAGTTACTCTTTGTTCTTCACAGAATGAGCCAAAATAGGGAAAATGAGAAAAATCAAAATTTGACGATAATTTATTTTTGATTAATGATTATTATTCCACAACTGAATCCAAATTCAAAAGTCCGTTTTACCACCTCTTCTTCCAATCAACTGCCCAATACGCCTAGGCATCCCATGAATCAAGTCATAAATGAAATTTTCAGGCATATCGTTTCATTCTTCCTGAAGAGCTTAACTCAATTCCAGAAAAGTTTAAGGTGGGCTTTGGCGATTGGATATTACTCTGCCTAAGTGATCCCATACGTGCTTAATTGGATGCATGTCCGGTGAGTTTGCTGGCCAGTTCATTCTCTAGATATTGCTCGCTTGAAAAATGTTTTGAACTCTTCGTGTACGATGTCGTGGGAGGTTATCATCCTAATAAATGAAATCATCCTCAAATTCTTGCGCAGAGGAAGATTGATTCGTGCAATGATGTTTTCTACGAAACTTTCATCAGTTATTGTTCGTTCAACGATAATAAGAGGGGTACGGCGACCAAACATTATACCCGTGAGCACATCATTGATCCGCCTTGAAAGAACACAACTCTCCGGGCAAAACTGAGTTTCTCTAGTCTGCCTGGAGCTTTCCAAACCCTTTCTCGTCGACCATCACTTTGTAAACCGATTTGTGAATCGTCCGAAAAAATACGATGCGTCATTAATTGTGGCAAAAGTCTGTCTTGGTGGTGTTTTCCCCATGGCCGAAGGGTAGCTTCATGTCCAGGTGATAGCCGAAGTACTCTTCAAGGTCTTCTTGGTCATAAATTTGACGAATGCCACCGTATTTTCATGAGACTAGCCTTTTATAAGTCCTCAAAATATTACTTCGAAGGGCTGTACAGATACGGTTCGATTTCTCCGAGTAAAGTTTGCGATATAATGGTCTTCCCTTGCAGATGTTACTCTGGGTCGACCAGGCACTGGTCTCCGGGAAACGATGCCGGTTTCCAGGCAAAGGCCACTATGCGCCTTACTGAAGTCCGAGGAATATTCAAACGTTGCGCAAATTGTTGGTTCGACTACGCTTCTTGATGAAGGGCTACTATTCTTGTCCGGTCGAACTGAGAATTTGAATATCCCGGCATTTTTCATGGAATATTCCCAATATTACAATATTATTCGCTTAAAATGCGAACTAGAGACATATTTTTCTAGCTTATTGGTTTCATTTGAGTGATAATGAGATAGTGGAGATTCCACACACAGAATTCGTAATTTTTTTTTCTTTCTCATTGCTGCATTCTGAATATGAATTTTGTCGTTGTATGGGAATGTTGATATTTTGTGTTATTGGTTGCTCTTGATTTTTAATTTTGCAATTTAATTTGAGGCCTTAGCAGAGTCCGGGTTACTGGAACTCTGATAATGCGGTCTTTTGTTTTCCCATTTTGTGAGACTTTACAATATATGGATAAATTATTATTCTGATTATTGAAAATTCTCATGTAACATTGAACAAGTTGACAGTGGAAAGAGGGCCAAGACTTTTGATGTTGTGTGTATTTCTTCAAGGGAGAGGCAACCAGACTGTACATTTCAAATTGTTATTCCAGCTTGTGACGAAGAGTCCACACAAACTCCGCACTTCCAGTTTTATCATATTCCGGATCGAAAATTTCCATATTTCGGCGACGGTCCTCCAAAGGGGAACGTGCGATAAACCCATTACCACACGATCCGCTGCAACACTTCAATCGCTTTGGCAATTAGCCTTGATGTTATCGAGCAGATTTCCCAGCAGATATATCTCTATTCAAACACCAAAAATCATTAAAGTTTCCATCACAGACTTAGCAGTTGTCTGGACCGCGCGCGTTATCCCGCCCAAAAAGAACGGCTAATCAAAAGCTTATACATCACGGACTTAATTTGCGGCTGGAATCACATAGGGAACGATCGTGCACCGACCCCAAATCTCAAGGGGGTGGCTAATGAAATCCTTCAAGTAATTAGATGTGTTTGATAAGAGCCAGAGGAAGGGTTGCCTGCGGTATTAGATCGGGGAAACGATGTCAGTGCTGCCAACCGCCTCCAAATTGACCTCCCCAGCCGGATTGCATTCAGCTTATCTCATTGCGTCACTGCCTGAACGGCTTCGAGTGATGTTGAATGCGAAATGAGGAATGTTTCGCGATTTGGAGAAGTCACTAATCGACTGTCGGGACGTTTCCGTTCGTCCTCTGGGACAGGAATTTGCTTTGTCGAATGTTCGATGACGATGGCTAACCAGTCGATCGACCGCAGTTTGTTTGATGGAAATTCCTGACATGACGAAGAATGCCAGCCTTTTTTATTATTAGTTGGTATCTCTGAAGCCTATCGATCGAGAGAACCATCGGAATTTCATATTTAACATACAAACATCTTGTTCGGAAACAATTTACTAGCCGATTCTCTAGGTCGAAGAAGATCTACTCATTATCAATAATTAGGTTAGGGTGTTGGACTAGGACCCGGCAAGTCCGAGTTCAATCCCGATCTGGGAAAGTAATTTTCTAGTCTCGGTAAGGGCCACCAATTCACTGTTGGATCGAAAATTAACAGTGCTGTGTCTAAGGTGGCGTAAAGACACAGTAACAAAGCCTACACAGAACATAACTGCTTCTTCGAAATCGTACAAGTTACAAGCTTCGAAACTTCTAGGTTCAGAGGTGTCTCCTCGGGAGACTAAGGAGTATAAACCATATCCATTCCGAATTGAGAATTGTTTTTCGATGGAAGATGATATTTTGACATTCAAGAAACAATGCCATTTTTACAAGCTTTTATTTAGTTTCAACTGTCCCGGTGTCTGTATGTCTGTTTGTAATCAAATCTTGCAAGTTGAATATGACACACTTCTAATCGTCCGATTGATTTGAAATTTTGCAGGTGTACATAATTCTGGTGACAATGCATCATGTCATGAAATATTTGTTATAGAAAAAAAACAGAATGGCGACTACAAAATGGCGGATGAGTTTTGTAATTATCCTAATCTGATTTCATTCAAAATTAGTATCTGGAGGTTTTTAAGTTCCACAAGGATGATTCTTGTGAAATTTGAAAGTTCAAGATGGCGGCTACAATATGGCGGACAAGTTTTGTAGTTATGATCCGCTCCTTTTCAAAAATTGGTATCTGGCGGTTTTCTGGGTCGAAAATTACGATTCTTGAAAATTGAGGAATCCAACACGGCGGCTTCAAAATGGCGGATGAATGTTGTTTTTACAAAAGCTTGTCTTTAAAAATGTTTTATTATGAAAGCTGGTTTTAGATAAATGATAGTATGTTCATTTCATTATGAAGAGGAAGCTCTGTCATAATTTATATCAGCCACGACCACGACTACAGGACCAATTCTTCATCATGAAATTTTTCATAACAAAACCGCAAAGTGGCGGCTCTATGTCCTCGAAAGTCCCCCGAATACCATCTTCGTGGCCTTGAATCGACGCTGAGCTCTTGGTAAAGACCTCCTCTTCCACATGGCACCAAAAGAAGAAGTTGCAAGATCTCGGAGGACAATTATGACCACCTTTTCGAGAGATAACAAGGTCCGGAAAATTTTTCCGTACAAAGTCAATAGTTTTGTTGCCTTTGTGGCACCAAGTGGCGTCTTGTTGAAAGTAAACTCTCGAGAATCAAGAGCTTTTTGACCTCCGGCTTTGAAGAAGGCCCTTGATAAGGAGCTTCGACTGCCTTAGATCAGTTCTGGTGTTCCACTCAGAAGAGAATTTCTCATCAATACATCTCTGAAGACGTTATGGATATACAGGATGTTTCAGAATGAGGGACCGCAAATTCGGGAACTCAATCCTCAGATGATTTCATCACATAAAGTTTCTATGGACTATAGGCCCCTGACGCACTGTTTCTGAGATACGGGGTAGGGTGTTGAAATTAAAATAAAAAATTTTCTACACCGTACACGATTTTTTTTGCGTTTTGGTAGGTCATGAGTACGCATTAAGACATATTTTTTTCCTATACAAAATGATGTTCAATTTTCACCAGTGGCTTCCGTACAGACTTCTGTCCGAATAAATTCGGTGAACAAATTGATACGCCAATGATTTTTCTCGAATTTAAAATTATTTTCGTGGTAACCACATAATTTACAATAAGAATGGTTTTTTGAGTTTTTCACCTGCGCCGAATACTTTCTGAGAAAAATAAATAAAATGCAATTTCATCATGTGTTCAAATGCTTACTCATTTTCATAATAAGTTTCCGTGAATTCGGGGTCTTAATCTTCAGATGATTAAATGATATAAAGTTCTTATGGCCTATGGCTCTCTGACGCATTGTTTCTGAGATACGGGGTGCTGAAAATTAAAAAAATGTTTTTCGAAATTTTCGGAACCGTATACGATTTTGGTAGGATATGAGTACGCAATAAAACACCAGTCGAAATCAATTTTGCAAACGTCAAATATGAAGGCGATTAAGCTGCCTTAATCTGTGTCCAGACGATTTTAGAAGTATTCAAAGAATTTCTTAACTCTCTTAGATGAAATTGCATTTTATTTTTTTCTCAGAAGGTGTTCGTCGCAGGTAAAAAAACTCAAGAAGCCATTCTTATTGTGAATTATATGGTTATTACGAAAATAGTTTAAAATTCGAGAAAAATTATTGGCGTACCAATTTTTTCACCGAATTGATTTGGATAGAAGTCTGTACGGACGCCACTGGTGAAAATTGAACATCATTTTGTATAGGCAAAAATGTGTCTTAATGCGTACTCATAACCTACCAAAATAAAAAAAAAGCCTGTACGGTGTTGAAAATAATTTCATAAAACCATTTTTTTTTTCAACACCCCGTATCTCAGAAACACTGCGTCAGGGACCTGCATTCATAGGAACTTTAAATCATAAAATCATCTGAGGATTAAGATCCCGAATTTACGGTCCCTCATACTGAAACACCCTGTATGCATGACAGATAGGAAGCGCAGGTTCCAGTTCAGTTAAAGTTGAGCGAGCCCCTTTTTTGCCTAAGAGATCTGCACTTTTATAGGATTAAAGATAGACGCATATGCTGAGAATTTACATTGTTGAGTAAATTGGACATTTGAATCTAAATATTGGTGGAAACATTATTACAGTCCCATTACCAAATATTGATCTTATTGAAAAAGAAATGCAGATTTGGTGTGTACGCTTTCGGAATAGTATTGAAAGTGTAGATTTGAGACCTTTGTTCTTAGATTTAAGGTTGATTTACAGGTGAAAGGTCAGGTTTATGCCACCAAAAACACTTCTCGAAACATGACCGACTAGTTTCGATTTTAGTCTGAAATCATCTTCAGGGCTCTACAATGAAAAGTACAAAACTTTTACAATATAACACGCACAAATATTAATATAAAGAAACATAAACGAAAACATGTGAACATAATCATAATAATAATGAACAGAACAAAGCTTGTAGGTGGTGAAGATATCACAGTCATGATTCCGCTAGTGAAAAGAAAGGAAATGTTTAGGTTTGATATTATTATTATATTATTTTTTATGATAATGTTCACATGTTTTCGTTTATGTTTATTTTCTATGAATTTTCGTGTGTGCTATTTTGTAAAAGTTTTGTATTTTTCATTGTAGAGCCCTGAAGTTGATTTCAACTCAAAATCGAAACTAGTCTTAAGACGTGGTTTCTTTTCATAAACCTGACCTTATACCTGTAAATCAACCTTAATTCCAGTAATGTTGATGAGCTTCTAATTTTTGAATGATTTTAAATCAATATGAGGTAACAGCTGAAGTCAACGGAAAACAAATTAAATCAAGACGATGACAGGGCTATATCTGCACCCACATATCATAGCCGATATCGTGGCAGCGCTTTGTGAGCTACTTTTAATTGCAGCCTCGATCTTTCTTCGGCGTCGCAATCAAATTAAGATCACGCAAGGTGTGAATCATTGCCTCGTATCACGCGAAAGCACAAGAGGTGTCGACGTTTATACGTCGCCGAACGAAGTGAATCATCATTTCAGGGACGCTTAGCTAATTATCGGGGTTTTCACGCCCTCTTTGAAGTTTTCAGATTGACGTCGATGAGATTGAAATGTTAATTTCGGTAAATGGACTTCGTGCCAACAAAGGCCCCTGATGGATATCACGACACATTGGATGGAAGGGATGTTATTCGAGTCGTTTATCCTGGTTCTGAGGTTTTGTGTGGATGGAAAATTAGTCCAGGGAAAATTGTATGTGTAGGAGTTCGGGTGTATGTGGGGAGATTTGATCTAACATTCGAAATTAAGAGTTTCTATTCGTGGAATTGTACGTCCTTTCATACTGAAGGAAATATTTGAATCTACATCCATATACAAAATCTTATCTGCGTATTTTCCTTCCTCCTGGACGTAATAGGAAATATGAATTTTATTCTGAATAAATCCTTACAAATTGGCGAAGGATCTGGTTCGTTAAAGCACGGACAACACAAACAGATCCCGAAGATAGCCCTGCGGCTTTTTTTTGAAATTGTGATGCCTTTTGTTACTTCTTCGAGAGGTTGATGAGATCTTTTGCAAATATCCGCCACCAGAGAACTCCCAGAGAATTCTTGGCGATATCCTGCGTGGGTATTCTCAAACAAGTCACACTGGGAGTTCTGAGGGAAATTCGCATACAGCTGGATATAGGCAGAGAGTAGGGAGAGCAGACATTTTTGTGATATATTTCTATGACTGTTGAGAAACAATTAAACTATATTCATTATATCCAAACCAAGAAATGTAGAATTATTTTTGTGTGAATCCTTTAACTAAAAAAATTTACAAGAATAAGGATGAAATACTAAAATCATACTTCATTCTGTTCTGTAACAGAGGAATTGGTATATGGAAACAAACAAAACTTCATTAAGGATTCAGAGAAAACACATACACATTCTCTCCTACAGACAGAGCGCCATCAAAGCCCTCAACTCGACACAGATAAAGTCTAGACTCGTCTGGGATGCCTCCAGGACCTTCTGGAGCTGGAAAAACACAACAAGGTCACTTTGATGTGGGTGCCAGGTCACAAGGGAATAGCGGGCAATGGAAAAGCAGACCAGTTACCAAGACAAGCATCTGAAACGCCATCCACAAGGCCATAACCTGTGATTTGAATCAGCAAAAACCGATGCAGGACTATGATTGAGGAGTGGATAAAACAAAGACACCAACGACACTGGGAACAGAGCGACAGGCAAACACACCGCAAAAGCATGGTAGGAAACACGAGTCAAACCTTGACGGCTTACTTTCTGAATCTAAACAGAACAAAGGTACGTATAATAGTAGGTCTGCTGACTGGACACTATGGCCTTAGGAAACATCTGAACACCATGGGAATACTTAGAGAACCCGTGGGTTGCAGACTTTGCAGTGAAAAGAAAGAAACAGCCTCTCATATTATATTTGAATGCGATGCCCTAGGAAGAAGGCGTCACAGAACCATCGGAGAAATCTCTCCGGAAACGGGAATGAATCCGAAAAACCTCATAAACAGGCTACGGAACCTCATAAAGGACACAAACCGATTCTCGAGAGGAACCACTGAGTCGAAAGAGTGATACAATAGACCCAAGTTGGTCGCAGTGTCATAGGGAGGCCAAGTGCTGACCCGGTCTCTTGTTCGTCAGCCAAGCAATCAATCGAGGATCCAGTTCAATATTTAATGGCTACCATTCAAATTATAAATAATGAAAATAACTATTCTTCAGCGGCCATCGAACGAAGTCCTTCAGCGTAGTTCAAAACATATCATGAGGAAAAAAAAAGGTTTACAAAAATCATTTTTTAGAAATGTACTCTCACTAAAGCTTGCAACGATTGAATATGAATACGCTAGTTATAAATAATCTATTAAAAACTTCATAAGACATAAGAGTAAATTTCTAAAAAAATAATTTTTTTGATGTGTCTTTCTGTGCCAAAACTACATAGTTAAGAATCTTCGTAATTTTTTTTCGAAAACGGTTCATTTTATCGACAATAAACAAAAGTACCTTTTTTTCAGCTTAATGTTAAAGCTATCCAAATTTGTTTTTTTCTACTTCTTAACATACAGGGTGTTGAAAACGTAAGCATTAAAATGTACAACCTAGTCCGCCCCTGGTACACTAGAGCTAATTTAAATTTAAGGGCAGTATTTTAAGAGTTCCTTACTACTGTTCATCATGTCAATTTTTTTTTTTGAATTATATTAAGTAGTTTGAGATTTATTCCAGTAAAATGGATTTCCAGTGACGTCATTTAGGAGGCTGTATCTCCGTAGGGAGGGCCGCTAGGAAAAAAAAATTATGAGAACTCGTCATCTTATTATTTTATGCTCTATCTGAACCCGAGAGATTTCCCACATTTTCCGGGACACCCTGTATAAGCTATTTCACATAGGTTCAGCAAATCTATCTATCACACTCTGTGTTGGGAATTTTCGGACAAAGACTGAATCCTTATGGAACATGCTTCCTACTTCCTCTTGTTCTTTAATTTTGTAAGAAAATCTTGTATTCAGGTCGATCAGTATTTTTTTGATTGGCTCTTTGTTAGCTTTCTGATATGCTTGCTTATTTGGTGGTTTGTGAAGCTTATTAAGTGGGTGTCTTATATGTGTTATTATTCTGAGTGCTGTTATCTCTCATACTTCTATATTTCTCAATACGTTGCCAGCAACATTCACATGTTGCGGATGTCCATATAGTAGGATTGGTTTACAAATGGTTTTGTAAAGTCTGATGGAGTTTTTCAGACTAATTGCTCCATCTTTGTATGTAAGACATCTGAAATATTTAGCTCTCGCTATTGTTGTTTTTTGACATCAAATTTTATTATTAGACATTAGATATTAGACTATTGTTTTTATTCTACGTATCTCTTTTTATGGTGATATCTTAGCAAGTACTCTCCTGTAAACGCAGGGAAAATGCTGGTTTGCAAAAGTTATTAAAGAAAAACATAATGATCGAGCAAGCACACCTCAAAAAAAAGAATGTTCCAATGCCAACTCTTCAATATTTTCCGGGATCTTGGCTCCTGGATTTCTGTGGATGTTGGATAACAGCACTGGATCGAATTAGTTTATAGTCTTATAGTTTGCAGTACTTATTATGAAAACTGTGTTGATAGCACTCGCGAGTCGACTTAAAGTAAAAATATCAATGGTAACATGTGTCCAAAAAAACAGCAGTTGTCGATGTTTCAGACATGTAGTTTGCAATGCCGCGAAATTTGAACATGAACAAAAAAGGGGAATAATTTATTTCGGCCAACAGAAACTTAGAGAAATCAAATGAATATCTGAAAATTGACTAATCATTACTGGGAAATTATGATTACCAAACACTATCCTAGTCAGATTTCTTTTTCCTTATAAGAACAGCAATGTTTCAATTAAGGGACAGTACCACCTTTTGAATCGTGGTAAATCTCCATTCAAAAGTGGTCTCTTTATTTCACGAGTAAGTACCCTAATTTACGACGTAGAGACTTGATTTTTTTAAATTGAAGTTGAAGAACGTCTCGAGGGCAAATAGTTTTCTTTTTTTTTCGATTTAATCAGTTTTTCAATTAAAAAAACTGGGGTAATCGTTAGATCTGGGAATATGTTTTTCGTTTTTCATGAGTACAAGCTATATTTTTGAAATAATCATCATGAAAATTTTTGTAGTTTATAGAAGATTAAATTGACGAGGGCGAAAAGTTGCGATTTTTCCGATTTAATTAGTTTTTCAATTGAAAAAAAACAGGTTGAACTTCAGCGTTTTGGAAACTACACTTAATGATTCTTTTCCGACGATTATTCATCATTTTTTGAAATAAATCGCAACAACTTGCCCTCGGCAATTTAATCTTTTATAAACTACAAAAATTTTCATGATGATTATTTGAAAAATATAGCTCGTACTCATGAAAAACGAAAAACATATTCAATAACCCCAGATCTAACGATTACCCTGTTTTTTTAATTGAAAAACTATTTGAATCGAAAAAAAAAACTGTTTTTCCTCGGGACATTCTTCAACTTCAATTTGAAAAAAATCAGGTCTCTACATCGTAAATTAGGGTACTTACTCGTGAAATAAAGAGACCACTTTTTGAATGGAGATTTACCACGATTCAAATGGTGATACTGCCCCTTAAGGATCAAACAATTATCTCGTTCCATATTTCCTATTTCGCCGATATTTATTCGTGATGTAAACAAAATGGCCGAGATTCATAACTGCCCCATAATACAAAATCAATCTGGATGCATATGTTGAAAATTCATTTCAGTGATATATTCCATGCAAAAATGAAATATTGGGAAAACATAATACTGTAGCATAACACATAAGTAGATCCCACAGCATTGGGCTGTTTCAGTAATAAAACTTTATTTTTGTAACATAGTTGGTATAAACAACAAATTGTAGATATCAAAATATAGAATTATTCAGGAGAAAATTCAGCAGGATTTGAAAATGATAATGGAAAATATACCATCGAATATTCTATACGATGAAATATTGACATGACAATATGCAGCAAATTTTTGTTGTTTTCTGATTTAAAAATTATACATTCGAACTATGGAACATGTGACTATATACGTTGCTCTAATTAAAGCTTTTTTTCCTCTCCTTGATCCTACAATGATTCATCACAAATATGGAATAAGTATCCATCTTTGTTGAATTCTAGTGTTCGAACTTACAATAAATGTTATCCATCCAGCCTTGAAATTCTGGTTTGATAACGAAAAATATCGTGGTACTCGAATGTAGAGATATCACTCATAAACAAGTTACCAATGAATGATTGAAAAGAATGTTTTTTTTCAAGAATTCAATATAAATATTCGCTACACCAGTGTAGCAAACAGAAAATCTAGAAATCTAGTTTTTAGTGTGTTGCTGCAGTGATTTTTGTATTCCTTGAAAACCTCATATATGATAGCAATATAATCGAAGAAAATACCGTAACATCCCATATATTTTCACTTATCTTATATTTTCAACTTGCTCTGTGCAGGCTTTTCTTTCATAAGCTGTACATTCTTCAAGATTCTCATTCCAAAGCTCATCAAATTTGGGTTTACAATGAATTGCTCTCATTTTGGAACAAAATTTTTCGAACAGTACTGAGTTTTATGTACCCTTGTTGTCAGGCAAGAAGTATTCGGATCAATTCCATTAACTTATAATAACACAAGACTTAAGAAATACACAAATCCAAAACAAATCGATAAGCATTCATAATTGGTACAATAATTTTTTTAATTTGTTCGATTCAGTAAGGAATAAGGACTGAACGAGAATAAATTCGCTATCACAAAAAGCCCATATCTCTTGAACCAATTGAGAAAAAATCAAAACTTGATCATAGTTAGCTTTGTCATGAACGTCAGAAACATGTGGAACATTTACTTCATATTTCAATTCTCTGTCGCAAACTGTCAAGCGAAGTGAAAACACGAGAATTTATAGTGAATCTTTTTCAAAATAATCAAAAATGGAGCAAAAGAGGCTCGCGTTCGTCCGGAAACGCTATCAAGAGTTGTTAAGCGCTTCAACGAAGATCTTACAATTGACCGCAAGGAAGGAACGGGAAGGAAAAGGGGGTTTCATAGCCCAAAAAAAGTGAAGAAAGCCATCAGCCTTTTTCAGAAGAATCCTAACCTTTCAGGACGGAAAGTGGCCCAAATAGTGGGTTGTTCGCAGTCAACCGTTCAGAAAATCAATTCGAGTTGTGGGCTTAGAACATACAAAGTGCAGAAAGTGACAGACAGGAACGCTGTGAAGAATCAAAAGGCGAAATCAAGAGCAAAGAAATTAAAAAAAGGGGTCAATATCTAGTTTAGCTCCCCCTCTCCGATTTTTAAAATATTTTGTCTCGTGATTGTATATGTTGAAGACATCTTACAGTTTTAATTTCAGCATTGGCAAACAAGTAGTTTCGGAGAAAAAAAAATAAAAAATATTGTGAATATTTCCACCTGCGTTTGGACTTTGTTTATTTGAATCGCGTCGGCAGTGTAAAATACCGTAAGGTGATTTTTTTCTCGAAAAGACGGTGTTGCCAAATCTCAGTAATGTCTTAAATACTAAGATAGACATAGAATTTCCACACAGGGCAGGTGGATTTTCAAGAGCTGAGCCTTTAGACATTTATCCCCTTGTCCCCCGATGACGTCGGCACTGATTTCGTTCTATTCAAACGAGGGCATGGGCTTCCACAAGGGGGGGTCTAGGGGGGGCCGTGGCCCCCCCTGAGATTTTGTTGGCCTTATCGTTTTTCAGCAGTTAGGTTAGGTTCAGGTTGGGTTAGGCTTTAGACATTTATCCCCCTGTTCGCCGATGACGTCGGCACTTTTTCGTTCTATTCAAACGAGGGCATGGGCGACCACAAGGGGGGTTCAGGGGGGACCATGGCCCCCCTGAGATTTTGGTGGCCTTATCGTTTTTCAGCAGTTAGGTTTGGTTATGTCAGTTCGGAGTCTGATGGCTTAATTTAATATACAGGGTGTCCCAGAAGTCCCACACTTCCTTGAGGGGATCGAAAGTGAAAAATATTCTAAGTTCAAATATCCATGTTTGAAATTTTTTGAGTTGTTTGAGTAGTTAATCAGTAATTAATTAATGAAAGTGACCAATCAGGAGCGCGCTATAGAAGAATGAGTAAGCAGTTGGGGACGCGAGAGTGAGACGCCAGAGCTGCTGCCGGATTTTCACGCAGTAAACCGAGACTGGCGTCTCACTTTCGCGTCCCCACTGCTTACTCAATATTCTGTAGCGCGCTCCTGATTGGTCACTTTCATTAATTAATAACTAATAAACTACATTATCAACAAATTTCAAACATGGATATTTGGGCTTAGAATATTTTTCACTTTGGATCCCCTAAAGGAAGTGCGGGACTTCTGGGACACCCTGTATACTGCAATGATAACATATTATTTCAACTGATATTATGATGGAAACCTCGAGAAAGCAACGTTACATCATTCGTAAAACGACGCCTGATTGCCTGAATGAAATGTGTCCAATCTATTTTTCATATCTTGCTCCATTCCTATGAGATATCGAATATATAATATAAAAACCTTCGGTTTCATTTTTTTTTGCGAGCAATAAAAATGCATTGATTGAACGTGGCAACAAGCATCGTACGCTGAATTTTCATTGAATTTAATTCAAACAAAATTTTTCCGTCCAAATCACGAGCGTAGGATATCGTTGCTAGGTATTTCAAAAAAATAATTCATGAGTTGAAAGTTGAAAATTCATTCGAGATATTCATTCATCTTTCCGTATATTATAAAATAGTAATTTGTCAGAAGTTCTTCAAGTGTAAGTGTAACAATGGGAGATTTGAATGTGTGTGTTCCAAGTTGCGGTTACAATACTTACAGAAAAGAGGAAACCGAAAATGTGATACTTCAGTCAGTATCTTTCAAGGTATGTTTTTGGAGCAATCGCATCTAGATTTAATGATTATATGCTTCCTGGTCGACATATTTTTATCAATGCATACTGTCGGAGACTTTCGAAAAAACAAATTATTTTTGAAATTTTCAGAAACTATAGCTTCGACAAAATTTAAAATCTTCATTGATTCAGCGCCAATGAAATTGTACATTTTTTGAATTCTTTCTTGGTCATGTCCTTAAAAGAATAGGTCAATTACCTTGACATTTTTGACAAATTTTGATCTTTTCAGACTATTCACGACTAATTCTTTCCGTGAATTGTAATTTTTTTAAGAAAATGTCTGAAAATCTAACCCACCCAGCACCCCTATTCACTCCAAATCCCGTTGGAAAAACAGCAAAATTACTTGTTTGCCAGCATTGAAACTAGTAGTAAATCATACCAAAACACTAGTTTTTCATGAAAAAAAATTAAAACATCGCAAAATCGAGGGGGACTTAAAATGGAAATTTACCAAAAAAGGTTTCTTGAAACATTTTTCCTGTTGCGTGATGGACGACGAAACCTATGTCTTGGCTGGAAATTTGCACTTGTGGGAAAAGCAGCAAATTTTTCGTTGGCCAAGGCTCTGTTGACTCGAAGATATACATCGAGGAATGCCTGAAGAAGCGACTTTTGCCATTTATACGTGAGCACGATGTGTCAACAATCTTTTGGTCAGATTTAGCTTCATGTCACTACAGCAAGGCCACCAAGGAATGGTACGAAGCATATGAGGTGGTTTTTGTCCCCAAAGAGACCAATCCACCAAATTGACCAGAACTCAGGCCAATCGAAAGATATTGGGCCCTGGTAAGAAGAGAATTGAAGAAGACTAAGAAATCAACGAAAACATTAGCGGAATTTGAGCAAAAGTGGAAGACAGCATCCCAGAAAGTGACTGAGATCACTATAAGAAGCATGATGGGAAGAATTACAGAAAAAAACCATGAATTTTGTAAAAAATAGTTTTGGTTTTTCAATTGTAAAAACAGTTTTCATTAGAATTAGAAGATGATTCGAAAATGAGTTTGATTTTCGAAATCGGTCCAGTGGTTCAAAAGATATAAGCATTTTTGTGATAGCGAATTTATTCTCGTTCAGTCCTTATAAACGAACTGAATTCAATGTCAAGAGTAGGTGATATTTCCAAGAACAACCTGAATTATGCAACTCAAAATAATACTGAATGAGGTATTACCAATATAATTACTAAAGCCTCATATATACATAATTTACATAAACATCAACATATTAAGAAAATTTCCCGTCATTTCACGGAGAATAGATATAGAACATGTTTTCGCCTGTGGCACAGTTGCCAATAATCCAAGTTTATTCGAAAATCAAATATGAACCCGTCATCGTATGCAGAAGACCCAATATAGACAGGGGAGTAGAAATTCTGTTTTATTATAATTAGTTATAACACCAAAGAGGTTGTCTGTTTATGAGGTCCGTTCCAAAATGTTCTGAAATAATGTGACACTTGTTTGACAATCACCCTGATTTCAGAAACAAAGTGAACCTAGACTATCTGATCGACAAACGCTAAGATTCTAAAAATAAGAAAATTTTCCTCCCACTTCAAGAAGTTATAATTAACACATTTAAAGTTTTCGACAGCAAAGGCTACAGTGAAAACTTTCGACTGTTTCTAAATTATAATTTACATATTGTTACATCATATCCTGACTACCTATTTGCACCTGACGGGAATACGCTGCCTGCATTGACACAATGACGTTGCACTAATGAGTTTTGGTTTGCGTCGTGATACACTTGTTAGCTATCAGGCGGCCCTTCCACAAATTGCACGTTACTCGAACAATGCATTCATTGGCCGATTATTTGGTGCAAATATCGAAGAGCATACCAATTAAGAACTTCGTGCTCGGAAACGGTTGTTTTCTGAGAAACTTTAACCAATAGTAATTGGAGTATGTTGATCAGAGACTGTAAATTTGGTCCGTTCGGAAATAAAAAGCACTACCGCAGAAATTCCACAAGCAGTTCGCAGATACTTAGTCAGTTTGCAACTACAGAACGTTAAAGCGATAGTTGAAGTCATTTTGGCGGTCTGATTATAGACACGTAATGATCAGTCGTATCTATCGGGTGCCTGCAATTATCATATTAAACAACTTGCGTTTGTGTACTTTTCCTACTCAAAATTGGGAAAATCATGAGAAAAACTTCGATATGAAACAGAGTTGTATAGGGTGTTTTTTAGAGTGATAGAAGTTTCGATAGGATAACTGTGATTTGACAGAGGGTAGAAGCCACTTTTTTTTGACATTTCTGTTCAGTAAGCATGTACAAATTATCATGGATAGGGTCATTTTCAAAATGAGTGATCTATTCGCCGAAATTATAGAGCACTTCGTGAAATTTATGGTTTACATAATCGTCCATCAGAGCAGCTTATTCGTCGAACTATCGATAGATTTCGGACAACATTTTCACCAGTCGATGCAACAACAACAAGACAAAGAACTGTACTACATAAGAAAATATCGCTGCTATAAGTGGAAGTATCAATGAAGATCCAGATTTGTCTATTCGTCGACGTTCACAACAAGTTGGACTCTGTCATCCACCACATGGAAAATTTTTTCGTGCAGATCTTGGTCTACACCCATACAAGATCTAACTGGTTCAAGAAATGAGGACACCTGACCATAATAAGCGTCGTTCGTTTGCTGATTGGGCCATAGAACAGCTTGAAGTTGATCCACTTTTTTATCGAAAAATTTGGTTCAGTGATGATGCTCATTTCTGGTTGAACGGCTCCGTAAACAAGCCAAATTGCAGTATATGGAGTGAAAACAATTCTCAAGAAGTTCTGCAGGTTTCATTGCATCCCAAAAAATGCACTGTATGGTGTGATTCACAGACTGGAGGCATCGTCGGTCCTTATTTTTTTAAAAACGATGCTGAAGCTGTTGGTACATTGGATGGTGCTCACAGAAGTGTTTTGGTACCAACAAGATGGTGTTACTCTTCATGCCGCTACCGTAACAATTCATTCATTGAAAGAAAGATTTGGCGATGTGGTACAATCAATCGGCCTCCAAGATCATACGACATAACTCCAATGAATTATGTTCATTGGAGTTATGTCGAGTCATTGGGTTATGCTGACCATTTCCTTCAAAAATTGACCAATCACAGTCCAAAGAGATAACACCAACTGTCTCTGAATTATGATTGGTCTCACAACTTCAGTATTTTCAACGATTGAACCGCAGATTAATCTATGATTGAACCATGGATACCAACGGTTTGACAACTGATAAATATGAATTGTAGACGTCAACATTATTATTACATGTTTTTCATTCGAATATGAAGTTTCTGACCTTTAATTCTGTTCGTGAAATAGTCTTATAAAATATCACACGGGATTGAATTTACCTCATAAGTCTATCTTTATTTCCCAACTCAAATGAGTTGCTTTGGGGAAACACCACTCGTCCTACGGACTCGTGATGTTTCCAAGCAACTGATTTTCGTTTGAAAATAAATCGATAGACTTATCACCGAAATTTAATCTTTTTTGATATTGCTACTGATAAACCAAAACCAACAGACGCTCTGGAAGCCAACATAACTCGTGTTATTGCTGAAATAATGCCTGAGTTACTCGAAAAAGTGGTCCCAAAACTGGTCTGGTCGAATGCGGTTTCTCAGAGCTAGTCGTAGTGGACAAATGCCGAAAATTATTCTCCAAAAATAAATGTCATGAAATTATCTTTCGAATAAGAAAAAATTTGGCTCAATTTTAATTTAAATGTGTTTTATTTCATTTTAAAGTTCAATCACTCTAAAAAAACACCCGGTATGTATGTAATTTTTTTTTAACGCTCTACAGCTCAAACGATTTGATGGATTCTTACATATGAGTTATCATTAGATTTGCATGAAATATGGGAGTGACAAAGACCATGTTTTTCTTATGAAAAAACTCAATACAGGGCAAAAATATTGGTTTTGTCATTCGAGCCCAAGAATTCTCGCTTTGTCAGCGTGCGTGGGGTAATTCGGTATGATTGAAAATGTTTCCAAAAGATCTAAAAAAAGTCTGGGACAGCATATCATTATCTCCTAAAAAAGCTCACAATATCCAATTTTCTTTCTGCAAAGTTTATTCATAATGTTTTATTTTCGAAGATTTTGTAAAGACAAAATGTTGATTTTTCCTGAAATTATTATGATCATGACGTTAGGCATTCAATTCAGACCGTCAAAATTGTGTTTAGACGAAAAAATTTGGAGTTATGGTTTCGGAATTGTGATAGGTTCAATATAATGAATATCATCGATTTGAAAGAGCGTTTCCTTTCAAGTCCCCACCATCTAGACGAAGTCAAACATAGCCATGAAGTCTATAGAAACCTAACTCTAAAAATCGACGTGAATTAGTTTCTAGTTATGCAGGAATTTGAAACAATGGAAGTTTTAGAGAATTGACTCTCTAGCTCAGTCCAATCTGAAACTCCTATTTTGTTGCTTTTCTTTACTGCATGGACCCCAACAGGTGGGATTGAAGTGAAGATTATAGCACGCATCGAAAACTGTCATTAATTTGACCTTTTTTCTGATCAGAATGGAAAATATAGAAATAGATGATTATTTACGGACCAGATCCTCCGCCAATTTGCAACCAAATTGTCGACAAAATTATTGTGTTGTTTTCATTCAAATTCGTCATTCTAATTGGGGAAAATGATTTCAAATCTGAAAGAATCACATGTTTCATCAACGAATTATCATTTGAACTTGACATTACACCAATCAAGGAGACCTGGCACGAACGGAACTTGCCAGAAACTAAGTAGATGCTGACCATGTTTCCAGCCTTAATTGGTCTTTTTAGAACAACACAACTTATCTTCCACAAGAATCGGATTGAAACCTCAGTCCTTTAAATCAATACCAGTTGACGTCATAATAATTGGTCATACTATAGCTTCATCTAGTGGACTGTACCGACCCATCATTAAAGTTCTATTTCCTACTCGAACTGTTCGAAGTTATGAATGAATTGCAGCCCAATTGCTTTTTTAACCTGCTAAAATGGGATTTTCTCGCGAAAAAATCATATTTAGAATCTAATTCGAAGGATAATATGGATTATTATGCAAAAAAATCAAATTCATTTTATAGATATAGGGCCTTATCCCTGTGGTATATGAAGATATATTGGAAGTGGTTAAGAATCAATAATAAACAGAAATAGAAACAATTCTGTAAACATCAGAAAAAACGAAAATATTTATAATTATCCACATTGAACAACCCATCAAAGTGGGATGGAAAATATATAAATATGTAAAGAAATAAAAAAAAGCACATCAACTCATTGACTCCCTAGATCCAAACTATACTCCATAATTTGAATAGTACCCTGAAAATTACAAATTTTTTGCAGGTCAAATATTCAGAATGAGAATTCATCAAGCGCTTAAGCTTCAGAGCGTCCCAGGATTCCCTACAGAAATAATAAGGAATCCGATTTTGTCTCGCTAATTAGTAGCTCTGTAAGTTGTGAGTAAAATTCAATTTATACGTGATTAAGTTGCAAGACCTAGAACGTTCATATTTTACCGAGATGCTCCCGTTGGAGAGGTTAAATTTGCCTGGAATGTTTTTAGGTACAGGACCGCATTTTGTGCTCAGGTAGGTCATGAGATGCTTTTGTTCTAATCAATCTCCATTTCCGCTATAGGGATGAGGTATTTGAGTTATATCATTTTCACTCCAATATCTTCTCAGATTTCGATGATTATTTCGGAATCCTCCGAAGAGTGAGTATATTATTAACACTCTGTGAGGTCATTTTCAACATCAAGAGCTATAATTCTAGGATGAATATGGAGGCCATCGGAATCTGCAAGCACAAAAACAACATGAACCGGAAAGGGGTGACTCCAATTGTTCACATAGTGTGGTTGCCAGCGATATGTTATTCTGAAACAATCATGTTCGAAACGGAGAGGTTGAACCGACCGGTCACGACGGACGTGGGGCTGCGGCTATGAATACAATGGTGAATTCAATTAAATCACCAATTCGGAGCAGTCAATCGACGGGTTACAACCTCCGACCGATATGGAGAAGGGTATATTCAGTATATCTATACTAATATTATAAAGAGGAAAGATTTGTATTTTTGTTTGTTTGATACGAATAGGCTCGAAAACTACTGGACCGATTTCAGAAATTCTTTCACCCTTAGGAAGCTACATTATCCCTGAGTGACATAGGCTATACTTTTCACCCGAAAAAATGAGGATACCCACTATAACTTCAAAAATTACAAAAAAATCAGCCATAATCAGCTATTTCCACGTGCGCTGCAGAAACCGTAAGACTTACGTGGATACAATGTATGACGGAAATGTACCTCTCAAATAGTTCTACAAAAAAGTCCGCGATAGCATATATCTATCTCTCAAGATTGACTTGCTATTACCTGTTTATGGTAATCAGATGTTTTCCAAAATTATGCACTATTTGGGAGTGTGTTTTTATGAATTGGGTATTGATCCTCATCCAACCTAATACGTTATTTATCCCCAGTATTTAATTTAGAACGAAATTGCCCTTCACATCATACAATTACAACGAGTACATCAAAATATATGGCGGGTTGGAGTGTTGAAGATGAATCCGCCGCGTGAAACAAATTTCTCACCGGGCGAAGCTGGGTCGCCCTGCTTGTCTCAAATAAGAGTGACTGATTTTAAATATAAATGCCCAGCTTATTAACTGCTCCAGAGAGATGGGGTTTTCATTAGTTTCACTAGTATATCAAAGAGATTTTTTTTTAGGCTTGGCTGGCATTTCATTTCATCAACACAGGGTGTTTCACTAATGTTGGTCAAATTCAAACGGGAAAATATGTATTATATTAAATGGAACACCCTATAATTTTTGATCTCATTCGAAAGATTAATCAGTCTCCTTTCCAAAAATGTATAGCTTTTTATCTTTTGTTTCATTAACAACAAAGATATTCGATGTTTCATGTAGTAGTACATTTTTAATCAGTAGTTTTATTTGAACGTATTTTGATGCCGGCATGTATTAGCGAAGGGGGTGGTCATTTTGAGCATTTGCTCCAATAAGAATCCTGAATTTTTATTATTGATGTTTTTATAAAGTTTCTTCACAATAAATTTGTTGATGTTGAAGGTCCTGTGCGTTATTACATTATACCATTGCAATTAATGAATAATTTCACTTGATGAATAATTTAAGGACTAACTGACATTTTTCAAGAGAATTATTCAATATGTTACAGCAGAATCTGCAAAATGAAAGGATTTGTGGAAAAGGTGACAAAATCAGTTTTTCACAGAGATGCTCCATTTTCGATAAACATTCAAATATCTTTTTTCGTGAAGAAGGTTATCACCTCTTTTTTACCTTTTCGGAATCCTCACAAAAGGGGCAACTTTTCAACGTAATATGCAGAAAAGGTCAGGTGTCTTTTTTTATACCACGTCAGATAGAATTCAGTACCAAAAACACTTCCTTCAAAACATGAATTTTAATTTTTTTTCAGAATCCCTGTATAATATTTTGTGGTATTTTTCATTGCATAAATTGAAGTAACCATTCAACAATATTTGCGGAAAAAACTGATTCAAAATGTATTCAATTGTAGCTTCCGCAAGAGAGAAAGCATTTTAGGTGTAAAAATTCAACATTCTCATAAAACATCAAATATCTCGAAAACTGTGAGACTTTTATATGAACGATTTTTCCACATCAGGTAGAGCACATTCTGATCCACTTTCCGTTTTCGTTTGAAGTGGTCTTTACGGGACACCCTGTATACGGAACGATATGCTATTATAATAACTCTTGAAATCTCTCATAGGGAGTTAATAACTTCATGAACCTTAATTCATGAATATCCAGGCTTCCGCAATGATGAAAAAAACTTTGTTTTTTTTATATTCGGCTGTCGCCGAGTCAATAAGCAATATCTACTGCCTCTCTTTCCTTCCTACGACATCCGTTAATTAAATATCTACTGTCGAAGCCACCTTTTCATTTCAATCTCCAATATCACCCCCACACAAGACTGCGATATTCTTCCCCGTGCTTTAAATGGAACGCCAAAGCAACCTCTCAAAAGATGCGATTTTAATATCTGCCATCGCACTATTGAAACGCGAGAAAGAAATATCTTTTTAATTTAAGAAGGTATTAGGATTCAAGGGTAACATCATAAATAAAATCAGGCGTTAATCGACTGTCAAGAACTGTCGGAACTCATAATTCCATGAAAGGAGGCGCTGGCATCGCACGCTTTTGGCCGGGATAGGAATAAGAAGTAAAAAGTGGAAGTCACAGATAGCGTCCGTTTTCTTCTCATGAATGCGCCTGAGAAGGTAAAATAATTATGCAGATAAAAATTCCCTTTATTTCCTCCGAGAGTGGTGGGTCGTTAGGAATCCATATTCCTTTCGTTTCTAGAGAATTTAAGCCCGTTATATATAAGATCTTCGCTTCCGAAATATCGCCAAGTTTCTTCTGTCTGGAAACAAAGAGATTACTTGGAGATGCTTTTGTCGCTTCGTTTGTCTATTTTTCAGTTGAGTCCTGCGGAAAAGGTCAATGAAGGCGAAATTGACGTATTCTGAAAATTTAAGAGAATGTCAGTTTCCAGATTTCAATCTTATATCGAATACATCAAATAAAACAGCTTTTATTAAAAAATCAACATTATGTATTTTCTACCATACCGTATTTTGAGAACAACAAGCACCTTCAAACAATGTCGAAGAAAGATTATGTTGACTCTATAATCCCCCCTACTTGGTGAGCTCTTCAGAGCTAGCTATAAGGGGGGTACATGGTACATACCAAAGGCATGTACTCTTGCTTCAAGGGTAAAATAAGTACCTAAACGTAGGATCAGAGGTTCAGAAGATCCTAAAGCCTATCGTCCAATTTGTCTCACCTTGTTTCTCCTAAAATCAATGGAGGAAGACAGATAACCTTAGAAGCAACATCGTGTGCCCATAAAAAGCTTTGCCAATATATCTGGCAAATCAATGGAATAAGCTCTCCGTCTTCTAGTAGAGGTTGAGAGCACCCTCTCTGCTAATCAAATTGCACTTGCTATCTTCGGTGATATTGGGGTGCCTTTGATAACAACCTACACGCATCTATCAGCAGAGCTGTTCATACCAATGGAGTAGAACCCTCCACTATAATGTGGATAGATGCATTGCTCAAGGGACGAAACGTCACTGCTGACCTTGAATAATTTGAAATGACTGTAGGGATTGCAGAGAATGCACGCAAAAAATGTTTTATAACCTCTGCTGTGGAGCTTGGTCATGGATAGGCTTACAGCAAATTCATACTGATGATCTAGTGATAACAATTAAAGGCAAGCATGAAGTCACGATAAGGAACGTATGCAGATGGCCCTATGCATCACCTGAAAGTGAAAGATGTGTCAATCCATCGAAAATCGCTTTCATTTCTTCCGCTACAAGAAGGAATCTTAATTATAGAACGTCACCATTAAATGGTCAGATTGTGAATTTTCCAGAGAAATCAAATAACTAGGTGTCACACTAGATAGTAAACTCAACTGGGAACATCACATCGACAAAAATTCTTTCCATTTGGCCATATGGGCACATGAAAGGAAATACCAGACATGGTGTTGAGAGACAATTCAATATCGAAAGAATAGGAGAGAAGTCGAAAAAAGATGAGGAAATTTCCAAAATATTAGTTCAGAAACATGTTTGTGAATACACTCGATGTAAATATACCAGGATGTATTTAGGACATTCCCAGATTAAGATGTTTAATACACATGTAATTCTAAATTGGTAACATTGGAAGTCAGTTTCTTCATACATAACTTTCCATGACAAAAACCCAATCTAATGATAATAGGTACGATGTAGGATGGACATTACAATTATCTCCTTCTTCATCTCCGAATTCTTAACGAAGAAACAGAGCACCATCCTTGATTTTTTATGCAATTAAATTCAAACGCTTTGTAATTTACCAACTAATGGAAGAATAATTGCCGGTATTTTTGGTGGTTAGAATGATATTTTGGCTATATATATCCGACCAGAGTCATTTCAAGTCAGTAGTTGTTCGTTCAGCAAAAGATCCTCAAAATGAAATCTGCAGTTTTATGTGCGTTTGCTATATTCGCAATTGTACATTGTGATGATAGTTTCTCGAAATTTGAGAATGTCGACATCGAAAGCATCATAAAGAATGACAGGTTACTGCAAAATCATTTCAATTGTCTATTGGAAGGAAAAGGGTGCACTCCAGAAGCTGAAGAGTTGAGGAGTAAGTAGTTCTAACGTTAGCTATTTTGAGTGCAGAAACTAATGTAGAGAATCGAACATAATTCAAGCTCTCGTGAAACTATTCTACCATTAGCTAAAACGCAGACCATAAGTACCAAAAATCAGTTAATATAAAACCTACTTTCGGGTCTTCATTTTGTTAGGCCGAAAAGGCATAAGATCCCATTGCAAGATTCTTGTAAAATGATTTCAATGATTTTTTTCAGAGAAGATTCCTGAAATTATGGAGAGTTGTTGTGCCAAATGTTCAGACAAACAGAAGGAAGGGGCTAAGAAGGTGACCCAATACTTGATCGAGAACAAGCCAGATTATATCAAGAAAATTTTGGACAAATACGATCCTGACAGAAAATACACAAAGAAATGCAGTGAAAATCTGAAATCTGGAGGAATTGATCTCAGCAGTTTCTGAAAGTGAGGAAGAAGGGCAACGATATGGAAATTTTTAGTTATGAGTGTTTTTTATTTTAATCAATGCATAATAAAAAATGATCATATAACCTTGTTTTCATTCATACCTGCGAATCATTCGGGTCAAATTTTCGAGTTTGAGTATTTCATTTCTCCGAATTTGATGACTTGAAAAGAGTACCTCACCGTTGTAACGAAGAGCTGATTGGATGAGAAACTTGAATCCATAAACTAGCATTGATGATAACTTTAGGATGTTGAAGCACAGAAATTTTTGAAACAAGTTAAATGAAGATATAGAATAAGTTAATAGATTCAAAAATACAGCCAACGAAACACGTAGTACCCACCAGCAAAACATCGACTATTTAGAGCAATAGTAAAAAATATAGTGAAAAAATTACTACAAACGGGACGCACATTGGTGAAATGAAAATGAGATTTGAAAATCTGAAGGATCTTTTAAAGGCAGCAACCTTCTGAATAAAAAACGAATAGAACTCATCATTTACCTTTACGAATACAACCAAATGAAATATAAATACGAAGTAAGTCGTCAACTGGGAACCACACAGACTGATGTTTCGTCCTCGTGAGGACTCGTCAGACAGAAATATTCCCAAGGGACGCTGGGTGGAAAACCTATTCGTCTAGCTTCTTCCTACATAATTGGATAATTAATTCACAACTCAAGCTTTACACAGTTCTATTTTCTACGTTTGTTGTTGACAATGACAACTGTTATGGATATCATCATTAACATAAAGAAAATAGTTAAGGCTGGACCGAAACACTCGATTAAAAAAACCCCCGAAGAAAAATAATTTCTAAAAATCCATAATACTGAAGTCGAGTGGTGGAATTCAGTTCACACGTTATTTGTAAGTCCCAGAGGCTCGCCATTTAGGATGGTCTAACATGTTTCATGATACATCCTAAGTGGCGAGCCTAGGCTCTCTTTGAAGCAATAAAAAGCTGGAAGACTCTTCTTATTCCTTGTGGTAAGACCGAATAAAAAAATACTGCCACCGAAAATGCTCTGAGGAAAATTTCAGAAATTTACAATGGCAGAATTTTGTACCCAAAACAGTGTTTCGCAAATGAAATGGTCTACAAGATTAGGGAGCGTGAATTCAAATCAAATTAGTATTTACTATTACTATGTAAATTGATTCCCCTTCATTTCTCGGTATCAGTTTTGTGGATTATTAAAATTTTTTCCTTCTTTTGCATTTTCAGGTGTTTGTTCTGTTTACATATTAAGTTTATAGGTTCAACCTATAAACTTCTCCTTATGTTATAATGATATCTATCCATAAAAGTTCTCGCTGTCAACAACAGACGTAGTAATTGAACTATTTAAAGTTTGAGTTGTGAAGTAATCACTCAATTACGAGGATGTATTGATATTATATATCTAGTTAGCCTAGACCAGTTCCATGCATAAAAAAAATATTTCGGTACCATATCAACGAACAATAACTTATAAGAAGTTCCAGTGTGGAGTTCGACGTCAAAAAAGTAAACCCATCATCAAGTACCTGTATTTAAAAGGGTTGAGAGGTAAGCAGATTTACGAAGATATGCTTAATACCCTTGGATGATCAATGTCCTTCGTATGCGACCGTGAAAAATTGGACTGCAAGCTTCAAAAGGGGTAAATTTTCCATTGAAGATGAAGACCGATCGGGAAGGCCAGTTTCTGTGTTAGTCCCCGAAAATATCGATGCGGTTCATGACATGATTTTATCAGACCGTCGAATTGGGCTAAAACGGATATCTGAAGCACTGAAGATTTCATACGAACGCGTTCATCATATAGTTCACGTCAATATGAACATGAGAAAATTTTCTGCAAAATGGATCTCCAAATGTTTGAATGTTGACCAAAAGCGTGCAAGAGTAGAAGCATCGCGTTCGATCTGTGCTCGATTGGAAAACGAGGTAGACTTCTTAAACCGAATTGTTACTATGGATGAGATTTCGATACGATCCAGAAACAAAGCAACAATCGATGGAATGGCGACACTCTGGTTGTCCAAGACCTAAGAAGTTTCTGTCCAAAAATCTGCTGGAAAAGTTCTTGCTTCAGTTTTTTGGGAATGCCATGGAGTAATCATGTTTGATTTTTTGGATAAGGGTAGAACAATAACAAGAGATTACTATTCGACATTGCTCACCACTCTACGGGAAAAAATTGAAGGGAAAAGAGGCGGAACACTATCCAAAGGTATTTTGTTTTTACAGGATAACGCCTTAGTACACAAATCCCATGTTGCCGTGCAAAAAATTCGTGATTTAGGGATAGAATTACTAGAACACCCCCCTTATTCACCAGATTTGGCTCCGTCTCACTATCATCTCTTTCCTCAACTGAAAAAAAGTTCAGAAGGTCGTAAATTTTCTTCCAACGAGGAGGTAATAAAAGCTGTGGAGGAAGCAAGAAGAAGGTCTAGAGACGTTGCAGGTTCGCTGTAATAAATGTATTCAATCAAGTGGAGAATATGTTGAGTAATAAAATATTTTGACATTGAAATTTTGTTTTGTTCTATAGTAGGCTAAGAATTTTTCAATATATCCAGCATGCGGCCATTAGTTCTCCCACATTTTAAGGAGCTGTTGATAAAACGAAAAAAGATATTGAAAAAATTATGTTCATTTTGAAAGCATACACAATCAAGTTCTTCTTCATTTATGTCTTGAAAATAATATCATCCCTGCCGAGTGGCGAGCGACGCACGTGTGGAGTCTTTCGCGGAATTTTTCCATTACTCTTTTCAGCTTAGCGGTTTCAATTTGGTTGATTTTTTCTTTGATTGCCTCTTTTAAGTTATCAAGAGTCCTATGCCCTAGAGCGATGTTAGAAGACCCCATTTTTGAGATAAGCCATAGGCCCCTACTTTGTTTTAGGAACGCGGCGCTACAGTCCCAACGGCAATGCAACATGTTGGAGAAATTAGTGCGGCAGAAAATTGAGGAATATGTTGAAGAGCATGACACACAGAACTTCTGGTTCCAGCAGGATGGAACCACAGCCCGTTGTCCACCTGAAATTCTGCAAGACATGTTCTCCAATCAAGTGATCTCCCAAAGGGAGGTCATTTCGGGGTCTCCGCGCTCCCCCGATTTAAGTCCCTGTGATTTTTGTCTGCGAGGTTTCCTCACGAATGAGGTCTTCGAGAATCGCTCAAGGACCCTTGAATAGTACTTCTATTAATAATGTGTAATACGATATTATACTAGAACATGCGAAGTTGGTGTTTTACTCAAGGTTATTATGTTTTAATTCATCTATTTATTTATTTATGTATGTTTGTATCAATGTATTCTCCCCCTTGTCTACCTTACACTTTTGTAGCTCTCTACTTATTCTATATTCTACAATTCACTTGTTGAGGAATTGCTAAGCTACAACAGCTTGAAGATGTTAATATTAGTTAATAGATAAAAGTTCGCAGTGTAATCGATTTTTCTTCACTCGGTTGAGGTACTTATTTCAAGTAATAATGTTTGGAGAAATGAAATTCGCAAACTTTTTCCGAAAATTCTCTTTAACAACAGTTTCTAAGAACGCTTTCAAGAATAACTATGATGTCTGGTTTCGTCGAGAATAACTATGCTAGTTGTCGAGATGAGAGTTTCTTTTTGTTTTTTTGTATTACTTTAATTTTTAGTTTCAGTGTATTCTTCATATGTTTATTTCTGTGAGTTTATGGGCTTAGCCTCAACTCTTCTCCTCAATGTAATAATAATAATAAAAATCCAATAACCACTAAATAACATTTTAGAATGTAGCAACATTCAATGATTACATCACGAATGATATCACAAATTTCCTGTCTGAATGAAAAAGCTCACAATTGTCATCTTGTTGATCATCATTCGAATGGAAATGTATATTGAAATTTTCAAATTCATTTGTTTCTGCTTTATTTCCCAGATTTCACTAGGAAATTGCGAAGGAGTATGAAAAACCAAGAAAATATGCTGGGATTCTTTATTTTGTTACAATTGAAATAAAAAAGTTTCATAACTGGAAATATTCATAATGTTGGTCCTATTTCCTGCCTTTCAGAAACTGCTGAGATCAATTCCTCCAGATGACAGATTTTCACTGCATTTCTTTGTGTATTTTCTGTCAGGATCGTATTTGTCCAAAATTTGTTTGATATAATCAGGCTTGTTCTCGATCAAGTATTGAGTCACCTTCTTAGCTCCTTCTTTCTGTTTGTCTGTGCATTTGGCACAACAGGTTTCCATAATTTCAGGAATCTTTTCTGAAAAATAATCATTGGTATCATTCTACCAGAATCTTGAAATGACATCCCATTCCTTTTCGTTCTCATCAAAGAAATGACCGAAGAAGAGGTTTTATATTGTATCATTTTCGTTTATTCTGGTTTGTGTATGTTTTCATATAAGAAAAAAAAATTGTGCATATTGTTTTTATAAGTTTTATGAAAGCTTGTTAAAGTATAATGTTCGATACTTGAGTACATACTACATCTGCATAAATATGAAGAGATACTCCTCCATATTCTCAATTGAAAAATCCATACAATACATAATTTATGCACACTAAGAAGAATACTTTGGCACTACTTACTCTTTATTTCTTCAACTTCTGGGGTACACCCTTTTCCTTCCAATAGACAATTGAAATGATTTTGCAGTAACCTATCATTCTTTATGATACTATCGATGTCGATATTCTCGAATTTTGAGAAACTATCATCACAATTCACAATTGCGAATATAGCAACAAACGCACATAAAACTGCAGATTTCATTGTGAGGATTTTCTGTTGAACGAACAACTACTGACTTGAAATTACTCTGGTGGAATATATATAGCCAAAGTGTTATTCTTACCACCAAAAACCGGCAATTATTCTTTCATTAGTTCGTCAATTACAAATCGTTAAGAATTGAATTGCATGAAGAAACAAGGATGGCACTCTGTTTCTGCGTAAACAATTCAGAGATGAAGATGGAGATAAATATAATGTCCATCTTCCGTCGGATTATCATTACATTGGGCTAATGTCATGTATAAAAAAACTGACTTCCGAATTTAGCAATTTAGAATATCATGTGAATCATATATCTAAAGTTGGGAATTTACAAAATACATCCTGGTATATTTTCATTGAGTGGATTTACAAATGTGCTGCCGAATTAAATTTGATTCCCGAATTTTTTCGAGGAAATGATCCAGAATGGAATGCTACAGTATGCCCG
The DNA here is from genome assembly GCA_951802165.1 of Adalia decempunctata. Taxonomy (NCBI): domain Eukaryota; kingdom Metazoa; phylum Arthropoda; class Insecta; order Coleoptera; family Coccinellidae; genus Adalia; species Adalia decempunctata. The sequence goes on from OX637701.1 coordinate 22,383,376, forward strand.
AATGTACAATTGTTAAACACATAACCACTTTTACGATAGTGCAGAAAATTACTACTATCTTTGGCACTATATAAAAATTCAACTTTGTTTTATAAGAGAAGTATTCAATTTTTCGAGAAAAATACTTCAATACTCAATAAATATTTTATCCAACATAAACCTATGAACATGGCACCTTAGGTACCATAGGATTTCCATAAATCGTGCCGATTTGTCTCTTGTTTCGTTTAAACAAAACCCTGTTATTAACGAAAGCAAATGCATACTTATTTATTGATTATCCAATGACCTGTAAGAAATATTTTGAGGTTAGCACTTGCGGTCATATATAATAATAATGTTGATTTGTTTGATTACATATCCCAATCGATTATTTGATTTGAATATTGGAAATTTGTTTTGAGGGGCCATGTCTTTGAGCTTTAGGCTATCTTGCTTTTCCGGAGTATCAAACTAGTGAAGATCATCTAAATTACCATGAGTTTTATAAAGGATATGTCTCAAAGATGGGCCAAAGTCTAAATTGCTAATATTTTCAAATCACCTCATTTCTTCGATATTTTGTAGAAACGACTATCAGTAACTCAGTTTATTATCCCCATATCAAGTGATATGGACTTGGACCAGAAGAGAAATGTGGTCAGCCGTCATCAAGATTCAATATCACGATGTGACGAAATCGGAATTTTTATGTGAACTCCTTCACAACGTTTATTCAAGTTCTTATTACTTAAAGTTGTTACCATTTGTACTAAGTTTTTTGGTAATCCGGTAGGATATTCTATAATAGTATATTCTAAAACAAGTTGCAGAATGGGCACCTATTCCAATACGAATGCGAAATTCGAAAACGAGCGACGAAGGAGCGAGTTTTTGAACGCATGAGTATTGGAATATCATTCTGCAACGAGTATTAGACGATATTTTCTCTATTTCACCCAAATTTTGTGAAATTCAATGAAAAAATCAAATTATAGGTCCTAGTGACTTTCATATTGTATCTTGGCAGTTGGTGTGAATGTTAGGAAATACGAAAATTGACGTTTCTAAATTGACGTCTGCTGAAATTTAAAAGGATCGGAAGTCATTGCTGACAACCACAAAACGAAAAAATGTTACTGAAAACGATGCTGTAATGAATTCATAACAGCACTGTTTTTAGTACTGTAATGAACTCATTACGATACTGAAATAGAGAAAAAACCATTATTTTCTTACACCCAAAATTATTCTGTTGTAACTAGGGTTCATTCAGATAATTCAGAATAAAAATATGAAACTATGATTCTTCAAAAACTATCAACGACTAAACATTGAAATTGTTTGAGTCAAATATCGTAAATAGTTTTCCAAAAAAATATGTTCAAAATATTATTCCGTCTGGATCTGAAAATAGCACTTCTGATATCACTGAGTTAATTTTCAGGTTTATTTTAATATGACGCTGAATATAAGTAGGGCTGATTTGGAAGTTGGCAGTATTCATGAAATAACAAATAAACGAATTAACCAATCCCTATAAAAATGATCAAAACGTGGTTTATGTTTACGTGAAATCTATTCCTCAAAGGAATTTGTTTCCGCATGGATAACAGACATATTAGTTTGATTTCACAAAAGTATATACCTACTGATGAGTACCATTATTAATGTAATTGCTGATTGGGTAATTTGAACTGAAGGTCTGGCATTTCATTAATTCATTCAATACCAATTTAACTTCATACTTGTAATAACAATTCCTAATCTGGATTCATTAAGATAACCGTTCAAGAATGGATCTTTCAATTTTTCTTTTTCTTATGTGCGACTTTTGTCAATTTGTAACCTTCATCTACTTTATTGATTTAATCTTACAATTCGACCACGAATAAGGTGAGAATTTTATTCAATGTCTTATTTAGGATAAGTATATCTGAGGTGCAAAACTCCTCATACAAAAAGTGGTGTGTTTGATGTAATCGATGCTTTTTTATTACTTACCAATTTCACTCTTCATCGACAGCCAAAAACAATCGTGAATATTGTAATGAAGTTCGATTTTCCGATCATGAAATCGGTCTTCATTTTAAATTAATTTTTCCGGATTTTTATTTCGAATTCCTGCTTTTCATTTCCGTTCAGAATTAAACCGAGAAGATCGAATATGGTTCGTTCGATATTGTTTTACATGCAGAGAACCTAGTAAAAAGAGTCATAAGAACCACGTAGAATGTAGATAACGCCGTTTTTCTAGTTTATACGTACGATAAGCCAGATTCGAAGATGTTTTACCGGAGTACTTTTCTAGAAAAGTAGCATTTCTGCGCTTGCCGTTTCCGCCCCCCTCAGGGAGATTATAAAAGACGATTTTCCCCTCATCTGTGACCCATTATTCATTTTTGCTCCGGCCTGAATAGAATAGTATCATTTGCGTTTCCGAAATATCCTTTCTTTTTGATTTGAAAGTTTAACGAATTCCGTAATTCTCGATTTTTCTTTTCTTTACCGAGTGAGAAGTAGTGCACCGAAATCGTAAGTACCGATCCAATTCATTTCAGTCTCATTTTTCTGTATCTTCGTTGAGTCTATCAAAATAGCTGTTACGTCGAGATCCGTATTAAACCTTCCTTTACTCGTACAAGATTCCCTATAGTCTATAGTACGTTTAACTGAGTTAGTCGGTACCCGATTTAGCGTCTGTTCTTTGTGGAGAGTAGTCTCACCATCAGACCGGAGGGTTCATGCAAACCAATGCTATAGAACGTGGAGTCGAATTCCGCTTCGGTACCGATCCTTCGCGCCCCTAGTTCGGTGCGTCCTGTTTGACCATTTATAGTTAACCTGGCCAAACCCGACCTTTCTAGACGTGAAACAAGCTGAGTAGACAATATAACTCTTTTGAGTTTCCGGACTGAAAGAATATCGGACAGAAAGTAAGCACTATACATTTTCATATCCGTCCCACATTTTTCAACTGTAGACTTAAATTCTCCGTTTAATTCAAATCTCCCCCCCTTCTATTCTGGCTGACTCGTACCGTGAAATATTGCTTTTGAATGAATGCTCGCAGTCAGGCAAAACTGAATCACTTTTCTTTACCTGTGTATATTTGATATATCTTGGGATTAATGCATATTTGTTGTTTTATTGATATTGGTGAATATTTGATATTTTCTTATTACTGCATATTTGATATTTTCTTGACATTATTGCATTTCTATCACTATTTCAACCGTTTGAATAAATTGTGTGAATTGCTCTATTTTCGATTTCTCAGTTATCGCTAACACCCTAGATACAACCGAACTCTGTCTCCGGCTAAGCAGCTATCCTGGCAGGTTTGCTATTCTACCTTATAAGCAAAAAGAATAGCTGGCGCTCGAGGTGAGGTTTCTACGGGGAAAAAACCCTATTACAATATTTATTTATTTATTCATTTATTCACATTGAAATATACACAGGTCAACTAATACCCAAAACAATGTTCACGAATAGGTTATCAGTTACAGAAGTGAAAAGAATGAAAAACAGAAAACAAACAAAAAATCAATTCTACAAATTACATTATTTCATTTATAGTTCTATTTTATTTATTTATCTTGAAGACAAAAAAAAACGAAAAAAAGAGAAATCCAGTGCAAAACAACAAATTACCAAGTTTACATACCACTGAAATGGTCACTCAAACGTCTTTTGACAACCTTGTGACTCTGACCAATTATTTGAATGCTTGAAAACTTATAAAAATACTCTCATAATGAACATTTCAAAAAATTTTATCATATAAGTTTTAACTGAATGAGATTACACCGTGTTAATGAAAGCGTAGGTACATTCTATTGAACTACTACATTCACCACCAGTTTATTTTCACCCCATTACCGTTTTTACAGCTACAAGTGCCAATACAGACAAAAATTAATTAAAATCAAAAAGCTCCAAAGTGAAAAAAGTCAATTAAGTTCACGCCAACCGATCCTAGCAATTAACACCTCAACATAGTTGGACATAAACAGCAAGATGAAGAGTTCGAGGCTTGACGACACGCAACCAGGACATTTAAAATGCAGTAGGGTTTTAATGAGGAAATTATAAATGAAAGGGTGAACAAGCCATATCAGACTCACGCCTGCTGAAAGCCTCTCCGATAATGAAGTGAATACGTCATCACTTTACCATAGAGGTGTTGTCAGATTTGCGAGTCTATCCGCTTTTTAATTTTTTCGAGCAGTTTGTTTTCTGGTGCTCTACGGTTCGGGAAGAGAGCGACCTTTTTCCCACGGAGGGTTAGCAAGCGAGTAAAATGAAGAAAGAGTGAGATAGAGAGTTCTGTAGACTGTAGACCATAAGGTTGAAGAGAATGGGTAAACCACTGAGGTCTGGATCATTTTCTTTACCGAAGAGTCAATTCGCAGTGTTAACCTTGTCGTATCAGGTATGAAAAGTATTAGAATAGGAATTCTGAACATTCTCCGTCGGGAAAATGCATCTATGCATTTTGAGAAATGAAACCAGAAACAGAAATATTGTCAGAAAGAAGAATTTGAAAAGGTGAAATTAGAACAAATTAACTAAATAAGAATATTGTCAAAAATGAGAAAAGTTTAGCTTTCAACAAAACGTTGGGTGTCTCGAGGACAGATTTGGAAGGTGATTGATCCAAATTACTAGTTGAACGTTTGGTCTTTGGTAGACAACCTGGGTTCTGCATTTATTGGCGTTTTGAAGGGTGACACTGCTTCGAATTTATATTACGACTGTTCCGATACCTCCAACAGTTGGAGTTTGAAGCAAGCGGAGGAAAGCTGCCGATAGAATTGGCTGAACTTGGTCAACAGGTAATCAAGACTTTCCTGAACCTCGCTGTGTTCACGAATTTTCTGTGAAATTCTGAATATTGTGTATCTCTGGTGTGTGGGAAGCAAGAAGTAGATAATGAAGACGAGGAAGTTCATTGTTCAAAGATTTCTTCGCTGAATTCAGGGAAATTCACCGAATCTCTCTGGCAACCCTGGTAGAAACCTCCCTGATAATGAAGTATTTGACAAGTATATTCGACGGCCGCCTAATTATCGAGTTTTACGCTGTAGAACTGCCGTTCAGCATGTAAACACCTTCATTATTCCAGCACTTGCTTTGCGAAATAAAGTAGTGTGAAGAAGGGCTCGCAAAAGGTTAATGGGGGGCCTGCGAGACTTCTTCCCGCGTAACAGGTCTCACGGGGGCCACTTTTCGTGTTAACTTCTCACGCTATGCCCCCTAATAGGTGGAAATCTGAAGGTGTTATTTTTGAGTTATTCTCCCGGAGGCTGGATAAATATCGGGCAACATTAGTTCTGAGATGTTTCCGAGAGATGAAGCGACGTAACGGTTGGTTTACACCACGTTGTCCGGGAGTGGAATAACATTTCAAATGAAGAGGTCCTCCAGATATTAAGAACATGAGACAATCAGACAGGAAAGGTTTTTTGGGTTTGAATGTTGATTCATAGAGGGAGTAATCTTTACGTTTCGTTTCCGATGAAGTGATGAAGTTTGAATTTCTTTTTTCACGGAATCTGCATTTCACAAAATATTCAACTGAAATTTGGCATAGATACGAGAATATATTGAGAAATTCTCAGCCTACTATTGAACCAAATAAAATTTCAATGTCAAAATATGTTATTGTTCTACATATTCTCCTCTTAATTGAATACATTTATCACAGCGAATCTGCTACGTCTCTAGACCTTCAAAAAAAAATTTCTTCTTGCTCTGCAAACCATCAGTCCTCCACAGCTTTTTTTACCTCCTCGTTGGAAGAGAGTTTCCGACATTTTGAACTTTTTTCAGTCGAGGAAAGAGATGATAGTCGAACGGAACCAAATCTGGTGAAAAAAGGGGGGTGTTCTAGTAATTCTAACCCTAAATCAAGAATTTTTTGCATGGCAACATGAGATTTGTGAACTGGGGCGTTGTCCTGTAGAAACAAAATACCTTTGGATAGCTTTCCGCGTCTTTCTCTTTAATTTTTTCCCGTAGGGTGGTCAGTAATGTCGAATAGTAATCTCCAGTTATTGTTCTAGCCTTATCCAAAATATTAATCATGATAACTCCATGGTCATCCCAAAAAAACTGAAGCAAGAACATTTCTAGCAGATTTTTGGACACGAAACTTCTTAGGTCTTAGAGAACCAGAGTGTCGCCATTCCATCGATTGTTGCTTTGTTTCTGGATTGTAGAAATGTACCCAAGACTCATCCATAGTAACAATTTGGTTCAAGAATTCTACATCGTTTTCAAATCGAGCACAGATCGAACGCGATGCTTCTACCCTTGCACGCTTTTGGTCAACATTCAAACATTTGTTATCCATTTTGCAGAAATTTTTCTCATGTCCAAATTGACGTGAACTATAATATGATGAACGCGTTCATATGAAATCTTCAGTGCTTCATATATCCGTTTTAGCCCAATTCGACGGTCTGATGACATCATGTCATGAACTGCATCGATATTTTCGGGAACTGACACAGAAACTGGCCTTCCCGATCGGTCATCATCTCCAATAGAAAATTTACATCTTTTGAAGCTTGCAGTTCAATTTTTCACGGTCGCATACGAAGGACATTGATCACCAAGGGTATTAAGCATATCTTCGTAAATCTGCTTGCCTTTTAACCCTTTTAAATACAGGTACCTACTTGATGATGCTCGATACTCCAATTTTTCGATTTTTACAATTTCGGTGGACCTCTTTTTTTTAATTTATTGCTTAACTCTGGTTTACTTTCTTGACGTCGAACTCTACACTTACACTTGTGCGTTGATATGGTATCGCAATATTTCGTTTCTGCATGGAACGGGTCTAGGCTAACTAGATATCAATACTATTCAATACATCCTCGTATTACAATTTAGAGTTTACAACATGTGACATGCCACTTTCGATTGCAATTAATCAGGGTGATATTTTTCTGCAACAATGTCTTCCTCCAGAAATTATGTGAAATTTCGAATAGGATATTTGTTCTCCATGGTGAGTGTTATTTTCCTTGAATTCTGGAGTTTTCTCACCTATTAGGACATATACCGTAACCATTTTTAGCACCATTTATGTTTATCCGAGTAATTCAACCACCAATAACGGAATTGATTGATTCACATCACAACTACTTTCTACTTGGTATATTGGTGATCAGCATATTTATTTTCATCAAGCATATGGATAAGTGTAATAACTAATATCTTTAGTTGGTATTTAGGTTTTGGTAGTGTAAAGTATGTCTGGATCAGGATATATAAGCCATTCAGATATTTGAGTAAACGGCAAAAAGGCACCGATTGTGCAATGGCATTCAAAGCCAAAATATCAATATTGAGACAATCTATCCCAAACTCTACAAACTTTGTTAGGAACGCATGCGTGGAATGTGGAAATGGGGTGATGAGAGCAAAAAATGCAAGTTAGTTTAGTTTGAATAAAGTGAATGCTGCCTTGAATCACAGGAATGTGAAAAGGCATTAAATATGGACAAAAATCAAATATTTTTTTCATAGTTCAAAAGGTTCGGCTACGGATGATTCAAGTGAGATCTGATGATTTATCAGATAGATACTAATTTCAATCCCGAAAAAACCTTGCAACAGATTATACAAGAATGGTTGGTAGAGTCGAAAATTTCCGAAATTCAAGCTAATAAACTATTGGTCATTCTTAATAGGCTTGATTTGCAAGTCCGATAGTAATAAAAAACAAAACCATGAAAATTGCGATGATTCGACACTGTCACAGGAACTTTTTGGAATTATATCTCATTCAGTTTCAAGCTTATTTTAGGTACATATATGAATGGGCACTGAATTTTTGTTGTTGTTCAATTTATGCTCCAGAATAATTTGACACAAGTTTCAGTCGCTTTTTGATGAATGTAAAACCAATTGACCTTACAAAACTTCATTACTGTAGGTAAATGTCATTCTTATTCTTCCAGATGTAATGAAACAGACGTGGAGAACATCTGAGGAGTATTTTCTCAATATGGGCTGAGACATTGTACACAGAGGAAGAAAGAAACAGAATGTAAAGATCACAAGAGTAATCGCTTGTTCTAGTATCTAGTATACCTTCTGTTGCAGCCGAAAATAATAAATAACTTTCACCACTGCTTGTTGTGTAATTCAATTCAATGATATAGCTAATATACATGATTCTCATCATAAGAATAGGATAAATCTGACTTAGTTTCTGATGGTTTATTTACCCCCTTTGATATTCTGAATTCAACTCGTACAAGTCTTCTTGTAACCTGTACAAGAATACCTTATACATTTCGCAATGCGAGTTCTTTTGTGGCGGGCATCTGGAGGAGATAAAGAGCTCCTTGCGACCTCCCTAAGAAGTCACAAAAGGCATCACAATTTCCTGAAAAGAAGTCGCAGGGATGTCTCTGGGATATCTCTGTGTTGCCTGGGAAGCCGGCTTCGATTGAGGGATTGAAAAACAACATTGAAGCATTTATTCGCGAGATACCGGCCGAAATATTGGAAAAAGTGTGCCAAAATTGGGCTAAGCGGATTGACCATTTGAGGCCCAGCCTTAGTCGGCATTAACATGAAGTAATCTTTAAACATTAAATGTTATGGATCATACTATCAATTCGAGTGAAGATTTCATGAATTATTCTGAATTTTATTGTGTTTTTAAATTTCCTATAGCTCTTAAAAAATCACGTGTCAGCTTCAGAACAAACTGAATAGTTTTGAAAGCACCCCAAAACAATACAAAGCAGTATTGCATCCGAAATTCAGTGAAACACCCGAGATCAGCTCTGGACGTGACACAATTCATGCATGGGATCTGCTACTACAGGTGTCGGAGATTTCTCAAACGGCTCTAAAAAATTGACGAGGCTTTCAATCTACTTCAGTCGAATTTCGAACGATCAGATTCAATAAAACATTTTGTTTACAGCTTCACTGCACGTATACAGGCTGAAAGATCGAGTGTTCGGCGTTGGAAATATTTCAGAAGGGAGTGAAATCACTCAGAAAGGCAGAAAAGGAAATTGAAGTCGATGTGAACGTAGAAAATTCTGAAAATCCATTAGCTTATCGGAATAATAAACCGGAATATCAATTAGAAAAGAGCGTCGCTGACGAAATCCTTCGTGGAAAAATATGGCATCGTTTGTTCTGAATAAAATATAATTCTTTCGGCTGAAATGAATTCAAAATCGTGCAATAACAAGGCACTCTGAATTCTTTTCCAGGAGATTGAATGAAATATAAATTTGATTATATCGGCCTCTCCTGGAAGCAGTATCGGTGGAAATAATATAAGGCGTCCAGAAAAAATGGCACTTGAAAATTCATCTGCATGAAAGAGTATTCTAAAGGGTGTTTCAACTGAAATCAATAGTTTCATTTCAACAAAAATCGAAGAAAGATAAAGATTCTGAAACAAAACCATATTTTTCAAGAAGTTTTTTTGTCCGACTAAGGATTTGCCGCATTTTATAAAGAAGATAGTTGTTTTTTCTATGAAACGAATCTCTCTAAAATATAAATTCATTATTTTTCGACAAAAACACTACGCAAAAAAACTAACGCACATTCTGAAAATCTCAATTTCAATGAAGGTTAACTCTACATTGACTTTATAACTTATTTTCGAGCTTATTTTTTATGTTCTCTCGGGGAGGTTTTGAACGAAACAAGACACATTAAGTGGAAGAAAAATTCAGGATTTCACCGAATCTTATTTGAAAGAAGAGAAATGAACAATTTTCAAAATACCGAAATGCAGCTAAGTGATTTAATCCTTGGTATTACCACCCCTTGCGTTAATTGCAGCTCGGCAACGACGGTTCATACTCAAAATGAGTGATCTTAAAATGTTCTGATCTAATCCTTCCCAGATTTCTCCGAGTTGGATTCCTAAGTCATGAAGAGTAGCTGGATGATTTTCTGAACTTCTCAGCCTTCTATTGAGGTTGTCCCAAACCTGCTCAATCGGATTGAGATCTGGACTTCTTGCTGGCCATTCCATTCGAGAGACTTCAACCTCTTCAAGGTACTCCTGAACGATGCGCGCACGATAGGGTCTGGCATTATCGTCCATAAAAATTAAATTTTCACCAATGTATGGGGCAAATGGCACTACATGATCTTCAAGAATGTTCCTTATATACTGATCAGCATTCATAGCTCCATTATCAACGACCACTAGGTCTGTGCGAGCAGTCAAAGATATTCCACCCCATACCATAATCGATCCTCCCATGAAACCAGTAGTATTCAGGAAATTGCACTGAGCATATCTTTCATGTGGACGTCTGTATACAAGGGAACGTCGATCACAATGGTAGAGGCAGAATCTAGACTCATCTGTGAAGAGAACTCTTTCCCAATCGGCCTCTTCCCAATGGATATGCTCTCTCGCAAAATGCAAACGGGCCCTTCGATGGGCTGGGGTAAGTGCTGGGCCTCTTGCCGCGACACGAGGCCTTAAATCATATTCTCTGAGGCGATTTCTTATTGTCTGAGTGCTAATTTGCACCTCATGAGTTGGCTCAAGCTGATTTTGAAGGAAGCGAACGGTTGAAAACCGTTGTCTCAACGAAAAAACTCTCAAGTAACGTCCTTGAATGGCAGTTGTTACCCGTGGTATACCCTGTCCTGGTCTTCGGACTTTCATACCTGTCTCCCTGAATCGCTGCAACATTCTGGACACACTTGTATGGGAAACTCCAAACCTTTCTGCAATTCTTGTCTATGTCCACCCTTCTTCTCGCAAAACTATCGCTTGGGCACATTCCACTTGGGTCAAATTGCGTGTTTCGCGTTGCAGAAAATCAAACGAAAGAAAATCTATTGATCACTAGAATTGATCGAGAACAACTGATTTTAGAATGCAGCCAATACATTCAAAATCTGATAATATCATCTTTTTTATTCCTGCTGGGAGAAAACATCTGTATTGAAGAAAAACGTTGAAAGTGGATAAAATATGCATGCATAATTCTGATAAAAACAATTATCATTGAGAACACCTTCAGTTGTAGAATAAATTTGAGATTTCCATAATGTGCGTTAATTTTTTTGCGCAGTGTATTAATGAATTTAAAAACTCAAAAAAAAATCATCGATTTTCATTTGTCAGACAAGAAAAACGCCTTATTTTTTAGTCGGACAATTGTATTTCCATATTCCATATTGTTATATCAACCAATTCTGAAAGAATCAGGAGGGTATTGAAAATTTAAAAAAATGCGATTTTCAGTCATGTTCATGTTGATAGACACGCTCGAAGCCACACTATTTTTGTCGGACAATCATGTTTTCTCATTTCTTCCAGATTATTTTCATGATTGCATTTTACAAAAAAAGAATATGTACCTATGATTTGAAAAAATTAATATAATATGGTCGACTGACGACAGGTTTGCTGAAAAAAGCCGAGACTACAAAAATTTTCACAGAAGAAAAATGTGGTAGACTCTACCTAATGAATCTATACAGAAAGTAATTAATAATTTGCAATTTGTCCCACCGGCACAACAAGGCGCGCAATTCATATCTTACCCTCTTATCGAAACTTCTTCATAGGGGCTCAGTAAACGAATAGCAAGGCACACACGAAAGGGAAATCTGTCAGATCTGATCGGCAGTCCAGATCTGTAACAGATCTGGACTGCGGATCGGATCGCTCCCGCCGATCTGGTCCGTCGCGGATCATATATCTCATTGATCCTCGACAGACCAGATCGGCGGGAGCCATCCGATCCGCAGTCCAGATCTGTTACAGATCTGGACTGCCGATCAGATCTGACAGATTTCCCTTTCGTGTGTGCCTTGCTATTGGTAGTCAACTATTGTGCTGAGTCCAATTCCTGGTTATGAACGTTCATGTGCTACGAATGTTCATATTTTCTGTTTCTTCCTTTTGTTCGTTTGTCCACAATCATTTTCTTCTCCTGCTGCTAAAAAATACCTGAATATGACAATCTCCCTGTACTTATTCGTTAGGATTCACGATGAGTAAAGGTTTTATGTACAGTCTTATAAAAACGCTATCATTCATAAGTGAACTTTCAACCCTTATACACTCAAGGAAAATAATGAATTTGACATCTGCTGCATTAGAGAACATTCATAAATCCCTTCATAATATTAAACGAAGTCCTCATTACTTGGTAAAGATGTATTCTTCTGTCTCTTGGACTCTGTTTCAGATGGATATGCTCACGTATTTCCTCGACTGTGAGACATGACGGGAACTGAAACCCAAAAAGACAGAAAGTAATGTTACAGTTTTGTAGTATCGAGTTACCCTACTCTCCAACCATTTGCAGATATTCAAGTACGAATCATATAATTTACTATCCGATGCAACAACAAGAAGGGAATGAGAAAATATAAAATGTTAATGTTTTTCATCCCTCCTTTATGGCTCATGAAAAATATTACCTCGATGCTGTTTAACTATCAATTTAGTCCGTCGTTATTTTTACGAAACCGTCTAGGTGCCTCGTTTTTCGAACGAAAATTTTCGAATTGATATTCAAGTGACCTATTGCTTGTTCAGAATGGCACGAAAGTTTGGACGTTGCGGAATTATAATGGAATAATCATTGACCTCGAAATATATCGGATAAAGAAAAAATTCGAATTCGACATTCCATCATTGTATTGAAACTGGTTTGGTCAGAAGCCAATTGCGCACCCCTCCTAAAGCTTCCCTAAGCGGCCCAAACAAATGAAAATCGCAGGGCGATAAGTCGAGGCTGTAAGAAGGATGCTCAAGTTAAGTCCAGTGCATTTCTTCAAGTTTTGACATTGTTTTGGTGTCTGGCATTGTCATGAAGAAGTATGACGTCTCAAATCCGTTGTTTTCGTCGTTTGTGGCAACTTTAACCTAAGCTAATAGCTCGCAATAATAAGCAGCATTGATTGTGCTCCACTCGTGCGAAAAATCAATGAGCAAAATGCCTTTCTGGTCAAAAAACAACCGGCTCCTCCAATTCGTAGAAAGCCAAGCCACCAAGACTAGAAGACCGCGCCCATTGCTACCAATCATAGACGTGCAGAAACAACAATAATCCCGTTTATATTGGATTCACCCACGTATCATGAAATCAGAAAGGTTTTTAATGGCAATGCGAGATAGATTAATTGAATAAATCTTTACTTCTCAAACCAATCACGACAAAGCATATCGAAGAAGTAATAGAACACCTATAAGATAAGAAAACACAAGGAACAGATGGAATTTTAAACTATAGTTAAACTGATGAAAGTAGAAATAACAGAGCCGTTGCAGTATATAATAAACAACTCCATGAAGTATGGTATTTGCCCTGACAGTTGGAAAATTGCATTAATTAAGCCAGTTCATAAACATGGATCTCACACTGATTATAACAACTACAGGCCAATAAGTATCCTTCTAACTATTTCAAAAATGTTTGAGACAATATACTGCAACCAAATTATGGAATTCCTGTTGGAGAATGCATTCCTGACAAAAAACCAACAAGGTTACATCAAAGGCAGATTCATAAGAAAAGTTTTGCAAGCTTTTGAAAACAAAGATATGGCTGCTGGGCTATTTCTGGACCAGTCAAAGGCCTATGATTGCCTGGATCCACAGAAATTATTGAAGAAACTTCAGTGTTATGGCATTAGGAGACCTGCCGAACGGTGGATTAGATCATACTTCCGAAAAAGACAACAGTTGGTACTGTTGGTAGAGATAAATTCATCTGGAGTAAAAATAAGATGCAAACCGCTTTCTACAAAACTTGGGGTACCGAAGGGTAGCATAGCTGGTCCGTTGTTCTTCATAATATATTTGAATGATTTCAAATTCAGCAACAAATCTTAAGACGGAAACATAACATGTGTGCACTATGCAGATGATACAAACTTCTTGATCATAGAATCGCTGTGGATCGACTTGATAAAGCCATTGGGGAACATCTTGGAGCAAAGTGAAATATGGTTCATGGAGAATAATTTGATTTTGAACAAAGAGAAGACAAAACTAATGATTTTTCATTCCACTCATTCACGAATGATCACACCTACAAACACTACAGTAAATGGAAATACATATAAATACAGAATGCACCAAATTCTTGGGAGTTACAATAGATGCAAGGCTTAACTGGACAGATCATGTAAAAAAACTTGTTTCGGGAAAAATAGTCTCAATTATCAGTTATTAGTCCCTTTATTGTATCATAACCGAGCTTTCGGAAAACATCGTTTTCATCTTCAGGGTGCTAAAAATTACACTATTTTCCCCGAAACAAGTTTTTTTACAATTCATCTTACAAAATATAGTCGCTACTTCCACCTATCTGGACAGATCATATCGAGGACCTCAATAAGAACAAGCCTAATTCTCAAAAAACATTTTTGAAGATAAGCTTTTATAACAACATTCATCCGCCATTTTGAAGCCGCCATCTTGAATTCCACGATTTTGAAGAATCGTAATTTCCGACCCAGAAAACCCCCATATACCAATTTTGAATAGAATATGATCATAATTACAAAACTCGTCCGCCATATTGTGGCCACCATCTTGAATTTTCCAGTTTTGACAAGAGTATCATCATTCTCGAACCCATATACCCCCAGATACTTATTTTAAATGGAATCGGATCATAATTACAAAACTCATCCGCAATTTTGGAGCCGCCATTTTGTTTTTTTCTATAAAAAATATTTCATGATGCATTGTCACCAGGATTAGGTACACCTGCAAAATTTGGAATCAATCGGACTATTAGAAGTGTGTCATATATAGATAGACAGACAGACAGACAGACACCGGGACAGGTGAAACTAAATAAAAGCTTATAAAATAGGTTCCTCTCTGTATGCTTTCAGGGTGATTGCCAGATATATAGGTAAAAATGTACTAAAGTCTGTTTACTATGCCTCAATAGAATCCAGACTCAGATAAGGATTAATTTTTTATGGATCTGGAAATATACTTAACATCACTGTTTATCCTACAGAAAAAGTCAATCAGAATACCAATGGGAGTGAGGTACAATCAAACATGTAGAGGAGTTTTCAAGGGGTCAGGCCTCCTTACTCTTTATGGAATATATATTCAGGAATGTTTACTTTTTTTACATCAAAATTTTTTATTCAAACAATTTGAAAAGACCAACAAGTAACAAACAAGAAATCTCAATTATAATTTATCAAAATTAAATTTAACAACCTTCCAAAATCGGATTGAATATAGATGTATGAAATATTTCAATAAATAATTACCGACTGAAATCCAACAAATAGAAAGCAGAAAACAATTCAAGAAGGCCATCTACAAAATATTAGTCCAGTTAGTACCTTATACAATTGAGGATTTCTGTGAATGACATAATTTTTTCTTCGACACTATTTCTTTTTGGTTACTGTAAAGAATCAATTCTGAAATAGGGATCATTATTATTATTAATTATAATCATTCATAAGCTCTATCGATGAATTGAAGGAAATAGGAATATCGTCTACGAAATGTATACAGGTTCATGCGAAAAAATCCAGGAGGTGATTGCTCCAATGAAACTAAGATTGCAGGTCTCTTCCTTAACAAAAATTCTTCAGCCCACCCTTTTTCGAGATATCACCTTCAAAAAGTTATTCTGTTTTTTCAGTTAAGCTAGAATCTTTAAATACTGTAATTTTTGTGCACTCGCAAAAAAAAAATCAAGGGTATTTTTTCAATACTGAATTATATGGGGTTAAAATGAGGAACCCTCACTTTATTGGAAATCAAAACTTTTTTTCGAGATAAAGTTTTATGAGGTAAAATTATAACTTGAAATACTTGTTTTTTCAAGTTAATTCATAGATTTCAGAATACAAAAAGTCCTATAAATAGCCGCAACATGCATGTGAAACGTCTCTTGAATGAGGATGTTATTAAATTGAGTTGAAAAGCGAATATGAATTGGTTCTCATTATGCCGTCTTTATAAAGAGTCTACTCTCACTCCAAATAACTCCGCAGTTAGCTGCTGTACAAAGTTCAGCCCGGATATTGTAAACTCTCGGAAGACACCCCTATATCGCCTCTCAAAAAGGAATATTTCGAACATTTATTAACTGTTATGTTCGCTACGCCTTCCCGAGCGTATCATGTCAAAGACAAAAAAGGAACAAATTTTCTGGGAAACTGAACATCGGAGCGACTACGAAAATGACTTCTCTTCTGGTGGTAGGTCGGAGGACGCCATGCAGCGCCGCCTTTTCCCTTCTTTACGCGCAACGAAAAATATAATGTGCCCTCATTAATTTTGATCTTTAAACAGAGAGTTAACGACTTTATATAAAATACTCGCGAAATTATATTTCCGGTTAATGAAACAGCAGGGATGGAAATTTTACTCCATTGTTCACAGCCAGGAGCGTCTGTATTAAAATTGCTGGGATTTTTGAATTCATAAGTTATTCGCTGCGAAAATTAGACGAAGTTATTCAAAATCAGAGCTGCAGTCCGAAGCAAAAAAAATACAAATCAAATAAGACTGAAATAATTTTCAATCGGAAAATCAAAGACCCGATGAATCAGTAGAAAAATATGGAAATGAATTATAATAATCACACGAACTATAACTTTATACCTTTACTCCATTCACAATTATAAAATCACAACTCTGGCCTTGGAAATTCGACACATTCCACTCTGTATCGAAGTTATGACGTTTTTCAAAATATGTTCCAAGTCAACACTATGTTGCCCTTTCTACATTCTTAGCGTATTTCTCAGAATTTGAATTTATTCGGAAAATGAATGAATTGGAAAAGATGTGACGGACGAAAATAATTAACGTTTATATGAATTTATAGTTATTCTAGTTATTTACATGAAAAATACAAGAGATCACTGTTGAAATATATTATTTTTCGCCATGAAAGAAAATTGCATTGCTTTCACATGATTTTCATATGCATGCCTGTGAAGATTTAATGTTTATTATCCTCTTGAACTGAAAGTTCAAGACTTGACATCAATTGTTGAATCAAGAATAATGGAACATTATATCCCCCTACTGGAATCCAAATAGTTGAAGGGAGTTCTGATGCAACAGGAACTTTTTCTTGGAACATAACCTTAATAGCTAACTTAATATCAGAAATTCTAGTTTGTTCCAACTTAGGGACATTATCCTCCTTATAAGCTAACTTAATAAAAATAAGAGTAGAAGATATACATTTCATTTATTTGATCTTATGAACAAGGAGTAAAATATTCTGACTGTATAGTAATTTATTAGTTTGAAAAATATTTATACATTACAACCACAGTAGGTTTGTACAAATAATATGGAACAGGTCAAACATATGCTTCACATTTATCATTCACCTTTTCTAAAATAAGACACAAACTCCTCCTACAGCATTAAAAGCTTCTGTCTCTTTTGAAAGAAGTAGCACTAGATATAATATATTCTTTCGATTAAGAGCAAATACCTACCGTTGAATGTTACATACACAAATTTCTTCAAAATGGGCTTATACGAAAAGGTGTTTTTTCTGAAACGTGAAAACGATCAACAATAATCATTTAGAGACCGATGATGGCCATCCAAAACCCGTTTACTTACGAAAATCGTGCAATTTCATTCTGCAAGTTCTTTCCTCATAATTCCTCGAAAATCCTACCTGAACCATATTTTCCGGTCGCTTTCGTGAAAAGATCGTATAATATATTTGTCCATTTACACATTCCAAATAAATTTTGAGCACCAAAAACGATACCGAAACTAACCAAACTTCTGGGGGACCGGAATTTCGTTTGAAATCTTTCCAAACGGCCAGATACCTAAAAAAACTTCGTTATCAAGTGTAAAAAAGGCGATTAGTACTTACTTTTGGTTTATTCATGCTTAAAAATCGATTTTTGGTCCAATTCAAATTTGCCGTTTGTACCCATGTCAAAATATCTTTGATACTTTTGAATTGATATAAACAAAGAAACTGGCAACGCCGTTTTGTCATTAAAGATATTCTCTGTACGCGCACAGATTTCTTATCAGGTGCACCAATTCCTGAAAACGAAACCATGGCCAGAGTTGTGATTTTATAATTGTGAATGGAGTATACTTTTCGAGCCCGATTCATAGATCGAAAAGTGATAGCTGAATAAATAAGATTAAAAAAACCAGTTTTTTTTTTTCATATGTTTGAGTCTGATTCATATCTCTAAAAGTTTGGTCTACATACTAAAATATGAATATCACCTACACTAAATAAAGAAGAACACAGACAGTGCGAGCCAAGGTAGAAACCATCCCCAAGACAGTGCGGGTACCAAATACGTACAATTCCCAGAAAACATTCAAGTAACCATCCCGACTCGGGTCAAGATTCTAATTTCAGTCTATTTCAGACATAGTAATCCCAAGATACGCGAAGGTTTTTTGTGATAGCCTTCACACTCAAGTGAGAGCATTGGTTTGGTCATCCGCGGGACGTATATAGTTTATAGTGAAAAGGGGTAACAGTCCACTGCGACCTTAAGGTCTAATGAGCATCCTTATAGAGCTGTTTTGAACGCTCCTCCTACAGCTCGCCTTCCAGTTCCAGAGATTTGATGAAATCCGGTATCTTGGATGGCTTCAACGAGGATAATTCCCCATTCCCACATGTTTTTTCCAATGGCATATCATTCCGTAAACAGGTGAATATTTCTTCCTCAATCCCACAGAATCTATACTCGTCAGTGTGCGATAAACCCATTCTCAACAGATGCTTCTTCAGGCGACAATGTCCTGTGAGAAAGTCGGTGAATAGGTGAAGATGATTTTACTGAGATCCAGACATTTTTTGGATCTAGCAATTTCAAAGTTCCGGAGTGACTTTTTGGACTGATCAATCCCTGGGAGATTCCGCCAGAGTTTTTCCCTTTCGATTTTCTCCTTCACTCCTTCTTATAGGTCGTTTCCCTATACCACAGAAGGGTTCTGTGCCAGTGAGTGGCGTTTGTGCGCCCTCTGTGGCAAATGCATAGGCCTCTTCGTTTCCTACGATTCCCGAATGACCAGGAACCCAGATTAAAAAGACCTTATTCTTCTTGCCTACTTCATTGAGTTTGTTCCGGCACTCCCAAATCAGCTTTGAATCGATGACATAGGAGCTCAGTGATTTAACTTCAGCTTGACTATCTGTATGAATAGCATTATCGCACTTCTGATAGTTCATGTCTAGACATCTTTCAATTGCTTGTACAGATGCCTTACGATAATGCACAGTTAGTACCTATCCCATAAATCCTATCGCCAGCTCCTGTAGTGGTTCTAGAACCATCTGTATACGATTTTATCATATTTTCTCTGAGATAATAGTCGGTGTATTTCCGTTCCGAATCCACTCTTTTACTTAGCATCGTCTTGAAGTTTTTCTCAATGCTCACTTTCTTGATCATCACATCACTAGGAAGGTTTGCAGATGAGTTCTAATCATTCAGAGAGAACCAAACTCTCTGACTCCTGATTATCTCATTGCCTGTTCCTTCTTCAGATATTCTGAGGATGGCATCATGGGCTACCCTATCCATTACTAGATTTAGAGGTGTGAGGTCTCTGATGATCTCAAGCGCCCTAGTTGGGCACGTTCTCATAGCTCCCGTGATTCACACGCAGGCAAGCCTTTGTACTCTATCAATCGTTTTCCTCGTACTTACCTGACTTGCCTTAGCAAACCAGGCTACTGCCCCATATGTGATTATAGGTCTTACGATCATTACGTACATCCATCGCAGTATTTTTGGGTTACAACTCCAATTCCTGCCGCATAGACGCCTGCACACCAACAGACCTCTTGAAGCTCTTCCAGTAGCATTATCAACATGCTTATTCCACAGAAGTTTGCTTTCCAGGGTTATTCCTAAGTATTCGACTTCAGACCCCCACTCCAAGATATTTCCGTTAGATGTTAACGTCTCCATAGCTGGAAGACCTGGTTCTTTTACTTCCGTGCTCCGTTCCATCCCTATGGATAGGTTCCAGGTAACTCTGAATTCCAAGGAAGCCTCCTTCAAGCGACACGATATCAGGACTTTATATCAAGCAGAAACCGCAGTAACTGAATTTACAACTCAGTTAATCAGACATCTCCTCATTTAGATAGCACAGTGTATGGAATCTATAGTTTCCTAGCTGTATGATCGCCAATTATTTTGAAAACTTTATGCCCAGAATTGTCATTGATTTGTGTGAAGTTATTCGGGATCTTTCAGTGGAGAAAGAAAATGTTTGCCAAATAAAGATCTCAATCTCCCACCATTTTTTAATACATATATGAACGAATGAAGAGTAGAAATTCTACGTGGACTGATAAAATGGATCTGTTAATCCGTTTAATTATCCCTCTGGAATGTCGAAGATTAAAATACGTGTTTCACTTAATTAATTATTCTTCCCAGTGCTGGGCGAACATTAGGTTATATCTCCACACCAATTTCCAAATAATAAGGTGTGAGAAATTGATGAAGGGGGACAAGGGTCTCAATTCAAAGTGCATATTTGATGAGCCCTTTAATGAATCATGAGGTTAAAAGGATTATCCATTTTCCTTTTGACCTTAGTTCCGGGAAAGGCAGAAAAGTTTGCGTCAATAATGTAATTATCATTTTGCAAATGGTGAGTAGTAGTTTAGATTTATTTTACGAGAAAATAAACCTTGATTGAATGTTCATTTTAATTGAACTCTCCTTCTCAGGTTTATATCAAAATACCCTGCATTCCTCATATGTCTGATCAGATGAGACGTTGTTTGTTTGATGATGATGATTCTAAAATAATATTTAACTACCTTAAAACAATAGGAAAGGTGATCTATAATAATTTGAATGATAAAGTCGATAGGGGCCTACTCTCTGGTCTAGCATACAAAGTCCCTTGTTATTAGATGTAATAAATCATACAATGGTCAGATCAGACAGTATTCAAGCAGTCGAATAAGACAACACAAATATGATTTAAAAGTTTATAAGACCAAAGAAAAAACATCCCTCTCTTCCCATTACTTTGATGAGGATCGAGGATCACATAATTGATTTTGAAAGAGTCTTAGTTTTTGAGAGAGAAGAAAACATCAAGAAGAGAAATATTCTAGAGAAGATTGTATAGTATATTTGATTCCATGATTTTTAGAACTGATACTGAGCCCCTAGCTGGACATTATAATTCCATCTTTTCTGGATATAAAAGTTTTGTGAATTTGACTTGGAAGTATAATAAAATGAAATGAAAAAAGAAAAAAAAATAATGAGGAAAACAAAGTGAAAATAAAAAAATACAAAAAAATAAAAGATAATAATGGAGAAGAAAATGATGACAGTTGACATTGATGTGAGAAAGGATGGAAATCGTCTTCCATTTTTTGTATTTTATGTATTTCAAGGATAAATTTCATACAATATTGAAGAGTGGAATGAAAAGTTCATGTACTGTTACTGTTTCTGTATTCGACCAGTTGTTCAGACGTATGTTATTGTGTGATTATCTGTCAAAATTTGTTGATTTATTCAGTTGTTTTCGCCTTTCTTGACAAAGCTAGTACTCTATTCTTGTTTGAAAGATTATATTGTTGAACTTTGTTTATCTTCATAGATTTATGTCGTTATTTTAATGTTCATCAGAGTGGTTTATCACACTTCTTTGGAGAGTGTGCTTGTGTCTACTGTTTTGAATAAATTGTAGGCCTGAGGAAGCAGAAAGCAACTTTTGCGAAACGTCGCCACGGCTGATAAAAAACCATATCCCTTTTTTTGTCCTATTTTCTGAGGAGAAAAATGCGATTGTTTGATTATGGCGGACGCAATTTCCAGTATTCACGTTTATTTTAATTTCCGAGTTACAATAGAAGATATTTCAATGAGCACTAGAGGGTGAATATTATTCAGGTGGCTGAGAACTCGACTCCTTCTCGAAGAGTGTTGGTGCTAGTGTTACGTGCACTGTATAAAACAAGCCATTCTTCTACAACTGTCCAAAATCGCGAGTTACCTTCAGTATCAAGGTGATGTAGACCACAGCTAATTACAAGACTGAAGCTCCATCAAAGGAAAACTATCTCATATTTCAAGGTCAAAAAACCTAAAATTTCAAGGTTCTTATTGTTCTTTAATATTCATTTCTTCAGCATACAACTATAACACATACAGGGTGAGTCACGAGAAACTGGCTACTGTTCTATGGCCGTGTCACAAAACTCCAACAAGCATTTTCTACCTGTCCAGTTCAATCATACCTCTGCCATCAGTCGCAACGTATAAACACGTCTTAGCTCGCAGCTCTCAACAGATATATACCAAAGTGAATTCATTTTGTGAGATAAGAACTTAACCCAGTACAACATTGCATGAAACCAGGCAGCCAGCAGATACATCTCTTCTAGTCAGAACAACCGTAAGTACCATTCTCATAGTATTCACTTTGGGGTATTTATTTCTATTTTCAAACATTCATTTTATTCTTCAATTCTCATGAGGATAAGAATTGGTACAGCAGTCCATTCTTCTCGAGATTATTCTCTCCAAGAGGGCTCTTGTATATAACTCAACAATAATTGGATCCTTGCAGATTTGTTTTTATGTGGAACATTTCGTTGCATCAGAATTGAAGAATAGGAATATAATTAATGATTGATTTATATGAAATTTCCGCTCAGCTCAAATATTTGCTGCTCCTTTCGAATTCAAGAGCTAATTACTTTTGTCGAGTTTCAGATAAATTGAATCTTCGTCCTTCGAGGGTGGAACCTGGTAGCATTTCCAGTTTTCAATATGGATGCTCCATCGGATTATTTCCTGGCAAATCTTCCCTATGTTCGGTTAAACATTTCACAATGTTATCTTTCACAGTCATTGATGTCAAATCGAGTAGTATGTTTTAAAATTCTCTCTCTCTGCTCTATGCCTATTCTTCAATTATTATACAAATTTTCTCAGTGCTCGTCTAAATTCATCAATCAACGTCTGCTATTCCTTTCTCCGAAGGAGATACTGGTGCTCATTATTATAAGCTAGACTGAAAGAAAAATTGCTTTACATACATTTATTTTTTTATTTTTATTGTAAGCACTCTGTCATTCCTTAAGTCTTAAATAGAAGACGAATATTAGAATCTTCTCAGTACCAACGTCAAACTCAATTTGTCATCCATATTCTCAAAACTTTATCACTACTCGAGGCTCCTCATTGAGGTTAATCATTTGAATCTTCCATTTTTCGGGTTAGTTAGGGGTGCTCGTATTCAATTAGATTAATAGCTCTGCAACTGTGAGTGTTGTGTTCATTGATGAACTAAGTACTTTTTATTATCTATCTCTTATCTCATTTTGAATACATCATTACTTTATATTCTATTGAATATTTTAATTCGTGGCATATCCCCTAGTTTATTGTGAAATCGCACGACCATGTTATCTCATCTTTTATTGAATAATGTAATAGTTTCATCTTCTGATTATTTTGTTTTCAATTCTTTTCTGACCGGAGATCAGTATCCAAGATCGATTAGGAAACAGGAAACCCTATCCTCTGAGCCATCGGTGCATGTGGGAGATACATATCACATATTATGTTGATTAGATTTCCAATTGGAATTGTGTGGGGGCATATTAAATCAACTAGAGTTCGATCAGCAACTAATTTACTATCGATGTTGAACCTGATTTATATATCGGAAAGGATGGTTTACATAAAAACTGGGATAAATAAATATCATCATTCTCAAATAAAGAAGACTGGCATCGCTTTATCAGGGGATGTTCCCAACACAGAGTGTCTATAAACTTGTAATAAGTACCCCCCTTGAAATTCAACGGAAGAGCCGCTTTCCACCAGTCAAGGAGTGTTATTCCTTAGAAAGAAAGAAAAAAGGTTGAAAATATTGCGAAAAAGTGTGGGATTGTCCCGTCGCACTAGGGACAGGACTATATTGAGACTGAAATAAAATAAACGGTTTCACATACACTGTCTATCACGTCAAAAAAATAAATCATCAAAATGATTGGTCAATTTATCAAAACGAAATCAAATCATCAAAACGAAATCAAATTATCGAAACAAAATCAAATTATCAAAACAAAATCAAATTATCAAAACAAAACCGAATGATCAAAGACAAAGAGGGGATTTATCGAAACAACACAAAACCGAAAACTTGGGGATATTTCAAAACAATACAACTCAAAGTACCGAAAACTTGGGAAGACTTCAGGACTCTGGACTCGAAATGTTTTTGGCTTCACATGCAGCCTGCTAACATCACCCAAATAAGCAAAGCATACGCAAAATGACCTAACGTTTCTCCTACTGGCAGGTAATCCAAAGGAATAATCTAAAAATAACAACAAATTACAAAAGCAAGTCACGTCTTATAGACGCGACGTGATCTAAATATTTCTAATGTATTTTTAAACCTTCAACTTCTGATTCAACACTTTACCCCGCTATTTCTCGAATAGCACTTTTTCCGTTGACGCCTTGAGACCGTACTTCCTAACACTGAATTACTTTTTAAATCTTCCGTAAAACCGAATCCCGAGTCGACTGAGAACCTTCACGCTTAAGACTTCTCCAGCTACCCTTAACTCCCCACTAAACTTTACCCCGCTATTTCCCGAATAGCACTTTTTTCGTCTCCGCTTTGGGGCCGTACTTCCAAACACTGAAACACCGTACAACCGAATCCGAGTCAACTGAAAACCTTTCCGATTGAGGCTTCTCCAGCTTCTGCTTCTTCGTTTTACCAAGCAATTAAAGATTTCTTTTTCCTTACCTCCAATGGGTGGCTTCCGAAAGGGTATCATAATCGTCTGAGCTTTTTAGGCCAGTTGCAATTCGCACGATCTTAGCCTCGAATTTTCTGCTGCCGTCAGCACCCAGAGGCCACCCATGGCGTGAGACGATTTTCTGACACCAGTGACACCGTCTGAGTTTCATGAGGAAACATGACCCGAAAATCAGAAACTTCAGCGTTACCGTCTCGCCTACATCCTGTGCAATACCGATGAGCAACTAAGTAATTTTCGGAGCCATGAAGTATTAACTGGATGTCCATTGATAATATTGGATGGATATCCATCCGTGGATTTCGAAGTATGTCCATGAATGACCTACCAATAGGTGGGTAATTCTCATGAAATTCCGAAATTATTCAGGAATGAATTCTCAAAAAATTTTTCAATAAATTTGAATTTTTTTTGTGGCAGTTTTGTAATACATATGATACTAGATTTCACTCATATAGTGGTCCCCAGATTTAAGTCATTTAAATTATCAGGAGTAGATTTCACTTCTTCTCACTTCAGTTTGAAATGAGGGAATGACGGTGAGGGAATGACGAAATAACACGAAAACTAAAATAACATAGATACATAGCCCTGACCTTATGAAAACATTTTGAACTATGAACACTACCCCCCAAAACGCATCCAAATATAATGTATCTTTTACTCATACTCACCTCATTTTTTGATAATGACTAATGGGTGAATGATGTGAGGAAAAGTAATATAGTAATAATTGTAACTGAATACACTATTGCACGAAACCGAGTTGAAGTTTAATCAGAATCACCATAGTAACATAATTCGCGCATTGACTGGCTAGTAAAAAACTCAAGCTACTTTCATAGAATTCGCTCAATATGACCATAGATCGAATATTTGTAACAAGGTGAGGGAATGATTTTATTCAAATGGACATACATTGAAATCCCATCGTTATTCAATAAGTATATGTCGTGGCTTGAATTGTTGTTTAAATATAATGAAAATTACCATTACAATATTTGACTAAAATTTAATTCACAAAAAATTACTGAATAGGATGAAAATATTGAGTTTCAGCAGGAAACTGGGATAGTGGGACAACGTGAGGGAATGATTTTT
Organism: Adalia decempunctata; assembly: GCA_951802165.1. Classification (NCBI taxonomy): domain Eukaryota; kingdom Metazoa; phylum Arthropoda; class Insecta; order Coleoptera; family Coccinellidae; genus Adalia; species Adalia decempunctata. The sequence goes on from OX637701.1 coordinate 22,409,268, forward strand.
ATGATATAAAATTTGTAATAACTTTTAAATTGCATTTAATGATATCTCGTTTTTCGGGGTGATGGAAGAAAAAGTACCTAGCGTCAAAATAAAAACCTAACATCGATAATAATTACATGGGTATCTGTATCAATAGCGGTGGACTTAAATTTTGGAATTCGATGAGAATTACCCATGCATACATCCGTTCGACGTCCCTTTTTTGTTCAATTATCGACCTCTAATATTTATTTCCATATGAGGTCCTGACTTATTTAATGTGTCTTACAGATTTCTCTGATAAGAAGCAACTGATTTAAAAAAAAATCGAGAATAATTTCATTCAGAGTAATTTCCTTCGGATATAAAGTATACCTTCAATGCAAAATTCTGAGTATTCAACTATTCACACCTCCATCGAAATTCTAATGAAAAATTTGATTGTTCGCGCCATCAAGAACAGGTATTGTCGTTCTCATTCTTCAATCTACATAGAGACCAATCGGAAGCAAGACTATCGAATGTTAGCGCCACCCATAGGAGAAAACGTTTTGTTTCATATATTAACAAATTTTCTAATAGATGTCACCCCCGATTACACAACGAACAGAACTGCGTTACGTATTCTGTAAAACTAGTGCGTTGTTCGGAACCGTAATAAAGAAATCTATAGAGTTGAATCAATAAATTTATCGCGCCATCTAGTTGTGCGACGCCATAGCAGCGATATCGCCACAAATCCGCTGAAGACATCCAACTCGCATAGCGGTTGGATCTTTTCCTTGACGTTAGAGGGCAATACACGCAATACAATTTCTTTAGAACGCCACTACCCAAAGTATATAGAGGACGCTACTATGATCATATGTTAGCACTGGCGTATCCAGATTCCAGACAGTTTTTGAGGGAAAGGGGGGCTGGCATGGCCGTCCTGCCTATTTTCCATTCGAATTATACAATTTTTCAATGCTTTCCTGGAAGGGAAGTAAGTGATATTCCTTTCGAATGAGCGGGCATTGTTCTCTTCAAATCTTTCTCAACTCACACCCACCTTCACTGAGTATTGCCGATGATCCTGCTTATTCAAAGTTGACGTTTCTAGTAGCATTCCAAAATACGCGACAAACATGATCGGTGTTGTCTACTTTATCAATCAGAGTCTAAACTGGCCGAATATGCTTGGATGGATGTTTTCAACAGAGCAAGAGTTATCAGGCCATCGATGTCTTTGGGCACAAATCAACATGAACAGGATGGAGGAGACTCCTATTGTTCCTAGTGCGTGGTTGCCTGCGATCTGCAATGCTAGAACTAAACCTGTCCGAATCGGAGAGGATGAAACGACCGCTCACGCCAGCGGTGGGACAACGACTGTGAAATTTTCAACAATTCGAAGCAGTCAATCGTCGGGGTACAATCTAGACCGTGATATCTCGGAAGGTGCCTACAGCAGTTGAAGGCGAAACGTTAGGTGAAATTCCTATTAGACCAAGGCTAGAAAGCCCCGAAAGTTCAATTATTCAAAATGAGGTAAACCAAAAGGGATCATTCACGAAGCGAGTCCAAATCCGGAGAATATGATGGAATCAAAATATTTGCCGGCACGTAAAATACGGTCTTTTTCCGTTGACGTGAGATGGAAATTCAATCCAACTTCATATATACGCGACGTGATTGCGAACTTTCCGTGTGCTCTCAGGCGGTTCGTGTGCCATGTCTGAAAAAAAATTTACCCCGAGGTGTTCATTGAAATTACTTATTCGCAACGGGATGGGAGAATCGCAGCATCGCCAAAAGTATATTGAAATCGTCGGAGCTGTTCATTATTTCCTCGTAAATAATTCATGAGTGATACTCATCAATTATTTATGATAGAGGATCTCATGTTGTTTCAGTATGAGTTCACGTTCGACGGTGAGTTTTTGAGCATTCAAAAAATTACATGTTCATGTCAGTCAAATCGATTTCATTTCCTATCGACACTTTTATGAGATGTTGGCTTTCTTAGAGCGGCAAAAACACTTCCTGGACGTAAGTGATGTGGTTGTTCATGTATATTAAGGAACCGTTCAGTAAACAACTATCAAGTTCTTGGTTAGAATCCAGTCAATAGGCAAACTCTTTCAATTTTCGCCCTTCTTCTATTTTCCTCACCAACTGAGGAAGTGAAAAACGCAAAAGTGAGCCATTCTACGGTATTCAGTTTGATTTGGGAAGGAGTATACATTCCATAGCGACCTCAAGGTCTATTGTAGAGCTCTTTTCGCAACTGCGCAACTCCAATATCTGAGAGCGCTTCAAAGCGGCTGAATCTATAATTTTCTTGTCCAAAACATTATTTGCGCAGGCTTGAAAGGGAGAGGCATTCTGTAACCAGCTGAGCAGGAGTTTCCTCAAAGAATCATCACTCGTCAGTTTCTGACAAGCTCATTCCCATCATATTCTATCCTCACTGAGATCCTAATAATTAGTGGTGCTTGCAGTTCCAAAATATCGAAGAAACTTTTTGGAATGAGTCATGACTGAAGGATTCCTCTAGAGTGCTTCTCTTACAGTTTCACCCTTTTCCAAAAACTCTCTTCTGTGCTCAGTAAGTGGCGTTTGTACCTCCTGTCTGGCTTGTGTGTTGGCCATTTGAGAAAAAAATTCTCTGCAAAAATCTCAAAGTTCATATTTTTGGAATGGAATTGAAACATTTAGGGAATACTCAACTAATAACCTTATTTGAACAATAATGTTAAAAACTCGATATTTCTCAACAAAAACACTTAGTTTTGTCCGATTATATCTGCCATTGAAAAGCCATATTTTCCCCATCAAAATAAGTTCCTTCTACTATTTTTCTGAATATTAGTTTGTAAACACTAATAACTTATCCATATTCTCCTCGATATTCCAAAAATATTTCATAAAGACTGTCTTTCAATCAATTTATCAGAATTTATTATTAATCAACTTAACCCCACCCATTTTCAATCCATTCTGTGATTATTTCAAAGAAATTTTTATGTGGACGATTCCAGGTCAAGCAATATTCCTGACAAATCGTAAGATCTATGAATCGACCACAGCCTTCTATAGAAGGGGCTGTAAATCGGCCCATCCGTAGCCTGCGTCATCAAGATTAAAGAGATAATCTCTGTAATATAACGCCTGTGAACGACGCATGCGCAGAACGACCACCAGCTCCAATCAGTCCAAACAAACATAGAAAAAATCTTTTTCAGAGCTAGGTATGTTGTATAAAAGGGAAAAGTGTTAGGTGTTTTTCTCGTTCTCGTGTTGATTGTGTGAAGACTTTCAATGAATGAATTTAATATTAACCGTGTAGTGTCGAGTTCATAAAATTCGAAGAGGATATTGTTAAGTTGAAACATCGCCACAGATTACTTAGTGCTAAGTATCATATTATTTTTCATTCGTTTCGACTTGATACGTGGTTTGTATCGTGATTCAGCTCATATATCTGATTGACATTTATATTTAACTAGCTGGCCCGGCGGCATTTTTCCGTTCCCTATACAGTCAGCGCGACAGGTCGCTCTCAACGTATAGGAAACGGAATGCACGAAGGAACACTCCGTTTCCTAGCAGATATGCGCGATGTGCTCACTGCCCTAGTCTTCTGGGTGACGATGGGACAAATTGCAAATTATTAATAAGGTTTCCTTACTTTATGTATAGCTTTATTAGGTAGAGTCTACCACATTGTTTCTCTGTGAACATTTTTGTAGTAGCGGTTTTTTTTTCAGCAAACCTCTCGTTAGTCGACCATATTTTCATTTTTCTTGAATCAAACATACTCTTTTTTGTAAAATGCAATCATAAAAACAATCTGGGAGAAATGAGAAAACATCTAACAACATAAACATAACTGAAAATCGCATTTTTTCAAAGTATTAATACCCTCCGAATTTTTCAGAATCGGTTGATACAGCCATATGAAGTATACGAAAAAGCAATTGTCCGACAAAAAAATGTGGCGATTTCCTTGTCAGACAAATGAAGAACGAAGATTTTTTGGGATGAAAAAATTATGAATAATGTCTTTTTTCTCTTATTTTCTATCCACCTTGAAAATACAATGTAGGGCACCAGTTGTCTGACAAAAAAATGTGGCGTTCATTCAAAAATTAAAGGATTCTCTGCTCTAATTTGGTTATGAATAGACTATATCCATTTATCGGATATAACTTTCATCATGTTACAAATAAACATTTGTTTCTTCGAGGACTATTTAAGAAGGATGTGCTGAATACTATCATCCAACTGTCCGACGAATAAAGTTCGGCAATTTCAGTTGTTGGTTGTTGCCGATATAATACGATGGAGTGTTTTTTGTGCAAACATTTAAAATATAGGTATCCGTGGCTTTAACACAAAAAAGGAGGAAGTGTCATCCTTTAACTGTGCAAAATATTCTTGGCATCAAGAGAACATCATAATCACAAATATAAAGATGTCATTTTACCTGACGATTGGTGTGATACTTTTACTGGATACCATTCGTCTTGTTACAACGAATTTAATATTAGGAAGGAGTATTTTCATTGTTTTCTATTAGATTTGAATGAAAATGTCAGTAAACAATTTGAATTATAAACTTTCAATCAAAATCAATAGTTTCATTCCAATAATAAACGAAAAAAGATTTTGAAACAAAAGCATTATATTCAACTAGGCTAAGGATTTGCCGCATTTTATGTGGTGGACAGTTGTTTTCTCTATGAAACGAATCTCTATAAAATATAAATTCATTCTTGTCCAACAAATATTAATGAATTTAAAAACTCAAAAAAATCGTCGATTTTCATCTGTCAGACAAGAAAAACGCCACATGTTTTCTCATTTTTTCCAGATTGTTTTTATGATTGCATTTTACAAAAAAAGAGTACGTATGATCAAAAAATAATGAAAATATGGTCGACTTACTAGAGGTTTGCTGAAAAAAAACCGCGACCACAAAAATGTTCACAGAGGAAAAATGTGGTAGACTCTACCTAATACCCTATACAGAAAGTAAGGAAACTTTATTAATAATTTGCAATTTGTCCCATCTGCACCCAGAAGACTAGGGCAGTGAGCACATCGCGCATATCTGCTAGGAAACGGAGTGTTCCTTCGTGCATTCCGTTTCCTATACGGTGAGAGCGACCTGTCCCGCTGACTGTATAGGGAACGGAAAAATGCGGCCCGGCGAACTTTGTTTCGCCCAACTTATACTTACGGTGGATTTCACAAAGCGTAATCACCGGTGGTCGGAGATTAATGGCTTGGTTCTCTTATTTTTGAACTGTCAAATCGAGTTGATTCTAGATCAAACTCCGATCATCGGTGATTACGCTTTGTGAAACCCACCGTTAAAGTTGTATAAACTCACCATTGCTGTTTTTCAAGCAGGAGATAAATTAGGCAAAATAAAGTTCAAAATATAAAAAATTTTAATATTATTGTAATTTACATGAAGAGAATTCTCTTTATTTAAGCGGTACCTAATTGTTGAACAACTTTTGGTTTTTAATGTTTTGAAAATCAGTCATGATAAATTCTCAAAATCTAATCAGTGCTCACACCATTATTTTAGACATCTTAGCTATGCTGCCAAGCTCAAAATAGTGAGTAAACATCTCAGTTGGTTGAGCAGCGAGATTTTCATGTTTCCATGGATATGAGCTGTCACTGTCACACAGAACATGTGTGCGGGTTTACCAATAAGGGTTAATGGAAAATTCCGGTAGATGTTATTTTTTTTCTTTGAAAAAATCTAAAAGGTTGAAACACGTATTTTTAAACTTTCATCACCACATACAATGCTTACCTGAAAGGTTGACCAAATTAGGTGAATTCCCTATTTTCGAACAATAGGTACGGCAAATAAACAAAAATTTTAGGGTTCAATCTCTCTTCAAATTGTTCAATTCAGTTGACGATATCAAGCTCGTAAGAAGGCAAATCGAGATGTTCAAATGAACTCGATAGCACGATCGACACGGCAGAGTGAAAATTGCAAGAAAAAAAATTCTCAACACTACCGGTTGTGTTGAACTTACATTCAAATTTATTGATGGTCATTCGACCAGATCAGATTAGGCAACCCATGAAACATTCTTGTATATTATTAGTGAAACCCCGATGAGCAAATGTTTCAAAATTATTGACGCTTACAATACTGTGTCTATGCAAACAGAAACACTGAAATACTAATAATGGGCAATTTTGGATTCAGTTATTTCCGCAAATATATTTATTACCCAAACAGAAATTCAAAAACATTTCAAAAATAAAGAAAAAAGATGAAGATGAGCAACTCACGTTTGAATCTGATCGTCATAATCCGATTTACTTGATATTTCGGTAAAAATTCACTGTTCCACCAACTTGAGATGTTCACCCGCTTTTTGATCTGGTAATAGACTTCCATGTTACCATGAGTTATATGCGAATCACACATCGCCATCTAATAGCGGTATCATCAAACTAAGTACCTACGACTACGTACAGAGACTCATCTATACGCATCAACGGTAGCGACACCTACTGGCCTTATTCAAAAGAAGGAAAAGCATTTCCGGCATAATTAAAATTTTCATCGGTTTTTCCAAGTTTTATTGTATTTTATAATAACCACACCGTAGACGAATCCATAAATGAAGTTTTATATCAAACAGTCCATCCGATCTCGAGTTATAAATGGTGTAACCAACATCTTTCTTTTATATATATATATATATAATATATATATATATATATATATATATATACATCTGGACCAGTAACAATGAATTTTGAATAGACACATTGCGTAATAAATGTGTAATTTCATGATCCTTGATTGTCAATTTTATAGAATAACATAAATAAATGATTTTCATATAACATAAGAAAAATCTGGATGAAAACTCTCAGACGTATTGATGTTTTTATATAAAGTACAGTGGTCAATCTTGAAATAGAGGGCGATGAAAAAAAAAAGGTGGTTTTTGGGTATTTTCGTGAGGTTCGCAGTTTATTTCATGACTGAATTCTTTGGAGTCCATGATGATATGTTCTGAAAAAAATCAAACAAACACATCAACTCAAAAATACAGGGTCTCCACTTAAACTTCATTGTGAATATAGTTTCTATAATAATGGATCACCCTGTATGAATTCCGGATATTTCAGTTTTTTTCGATGTAACAACAACATATCTAGTGAAATAGTTCATTTTTCTAACGTTCTCGCTCTGGAATGGATATATTTTATACTTTCAAATTCTGGCATGCATCCAATTATGGATAACCCTGTATTCGTAACGATTTTCGGTTTTATTCCTCTACTAGCTGGCCCGGCGAACTTTGTTCCGCCTAAATCATACTTGCGGTGGATTTCACAAATCGTAATCATCGGTGATCGGAGATCAACGGCTTGGTTCTCTGATTTTTGAACTGTCAAATGTTTCCATGGATATGAGCTATCACACAGAACAGATACACAAAAATAATATGTCATAATATGTCAATCACTAATAATGGCAATTTTGGATTCAATTATTTCCGCCAATATATTTATTACCCAAACAGAAATTCAAAAACATTTTAAAAATTATGAGATAAGATGAGAATGGACATCTCACGATTGAAACTCATCGCCAAAATCCGATTTACTTGACACTTCGATAAAAATTCACTGTGATATTCACCCGCTTCTGGATCTGTTAATAGCCTTTCATGGTACTATAAGCCCTATGTAAATTACACAGTAATAATTGATGTCATATGTTCTTTTTCCGACCATTTCAAACCACGACGACCGAAATGCTCGATAAAAGAACAAATTCATCGCCATTTAATTGTGACAATGTCAAATATGGAACCCTCACGATTACGTTATTTGGAATGAATAAAACTATACAAATAACTAATAATCATCAGTCATAATGTGTGAATAGCGCCATCTGAAGTGGTAAGAACGAAACTTTTTTCATTTCTCAACGAAACCTAATCATTTTAGACATCTGTACACCTACGATAAGACATTTTGGTTTTGCCCAACAGCGCAGAGTTGTAGGCAACTCAAATTACACACTATTACAGTGACTATAGAGGGAATATAGTCACTGTACACACTAGTTGTTTATATCGCCATCCTACGCGGAGAATATCAAATGAAGTCCAAACGAATAAGCGGAGGCGGAGCGTAACTGTAACTGTAGCGACGTCTAGTGGCCTTACTCAAAAGGAGGAAAAGCATTTCCTGTATAAGTAAAATTTTCATCGATTTTTTCAAAGTTTCATTGTATTTTATAATAACCAGACCGTAGACGAATCCATATATGAAGCTTCATAACAAACAGTGCATCCGATCTCGAGTTACCTATAAATGGTGTAACCAACATCTTTTATATATATAGATAGATGATAGATATGGTTGCTCCCTGGGAATGGAATGAAATGTTTCTTGAGAACAATAATTGAAGTCCGTTCTATTCTCATTCTGTTTCGAGATACGCGCGTTGTGAAAGTGGGTAATTTTCAACTTCAAAACTCTGAAAAACTAGTAATAGGATTGCCCACTTGACTTTTAGCATTATTCATAATGACCGGGCAATGTAATATTTGTAACATAATTTATCATTTTGTCATATCCTTTTGGCCACTTTTTAAATTGCCCGGGCATTATAAATAATGCCCAATTATTTATATTGCCCGTAACATATGTAATTGAGTACTTTCTGCACCCTCTACCCACAGGTACCAAATTCATTACGCCACACTATGTATATTGTTCAATCCCTTACAATAATTTTATGGAAGTGGTGAATTTAGTTCATATCAGCATTCTCTCATCAGTCACGGGGGTTTTGCATCCGGTTACATAGTATAGCAACGAGAAGGTGAAAGTGGTGGACTTTTCTGTGGTGGCAACCAAGCGAAATTAATGGAGCCCTTGAAGTGTGTAATGAACAACAAGTGGCATGTCTTCAGGGACTAAATCACAAAGGTTGCTCTACGCCGGAAACAGAAATTCCAACTCACTTCTCATCGGAGAATACTATTTGCTGTTTGAAGCGGAAAGTAATTGTTTCATTCGCTTTGCTTCAGTATATTAACTTGTAATTTCAACGTAGTATTTGCGGAGTTACTCAGTCAGAAATTTCTGATCGCCTAAGGGAGACTTATGTTAAGGAAAACTGCTGAGGGATGTCAGTTATTTCGCGGGTAGGAGAGCATCGATCTTATCTGCTAATGTGAGCAATATAGAATTCCTCTCTTACCGCTGTCTTATTTGGTCATTAGATGATTTTGGAATTGAAGCAATTGGTCTCACTTGAAGGTTATGCTCATTACGAATTGCTAATTCCAAATCAACCTAAACCTTATCATCTAGTGTTGGTAATATAGAATTTCTCTCTTTACGCTTTCTTACTAGGTCATTGAATGATGATATTAAGCAGAATTTTGGGATTGTAACGATTTGTCCAACTTGAAGGTTATGCTCATTTAGTATTGTCAATCTCAACCTCATACAACCTCATCAACTAGTGTGGGCAATATTGAATTTCTCTGTTTATGCTGTCCTATTCGGTCATTGAATGATGATATTTGCAGAATTTTGGGATTGAAACGATTCTATTGTCACGTGTGTGTTATTAAATGAAGGTCTCATACAATACATACATAATAAAGACAGGACAATGGCTTCAAAATTGTTCAAACATCGCAAATTAATAGATGTGCAAGATCACATCGAATGAAACCACATTATACACTCCATCCAACTCGAATGTTAATCAAATTGATAAGAAATGGTCGGTGTTCATTGTCATCAGTTGCACAATGGGTATTCATTAAGTCCGACTCACACTGTTCTTTGGAAACGTTCTCTGAAAGTTATGAAACAGAGTTCAGGACGCAAAATGTCGACGATGCTCGTTATTTACGAGCCAGAGTGCGGAAATCATTAGCAGCTTCTGACATGTTATTAATAATTTATATAACGAAGTTTGATAAATGGACGTCTTCATTATTTGAAAGGAAATTATGACTGCCTTTCATGAAGATTAATGCCCTGCTATCTCGTCTGCCCCTTCGATATTGTGAAATGCCCCATAAATTATAGGGCCTTGGCAACTGGAAAAATGTTTTCAAGATTTCATGGGCATGAAATAAAGAGCCATACAGACTACATTCTATCTCAAAAAGTAAATACTCCATTAATAAAAATGAAACTATACAGGCTTCAACAACGCATTGAAATGATTGAAATTCACTCTAAAATTGGTGAAAATTTGGCAGAGACGGTTCGTGAAACTCGAACATTTTTGGGTCGTCACGAATTTTCTTGTCGAACCGCAATACAGGAATTGATGAAAAAATTGGAGCTTTCGCGACAAGTTAGTGATAATAAAACCTGTGAGCTCCGCTCCAGAACAGCCGAGAATATTGGTGCTGTAGCCGAAAACCCAGGGTTGTCCATTGCTCGTCGTTATTTCGAATGAGACATTCCACAAACGTCATTATACAGTATTCCGCATGAAGATTTGGGTCTTAAGGCTCATACAAGGTGACAAGAAAAACTTCGGACAAATTTTGCTGTGGTCTTGAACAAAAGTATTTCAGCGCAGCCAAATAATTTTTATTCTCTTGGTTTCTCTTCACTTTCCTGTACTAATATGTGAATTTTCAGTTTGATATAATTTCATTTTCAGTTTCAGAATGTCAAACAAACGTAGTGCGATTTTGGAGCTGTTTCGTCAAAGTAGGCGCAATGCGAAATTCTTCGTTTGCTCAATGTGCCTCGACAAACCGTGTCCGATGCAATTCGTCGTTTCAAGAAGCTTGGCCATGATGGTCGTCGTCCAGGAAGTGGTAGAAAATGCACTGTCAATACACCTAGCAATCGCAACATCGTCAAGGAGCGAGTCAATAGAAATCCGAGGGTTTCCATGAGGAAAATAGCCTGTGGGACCGGTATCAACCGCAATGTCATATTGCCAAAAAGGAGCTCAACCTCAAGACATACAAGCTCCAAAAAACAAGCGAGTACGACTCCGAAGGTGCCGCCAACTCTTTCGTCTCGCCGCCGGTCAGCAATGGGAGCGAATTCTCTTCACAGGCGAGAAGCTTTTCACCGTAGAACAATCCCACAACCACCAAAACGACAGAGTCTGGTCCGTAGAGGCTCCCGGTACATCGGCCATCGTCGAACACCGTCAAAATCCGCAATCCGTCATGGTCTGGGGCGGAATTTGCGGCAGTGGTAAAACTCCCTTAGTTTTCGTGAATCAAGAAGTCTACCGCTGCGACATCCTCGAGGCCGTAGTACTTCCGTGGGTCAAGCAACACTTCGTCGATACGCAGTGGACCTTTCAACAGGACTCCGCTCCGGCTCAAAGAGCGAAAATGACGCAAGAATGGTGTAAGACCCATTTTACTTGTTCAATCTCATCTGCAGAATGGCCGCCCTACTCACCGGATCTCAACCCAATGGACTACAGCGTGTGGTCGATTTTAGAGGACAGGACTTGTGCTAAAAAACACAAAAATTTGGAGTCGCTGAAGCAATCTCTGCGCCGGAATGGAACCGATTAACGCCCGAGGAGCTGCGGCCCATTGCCGAAAATTTCAAGAAGCATCTGAAGCTGTGTATCGCCGCCAAAGGAAGCTACTTCGAAACGGCTTAGATATATTATTAACAAATGTACAAGCTATCTTTATTTGTTGTTGTTTTGTTCAATTTCTTCTGTTTAATAAAGTTAATTGAAAAAGAGTTTGTTCGAGGTTATTCTTGTCACACTGTATAGTTCAGTCGACACAAGAACTCAAGCCAACCGATCATCAACAACGACGTGTCTTTGGTAATTTCCCATCGAAAACTTATCTTGAGTGATGAGGCCCATTTCCACCTTAGTGGCTTCGCAAACAAGCAAAATTGTCGTATCTGGGTCTCGGAAAACCCAAGAGTTATTGTTGAGAACCTCTCTTTCCCCAAGGTGTATCTGTTTGGTGTGGTTTATTGTCCGGCGGAGTCATTGGACCTTTTCGTGAATGAGATTTGCGCTATCGAGAAATTATTGATGACTTTTCATGACCGGAATTGATCTGGACAACGTTTACTTTCAACAAGATGGCGTTACGTGCCACACAAGCAACGAAATCATCAATCCTTCACGGAGAAAGTTTCCGGATCGTGTTATCTCTCGAAGAGGTTATCACAATTGGCCACAATCTAAATAGAAGGACAATTGAGTAAGTGAAATTCGAAAACCTGCAGAGTAACAAAATGAGGAAAATTGCAGTTTACTAACACAAACAGTGAAATCACAGAGACAACAACAACGATAGATAATCATTTTTCATTGTTGTTGTCTCTGTGATTATCCTATATTTGTGAGTAAATTGCGATTTCCATTATTTTGTTCCTCTTGTGGTTCTTGAATTTTAGTTACACAATTTTCCTAATACTCAGATCTATATATTATTCATACCATTGTTCGAATTTCAGCCAGAAGAAGACAAGAATTTGTAGGAACTTTGCTGTATGAATATTTTGTAATCAAACTGTTCCTAAGGACTGAAAACTGTGTTCTTCATTAATTTTTGGAACGATTCATCCCATATTTATATAGTTTAAAGAAATTTTTATAGATGAAAAACTCCAGCGTCCTCTTATTTTGGTCTGGGCGTCTGGAGCCAGTAAAAGTATAAATTTTCCTCCGATCAAAATAGGAAATTGACGATACAATCTTCTCGAGCATTCAGTCGCTGATCCTTCCAGTCATTTCTACGGTAGCCAAAGGATGACAGCTCCCTTGAGAGTGTGGTTGACCCCATCCTCTCACCAAAAACGTGCCGACAAATTGCCATGAACGAAATCCGATCGGCACACTCTGTCCGTGCTGCCAATCCAAAAAGTAGTGTTAATGAAGGCCAGACCGCAAAACTCTCGGCTCTTTTCAGCTGACACTCAACACGTCAAACGGTGAATAGGGCAGGATACCGCGACAGGTAATTGACCATTGTGCTTATGTGTATTCGTAATTCTCATAGGCAAAATGCACAACACGGACCGAAGAAACTACACAATGAACACTTATTATCGGGCCCCTTTCAGCGCGCTTCACGGTCCGTAGAAAACGTCATTGCACGTCAAGGGGCACAATGCCGACGCCCCGCTAGATGGCGTAAAGTATCTGACAGTTTGACAGCGTAATTAAGAACCTCACAAAAGGACTTAATAATTCCGTGTGATGTGATTGCTTGCTTTCTGTCGGTTTCAATGGCTCTGTTGAGTCGGCGGATGACAAGTTGATGATGCATCAATGCAAATTAAGGTACAGGGAAAGTTCGATATCGAATTTTTATTCATGAAGGAAACTAATGAAGCCAAGGGGAAAGAGGAGGAAAGTATGTTTTCCATCGCAATCGCATTTGGAAATTTTCATACATGATGATTCGTCAAAATTACAAAATTTTCCATCGAGTTAACTGACCTCTACTTTAAGTATCACACAGTAGCAATATTTGAAGACCACCTGATCAATATCTGATTTGAAACCTCGAATTCCCCCAATACGTCGTGTGTATCTAACACTCATGACGAAAGTTTTGACAAATGATGTAATCATTCATTTTTCATCTCTGACAATATGTTTTCTTCATCACAATACCCTGCAAAGTTTCACCCTGTGGGAGGTATGCATTACGCATTTATAATGGGGGCATCCCTGTACTGAAATGGTAGAAAACGAGAACCAGGATAGAAGGGTTCGGCTTCTTGAATCATAGAAACCTATCCTCTTCTGTGGGTGGTCGATGTTCCTTTTGCCCACTCACCAAGAAGGAAAACTTATGATCTACCACTATTCATTCACCATACTCTACCTAAGCTTTGATCTCTAGCAAGGATCCCACGTTGTGTGATTGAAATAAACCGAAATGAAATCCGGATAAAGGTGAATACAGACTATTCTGACGTGACGTTCAGACGTGTAGAAGTGCTAACATTGGCCTAATATGAACGTGAACGTCAAAATGTGAGTGATATAAAAATGCAACACATCGTTCTGTGCGTTCACGTTCATATCAGGTCAATGGGAGCACTGATGGTGCCTGACATGACGTGAAATCACGTCACGTCAGAATAGTCTGTATTCACCTTTACTCCTTACTTATGAAACTAGTTAAGGAAATCATGAATAGAAATATAATAACTGAATGAAACTTTTGATTGGACAGTAGAGAAAAACATGATTTTATTGGTCCAGAGGGATAGTTCTTTGAAAACCACCACCTTAAAAGTGATGAAGGATTCTTGAGGACAAACCTTTTTTTCATTTTCCATTTTTCTGAATTCGGCTCTGTTCAAAGAATATAACCATTTGAAAAAAAATTGGGCAAAATACGTGCCTGTTACGATTCTCTGCAAACACTTCAAAATTCATATTCCTCGATAGAAATTGAGTTGATACACTTGAGAAATACTCAAGCACTAACCTCGTTTGAATAAGAATGTTACAAATACGATATTTCCTTACGAAAACATTCAGTTTTGTCCGATTATATCTGCAATCAAAAAGCCATATTTCTTCGATTTTCCCGAAGATTGTAAACACTAATAACTTGTTCATATTTTTCTCGATATCCCAAAAATATCTCATAAAAATTGTTTTTTCACTACTTTTCATGACTCCATTACCTTAGGTCATAGGATTGTAGGTCGATAACCTAATCTCAATCATCTTCCGTGATATTTCATAAACCTTTTGAGAAGACGATGCCAGATTGTAGATTTTCTCATAAAACCTACCTACCACTTCCTCTCAACGCGAGGTAGCCGGCGCGCAAGACAAACCGTTGTTCTGTGCGAAGAGGAGTCTCTGGTTTTGTGTCCCAAACGCCAGTCCTATGAATAACGTATCCGTACGGCGATAACCGGCGTGAATCGTGATGGACTACGATTCATTTATTTATTTATTTACTGAGAAGAAGGCAAACAGGTGTACAAACACCCAAAACAATGTAATGTAAATGGGATAAAATGGTCGAATCATTTCTAGAGCTATCTCGTGATGATTATGTGAAGACTTCCAGTTCATTTATGTTAGGTATGATAACCGTGTAGTGTCGAGTTAATCAAATTCCAATAGGATATTGTCCAGATAGGAACATCGCTACAGGTAATTCAGTGCTGAGTATTATTTTATTTTTCATTGATTTCTATTCAATACGTGATTTGTATCGACATTCATCATTAATATCCGAATTTTGTATTTCATTGATATTTATTCTTAATACGGACGGGTAACAATACATGTTCAATAGGAACTGTGCGTTTAAATGGATAATTTCATGCTTCTTAGAATTCAATTTCATCTCCCACATTTGTGGGATTTCATTATTACATATTTCTACATCAAACGTTTTTTCATCATAGAGATTTTAGTCTTGACAAAGTTGTTAAACATTTTGACAACATTGTTAACTTGTATAGAGATCAGAGCGTTTATGAATTTCAGCCACTCTGTGATACTGAAAATCCAGGGAAGCATACAGATTATTCTTAGGATTTCTGATTTTTTTGTCAAATTTTATCCGATAAAATCAAAAATAACTCTAAAACGACGCGTTTTATTCAAAAAATATAATAAATACTTTTCTTTCCCAAAAGGATTGATTCTTTCGAAAATATGAACCGTTGATCTTTTTCAAGTGGTTTTATAGTATTTTGCGTGGATTTGTGATTCGAATATGCTGTAATTTTCATACCAGAAGGAAAATTGAATAAGGAGTGATTGAGGAAGATGCACCGTTAATAGAGTGAACAATCAAACAAAATTCAGTTCATTTGAAATAACGGTTTCGAAGATATGAACAGAAAAGTATATTTTTTCATGGATTTTCGACATTCAAATAAAATCGAAACCGAATTTTCAAAATTGGTATGGGAAAAAATTGATTCGTTTGATGAGAAGAATCTACAGTTAAAATATATGCACAAGTCAGAGATCCACCCTGTATGATAGTTCAGAAAGTACATGATCCTGGAACAAATACAGTAAACTGATATCGAGTTATCAAGAACGTGGCAGACAATTGAACCGACATGAATCGTTGAGTGATAAATGGGATTGACCATGCAGGAATTGAACGAACCTTATGAAATTCATAAAACACAGGAGTTTCAAGTAAAAATGAACTTATTCAGAAATTCTCGGTTGATAATCCTCGAGTCCTGTATACAAAAAGTTGTGTAAAATGACCAAATCACTTGACGCGAAAACAAGGTCTTAACTGTTATCCATAGAAATTCGAATTGAAGTGCACGTACTCGTATATGTTTTCCCATCACAAACAGGTTGTTTGCTCTGCAGAATCTCTCGAATAAGAAAACTCATTTAATTCCTCGAGTTTTCACCCTTGATTCAGTTTCCATAACTACGAAAGTGCACTTCGAATAACTCGGAATCAAAGTGTAAGACCTCTAATTCCATCCCCGTCCTCTCAATCCATGAAAGAATGGCTGGCATTAAAGTTCAACAGCGATTTCCTCCTTTAATAAAGCAATAGCGAAGCTGGAGCGGCTCATCTTTGATATCCCTATTTGCAGTTTATTTAAATTACTTTTATATTCGAGAAAAGGGGGGATTTTCACGTCGATTCGCGAAGAGAGAAATCGTCTGGTAAATCTAAATTGATAGATTTAGGGGGACTTATATGTTCCCCGGAAAAATGTCACCACAAAAGATTTCATAAAATCCATTTCGGGAAATTTTTATTCGTACGCATATTTCATAATTGATTACCGAAAGGGGAGGCGATGGGGATTGTTGGGGTTCGGAAACACACGAAATCCTTTCATCGTTTTTATTTGAATGCCAGGAAGAACGTGGCGTGCATGGAAATTTTTTTATTGGATGAGCATGCTGAGGTATTGGGCAAAGATTCCCCTGATATTAAATCAGTGATTTCTTTCTGCCTCGAATTCAAAAGACCAATTTAAGCGTTTCCTGTATTACATAACGCAGAGACGAAGGAACATCAAAGTGGGTAAGAAAAATTGAATATGAAATTAAAATTTTTAGCTGGTTGAGATGAAAGAAAATATAAAAATTCTAGTGCTGTTAGGTTTGTGGCTGAATTCGACAATATACAGGGTGTTTGGTAATTCGACGTGAACCTTGGAAAGGGATACACTAGACGTCATTTGCAGTGAATTGCGTCGAGTAAAGCATGGTCCGAAAATGTATGGTTACGAAGATATGGCGATTTTTCAACTTTTTCGAAATTTTCTGCTTTGTTATCGAAAATAATTTATTTTGTGAAAACTACTCGACTCAAAATATTCAATGAATATTTTTTTCAAAGCTGAGGAGATGGTCCTCATTTCTTGCGAAAAAGTATTCACTAAAAATTCAGATAACCCGAGATATACAGGGTCATAAATGGCTGCACCTGTTTTCCTCATAAAATCTTGATAAAAAAATTGAGAATTACTCGAAAAAAGTATCATGAACTTGGTGTACAAATGTAAGGAAAAACTTCCCTGTTTCATCAGCTTTCCAAAAAGGTACATATGTCAATAATTCCTTCATGCAATCTAAAAATATGGCCGGAAAACCAAGCAGACAACAGACTTTTTCGAGTCATTTAGTGATCGAACCATGGCCCGCTTACAGCTTACGAATCACGTCGAGTGAAATAAAGGATAATAGGATATCTGAATGACTCGAAAAAGTCTGTTGTCTGCTTGGTTTTCCGGCCATATTTTTAGATTGCATGAGGGAATTATTGACATATGTACCTTTTTGGAAAGCTGATGAAACAGGGAAGTTTTTCCTTACATTTGAACACCAAGTTCATAATACTTTTTTTGAGTAATTCTCAATTGTTTTATCAAGATTTTATGAGGAAAACAGGTGCAGCCATTTATGACCCTGTATATCTCGGGTTATCTGAATTTTTAGTGAATACTTTTTCGCAAGAAATGAGGACCATCTCCTCAGCTTTGAAAAAAATATTCATTGAATATTGAGAGTCGAGTAGTTTTCACAAAATTAATTATTTTTGATAACGAAGCAGAAAATTTCAAAAAAGTTGAAAAATCGCGATATCTTCGTAACCATAGATTTTCGGACCATGCATCACTCGAAGCAATTCACTGCAAATGAAGTCTAGTATATCCCTTTTCAAGGTTCACGTCGAATTACCAAACACCCTGTATATCAACAAGTCATTACGAGTTCTTCTTATCCAGGTCATTATATACCGAGTGTTTCAAGTTATTTCGTGACAGCCAGAACGTAACATGATTATAAAAACAAGTGTTAAATTTTGCATAGACAATGAAATGCACTCTATTTTACCGTTTTATTTTCCGGTAACTTTAATTTCATCAAAGGAGTATAGGTACGCACAAAGACTTCTATAGAGAAAATTTCATGTCGCATTTTTTGCATACAGCGTCAATTTTTTAACAGCTTTCTATTTAATTTGTACTCATTTATTATGTTATTATTATAATAATCCTTTTTATAGCTCACACTGTTCGCTTTCAGATTCGAATATATTCAACCTGAGAGTACGTTCAAAATCCATTGCATATTCTCTTCCTTATTATATAATAGGGATGTTGACTATTTTTGGGAAATGATTTTAATTTGTAGATAAGCCCTGCACAAACACGAAAAAAATATTTTCATGGAAAAAATATAGCAAATACCAATAAACAATGCGTTAATAAAAATAGTTTTCGAAATTCCCGCTGAAACGAAGTGATTATGATGACGTCACTATACGGTAAACAGACTTCGCCGTCTGTCTAAGCGAACTGATCTTGTGTGATTTCTTGCGAACAAATCGTTTGCGTAATATCAAATAATCGTGAAATAGTTCGCTGGTGATACGTTTTACTCTCTTCTGTTCTTCGTAAGTTCGTACTCGTGATGAAAGTAAGGTTATAGGTTAGCTTGTTTACAGAACAGTGACGTCACGTATTCTCATTCGTGTTCACACGTGATATACGGTGATAGATTACACATTTCAAATCGATTTAATTTAATTTAATGAGAGTAATTAGATCACTAAATTATTATTATAGTATCTGGTTGTAGACTTTCATCCATGTTATCAATAAATAAAATTCAGTTGTCGGGAATGTGGACTTTTATTGCTGCCAAAATTACAAAAAAGTTGCCGACGTTTCGAGGACTTTTGTTATCCTCTTTTTCAAGGCTGTAATGAATTTTCAATAAGTCTCAGGTACATAAACACAAGGACATAATCAACATACCAATATTCTGTATTACTAGACGCAGTCTAAATTCATAAAATAATAGAACATCTATATCATAAAACAAGTAAATTATCGGGAATCGCACATGCAATAAAACATTAACCTTACAAAACCTCTGGGTATATTGCGCAGTGGTCCAAAACCACTGAACTCTCATTAACAAACACAAAACAATACAAAAATATATAGAGTATGGTCAAGTTTTAAGCGATAATTCCTACGTCATGTTACATCTAATAAAAAGTCATATACTATACTAAGGTTTTTGACATCATCTCTGAAGTTCACCGAGTTGTTAAGTTTTATGTGTAACATTTCGCTGATGTTTCGTTTATAGGTAAACTTTTTTTTGTCAAGAACTATGGTATTGTCAAAATCAAAGTGATGTTTTTCTTTTAGTGCATGGTTAGTAAGGGCCGTTTTGTCGATGTTATGTGCACTTCTTAGATCTGTTTTATGTTGTTTTATTCTTTCTTTCACATATTGCTTGGTCTGTCCTATATAACACTTTTCACAGTCGTGGCAAGGTATTTTATATACTACCTCTGTCTGTAACTCTCGAGGGGTTGGATCCTTAAGTTTGGTGAAAAACTTTTTTGTTGTCATTAAGTTATAAAATGCACAACGGCAATTGTAGTCATTGAATATTTTTTGTATTTTATATGAAAGTTCGGGAATAAATGGAAATTTACAATATTTCATGTTTTTCCCCTCAGTGTCCAACTTAACGTTAGGACCACTTTTCTCATTATTCAACTGATCAATAACCTTTTTTATGATCTTATTGACGAAATATATTGGATAGTTATTGTCTGTTAAAAATTTTTCGACAACTTTCAAATTCTCTGTATGGAATCCAGGGTCACTGAGAGTCACAGATTTTCTAATAAAATTATAGGCTACATTTGTTTTTTGGGACACACTGTGGTTACTGTGATAGTTTAGCAAACGGTTGGAATTTGTTGGTTTCAAGTACCATCTGGATGAAAGTCTACCATCATTGTTGATGATGATAACGTCAAGGAACGGCAGGTACATTTCGTTCTCTATTTCCATGGTGAACTTTATGGAAGACATATTTAGACAGGGATGTTTTTGTGACATTGGTTGAGATGTGCTTTGACAGTGGCTATTTTGCATTTAATGGTGCCTACTTTAGACAAATTTATGGCACAATAATGGGCGACCCAGCCAGTCCATCATTCGCAAATCTTGTAATGAATGATTTACTTGAGTTCGTGACCAATCAGATTCCATTTACAGTTCCCTTGTTGAAACTGTATGTAGATGATACCATCGCACTAATACCGAGGGATAGTTGTAATTTCTTATTACAATTACTCAACTCATACCACTCTTCCATAAAGTTCACCATGGAAATAGAGAACGAAATGTACCTGCCGTTCCTTGACGTTATCATCATCAACAATGATGGTAGACTTTCATCCAGATGGTACTTTAAACCAACAAATTCCAACCGTTTGCTAAACTATTACAGTAACCACAGTGTGTCCCAAAAAACAAATGTAGCCTATAATTTGATTAGAAAATCTGTGACTCTCAGTGACCCTGGTTTCCATACAGAGAATTTGAAAGTTGTCAAAAAAATTTTAACAGACAATAACTATCCAATATATTTCGTCAATAAGATCATAAAAAAGGTTATTGATCAGTTGAATAATGAGAAAAGTGGTCCTAACGTTAAGTTGGACACTGAGGGGAAAAACATGAAATATTGTAAATTTCCATTTATTCCCGAACTTTCATATAAAATACAAAAAATATTCAATGACTACAATTGCCGTTGTGCATTTTATAACTTAATGACAACAAAAAAGTTTTTCACCAAACTTAAGGATCCAACCCCTCGAGAGTTACAGACAGAGGTAGTATATAAAATACCTTGCCACGACTGTGAAAAGTGTTATATAGGACAGACCAAGCAATATGTGAAAGAAAGAATAAAACAACATAAAACAGATCTAAGAAGTGCACATAACATCGACAAAACGGCCCTTACTAACCATGCACTAAAAGAAAAACATCACTTTGATTTTGACAATACCATCGTTCTTGACAAAGAAAAGTTTACCTATAAACGAAACATCAGCGAAATGTTACACATAAAACTTAACAACTCGGTGAACTTCAGAGATGATGTCAAAAACCTTAGTATAGTATATGACTTTTTATTAGATGTAACATGAAGTAGGAATTATCGCTTAAAACTTGACCATACTCTATATATTTTTGTATTGTTCTGTGTTTGTTAATGAGAGTTCAGTGGTTTTGGACCACTGCGCAATATACCCAGAGGTTTTGTAAGGTTAATGTTTTATTGCATGTGCGATTCCTGATAATTTACTTGTTTTATGATATAGATGTTCTATTATTTTATGAATTTAGACTGCGTCTAGAAATACAGAATATTGGTATGTTCTTGTGTTTATGTACCTGAGACTTATTGAAAATTCATTACAGCCTTGAAAAAGAGGATAACAAAAGTCCTCGAAACGTCGGCAACTTTCCACATTCCCGACAACTGAATTTTATTTATTATTATAGTATTTCAAAAACTACCTTCAATGTGGAAAACCTCAATTCATATGAATTTGTAACATGTGTCAACATCCCTATTGCAGCTGTCTAATTCCTTAGATATTGTCTGATTTCAGACGCTTGGATCAAATTACAAAGCTCCATTTTGACTTCTAATAGTTGTTACAGCATTCTGACAATAAGTCAGATTTTCTGGAGATAATTTCTGGGGATAATTCTCCTGAAATAATCTTTTGCTGAGAATTTTTTTGTTTTGCTGAACAAAAAAAACTTTTGGTGAAAACTACTCATTTTTGCCATGTTGTTTTTTATTGAGACCTTCGCTGTATCCTTGCTGTGATCTCTTTGCCGCATCAAAACCGTATCTCGGGACCTTTTTCAAATTTTGACCAACGACAATAAGCGAGGTTGCAAAGTCCAAAATTTATTGGGTAGTAGTAATGACGAATAAAGTTAGAAGAAAAAATAGAGATAAAAAAATTTCTGACTGAAAAATGAACTGGGAGTTCTGCAGACTACAACGAAGATCAAAATGACGATGAAAGATAATTCATCCGAAGAAACAATCAAAGTAACATTCAATGAAAAACGGGGCATTAAAATGAAAGTGTATAGTGGAAAATAAGAGAAGAAAATATGAATTAAATACAGGATTGTGGAACAAATCATGACTGGAATGAAATGAACAAATTTTTGATTGATACCGTATTTGAAAATACTGTCCTAAAGTGTAAGAATACCCAGTGAAACTGAGGAACTTATGGGCAGATCAGTAGGAACAGTGCTCGAAGAGTATAGTTTTACGGAATCTATGACCTTCGACAGATTAAAAATCTATTCTCTCGACTAAATTTGAATCATATGATTCTTCAACTGGTCAAAAAGTTTCTGACCACCATACCTTATACAGAAACAAGTGTAGAAGGCAGATAATAAATGGAAAACAGAGAAGTAAGGAGATACTGCATGAACATGACCTTAAGCACATCTCTGATACCAGAAACCACAACAATTTGATGATAACATTTCATCGATTTCACCTAATCATCTGACTCTTAAGGGTCTACGTCCCTGAAAAAATGTAGTCAGAAACGATTTATTTCTTTCTGATTGATGAAGGGATGTATGAGTGTATTCAGATAAAAATAATAAAAAATATATTTTATAAGTATTGAATTAATGAAAAGGATATTCGCCATCATTTTTGGTTATTTTGTAATATTTCCACCATCGAAACGAACAAATATTTTTGTGTTTTTTCATTTCAGTATTGAAGTCTATCATTTAGTTAATCAAACGTCTATCTCATTTTTCTTTCAGAATATACCGTTTTTTCGTAAATAATATTACAACAATGTGATGTTTCCGCGAAATTTATTTCCTTGAATTTTTTTTTTCGAAATGATAAGTATCCATTTTTATCAAAGACAATTTATTAAGGTTTGTTTTAGCCGTCGATTAGTGAAAATTAATTGTTTCTTACAATTGTAGATTCTTACATGGAATTGAATTCCTTTTGAAAGACACGCCCCGCAGGTATCTACTCCCAGATGACTGGTGAAGGAAAATAAGTGTATTATACAGTCGCAGTGTGAGATCTAGTTCAGGGTAGGATATCTTGTTAATATTCCCTGCGCCCCAACATTGGTTCTATTAAGCTGAATAATCCAATAAATAAGAATTAATGCACTGCACCGCCATCTGACGGTATACGTTTCCTATATCGAAGGCTGAAGACCCTTAATATGTTGAACAATCCTGAAATGAAGGGATTCAATGAAAAAACTCAAAACAGAACTTGAATATATTTTGACACAGAAACCCTATTTGTTTTTATGAGATCTTGTGATTTGTAAGATGCAATGTCAACATGTTAAAATATAATTCAATCTGTATAATTTCACAGAATATTACCAGAATACATATTTTCTGTTATATACGGTGTGCAACTAAGTTTTTTTGTATGAAAATGCAACTTTTTCGTGAGAAAATGGTTATAAATGAACAATTCGAAGTATAGACTACATCCAGCTATACAATTTTGTCCATTTTTCTGTTAGAACTCGTATACCGTTACAGTAAAAGTGTCCATCTATTTGAGAAATTTTTTGATGTCTTCATATGAGTGGAACTGCTGATGAGTCAAATAATTTGCCATCGATCGGAACAAGTATTAATCGGATGGCACAATATCTGGGGAATATGGCGGATGGGGTAGGATGTCCCATTTGAGTTTTACTATATAGATCTCAACGTGTTTAGCAACGGAAGGCATGCACTTATAATCGTTCTTCTGCTCGTACTGCAGCCATTTTTAGCGCGGTGCTCGGTTCAAACGCATCAATTGAGGTTGAAACCGTTCTCTTGTTACATGTTCCCAACAGCTCAAAATGAATAACAC
The DNA here is from genome assembly GCA_951802165.1 of Adalia decempunctata. NCBI lineage: Eukaryota > Metazoa > Arthropoda > Insecta > Coleoptera > Coccinellidae > Adalia > Adalia decempunctata. The sequence continues at coordinate 22,433,482 of OX637701.1, forward strand.
CGACCCTTCATCACCTTATACACGGCATAACCGTGTAACCCTTGTTATAGATCCCTCTTTCATTAAACGTCACGCTGGAGTGAAGAAAACTCTTCCTCTTTCAGCCGCTGAAGCAGTTTTTCACAGGCGAAAAAACGACCTTCAACGTCTTGGCTTCAATTCTTAAAGAACCTAAGACCTAAGATCCTTGTTTTGAATCACCCCCAACGAATGAAGTCGTTTGGAAATGACTTGGCGGGTAACTCTCAATTTTTTTGTCTGGTACACAGACGGTTCTAAGACAGATGAAGAAACAGGAGCGGGAATACACGGAGTGAGGCCAAGAAGGGACTACATAATACCTCTCGGCAAACACGCCACGATATTTAAAGCTGAAACACATGCCACTAGCACATGCATACAGAAGAACCTGGAAAGTGGCTACCAAAGAAAACACATCCACATTCTCTCTGACAGCCAGAGCGCGATCAAAGCTCTCAACTCGACACAGATAAAGTCTAGACTCGTCTGGGAATGCCTCCAGGACCTTCTGGAGCTGGCAAAACACAACAAGGTCACTCTGATGTGGGTGACAGGTCACAAGGGAATTGCGGGCAACGAAAAAGCAGACCAGTTAGCAAGACAAGCATCTGAAACGCCATTCACAGGGCCAGAACCTGTGCTTGGAATCAGCAGAAACCGATGCAGGATCCTGATTGAGGAGTGGATAAAACAAAGACACCGACAACACTAGGAACAGAGCGACGGGCAAACACACATCAAAGTCATGGTAGGACACACAAGCCAAACCTTGACGGCTGACTTTTTGAATCTAAACAGAACAAAGGCACGAATAATAGTAGGTCTAATGACGGAACACTGCGTCCTTAGAAAACATCTGAACACCATAGGAATACTTGGAGAACCCGTGGATTGCAGACTCTGCGGTGAAGAGGAAGAAACAGCCTCTCACATAATTTTTGAATGCAACGCCCTCGGAAGAAGGCGCCACAGAATCTTCGGAGAAATCAATCCGGAAACGGGAATGAATCCGAAAAACCTCATAAACAGGCTACTGAACCTGATAAAGGACACAAACCTATTCTCGTGAGGAACCACTGATGAAAGAGTGATACAATAGACCCAAGTTGGTCGCAATGTCACAGGGATGCCAAGTGCTAACCCGGTCTCTTGTTCGTCAGCTTATCAATCAATCAATCAACTCTCAATGTTGAAGAAAGTTCTTCTTCCTTTTGGCACGGGTTCTCATCGAATGATATGATATGATATGATATATTGTTTATCCTGACTACTCCTAGGTCTCCTGAGGAGACCCCTCTGAAACTACAAGCTTCGAAGCTTGTAACTCCAATGTAAACCTCCAATTCAGCGTCTTCGCAGGTATTTGGCCTTCCTCTACGCGGTCGGTCGTCGGCATCGGAAACCCCTTCTTTGAAGCGATGGAACCAATCACGACACGTCGTTCCACTTAGATCAGCAACTCCGTAGACTTTTTGGAGCTCCCAGTGCCCATCACCTGCCGTTTTCTTCGAATGAAAGGAGAAAATCGACAATTCATTTAGTACCCAATCAGAGATATTCCCACAACGAAAAGTTTATGACGCCAAATAAAATTAACTTATGTGTTCAAACAGTTCATTCAGCATATGTCTGAGCTGGGTTTAAACGTTCTGGATATATCAAAATCGACTAGCCCTCAATGCCCGAGACATCTTTTGACAATATAAGATGCAAAAAAAGATATGAGGTCCCGTTAATCCGATCTGACTACACTCGATTCGTGGCTGTGCAGAAGCTTTGGATCGTTTATTCGTTTATTCAACCCGGTGCATCCAAGTTGCATGTTTCACGAAATAAAGTTGTCTCCACGATTAATTACCGATAATACTTTTCATTCCATTCGGCACTGTTGCCGCAACCTAAATTGCTTATAACTCAGCGAGAACACGCAGGTGATAAAATAACTGTCAATCCATCCTTGATAACCACGTCGATAATATCGCGATAGGTAATTATGAGCAATTTATCATTACGCCAGCCAGCGGGGGGCGTTTCGCTCGGTGATATATTACTTGTAATGCATAATATGCCGGGATACAGAGTATATATTTAATAAAACAGCTTGTGCGAGCGCTATTGAATAATAATGTAATTTGTTGATGCCAAAGGTGACCCCACACCCGAGGGCCGGTTGATAATTATTCATTATAATGTTTACACGTATACGTTTTCTGTTCACGCCCACCTCACACCGCGGCCCATCTGAGACTGCTCTTCACCGTATAATCAATTCGCCAGAGACTCTTTATCAACCTGTCGGAATCGCAGAGGTAATGAGGGTGAAGTCTGTTCAATATGCAAGCAACACGCACTCGGCGAGGCGTTTACTTCACGATAAACTCGAATCTGCCGTGCTGAATTGGATTTCGATGTAATGAATACTTGAGGTATGTAGTTTGAGAGATTAGGAGAAGACAGAGGCTTCTGGCGGTTTCGCTGAAGTGAGACGTCAGTTGTGGAGTGTAATTTCTGCTATTGATATGATTGCTGTATATTCTGCTTGATGTTGACGTTAAACGATTGCCCTAGGATGGGGTAATTTACATGGAGGAATGTGGACATTCCATATATCTTCCTGATTCAGCTATCCTTCATATCATAGGTGAACTGCCTACATTCAACCCATAATTCAAAAAGCTTCTGGGATATTGTACAAGATGCAATGTTGTGAATTTTGAGGAAGCCGGATAATTGATCTGAAAAGGCTCGCGAATGAACGGAAGTTAGTACATAAAAAAGGAACAGAAAGGTTTCAGGTAGAGATGCCTGTACACAACAATAAAATACTCGGTCACTCAAAATTTGAACCTATGTTTTCATTAAAACAACCTTTTCCCGGGAGAACTTGAGGTGCTCTAGTCTGACTAGACCTCTCAAAACCCTTTCTCGTCGACTATCACTTTGTATAAATAGAATCATGACTCGGGTAGCTATATGCCCAGCTGACAGCAAATCTTCTTGCCCTTAAATTTGGGAAATCCAACCATCTCCTTATAGTACTGGTTGATACTACACGTCTATAGGTCCTCAAAAAATGAGTTTGAAGGGCTGTTACAGATACCGTTCGATTCCTTCGAGTAAAATTCGCGATACAATGGCCTTCCTGTGCAGATGTTACTCTGGGTCTACCAGGCACCGGTCTCCAGGCAAACACCAACAATCATTCCATCTGAATTCCTTGGAAAGTCAACCTTTGTTCCTATAAAAATACTGAGCAATTTATATACTGTACCCGCTATGAATTGACATCATAATATGCTGAGGCCTCCATATTCTTTTTCCACGCTACCTCTCAGATAAAACCTGGTGAAGCTGACTGGTAATCGTAACATAACCATAACTCCACGTTGAATGAATCCTTCGTGGAGAGATGTTCAGATACAGTTATAAACACGAATCGCTATTTTCATCAATCACCATATATGTGCCATTAGTCAGTCGATATAGATGTTATTCCATAAATCTATCTTGTTTTCTGAATACCCATCGAGTTTTCGTCACAAGAACCAGCTCTTTGAACTTCCTTTCCAAAATGGTAACCACCAAATGGATGAGATCATCGAATAAACCTCAGAACTGAGAAGATGGATCAGAAATTGAAAAACTGTAGTCGTGGAATATCTCACGAATACAAAATATGCCATTCGCACAGTAGTCCAAATAGTCCCTCCAATCAAAAAAAAAAAGTTTTGTTATAACGTTCCTATAATAACCAAAATGTGCGAGAGCAAGATTTGTGGAATACTGTTTGACTTTGCAGTTCTCGAGTGGATCATACCTGACAACCAGCATGGTTTGCTTCCTGACTGTTTCATAATAACCAATCTTGTATTGATCTTCTTGTTAGACATCCATGACCTCTATCTAAATTTCGCTAGGAAATGTTGTAATGAATTCCGATTTTCCGATCATGAAATCGGCCTTCATTTCAAATTAATTTTTCCGGATTTTTATTTCAAATTCCTGCAGTTCATTTCCGTTCAGAATTAAACCGAGAAGATCGAATATGGTACGTTCGATATTGTTTTGCATGCAGAGAACATAGTAAAAAGAGTCATAAGAACCACGTAGAATGTAGATAACGCCGTTTTTCTAGTTCATACGTACGATAAGCCAGATTCGAAGAAGTTTTTACCGGAGTACTTTTCTAGAAAAGTAGCATTTGTGCGCCTGCCGTTTCCGTCCCCCTCAGGGAGATTATAAAAGGCGATTTTCCCCTCATCTGTCATCCATTATTCACTTATGATTCGTCTTGAGTAGAGTACTTTTCTTTTCTTTTGCTTTTCGAGTTAATTCATCCTATTTGATTTAAAAATATAGCGATTCTAGAGTCAGTAGTCAGCGAAAGCCGATTTACCGTTATTGCTGCTAGCATTAATTTCTTATTTTTGCATTTACCGAGTGAGTATCAGTGCACCGAAATCGTAAGTACCGATTCAATTCATTTCAGTCCTATTTTTCTGTATCTTCGTTGAGTTTATCAAAAATAGCTGTTACGTCGAGATCCGTGTTGAACCTTCCTTTACTCGTTCCGGATTCCGTCTTTAGTACGTTTATCCGATTAATAGGTGCCCGATTATTGTCTGTCCTTTATGGCGAGTAATCTCATAGTCATTCTGGAGGGCCCATGCAAACCAATGCTATAGAACGTGCAGTCGCATAATATCTTGTTCGGTACCGATCCTTCGCGCCCCTAGTTCGGTGCGTCCTGTTTGACCATTTAAATTTAACCTGGCCAAACCCGACCTTTCTAGACGTGAAACAAGCTAAGTAGACAATACAACTCTTTTGAGTTTTCGGACTGAAAGAATATCGGACAAAAATAATCACTGTACATTTTCATATCCGTTTCACATTTTGCAACTGTAGATTTAAATTCTCCGTTTAATTCAACCCCCCCCCCCTTCTATTCTGGCTGACTCGTACCGTGAAATATTCCTTTTTAATGAATGCTCGCAGTCAGACAAAACTGAACCATTTTTCTTTACCTGTGTATATTTGATATTTTGTTAGGATTAATGCATATTTGATATTTTTCTCGTTATTATTGCACATTTGATATTTTCTTGACATTATTGTTTTTGTATCACTATTTCTTCCGTTTGAATAAATTGTGTGAATTGCTCTATTTTCGACTTCTTAGTTATCGCTGACACCCTAGATACAACCGAACTCTGTCTCCGGCTAAGCAGCTAACCTGGCAGGTTTGCTATTCTACCTTATAAGCAAAAAGAATTGCTGGCGCTCGAGGTAAGGTTTCTACGCCATTACAATGTGTCTGCTCAAGCTCGAAAATCTCTGACTTAGTGGAGATCTTCCCTTGTGGATTAGAGACAGAGTTTACCGTGTTAGTAATACCCAGTCATACGAAAGAACGGTGACAATTGGTGTCTCTCAGGGTTCTGTACTAGGACCCCTTCTCTTCCTCGCGCTGGGGTATCGGGTCAAAAACCCGGTTTAAACTATCGTTAGGGTTACACTCGAGTGTTTTACAGGTAGAATTACCGACAATTGAAAAATGTCTGGACTTAGACCTAGAAATAAACTATGAGAGGTGCCGTTCACTCGGATAGTCAAGCCGCTTTAAAGCACTGAACTCCTATGTCATTGATTCAAACAGGACATTGTTGCCTCAGGAAGCATCTGGTGAGATTGGGTTTATGGGACACTGGAGTATGTAGAGTGTGTGGGGAAGAAAACAAAATTCCTATTTGTCTAGTCACGGAATGCCTTGCCATTGCAGCCCAAAGAAAAGAATCCTTTGGGCAAGAAATTTGTAGGAGTGAGGAACTAGCCTCATTGAAACCCTCCCAGATAATGGATTCCATTGGATCTCTGGAAGGCGAGCTGTAAAGTGCGTGGTGACAACAGCTCTGTTAAGGGGGAACAATAGACCTTGAGGTTGCAGTGAAATTTTTTCTAACGATAACTATAACTGTGGGTTATACGACAAAGTACAAAGGCTCGCTCGACAAGTACAAAGGCTTGCCAGTGTGTGCATCATGGGAGCTATGGGAACGTGCCCAACTTGGGCGCTTGAGATCATCACAGACCTCACACCTCTACATCTAGTGATTGATAGGGTAGCGCATGAGGCCATCCTCAGAATATCCAAAGAAGGAACAGGCATTGAGATAATCAGGAATCACAGAGTTTGGTCCTCTCTGAATGACTACATCTCATCTGCAGACCTTCCTAGTGATGTAAGATGTAATGATCAAGAAAGTGTGAGCATTGAGAAAAACTTCAGTACAATGCTAAGCAAAAGAGAGGATTGGGAACGGGAATACATCGACTATAATCTCAAAGAAAATACAATATAATGGTATACAGATGGCTCTACAACCGCTACAGGAGCTGGCGTTGGGATTTATGGGACAGGTACCAAGTGTGCACTATCGCTAGGCTCCTGTAAAAGCGTCCTTCGAACGGAAATACTTTCAATCGGAAGATGTCTGGATATGAATCTAGAATTAAACTATCAGAAATGCGATATAGCTATTCATACAGATAGTAAAGCTGCCGTTAAAGCACTGATCTCCTATGTCATCGATTCAAATCTGATTTGGGAGTGCCGGAACAAACTCAATGAGGTAGGCAAGAAGAATAAGGTCTTTTTAATCTGGGTTCCCGGTCATTCGAAATCGTAGGAAACGAAGAGGCCAATACACTTGCTAGAAAGAGCGCACAAACGTCACTCACTGGCCCAGGACACTTCTGTGGTATAGGAAAATGCACCTATAAAGAGGAGTTGATGGTGAAGAAGAAAAACGAAAGGGTAAAACTCTGGCGGAATCTCCCAGGGATTGATCACCTCAAAAAGTCCCTCCGGAAATTTGAAACTGCTTGATCCAAAAAATATCTGGATCTCAGTAGGAACCAACTACACCTACTCACTGGCTTTCTCACAGGACATTGTCGCCTAGAGAAGCATCTGTTGAGAATGGGCTTATCGGACACTGACGAGTGTAGATCCTGTGGGTAGGAGAAAGGAACTCCTATTTACCTGTTTACATAATGCTATGAAATTGCAATCCATAGGAAAAAGTGCTTTGGGCCTGTAGGAGTGGGAAATTATCCTCGTTGAAGCCGTCCCAGATAATGGATTTCATTAGATCTCTGGAATTGGAAGGCAAGCTGTGGTGGGCGCGATGATAACAGCTCTGTTAGGGAGCACAATAGACCTTTAGGTTGCAGTGAACTGTAACCTCTTTTTACTATAAACAATGGGTTCATCTGGAGGTTGATTCAAGGGAAAAAAACGATAGAAATGCAATTTGATTAATGCATTTCTGCGAAAAAAATGCCTGAACTCTATTCAAAGTTGGATAAGATGAAATAGATGTAGTACCAACCAATTTGACGAAAACTAGTTGAAAGAATATTGAACAAAGCATTCGGAGCATATAAGTTTACTAAGGAGACACGTTCTAATCAAGCCGTTATCATTTGTCGATTGAGACCATTGAGCTTTTTCGTGTTCTACTCCACTAAATATTGTCTTCCCTTCTCAGTGTAATCGATGTACTATCGAAGCTCATAGCAATTTTAGTAACAGTTATTGTCTGATAAGAAATAATCGAGGCCTCCGGTCCTAGCGACATGTCCAAATTGAGGGGGACACCCATAAGCCAGCACGATATCAACGAACACATCTCATTTAAACCCCAGTCGTAATTCTTCAACACTCTTCGCCGAAGTGGTTGTAAATCTGGTTTGCGTTAGCCTGGAAGTTTATGGGAAGACCGGGCCAGCCTCGGCTGAGTGGCCTGCTTGATTTATAATGCTGGTCGAGATGAAGTATAAGTGTGTAATGGATGAACCGCTGGCATTAATCTACCCCGATGCTGCAATCTTAATGATTTGTAGCTTGTGGCCTGTACTGGATACGGGATTGGAGGCAAAGAGTTTGGCATGGTTTAGCATAATTCAAAACGGGCATGAGTTATGACAATGATGTTTGAATACATTGAATCGGTGTGGCTGATATCAGCCATCCATCTTGCTGCTGGTCATCAGAAAATGTGGACTGCATAAATACAAATGTGATGGATTTATGCTCGCAACCTGTATTGATTGTGCTTGCTCCGCTTATAAGAACGAGTTTTTGGTTGCCTCATTTGAAAAAAAAGTTGATAAAAAGACTGACTTGAGGATAGAAGATTTTGAAAGCCCATTTTCACAGAGTCAGCACAATTCGATGACTGATTGAAGCTTAGGCAAAAACCTCAGAGTAATTAAAGATCCTTAAAAGGGCAACAATGCGGTAATATTTCCCTCGAAGAGAAAATCTTCGGACCTTTACTGCATATGAAGCTTTTCCTTCACGAGAATGATAGCTTGAATGAAGCTATACACTATACAGGTTGAAAGAAGTGTCGACATTATCCATCCTTTTGTATTTACCTGGTTAAACGTTGCTTCAGGGTGAACATATCTCAACAATCGACAATTACTCTCAGTGGGTTCGACAGTAAAATTATACTTTGAACAATCGAGGAGCATATGACCGATAATTCTTCAGATAATCGTACAAGCAGTCGACATAAATGCTGTGCTCAATAGGACTCGAACCAAATTATAGGTATCTGAGAGCTACGATGCCTTCAAGCCTAAAGAGCGGTTTTCTTTGCCGATAGCCATTTAAGAATTCATACAAAAACTTAATTGATACGTCAGCCTCTTCTGGATTAATTACAGGAGTAGCAGCCATGGGTAGAGCATTAGTCATTAGAGATCATGCTATCAATCAACCTTAAGTACTTCGACAGGAAATGTCTTTCGCTGATAGACTGAGAGCAGTGAAGCGTTAATTTCACGTTGAATTTCATTTCTTAATGACGGCAGCCGTTCAAGGTATAAAAATTGTAATGACTAATCAAGAATTCTTGTAATTGGTCTCACACAGAATTTCCTGTGATTACACGAGCTTCTTCACTCCTAGCCCGAGCATTTATTATTATTGCCATGCTTATCCTTTAATTCAACGAATCGGACATCAAAACATTAAGCTACTTTCTAGAATTTTCAACGTGAATCACTGAATTTTCGTCAGTGGGGACCAAGAAACTATTAAAAAAAAATTGGCTCATGGGAAATACAGAATCATCTGCATTCAGAAGCCGATAATGCTTTCACAGAATTAGAAGGGTCTTATGACCTGTAACTCCTTGTGTTCAAAGAAAAGTCATGAAAATCATACATAAACCGATATTGAGAGGGTGGTATCGAGAATGTGTAGAATAGTGTTCACTGAAGCGATGTACGTTCTTCTTGGTGTGCCACCATGGGATCTGGACTTTACAAGTCCACTTATGGAAGCAGAGATGGGACGAAAGCGACAAGAGAAGAGTCACACATAAGTGTATTATACCGTATGTTGACATCAGATGGTTGGTTTTTAAGAAGACACTGGTTTATCGTTAAACAACGTGCCCTGTTGTTGCTATCAAAACGGCATTTCATCCTCCATTTATATTTGCTAATAATTTATACAGGGTGAGTCTTTGACTTGTACATATATTTTAACTGAAGGTTCTTGAGGCCAAAAGAAACCTTTTTTTCATTTTCCATTTTTCCGAATTCGGCTCTGTTAAAAAGATATAGCCATTTGAAAAAAAAACCTGGGGCTAAATACGTCCCTGAAATGATACTGTGGAATTGATTCAAAGTTCATATTTCTCGATAGAAATTTAGTTTATACATTTAGGCCCAATTTAGGGAATACTCAAGTAGTCAAGTACTAACCTTATTGGAATAAAAATGTTGTAAACACGATAATTTCAACAGAAACAGTTAGTTTCATCGGATTATATCTGCAACTAAAAAGCCACATTTATTCCACAAAAATAAGTTCCTTCTTCGATTTTTCTGCAGATTAGTTTGTAAACACTAATAACTTGTTCATATTTTCCTCGAAATTACCAAACAATATCATGAAGAAAGGCTTTTCATTCAGATTTATTATTAAACAACCTAACCTAATCTAATTTGTATCGATTCTGTGAATTTTTGCACAGAAATTTCAAGAAGATGTTGTCAGCTTGCTGATATTTTCATTGAGGTTAAGGATTTTTTACGAAACATAGTATAAATCACGATACATTTGTGTACCGTGGTATAAATATCTATGAATTCTGCCGTTTCCATCGTTTAAATCGACTTTGCCGCCAAATTTTACCACGCATGCGTAGAGCGAGAACCGAATTATGGTTATCTGGAGCTCTGGAGGCCAACGTTAAACAATAACAAACCAGAGTCTCTGAACAAACTGTAAACATTATGTGAAGTTCTGAATAATCTGAATACATTCAGTGACTTATTGTTCCAATGTGATTATTATGTGAAGTGAATTAATATAATTTCAACCGTGTCGAGTTTATGAAATTCCAAGAGGATCTTGTTTAGATAGAAAAATCGCCACAGATTATCAGGTATCGTATTATTTTTCATTAATTTCAATTTAATAAGTAGTTTGTATCGAGATTCATCATTCATATCCGAATTTTGTATTTCATCGACATTTAAATTCAATATGGACCGGTTACTGTGAATTTTCAATAGAAACTGCGCGTTTTAAATCCTCCTTGGTGTTCAATTTTATCTCCCACATTTGTGGGATTTTATTATTAAGATATCTCGACAAAGTTGATAAATATTGTGACATCATTGTAAACTCGTTTAAAAACCAGAGAAGGAATAATATTCGATGATATTTAATTCAGAAGCGCATTCAGATTATTCTTGAAATTAATGATTTTCTCGTCAAATTTCTCCTGGTAAAATTAGAAATAACTCGAAAACGACGCGTTTTATTGAAAAAAATAGGAATACTTTTGGTTTCTTAAATGATTGATTCTTTTGAAAATATGAACCATTTATCTTTTTAAATTGGTTTTATGGTGTTTTAGCGTGTATTGATGAGTCGACTACCCTGTAACTTTTATACTAGTGAATATATTGAATAGGTTTCGATTGGGGAATATGCACCATGAATAGAGTAAAAACTCAACCAAAATTCAGTTCATTCGAAATCACGGTTCCGAAGATATAAACAGAAAAGTGTTTTTTTCATGGATTTTCGACACCCTTTATCTCCCAAACCAAATCGAATTTTGAAAAATGGTATAGAAAAAAAAGTGTTTCGTTTGATGAGAGGAATCTACAGTTAAAATATATGTACAAGTCAAAGACTCACCCTGTATATCTAGGCCCCTAGTTCGTTGTTTTTATATGAGCACGAACCAATAAGATCCATTACTTCCTATCTTTTGAATTATATTCCACCAATCGTTCTACTAAGCATTATGTAATAGTTATCCGAAATACCATCGATGTACCGGATGTACATTGGTCATATCTGTTTATATAAATCCATGTTCCTGATTGAGGGTTCTGTATATCGCCTGAGTTACCCTTCTTTGAAAGAAGTGATAATTTAATTTCCACCTTTTGTATTTTGATGTCCTTATTCCTTATGCAATGGTCCAAATGGCTTCATACATATCACAGAATTCACAGCTTCTATTTATGTTCTTATTGTCAATCTCATATCCTCTTTCTTAGCAGTCTGATTTCAAAGGTTATTTCGTTTCCATCTGTATAATTGTCTTAACTGTAACGCCTTCTATCCAATGTTATTCAAATGCAAGAACGTACATTCTTATTTTATCTCACATGTTTTTCTGTTGAGTTCAGTTCTTAGATTCGGAATCATAGATTGGTGCGAAAGTCACTGTACGAAAAAAAGTAAGGAAGTTATGTAGAGCCTGGAGCAGAGTTTCTGTTGAATCCAGTGGCTGTTCGAAAACGGCTGGAGTAGGATACTGTGACAGGTTCAATTGCACTAACTCTGGACAATGTTTATTTTGTTAACGACAATTAAAAATGAATGTCATTGTGAGCTTGGAGCAGAGTTCCTGTTGGATCAAAGTGCCTGTTCCTGGACGGCTGGAGTAGGATACTCTGTCACAATGACCCTAAAGTAATTATACCTTGAGAACTGAACGAACTGATTTACTGAAGTATAGCACCAACTTATTCTATTTATGCTCATGTCCTGTATGCTCTTTATAATAATAATAATAATAAAAGCTATTTATTGACCAAAGGCCAATCGGCCATCGACATATCAGTCCTGCAGCCAGCTCTTTATAATATTGGACCAATTGATTCTAACAATTGCTGCATGTTATTTTATTCAACTTTTGAGCTGAGGTTTTTTGCTTTTGATTACTGATAACTGATTAACTGATTGGTTCTTCTTTTTGTTCTCCTTCTTTTGTGTCTCGAAATCTCCTTCCACATGGACCAATGAAGGTATAATTCCTGGTATCTAATCAAGTGTTTTATTCATCTGTTTTCACCTCCATTATTTCCCATCTATCATTTCACTGATCTGAATTATCACTCAACATAGAATTCCACCAACCATAGATAATCACAACGCAAGTTCAAAAGTATAAGTAAAAGATCCCCTTCTGTGTAGAATACCCTCCAAAGCTACAGCGTACGATTTGGTCTTTTTTCCCCCCTTGAAAATATTCTCAGGCTCAAAAGCCTGAAATATTTCAAGCTCTAACAAAGTTTGGTCACCAATTTTCAGATATTAACGTATTTGTGTCGATCTACAAAAATCGCAGGAAATTGGGAGACGAATTGCTTAATGAATAATCCCAAGTCAAAAAAGAGTGAGAGCATTTCTCCAAATTGATTCATCCGAACGTTTGAACCGTTTTCATGGCGAAATAGAAGGGGAGAGTTCAAATTCCGACTGTTCTATTCCTGCACTTCCAAAAACAATCACTTCACACGTATATCCAGCGGACTCATTACAGGCCATTCTGTGCCGTCTGCAGCTTGATAAATGGCGCTATTCGTTGGCAAAGATTAGACCGTTTAAACGGACAACGGAACGTATTTATTAAAAATCCTCTGCGGAGACAGCAGACGTGTACGGTGGGCCAGATCTGCAATACTAAATCAACCTGATTTATAGTTGACGTTTTTATCTTTGCGCAGTGCAATTCCAGATGCAATTCTAAAATGGACGCGAATGACAAACGTCATAGCTAATGTCATTAGGCTGCCTCTCGTGTTTCTCGTGTTGATGGTGTTTCGGTTGGAAAAATCGGGCGGAATGGTATTCGGATAGAGGAATTTTCATGTATCCGAATACAGGCAAATGGCAATGGCATTACTATACCAAACTCAGATAATGTCAGAAGTGTCAGGTATCCATTCGAAAATTACAATTTTCTAAAACTACGTATTGTTTTGTTAAGCTAACATTAAGCCGTGTTGCTTCAACTTTAACTTCGATCCATGTACGTGATATCACCCCTCGCCATCAAGTAATAGAGATTGGGTTGCAAGATTTCTGAGAAACAGCAGTTATCGCTGTTTCTCTATATTTGTTCTAGTGAATTTAATTTAAATATATTGCCTTCTTCAATTTTCATATGTTAGAATTGAAATTTTATGCTAAATCTAAAATCCATCCTGAAGGACAGAACATCGATGACTCTTTTGTCTCTCTAAATAAGCCAATTGGTCCTGGCAGTTTATAGACCTCCGCAGGGCTCGCTGGATGAATTTTTTGCTGGAATGGGTGATGTTTTGGATGAGTTGTCCGGAATGAATCCACATGCACACAGCATCTACGTGGCTGGGGATTTTAATCTAGATGTATCCAAGAAGAGTACTGCTTCTCGGAGACTCGTGGAACTTTTTGAAGACTATGGTCTGAAGGCGAAATTAAATGTGCCATCTAGGGTTTCTGTTCAAGCTGAGACTCTAATTGATAATATTTTTGCAGATCACCCCGAGACAAGTTGTCGTACTATACGGACCCATCTGTCAGATCACATGGGACAGATCATCCGGGGGAAAGTGCCATCTACTGATGGAAGTCAGGCTAAAAAAAAGAAGATACGAATAACTGCTACCAAGAACATCCAAAGGTTAAATGATGAACTGATTAAACAGAAATGGAATTTTGAATCGGTACCTCAAACGACAGAAGGAATGTTCAATAAATTCTGGGAAGTATTCATGGAGACCTTCCATCGTGCATGCCCTGAGAGAATAGTTGTAGTTCAGTGTAAAACTTCGAGGAGCAAACTCATGAAAAACTAAGAACCGAAACAAATGAAGAATACCCTTGATGCCCTTGTCACAGTTTAATGGAAGTAAAGAAAGACCCTGCCAGTAGGAGTGCTGGCAATCAATATAGAGCTATGTTTAGGAAAAAATTGACCCAGTTAAGGAGGGATGCTAATATGAGGAAGATTGAAACTGCAGAAGATAAAAATAAGGCAATATGGAAGGTTATAAACAAGCAAACCAGAAATGAACAGAAAAAGTCAAATTTAACCATCGACAAAAATGACGTGAACAGATTTTTCATTGATGTAGGCAGGAACACAGCTAACTCATGTGCGGACACAGGTATCAATCCCATGAAGTTTATACAGTAGAACCTCGATTATCCGTTCGCCTATTATCCGGCTGACTCGGTGATCCGTGCCCGTTGACGTTTTCGCTTATCCGTGCCACGGACCTGATATCGGCTCGATTATCCGTGATGCAGTTCAATACGCGTGCGAAAAATAAAAAAAAAAGATTTTTAAATGATTTTGATGTGAAGAAAATGAAATATTAGCAGAGTCACTTTTGAATGTCTCACGGAATTTGGTAGAATTCGAAAATGTTACAGATTCTGATGTTGAAAAATTGTTAAATTCTGATTTGAATGAACCCGGTTACAAGATTCTGGATGATACTGAAATTACATTACTTTCCTCCCAATTTAATCACTGTATGCATCCAAACGGAGATATTGTTGGAGAAGTTTCTACACAGGAGGAAACTGTTTCTGCCGAAAATGCGTTGAGTTTCGCGAATGGTTTCATAAAAGACTCAGAGTAGGAAAATGACGGCGATTTTTCTCAATAGAAAAATTCGGACATTTGATACAAGATGAACGTTAAGAAAAGAGAAACAAGAATTAGAGAATTTTTTTGAAAATGATTTCCTTTTTCGCAATTTTTTGTTTTTTATTGATGCGTAGGTATTGAATGTCATATTCGATTTCTTTTGTGGTTACTCAAAAAATAATGTTTATCAATGCATTTTCTCTTATTTTCAACTTGATCTGTATTTTTTTGAGAGATTTCGATTTTCCGTGTTTTTCGATTATCCGGAAACCGTTTCCCCTCCATTAGGCCGGATAATCGAGGTTCTACTGTATATAGAACCAATAAGAATCCAAGAGATTCCATATTCATGCATGAAGTGAGCGAACAGGAAATTTTAAAGATCATCCGAGGCCTAAAGAACAAAAGTACAAAGGATACCTATGGAATATCCACAGGTGATTTGATGGGAACTGCACCTTCTATTGCAGGTCCACTAAGCCAGATTTTCACCAGATGTCTCTCTGAGGGAAATTTCCCGTCTCAACTTGGGGAAGCATTGGTGATCCCAATCCACAAAGCCGGTGATAGAAGCTGTCCAGGTAATTATAGACCAATCTCGGTTCTACCAGCTTTCTCCAAAATACTGGAGGCTGTCATCAAGAGTAGGATCATGTCTTTCTTGACTAAACATGGTACATTCTGTGACGAACAGCATGGGTTTTTGAGTGAAAAATCAACAGGTACGGCACTGACTGAGCTTCTCGGTAAGGTTGCGAGGGCATTTGATGGGGGGGGGAGGAGGAGGAGTGTGGACTCTCTGCGTGCGATCTCAGCAAGGCTTTTGATAGACCATGTGGTGCTTTTGAGCAAATTGAATTACTACGGCATCAGAGGGGTTGCTCTAGACCTGATAAAGAGCTATCTAGCCAATAGAACCCAACGAGTACTGTCTGACGATGAAACATCAGATACGGAACAAATCGAATTCGGTGTTCCTCAAGGATCAATCCTAGGACCTTTACTTTACTCTCATACATAAACGACCTGCCATCTAATGTTTCAGCCGATGTTGAAGTGATTTTCGCTGATGATGCCAGCTTTTTGCGAAGAGGACAAGACACGCTCACCATCCAAAATCTGATGAAGGAGACTCTTGCTCAGGCAAAACTATGGTTTTTATGCGAACAAACTGAAGATGAACGAAGATAAGACTCAGCATTTCCTACTCGAAACCCGACCAACACAAAGAACCAGCCTCAAGCTACTAAGAGTGACAATCGAGCCTTAAGTTCACATGCCATATAGAAGATATGAAGAGGAAGCTGTCCAGATCAATATATACTGTGAGAAGAACTGAACAACTTGCCGGCCAGCAATCTGCAAAGATAGCATACTTCAGCTACTTTCACAGTATAATCTTCTACGGCATCATCGTCTGGGGTGATAGTCCACATGCTGTGGAGATATTCATTAAGCAAAAACAGGCCATTAGAGCATTGTGTGGTGCAGGACGCTTGGATAGCTGCAGAGCTTTGTTCGTTAGCGCTTGTTCGGACTAGGCCAGTAGATTAGTCGAGTAGCGAATGATTTTGTAATTTCCCGTGTGCGAACGCCAGCAATCGAGTCGAGTAGAGTCACAGGATGATGTACCTACTACCTTATACTGTTTAAGAGTCTTTGATACTGTGGTAGAATAGTCAGTGGGCGAATCCACTCTCCACTCGACTAAAATACTGGCCTAGTCCGAACAAGCCTTTAGGGAGTCTATACTAACGTTGCTGTCTCTCCTGATACTGGCCTGCGCCTGTGTACTCTTTGTTCATGATAACCTGGATACTTTCCAGAAGAACAACTTTCACCATGACTACTCTACCAGACACACTAACAACCTTGCCCTTCAACATCATAGGGTGAGATCTTCCCAGCTGACCATCAATCATACAGCCCTGAAGGTTTATAATAAGTGACCCCAATGTTTCAGGCAACTAAAAAGAAGAACCCTGAAAAGCCATTTAAAGAAGTATCTACTGGATAAGGCCTTTTACTCTATAAATGAATATTTTCTTGATCTGTGATTTGTCTGTTTTTTTTTTGTTTGCTATTTGTGTTATTGATGTTTCTACCATTATTTGTTTTTTATATTGTATCTACAACTGATGTTGACTCCCCCATGTACTTTTGATGGGTTAAAATAATCTTCGATGTATTTATTAGGAGGATGAATAAATAAATAAATTGCTAAGCATTTTTAGTGTGATATTGGATAGAGATTATCCTGAGGATCTGAGCACCGTGTCTTGATGGCATCACCTAGTGGGAACTATGAAAGGTGAATGAGTGGCCCACAACCAAATACGGAAACGCTCCAATATATCGAGAAGGGATTTGAATACTGCAACTAGTTATTAATATGTTGGTATATTTTAATGAACACTAATTGAAAATATCCGGCTAGAAGGACCAATGAATGAGACGACCAGCCCAGACCCAGAAAGAGGCCCTTAAGGTGGGCGTTCAATGTAAAGTGTTTTTAATTCAAGTTGCATTTGACAATGGTTTCACTTTGAAAACTGAAATTCTGTGGGTAAACTCAGAAAGTATTGGAGTTCTTGATGAAATAATTTTAATCGATTTCATTCCGCAAGTTAATTTTTTTTTCAAAAATAGAAGAAAATGAGCCAACTCATGCTTCTGTTTTATTTCAACAGAAAGACCCATGTAAATAGTTCAACATCGGATTAAAAACGAATCTACTGATAATTTCGTTCAGAAAAACAACTTGAAATACGGAACTGGCAGAGAATGGCCAAATTCAAATTTTGGCGGGAAAAAATTCCTGCTTTACCCACAAATTCATTTATTTCATAGTTCGGCGATTTTCGGATAGAAAGCGCCATTATACATTTCATTCATAATCACAGAGATATTCATAGAACTTAATAGTGATAATGCATGTTCTATGGAGATATTCCATAAAATGGACGGTGGCGCCTCTATCGAATGAGCTTTCCTACTCGCTATAAACGCGGACCTTAATCTATCAAAATTATAGTAACCCAAATATGTTGCTTACAAACAAGATTTCATCAAGTAAATGAACGTAAGCTGGGTTTTCCGGACGGAATTTGTGATATCACAAACCCGATAGTGTTATTTTGTTATTTTTGCTTCTTTATTTGGGGATGGTGATATTCATGGACCCAATTCAAATGTAAGCCAACCTCTTCAAAATACGAATCATGCTCAAACAAAAATGGTGTACACCAATCTATTGTTTTTTTTTGTAACGACCGTATCAATAGCGAGTCTGTAACACTGAGACGCAGAAGTCCGGTTCAATATACTACGAAATTGTTAACCTGACTCTCTTCTGTCTCTTTATAGAAACCAATTGTTAAAAAAAAATGAGTTGTGAGTTGAAGTGTGATTCTGAAAGATGTTGGATATTTGGTGTTCTTTTCAAATATTATTTTTGTTGTAAGTCTGAGAGTTTAGGGTGGTTTTCCTTTTAATTCCTATCGAAATACTCCTTTTTTCATTGAAACACAAAAAGTTGTATCATGGTCTATAAAATTCACGGTACTGTGACAGTATTCGAAAGTCAAGCACACCCCAACAAATAAACATGTCTCGTAAATCCCACAAACAATCGTCACCCCTAAACACCTCCACGTGTCCACCACCGACATTTATTTCTTCATTATCAGACAAACCGAGATTTATATCGACAACAACCAGAGAAAATAATTAACTTTTCACGTCCTTCGTTGCCAACGGCCCTAAATATTTTCGCCCCTGTGACAAATTACGTCACGCACCCTTTGACTGTACGAACTGCTATCGTTGACTGGAGACGTTGACAAAGTGTAGTTTGTTATGAGGGTGGCGTGGATTGATCGGGCGCTAACTCTGCCGATAAAATTGAATCGATATTTGAGGGGTTGTAGTTGTAAATGGAAGACGAGAGGTCATTATTTCCTAATTGGAGAACACCGTCTATTTTCGTTGTCGACCCTGCATACAGTCTCTTTTTCTTGACGTTATTTGTATAAGCATCATAACTTTATCGATAACTTTTTCCTCCAAAATCGAATTTAGATGCGGCATACTAAATATCATCGCTCCCATCATGTAGAACGGCATCACCTAGCTTCCAAACAAAGATGACCTTCCTAACCCAAGCGATATGAATGGGAACTCATAGAAGTCACCAGGGTCGAATTTTGGAAGCTGCAAAGTAAAAATCCCATAGTACTCGAAGCAGTATACAGATTGCAAAATCGAACTTTTAATCTCAAACATCCGCCTTTGATCGGTGACTCCACTTTTCGTAGTTCAAATACTTCTATTGATCAGGCAGTTCAAATTTTCAATATAATTGGTCGCGTCGAGTAGATTAAGTATACCAAAAAGCTACATTGAAGATGAAGTGAACGAATAATGAACACTTTCTGAATGAACGGGTATTATTTTTCTCGGGAAATATTTCATTTCCGAAAATTTTATAATTGCAACACTTTCAGATGGAACCCTCATGCCGTTCGAGAAATAAAACAGGCGTATTAATTTATTATCCCAACAAAATGGATTTACTTGCCGCATTTTTGATATCCCCAGTCGCCATAGCCGTCACGAAACAGAGTTTTTAAACGACGGCGATGACAGTGATGAAACGACGACGTCATATTGGAATAACTACAAAGAGGGAAAAATATAAGGACCCGACCTCTTCTAATGATGCTATTAATTTCCTGTTTCAAAGCAATTACTTTCAGCTCATACTTTCGTTATTATAATACGTGGCCAGTTGTCAGCATAAGACCAGACCCAAATTATGAGACTTCGTTGACCTCGAATTCTTGACCCTCTTTATTTCAATTCAAGGAATTTGTATAGAGCTGAAGAAAATTTTCGAGGGAAAGGTTCTTTTGAATTTTTTTCGATAAGCAAAGAGGGAAACTTTCAGTGACAGTTTTGCTGGGGTTGTTGGACCAAGAACAAAGTGGTCCATTCCTCTAGGAAAATACTGCTCAATAGCATAGGCAGAGCCATATGCCGTCCACGTATGTGCGGTGGAGAGTATCCACAGAGGATACGCAGGGTAACACATATACATATGTTTATTTATTTATTTATTTATTTATTTAATGCTTACAAGAAATATAAACAGGCTTAGCCCAAAAACAGTATTCACCTCTTAGAAACTTAGAACAATATCGATTCAAATCTAAAAACAAAAATAAAAAATGAGCAACACAGGTTTTTTTTTTTCATGAGAGAGTATTCTTGAGACTTCGTTTCAGACTACTAAGTGACATATTGAAAATGTCAAGGTCGATGCAAACATTATTATATGCAGTGATCATCCTAAAAATAGGAGCATTCTGTGCACTATTCGTTCTTCGAAAGGGAGCATAAAATGTATCTCTATTTCTCGATCTGATATCAGGGACTCTGAATGGAATTGACTGCAGAATGTCGGGCACACGTAACAATCCATTGACAATTTTATAAAGAAAAGCAATGTCAGTCATCTGTCGACGATTCCTCAGCTCCACTATACCAAATTTCTCCCTGATATGTGAGTAATCATGATTACTGTAGACGATACAATTTTTGAAGGCCAGGAATCTGAGAAATTCATTTTGTATTCTCTCAATTCTCTCTATATAGATTTTTTATTTTGTGTTTTGACAGTTAGGGCACACTGAAATCCCTCTCTGATATAAAGGTAACCTCAAACTTGGTATACGAATGCAGAAAGGCCCTGCGCACTCTGGATGTTGTCTGGTGCCCGGCGCATGCGTCTTTCTCTGGTAACAAAGCAGATAACTTAGCCAAAGAAGGGGCTCGCTGGACGTTTACTGGACCGGAACCCGCGCTTCCTATCTGTCATACATATATCCAAAACCTCTTCAAGAGATGGATTGATGATAAATTCTCTGAGTCTCTCCAGTATTACACAAATGCGGTATGAACAATGGGCCAAGAGGCACAAGAGGAAGAAGAAGAAGACAGAATTGACAATGTGAAAAGATGGATATCGTTCTCAACAAGGAAACATCTCTGGTATTGTGAGTGCCGTCCTTGTCTTACCAGGGATCTTAATTAGGAATCTCACAGTTCAGTCAACACCGATTTTCTCCAGGCAGACACTTTATTAAAGCTTCACGTCCTGCCACGTATGGTATCAGTAGCGTAACTGAAATTCAATGCATCGAAAAAAGTGAGACAGAGCCAAATTTCTGCAAACTGGGATTCTGCAACTTACAACTTCAGCTAGCTCGCTGTTTTACAGATCCTCGATCCTCCTCTATCGTCTCTTCATAATTGGCTTGAGTGTCTAATCTTGAATGGATGAGTTTAGATCAAATATGCTCATGATATTGAAATATCGATCATGTTTTCTAAAAGTGAAGTAAAGAACTTGGTTACTTATTAGTAGTCAGTGGCAGCTCCATAGTTTAGTTTGGTAATGGGCTTGCAATCCACTGCAATTATGCCCCAGGTAAGAGCTATTTTTTGGAACTGCTCTATTCACAACTTGCCCTTCTGCTCCAGAGCCCCAATGCACTCCAGTATCAAAGAGGGCTTCAAGAAGGCTAAATCCTTGATCATCCTATAATTCTTTTGTACAAGACATTCTTTCAGCAGGCTTGCATTGGCGGGGCATTCTGTAAACAGGGGGACAGTAGTTTCTCACTATTCCTCACAGCACATGCACTCGTCAGTTTTTGATAAGCCCATTATTTTCATCGTGTGCTTCCTGAGACGACAATTTTTTGTGAGAAGGCGATCCTTTTTCTCACTGATAAATAATCCTCAATTCTTGGAATGGTCCATTTCAGGTAGATTCCCCCAAATTGCTCATCTTTCAGTAACTTTCTTTTCCATGGATCACTGTGTCACACTCTCGATAGTTTCTTTCCAGGTTTGTGTGGACGCGCCTTTCGATTGCTAGTATTTCTGACTTGAAATCACTCCAGTAGGAGCCTTAAGATAGTGTATACTTGGTTCCTGCCCCTTTTTACAAAGGATCGTTTTGAGGTTCTTTTCAATGCTCGCTTTTGTATTGATAACATCACTAGGGCGCATAGGCGTACCCAGGTAGGAGCAGAGGGGAGGGGGCAGCTGCCCCCTCCCACTGCGACCTTAAGGTCTATTGTGCCCACTGACAGAGCTGTCATCGTCGCGCCTCCTACAGCTCGCCCTCCAGTTCCAGAGATTTGATGAAATCCAGTATCTGGGACGGCTTCAAGGAGGATAACTCCCCACTTCTATAAGTTTCTTGTCCAAAGCTATCTTTCCTTTGGCTTGCAATGGCATAGCATTCCGTAACCAGGTGAATAGGAGTTTCTTCCTCCTCCCCACAGAATATACACTCATCAGTGTCCGATAGACCCATTCTCAACAGATGCTTCTTTAGGCGACAATGTCCTGTGAGAAAGCCAGTGAGTAGGTGAAGTTGGTTTTTACTGAGATCCAGATATTTTTTGGATCTAGCAGTTTCAAAGTTCCGGAGGAACTTTTTGGAGTGATCCATCCCTGAGAGATTCCGCCAGAGTTTTTCTCTTTCGGTTTTCTCCTTCAGCATGAATTCCTTCTTATAGGTGCATTTTCCTATACCACAGAAGGGTTCTAGGCCAGTGAGTGGCGTTTGTGCGCCCTTTCTGGCCAGTGTATTGGCCTCTTCATTTCCTACGATTCCCGAATGACCGGGAACCCAGATTAAAAAGACCTAATTCTTCGTGCCAACCTCATTGAGTTGGTTTCGGCACTCCCAAATCAGCTTTGAGTCAATGACGTAGGAGCTCCGTGCTTTAATAGCAGCTTGACTATCTGTATGAATAGATATATCGCACTTCTGATAGTTTCTTTCTAGATGTATATCTAGACATCTTCCGATTGCAAGTATTTCCGTTTGAAGGACGCTTGTACAGGAGCCTAGCGATAGTGCACACTTGATACTTGTCCCGTAAATCCCAGCGCCAGCTCCTGTAGCGGTTTTAAAACCATCTGTATACCATTTCATTGTATTTTCTTTGAGATTGTAGTTGGTGTATTCCCTTTCCCAATCCTCTCTTTTACTTAGCATTGTACTGAAGTTCTTCTCAGTGCTCACTTTCTTGATCATTACATCACTAGGAAGGCTTGCAGATGAGGTGTAGTAATTCAGAGAGGACCGAGCTCTTCGAAACCTGACCCCCTCATTGCCTGCTCCTTCTTTAGATACTCTGAGGATGGCCTCATGGGCTACCCTATCAATCACTAGATGTAGAGGTGTGAGGTCTGTGATGATCTCAAGCGCCCTGGTTGGGCACGTTCTCATAGCTCCCGTGATGCACACACAGGCAAGCCTTTGTACTTTGTCGAGCATTTTCCTCGTACTTGCCTGACTTGTCTTAGCAAACCAGGCTACTGCCCCATATGTGACTATAGGTCTTACAATCATGACGTACATCCATCGCAGTATTTTTGGGTTACAGCCCCAATTCCTGCCACATAGACGCCTGCATGCCATCAGAGCTCTTGTAGCTCTGCCAGTAGCATTATCAACATGCTTATTCCACAGAAGTTTGCTCTCCAGTGTTATTCCTATGTATTTGACTTCAGACCCCCACACCAAGATATTTCCGTTTAATACTAACGTTTTCATGGCTGGAAGTTTCCTCTTCCGAGTGAACGGAACCAATGTGGTCTTCGTTGGGTTGATGTTAAGCCCCACTGACAATCACCACTGCTCAATAATTCTAAGGCCCTTCTGCAATAGGTCGCAGAGAGTGCCTTCGAATTTGCCTCTAATCATTAGGACTATGTCGTCAGCATAGCCTACACATTCAAAGCCAAGCTCCGTTAGCCTGTGTAGAAGTTCATCCAATACCAGGCTCCATAGGAGGGGGGATAACACCCCACCCTGAGGTGTTCCACGAGTAGCTTTGACGAAGACGGATTCCTCGCCCATCGATGTCTCAGCTATCCTCGTCGTTAACACCTCATACATCCATCTTAAGATGGTGTTATTCACTCCTCGCCTCTCAAGTGCATCTCTGACAGACACGTGTGTTGTGTTGTCAAAGGCCCCAGATACATCCAGGAAGGCACACATGGCGATTTCTTTGTTATTCAGAGTTCTCTGGATGACTTCAGTCAGATGCCTCATACATTATTATTGGACTCTAAATCATGAAATACATCTATCGCAGTATTTTAGGGTTGCAGCCATAAGGTTTACTGGATAGGCTTCTGCTCACTATTCAAGACCTTTTTCCTTTACTTGCAGTAAATATTACATATCACTTTGTTTCCTCTCTGTGGTGTATCATGCTATAACGACAATGCGACATATATCGAAAAGTATTCTATTTCGGTTGTTCAGAAAACTAAATTTATGACCATAAGAAAAGCCCAACAACGACCAGAGAGTTTATGGATTAAAGGACCGCCAGCAGAAAAAGTGAGGAAGTATAAATACCTGCGAACCATTGTTAATGAGTGTATAAAGGAGATTCGAATGCGGATTGGTCAAGCCCGAAGTGTATTCAACAAGATGAGAAAGGTATTTTGTAGAAAAGATCTCACTTTGCAACTCCAAATCAGGTTGTTGAAGTGTGCATGGAAACTTGGACACTGAAGCAAGATGTTAGCAATCTCCTGGAGACATTCGAAATGTGGATGTACAGAAGAATCCTTAAGATGAAATGGATAGATAAAGTGCCAAAAACGAAAGTGCTGAAAAGAATGGGTAAAGAGAAGGAAATACTAAATAGTATAAAGGTCCGGACGTTGAAGTATCTGGGTCATGTGCTGAGGGGGGAGAAATATACATTATTCAGGGTAAGATACAGGGGAGGACAAACATCGGAAGAAGAAGAATCTCCTGGTTCCTTGAGACAGTGGTAAAAGTGCAGTTCTGTTGAGATGTTCAGGGCTGCAGTATCGAAGATGAAAGTACCCATTTTGATAGCCGACCTTCTGAGAGGAGATGGCACCTGAAGAAGAAGCAGAGCCATGATAGTGAAAAACACTCGAATGCATCAAATCCTAGGGATTGTGGGATCAAAACCATATAGGAATTTAATTAGGGAAAAGGGTGGTGAGATTTTGTAACAGTAGGTTATCAACTTTCCGTTTTTAACTTTTCTCTCCTTCTGCTAGATTATTTCAAGAAATGTTATGTGCCTAATGATGATGAAAATTTACAACATGTAACATGAGCATCCTGGGGCATCCTGTGTAACTACATTTGAGAGAAACAATCGTGTTGTCGTGACGCCACTGCAAACCCTCTTCGCCTCTCCTTGTCAGCCGGCTTGGCAGTATTGCATGCCGTTTTATTATGCATGCAAATCGTAAAATTGATAAAATGCAGATTCAATTTTTGCCCCAACCGGCTACTACTGACCGGCCAACGTTTGAAACACGACGGGTATGTTAACCAGACAGGTAACTGACATACCGACTGCGTTCTAGTGACAGCTGACAGTAACAACTAGCTGTGTTCCGCCACATCGGATTTAAATCCATGATGATCGCGTCATTCGTGTTCAGGTCACTCCACGTCGTTATTGGATCTTTCATTACGTGGATGCCGTTATGGTTGACAAGCAGAAGGAATGGGAAATTGGATTTACGCATTGATTGAATGTGGTATGATGTTACCTTCCGCCTGATTATATCGATGAAGATACTCCCTCTACATGTGTACAATCATCAAGGAATTTTTTTTTCGTTAAGATTGCACAAAGATCAGGAAAAATATTTTCGTGGAAAAAAGGCACCAATAAAAACGCGTCGAGCTGAATTGTTTTTTCTTATTTATTCTTCATTCATTCATATTTTCACTCACCACACAAACATTTGACACTCATAATATGTCGTTTGAGGGTAAAGAATAACTATCACAGTAGTGAATCAGAAGAATACATATAAACTGAAACGTTTACTAGAATATTCGAAATTAGAAGGTTTCAGATAAATTCTGAAGCAGCAAGTACAATATTGCAATAAGTAGATCATCAGATTAGTTACAGTTCTAGTATATTCAATACAAAAATACATTTCAGGTTGTGTTACCAACGCAGTTTTGGTGACGATATATCAGATTCACTGGGAACCAAGTTTGGTTTGATACGTTAATGGTAGGAACTACCAAATTTTTTACTTTATTTGATTTTAATTTATCGAATTGAGAATAAATTCCTTGGATTCAAGTAAAGGTATACTTATTCATCATGAAGTGAATAAAAATTGCAAGGAATTTTTCGTCGATAATGTTTTTACAGTTTCCAAAAAGATTATGAAGGATGTAAGATTTGGGTAAATGACATGAAACTAAAAGAATGGGCACCAACTAAAAATGATAGGATCTGTTCCAAGCATTTCGAAGGGCACTGGTTTTATAATAGTAATATGCAACTGAGAGTTCGTTTGCTAGATGGCACTTCCCAAGTACTTTCAACCAATAAAGGAAACATAATAATAAGGAAATTGAAGAGAAAGCTCATCAAGGAAGTTAGAAAAAACCGAGCTCATCAAGAGACAATAAGGCAACTAAAGCTATCATTGAGAAGGTATAAGAAGAAAGTTCTTTCGTTGAAACAGATTCTTCAAAATTTGCAGAAAAAATTCATGTTAGACAGTGAAAAGGCTATGCTTATAGAAAATATGAATGAAGTCAAAAGGGAAATTCTCAAGAGGAAAATATTCACCAGAGTTGCGTTAATTTGCAATAACGTTAAATTTTTTTCTCACCAACGTCATACGATTATGTGAGGAATGTTTTTTCTACAGGTTTGCCTCACAGCAGCACGATACGAAAGTGGCTGCAAAGTATTGACGCTTCTCCAGGTTTCTCAACAGAGACACTGAATAGAATTGTTACATTTGACAATAAACCCTGCATATGTAGTTTAGTGATGGATGAAATATCCATACGTCAACATTCTGATTGGGAATGAAAAAAATTTGTGGGATATGTAAATTTTGGGGCTGATTTTGAAGATGATTCTAATGATTAGCTAGAGATGCATTTCTTTTGATGGTTGTAGCTATAGAGGGTTCTTGGAAACAACCTCTAGCATACTTTTTGTCCAATGGATTGAATGGTGAACAAAAGCATTCAATTATCAAGCAATGTTCAACTTTGCTTCAGAATACAGGGGTCCTAATAGTATCATTAACCTGCTATAGTGCCCCTTTTGATATTGCAATGGATAATTTGAAAAGACAAATTTTCAAAATAATTTTTCAGTAGGTTCCCAAAATATTACTTATTCTTTGATCCAAGTAACATGGTGAAGCTTGTGAGGAATCCCTTTGGGGAGAAACAAATAATTGTGGATAAAGATGGAAATAAAATAAGATGGGAGTTCATCAAAGAACTACAAAAATCACCGGAAAATGGGGAACTACACTTCGAAAAGCTCATGTGGAGTTTTTCAATCAAAAGATGAAAGTCCCACTGGCTGTCCAATTTTTCAGTAAATCTGTGGCCGATTCAGTTGAATACAGTGAACATATTTTAAAATTAAAGCGGTTTAGAGGCTCCAGAGGGACAGTGTTGTTCTTGAGAATGTTGAACGACATATTCTATTTTCTCAATAGTAGAAGTTTAGTAGCACCCGGTTTGAAGAAGACAATGGGCGACAAAAATTTGAAAAAAAAACATTGAATTCGTTCATTCTGCCCATGATTATATTTCCAAATTGACCTAGGTATCTCAATAGAGAATTATTAATGGATAATTGATTCCAAAAAAAATAGGCTTCATTGGTATTTTGACCAATTTTAAAAGTTCATTAGATATGTTTGTGGATATTTTGATGGAGCGAAATTTTTTAATTTAAATACCGATACTTATATAAAGTTTCTCAAGACCACATAGAATTGTTCTCTTCAATAAGTTCTAAAGGAAGCTGAAACAATAATCCAACTGCACGTCAGTTAATGGGAGCTTGCAAAAGGCTCATGGTGGGAGGTGAGGTGAGAGACGGAGGGATGGGAAATTGCGTACGTCTAGACCAAATTCCTGTGTTGGTTGTCTCTAGTAGGAACAATTTCTCAACCCCAGAAGAAGCAATTAATTCCACTTCTAGAATTTGTGAAGAATATCATACTGTAGAAGAAGACTTATTATCCGTCATGAATGATCATGATTATTCACAGTGACAGCTCTTATTATTCACCGCAGGTAGTGACCTGCTTTGTAAAGCAGGTTTTATTGTCTACTTTTTGAAAAATTGGTTTTGAAATATGAGTGAACGCACTGATAGGAGATGCTAAAAATTATTTGGATTTCCTCATCCACCAAAAAACTTATGGAGGTTCGACATATCCTTCAGATGAAGTCAAAATTTGTAAAAAATCTGAATATTTTTTGAAATACATCAAAGTGATTTGAACAAAAAAATTTACTCTTGGTACTAACTAATCAAATAATTGAGGATTCTCTGAAAAATAAATTATTTGAATCATAACAAAATCATGTGTTATATAACCATGTAAACCATGTATATTTTTTAATGAAATGTATTTGTGAAAAATATTTAAATATTAAACTCCACTTTATTGCTGAATTTGAAACCAACAACAAATCTAATACTTATAACAAACAAATATAGGAATCTTATTTTATTCAGGTGGCAGTAAAATTTTATATTGTATGTATAAAAGGATTATGTGTATAATATGTTTTCAATGATTAAATTGTTGAAAAACTGTATATTCATTTATTATTTTCATGACCATGCTGAAACCTTCTCTAAAGTGAGTTTTTCATTTACCTGATATTTAAGTTTTCTTTCCATTCAATTTTTTTTGAACATATGTAATTCTTAAAATATTAAAATTATTAGCTCTAAAAAATACTAGTAATTTCGATCTTTACATAAATATGGGATACATTATATAAGATACGCTACTGGTGTATCCCATTATGTGGCAGATTGAATCACAAAGGCGCATGGCGTTACGCGTCCTCTCTCTTCTCGAGTATAAGGATAATTCCTACAAGCTTCAGAGCTTGTGACTTGTACGAGTTCGGAGAAGCAGTTGTGTTCTGTGTAGGTTTTGTAACTGTGTCCTTACGCCACCTCAGGCACAGCATTGCTGATTTTCGACCCAACAGTGAATGGAGGCCCCATACCGTTGACAAAAAAATTGCTTTCCTAGCCTGGGGATTGAACTCGCGACTTTCCGCGTCAGACCAATCGCTTTTACCAGTGGACTATGGGCACTACTTGGAAGAGAATTAGAGGAACGCCATTTCAAAGAATATCTAATGTAAAACAGAATGAAAGTAAAAGTTTACCGAATGAAGATAAATTGGGAAGTAAGTAAAGTGGAGTGGTCCCCTTCATTTATTTTCGCTTTGGAGGTTAGTTTTTCTTCCACAAAATCGCATATATCTTCGATGATTGCAAAAACAAGAGTGGATCTTCAGCATGATCAAAATCTCCTATTTATGAAGATGCAAATTGCCTGAAGTATTGCTTGAAGTCTTACTTATATTCATCATTCATAGAATTATGAACTAATATGAAATAAGTTTCATTCAATAAAGTTCCACGTTTCGACAATAGACAGCCTTTCAAAGTTGAAACAAGAAGTAAGTAGGTCTGCAATGGGTGCATTTTATTTTCTTAAAGGGTAGGAAATTCGGATCTGTTACAACTGTCACTCGAGTTAAAGAGGTTTTTTGTGTTAACATTCACAATGAAGTCATTGCCCCTGTGCATTGTTTGAGTTATTGGCGGAGCTTAAATGGCCCAGTTCTTCAGTTTCGTGCTCCGGCTATCCCATATTAGTCGGTTCACCATCTCTGAAGAAGAACTGAAATATTTTTTTTGGCAGGTTATGTTTTTGCCGATATTATGTTTTGAACAGAGAATGACCAAAAAGAAACTGCTCAATCTTTATTGAATGATCTGTGAACTCAGCCACCAACCTGTCTGGGCATTAAGGTTAACACCTCTTCATTTCGGAAGAGTCGCCTATTCAATAAACGACCAAATCGTTCCTCTGTTCGAAACGTTTCAAAGAGAAGCAATCAATGAGTCTCACAAACACCATTTTCAACGAAGTGCGATCACGGCACCCCGTCGTTCCCGTAGCCCGAGCCTGGCAGGGAACCCCAAGCTGTCACTCAGACGCCCCCGCTAGCTGTCACTCACGAGCTCCGCCCAGCTCGTTCATGTTAACATGTGCTAATTACCCTTCCGATTTGACAATATTACTACGAAATGAAAATATGATATAAACGGCCGGGAGTGGAACGAACATTGATAGGTTGACGTGGAACAGATGTCTGGATGGTTTCAACAACGAGTCGAGGACCTAACCGACGTCCTGCAACGTGTTGCGTGCCATTTTTATTATGGTGTCGGTTACGTGTCGAAGCCTGTGATTATCCTGTCAGCTGGAACGGATATAAAGATATCCTCTAGGTATGCCAAGACGAGTTGGACGATCTCAGCTCACGAGACTCGCTCTTCGAGAAAATGCTCTCAAGGACGAAAATGAAATGGATACTTGTATTGGCATGTCCATTATAGGAAGGACAATATACCAACTTATTGATCCATATCCTCTATAACTTGTTGCTCATTTCTTGCTTCGATTGAAAAAAAACTGTAGGCATCAGAAGAATATTGGAAAACATTGGTTATTGTTTTCTAGGGCCTAATCGTCAATAATTTTCAGTTTTTCTTTATTATAGAAGAGGTGAATCTTACATCAGACACCCAGTCTTTCTGGGTAGTGTCGGATTCTTACCGAATAAACACCTCTCCTGGCTGTTGGTTCCGGGCATAAGCCTATAAACCTTTCATCTTCTTGTCTGTTATTTCCTCTTTCGCATTCTTCATGCTGAGTGTTTGTGTTCATCCTTCAATTGGATTTCTCTCTCTAAGTTTAGAGTTCTATATCTTCATTTTCGCAATACGATTCTGGGTCTTTTGCGGTGAATTCTCCCTGTTTTTTCATCTTCAACGTTCAACAGGGTCGTAGTCAACTAACCTTCTAAGGTCGTCATTATGATGTTCACTAGCTCTTTCATACGATTTTGCTGCTTTTTGTTTGATGAATGTAGTGATGGACTCCCATTTTATGTCTTTTCGGATTTTTTCATTCCTAACCAACCGGGGGGCGTCTAATGCCCATCGCAAAAATTTGTTTTCTGTACTTTGTATCTTCTCCATATGGGTTCTCGCTGCATGGCCCCATGCTGTTGATCCATATGTTAGCTGCGGTTTGGCGACTGCTATTATGATCCTCAATTTCGTGTTTTTATTCATTTGGCTTCTTCTGCCTATAATCGGGTATAACCTTCTCACTGCTACATTCGTTTTATCCACTGCATATACTTGATGTGCTGTTTCCACGTTAGTCCTTTGTCTAATATTACTCCTAGGTATTGAGCTTCATTCTGCCATTCAATTTCATTATCGTCTATGGATATTTTCGATTCCATCTTAATTCTTCTCTTTTGAAGGAGTATTGCTTGTCTCTTTTCTCCATTGACTCATATCATCTGCAACTTCTTGAAGTCTTTTGTGAATTATTTTGTATTTCTGTACCTGATTGCTATGCCCGTATCGTCTGCGTATAGAGCAAGCAGGCATCATGGATTTCTTGGTATCATGTATGTGTATATTATACAGTAGCGGTCCTAGTATGGATCCTTGAGGAACTCTCGCTTCTTATTATCTGAGTGTGGAATGAACATCATCTATTTTCAGACAAAAGTTCTTATCTTGGGTGAATAATCTGTGGTTATCATTTTATATGCTAGTCATTCATACCATACTCTATCAAAAGCTCTGGTTACATCTAGAAGTAGTTGTCATGTGGCTTCTTTATTCTGAAATCCTTCTGTGAAATACTCGGTCATTCTTAGGAGCTGTTTTCAGTTTCAATTGTTTCTGAAGACATTCACCCATGTTGTTTCTTATGATGAGGCATCCTTGTCATCCTTCAGTACTTTCAAGGATTCAGGATTTGCTAAATAGCCCTTTTATTGATGTCAGATGGGCCCAGGTAAGTAATGTCAGTTAGCATTCAAGACTTTCCAAAATTTCATTACAATGAAACCAGATTTGTTCAAAATTAATACTGGAAATCTCGAGTGGGAGCCCAACGACAGTGGTTCTTGCATTGTATACTTCAGTGCCGGTCCTCAAGGTGGTTTTAGAACCATCTGTATGATATTTCATGGTGTTTTCTTTAAAATTGTAGTGGATATCATTCCGTTTCCATTAGCATTGTACTGAAGGTTTTATCAGTGCTTATTTTCTTTATTATTAAATCACAAGGAAAATTCGCAGTAAGATGTTGTTGATCAAAGATGAGATGTTGTTGTCAGAATCCTGGCTCTTGATTATCTCGTTACCTGCCCTGCATCCTCCTAAGATATTCTGAGGATGTTCTCATGGGCTACGCGATCAATCACTAGATGCTCAGAATATACTGCCCCTGTCAATGAGACCAAAGAGATCTGTGGTGACATCCTTCGAGGAGAGTTCTCAACAACGAAACATGAATCGCCCTGAAAATGAACCACCATGCAGATGAAATTATATCCTGAATAACGTACACGTCGCATTGATAGATCCAGCTATGGATGGATAACCTCATAGATGGTCCATCGAGTACAAACGCTCAGAGCATCTGGAAGAATTTACTTGGATAACATTTGTTAGGGAAGAGCTTCCTTGCTCAAGATTTGTACCGTTAGTACAAGTACGGCATTCGAATTATAAAGATGTATACTCCATTCACAATTATAATATCACAACTCGTGCCTTGGAAATTTGACACATTCCACTGTGTATCGAAGTTATGACGTTTTTCAAAATATTTTTATGTTCCAAGTCAACACTATGTTGCCCTTTCTACATTCTTAGCGTATTTCTCAGAATGTGAATTTATTCGGAAAATGATTGAATTGGAAAAGATGTGATGGACGAAAATAATTAACGTTTATATGAATTGATAGAAAGGATTCCTTATTCCTTTTCTAGTTATTAGATTAGATCACTGTTGAAATATATTATTTTTCGCCATGGAAGAAAATTGCACTGCTTTTACATAATTTTCATGTGCATGCTTGTGAAGATTTAATGTTTATTATCCTCCTGAACTGAAAGTTCAAAACTTGACGATATCAATTGTTGATTCTTATCAAGAATTCATTCAAAAAATCAACCCAAAGATATAAGATGAATTGATGGGTAATTACAAATATCAAGAATAATGTCAATTTTATTTTGTTGATAACTTTCTTAAAATCAATGTTGGGACATAAAACTCGGCTGCGTTTGTTCAAACAACATCTAGAGAATACATTTTTCACCATCTCGACCTTTGAAAGGCGTTTCTTATAGGAGGATTAGGTCTTAGTTCCACCTCATTAGTGAGGTACCTAACTTTTGCAAATCTGCTCAGATATCGTCAAATTTCTTGGAAAACCTGACAAATATCATCCTAATCGACCTCTCGAGGCTCCATGCGATCCATCTACTGCGATATCTGTCCATATAACAGCTTTTTCAACGAAATTCCCGTTTACCCCTTCAACCTCGAAATGTAAACATTCGTCCAGGTCTTGAAAATCGTCCTCACGCTCCAAACTGGTGCTAAAAACAATAAACATACGTTAATCTTGGATATTCGACGAAAAACTCACCTGCAAATATCGATTGAATACCAAAAATCTGCGAACAATTTGCAAACCTAACAAAATGTGGAATATCTTTGATACTTTTACTTTGATGTAAACAAAGAAACTGGCAACGTCGTTTTGTCATTAACGATATTTTCTGTGCGCGCACTGACTTTTCATCATATGTTCTGTTCTTTTCATCAGGGGCACCAACTCCTGAAAACGAAACCATGACCTCCTATGTGATTAAATAAAAGTGAATGGAGTATTATTCCTTAGATAATTTAAAAATAGAATAGACTTAAATGATTTAAAATTGTTGGCTTTATAATCCGAGCCTCCTCAATCCAAATGATTACGAACTTGATAAATTATGACAGATCGGGATTTGGAGGTCACAGCTGCATCAAACGTCACAATCTTGAGACACATCGGTCTACTCGCGTCCATCGAACAGCGCAATCAGCCAGTCGTCACGGTTTCACTATTATCGATTTATCTGCGTCAATCCAAACGAAAGCCATCATCTCCAGACCTTTGGAAAGCCAAGCCGGTGAATAATACGGCGGAGCAACAACGTGAAAAGAGACATATCAGATATCATCTCCTATAAAAGGAGAGCCTCCGGGAACATCGATTCTCGTCCCCTGCAGCGATTAGATTTGTCCGACAAGCGACCGGACCCCGGCCGTGGACCACGTTGCGGTTGTCGTATCAATAAGGTGCCGAACCGGAGATTTATGGCGGCAATTTAATCGGGACGACCGCCGTTCAGCGATAAATTTCCTCTTCGGACCCGAAGTGCGGACAGTGTCGAACTGGCTTTTCGTAGAAAATTGGAATTTTCCGATTCTGAGATACGGCACGGCGCTGTGCCGAATGGGTTGGACGTGAGCAAGTCTGTTCGGTGGGAGAGATGGTGCTTTGACGAAGAGCGGAAAGAAATGGGGTCGATTTCATTATTGAATAACCTGAGACTATGTGAGAGTGGGGCGAAGGCTCCGCGGATTTATGGACTTCCACAAGTTCACAAAGACGGTGTGCCATTGAGACCTATAGAGAGCACTATCGACTCTCCAACATATAATCTGGCGAAGGCTCTTACAACATCGTTGAGGCCTCACGTGGTGAAAAAAGAGACAGAAGAATTTCAGAAACCTCTAACGATATCGAGTATGTGAAGTCATCCGAAAGATGGTGCCAGTCTCGATAAAACTGTGATATGACTCCATTTCTCATGTGTATTCTCTTTGATGTTTGTAAATTCTTTATGAAGAAGGTACATTTTTTATGGTATAGGTTATCGTTTATAGTGAAAGGGGGTTACAGTCCACTGCGACCTTTAAGTCTATATTGTGCCCCCTAACAGAGCTGTTCTCATCGCGCCTCCTACAGCTCGCCTTCCAGTTCCACAGATTGTCCAGTATCTGGGACGGAGTCAATGAGGTATATTCCTCACTTCTACAAGTTTCTTGTCCAAAGCACCCTTTTCCTTTGGCTTGCAATGGCATAGCATTCCGTAGCTAAGTGAATAGGAGCTTCTTCCTCCTCCAAATAGAATCTACTCTCGTCAGTGTCCGATAAACCCATTCTCAACAGATATATTGTGGATCTAGTAGTTTCGATGTTTCAAATTTTTGGAGTGATCCATCCCTGGGAGATTCTGCCAGAGTTTTTCACTTTCGGTTTTCTCCTTCACCAAATACTCCTTCCTATAGATACATATTCCTATACCAAAAAAAGGTTCTGGGCTCTGAGTGGCGTTTGTGCGTACTTTCTGACAAGTGTATTGGCCTCTTCGTTGCCTAAAATTTCCGAGTGACCAGAAATCCAGATTAAAAAGACCTAATTCTTCTTGTCAACCTCATTGAGTTTGTTCCGGCACCCCAAAATAAGCATTGAATCAATGACATATGAGCTCAGTGCTTAAACGGCAGCTTGACTACCTGTGTGAATAGCTATATCGCACTTCTGAAAGTATTTCCGTTTGAAGGACGCTTGTACAGGAGCCTAACGATAGTGCACACTTGGTACTTGTCCCATAAATCCCAGCGCCAGCTCCTGTAGCGGTTTTAGAAACATCTGTACACCATTTTATTTTATTTTCTTTCAACTTATAGTCGGTGTATTTCCGTTCCCAATCCTCTCTTTTGCTTAGCACTTTTCTGAAGTTTTTCTCAATGTTCACTTTCTTGACCATTACATCACTGGAAAGGGTTGCACATGAGATTTACTCATTCAGAGAGGACCAAACTCTCTGACGGCTGATTCTCTCATTGTCTATTCTTTCTTCAGAATTTCTGAGGGTGGCCTCAAGGGGTACCCTACTAATCACTAGATGTTGAGGTATGAGAATGAGGTCTGTGATGATCTCAAGCGCCCTGGTTGGGCACGTTCTCATAGCTCCCGTGATGCACACACAGGCAAGCCTTATCACTTTGTCAAACATTTTTCTCGTACTTAGCAGACTTGCCTTAGCAAACCAGGCTACTGCCCCATATGTGATTATTGGTCCCAATTCCTGATGCTTCATGATATATTTATAATATAATTATAATGTAAATATGATCATGTTTCTTCATTTCTACATTGTTATGCACAAATGTGATATGCAAAGGAAAATATTTCATATTCCTCTCTCTTCCCATAATCATGCAATAGCAGACATCTTCGTGGATACTTGTCACGAAGGAACATAACCTAATTTGGTTGTTCTCGTGGTATTCACAACGTGAAATAGACATGTTAGTGTTTTTTTTTTTTGAGTAGCCAGTGCATGAAATATCGTGATACATCTTTTCGAAAATTGCCGATAGAAAGTCGTTTTTTACGAACAAGTGGATGAAGTCGATAGGGAAAACTCCCTAATTCCTACGATTGCCAAGTGCACCACTTTTCCTGGATGTATTGGTTACACGGAAGCCAAATGGCCAACTGGGACACAAGGTTTATATGAAAACTTACCCACACAGACAGATATTTATACAAGGAGTCCAATCACCATCACCGACAAAAGCGGGGTGTGATCAGAATACTTTTAGAAGTAGCTCGACGTATATGTGAGCTTGAAGAGATCTTCAAGCTGTCAGCCTGAATATTCGAGACAAGCATTTATTTCAAATGAAAGAGATCGAGTGTTGGGGTCAAAGCGTTCAACAAAAGAAAATAGACTATCCGAAATCATTTCCAAGGCATACTCTCCTTCTATACCATCGGTCATGGACAAAATTGGCAAACTTCTAAAGATACATAATAATTACCAAAATAGTCTGAAACCAACACAAGAAGTGGGACAGGTCCTAAGGAGTGCCAAAGACCGAACCGATCTACTCTCTCAAGCTGGTGTTCATAGAATACCTTGCGACTTTGGGAAAGTTCACATTGGGACAACTTAAGGAGCATCCATACACGGATCAAGGAACACGAACCGTGTTGAGGACTGTATCAAACGGAGAGCTGTTGATTAATCAAAACCAACGAGAGAACTTAGTCCTTTAAATTTTGGATCCCAAAAATCTGTATACTTTGTACTCTGATGAAGCCTTTCCAGTAAAGACAAAACGTAAGTATACTCCATTCACTTTTATTTAATTACATAGGAGGTCATGGTTTCGTTTTCAGGAGTTGGTGCACCTGATGAAAAGACAGAACATATGATGAAAAGTCAGTGCGCGCACAGAAAATATTGTTAATGACAAAACGACGTTGACAGTTTCTTTGTTTACATCAAAATAAAAGTATCAAAGACATTCCACATTTTGTTAGGTTTACAAATTGTTCGCAGATTTTTGGTATTTAATCGATATTTGCAGGTGAGTTTTTCGTCGAATATCCAAGATTAACGTATTTTCATTATTTTTAGCACCAGTTTGGAGCGTGAGGACGATTTTCAAGACCTGGACGAATGTTTACATTTCGAGGTTAAAGGGGTACATGGGAATTTCGTTGAAAAAGCTGTTATTTGGACAGATATCGCAGTAGATGAATCGGATGGAGCCTCGAGAGGTCGCTTAGGATGATATTTTTCGGGTTTTCCAAGAAATTTGGCAATATCTAAGCAGACTTGCAAAAGTTAGGTACCTCACTAATGAGGTGGAACTTAGACCTAATTCTCCTATAAGAAACGCCTTTCAGAGGTCGAGATGGTGAGAAATGTCTTCTTTTGATGTTGTTTGAACAAACGCAGCCGAGTTTTATACCCCAACATTGATTTTAAGAAAGTTATCAACAAAATAAAATTGACATTATTCTTGATTCTTGTAATTACCCATCAATTCATCTTATATCTCTGGGTTGATTTTTTTAATGAATTCTTGATTAGAATCAACAATTGATGTCGTCAAGTCTTGAACTTTCAGTTCAAGAGGATAATAAACATTAAATCTTCACAAGGATGCAAATGGAAATTATGTGAAAGCAATGCAATTTTCTTCCATGGCGAAAAATAATATATTTCAACAGTGATCTCTTGTACTTTTCATGCAAATAACTAGAAAATGAATCCTTTCTATCAATTCATATAAACGTTAATATTTTCGTCCATCACATCTTTTCCAATTCATTCATTTTCCGAATAAATTTACATTCTGAGAAATACGCTGAGAATGTAAAAAGGGCAACATAGTGTTGACTTGGAACATAAAAATATTTTGAAAAACGTCATAAGTTCGATACAGAGTGGAATGTGTCAAATTTCCAAGGCCAGAGTTGTGATTTTATAATTGTGAATGGAGTATAGGTATCTTCTGAATTGAAGAGAAAACGTTAAATTGTGTATTTTCTTGCAATGGTAATTATGAATGATCTCTACTATGTAACGGCCCAATAAATCAAATTGTTGAAAATTAACAGAGTACGACTCTGCCTTCTGGGATATATAACATGACAGTCCCGAACCTTAAAAGGATTTGGTTTCTGCTACCTTAATTAGCTGTGTGTTGATTCTTCCCTCGACCGCACACACCTCTATCAAAGGAGGGGATGTTGCTCTCTAATTAAATATCGTGTCGACACAATCGAAGGTTGCTATAAATTAAGCCAAGATCACGCGAAGGATTCCAAAGGGAAGACACGATACCAGTCAATTGTACTACCACTGTGGGAAATATCCCACATGAAATATATCCTCGTTGGAGAATATTGAAAATGGAAATTTCGAAAGAGGACAAAAATAAGTTACCATGATTTTGTTCTTTGACTTCAAGTGGTCTTTTCATGTAGTCTTAAACTACTGAATGGAGACTGAAAACACTTCTCCAAAGGTGAACTTTGAAAGAACATATTGATTCTGATAGAATTCGACCCAATCAAGGTCTTTATGGTCTATGGTTGTACAAACCGCAAACTTATGTGGAACAAACACATCGAAGCTCAAACGGACAAGGCCAATGTAATATTTTGGTCTACACGAAAGGTGCTCTGCAAGAGTGGGACTTCATACCCCATATTTTACACTGGCTACATACTGTGGTCGTGAGGCCTATCCTCACCTTAATGGAGAAAAGAGTCAAGCAATACTTCTTCAGAAGAGAAGACTTGAAATGGAATCGAAAATATATAGACGATAATGAAATTGAATGGCAGGATGAAGCTAAATACCTAGGAGTAATACTAGACAGAGGACTTACGTGCAAACAGCACATTAAGTATGCAGTGGATTAAACTAATGTAGCAATGAAAAGTTTATACGTTATACCCGATTATAGACAGAAGAAACCAAATGAATAGAAACACGAAATTGAGGATCATAAAAGCAGTCGCCAAACCGCAGCTAACATATGGATCAGCAGCATGGGACTATGCAGCGAGAACCCATATGAAGAGGATACAAAGTACAGAAAACGAATTTCTGAGATGGGCATTAGACGCCCCCTGGTTTGTAAGGAATGAACAAATCCGAAAAGACATAAAATGGAAGTCCATAACTACATTCATCGAACGAAAAGCTGCAAAAGCCTATGAAAGAGCTTGTGAACAGCCAAATGACGATCTTAGAAGGTTAGTTGACTATGACCCCGCCGAAGATGAAAAAACAGCGAGAAGTTACCGCAAAAGACTTAGCGATCATTGCGAAAATGAAGATGTTGAACTCTAAACTAAGAGAGAGATATCCAATATTGAAGAATGAACACGAACCTCGAAACGAACACTCAGAATACAGAATGAGAAAGAGGAAATAACAGATGAGAAGACGGAAGGTTTATAGGCTTATGCCCGGAACCAACAGCCAGGAGAGGTGTTTAGTCGGTAAGAATCCGACACTACCCAGAAAGACTAGGTGTCTGATGTAAGATTCACCTATAATTCTATAACAAAAAAAACCCAAGCTCTTTCAACATCTGTAAAAATATATAGGGTGTTCCATTTGAATTAAAGAAGTTGATGACATTTCCGGTTGAACCGGAAGTATATTATCAACCAAAAAATTTACATCAGATGCACTTTGTTCCATTGCACTTACCTGTAAATTTTCATTAAGATCGTTCTTCTCGTTTAAAAGATATTTTCTTGGTTCCATACTTCATTCCAACGCTGTATACATATGTTGCGACAGTCAGGGTACGCTGAAATCTCTCTCGGAAATAGAAGTAACCTCAAACTTGGTTTTTGATTGTCTTGAAATATAAAAGCAAGTAACTCAGCCAAAAATCATTTGCATAGAATGGGTCTAACTGAGTGTTTTCTGTGCCGTTGGTACAATTTTGCGGATGAAACGGCGGAACATATACTGTTCAATTGCGGTTATCTATTTGTATTGAGGTTAACACTCCTAGGGAACCCTAATCCTCCCATCTCTATGGTGAGAGAGACTCCTGTCTGTCGGCTCGTGGAATTCTTGTCGGTGTGCCTTCGGGTCTGAGTCTCTCTGGTATTACATAAGATCGGTATGAAAAATGGGCCACAAGGCGACCGAGGGTGCCGCAAAAGAAGAAGATGGTTGTTTTTATCTTCTCGATAGAAAAAACTCCCTGTTCCATGCGACTATTTTGTTTTTCCGCAAACAGGAGTTGTAGTTTATATTCATTATTCCATAGAGTATATTTTCAATATCGAAATATCGGAGCGCCATACAACGGGAAGTGCATCAATATAATATAGGAATTTTCGATTAATTCAAATAATTTTCCCGACACGATAAATTTTCATTATTCTGTATCGCCGGATAACTCTATTTCCAATAATTTCCCATTGTTATCCCGACAACCTGATCATGAATAATGTAAATGAAAAATGAATAATGATTTCATTAACTCGCACTCATTTACATGCAAATAAATATATAGCACGCTATTCGTATAATGTCTCACGTTATAATTTCTGTCGTAAAAATGGCAAATAATGATTGCAGCGAATTTTATTGCACACGATACGGATCGCATTAGCATCCATAAATAATAAAGATAACAGTGACGTGAAATCATTGCCATTTGGGCTTTTTATTAATAAAACACGCACATCACAAACTAGAGCCCCTCTGAATTTACATAATACTCCGCTTTAACATTTCCTTTAATTAAGTTACCATATGCGACACATGCGAATATTGTACTAAATGAAGTTGTTTGAATTCCTCCCGGTTCATATGGAACGTGGCTGTCATGCGATAATGTGAACAGGTTGACGTTTGTTGATTGTAGAATAGGCACTGATAAATAACTCTCATATAGGTGGAATTCTATTGAAGGAGAATAACCTGATATCAGCGAGTCTCATCGCCAGAAGTGTTCTCCCTCTGAGAGAATTATCGGAATTTACCACCGAGGTTAAAATTAAGATATACTCCACCTATAGCCCATCAACAAGAAACACTTTGTAACGGGTGAACTTTACGAATTATACAAATTTTAAAAATTATCGAATTCCGTATCACTTATTATTTCATTCGAAAGCAACATATTGAGTTTCGAAATCAGCGGTGTTATATTATCCAATATCTTTGCTCGATGTTGACAATACCTACTCGGGAGACGAAAATCTCGTGACTTTCTCTTACAAGTTGTCTTCATTATTGGTACGCCTACATCGACTTTGTGGGATCTAAATCCTCGGAATTTATATTCCGAGACCTCCAAAAGATGGAGTTTGAAAAAGGAGAGGGCCTGTTATCCGATGCGTTCATTAGAAGGTAGGCTGCCAATAGGATTGGCTGGACTTGTTCGATAGGCGATTGAGACGACTTTGGAGACCTGGGAGTCAGGGTTTTCTTTGAACGACCGACTTGGTTTTTCGATCCATATTTTCGGCATTTATATGCTGACTGTCAGGAGAGAAGATTGTGAGATGTTATCAGACAATTAAAACAAAGGAGTGATGCTCTACAGAAATCGTAGCGTACATTTGCAGATTTCGCAGTGCATCAGTGAATTGTATTTTTACCTTTGCATTGGAGACAAGTGCGCCAAGATGAGGTGTTCATTAAAAGCCTGGTGGATTGATGATGGGATTTTCTGTATTGTTGAAATCTTTGCGGCGTATTGCTACACTATAAAATTCTTTATCAGCGCTTAGGACTAAGAATCTCGCTTATATGCTGGATGGTCCCAAAGCTCAGTTGAAGATGGTAGTGGGTTATACAAAAACGATATTTTTAAGGGGCGCCAAATGTATAATATACACATCCAACACACTTGCTCTAGTTTCCGAAAAATCACTAAATGAATCTTGATAAATGATCTATAACAATAATTCCAAAGGGGAAGTAATTACCTCGAGGTCCTTATATAGCGCTATATGGCTCACACTGTATATATAAATAGATCATAATTAAAATAAGATTGTTACTTCCTAGAGTTTTTTATTGCGTGACTAGTTTCGCTCTGTATTGTCAGAGCATCCTCAGACTAGACTCACTGAAATTACAATACAAACATCAGACTCTAAACATACTACATTCTTTAAAATTATTCTTAAAAGTATTCTCACCTGAACTCTCTCAACTTCAACTTCCAATCGTCAAATAATGTAATAGATAAGGACAAAAATTACCGAAGTTCCTCATAAAACGTGTCTTCTATAAAAACTTTAAAATTGAAGGTTATAAACATAGACAACACACTCTTTAAAATTAAAGGTTATGAACAGAGAGAACATATATGACAATGTATATTTCATAAAAAATAAAGAAAATATTGGAAAAAGATCCTTCCATAAAGGTTGCTTTCAAACCAACAAATAACATCAATAAAGAGAAAACT
The DNA here is from genome assembly GCA_951802165.1 of Adalia decempunctata. Classification (NCBI taxonomy): domain Eukaryota; kingdom Metazoa; phylum Arthropoda; class Insecta; order Coleoptera; family Coccinellidae; genus Adalia; species Adalia decempunctata. Next base: position 22,476,312 of record OX637701.1, read on the forward strand.
GAAAAATTAGACAAGAATGGGGTTTACAAGTTGACGTGTAACACATGCGACGCCTACTACATAGGAAAAACTACGAGGACCTTCAAACAAAGAATTAGGGAACATATGAGAATCTTGAGACTGGGAGATAGTTACAACGACTCACATTTTGGTAATCATTTATATGAAAGTCAACATGATTTCAATACCGAAGAAAATTTTGAAATTTTGCACACTAATGTTAATAATTGGGTCATGGATAGGTTGGAGAGATTAGAAATTTTACGACATAAAAAATTTGACAATAAATGTTAAATACTCAAGTAGATTTTGGCAATGATGGTTTAATAAAATGTTTATTATGAGATGAATATAAAAGATGTCTAGTCATGTAACAACATTGTGATGGAAATTTGTCATATATGTTCTCTTTGTTCATAACCTTTAATTTTAAAGAGTGTGTTGTCTATGTTTATAACCTTCAATTTTAAAGTTTTTATAGAAGACACGTTTTATGAGGAACTTCGGTAATTTTTGTCCTTATCTATTACATTATTTGACGATTGTAAGTTGAAAGAGTTCAGGTGAGAATACTTTTAAGAATAATTTTAAAGAATGTAGTATGTTTAGAGTCTGATGTTTGTATTGTAATTTCAGTGAGTCTAGTCTGAGGATGCTCTGACAATACAGAGCGAAACTAGTCACGCAATAAAAAACTCTAGGAAGTAACAATCTTATTTTAATTAATACACCACTTCCCATCTGGACAATCCCACGAAATATTTAAAAATAGATCATACAACTATAGCAAATTATGGGTGAAATAATGCACAGAAACCTCATGAGGTTCCTATCAAAATAACTTAAATTGGTCTCATACGTTAACCTAATAGTGATGAAACTAAATAATAATGCAAGTATTATCTGATTTAAACTTAATAATACAGCTCGATATTATCGCTGATAAATTCCAGAAATTGATGATACGACTTTAATAAAGTTCCTCGATCCAAAGGGAAAAGGTAGTGACGATTTAGAACCTCCACGATGTTGAAATCAGCAAAAGGTAACTGACGGCAGCAGTACTGATTTTCCTGGGGCTGATTCGACCCGGTGACTTATCAATCGACAATAGATGTTGCAGATATTTCAGCGAAACTACTGAAATGTCCCAGAACAAGAACCCTATGGACACAAATTCATAGAAATAAAAATGGCGAACTCACCAGTCAGAAATACCTACCTCTTTCAGAGGGTTCTCTCAGTACCAAATTAAGTACAGTTTCCTCACTGATTATAAATGAGAATTCTTCACCAAAATAGAGTTCCAGCAGAATATTGATCCTGGTTCTAAAATAGGAGACACAAATTGCACGAGGCAGAATTGAAGGAATGATGAATCTCACCTCGAAGAATGTGCAGAAAACAACCATTCCACTAGTCTCCGCGTCAATCAAATTCCCCCATCACCGTACTTCAGTTCCGAAATTCTCAATTAAAAATCCCTAACCAACATATCCTCATCCTTGTCCCACAAATCGAAATTTCCAAAATTCTATCTCGTTCCCACACCGAAGGCGATACAACAGGTTTCCCGACAAGAAAACATATCTTCCCCCAAACTGGTCGTAATGCAGAGGCGTGACCAGGTTCAGGGATCGGAAAATTAGCATTCGCCAAATCTGGACATACCAGTGTTTTGCATATATTTCCATGAGTGGTACCGATAAACTTCAAGAAATTACAGCAGATCTCTATAGTCAAGAATTTCGATCCTCTTGAGTTCGAAACTTGTGACAGTCGCGTGATCTAGACGCTTCATGGTTCACGGATAGTATGAAGTTCCAGCTTCCGACCGAAAAATGCATTAGAATGAGACCGGCAAGATTCTCGGAAAAGAATCTAAGAGTTTCCTCGGATTTTAGATATGGCGCATTTTCCAACTCGTTCCACAGAGCTTGAGCGCGCAATCGTTCATTCAAATGTCTCCGTTTCAACTGATCGTATGCGATCTCATACTTATCAGCACATAAACTGAGCGTTCTAACAAGATTCAACGGTGGAACAGACTAAGATTTTTGTTGAGAAAACTGAACAATTTTTACGAAGATTCATTAACAGGAATCGAAAAAGAAAATTTAGAATATTCTTCACGACATCGTGGTTGATTTTATTATTCGTTATACCCAAGACTTATTTTCATTTTGGGACATTTTTCCGAAATCAATCTTCCGTATCCTGAGAGACTGGGAAAAGTGCTTCCAATTAATTCTCGATTGCTTGCGACGGGTCCATCGTTTGTCAAATCCTCCTCGCCGAAAACGACCACTCCGCTTTTTCATTAGCTAAAATATCGGAAATGTCAGAATAAAGTGGCAAGCCTGAGGCGAGACGCAATTTCCTCACGAAGCATTTACATTCTGACATCAACAGATGCAGAAAGAAATGGAACATATCTTGGGGGCAATAAAACTTTGTTGACAGGTCCAAATTAAAAATACCGTGGTGAACGTTCACTACCCGCTGAAATTTTTCAAATTATGAGCCCCTTTTACGTCACCACACATGACAGATTAATCTAAATCAAATTTCGGAATACCTGACGGGTCTGATGGAATATGCTTGATTTTGAGAGGACGAAATTTCGATTTAACTCTTGCGACTGGAAAGGAAAAAGTTCAGAAGTGGGTTATAACTTCCTCATGAAACATGTCTTCTACATGATGTTTTTGTAGTGGTATTTTGTGGGATATTATCCAGTTCTCAGATCAGAAATACACGTTTCGACATCGAGACGCCTACTCGCATCATAAATAAAAATGGATCACCTAAAGCATTGACGTAAATTCAGGAGGTTTTGAGCGCTCGTTCACTGTCCTTGTAGGTAGATTCACATAGTATACGGTAGATTCACAATGTTTGAGAAGAATCAAGTTGTAAGTAAATTCGCATTATCGTATTTTCAGTGCGAGAAAGCACATATCAAATTTTAGTTGCTTACATCCAAAAAACTGGACCTCTCTGAACAACTACATCTCACCTTCCTAGAGATCAGGTAAATAAGCCCTGAAAAAAACTTGAGTACAATGCTAAGCAAAAGAGAGGACTGGGAAGAGGAATACAGCTACTACAACAAGAAAATATCATAAAATGGTATACAGATAACCATCTATATGACTTGGAGAGATGTATTTGCTGGTGTTCTGTAGCCTCTTGAGAATAAATAGTTTTTGTCGTTCACGGAACGAGTTCACTGTATGAATACTTGGGTTTTAGTCTGGTTTTCTGGTTTCATGTAATGTTGTACCAGGTAAAGTCCTTATTTCACGGAACGAATTCACTTTTAGGTACGAATATACCGAGCTCCGACTTGGGGAATGAAGCGAGGGTGTATATCTGGTGGCAAACTGAGCCGTTCGAACGTTGCGACTAGTGGCAAAAATCGAAAAATTGGAGTATCGAGCCATCATCAAGTACCTGTATTTAAAAGGGTTAAGAGGTAAGCAGATTTACGAAGATATGCTTAGTTGCTTAATACCCTTGATGATCAATATCCTTCGTATGCGACCGTGAAAAATTGGACTGCAAGCTTCAAAAGAGGTCAATTTTCCATTGAAGATGATAAGCGAAATGGAAGGCCAGTTTCTGAGTCAGTCCCCGAAAATATCGGTGCAGTTCATGACATGATTTCATCAGACTGTCGAATTGGGCTGAAACGGGTATCTGAAGCACTGAAGAAGTTCACGTCAATTTGGACATGAGAAAAATTTCTGCAAAATGGATCCCCAAATGTTTGAATGTTGACCAAAAGCTTGCAATGGTAGAAGCATCGCGTTCGATCTGTGCCCGATTTGAAAACGATGTAGACTTCTTAAACCGAATTCTTACTATGGATGAGACTTGGGTACATTTCTACGATCCAGAAATATAGCAAGAATCGATGGAATGGCGACACTCTGGTTCTCCAAGACCTAAGAAGTTTCGTGTCCAAAAATCTGCTGGAAAAGTTCTTGCTTCGGGGGTTGCCTGGAGTTATCATGATTGATATATTGGATAAGGGTAGAACAATAACTGGAGATTACTGTTCGACATTACTGACCACTCTATGGGAAAAATCAAAGAGAAAAGATGCGGAAAGCTATCCTAAGGTGTTTTGTTTTTACAGAACAACGCGCCAGTACACAAATCTTATGTTGCCGTGCAAAAAATTCGTGATTTAGGGTTAGAATTACTAGAACACCCCCCTTATTCACCATTTTGGCTCCGTTCGACTATCGTCTCTTTCCTCAACTGAAAAAAAGTTTAAAAGGTCGTAAATTTTCTTCCAACGAGAAGGTAATAAAAGCTGTGGAGGACTGGTTTGCAGAGCAAGAAGTAACATTTTTTTTGAGAAGTCTGGAGACGTTGCAGGTTCGCTGTAATAAATGTATTCAATTAAGAGGAGAATATGTTGAGTAATTTTGACATTGAAATTTTGTTTGGTTCTATAGTAGGCTAAAAATTTTTCAATATATCCTCGTATGTAGAGAACAAAAATGAACCTTTTGAGATTCTACCTGCCCTAGAGAGGAAGTGGGTGAATTATTGGAGCTGGTTCTTCTTTGTTACCGCACTATTCGCAGTAGAAACCTTTGTGGTGTTCAAAAACAAAAAATATGAATTTTGAACACTCAGGAATAGAACTGAAAAAATGATTGAATTCGAAATCACTGAAAGAATATAAGTTAATTCAACATCGACCTTCAAAAATCTCTTTTCCTTCGCTCACTATTTCTCTGGATACCTTCAGGTTTTTCTGTTGAATACGTGAGAAATTCTACTCCTGCGAGCTGCATCTCGCTCTCATCCATTAAGCTGGATACAAATGGGGCAGATGAACGTTTCTTTCAGATGGGTGTATCAGTCAGCCTTCCTGACTTCCCCAAAACGTGTCGGAAGGGTGATTTTTCACAGTCGCACAGCGCTCGGGTGGAGGGTTAGAAGACATATGGGCCCATCACTCTACGAGACTGTCAGACGATATTTCTATCTTGTCGACCCGTTCCATAAAACCGTTTGAGTTTGTGTTTGCCGTTCGCACTGATTTACACGATGGAGACAAATAAGATCTTTCCATGCTGCTATCCATCCCTGGTAAATTGGTTCCAGAATGATTGGAAATTAATGATAAGTAGTGAAATTGCCAATTGGTCGATTTTTAGATTATTATGGTTTCCGAAGATAGTTTTTGGTTGATTTTATCAGAAATTTATGACTTGGGAATTATTCGAAAAGCCGCTTGTGGAAGCAGACATTTAAAATCAATAGCTGATAACTGAAGAAGGCAAGTCAGAGACAAATAAAAAGAAATTTTTTTCTCTGTTAATACTGGAGATATATCACGTATATTTATTTATTTATTTATTTCAACTTTAAGAAGGGTTGAGGTTAAACCTATAAACCCATAAGAAAGTAAAAAAAAAGTCAATGTGAATACAAAACAAAGCAGAAGAAAAAAAAAACAGACAAAAAATGAGAGCAACTAGAAGCTATCAACGTCCGGCACTCCATGCATCGAATCTGTTCTTGAACGCATTGACGGTAGGGGCCTCTACAACTGTGGATGGTAGACTATTCCATTTGTCGAATATCCTATTGGAAAGGAACTTCTGGCGTGGTGTTGTCCTATAGGGTTCCTTCGACAGCTTAAATCGATGGCCTCTCAGGTTGTTGGAGTTCAACTGAAACATGTTCCTGAAGTCCTCACCGAGACGACCAGATATGGCCCCATGGGTGAATATTAGGTCTCCCCGTTCACGGCGTTCGGCAAAACTGCGAAGTCCGAATATCTTCAAACGTTCCTCATAAGATGGTCTGGGATAAGTATAAGGCAAACGAGTAGCTTGCCGCTGAACTGATTCGAGGGCATTCTCATCGAATCTGGTCGATGGCCACCAGACCTGCCCAGCGTATTCGATAATCGGGCGGATGTAGGTTTTGTAGAGCAAACAAAATACGCTACAATCAGCACCTCTGAAGGACTTCCCGAGGAGAAAAGTGATCTGTTTCGCCCTTCCAACCACCGTCGCAATGTGATCCGACCAGGTGAGATCCGAGTTGATAGTTACCCCAAGATCCAGGTGGCTAGTTACCGATTGAAGTTGGTATCCATCGATGATGTAGGGTATGCGTGGGTTGTTTCTACCAATATGGAGGACACAGCATTTCTCTTTGTTCAGAGGTAACAACCAGTCACGACACCAGTCCGAAAGGAGATCCAGATCCGCTTGAAGAAGGTGAGGGAATAAAAGTGGCAAGTTGAAGAGTTTGGCATCATCGGCAAACCAGGAACATCGCGATCTGAGGCGAGCTGGTAAATCCGATATGTAGAGGAGAAAGAGAACTGGGCCCAGCACAGAGCCTTGGGGTACTCCTGATGTTACATCTCTTTCTTCAGTTGAGTGAACGTTTCCAACTCGTACTCGGAATTTACGGTTGGATAGGAAAGACCTCAACCAATTCAACAACCCGCCCCTCAGCCCCAGGTGGTCCAGCTTAGAGAGGAGACGCCTGTGAGGAACTCGATCAAACGCCCTCGCAAAATCCAAATAGACCACATCTACGGGGTTCCCAGAGTCCAACGCTCTGGTCCACTCTGCAAGACACGACAGAAGATTGGTAGTAGTGGAGCGACGGGGTAAAAAACCATGCTGAGACTTAGGGATGACATCATTTGCAAAGCAAAATTGGATGATGTGGTCGCCTATGATTCGCTCCAGAACCTTAGAAACCGTCGAGAGGATGCTTATCGGTCGATAGTTTTGGGGATTGAGTTTGTCGCCACTCTTGAATACTGGTGTTATTGATGCCGAAAGCCAATCACAAGGGATGGATGATGATTCTAGTGATTCCGAAAATATCATATTGAGTGGGACAGCAAATGCTCCGGCACATCGCTGCAGCAAGCGTGCCGTCATACCATCGCATCCCGGTGCCGCATCAACCTTCAGTTCAGAGAGGTATTTTTCAATCACCTGAGTATTGAACACGACCTCAGATAGCTCTGCATCAACGCGGTGAACTCCAGGAATAGGGACACCTCCAGGTGGTTCGGTGGTGTAGGTTGATGCGAAAACCTCAGCAAATATGTCGGCAGAATCTTGAGCTCTCGTACATGGATCCCCACTAGAGTTTCTCACCGTCGGAACGCCAACCTTGGAGTTCATGCATGATCTCACATACTTGAACAGTTTTTTCCTGTTTTTGGACGTCGCCAATTTTTTCTCGTAGGATGATTTAGCCTCTTGAATTGATGATGTAACAAATTTGGAAAAAGAGCGGTGATTTAGATAATCTGCGGATGAGCGACTGCGAGAGAATCTCCGCCATAATGCCCTCTTCTGTCTCGCAAGCTTCATTATACGTTCATCAATCCAAGGTTTTAGTTGATTTTCCCTGATCGTTTTAGTTCGCTCATTAGCAGCTACAGCCTCACGCGTATAACCGAGAAATATCCTCCACATGGAGTCAACATCGCATGCACCTGAGAATGCTATCTCCCAGTCGACCCGACTAAGGTATTCTGAAACTTTCTCGTAGTCAATAAACTGGAGAGTTCGCTCGTGTTTTCTAACTTGTGGAACGGCCTGTATCTGAATCTCTGTAGTAATTACTAGGTGGTCGGACTTTCCAAGCGAAGGCATATAGGTCAGATCAGATAGAAGGTTCGGGTCAGTCACTATGAAGAGATCCAGAAGAGAAGGTACTTGACCAGTTCTGTACCTTGTGGGACAAGAGACAAGTTGTTGACAGCCAGAATTATGAATGAACTCGACATATGGGCGGGATGGTGAACTCTGTGAAATCAAGTGAGGCTGAGACCAATCAACATCAGGGCAATTGAAGTCCCCTGTGATCAGAACATTTTTGTGACGAGTGACAACATCCGAGAGATATTGAATACATTCTAAGTCTAAGGGACAGGGACGAGGTCTATATATGCATCCAACCAAAATGGAAGTATGATCATTTGAGATATTAATGAATAAGTTGTCTATGTCTGGCCAATCTTGATGTTCGATATGCAAGTTGAAACTTTCTGTGATCTCGTCACTTATGTAAACACAGACACCCCGGTGACCCAAAGTCACACTGCTGTCGTGACGGAAAAGGGAATATCCCGGGATAGAAAAGATCGAGTCACTAATGGTTGGTCTGAGCCACGTTTCTGTGATGAATATTATGTATGGCTTCTGCATTTGTACGAAAGTCAATAGTTCTGGAAGTTTAGGTGAGATCGATTGGATGTTAGTGTACAATATGGGCCAGACACTCAGATGATTTAGTTTTTTGGCTGCTTGGGAGAATGCTCACCACTGCATACAATCGTCGGAACTTGCTTGATGAATTTGATGGTGAGGTTATGCTCTCCCCGCGCCCGCCTACCTCTCAGTTCCTCTCTGAGCGCCCTGAGCCTGGCGATTTGGTCCCTCGTCTGATCCTCTCGGATGATTATATCCCGATAAAGAGGATGCCCTCGAAGACAAGTCTTATGGCGCAGGATACTTGCAGCAACTTCGGGATTGGAAAATGACAACTTCGTCCATCTTGGTCGGCTCGTGTCTTTGGCTGGAAGTCTGACGACATTTAACAACGATTTACTAGAAGATTCTTGTATGTGATCAATGATATTGGAGACCTCCCCCCTGTCCACCTCTCCCCCAGCTCCCTCAGGCAAGTTCGTAATAATTACATTATGGGACCTGCGCAGCCGGTCCAGAATTTCAGGAGTTGAATCAAGAGCAACGGCATCAGTTGAATGCTTGCCACTTAGTGTAGACTCGAGATTAGCAACCTTATTTACTATACTGGATATTTCCTTGGACATAACGACCTGACCCTCACGAAGCTCGCCAATAACTTCTCCGTGAGACTTCAGCTCTGACTCATGTGTAGTAAGCAACAATGAGTGCCTATCGATAGCGTCGGTGCAGCTAGATATCTGGGCAAACAGATCATCCTGACGTTTCTCAATACGTGATACGCTTGTTGACAAGTTTCTCATCTGCTCCATCAGAATTTCAAAATGCCTCACTGTCAGCGTCTCAGCAGAAGAGTTAGCTGGGGTAGGCTCAACTGTTGGTGATAGTGGACGCTGGTTTGTCGAGTTACTTCGCAGAAGTCTTTTTTCTGGTACAGCATTTACGGATGGTGATATTGGACGTTGACCAGCAGAGGTACCCCGAAGTAACCTCTCACTTGAGTGACAAACGGAGCAAGACCATTTATCATCTCTCTCTTCCAAAAAGGAAACATCAGCTTCAGTAAGGTTAACGCAGCTATGATGAAATAGCTTTTCACATTTGAAACATGAAACCGAAGGAGCTGCAGCAGAAAGGGATCTGCTACAAGCTGCACAGGTGCGCGGCATCGTGTACAAACGGGCGCAAAACCAAGTTGTTGGATGGAAAACAAGAAGACTCTTCACCTTCTTGGGTCTATAAGAAGGACTTGCACAGAGATGGAAGACCGCGGCAAGGAAAAGGAAAAGGTAAGAGAAAGGAAAAAAGCTGCACCCGCCAGCGACGACCAGTGATCAGAGTAGAAATATAAATCGGATAGTGGATGCTTCACCTAACAACCCGAGTCGTGCGCGGAGCGCAGAAAGACAGTTGAATTGAATTCAAGGTCATGCGACTGGGGAAATTGAATATGAAGAAACGTAAACATAAACTGTGTTGTTATTATAGTTTGAGAGAATCCGTAGTAAAAATAAGAGAAATTATACTTGCGAATTGAAAAGGTTGTCCTCAAAGGAATCAAAGGCAACTTTATTATGAAATTGAATCAGTTCTGCCACAAAATCATGATTAGAAGATTCTGTTGTGCTATATTTTTGTACAGAAATCGAGAATCGAGTGTTGAATTCTTACCAAAAAATAATGGAAAAATAGTCCGTTACTTCGTGATATTCCAGTCGAAAAAAAGGACAAGTACTCGAATAAACCGACAGAAAATATCTAAATGAACAGAGGGACCTATGGAATTCCCCACTTTTCAAAATTCTCCAGAAATAGGCCTACAGAAGACATTCAAATACCTTTTTGCACAACTTGAATTACACTGCGCAAAAAAATTAACGCACATTCTGAAAATCTCAATTTTAATGAAAGTTAACTCTACATTGACTTTATAACTTATTTTTTATGTTCTCTCGGGAAGGTTTTGAACGAAACAAGACACATTAAATGGAAGAAAAATTCAGGATTTCACCGAATCTTATGTGAAAGAAGAGAAATGAACAATTTTCAAAATACTGAAATGCTGATAAGTGATTTAATACTTGGTATTTCCACCCTTTGCGTTAATTACAGCTCGGCAACGACGGTTCATACTCAAAATGAGTGATCTTAAAATGTTCTGATCTAATCCTTCCCAGATTTCTCAGAGCTGGATTCCTAAGTCATTAAGAGTAGCTGGATGATTTTCTGAACTTCTCAGCCGTCTATTGAGGTTGTCCCAAACCTGCTCAATCGGATTGAGATCTGGACTTCTTGCTGGCCATTCCATTCGGAAGACTTCAACCTCTTCAAGGTACTCCTGAACGATGCGCGCACGATGGGGTCTGGCATTATCGTCCATAAAAATGAAATGTTCACCAATGTATGGGGCAAATGGCACTATATGCTTTCAAAAATGTTCCGTATATACTTATCAGCATTCATAGCTCCATTATCAACGACCACTAGGTCTGTGCGAGCAATCAAAGATATTCCACCCCATACCATAATCGATCCTCCCCCGAAACCAGTAGTATTCAGGAAATTGCACTGAGCATATCTTTCATGTGGGCGTCTGTATACAAGGGAACGTCGATCACAATGGTAGAGGCAGCATCTAGACTCATCTGTGAAAAGAACTCTTTCCCAATCGGCCTCTTTCCAATGGATATGCTCTCTCGCTCAAATTATATTCTCTGAGGCTATTTCTTTTTGCCTGAGTGCTAATTTGCACCTCATGAGTTTGCTCAAGCTGATTTTGAAAGAGGCGTGCGGTTGCAAACCGTTATCTCAACGAAGAAACTCTCAAGTAACGTTCTTGAATGGCCCTTGTTACCCGTGGTCTACCCCGTCCTGGTCTTCGGACATTCATACCTGTCTCCCTGAATCGCTTCAACATTCTGGACACACTTGTATGGGAAACTCCAAACCTTTCTGCAATTCTTGTGTATGTCCACCCTTCTTCTCGCAAAACTACCGCTTGGGCACATTCCTCTTGGGTTAACTTGCGTGTTTCGCGTTGCATAGCGATCGAGTGTAGAAAATCAAACGAAAGAAAAACTATCGATCACTAGAATTGATCGAGAGCAACTGATTTTAGAATGATACATTCAAAATCTGATAATATCTTCTTTTTTTATTCCTTCTGGGAGAAAACATCTGTATTGAAGAAAAACGTTGAAAGTGGATAACATATGAATGCATAATTCTGATAAAAATAATTATCATTGAGAACACCTTCAGTTGTAGAATAAATTTGAAATTTCCATAATGTGCATTAATTTTTTTGCGCAGTGTACTCCAGTGTGAAACTATCTTGGTCGAACCGGTTCCTTCGCCAATTTGTAAATATTGATACATAACATCTGAATTGCTATCAAAAAGTTAGGTGCAGCGATACTGACAGCATATGTTAGTATTAGCTACCTCTACCGTCGATTGAATTTATTTCATGTGCAAATTGGTAAAACATTTCATTCGTTGATTTAGTTTGCACAAGCCAATGGAATGTGGAGGAAATGAAAAAAATGTGAAGAAATTCCAAGCGAAATTCGACAAGTGGTGAGTATTATTATTACGAGGATATATTGAAAAATTCTTAGCCTACTATAGAACCAAACAAAATTTCAATGTCAAAATATTTTATTACCTAATCAACATATTCTCCTCTTAATTGAATACATTTATAACAGCGAACCTGCAACGTCTCTAGACCTTTCAAAATAAATGTTTCTTCTGGCTCTGCGAACAAGTCCCCCACAGCCTTTATTACCTTCTCGTAGAAAGAAAATTTACGAGCTTTTAAACTTTTTTTTCAGTTGAGGAAAGAGATGATAGTCTGACGGAGCCAAATCTGGTGAATAAGGGGGGTATTCTAGTAATTCTAACCCTAAATCACGTATTTTTTGCATGGCAACATGAGATTTATGTACCTACTGGGGCGTTGTCCTGTAAAAACAAAATTCTATTGGATAGCTTTCCGCGCCTTTTCTCTCAAATTTTTTTCCGCAGAATGGTCAATAATGTCGAATAGTAATCTCTAGTTAGTGTTCTACCCTTATCGAAAAAATCAATCATGATTACTTCATGGCAATCCCAAAAAACTGAAGCAAGAAATTTTTCAGGAGATTTTTGGACACGAAACTTCTTAGGTCTTGGAGAACCAGAGTGTCGCCATTCCATCGATTGTTGCTTTGTTTCTGGATTGTAGAAATGTACCCAAGTCTCATCCATAGTAACAATTCGGTTTAAGAAGTCTACATCGTTTTCAAATCGAGCACAGATCGAACGCGATGCGTCTACACTTGCACGCTTTTGGTCAATCATTTGGGTATCCATTTTGCAGAAATATTTCTCATGTCCAAATTGACGTGAACTATATGATGAACGCGTTCGTATGAAATCTTCAGTGCTTCAGATATCCGTTTTAGCCCAATTCGGCGGACTGATAAAATCATGTCATGAACTGCATCGATATTTTCGAGGACTGACACAGAAACTGGCCTTCCCGATCGGTCATCATCTTCAATGGAAAATTTACCTCTTTTGAAGCTTGCAGTCCAATTTTTCACATAGATCACCAAGGGTATTAAGCATATCTTCGTAAATCTGCTTACCTCTTAACCCTTTTAAATACATGCACTTGATGATGGCTCGATACTCCAATTTTTCGATTTTTACAATTTCGGTGGAAATTTTTTTTTCAATTTATTGCGTAACTCTGGTTTACTTTTTTGACGTCCACTATACACTGACACTTCTAATAAGTTACTGTTCGTTGATATAGTATCGCAATATTTTGTTTATGCATGGAACTGGTGTAGGCTAACTAGATATCAATACATCCTCGTATATGAGTGCCACTAGCCTAGTGGTTACGGCGTTATTCTAGGATCTAGGTCTGAGTTCAATCACGAAGCAAGAATGAAATTTATGAGTCAGGTGATAGTGCACACTATTCACCCTTGGGTCAAAAATTATATTCTAATATTATCTTCTATAGCCAATCGATCCCAGCATATAATAATAATTTTTATAATTATGATCATCTGATAACTCCTAGATCTCCCGAGGAGTCTCCAGAAACTTGTGCGAGTCAGGAGAATTAGTTATGTTCTGTGTAAGCTTCGTTACTGTGTTTTTATTGTGGCATAAAGACAAAGAACATAACTGATTCTTCTTACTAATCTTACTCGCAAAAGCTACAAGGTTCTGAGCCTGAGTTTTAATGAGGCCTTTCGAGGAAATCATCCATGACCAAGCTCCACAACAGAGATAATATTTCTGAGATCATGGACGAATCATTTGACGGCTGCCAATTTTTTCACGTTGGATTCTTGTAGGTGAAGCTACCTTTAGGGTGGATCTTCTCACAAAGTAGATGGATGAGAGCTTAAGAGTTCCTGATTTCACGTCAATGCCTTAGGTTACTCTTTTTTATAGGGTCTGTTCTTTGTCGTAAATAATTGAATCATTTTATTAATGTGCGTTTATTTACAAAACCATCATTGAAATTTCTTTATTTCACTATGACAAATCATTTTGTTATAGAAACATATATGGCTGACTAATTAACATCACAAATTCAAAATAATATAATAATCTAATTTTTTGAACAAGTGTGACCAACTTCCTCAATCATTACCAACATGATGAAAAGGTTCACTAATATTCAATCTAGATACATTGCGCTTGTAGTAAATCAATTCGTCGATATCATGCATGATGATCTCTCTTTGGTTCTCGTCAAATTTTCTAATTTTTTTGGCAAGTAGTTGACAAAACAGATCCACTTCGTCCACCTCATTCGGCTGGCATTCCGAGATACTTTGGGAAATATTCATAGATGCATTGATGTCGTCTCGTACTTCCGTCATCTCTGATGGTTCGTTTTGATTGAACTTTGGAGGAATTGATGAAATGGTGTTGTCAAGCAAGAAATTCTGCTCTGTGAACTCCATATCCTGAAATTCAAAGATCAATTAGTTAACAACTAAAAACCTTGTTATGTGTTATGTCTGGTTATGGCTTAACGACTTCAAGCAAAATGACAATTTCTGCATTACTTAGGTGCTCTACTTCACAAACATCTCAATGAAACCATCCGTAGTGGATCGAAGTTTAAATAATGCTAGTAGCAGTGTTCGTAACAGATGACGCTTTTCACTGCTCAAAACAGATCACTACGATACCAAGTAGTGTTAAGAATTAGCATTTCAATTTATACTTGACACAACGAAGTTGATACTACGAATGGACTTCATTGGTAATGAAGATGATCCAGCCCTCAGTGGTTTACCATTCTGTGGTCTAATGCTCACCAGAATCGAGGTATCCAGGACCTATCCAAAACAACCCGCAAAAAAAGACTGAAAATCATGGCATTCATGTTTCCTCCTCTTTTATGGCTTACGGAGACACCTGTACATTCAACAGACTTTTTATTTTATTGTCTACGGAAACATTTATTTGTTCTCTTCTTATGAAAATGATTCAACTGAATCAATTGAGGTTAGGAATCGAAATAATACAAGAATAATACTTCACTTACCCCTATGTCAATTTTTACAACAGCGCTGGTTTTATCATAAATCGGACCAAGGAATGAATCCATTATATCGAAGGCAAACCAAGACGGTCTGTAAATGTCGATTGCTGGTACTCCCGAACGTGCAGAGTCCTTTACTTTCCTTTTGCATAGACGGTATGTGCTCATCAAGCATTCTTTCTTCTTCTTTAGTTCATCGATAGTGTAAAGCATTCCCATATCATTATATATGGCATTCCACGCGCTAGTTATCACATGTTTTTGTTTGTGTTCCTTCCTTTTTGGGTCCCATATAACAGGATGAGCGCGATAATGTTCAAGAAATTCCCTAACCTCTGAGTTCGACCATGCGGACGGCGTAGCTGACGAAGACATCACATACATGCGCACTTCACCAACGTTGCAACGAGACTAAACAACTCGCCAACGCCCAATGCGTAGATGAATCACCAACAATCGTGTAGTTTCCTTTCGCGAAATCGATAGTGAACACGAGAGGGCCAACGTTCGTGCCAAGGTTGGGGCTTGTTTACAAAAGGAACACGCGGGATGGCAGCACCGAGTTCAGTCTCAACGCTCGATCGGCCATGCTCATTATATGAGGGAATACGGATCGACAGGACACATGGTGACTGCACTGGCACGGGCAAAACTGCTTTGTTGCCGCTGCTTCCTTTTTTTTAGTCCTAGGAATAGGATACTGGTAGAAATGTGTCTCATATGCACTACACAAAGATTAACAGTAAGAATCATTTAGTATTTAGAGTAGGAAGCCTTTCTCTGAATTAACATGAGTCAATAACTGGGGAAAATTATTGGGAAATATTGTTTTCGCCTAATCGAAAAATATTATTTTGTTCTTAATCTCCAATGTTCTCTTCACCATAAGGGCTTTTATGGCCTGGTTCCTGACTGCTCCGGATTAGTGGACTGTATAATGTTATTTTCTCTATTTCAGTATCGTAATGAGTTCATTACTGTACTAAAAACAGTGCTGTAATGAATTCATTACAGCATCGTTTTCAGTAACATTTTTCATTTTGTGGTTGTCAGCAATGACTTCCGATCCTTTTAAATTTCAGCAGACGTCAATTTGGAAATGTCAATTTTCGTATTTCCTAACATTCACACCAACTGCGAGGATACAATATGAAAGTCACTAGGACCTATAATTTGAATTTTTTCATTGAATTTCACAAAATTTGAGTGAAATAGGGAGAATATCGTCTAATACTCGTTGCAGAATGCAATTCCAATACTCATGCGTTCGAAAACTTGCTCGTTTTCGAATTTCGCATTCGTATTGGAATAGGAGCCCATTCTGCAACTAGTTTTAGAATAAACTATTCTGTTCTGGGTAATTAAATGATACACTCGGTTGCTACCACGAACAAGTGTATTTCAAAATGTGTTTATTGTGTATTATGAGCACAACCTGATTTGGTAATATCATCTGTTCTTTTTGCGAGCAATTCGTCCGTCGTAGTCTGTTTGATTTCGACGTTTCGCTAGTTCGAGCGTCTGGCATCTTCAGGACTTAATTCTCTTTTACTTGAGCTACCCGATTTTTTTGTTTGTTATAGAAGAGGTGAATCTTACATCAGACACCTTGTCTTTCTGGGTAGTGTCGGATCCTTAGTGACTAAACACCTCTTCTGCGGTTGGTTCCAGGCATAAGCATATAAACCTTCCATCTTTTTAAATGTTATTTCCTCTTTCGCATTCTTTATGCTGAGTGTTTGTCTTAATTCCTCAATTGGATATCTCTCTCTTAGTTTAGAGTTTTACATCTTCATTCACGCAATATTGGTCTCTAGGTCTTTTGCGGTAAATTTTCGCTATTTTTTCATCTTCAGCGGAGTCATAGTCAACTTACCTTCTGAGGTCGTCATTTGGATGTTCACTAGCTCTGTCATAGGCTTTTGCAGCTTTTCGTTTGATTAATGGAGACAATGGAGTAATGAACTTCCATTTTCTGTCTTTTCGGATTTGTTCATTCTTAACAAACCAGGGGGCGTCTAATGCCCATCTCAGAAATTTGTTTTCTGTGCTTTGTATACTCGTTATATGAGTTCTCGCTGCATAGATCCATGCTGTTGATCCATATGTTAGCTTTGGTTTGGCGACTGTTTTTATGATCCCAAACTTTGTGTTTCTGTTCATTTGGCTTCTTCTGCCTATAATCGGGTATAACCTTTTCATTTCTACATTCGTTTCATCTACTCCATATTTGATGTGCTGTTTCCACGTTAGTCCTTTGTCAAATATTACTCCTAGGTATTTAGTTTCAGTCTGCCATTCTATTTCACGTCTATGGATATCTTCGATTCCATCTTCAGCCTTCTTTTGAAGGAGTATTGCTTGATTCTTCTCTCCATTGATTTTGATTTTCCATCTGTTACAGTTACACCAATGACTGATATCATATGCAGCTTCCTGAAATCTTTTGTGAATTATTCTTGTGTTTCTGTGCCTAATTGCTATGCCCGTATCGTCTGCGTACCTATAGAGCAAGCAGGCATCGTGGATTTCTTGGTATATCATGTATATATATATATATATATATATATTATAGAGTAGCGGTCCTAGTAGGGATCCTTAAGGAACTCCTGCTTCTAAATATCTGAGTGTGAAATTGTACATCATCTATTTTCACACAAAAGTACCTTATCCCTCGAATAATTCATTATTATTCTGCATATTCTTGGTGAATAACCTGCTGTTATCATTTTATATGCTAGTCCTTTATGCCATACTCCATCAAAAGCTCTGGTTACATCTAGAAGTAGTAGTCCTATGGCTTCTTCATTCTGAAATCCTTCAGTGATATACTCGGTCATTCTTAGTTGTTCTTGTTCAGTTGAATGTTGTTTTCGAAATCCAAATTGTGCACTCGGTATCGTCGCCAGGGCAGAGGGCTTCGGTTTCTGTATTAAGTCGCCTGGCTAATACTCTATTCCTAGGGCTGGGTGCATGCTTATTGGTCTGAGGAAACTTTTTGTGTTCACCTAGTTTATTGAAAATAATCACTCTGGAGTTTTCCATCTTTTTGGAAAGTACCTACTCTGTTCTCATCACAACGTTTGCTATGCTAGAGAGAGCTGCTGTTCCTTTCTTTGACATTTTCTTAAGGTGGGCGTTCAATGTAGTGTGTTTTTATTTCAAGTTGATTTCGAAAACGGTTTCACTTTGAGAACTGAAATTTTGTGGGTGAACTCAGAAAGGATTAGGGTTCTTGTTGAAATAATTTTGATCGATTTTATTCCGACAGTTAATTTTTTTTCTTTCAAAAATAGAAGAAAATGAGAAAACCCATGCTTCTGTTTTATTTCAACAGAAAGACCCATGAAAATAGTTCAACTTCCGATTAAAAGTGAATCTACTGATAATTTCGTTCAGAAGATTAACTTGAAATACGGAATTGGCTGAAAATGGCCAAATTCAAATTTTGGCGGGAAAAAATTCCTGCTTAACCCACAAATCCACGTATTTCATAGTTCGGCGATTTTCGGATAGAGAGAGCCATTGTACATTTCATTCATGATTAGAGAGATACTCATAGAACTTATTGTGATAATGAAAGTTCTATGTAGATATTCCTTAAAATGGATGGTGGCGCCTCTATCGGCTGATCTTTCCTACTCGGTTTAAACGCCGACCTTAAGAATGAGATTTTCCAGGACCCTTTCTTGTTTTCAAATTGTTGATTTTGTCTTTGATTTCGGCCGGAGATGTCGGGTGAGTGATTTTGCCATCCGGTGATGCTTCTTTCATTTCTTCTTCATCATCTTCAATTATCTCTTCTAGGTCCTCATCGTCTTCTTCACTATAATTTATTCTTGGCTCCCTTTCAATAGTATAGGCACGAGCGTTAGATTTATCGCTTTCTGGGTATGCCATCACATGTATTCCATGCAGTGGTGAAATTTGCGGTTTTTAATTGCGTGAATTTTTCTGTATTTTCCGGTTTTGGCGAGGGCGCAGTCTATGAATAGCGCTTGCGTAGGCGGCTAGACGGTCGGGACACGCGCCTGCGTCTGTTTGGCTGGCTCCCGGCTTAGGACTCGTTCTGGCGTCTGATTGGTCGATACTAGTGTTTTCATCATCTACCCGATTTCTCTTGTGAGGTCATTTTTCGAATTATGCCGAAAGTTTTCCAAAATTTGGTCCCCGTCCAGTATCATTATATTATGTAGTATTGTTTCCATCTGATCATTTTACTTCAGCTTCTGACTAGGAGTTCGACTCAGAACAAACACTTATTTGATAGAAACTTTTATTATTTTTGCGGCTTTGACATTCAGTCGAAACATGTCAGCCGCCAAATGAATAATTAGTTTCATATTAGTGTAGTGGATTATAGACTTTTATTTCATACTTTGAAATTGGTGGCTCGTGAAGTCATAATGAATAATCGAAAATCCGTTATGAAAATAACACAATTGAGAGAAATTGGACTAGTGGAGATCTAATTCAAAAGTAAAACGCTAGGTTCGCTTTACTCTCGGAGAAGAGTACCGAACCCTTTGAACGGGCGTATTCGACTTCTCTCGGTAGACTGCATAAGACTCCAAAGTGAGTACTTGAGTATTTGCGAAACACCGTATGGTAGAAATGAATGTATGTACGTGGAGATTTATTTCTTGAAGAAACATCAGGAAAGAAGCGCAGACATTTACCCGCCAGATGGCACACCGTACAATCATCTTGTACTCAAGTGTGCCTGCTGACGCGTGTTATAAGTTCTGCCATTTCATTTGGTTGCTATCGTGGGTTTGAGTTATGTGGCACTGATGACGGCATAGCGAGCCAGAAACCGGTCTGGCGGTACTCTTCGCCGATAGCAGCACGAACCTAGCGGTTTACTTTTGAATTACATCTTCACTAATCTACTTTTCCTCAGTCCCCTATTTTTGGAAACAGCTCTCTGTTTCTAAGCAGCTTCTTTGTCGATGTGCGGATGATTCAAATCCTTTGTTGATTTCCTTTCCTGACCATTATGAATGGGAATGGCGGACACAGTATTTCGATGGTGCATGGCGGCAAACATCCAGGGTGTGGATGTAACAATATTTTTGAAGTTGGACGTTGAACTTTTATATTATTTGGGTATGGATGGAGTGTCTTTCATACTTCATAAATGTTAAGATATCAATTTTACCACCAACGTGTACAACGCCCGATTACAACCCAATCCGTACATGCATGCTGATGTCTTTCCGTCCCAGAGCCGAATATTCATATCCGCCAAACAGGCACATAAATAACGGATCGGAAACGTTAATATGAAATATTCGCACCGTAGAATCTGCCGACTTGCCCTAAATCTTCGGTTAAAACGCACGGACTGGTGCTCATTTATCATTCGCCACCGAAGCGCAAATGATAAATTACTCGCCACGCCATCATTAATAATGATTTCCCAGGCGATTTTTACACATAAATTGTGATACTATAGCTGAATTTATGCCGCCATTGTGTATCTATCTACTTTTACACCGAAAAGATTTACGACCCTTCTCGAGTGCGGCATTCTAAATTATTACAAATGAATATTTCTTTCCCGAGAGACTGCTGGGGGTCAGAAGCTGTTCAGCAAGACGGTCAGATATGTCTGAATCATCGTCAGACTACATATCCACTTTATGCTTAACTGGGGAGTGACTGTGTCCTCCATTTCGTCAGTAGAACTCAACTAGATCAACCATTCTGTTAAATTAATTTGTTTGATTTGAAATAATTCTTTTCCCACCATTTTCGGAGTTCACTACAACGATGTAATTCCTGTTTTTACCAATTCCTCATAACAGGAACGTTTTCATTTAATGCCTAGGTGGCCATAAGGATCATCACGTAACATGTGTCCTTTGTTTGGTCACAGATATGTCACAAGAAGAGGACTGCTGTTACACAGATGCTATGAGAATTTAGACCACTGAATCGAAGAGAGTGGGTAAACCACAGAGGTCTGAATCTTCTTTCTTTGTTAGCGAGAAAGTACAATCGAAGTATGAACAGTGGAAGACAGATCGGAAAGCAGCCATTCTTCTTGGTGTTGTAACAAAAACCTTGAATTATGCGAACGAATTGAAAAAATGCGGAATTGCGTCATGTTTTGTTAAGCACATTTGAGTTTTTTCGCATATTCATTCAAAAATATTATGTCGGCACACCGTAGCATACTACGAGGATATATTGAAACATTCTTAGCCTACTATAGAACCAAACAAAATTTCAATGTCAAAATATTTTATTGCTCAACATAAATTTTCTACTCTTAATTGAATACATTTATTACAGCGAACCTGCAACGTCTCTAGACCTTTCAAAAAAAATGTTT
Organism: Adalia decempunctata; assembly: GCA_951802165.1. Lineage (NCBI taxonomy): Eukaryota > Metazoa > Arthropoda > Insecta > Coleoptera > Coccinellidae > Adalia > Adalia decempunctata. The sequence continues at coordinate 22,497,436 of OX637701.1, forward strand.
CTTCTTGCTCTGCAAACCAGTCCTCCACATCTTTTATTACCTCCTCGTTGGAAGAAAATATACGACCTTTTCAACTTTTTTTCAGTTGAGGAAAGAGATGATAGTCGGACGGAGCCAAATCTAGTGAATAAGGGCGTGTTCTAGTAATTCTAACCCTAAATCACGAGTTTTTTGCATGGCAACATGAGATTTCTGTACTGGGGCGTTGTTCTGTAAAAACATAACACCTTTGGATCTCCACGTCTTTTCTCTTCAATTTTTTCCCGTGGAGTGGTCAGTAATGTCGAATAGTAATCTCCAGTTATTGTTCTACCCTTATCCAAAAAATCAATCATTATTACTCCATGGCAATCTCGAAAACCTGAAGCAAGTAGGTACTTTTTCAGCAGGATTTTTGGAACGAAACTTCGTAGGTCTTGAAGAACCAGAGTGTCGCCATTATACATCGATTGTTGCTTTGTTCCTGGATCGTAGAAATGTACCCAAGTCTCATCCATAGTAACAATTCGGTTTAAGACGTCTACATCGTTTTCAAATCGAGCACAGATCGAACGCGATGCTTCTACCCTTGCATGCTTTTGGTCAACATTCAAACATTTGGGGATCCATTCTGCAGAAATTTTTCTCATGTCCAAATTGACGTGAACTATATGATGAACGCGTTAGTATGAAATCTTCAGTGCTTCAGATATCCGTTTTTGCACAAGTCGTCGGTCTGATAGAATCATGTCATCAACTGTATCGATATTTTCGGGGACTGACACAGAAACTGGCCTTCCCGATCAGTCATCATCTTCAATGGAAAATTTACCTCTTTTGAAGCTTGCAGTCCAATTTTCCACGTCGCATACGAAGGACATTGATCACCAAGGGTATTAAGCATATCTTCGTAAATCTGCTTACCTCTTAACCCTTTTAAATACAAGTACTTGATGATGGCTCGATACTCCAATTTTTCGATTTTCACAGTTTCGGTGGACTTCTTTTTTTCAATTTATTGCGTAATTCTGGTTTACTTTTTCGACGTCGAGCTCTACTCTGACACTTCTAATATGTTATGTTTGTGATATGGTATCGCAATATTTCGTTTATGCATGGAACTGGTCTAGGCTAACTATAGATATCAATACATCCTCGAATATTCATCTGACTTGAAAATAAATGATACCAAATTGAACTTTGTTAAATTCAGCTTCAAACTAAAAACTCCCTGGTATAGTTATTTCATTAATTGCTCCTCAAAGTGTTCTTGTTGAGGCCATTTCAGCGAAAATTCATGAGACAATCCCACAAAAGCTATGTTGAGGATTCAAGTAAGAAAGGACTGCCAAAAATTTTTCGAACAAGAAAATCTGATAGGGCGGAGACAGTCACGCTGTTAGCAGCAGACCCGTTAGCCCCTCCACTTATCTGCCATCCCGGTCAATATAAATTTTCGTATATTCGTCCGTCGTGTCATATGGAATGGGGCATTTTTCTGGGATCCTAATGGTTATTGCTTTCCTCCGGAACGGTCATATTGCGTTTCATCTAATGCAATGTGTGTCTGCTATACATCAACCGATATGTGCTGCGTCCGTCCAACTCCTGAAACTTTTCCGTTTGAGACCCAGGCTAGTGGAAAACCAGAAATAGCATGTTTCAACTGGATAGAGCTGAGCAATTTATTCGACAACACTGAGTTATCAGTTGATTCAGAGTGTTAATAATCTACATCTCAATAAGACAGATTTGATATTGATACTGAATTTGCATTAAGATCACTTCTCCTGATTGTGTTTACACAGTCACGGCACTCAGGTCCTTGGAACAGTCTGCTTTCAGCGTTACAATGAAGCTCATCTCAGTTAACGTGCGGAGAAGTGGCCATTAAAAAAATATTCCTGAATACAACTGAAAACGATCCTTTTCTTGTGTTTGTGTTATCAAATATCACCATCAGAAAGAAGCGTGCTCTGTGAAGGAAAGAACTTGAACCATGCTGAATGCAGATTCAGTGGCTATAAATCTTTCAGTTCTGACAAATTTTATTCCTCCTATGTTATCCTGAATAGTGCTTCTGTTACTTGCAAACCTTTCATTCTAAGTCAACTACTCCAGCTTTGATTTATTGAAAGAAAGATTTGGCGATAACATTACTTAGGTATATCGAGAAACGGTTCAATTAATTGGCCTCCAAGAATATGCGACATGACTCCGATGAATTATTCTCTTAGGGGTTATGTCAAGTCATTGGTTTCTGCTGATAAACCAGAAACATTGCTGAAGTAAGGCCTGAATTACTCGAAAAAGTGATACGAAATTGGTCTGGTCATAAAATTATCTTTCAAAAAAATTGGATTCAATCTCAACTTAAATGCGTTTTATTTCAATTTAAAGTTCAATCAATCTAATAAAGACACCGATAGAATCCTTATACGAGGATGTATTGATATCTAGTAGTTAGCCTAGATCAGTTCTATGCATAAACAAAATATTGCGATACCATATCAACGAACAACGTCAAAAAAGTGAACCAGAGTTACGCAATGAATTTAAAAAAAAGATGTCCACCGAAATTGTAAAAATCGAAAAATTGGAGAATCGAGCCCTCATCAAGTACCTGTATTTAAAAGGGATAAGAGGTAAGCAGATTTACGAAGATATGCTTAATACCTATGGTGATCAATGTCCTTCGTATGCGACCGTGAAAAATTAGACTGCAAGCTTCGAAAGAGGTAAATTTTCCATTGAAGATGATGACCGATCGGGAAGGGCCAGATTCTGTGTCCCAGAAAATATCGATGCAGTTCATGACATGATTTCATCAGACCGTCGAATTGGTCTAAAACGGCACTGATAATTTCATATGAACGCGTTCATCATATTATAGTTCACGTATAGATGCATACAATACCTGGTGTAACGACTCCTCTCTGAAAATCGTGACCAAAATATGTAGATCAAAACAGCATTCTAGATTTCAGATTTTGGTCTAGTTCCGGAATAAATCCGCAATTATCATCGGTCGAGGCGCTACTGCGGCAACGACAAACAGCGCGACCCCTTTCGGGAGAAATGAAAAGCAGCACAAAATGTCACATTTTCGATCGACAAGAAAGTCTTGAATAAAATCTAATCAGTGACAACACCAGTTATTCTATGCATATATGTTCACGTCAATTTGGACATGAGAAAAATTTCTGCAAAATGGATCCCCCAATGTTTGAATGTTAACCAAAAGCGTGCAAGGGTAGAAGCATCGCGTTCGATCTGTTCTCGATTTGAAAACGATGTAGACTTCTTGAACCGAATTGTTACTATGGATGAGACTTGGGTACATTTTTACGATCCAGAAACAAAGCAACAATCAATGAAATGGCGACACTCTGGTTCTCCAAGAACTAAGAAGTTTCGTGTCCAAAAATCTGCTGTAAAGTTCTTGCTTTAGTTTTTTGGGATTGCCATGAAGTAATCATGATTGATTTCTTGGATGAGGGTAGAACAATAACTGGAGATTACTATTGAACGTTACTGACCACTCTACAGGAAAAAATTGAAGAGAAAAGACGCTGAAAGCTATCCAAATTCATTGTGTTTTTACAGGACAACGCCCTAGTACACAAGTCTCATGTTGCCATGAAAAAATTCTTGACTTTGGGTTAAAATTACTAGAACACCCCCCTTATTCACCAGATTTGGCTCCGTCCGACTATCATCGCTTTCCTCAACTGAAAAAAAGCTTAAAAGGTAGTAAATTTTTTTCCAACGAGGAGGTAATAAAAGCTGTGGAGGACTGGTTTGCAGAGCAAGAAGAACATTCTTTTTTGAAAGGTCTAGAGTCGTTGCAGGTTCGCTGTAATAAATGCATTCAATCAAGAGGAGAATATGTTGAGTAATAAAATATTTTGACAGGGCTGAAGGACCTCAGGTCGATGGCCTTTTGCTTCTGCAATAAATTCCTTCTTTTATTATTATTTTGACATTGAAATTTTGTTTGGTCCTATAGTAGGCTAAGAATTTTCCAATATATCCTCGTAAAATATGCTCTGGATATCAATCGATAAACTGATATAGTACCAATCTTTTTCAGTACAATCAGTTGAAATTGGGTTGTTACTTGGCTTGTAAAATGTGGAATTAAGGATCGCAGGTTACAGAGCATTATTTAGTATAACAGAAAGAATAAAATTGATGAAATGTGAAGTTTTGTTGCAGCAGGAGTTTCAAAATCATCAAGGGATGTGCATTTTCTCCAATGAAAAGAAATGCAATCAACTTTAAAAAAAACATAATTTTTTTTTCACGTTTTTTCGATGAGCTCTTACCCGATTTTCGCTTGTCGACTTCTGGAACACCCTATATAATAATTTCTGTAGAAGATTCAAATGAATGAAATTGTTGAAAAGGAAGCTTTTAAATGTCAGATGTATCAGTCGATGTTAAACTCATTTTTTATTATAAAAATCCAATTTTTGTTATGCGAAATTATAGCAGATGAGGCATATTGAGAATTCAATGAAAATATCCTGAGGTTATTGAATTATGAATAACTACTACGATTCTTACTTATTTCAATATATGGATCGCCAAAAATATTGGCGAAAATCTTCATTTCCAAATATCTCATAGATCACTTCGTGAAGAAAATTATGAGAACATACGGGTTGAACACAAGCCCTTGCTTATTATCTGAAAACTGTAGGAAAACTTATGATTGTGGAAATTGAGTCGACATTTAATAAGGTAAGTGAGAAGAAGCCAGAACATAAATTACAAGAAATACATCAAAAGCCTCGAAATATTGGGTATAGGTGTATGTTTAATCATAAATATTTCACGCCTTTGAAACTTGCAAATTATGTTTCAGTTTAGCTCGATGAAATTAATCACCTGTAGATAGAAAGGAATCTGATACATTTCCTCGAAAGTGAAAATCGGGGGAGATACAAAAATAAAAGCTCGAAATCACAAGATGAAAGTGCACATTATCCAGAAATATGCCGAGGCTGACGAAATGTGGAAACGCTCTCACAAATAAAGGCGGCACAGCGTTAATTAATTTGAAAAAAGGCACATTCCCATTTATCAAACGAGACCCTGTTCCTTTATGCGCTACATAAATTTTCCGGCTGGATGCGTGGGTTCAAAAGATCGTGCTTTTAATGCATGCAGATGACAGGGTTATAACGTTCTCCTAGCGTCATTAGCTCTTTAATAAAGCCATGTAGACATCACTAGACATCATGTTTGTAATGTTTGTCAGCAGCCAGCTCGTTGCGGGAGATCTGAGGGCAGACATTAAGTGTAGCGGATGCGTGTTGAGGTTATTCATTTCCTGTAGGTGTAGCTCGATGAAGACTGCTCGGAGTCAACTACGGAATATGTAACCTTTGAATTTCACACCAAAAGTAACAGTGCTAAGATTGCTCGGAAAATTATAAAGTATACGAGTATGGGGATCATTGCGACTTGAAACAGTTTCGGTCCTTTGAGTCTGATAATGAAGTAGTTAGTGCCACGAAAAACTATACCCCATTAACTTGTATAAAGTATCATATCAAAAATAGGGGATAACGTCCATAGATCATAGAATAATCATTGAGAGAAATGGACTAGTAGAGATCTAATTTTCAAAGTACCCCACCGGAGGGGACCACCGCAGTAAGACAATGACATACCGGTTTTTGTCTTGTTAGCCGTCATCAGTTTCATATAATCCAATACTACGGTAGCAACCAACTGAAACGGCCTAGCAGGAACAATCGAATACAGTTAATGTATAGTGTTCCACCTAGCGGGCAAATGTCTACGGTTCATCCCAGAGGTCCCTAACTATTCTGGCTAGCCAAGATTTAGGTTTCTCAAGTTTGTTTATTTGAAACTAACGCAGGTTGGTACCCATGAAATGTCAAATAATTTTTAGGGACGTTACTAATGCTAATTTCTATTTAGTCTCTTGTAAATGAAGTTGGTTCTTTCAAGGTGCTGTGACACAGGTTCAGTAGTACTACTTCATTTTCATGCTGGAGTGTTTCAAGTTGTGCAAAAAGGCATGTCTTATATAGGCTTGTTTATTGAGAATTTTGAAAGCAGGGAATTCCATAGGTCCGTCTGTTTTTCTGTTGGGTTATTCGAGTACTTTTATTCTCTTTTAGAATGAACAATCACGAAGTAACGGACTATTATGTCCATTATTTTTGAGAAAGACTTCATCACCCGATTATTGGTTTCCGAACAAGAAAATAGCATAACTGACTCCTCCTTTCACATTTATATACGTAGAATATTTACAATATTAAAAGAGAAAAAGTTTCTTCAACATTTGTGAGGTTTTTGGAATTATTGAATTCACATAATATTTTCTCAAATTCATTATTTTCCCAAAGTAAACGAACATGTTGATAAATACGTAATACTACGACCTCTATGTAGAAAGAACAACGTTGCTAAATTATCTGACAGGAAAATGACTATAACCCAACATTTTCAAAGTACCTATACTAGGTGAAATGTGTCAGAATGTCATAATCAACCGGGATACATTATAAAAATGAATGAAGTAAAAAAAACAGTTTTTTGACAGAATAGAAAGGATTCGCTGAAATGATCCGAATGAGAGGGATTGAAACATGACTCTGATCATTCAAAACCATAATTCTTATGCGAGTAGTTCGAAAGAATCTCAGTTTTATTTTGTGGCTTGATTCCTTATAAGGAAAGGTAATTTTAACGGAATTCTCAATTTCTTAGTACATTCATGAGATGTGATTAAATTGTGGGAGTGGCATAGGCCATGATTTTGTTTTCAGATTTTCCGAATTCATTGTTTTTTTTTATTTTAATCCAAGAACTTTCCACTTAATCGTGATGCGCCTGGCAAACAGTATGTCTTCCAAAGCATATCTTTATCTCCTGAGAATAGCTCAAGATGTCTAATTTTTTTTCTGGAAGGTTTTTCAAATGGGACACCGTATATTCAATAGTGTTTTTCAATTCTCTGAAACTTCCTGCATGCTTTCGTATACTTTTCACATATTTTTATTCGACAGTTTTCGAAATTTTGGATATTTTGACAAAAAAATTATACTTGTTCAGGCTATGTTATCCAATTATATTTCACGAACCCTTGCATATACCAATAACAGCTTTATATGAATTGAAAGAAAAGACTTCAAAGTCTCCTAGCCAGCTATAATAAAGCATCTCCAGCATATGGAGTGTCCACAAAAAGACACACAAAATAGGACGAATTTCAAATCGACTTTTCTTCATTTTTTCAAATGCAATGTATATAATTTTTTTTCATCATTGTAATCACCATTCATTTTACTTCATTTTTGTCCAATGCATGATATGCATTTTTTTAACAGAATAGGATTTTTTAGAGTTTTTCCTCTTAATTCACATAGTGGAGTGCCTGGAGCATTCAAGCTCGGACTAGAGTTATAGTGAATGAATTGATACGATCGATGTGGGATATTGTTTTTCAAACTATAATTTGCAATGTTTACCCATTTTTTTTTGTGCAATCTATTTTTTCATTGTTTAAACAAATTATTATAAAAAATTAATGTTTGACCATATATTTTCACTTCAAACAGTAATTTTTTGTATTTATATGTTGAATCTCACCTGAGTAGACATATAGGAACATTTTTCAAAGATACCTGTGAATAAAAATACCAGTAGGGATCTCGAACGTGGAGGGGAGAGCGGAGCGACCGCTGCTATTATCTCTTATACCTTCTGTATAAAAAGTACCCGGAATTGTAAAAAAAAACACATAAATTTAAATTTAATCATCAATATTTATTTTGTCTCCTTCAAAATAGTCCCCATTGCTTACAATACAACTATGATATCGGCGAACCCACTTTTCCATGCACCGCTCATACGCCGCCAAAGGTATGGCCTTCAGTTCTCGTTGCGAATTAGTTTTGATGGCTTCAATGGACTCAAAACGCGTTCCACGTAGGGGCAATTTGAGTCTTGGGAAAAAAGTCGCACGGAGCTAAGTCAGGTGAATACGGCGGTTGTTCGATGGTATTTATTGAGTTTTTGGTCTTGTATTCCTTAATAATTATGGCTCGGTGCGACGGCGCGTTATCATCATGCAAAATCCACGAATTGTCTTTCCATAAATCTGGCCGTTTACGACGAACATTTTCACGCAAACGCCTCAATACACCCAAGTAATAATCCTTATTCACTGTCTGTCCTTCAGGAAGAAATTCTGAGTGCACAACACCACGATAATCGAAGAAAACAGTGAGCAAAACTTTAATTTTCGATCGACTTTGACGTGGTTTTTTCGGACCGTCTTTGAATGATTTGTACCAATCGTATGCTTGTGTTTTTGACATACAATTATCACCAAAGGCTTTTTTTAACATTTTCAATGAATCGGCACAAGAAAATTCGTTTGCAAGACAAAATTTGAGGCAAACTCTTTGATCAACTATTTTTTCCATTGTAAAATTCGCAGAGCACTTTTGAGGTCGACTGATACTGACAGCTGTTGTAAACACACTAGTTGACAGATCGCGCTCAAATTTGGCTTGGTAATAAAGGAAGGTCCTACCAACTTTAAGAAAAAAAAAATTACCGATTCCTTTTTGGCGGTTCATTTAAATAACATTTTCCGGGTACTTTTTATACAGAGAGTATATAAAATTCTCCTGTCTGCATCTTTGTTACCGAACTCCTCCGAAACGGCTGGACCGATTTTCGTGAAATTTTGCGTGCATATCGGGTAGGACTGGTAATTTGCCAACATCTATTTTTAATCCCCCTAAATGATAAGGATGGTCCACCCCTAACTATTTTGTCAATTTTTTCGGACAAAATTTTTTATTTTTATTTTTTTATGATACGGCATACAAAAATACATATAACCCTAAATTTTCACCCCTCTACGATCAACCCCTTTTTCTAACACAACCTAACCTAACCTAAATTGAATTCTATCAGGCTAGTTTTTCATTTTTAATGGCCAACATCTATTTTTCATCCCCCTAAATGTTAGGGGTTGTCCACCCCTATTTTTTTTTTATTTTTTTATGTTATTGACGTAGGCATGTTACTACATCGTTGTAAATGGCAATTAAATGAAACGTTTGCAATGATATGTGACCATTATGTAAGATATTTGAAAAATAATTATAATAGTAACACATATGTGGCATTTGATGGGTATAAAAAAGATAGTATTAAATCAGCCGAACGGAAACGTCGTGCATTAAAAATTAAATGTGCAGATATTGAATTTGATGAACATATATCTTTAAAAATTGCTCAAGATAAATTTTTGACAAATAGTAAAAATAAAATTCGCTTGATAGAAATGTTGAGAGTTAAATTAGCTGACAACAATATATTTACATGCCAAGCGGAAAGCGATGCCGACAAATTAATTGTTGAGACGGCAATGAATGTGGAATCAAAATTTGATGTTATAGTTTCAGAAGATATCGATGTCTTAGTGATATTAACGACATTGGTAGATAAAGATCGTGAAATATATTTTCTGAAACCATCCCGAGGCAAAGTTCAACATAAGATATTTTCATCGAAATGTTTAGAAAAATCATTAACAAACTGTAAAGAACATATTCTTTTTTTTTACATGCCTTTACGGGTTGTGACACTACTTCTGCATTTTTCAATAAGGGAAAAATAAAGTTTGCCAAAAATTTTGAGAAACGGATTGATTTACACGACTCAGTAAAAGTATTCAAGAATATCAATGAAGACCCCAATAATATATTGCAAGCAGGTGTGGCATGTATTTTGAGTTCATATGGCGCTCCGTCTAACACTCATGATTTAAATACATTAAGGTTCAATTCTTTCGTAAAAGCAACAGCCAAAAATACAAGTGTTTTGTTATCATCACTGCCTCCAACAACTGATGCAGCGTTCGAGCACCTTGAAAGAGTGTACCTACAAATTCAGATATGGCTAGGAAATGACGTACTTATTGAAAATTGGGGATGGAAGTATTCCAATAACATGTACATCCCAATAACTATGAATCAATTACCTGCTCCGGATAATATATTACAAATGTTATTTTGTAATTGCAAAAAGGGATGTGGAGCTGCGTGTGGATGCAGAAAAAGTGGTTTACACTGCAGTGTAGCATGTCTACAGTGCAGCGAAAATAGCTGTTCCAATACTTCACCCATTATACAGATAGATGAAGTAGAAGAAAATATTTGATGTTGACTACAATGTTATATATTTAAATAAACGGATTTTGTACTAATAATTTTTTTTTCGTGGTCGTAATTAATTACATTATTTCTTTAAATGTACACAATAGAGTACGTTTCATTTATAATTGAACTGGCCGAGAAATTCCATTGTACATAGCAGCTGTCGCTCCGCTCTCCCCTCCACGTTCGGGATGTCTACTGGTATTTTTATTCACATGTATCTTTGAAAAATGTTCCTATATGTCTACTCAGGTGAGATTCAACATATAAATACAAAAAAATCACTGTTTAAAGTGAAAAAATATGGTCAAACATTAATTTTTTATAATAATTTGTTTAAACAATGAAAAAATGGATTGCACAAAAAAAAAATTGGTAAACATTGCAATTCATAGTGTAAAAAACAATATCCCACATCGATCATATTATTTCATTCACTATAACTCTAATCCGAGGTTTTACGGTTTTGAATGCTCCAGGCACTCCACTAACATTTACTTTCGAATTCAAAAGGCAGATTTGGCTTTTCTGTGGTTATTGAGAACTTTCAAATTATTCTATTCAGAATTAACATCATTGTAGCTTCAATAAGTTCAATTCATATCATCATAGTTTTTACGGATTGGATTAATTCTCACACAATAATGTAAAAATTCAAAAAATACCAATGAGTTTGAATGTACAAGTTATGAATGTTACAAAAAACCGAGTTTCGAAACTTTGGGATACAAAAAAGTGCCCGCTCTTATCATTATACAACTTTCTTCGATAAAATGATATTCATAAGTTTCACAGGCACGCACGCAGATCTTCAAGCTCCCAAGCTTGAAGCTTGTTTGAAATTTTTGCAAGATTCGACTCTTCGAGTAGAAACATAGAAAATTATCAAAAATGTATTATGAAAAATGGGTACAGAAAGCAGGTTTCTGTCTTCAATAACTGATTTTATCACATCTTTGAGTAGATACAACAAAACTTTCTATTTCCTCATTTCGCTATAATATGATAATATTAATTGAAGCTTCAATGATGCTAATTCTTAGTGGAACAATTCGACAGTTTTCAATTACCACTGAAAAGCCAAATCTGCTATTTAAATTCGAAGGTATATGTGAATTTTAGGGAAACATTTCGAAAAAGCTCTTAAAAATCCTATTCTGTTTGAAATATGCATTTCATGCATTAGACAAAAAATGAAGTGAAATGAATGGTGAATACAATGATGAAAAGAATAATATGCATTGCATTTGAAAAAATGAAGAAAAGTCGATTTGAAATTTGAAGTTTCAGAGAATTGAAAAACACTATAGAATATAGGGTGTGCTCTTGTTGGAGAATATCAAGTCTGCATTAAAAATTTTTGCCAAACCGTTACGCGTATATCGTCCGCTGCGGCACTAGTGGGACACCCTGTATATATCTTCAGTGAGTCATGCCTTCTGGCTTGAAATAGGTGCTGTTTATTCGAGATTGTGTGGTTACGTAATATTTTGGAAATTTCTTAATATTATTGTTGTTCACGATATTTTGATGTTTTGTATTTTCATGTACTTCATAGTGTCACCTGGAGAAACCAATATCTGCAGTATTAATTTATTCCTACTGGTACCCACATCTTTGGTATCAATATATTTCTGGTTGAGACAATCTGAAGTTATTCCTAGTGGAAACCATTCCTTAGTATCAACCCCTTCTGCATCAAGCATTATTGGTAGAGACCTATATTGCAGATTAGTGAAGTCTTTCTTGAAGGGTGAATACACTTCTTGAGGAATCTTGCAGAATTCCTATTGACGAATACTGTTATTGAACCTTCTTCACATCAGAACTGAGATCTGGAGATGGTCCTGGTAGGAAGTTAACTGAGCATACGGACATCGTAAACACTGAGAATCTTCTAGTTCCTCTTTATTCAGCTCAATTTTCGAAATGAAGGAAAAAGTGTGAAAGAACAATTTAATCTCTTGCAACTTGCGAGCTGTATTGTTAGGAAGTAATATTATATCATCATATATTTTTTCATGCTCTGGTTCCCATGAGGGGAATCTCTTGTAATAATCAGAGAACATCGTGAATCCACGAGAAAGAAGGTAGGAATTCGGAACACCCTCCTACACAATGTGTTCCAGAGCCTCGCTGTTCGTTGGATGAACGAGTCTTTGAAAAGAGATGTCCTGCAAGTTTTCAAAGAGACCACGAAGGGATGTGAAAACTGAACTGATCGGGAGAATCTCAGAACAGCATTGGCTATGAAAGTCTCTACAAAATAAAAACAGATTTCTTACTTTTCTACAGTGTTCCACAGAAGTTTGTTAGCGAGGTATCACCGAAAGGACTCGTCCCTTTATGATTTGGTGGGCTAAAATTGGAGTCCTGGAAGAGAAGGCGGTATGGAGGGTACAATCATCTGCGGAACATGCACTGGAGATGAAATTGCCTTCAGCAAATCGTTGACGTGAATCAGAAACAGTGTTGGTGCCAGAATCGATCCCTGTGGAACAGCAGCATTAATGGGTAGAGTGTCAGATGGAACATCATCGACCATTACAAAGAAAGGCCTGTTTGTGAGAAAAGCTAGCTATCAGAGAACATAGCTGAGAAAGCAAGGCATCAGATGGAAGCTTGGCGAAAAGTTCCTGGTGCCACAGTTAAAATTAACTGTTTTAATAAATCATTGTTATGCCATTTTTTTCATCATAACTTTGAACAGCGTTTCCCTTCTAATTAGTGTTTTTAATTTTCGAATTGCCAATAGTAGCCCATCATTCTCATATACTGAGATATAATGAAATTTTCCATCTTTTTCCTTTTCTTTTTCCGTAGAATCAATTGAAATATAACTCTCGCCCAAGAAGCGACGAAAAGACTACGAAAATAGCAGTTAATACCATCACATAAATTTCAGTAGGTAAATAAAACATGATTCTCGATTCCTCGCTTTTATTAATCGTAAAATAATTGCTAAAATATAGCGGCCATTATGTTCAGAAGTTTCGTAGCGAGCTGCTGGCATGAATAAAAACAAATTGTTACATAATTTATGCCGCATCTTAAAAACGGGGAGATTTATAATTGTCTTGGGTTTTGTTTTATGTGACAGTGTGAAAGATAACAAAGAAACTGTGGGCCAAGTTTACAGAAATAGCTTTAAATACCCCTCGTAAACAAGCGGGCATAAGAAAGTTGTGTGATGTGGGGTTTTGATAGCGAAACGGTGGCTGCCTTGGGTTTTCGGAGGCAGTAGCGTATCCAGCGTTCTTTTCATGCTGAGAAGGCAAAGTGTAAGATGAAAGCGGAAGTGATGTCGGACTCTCAAAAGTTCTGACTGTTGTGGATTTTGGAAGGTTATTGGTTGGGAATTGTCGACGTCATATTCACACCAATACTTTGGATCAGGCGGAATTAAGGCCCAACAATGAGTCTCTAATACAATCCACGGGCTTTTATTATTATTATATAAAATGCGACCATATTGATCTCTTGCTCTTATACACCATCGAATCAATTCTCGAGGTGATCATCTAACATCCTCATACATAGTAAGAGCTTCCTAGGAGCTTTCGCCATCACATCGTCAGAATCTAGAGTGGGCTAACCTAGGTGTAGGTTTCTGAGGCAAGCAATATCCAGGCAATTGCACAGCATGTGCTCAGCAGTTTCTTCTTCCCATTCACATTACCCACAAATCTTGTTTGCGGACTCTGCCACTCAAAGCAAGAGGTACTTATACCGATAGATCTCTGTCAGCAGTCCTACAATACACCGAAAGTCTATTAGAGTTGGCAGGATAAGCTTCCTTGTGTTAGAAGAAGAGATCTCTACAACTCTTTTCGCTTGTTTCGCTGTTCTCCTGAAAAGGCTCATGTTTTGCATCCAACGGATTCAACCGTTGCTGAACTTAGCGAATGTGCATCAGCATTTTCATCAGGCTTCAAGAGACTCAACTCTGCTGCGCATAACGGTTCAGGAGGCAGAACTGTGAGTATTCTTTGAACAAGCGGAGAGTTCAAAGGAGAGAATATTTGAGTATATCTATCCAAAGAACATCATGCTGATTGAGAATGGCCTCAGTGCTATCTATATATGGTCAGGAGTAGTAAATAACAACCACCAAAAGGACACCTAAGGATTGGCTTAACTACAGAAAGCTTCACCTCACCTGCTTTACGGAGACTCAAGAGATTTCATCAAACCCAAGATGCATAGATTGTTCTATGGATCATGATCAAACCATAGCATTTAAATGAATTGCTTATCTTCTCTGACTCTCATTGACTTCGTGACTGAATTCATTTGTCAGTTTTGACTTGAAATATGGAGGAACCTCGAAGTATTCTCAAGAAAGACAACAACGAAATGAATGAAAATATATCAGAAAAAAGGGAATCCAACAATCTTTCGATGTCCCATATTCCGCTCCACAAGAAGCTGGGAACACACCGATTAGGGTCAGAAATAGAGAGTATTGTGAGGCAGCAAGCTAATAAGGCTAGTCGTGGCATCGAAGATAAGACTCTAGGATGGAAATTACTATTGGAAGACGACGACATGAGGATATTTCGGAGAGAGGAGGAGATCAATGGAATTTCATGTGATCCCATAAAGGCATTCTTCACAGTTCAGGGAGTGACAGCCTTCGAACTATGTCATTTCTTTTTCTCACCCAAATATAGGTACGACTGGGACGTCCTAGTGGATCAAATGGTTGTAGTCGAAGAAATAAGTGAGGACACTTTGATTTTCATGCAGAAGTACAAAAAGATATGTTTTGCGAGCCAGAGAGATTCTGTTTTTTGGTCTCATATTCGAAATCTGGAGAACGAGAACAATTCTGATCAATGGATTGTTGTTAATCACTCGACTGATCATCCAGACTTCGAAGCCAGTAGCAGTAAATGTGTGAGGGTTCAACTTACTGTGTGCCTTTCTTGCCAGACTCAATTCGAGCCTCCAGTGTCCAGCAGGGATGGCGTTGCTTCTAGAGATCAGATCAGTTGTAAGATCACCTATTGTGCTACTATTAATCCAGGAGGGTGGACAGCTCCAACGTTATTGAGGCCGTTCTATAAGAAGGAGTATCCAAGATTTTTGAAACGTCTCACAACATATGTCAGGAATCGAACTAAGAATAAACCAATGAGATTTAGATGAAAAACATTTTCTTGTCTTTTGATATTGAGCAACCTGCAATTGGTTTTTCTCTCGTTTTTTTGCATTTCGGGTATTATTATTGGTCAATTTTCATAACTTTTTATCGGAGACTGTTTTTATCATGATGAAACAAAATGGGTTACATCCAAGATGGAATAAAGTAAAATACAATATGACAAGAAAAACCTCGGACAAACTCTTTTTAAGTAAGGCGGCCATTGTGCAGATGAGATGAAACAAGGAAAATGGGTCTCACACAATTCTTGCGTCATTTTCGCACTGTGAGCCGGAGCGGAGTCCTGTTGGAAGGTCCAATGCGTATCGCCGAAGTACTGCTTGGCCCACGGAAGTACTACGGCCTCGAGGATGTCGCAGCGGTAGACTTCTTGATTGATTTTGAGCACTTGATCCACGAAATCTGAGGGAGTTTTACCACTGCCGCAAATTCCGCCCCAGACCATGACGGATTGCGGATTTTGTCGGTGTTCGACGATGGCCGATGTACCGGGAGCCTCTACGGACCAGACTCTGTCGTTTTGGTGGTTCTGGGATTGTTCTACGGTGAAAAGCTTCTCGCCAGTGAAGAGAATTCGCTCCTATTGCTGACCGGCGGCGAGACGAAGGATTTTGCGACACCTTTGGAGTCGTACGCGCTTGTTTTCCTCCGTGAGGAGTTGAACTTTTTGGAGCTTGTATGGCTTGAGGTTGAGCTCCTTTTTGGCGATTTGACGGATTGATTCGCGGGGTATACCGGTCTCACAGGCCATTTTCCTCATGGAAACCCTCGGATTTCGATTGACTCGCTTTTCGACGATGTTGCGATTGTTAGGTGTATTGACAGTGCGTTTTCTACCATTTCCTGGACGACGACCATCATGGCCGAGCTCCTTGAAACGACGAATTGCATCGGACACGGTTTGTCGAGGCAAATTGAGCAAACGGACAATTTCGCATTGACGTCTACCTTGACGAAACAGCTCCAAAATCGCCCTACGTTTGTTTGACATTCTAAAACTCTGTGAAATGAAATTATATCAAACTGAAAATTCACATATTAGTACAGTGTAGAGAAACCAATATAATAAAAATTGTTTGGCTGCGCTGAAATACTTTTGTTGCAGACCACAGCAAAATTTGTCCGAAGTTTTTCTTGTCACCCTCTAATTCATTCTAGACGAATATTCGACCAGCTTTCAGTAGTGATCAATTAGAGTTTGTCAAAGATGATAATGTTCGATGCTATCCTATCAAATCGCTACTTCGCTCTTACTTCTCTTGTTTCCATTCATCTTTTTCTTTAATCTTTTTATATATTTATTTTAGTTCAACGTTTTCTTCTTATTCTTATCCATTATTTCTATTTCATCTAATTATCCTCTGAATTCGTTTGACATCCATACCGTACCATTTCTGATGCCTAATACCCATGAAATAGTTTTATAGCTTTGACGAAGAACTGACCTTTTTTTTTGTTCAACATTTCAATTTTGAATTTTTTCACTAAAAATGATTCTTGTGTTTCCAATGCTAATCTTTAGACCTAAGGGTCTAAAGATTCTTGAAGTTAGCTTCAAGAATCTGGTTTTAAGGAGATGGAGTGATTTCTCTGTACACCACACTGGAATATGACTATTATGACTTAGCCTGTTACCCTATTTCGGCATGACCTCGACTATTGAACAGTGTATATTTTTTTATTTTTTCTGGAAAAACTATACCTGATGATTTCCTAACTTTGTCATCCTGAAAATTCTCTATAGACGATTTTCCTCCTTGAAAAATACCTGTCTCAAAGTCTTCAATTATTCACGAAATATGCTCGACGCAACATTTTTGCGTTACAAAAAAATGATTTGATTTTAGGAGAAAACAAATCAATTATACGAATAATTCCTGGAAGCTTTTGATTTTCAAGCTCTCCCAATTTAAAACGCATTCCAGTCTGTTAATCCAGACATAACTCAGCGCTCCCTATGAAAAAATCCCCCTTGTCATCGGCACTTAGTCCGTCGGGACACCTTGAAATATTTTCAAAGCGACCTCGTGCCGGAGGAGGAATCCAGAAAAGAAGGGCGATAATTAAGAATTTCGCCGCCCAGAAACGTGATCAATGGGCACGAGATGGCGTTAGAACCCATCCCGTCCTCATTAAAGCTTCGCAAAGCTCTTTATTAAAAGAATTAAAGAAATATGGGAGGGGCGGTCTCCAGACGACACACAGAGATGGAGGATGGAGGACTTTTGCACGTTTATCAGCCGGAATTGAATTAACCGGGAGCAGAGTACGTGAGGGCGTGAACTTTGCAGTCAAGAGCCATTAGTCTTTTGGGTTGTTGTTGCTGTCGCCTTATAACAGCTTTTTTGTTAAGGGGTCCGACGAACGCTCTTTTCGCCGATGGGAAAAAGTCGAGATGTGAATCCAATCAACGACGTTGCTCCCATTATAAAGGGAGTTTCAATAAGAGCGGAAGATTTGAATTGCTCGCCATGATTCACAGTCATAATGTCACATGATTATGACGTGACAGATTGAAAGTTGACCTATGGGAGTTTTGGTTGTCAAAAATTGAAGAAGTTGAATGGCGAACGTTATCGTGCTATGATAACACAGTGTCTTGTGCCTCATTTGGAAGCCATGTTATATCCCCCGTGAAACATTGACGATCTTGCACTAGTTTGCTCCTGGTTGTGTCATTTCCCGATTTTGTGACCAGAATAGGTTTATGCCAATACGCCTGCAACCATCGAAGTATTGAAAGCAGAAATTGGACAGAAAATTACGTCAAAAGGAGACGCATATGCCAGCAAAGCCATGGCGGCCATTTACCAGATATTTTGTTTCATACACAACTCCGAAACGTATTTTTTCTAAATCATTAAATATTTTAATACATTTAAAAAAAAATACTTCATTTTTCTACCTTCAGAAGTCTGAACAGCGAAGGGTGTCGTGTCTTGAGCAAAAGTAAGAAAAATGAATATTTATTGAGTCTTCTGAGAGTTGAGTTGGATGAGAATAAATGTAGTTTTTCTATGGAATTATTCCTATATTGAACTAGGAAAATAATCTCGTCCATATTAATTGAACAAAAATATTTCTTCAACTTTTTTCAAAAAACAATTACATAAAATTATGAATTGAGATACACGTTGTACGCTTCGGATCCAAAGAACGAAAAATCACAATAAGTTATTGAAACTTAGTTTCTTACCAAGCTGAACACACACCAAAAAACACTTGCCATGAAAAGATTTACTAATGTACCACTTCTAGTTACTCCTAATATAATTTTGAAATCGCGAGAACCGACCTCTATTGCCAACTAACAAAGGTACTCTCTAGTCTCTACGATTTCCGTCGCATTTTCCCCCGCGACGCCTTTATCCCTATGGTTGCGACTCACCCGAAGAAACACTTTAGCATTTCTCACTTATGAACAGCCAGAACTCCTCGCTTTGATGGACGCTCCTCTAAATGGTTCTTTTCGAAAATAAGGATATTATCTGAAATTACGTGAATTTTAACTATTGATTCTCACAAAAAATCCCTAGAACTTGACGATTGATAGAAACCCGTTGATAGCGCTTTTCTTGACTTATCTTAACCACGAAATACTTTTCGTTTTTCACAGCATCGTCCAAAGGCCCGTCGAAGTTTTTATTTATGTGTCTTGTATTATTCCATGAGTTTCAATTATTTTAATTCATTCATTATTATTATTTATCTATTATTATATTGTATTATATTTTCTGAACAAGTAGGCTGTGAATGAGGTGGTTAGAAAGGGAAAACGAATATATACTCAAGTTTAATGTTGTTAGATTATGATTTAGAGTTTAGACTGTAAAGAATTGCTGCACATTTCAATCTCAGGCAAAATATCAAGCAAGGTTATTACTCTTAATAATGAATCAGTATTATTTAATTCATCACATCATCAATATTTCTATTTATTTAAAATTCCGTTTTCTTTCTCTATTTTGACAGGAAAAAAATACAATAACTTTTCGAAAATGCACAGAAAAGTAGCCATGAAAATTAACTTTCAGGCCCCAATATCTGTTTCCATCTACGAGGATGTATTGATAACTATGCAGTCAGCCTAGACCAGTTCTATGCATAAACAAAATATTGCGATATCATATCAACGAATAATAACTTGTCAGAAGTGTCAGTGCAGAGCTCGACGTCAAAAAAGTAAACCAGAGTTACGCAATAAATTAAAAAAAAAGATGTCCACCGAAATTGTAAAAATTGAAAAAGTGGAGTATCCAGTCATCATAAAGTACCAGTTTTTAAAAGGGTTAAGAGGTAAGCATATACACGAAGATATGCTTAATACCCTTGGTGATCAATGTCCTTCGTATGCGACCGTGAAAAATTGGACTGCAAGCTTCGAAAGAGGTGAATTTTCCATTGAAGATGATGGTCGATCGGAAAGGCCAGTTTCTGTGTCAGTCCCCGAAAATATCGATGCAGTTCATGACATGATTCGATCATTTTTCATTCCTTCCAACGCAATCTAGATTGTTTATGATAAATCGGATATAATACTACTTGAATAAGATTTCACGAACAACGTATATAGGAAGGAAAATATTATCATATTAAAATAGTTCCAGAATACTTTTTCATACAAACGTCAGACGAAAAGATGTTCACTAGGTGTATTCCGGACATAATGGATTGTCGAGAAGCGCACTCGATTATTAATAGCCAGCATCTGCATCCCAATAATTCACCCGACACCATTTCAAAGGAAATTTATGGCTAGAAACTTGGAAAACTCTCAGCTGGAAACTTATCATAAAATAGTAACTTGCAGTTGGGTTGAACTTTTATAATTCATTCTTTTGCGGTAATCGCTTCCTAATGACTGGAAAATTTAATGCCTGTGAAAACAGAGGTCGTAAACTATCGAATTGCCAAAAGAGCAGCGCTTGTGCAATTTATAAATCATTCATATTGTTAGAATATACGACGAGGATGTACCAATAAATATTCATTCTTCTGAATGAATATTGAGAATAAAAATATCCTACCAAGTGGGTGCCCCTAGCCCAGTGGTTAAGCGGCAGTATCACCTCTTGAATCATGGTAAATCTCCATTCAAAAGTGGTCTCTTTATTTCACGAGTAAGTACCCTAATTTACGACGTAGAGACTTGATTTTTTTTAAATTGAAGTTGAAGAACGTCCCGAGGGCAAATAGTTTTCTCTTTTTCGATTTAATTAGTTTTTCAATTAAAAAAACCAGGGTAATCGTTAGATCTGGGGTTATTGAATATGTTTTTCGTTTTTCATGTGTACAAGCTATATTTTTGAAATAATCATCATGAAAATTTTTGCAGTTTATAGAGGATTAAATTGCCGAGGGCAAGTTGTTGCGATTTTTTCCAAAAAATGATGAATAACCGTCGGAAAAAAATCATTAAGTGTAGTTTCCAAAACGAAAAAATCGCATCTATTTGCCCTCGGCAATTTAATCTTCTATAAACCACAAACATTTTCATGATGATTATTTGAAAAATAAAGCTTGTACTCATGAAAAACGAAAAACATATTCAATAACCCCAGATCGAACGAATACCCTGGTTTTTTTAATTGAAAAACTAATTGAATCGAAAAAAAGAAAACTATTTGCCCTCGGGACGTTCTTCAACTTCAATTTAAAAAAAAATCAAGTTTCTACGTCGAAAATTAGGTTACTTACTCGTGCAATAAAGAGACCACTTTTGAATGGAGATTTACCACGATTCAAAGGGTGATACTGCCCCTTAAGGTGGGCGTTCAATGTAGTGTGTTTTTATTGCAAGTTGATTTCGAAAACGGTTTCACTTTGAGAACTGAAATTTTGTGGGTGAACTCAGAAAGGATTAGGGTTCTTGTTGAAATAATTTTAATCGATTTCATTCCGACAGTTAATTTTTTTTCTTTCAAAAATAGAAGAAAATGAGCCAACCCATGCTTCTGTTTTATTTCAACAGAAAGACCCATGAAAATAGTTCAACTTCCGATTAAAAGTGAATCTACTGATAATTTCGTTCAGAAGATCAACTTGAAATACGGAATTGGCAGAAAATGGCCAAATTCAAATTTTGGCTGGAAAAAATTCCAGCTTTACCCACAAATTGACTTATTTCATAGTTCGGCGATTTTCGGATAGAGAGCGCCATTATACATTTCATTCATGATTAGAGAGATATTCATAGAACTTATAGTGTTATATATATATATATATTCTTTTGAAAGAGAGAATTACATACTGTTTTGTAATATCAAACAATAGAGGCATATGGCACGTGTGAAGAAATGGCGACAAGGAACAGATTGTATAAAAGAATAAAATCTGTTTCCCGCTCCAAATCTGAGTGTTAGCAGAGGGAATGTAAACGGGGTACCATACAATTCTGCGTATGATACACGAGAACAGATAAAAACCTCTGAAAAAACTCTGTCTCCCCGTATATGTGTGGTGATACTGAATTTGTTCGAAAAATATGCTGCTATCCTTGTTCTTGAAAACAAGCCTTTTCATCGAACTGGAGGCAAATATCTTGAAATTATACTTATAGTGATAATGTAAGTTCTATGGAGATATTTCATGAAATGCACGGTGGCGCCTCTATCGGAGGAGATTTCCTACTCGCTTCAAACGCCGACCTTAAGGTTTTGGATTAGAATCCCGAGTTAGGAAAGAAATTTTCTGAAATTTTCTAGTCCCGGAAGTGGGCCACCATACAACTGTTGATCGAAAATTAACAGTGCCGTGCCTAAATCGCTTTAGGACACAGTGACAAAGCCAACACAGAATACAACTGCTCCTCCGAACTCGTACAAGTTACAAGCTTCGAAGCTTGTAGTTTCTGAGGAGTCTCCTCGGGAGACCTAGAAGAAATCAGTATAATCAAAATCAATCAATGGAGATTGTGGAAAATGCGACCTGGTGAAAGGAAATTTTGAAAAATAAATAATATGAAATTGTGTTAAGAAAAAGTTATAAATACACAAAGAATCACATGAGAAGAAACAGTTTCCGAGATCAAAAAGTATATTGAAATATTGAAAATTATTCATTGATTGTTCTCATTTTATTTTTCGTACTTTTTGTTATGGAATACATTTTTTTATTTTCATGGATTTCTCGTCGTGGTCGTTGCTACCAAATTTCTGGTTGCAGATCTAGCATGATGTAGCATTATGAGATTCCCTGTGATATGTTGTCGGAAAGTGTTGTATGGAATACAATTCAGAAATTGAAAGAAAACAATTGAATGCTGAGTTATTTAATCTGTCAAAATATGTACATTGACTGATTTTCAGATTTTAGAAGCCGCTGATATCAACTTCTTGAGATTTCAAAAGATCAGCACACCTGGTACGATGCTTCCTTTCAGGATCATATTTGTCCAAAAGTTTCTTCACAATGTCGGGTTTGTTTTCGACGATGAATTTCGTCACCTTCTTGCCCTCTTCCTTCTGTTTGTCGGTACATTTCGCACAACACGTTTCCATAATTTCTGGGATATTTTCTGAAATCAAGAGCTCATTTCAAATCAATTCATATAGGAAACATATTCAAGGTGGTGAAAGATGTGAGGCGACTCAAACATGGAGCGATCCTGGTCATTGGCAGGCTACGTCCATCTGAAGAGTCCTATGAATGGAGCCGGACGCTGATACACATCCCTATACCAACACGCTACTGATGTAAGCTTAATTTATTGTTGGAGTGTTTATGGTTGAAGATAATAGAATTATATAGGATCAAATTAATATTTACTCATTCCTTGGCGTTGAGGGAATTCTTTTCAGTTGAATAAATAAAGTGTTGCTCATTTTTCTCACGTTTTGAAGAGTACCAACTCACTGAATAATTTCCACTCTTAACATGGACGAAAATTTCGCCCAGTAGTTCTGAGAATTTTGACACTAAGGTAAGAGAAAATGTTAAATTATTGGGAAGTCCTCACTTCTTAGTTCATCTGCTTCTGGGGTGCATCCTTTTCCTTCAAGCAAACATTTGAAGTGATTCTGAAGAAGCCGCTCGTTTTTCAATATTGCGTCAATGTCGATGTTGCCAAATCTGGAAGTATCATACATATCACCACCAAGAGCACTTGCAATCGCGATTGCTGCAAATACCACGAAGAACTTCATGTTGTTGGGAAGATCGCTCGAATGCACTGATTATGGTTGGGTAAAATTCCGTATTTATAAGTGCAAGATTTAATTGATTCTTGAATTAAATGATTACTAACCCATTAGATGATAATTCTGCATGAATTTTTCATTTTTAAGGATGATAAAAATTTGGCAATTGAGGTCAGTGTTAAGGTGGTTGGTTTCATAAAAAAAACATCTTGGAATTGTTTTCAATATTTTATTATTCACCAGGAAAACAAAGAATAAAAAGCAAAACATTCTGTGTGAAAAAAACTTGGAAACTAAAAACGGATGGAACGTTTCTGATCCAACTTTGGACAAGAACACTTTCATTTTGCCTAAATATCTAAAATGCGGCATTTTGAGGCGAAAATGTTCTCAAGCGATCAAGTACTCATCAATTAAGGATTTCTGGTAAAATGTATCCGTCAAAACGATAATTTTCGAAAGAATGGAGATAGGGTTTTGGAATTTGCCCCACTTTTGGGTTCCAAATGCCTATGTTAAGTTCGTAAAAGAGGCAAGAGGGCCAAATGAGGAGTAACTTATCGAAGAGCATTCTGTCCCATAATACCCTTTCTTCAGCAGAGGCAAAAAAATGTTTATTGCTTAACGCGATATCATTAGGCATTTCTTTAGTTATACTATGTATACAGTATACAGTGTGTATATGTCGCAGTCGGATTCTAAAATCCGTCAGTTTGCGAACTGACTAGGCAGTTTGTAAACTGACGAACATTTTCTAAAACGCTCTTGAAATGAAGATCGTTTCACAATCGGTCTGAAATTTTTAGTCAGTTTGTAAACTGCGAACAACGCATCCGACGGATTGTCAAATCATTTGAATCGTATTCTGAAAACGTTACGTTGTTATATTCGTACAGTGCGGTGGAATAAGTGTTACCTCCCCTATTAACCATTCTATTTTTATATCTTAAGAAAAAAGTTCAAACAGGTCAATTTTTATATTAAACGTAGTATGTTATGACATAAAAGTTTCGAGCCTGACATAATCCCTCTTCATGGGGGTGTCACCCCTTCGATTTTTTTAAATGAGAAAGTGCATCATGCGACATCTCATTTGAAACCTATTGAAACACAGATTTCAAAAATCTATAACACTTTGGTTCAAAAATTAACGGAGTCTGAGTTATTGGTGAGTTTTAATCTTACCTTGCATGAATTCAATGAATTGTGTTCGCTTGACGGTAGGTTTTTTCATTGGAGGGTTGGAAGTGTTTAGTTTTCAAATAAATCTTTCCTACATTGTAAATGTTGGTAACTGAATTTAATCATTTAATGTAATAAACAAGTAACAACTAAGGGTGTACTGAAAACTAAACAAATTTTAAACTTAAACAGTAACCAAAGTGTTATACATTTTTGAAATCAGTGTTTCAATAGGTGTCAAATGAGGCGTCGCAAGATGCACTTTCTCATTTAAAAAAATCGAAGGGGTGACACCCCCATGAAGAGGGATTATGTCAGGTTCGTAAGTTTTATGTCATAACATACTACGTTTAATATAAAAATTGACCTGGTTGAGCTTTTTTCTTAAGATATAAAAATAGAGTAGTTAATAGGGGGGAGGGGTAACACTATTCCACCGCACCGTATAATCAGCTGTACTTCATTATTCTGGATACAGAAATAATAAAGAAAAAATAATATTCACACTTATTTTAATATTTTATTATCGAAAGAACACAAAAAAATAAAACCATTATTACTTATTGCAGCAGGGGCCACTCAAATGGCACCTGCTGTTGCATTTTTGATATGCTTCGAAACAAAAGCATCTCCTTGTATTACACTGATTTTTGTTCGGACGGCAAGCACATTTTTTGAAGCCTTGGCAGCCCACTTTGAGGAATTCGCTAGTGCTTCACTTAATGTTATTGCTTTTTCAATTGGAACGTTGAATTCTACAGAATTGAGTGAGCTGTTCGGTATCAGTTCCTCCCTCGAAGAACATCGGTTCAAAATGCCATTTTCATCAGTACCTATTTGATAAAAGCCATTTTTTCTATCTATAATTGTAGCTAATATATTTTTCGGATCAAGAGGAGCGCAATCAATTTATAAAATTGCATGAACGTCAGCAGTTGCACTTGGTTAAAAAAAAAACATGAAACTGAAGTAGTTTCAAGTGGAACGTTTAAAAGGATGTAAGATATGACAATCCGTCTGATACGTTATACGCGGTTTACAAACCGACTGAAAATTTCAGGCCGATTGTAAAACGATCTATATCTTGAAAGCGTTTTAGAAAACGTTCGTCAGTTTACAAAATGACTAGTCATTTTGCAAACTGACGGATTTCAGAATCCGACTGCGACATATACAGTAGGATCTGAATATCAACCACATTAGAGTCAAAAGCAGCATACTCCTACTGAGAAAACCTAATATCCTTTGGACGTGTTCAAAATTCATAGTTTTTATTTTTTTAATACAAAAAAAATGACAATGCGGATGGACTCGGTCGGTGATGAATAAGACCGAGAACTCTATGTTCTTGATTCTATGATCGTGTCACCTAGAATCCAAAACAACATTCTACCTGTTCAGTCATAAGACTTCTGCGACCTGTCTAGCAACGACCACAAAGCGGCCTCCAGTAACCCTTTTGCAGTTCACCTTAATTCTTCCCCACGCCAGAACCCGTTGGTTTTCGTTTTCATAAAAGTGTATTCATTCTGTGAAATAAAAAACTATTCATCTGCAAGAGGTTGCAGAAAACCACCAGATACATCACTTCAAGTCGTACTTACCAACCGTAAGTACCATTCCTCCATTCTCACATACATTTTTTTTAATTCTCGTGTCGATGAGAATTAGTACATCAGTCCATTCTTCTCTCCAAACGAGTTCTAGTATGATTTACAGGGCATAATGCGTTTCGTTGCATCGATCTAGACAATTTTCGAATCGAATTCAATGCAATTTTTAGTGGTCCAACGCATTTTAATTTTTTCATAGCGAGACATCACCGGAAGTTTATACTGTTATCAACAATATTGTAATTTGGAAAGGTTTCCTCACAAAACGTTCAATAAAAAAAATTTTTCTCATTGAAAAATATATTTGATAGTACACAGATACCTCCTTCAAATATGCCACATTTGAGGTTCTTGCTCTAGCTAGGTCTAGACAAAAGCATTGAACTTTTTCATCGACAGAAACATTTGATTGTATTGGCCCTAGAGTGTTATTGATATAATTCTAGTTCAGTGATAATCGGTTTCCAATCTGGACCCAACCTTATTTGGAGAAGTTTGCGAGAATTCTTTCTTTAACCTCTTTGACGGTTTTTCAAAAATGAGGCTACCCTCTGGTATATGGGTATATCTCTATCGAAACTCGAATTCCTTTGGGAAAAGAGTAAAATTGCTTTTATGTTGTATCGAGTGATATATTGACTCTGATTGTTTCCTCACTTGTTGTTTGTTTTCTTTACTTCCTATGAGTTAATTTTTAATCAGTCCTTGTCTCCAGTTATGGAACCTCCATTCTGGGGGTTACGTTCTGAAAAAAATAGATTACTGATAATGTGTCCCCCTAAAAACATTAATAAAAAATCAATATCTCATACTAATCGTGTATATACAATTTCCTTACATGATTAAATACTCAGGTAAATCTTCGTCATTCCTATTTTGAACTGAATTAAGGGTCTACGTCCCTGAAAAAAAGGGAGTCAGAAACGATTTATTTTTTTCTGATTGATGAAGGGATGTATGAGTGTACAGAGATAAAAATAATAAAAAAAAATTTTTATAAGTAATAAATGAATAAAAAGGATATTCCCCATCATTTTTGGTAATTTTTCCACATTTCCACCATCAAAACGAACAAATATTTTTGTGTTTTTTCATTTCAGTACTGAAGTCTATCATTTAGTTAATCAAATGTCTATCTCCTTTTCTTTCAAAATTTACCGTTTTTTTGTTAATAATATTACAACAATGTGTTTTTTTCGCGAAATTTATTTCCTTGGATTTTTCTATTCGAAATGATAAATATCCATTTTTACCAAAGACATTTTACTAGCCGTCGATTAGTAAAAATTAATTGTTTCCTACAATTGTGGATTCTTACATGGAATTGAATTTCTTTTAAATGACACGCCCCGCAGGTATCTACTCCCAGATGACTGGTGAGAGAAAATGAGTGTATTATACAGTCAGTGTGAGATCTAGTTCAGGGTAGGATTTCTTATTAATATTCCCTGCGCCCCAACATTTGTTCTATTAAGCTGAATAATCCAATAAATAAAAGTTAATGCACTGCACCGCCACCTGGCGGTATACGTTTCCTATTCTGAAGGCTGAAGACTCTTAAAGCGATATGAACTGAAAATGTCTTCGTCATATATTCGATTTGAATAACGCCTATCATTTGGCAATTTTCTCCAGATAAATTTGAAAATGCTCTGAATTATAGCAATATGACAGCTTCCATATCTTTATCATCGATGATAGGTTAGGTTAGGTTAGAAATTGGAGAAAAAAACAATGACTTTACTTCGTTAGAGTGTATGTGTATATATTCATTTTATCTCACATACCTATGTTTACCAACAATTTATTGACATAACTTTTATATTCAAATTTTTAAACTGATACATCAAAGTTCATTTTCGTTCTATTCTTCGTCGTGAATCGTTACGTTCTTGTAATTCCAAAATTATCGGAGAACAAGTGGAGAACAACACTTTCATTTTACATGTTTTTGTCCTTGCTTGGAACTGCACAACAAGAAGAATAAATTAAATTATAGGGTATTTTGGAATTATCGCGATGGTTATACGACCTATCTGTGATATGGTTTATGATCTTCGTGAAGAAATACAACTTATTATTGTCCAGTTCATATTATATGGAAGCTTTAGAGTGGGTTTCGAAGATAGATAGATATGAAAAACACAACTATGCTTCAATTCTTTAATTTGATTTCATTCAAGTACATTTTACAGCCAAAAAAATTCTAATTCTATATCGGTTCTTCTTCTTCCTTATCTTCAGAAACTGCTGAGGTCAATTCCTCCAGATTTCAGATTTTCACTGCACTTCTTTGCGTATGTCCTATCAGGGTCGTATTTGTCCAACATTTGCTTGACATATTCTGGCTTGTTGTCGATCAAGTATTGGGTCATTTTCTTAGCTCCTTCCTTGTGTTTGTCGGTACACTTTGCACAACAAGTTTCCATTATTTCAGGAATGTGTTCTGAAAAATAATAATGTTCACATAAAAGATTCATGGTCTTACCCTGTTTGCATTGAACAAATGAACAACATAAAGTAAAGTTTACTATAATTTTTTTGGCTTATTATGAGCTTTGATATATTTTTACGAATTTAAATTTCATAATTTTTTTATTATTTTAAAGAAAATTAGGAGACATTCGCTGTTTAATTATAACATATATCATCAACGCCGGTTGAGCGTGTCAGTGGTTGTAAGATATTGTTGTTTTCACTCGAAGATGTGAAAAAACCAGGGTGTTTTAAAAATACCGATATAAAACTTTTCATGGCAATCGTCATGTAATGTGTACTTTGTGGTGCTTTGGAATGAATTCAGAGTAATAGGATATTTTACGAAAATTCGGAGAAACGCACTAAGAAATAAAAACGGTGAAAATACTCACTCCTCAACTCTTCAGCTTCTGGGGTACATCCTTTGCCTTCCAGTAGACAATTGAAATGATTTTGCAGTAACCTCTCATTCTTCATAATACTGTCAATGTCGATATTCTCGAGTTTTGACGAGTAAGTATCATCACAATTGACAATTGCGAAAACAGCAACAAATGCACATAAAACTGCAGATTTCATGGTGAGGATCTTCTGTTGAACAAACAACTACTGACTTCAAATGACTGGGGGCGATTATTTATAGACAAAATATCTATTCAACCACCGAAAATTCCGGCATTATCCATTATCATTAATTCATCATTAGTAGGCCAATTATGAATTGTTGAGAACCGAATTGCAAAAAAATCAAGGATGTCGCTCAAACTCTTCGTTAACAATTCAGAGATGTCCATCTTGCGGTGGATCATCATTAGGTTTTAATGCGATGGAAAGTTTTGTATAAAAAAATTCACGAATTTAGCAATAATTTTCTGCCTGATGGTTTCGTTAGAATTCATTCCATGTGATTCCCACATCTCAATTTCTGGAATTTCCCTCAGAGTATTCCCAAAATCTTCTTCTTTGCTTTTCATAGGTCAGTCAAACTTCATTTCGGTCATTTTCTTCATGGTTATTTCAGGTAAAAGTAATTCATTTACTGTGTTGTTATTTCAAATTTTACAGGAGATTGAATGTGGAAAAAACACATATTTATTTGAACTGCATCAAAAAGAACGGTTAGATTGGAGGGTATATTAGAATTATTTTGATAGTTATGAGACGGTTTGTTCTCCTATTGAAATGACAATTTAGGTCAAAACTTACAGAGTAGAGAGGAGGACTATATATCTCGAAATTTCTAGGATGGGTGAAGGGTTTCATAATTTTCACCTATCTCGTGAAGAATTACCACCCATTTTTGTCAGTATCATGTGGAACCAATACATCAGAGCCATTTTTTCGCGTGAATCACGGTTCAAAACTATTTCAAAAACATGTCGAAGTAAACGTCACCAGTTCATGCATCGCTAAAATGCCACAATTTCAAAACGGTGACGTCATCATAGAAATGTCAATTCAATTTATGAATTCAAAAGTTAGAAACACGATACACGCACATAATAATAAAAATATTTATAATTTTAGGTGTGTTTATTTGTATATTATTATTTAAAGAAAATCTTGTATTTTCAAATTGGACTCAAATCAGTTTATGAATGATTCGAATGTTCTCGTCCTGATTAACGACTTGTTGAAGAAAATATATGCAATATTCATATTGGTTGAATCAAGGTGAAGAAGCCGTAAAATCAATTTAAAAAATTTGAAAATACATTTTCAAAACTAAATGATATGTATTTCAGAATTCTAAAATGAAGGTGTGCTCTACTCGAAGTGATTTATTACTTCACATGTTACAATGCATCATGAAAACAAAGCTGTCATATTTAAATAATATTCAAAATAAAAACGGTGAAAACAAAATAAATCCAACAAACATAACCTATATTCTTCAATCAGCTGATTCCAAACTTCAAACTGCAGTTCGAACTATTTCACTATCTGCTTTTAAACCGCTTCAAATTATTTTGAACCATTTGGTGCGTGACGTCACCAGTTCGACGCGAAAACACGAATATTTCAAAACGGACGAAATAGTTTTAAAATATTGCCACGCGAAAATTCGGCTTCATCCGATAAGAATCATTCGGAGGTTTCAAAGATATGTGAGAAAAACAAAAATATGCGTCAATTCTGTAATCTGATTTTATTCAAGTACATTTCACATCCAAATAAATTATAGATATATTCTTCTTCCGTATCATCAGAAACTGCTGAGGTCAATTCCACCAGATTTAAGATTTTCACTACACTTCTTTGCATATTATGTTCTATCTGGATCGTATTTGTCCAACATTTGCTTGACATATTCTGGCTTGTTGTCGATCAAGTATTGGGTCATTTTCTGAGCTCCTTCCTTGTGTTTGTCCGTACACTTTGCACAGCAAGTTTCCATTATTTCGGGAATGTGTTTCGAAAATAACTTGGAAAATAAGAAATTAGATTAATTTCACATAACAGGTTCGAGACCCTTTTTTGTCCAATAAACAACGCAAAGAAAAATTTATTACAATTTTTTAATGTTTTATGCATGGTGCCAATATTTTCAGTGAAGTATGTATATAAAAATTTTATTGGATATTACAACGTCACAAACATGAACAACAACTTTGATTCCTTTTGAAAAATTGGGTAAATTGAAGTTATTTTTCTTTGAAAACAGATACCTTTTTCGAACAGTTTTTAACAAATGATGAATTTGACACCCTTTGTTGTGGAAGCGAATAGAATCAACGTTTGAAAATTCATTGATTGAGTAATCAATGGTATGGGCAAACCTCAATGAAAAGAAATGAAAACACAATTCAACAATTTTCACGTCAAGCCGTTGATAGATGTCCCCATTGGATAAAAAACATGCGATAGTTTTTCTAATGTATGGAAGGTATATTCAAAACTAAATTATGCTTCAATTCGTTTATTCTCAATTCATTCAAATATATTTCACAGTCAGAAAAAATTATAACGTTGGATCTTCTTCTTCCATTAACTTCAGAAACTGCTGAGGTCAATTCCACCAGATTTTAGGTTCTCACTGCACTTCTTCGCGTATGTCCTCTCAGGGTCGTATTTGTCCAACATTTGCTTGACATATTCTGGCTTGTTGTCGATCAAGTATTGGGTCATTTTCTTAGCTCCTTCCTTGTGTTTGTCCGTACACTTTGCACAGCAAGTTTCCATTATTTCGGGAATGTGTTCTGAAAATAAGAAATTAGATTAATTTCACATAACAACGCAAAGAAAAATTTATTACAATTTTTTTTGGCGTATATCAGCACTGACATACGATTACAAATTATGTTCACGTTTATCTTTTCTAAACCTTTCCAGATATTGGATTTCATTATACATATCTCTGGAACTGGAAGGCCAGCTACGAAGTGCGTGGTGAGAACAGCTGAGAACAAGGGGCAAAATAGACCTTATAAGGACTCAGTGAACTGTAACCCCTTTCTAACAATAACTATATGTATTAACTGACAATTTTCAGGTAACATAGAAGACATTAGAGCATAACGATGACTTAATTCATGAGAGCAGATTAAGTTTTTTAGAACAGTGAAATTAGATAATAATGAATTCACTCAATGAGCATATTTGAAAAATCTCGATAAAGAACTACTCATGGCACGAAGTTCAAGTCAAGATCTACCAGGACGATGATAATTTAATGGTAGGTACTCTACTGAGTTATTTGTGGTGCTTTAGAACAAACTCAGAGAAATAGGATATTTTTCGTAAATTCGAAGAAATGCACTCAGATATGAGAACGGTGAAAATACTCACTCCTCAACTCTTCAGCTTCTGGGGTACACCCTTTGCCTTCCAATAGGCAATTGAAATGATTTTGCAGTAACCTCTCATTCTTCATAATACTATCGATGTCAATATTCTCTAATTTTGACGAGTAAGTATCATCACAATTAACAATTGCGAATACAGCAACAAATGCACATAAAACTGCAGATTTCATTGTGATGATCTTGTGTTGAACAAACAACTACTGACTTCAAATGACTGGGGGCGATTATTTATAGTCGGAATATCAATTCAACCACCGAAAATTCCGGCATTAGCCAATATCATTAATTCATCATTAGTTGGCGAATTATGAATCGTTGAGAACTAAATTGTATAAAAAATCAAGGATGTCGCTCAAACTCTTCGTTAACAATTCAGACATGAAGATGTCCATCTTACCTACATTAGAAGATCATTAGATGCATGTGCAAAAATATCAAGAATGATCATATTTCATTAATGCTGTCTCAGTCTGATACATTTCAAAACCGTGAATTGGTTTTTTTTTTCAATTTTTCTTTATTCCATGAGAATTATTTGAATCACAAGATCATGTGATATTTTTGTAAATAGCATTGTTGTCTTGTGTGTCATTGGTGATTTCAAAAACCTTCTGGAACTTCATAGTTACTTATTTATTCACTTTTTGTGAGTCGGGGTTTAAATCTCATCTTATTGAATTTTTGGCTTCATATTTTGAAGCTGCATAGGAATCATATACTCAATAAATTGGTATATTGAATACACATGGTGCTCTCAGAGGTAGTCGTTTTTGAGGGCTCGATATACTTAAACGAGTGCTGAGCTAAATTTTCATTTCTAGTTCAATTGGGAAAAAATGAAAACAATTGCCAAAGAAATCTCCAATGATTCCTGCACTGTTCACACAGAAATATTGAAATTATTTCGAAAGTCGTGAGAAGAAGAAAAGATGCCTATTGAAATATTTCAGATTTTCAGCATTAGCCGATTGGCTATACAAATTCACCCAAAAATAATCACTGTTCTAGTGATAATTATAATGTATCCTTCTCAAGATTGAAAAATTCTTGAGTAAACTCTACCATATTTTATAAGCTTTTATTTAGATTCACCTGTCCCGATGTCTGTCTGTCTGTCTGCCTATCTGTCTCTCTTTCTGTAATAAAATCTTGCAAGTTAAATATGACACACTTCTAATCGTCCGATTGATTTGAAATTTTGCAGGTGTACCTAATTCTGGTGACAATGCTGAATCATGAAATATTTTTTACAAAAAAAAACAAAATGGCGGGTGAGTTTTGTAATTATGATCCGATTCCCTTCAAAATTAGTATCTGGAGGTATTTGAGTTCGAAAATGATGATACTTTTGTCAAAATTGGGAAATTCAAGATAGCGGCCACAATATGGCGAAAGAGTTTCGTAATTATGATCCTATTCTATTCAAAATTGGTATATGTGGGTTTTCTGGGTCGGAAATTACGATTCTTCAAAATTGAAGAATTCAAGATGGCGGCTTCAAAATGGCGGATGAGTGTTGTTATAAAAGCTTGTCTTCAAAAAGGTTTTTTGATAATTAGGCTTGTTTTCTTTAAAGTTATCGTCCTGGTTTCTTGACTACTCTTAGAGTATCCGCAAATGCTCTTCCAGATAGATATCTCATTACACGTTTGGTGGAATTACGACGAGATGAAAATTGGCATCTGTCAATAGGACAAGGATGCATAGAAATCCTCGTATAGTGACTTTTAGTACGACCTGTCATCCCAAATAGATGCATAGAAACCTTGCAGTAACGACTCCTAACATAAAATCGTGACCAAAAATTGTAGATCAAAACGGCACTCTAGATTGTATATCGGGTCCTAGTAATTAAAAAATTATCCGCAATATTTGGCGATCGCGGCGCTATTGCGGCAATGGAAAAATAGCGCGACCCCTTTCTGGAGAAATGAAAAGTAAAACCTCATCCCATCACAGATTTTCGATGGACAAGAACGTCTAAAATATTTAACAAAATCAGCATCTATCATCCCAATTATAGAATTATTATTAGATTTTATTTCTTGGGAGTTGCAGGCTTTTTGAGAAAGTATAATTTTCACATATTATTTGAAGACGATTAAAACGTACATAATTCTAAAGGACAGTTTATGGGTTACAATTATATCAACTAATTTTTTGTGAAAATTGGATTTCATCTCTCTTCTCGAATAAACAATTCTGCTTCAATATTGTTATTCAATTACCGACAATTATATTTTTCCGAAATCTCATACAAGCTCAATATAAACTAATTTATTTTCATCAAAATTTACAACAACAGGAAGCACTTATTCAGTTTACAACTGGAATTTCCCAAACATACGGAGTGATACCAATGGTCCGATTCACAAGCTCCCATGAGTTTTTCAGTCATCTTTTTGGCGACACAGAAAGCATTAGACCAGCCGAATGAAATATGTAGTTTTTGCCGGGATTCGAAAAAGATTACTTGGTTACCATGAACAATATGAACATAGATGCATAGAATACGAAAACTTCCAATTCAAACGTCATTTTTATTTGATAAACTTACAATATAAATGTACAATTTTCATGAATTTGAAAACGTTTGGAAATAAAATAGCATATTTCATTCGGAGAAGAAGTGACTTTTCGTGGCTCGCTTTCAATTATCCGCCTCACTCCGTTCGGCGGATAAACTCAAGCTCGCCACGAAAAGTGACACTTCTCCTCCTAATGAAATAATATACTATTATTTCCAAACGTACGATAACAACGTCAGTTCCCGACTGACAGGATCATCGAAAAGTTCTATTTCTCCGCCTAGGCGGAGAAATATTTACTTTTCCCTCCGGCCGGCGGCAGGAAAAGTGTTGCTACGAAAAAGATTACTTGGTTACCATGAACATAGATGCATAGAATACAAAAACTTCCAATTCAAATGTCATTTTTATTTGGTTAAGTTACACTAAATGTACAATTTTCATGAATTTGAAAACGTTTGGGAATAAAATAGCATATTTCATTCGGAGAAGAAGTGACTTTTCGTGGCTCGCTTTCAATTATCCGCCTCACTCCGTTCGGCGGATAAACTCAAGCTCGCCACGAAAAGTGACACTTCTCCTCCTAATGAAATAATATACTATTATCAGAATTATGCATGCATATGTTATCCACTTTCAACGTTTTTCTTCAATACAGATGTTTTATCCCAGCAGGAATAAAAAAAGATGAAATTATCAGATTTTGAATGTATTGGCTCCATTCTAAAATCAGTTGTTCTCGATCAATTCTAGTGATCAATAGTTTTTCTTTCGTTTGACTTTCTACACTCGATCGCTATGCAACGCGAAACACGCAATTTGACCAGAGGAATGTGCCCAAGCGGTAGTTTTGCGAGAAGAAGGGTGGACATACACAAGAATTGCAGAAAGGTTTGGAGTTTCCCATACAAGTGTGTCCAGAATGTTGCAGCGATTCAGAGAGACAGGTATGAATGTCCAAAGACCAGGACAGGGTAGACCACGGGTAACAACTGCCATTCAAGAACGTTACTTGAGAGTTTCTTCGTTGAGACAACGGTTTGCAACCGCTCGCCTCCTTCACAATCAGCTTGGGCAAACTCATGAGGTGCAAATTAGCACTCAGACAATAAGAAATCGCCTCAGAGAATATGATTTAAGGCCTAGTGTCGCGGCAAGAGGCCCAGCTCACCCCAGCCCATCGAAGGGCGCGTTTGGATTTTGCGAGAGAGCATATCCATTGGGAAGAGGCCGATTGGGAAAGAGTTCTCTTCACAGATGAGTCTAGATTCTGCCTCTACCATTGTGATCGACGTTAAAGAGTTCTCTTCACAGATGAGTCTAGATTCTGCCTCTACCATTGTGATCGACGTTCCCTTGTATACAGACGTCCACATGAAAGATATGCTCAGTGCAATTTCCTGAATACTACTGGTTTCGGGGGAAGATCGATTATGGTATGGGGTGGAATATCTTTGACTGCTCGCACAGACCTAGTGGTCGTTGATAATGGAGCCATGAATGCTGATAAGTATATAAGGAACATTCTTGAAGAGCATGTAGAGCCATTTGTCCCATACATTGGGGAAAATTTCATTTTTATGGACGATAATGCCAGACCCCATCGTGCGCGCAACGTTCAGGAGTACCTTGAAGAGGTTGGAGTCTCTCGAATGAAATGGCCAGCAAGAAGTCCAGATCTCAATCCGATTGAGCAGGTTTGGGACAACCTCAACAGAAGGCTGAGAAGTTCAGAAAATCATCCAGCTACTCTTAATGACTTAGGAATCCAACTCGGAGAAATATGGGATGGATTAGATCAGAACATTTTAAGATCA
Organism: Adalia decempunctata; assembly: GCA_951802165.1. Lineage (NCBI taxonomy): Eukaryota > Metazoa > Arthropoda > Insecta > Coleoptera > Coccinellidae > Adalia > Adalia decempunctata. The sequence continues at coordinate 22,534,364 of OX637701.1, forward strand.
CTCATTTTGATTATGAACCGTCGTTGCCGAGCTGTAATTAACGCAAGGGGTGGAAATACCAAGTATTAAATCACTTATCAGCATTTCAGTATTTTGAAAATTGTTCATTTCTCTTCTTTCACATAAGATTCGGTGAAATCCTGAATTTTTCTTCCATTTAATGTGTCTTGTTTCGTTCAAAACCTTCCCGAGAGAACATAAAAAATAAGTTTAAGAGTCAATGTAGATTTAACTTTCATTAAAATTGAAATTTTCAGAATGTCCGTTAATTTTTTTGCGCAGTGTATATATGAAGCTATACATTTATATTCCCGCCTAGTATTTAGATTCCGTTTTTTTTTATAGATTATGTTTGTTCTTATTTTATGGTAGGTATTGTCCCTAACTTGCTTTGTTATGTTGACCGGAATCATTATTGTTTTGTAATCTTTTTTGACCTTCAGATATCGGTGAGATATTGCTTCGGACCGATTGGATTGGGCTTTTGTATCAGCCTTGAATGATGAAGAATGGGCATTTCCGAAACGTTTGCGTCATTAGAGAATAATTGTTCAATTAATTGTTCATTTGCCAGTTGATGAATTTCTTTCTAATCAATTATCCACGCTTATGAATTTTAGATTTTGGAATTATTCCAAGTTGAGGCAGCTTTGGTTCCTGTCATTGAAACTCGAAGATAATATATTAAATAATGTTGTCTGGAAACACCAGAGTTCAAGAAATAATTTCGAGTTACCTGGTCATGAAAGCAAAAGTGGCAACTGAAGTTGTGTTTTTTTTGCATTATTGTTTATGATGAAAAGAGTTTTTGAATAATTGGAGTATTAACAAATATACTTATTTCTGGGAGTATATTTGTTTAGTGTTCAGGGTGACCCAGAGTATGCGCAACAAATAAATAGGGTAGATAGTGCTAATAAATATAAGAAAACATTTCCTGCAAACATTTTACTGCTTTCACTCTTGAGCAACAGAGAATGAAAAAAATGATTGCATTTTGGCCACAATTCTGAAATGATAATAAAAAAATTTCATTGGATAGGTATTACAACGCCACCAACTTGAACAACAACTCTGGTTCAGGTTTGCCGATCTTTTGACGGAATTGAATTTTCTAGAATATTATTCTTTTTTAAATGGTACTCCTGGTCGTGGTACAAAAAACGGCTCGAACCTCGTACCGAACTACACGAGATTATCATCAAGGTGCCGAGGCGGAACAGGACAAAAGGACTAAGATTTTTCAATAAATTCTGTAACCTTCTTGCATGTTCTGTCCTTAAGAGGAAGGTGTTGAATCTGCTTATTGTTCATGCCTTCTACTCCACTGACTGAGGAATACATGACTCGTTGCGTGTTATGTTGATGACATCCAATTGTAGGGTTATATGTCGGTTTCCTAAACTCAATATCTTTCAAAATATTATAGGTATAGTCCATCCAAGAATTATTGACATCAGAGCAGGCCTTGGAAGTCCAGTCGCACCTTTATTTCTAGTTACAAAAAAGTAACTAAAAATTTTCTGTGCTTTCATCATAGCAATAAATATATCCTTGAAACTGAATGGAATTTTTCAAAATAAGGCACTTTGAACATGAAAATGTCCTCAATTATCGCATACAATTACCATCGTGTGAATCTGCTAACCAGCAGTAGGTATATTAGTTTCATGTTGTATTGATACATTTTCGAACGATCAATTATAGGAGCATGCATTCAGTATGGAAATTCTGGTCCGATAACGAAAAATATCGTGGATGATAAAAAAGCATGCTTCTTTCCAAAGTTCATTATGAATATTCGCTAAACCAGAAAAATCTAGTTGATAATTTGAAGCGTGCATCTGCAAACTGGATGGATTCGAAAAATTGTAGTAGATATCAAGACAGAAACAAAACTTAACGCACGGATCTATTTAATATATTATGAAGAATTTTGTCATGACATTGTAACTTTCAATATTGGTGAACAAAGAAGGAGTAAAATATTTAATATTAAAAATGTAAATATTCCTATTACAACCACTGTTATTATTTCCTCATCTGGGCAGAACTCGTCATGTTCATAATTGAATAAGGCTTTATGTCAGCAATATCATACCATCCCATATATTTTGACTGATCTCCTCTTATTTCTTTTTCTACGTCCTCTGTGCATCCTTTTCATTTATTAATTATTAGCTGTACCCACATTATTCAAGAGCCTCATTCCGAAGATTTTTCACTTACGCAATTATTTGCCAAATTTATTATTCGAATATCAATGACCAAACGCCAGTGGTATTTCCAACACCAACCTGAATTCTGCAACTCAAAATATCACTGAACGGGCATTACCAACCTAATTTCGATTTTCCAAAGCCACCCGAAATGTCAATAATTCTTGGATGAACTATAGTTAGACTTTCGATTGTCTGTCTAAATCTAACGTGTATTATATATATATATATATATATCCATTGTATATTCAAACTCAATGGTATATCTGAATTTTCTATTTCTAATTTTTGTGTGAAATGATTTAGTAATTATTCTTTAGATGATTGACGTATGGAAATACTTTTGTATGAAAACACGAATAAAAAAATCTCAAAGCGTTAAACGTAACTGTTCTCGAGGAAATAGGTCCAAGCCTTTTAAGGTCTTGTTCTTCAAAAAAAGAGGAATACCTTATAATTCATAGGACACCTTTGGAAAAATTCGGGAAGTTGAAGTTTTTCTCTATGAAAACAGATATCTTTTCCGAACAGCTTATAACAAATTGAGAAATTGACAATTGTGTTCTGTAAACGAAAAGAATCAATGTTTGAATATTCATTGGTTGAATACTCAATGGTATGGGCACACCCCAATGAACAGTGATGAGAACACGTTTCAACCATTTTCACGTCAAACCATTGATAGGTGTCTCCTTTGGATAAAAATCATGCGATACTTTTTCTAATGTAGGTATCGAAGGTAATTATACATATTCAAAACTGAATTATGTTTCCCTTTGTTTATTCTTAATTCACACAAATATATTTTACAGTCAGAAAAAGAATAACGTCAGATCTTCCTCTTCATCATCTTCAGAAACTGCTGAGGTCAATTCCACCAGATTTTAGGTTCTCACTGCACTTCTTTGCATATGTTCTCTCAGGGTCGTATTTGTCCAACATTTGCTTGACATATTCTGGTTTGTTGTCGATCAAGTATTGGGTCATTTTCTTAGCTCCTTCCTTGTGTTTGTCTGTACACTTCGCACAACAGGTTTCCATAATTTCAGGAATGTGTTCTGGAAAATAATAATAAGAGTCAATTCATACAATATTCATCTGCGACTTATTATTTCATATTATAGAAGTTAAATTTTCGCTTTGAATCTTGAGCCGAATAAACAACAATTTCCTATATTATTAGCGGTAAATCCGAAGCTTCCGTTGTTGAATCATAACATCAATGAAGGCTGATCAAGTTTTGACAAAGTTGTCCACAGATGATGAAAATATAAGTCAATAAGCAATTATTATTCAAAAGTCTTGGTTATTTCATGTAAATTTGTTGGAACGCCCTTAAAATTAATCAGAACGGAAATACTTACTCCTCAACTCTTCAGCTTCTGGAGTACACCCTTTGCCTTCCAATAGGCAATTGAAATGATTTTGCAGTAACCTCTCATTCTTTATTATACTATCAATGTCAATATTCTCTAATTTTGACGAGTAAGTATCATCACAATTGACAATTGCGAATACAGCAACAAATGCACATAAAACTGCAGATTTCATTGTGATGATCTTGTGTTGTACAAACAACTACTGACTTCAAATGACTGGGGGAGATTATATATATAGACGAAATATCTATTCAACCACCAAAAATACCCACATTGTGTATTATCATTAAATTATCATTAGTCGGCCAATCATGAATAGTTGGGGAACCAAATTCCATAAAAAATCAAGGATGTCGCTCAAACTCTTCGTTAACAATTCAGAGATGAAGATGTCCAACTTACGTTGGATAATTGGGTACATTGTATTAATCCAATGGTAATTTTTATTTGAAGAATTGTCCTCTGAATTCAGCAATAATTCTCCTTCGGTAGTTATCTTTGGAATTCCAAATGATTCATGCATCTCAATGTTTAGAATTACGCCCATAGTTTTAACCTATTATGCATCAGTATGCAAGTAATAGCCATTTGCTGGGTTTCCTTCTGTGAGTTCATTTCTTCATTTTTCCAGCAAATGAATCGACGATTCGAGATATAGTCACTTTATTGTTTTTGGATGGTTCAAAGTTTGGCTGGCATATATACTCCATTCACTTTTATAAATTAGCCCGGTTGGCGCTGGAATTCTGACACATTTCACCGCGTATATTTTGAAAATGTTAGGTTATACTCATTCTTCTGTCAGATATGGACGCAACGTTGACGTTTCTACATATAAATTGTAGAAATTACGTATTCATCAAAATGTTTATTTACTTTGGGAAAACAATGAATTTGAGGAAATATTATGTGAATTCAATAATTCCAAAGATCTGACGAATATCGAAGAAACTTTTTTTCTATTAATACTGGAAATATTTCAAGTGTACGAGTATAAACATGATTGGAAGATTCAGTTATGCTATTTTCTTGTACGGAAATCAAGAACCGAGTGTTGAAATTTTACTGAAAAATAATGGACAGAATAGTCCGTTACTTTGTGATAGTTCATTAACCCGACAGAAAAACTTTTAGACGAACAGAACAGACGGACGTATGAAAATCCCCACTTTTCAAAATTATCAAGAAATAAACCTACAGAGAACAATTAAATACCTCGTTGCGCACCTTGAAATACTCCAGTATGAAAATGTAGTGATACTACGAATCTTGTGTCACAGTTAAAGCTTAAAAGAACTACCTCCATTCACAAAGTTAAAAAAGAGTAATTATAGAAAGTAGACTTGGCAATGTCGCTTGATTTTCACGAGTGCCAACCTGCGTCCGTTTTAAGTAAAAGAACTTGATAAACCTAAACCATGGCCCACCAAGATACTTTATAAAAGTGAATGGAGTATACTTTCACGGATTTGTGAATGATTTCAACATTTTTGTGAAATACATAAGCGCCAGCCATTTTTACACATATCATTTCTTCATTCCCCAGTTATCTCGTCAATTTTTCCCCAAGGGAATGGAAAGTCATTAACTGATAATAGGAGAATTCATTGAAAAAATTTTCCGCACTGACAACATTGGGCGATGTTAATGAAATAATCAGAAGTCAGCCAGAGCATCTTCAAGAAAAATTGAAACATCAAGTAAAACACTAAAGGTTCAACATGGAGTTAAATATTCTAATTTGAAAATATATATGAAGCTATTCAATTATATTCCTGCCGTAATAGTTAGAGTTCGTTTTCTTTTTTTATAGTTTATGTTTGTTCTTATTTTATGGTAAAGGTTTTGTCTCTATCTTGCTTTGTTATGTTGACCGAAATCATAATTATTCTGTAACCTTATTTGAAATTCAGATATCGATGAGATATTTCTTTGGACCGAATTTTCAATTTGAATGAATTTAAATTTTTGAAAGAGTCTGGTACAACTTTTTGTTTTAGCCTTGAATAATGAGGAATCGGCTTTTCCAAAACGTTTGCGTCATAATAGTTTAATTCTTCAATTAATTGTTCATTTGCCAGTCGATGAATTTCTTTTTAATCAATTATCCACGCTTATGCACAATTTTAGGTTCTGGAATTATCCCAAGTTGAGGCAGCTCTGGTTCCTGTCATTGAAACTCGAAAATAATATATTAATTAATGTTGTCTGGAAATAGCAGAGTTCAAGAAATAATTCCGAGTTACCTGGTCATGAAAGTAAAAGTGGCAACTGAAAAAGTTTTTGAATAATTGAAGTATTAACAAATAGACTTATTTCTGGGAGTATATTTTTGTTAAGTGTTCAGGGTGACCCAGAGTAGGCTCAACAAATAAATAGGGTAGATAGTGCTAATAAATATAAGAAAACATTTTCTTCAAACATTGGTATTAACTGTTTTCACTCTTGAGCCACAGGGAAGGAAAAAAATAATTGCATTGTCGCCACAATTCTGACATGACAATAATATTTCGAAGCGACTCAATAACAGCAAAAGTATTTATTGAATGTCATCTTTTGATGTTTTATGCATGGTGCCAATATTTACAGTGAACTATGTATATAAAATGTTTATTGGATATTACAACGTCACAAACTTGAACAACAACTCTGATTCCTTTTGAAAAATTGAGGAAATTGAAGTTATTTTTCTATGAAAACAGATACCTTTTTCGAACAGTTTTTAACAAATGATGAATTTGAAACCCTTTGTTGTGGGAGTAAAAAGAATCATCTTTTGATTTTGAATCTTCATTGATTGAATATTTAGTGGTATGGGCAAACCTCAATGAAAAGAAATGAAAACACAATTCAACAATGTTCACGTCAAGCCGTTGATAGATGTCCCCATTGGATAAAAATCATGCGATAGTTTTTCTAATGTATCGAAAGTATATTCAAAACTAAATTATGCTTCAATTTGTTTATTCTTAATTCATTCAAATATATTTCACAGTCAGAAAAAATTATAGCGTCAGATCTTCTTCTTCATTATCTTCAGAAACTGCTGAGGTCAATTCCACCAGATTTTAGGTTCTCACTGCACTTCTTCGCGTATGTTCTCTCAGGGTCGTATTTGTCCAACATCTGCTTGACATATTCTGGCTTGTTCTCGATTAAGTATTGGGTCATTTTCTTAGCCCCCTCCTTGTGTTTGTCTGTACACTTTGCACAACAAGTTTCCATAATTTCAGGAATGTGTTCTGAAATTCATTAATGAGATTAGAATCACACAAAATTTTTGACATTTTATCATTCTTGATGGAATGAAGTACTTTGGAGCGCATTCAGAGAAATATGATATTTTTCATACATTCGGAGAAATGTACTCAGATATGAGAACGGTGAAAATACTCACTCCTCAACTCTTCAGCTTCTGGGGTACACCCTTTGCCTTCCAATAGGCAATTGAAATGATTTTGCAGTAATCTTTCATTCTTCATAATACTGTCGATGTCAATATTCTCCAATTTCGACGAGTAGGTATCATTGCAATTGACAATTGCGAATACAGCAACAAATGCACATAAAACTGCAGATTTCATTGTGATGATCTTGTGTTGAACCAACAACTACTGACTTCCAATGACTGGGGTCGATTACTTATAGACAAAATATCAATTCAACCACCAAAAATACCGGCAATTATTCTATCATTAGCGAACCAATTATGAATTGTTGAAAATTCAATTGAATAAAAAATCAAGGATGGTACTCAACATCTTCGTAAACAATTCCAACATGAAGATGCTGATAAAGATAATGTCGCTCTTACGTTGGATGATAATTAGATACATTGCATTAGAGCTATGGAAAGTTTTGTATAAAAAATTTGCGAATGGAGAAAATAATATTATGTCTAATGTTTTCTGTGAAATTTCATATGATCCACACATTAAAATTTTGGGAATTTCCTGAATACATCTTGGACCCATCACCAGGTAATTAGTTCTCAATCTTTTAGTAATGATTATCGATTATGTTGAATGCTTTCCTTTTCCTAATTCCTTGAGAAAAACATACAGTTTGTCTCAGAACCTGTGGTTCAAACAGACATGTGAAATTCGAAGTAAAATGCTCTTTCACAAATCCTTACGAATTTAAAGGATGGTCTCATATATGGTTTCAAGAATAAAAATCACATCAACATAATATACCAATAAATACTTCGCTCAGAAGAAAGCAAGCGTTGGAAAACTACTTCATCCTTTAAAATACCGTAACCTTTTGATATATCCATTATCTCAAGACGTTTTGCCAAAAACTTAAAATAATAAATTGTCAATATAGGTAAGATTATAGGTGAAAGTAGATTTGGATCATCTCGAAACGTTTTTGAAGAAACGTGGATATTTTAGAATTCAAATTATCACATATTATCAAAAGGAACATTTCTGTTTCATCTAGTTTTATCGGTTCCATAATTCATAAAAAATACCCTATTCGAATTCCTGATGGGGTTGAAATACTCTGCAAGGGGTTGCAAGCATAAAAAAGACGCCTGTATGAGTGTTTTCATGAATTTTGATTCGTTGTTGAGTTAGTTATTGAGGGTGGACACTTTTGAATGAGACCCTGTATATGAAATAAAAATCACAGGGAATGTAGATAGAATTGCATTTTTTCTAACTGGGGAGTAAAATATAGAACTTAAAGAAGAGTATACAAAGAAATTAGAGGACTGGAAATGCATGTGATCGACCTCACAATGGGTGAAAACAGTGGAAATTCGAATTCATTTCATTCTCATATCAAAAAGAGGATCGTTGAAAAACCCATCAATGACCTTCAGCAACAAAATATCTATCGATTTCTGACACTCAAGTACAGCCCACCATGACATGGAAAGTTGTGTGATGTGAAATAAAAAATTGACCTGTACGAACATTCTTATAGAAAATAGGAAATACATAATAGAAACGATTACGTCGAAGACATATTCCGTATCCCTGAAGATCAATCGTAGCATTGTTGTTAATGATGTGAATACATCTCCAAAACGTACAATAAATATATTGATATTTATCTCTTCAAGTACACAACGCTTACAAAATCATCTACTTGAAAACTGAAATAATTTATGATTTCTTATCTTTCAAATATTCCAAAGAATTGCTGTCCTTGCTATAATCCGTTTCATCTTCATAGACGAAGAACCATATTTCCATCTGACTCGTGTGTAATTGCAGATGTAATTAATGCAATTATTCTTCCACTGCATAACTATATATACAATTCATTTCTTCACCCATTTGTAGTTTGTTTCTAGCAGCAACATTATGATGAAGTTAATTTTTTGTGTTGCGGCTGCAATAATGATTGCAGATGTCCATTGTGGCATATACGACAGTTCGAAACTAGAAAAGATTGACTTCGAGGCTATAAGGAGTAATGATCGACTTCTGCAGAATCACTTTAATTGTCTAATTGAAGAAAAAGGATGTACTCCAGAAGCTGAAGAATTGAGAAGTAAGATTTTCTGTTCTTGAGGTTTTTCTTTGTATTTGATGTTTGAACTAAACTTCTTTACTTTTTTCAACCACAAATTCCTTTTATCAACTGACACACTTTTTTCTGTACCATTTTCCCAATTCGGCTTCGTTTGTGAAATACAGGGTGTTGAAAGATCATGGAATAAACAGTTTTCTTTGCATATCTTCCTAACGTCATTTCGATGGATCAGTACTAAGGTGGAGAGTTTGCTCTAGTTATGGTGAATTTCGGTAATTGAATATTTTTTACCATCATTTTCGGTATTTTAAATGTCGCTGGACACAATGTCGCAATGTTTCAGTTTAATGATTCAGTTGTAAAGGAATACTGAATTCTCTCTGGCTCTTTATTGTTAAAACCAATTATAATAACACAGAATGAGTACTCTCTCGTCTAGAATAAAAGTTTTTTGGGAATGAAGTAATCGCACGATATTTGACAATCGTATAAACTAGGATTATTGGCAACCGTGGGAGAATGTACTATACATCTTTTGTCAGCGAAATGACATAAAATATTCAAGGGGTTTTATTGTTTATGTTCGAATACAATATGTCATTGATGAATTTAAATTAAAACCCTTTGTTTATAAGATATTTTTGAAGGCAGTGGCAGTGGAATTATTAATTTTCAAAAATTACTCTCGCGAAGAATCAAAAAAGAAATGTTTTTTGGAGTAAAAAAAATTGCATTTCGCGAATATAATTGCTACATGCTCTATGACTAACTTTGACATAAGGTAGCTGTGCTTCTTTCGAACATTTTTTCTATGAACATAGGTCCGATTCGTTTTCGTTAAGGAGTAACAAGCATTTGAAAACAAATATTTTTATGTTTTGATAAAGTAGGCCGAAAGGTTGATATGGTATTTGACGTCATTTTAATTATTCATTTAACACTTCATGTACGTTTTGAACGACACTACATTCTTTTACGACTCAGGAATATGATTTGATGCCTGTACATGTTATAAATAATCGTTTAATTGCAGACTTTTAAAAAATATTTTTTCGGGCACAACCTTTTTGACTTCATTGATTACTTAGAGCTCAACATTGTTTGGTTCGTCTATTTGAAGCTTGCATTTAAGCAGAAGGTGGACATTTTGAACAATTTTTATAGTCTCAAAATATCCATTTATTATTATGACTTGAACATACGAATATAATTTTTTCTACAACCGGGCCTAACTAACTACTTTCCCGCATTGTTTTAGATTCGAAAAGTATCACTTTCCCGCCCTAGTGCGGGAAAGCTACTTTCCCGCACTAGTGCGGGAAAGTAAATATCTGTCGAATTTGGGTATAATAATACCTTTAAAATGAAATCTCTCAATCTACTTACTTATATATTTAGTTGAATATTTCAAATTTTGCAGTTTCATCCATGTCAAAATAATTATTAATACAGATTTCCGTTTTAAAATTATTGCATTTTCAAAGAGAACCTAACATCCTTCAAAAATTATGACTGGCATACATGGATCTGTGTATTTATTTCTATGTTATGATCTATAATTTTCCATAGATTCCCAACTTCGTTAATCAATGTGTCAAAACGAATTTTCGCCAAAGTTGTGTAGAAGGTTTTTTTGCATTTTAGAATACGGTTGTAGAAAAAATATTGTTCCTATCTTGAGCGGAAAGTACTTTTCCGCACACGATTGGAAAATAACTAATTCAAATGCATTAAACTGACACTTTTGATTTTTTTAGAAAATATGCCTGATATAATGGAAACCTGTTGCGAAAAGTGTTCAGATAAACACAAGGAAGAGGCAAACAAGATGATGAAATACCTCATAGAGAACAAACCAGAGCTGGTCAAAAAGCTCTTGGACAAGTACGATCCTGAGAGGAAACACAGAGACCAATGTGCTGAAACACTGAAAGCTGAGGGTGTAGATCTATCAAATTTCTGAACACAAATTAAGATCCTTTGATTAAAGTTTTTTATCAACATCATTGCATTTTTTTTTTCAAAAAGAGAATGTTTTCGATCTTGTCAGATTTAATATTGCATATTTTCATATTGATATTTTATATTTGGTGATTTATTTTGGAGGAATATATTGTTTTCTTGATCCTTTTTAGGATAGATACGTTTAGCATCTGTACTAAACTCAAGAATCTGATAGAAGTTTGAATGTTTTTCTAGTTTCCGAAACGTCCACTCAAAGATGAAACATTAGTACCTATTGTTATGCTTCATTATTTTTTATTCACCTATTTGGCTATGGCAACAATTTTCACTGAAGCTCATATAAGGATATTGTTATCATTTTTAGGATTCAGAGACACTTCTGAATGTTGAAATGTTCCAGATAGTAAATTCTCTGCTGTCATCAAAGAGTGAAAAGAAATTAAGAACTTTTCATACCTACCTGACAATACCTTTGCCCAAGAATTTATAGTATTTGCACTTGAATATTCAATATATATTTAAATTTATGTGAAAACTCTAGAGAAAAATTCAATTCCTGAACCATCACATCTCTATAGGTATAAACACACGCCTATTGCAGTTTTCTTTAGCTACTTTAATTCTCTCGACCTATGAGTATCTAAGGAATGAGGAAACTATCTTAAAATATACATAGGGGATCAACGTAGCTGAACGATTTGATGCAAAAATTTCTGGTTTACAGTTTACTGCCATCTTTACTGCGAACATAGTGGCTAATGAAGGAACTATAATCCGTTTTGTTGCTATTCATTTACAGAAATCTGTAGGATATTTATTTTCCTCTAGTTCTATGAATCGTAGGCAAAATTGATTGTCGTTTTATTGCATCCAAAAAATACTGAACATCCCACATTTCCATACGCCGTTCCTGATCGTCATGGCATTCGGCTTGGGAAATAGTGCTTAGTAGTTCAGCTTCTCACCGCCAGATGCGAGGTTAAAAATTTTAGGTTCTTTAAAACACACTTATCCCTCTTTGAACCAGTAAAGGAACTACACCAAAATCAGCATCAAATCTTTCAACTGGGATGTTCCTCTATTCATATTTAAACTCAATGTCTATATTGAATGTCCTACAATAAGCATTGGAAGTAATTCTTCCTCGTAGGTATTTGATATAAATTAATACACGGCTCTTCAAATATTTGCATTCAAAACATCATTGTCTCAGCTGTCCAGACAAAGTTTCAGCAAAAAGTAAAAAGTAGTGAAAATAAATAAAATTTCAGCTTCTTCCAACAAATCGGGTTGAATATTCATTAGACAATATTCTCGAGATTAAAATCAGATGGTGGTTCTATAAAAAAATAACCAATATTATGTAGGTACACTTTAATCAATTTGTCAATAACGGCACAATAAAAGAATCCAATAACACTAGCAGAGTTCAAAATCTTGAAAAATCAAGTCCTTTGCTTTTCAGTTCTTCATCACACTTTGCTCTGAATTTTCCATCTGCATCAAATTTATCCAAAGTTCTGCGTCCATATTCGGGTTTATTCTTGTAGAGAAAGTCAAGCATTTTTTTAGCTGTCATGAGTAATTTATCAGAGCATTCAGCACAGCATGTTGACAAAATTTCAGGGAAGAATTCTGCAAAAGAACATAATTATTTATATTGAGGTGGGCGTTCAATGTAGTGTGTTTTTATTTCAAGTTGCATTTGAAAATGGTTACACTTTGAAAACTGAAATCTTGTGGGTAAACTCAGAAAGGATTGGAGTTTTTGATGAAATAATTCAAATCGATTTCATTCCGAAAGTTAATTTTTTTTTCTTTCAAAAATAGAAAAAAATGAGCCTACTCATGCTTCTGTTTTATTTCAACAGAAAGACCCATGAAAATAGTTCAACATCCGATTAAAAGTGAATATACAGATAATTTCGTTCAGAAAAACAACTTGAAATACGGAATTGGCAGAGAATGGCAAAATTCAAATTTTGGCGGGAAAAAGTTCCTGCTTTAACCACAAATTCGCTTATTTCATAGTTCGGCGATTTTCGGATAGAGAGCGTCATTGTACATTTCATTCATGATCAGAGAGATATTCATAGAACTTGATAGTGATAATGCATGTTTTATGGAGATAATCCATAAAATGGACGGTGGCGCCTCTATCGGATGAGCTTTCCTACTCGCTTTAAACGCCGACCTTAAGTATTAAGTTGTCAACCCGCGCTTCCCATCTGTCATACATATATCAAAAACCTCTTCAAGAGATGGATTGATAAGAAATTCTCCTCTGAGTGGAACACGAGAACGGATCTCAGGCAGCCGAGACTCCTTATCAAGGGGTCTTCGTCGAAGCCGGAGGTCAAAAAGCTCTTGATTCTCGAGGGGAAGCAATTGTCTCTGGTGACTGGTCATCCGTTTAACAAACATTTGAAAACAATGGGTGTTCCCTGTGCCGTTGGTGCAAGAACGCGGATGAAACGACGGAGCATATACTGTTCACGTGCGGCAACTTATCTACACTGAGGTTAACACACCTAGGGAACCCTACACCTTCCATCTCTATGGTGAGAGAGACTCCTCCTTGTCCGCTCGCGGCAGTCGTGTAAGCGTGCCTTCGGGTCTGAGTCTCTCCAGTATTACACAAATGCGGTATGAACAATGGGCCATAAGGCCTACGTTCGGCCAACGAAAGGCACCGCACAAGAAGAAGAAGAAGTTGTCAATACTGGGTAATGATAATGATCTCGAAAATTGAAAACAATACAATTCTGCTCGTTCTTGGCTATTGCATGGAAGAGAGTATTGAATTTTAGATGGAAAAAAATTTAAAACGAAAAAATCTAACCGATTACTTATGAATTCTCCGAATATTTTCGATGTTTCGACTGATGATTTTTTTTTCTAGTGCACTACGAATTTGAGCTTCCGTTACATTTTATTTTCATGGAAAAAACAGGATTTTTCAGTTCTTCAATGCCTTGTAACTCGGAAACGGAAATTCGAGAAGCCAAAGTTTTTTTTACTACGTGATCCATATTTCAATTTATTCAAAAAATTAATTTCACACGCTGTAGACATGGGACCATATAAGTTACGAGACGATATGCCTAATACTTCCAAGAGATGTAGAAGAAAAATTTTTAATCAAATCACACCAAATGAGATGGATACTTATGAAAAATCGAAATGAAAAAAAAATTAAACTCACCCCTCAATCTACCAGCATCAGGAGTACACTTAACACCATCGATGAAACAATTGAACATATTCTCAAGAAGTCGTCCACTGCTCATAACAGCTTCGAAATCGATTTTGGCCAAGAGACGATCGGCTTCTGACAAATCGCAGTAGGCAGTTGTGGCACAAGCTGCGAAAAGGCACAAGTATAGTAGTTTCATCTTGAGGGATCTGTTCATGAATGATGAACTGAATGATTTACAAGCCTAAATATACTGACGAGCCAAATCACACAATAAATCGCTGTATCATTAGCATATTACATTTGATTTATTTTTTGTTTAGTTTTCTAGTCGAACAAAATTCAAAGTGATTGATTTTAAGGATAGAGCGACTGAACTAATTGAAGGTAATCAAGAATCGTGATGTTACATAAAGAGAAATATTAATTTCGTGGTTCAGATACACAAAATCAACCTTGAAGTGAGCATCCATAGAATAGAGACTTGACCAAATGATTGATCTTGACCTCCGTAAATCAAAGGAGGAGAAAAAACAAGAAGAAAAAATCGTGACGCAGAACGTGAATTGGAGAAGATTGAAATGATGTTCTCCAAAAAAACATTAGGACTGAGCCAAAATATGGGCATATATGAAGGTTACCCGTCAAACAATAATATGATGTATCATGGCAGCATCAAAACAAGTGGTCCCATGCGATACAGTATTATTCCATGTTAACAATTAATGTATATAGGGTGTCCCAGTGCAGCTGTAAAAAACCAATAGGATAGTACCAATAAAAATAGGGAGACATTTCCTGCTAACATGGGTCCCTACCTCTACCATTTCCAAGGGACAGGTTGTAAGAACACTGTGGAAGAAAATTGATAGGTTTTATATAGCAGACCACCAAGCTTAACATTTCCTTGTTCCACAGTACTTTAATGATACTTATAGCCGTCGGTGGAAACGAAGAGAACAGATCTGGTACTTTGTTCACCACGATACCCTCAACCCTCATCTTCTTGATGGTAGGCGAATAGGATTCCAACAGATTCAAAATGATATTGGAATGTTTCAACGTGTTCGGAACAATTTGAGACGATGAGTACCAGCTCGAACCACGTTTCAATAATTTCTCAACTATTATGTTGAAAATGAATGTACCAAAAGAAATTATTGAGGCAGCCAGCAGTATAGCTTCAAGTTTATTACCTGTAAGATCAGCTTCAAGGTAAGAGCGAGAATACGACGACTTCAAAAAGTGGCAAAACAAAAATAGTGTGATTGGGGTAACTGAAGATGTTTTGTTGGTCTACTTGAATCAACTATCAGCTAGATTCAGCCCTGATACTTTATGGGCAAAATGGTCTATGCTGAAAAGCTGCTTGGAAATGAAAGAAAATGCCCCTGTTCGCAGGTTTGTTTTCCTTAAAAAATTTATTGAAAAATATGACGTTGAGTTGTCATTCGCAGATTTCAAAAGGTGATAGCGTTTCTGAAACGAAAAAATGAGCGTTATACGCCAAAAAAGGCCAAGATATTGAGTAAAGAAGAGGCTGAACAATTTCTTCTACATGCTCCTGATGACCAGTGGTTGCTTGCGAAAATTGTAACAATATTTGGGATTTTTGGATGTTGTCGATGTGACGAAATTCTCTCCTTAAACATGAATGATGTAGAAGATATGGGAAAATACGTTATTGTGACATTGCGGCAAACAAAAAATTTAACAACAAGAAGATTCACCATAACCGATGATGGCTGCAGCTTCAAGCCCTGCATGTTATACAGAAAATATGTAAATCTTCGGCCTCCTGGAACAGAAAGCCTAAGATTTTTTCTGACATACCGACAAGGAAAGTGCATTTCCCTTAATGCTGGCCAGCACACTATTGGTGGTGTCCCAAAGCAAATAGCGAAATATTTAGGTTTAAAAGACCGAGAGTTATACAACGGCCACTCTTTTCGAAGAACTGGATCCACTATGATTGCGGATTCGGGTGGAGATATTTTAGCACTAAAGCCTGCAGGAGGGTGGAAGATCACCGAAATTGCGATGAGTTATGTCGATGATTCGGTCAACAAAAAAATCGAAATGTCTAGCAAATTATTTGGTAGTAAGGAGAGTACAAATGTTCTGCAGTCCTCGAGTTCAGCAGTTTCTGAGTCAACAGATGGTTCATCATCATGTGAATAATACTACTAACTTGTAAAAATGTTGCAAGTTAACTGTTAGTTTTACAAGTTAGTGACTTGATAAAATAAACTTTCTTGATTAATATTTTGTTTTTGAAACTGACGTTTACAAAGAAAATAAAAGCCTTTCCATATCTGGCACCAAAAATTGGAGTAACTATTTGAAATAACTAAACTAAACTTCACTTGTAGAGGATAGAGTGCATGACAAACTCCTCAATTATACATGAACTGCATTATTTAAAATAAAATTTTCCCTGTTCGAGTATTTCTCTAAAAAGAATACCAAAATATTGATGAGAAATATTCTGTGCGTTACTTTTCAAATCAGGAAAATGAACTAGCAGAAATCTAATTTCCGAAGTTCTTCACTGGTATCGCCATCACAGCAGGATAACGACAAACCGATTCATGGCTTGTTAGCTGTCAGTGCCACATAACCCTTACTGCGGTAGCAACCAACTGAAACGGCAAAACATATATCACGCCCTAGCAGGAACACTTGTGTACAGTTTCAATGTACACTGTCACACCTAGCAGATAAATGTCTACGCTTCATCCCTGAAGTTCTTTCAAAAACTAGATTTCTACGTTATCCTCACTTTTTCATTATTATAACTTGCGAAACACCGTGCGGCAAAAATAATGTACGAAGAGATCTAGATTTTGAAAGAACCTCTCGGATGAAGCGTAGACATTTACCTGCTAGGTGTGATACTGTACCTAAGTGTTCCTGCTTGGGCGTAATATAAGTTTTGCCATTGCAGTCGTAGTTATGTGGCACTGATGACTGCTAACAAGCCAGAAACCGGTTTGTCATTATCCTGCTGTGATGGCGACACTATTGGGGTACTTCGGATATCAGATCTCTGCTTGTCTATATCCCTCATTTATTATACTAGGTCCTAGAGACGTTTTCCTCTTTTTTGTTACTTTTTAATCGTCATTCATCATCATGGGAATACTGTTATGGAGATATTTATTTCAAAAATCTTTCATACAATGACAATCTTAAAACTTGAAACCGAACTAAACAGACCATCCATTGTGATAATTTATATTTAGAAATCTAGACCGTTTTTTGAATTTTTTGTTCTTTTCTTCCTGTTGCATCGTTCTCATTTTGTCAGGACAAGTTCTCTCCCTTTGAACGCAAAAACAAGTAGATTTTGTCATCGAGATGTTTGAAAATTCATCATTTTCAGAAATCGACATTCAACATAGTCTATAGATTTTATAGGTGCCAAAAGTAACAAAAGTTAAATATAAATTCGAAAAACGTGGTTCAAAACAAATTCGTGATGCGTTATATGCAGAAAATGAATCAATATTCCCATCTTCAAAAGTACCTGATATGACTTGTTGACTAGTTCCATTATTCTCCTATGAAATTAAGTTCATATTCCATATTATCGCGAAGCAAGCGTCTCGTAAAGAATCTCAAAGTCTGCCCTCAATTTGACCTCATATAGATTAAATAGTTGAATAATAAAAGCAAGTACCCAACGCTTCAATTTCAGAGTGATATAAAATGTTTAGTCGACAAGTATTCCTGCGAATCCACAGGAGGGGAGATGCCCTCTTTAAAGACTTTGTTTTCGATAATCGGAAACTCGAACTTTGTAAACATTACTCAAACGTGACATCTATCAGTCGTGACAACTTGGTCAAGCGTGGTACCAATTTCGACATAGTCTGCAGGACATTCATGGCTTCGAATCCCAATAAGGCGCAGAACAAATCCGAACCAACAGTCAGGAAAACCATTTTAACAACATGTGCACCGAAACCTGTGGGACCATACAGTCAGGCAGTACAACTCGGCAACACCCTGTACGTCTCTGGAGTTCTGGGTCTGGATAAGAATAAGATGGAGCTGGTTGAAGGTGGTGTCGCAAATCAAGCTAAGCAAGCGTTAGTTAACCTTGGACATATTTTGAAGGCTGCAGGGACAACTTATGAAAACGTAATTAAAACCTCGATATTCTTGTCGGATATTGGAAGTTTCAAGGAAGTGAATGATGTGTACAAGGACTTCTTTTCGAGTAACCCCCCAGCCAGATCGACGTATCAAGTTGCAGCTCTTCCACTAGGGGCTTTAGTAGAAATTGAAGTGATTGCTGGTACTGGTGAAATTAAACAGGACTCGTGTAATTGTGGTAGTAAAATTTGAACCCAAGGACTACATTGTAAAAGTTAATAAATGTAGACTATGTTCTCTTGTGTCTAATTTGTGCAAATTGAGAAAAAAGGCAAGGGAAAATTACATACATTTTAACCATTTCATAATTATTTTTGATAAATATCTAAAACGATAATTGTATCTTTTAGGCTAATGATAGTTGAACATTGAACGTGCTTGTTGCGAAGATAGATTCGGTCGAAAAAACATGGAAGTTATTATAGTTAACAGATTGCATGAAATTGAATGCATAAGCAACGTTCAAAAGATCGCCTCACCTTGATCCTTCTTCTAATTCTGACAGTTCATTTATCAACTATTTCTTCAATTAATATAATGAAAATCAGATTGTTCAATGCGAGTCCATTTCCGACTTTTTGGCCAAGGTTAACACGGCAGAACCCTGCTCTTTATTGATCATCAGCATTGGTGGTAAGAGAAGTTGGGACTTTAGTTCAGTCAGAAGTAACCTCGCGAGTGCATGGGTGTCTGCAAATATTGAAGCAATCATTCAAATAAGACATATTTATGAGGAACATTTTGAAATTTCAAAGTGACAATCTGAGTACTCATGGCATAGGCATAGAGAAGCACAAGTAATTATATTTTTGATTGTTTTCTTTAATTCGGTGGGTTATTTTCGTTTTCATCCAGAACTTATATTACACGTCGCGTCGTCGAAAACTATCAGATTTCGAAATATGTTCATCACAAATAGTTAATTTTCTGAGTTAGTTCGCATTTGCACTATAGCAAGTTTATGGGGTTATTCATAAAATACCAAAATGTTTGGAGATTACACAATGTTCAAAACTCTTCTATTTCACAAAATTCGCCTCATTTTTACTTCATTAATAGTCCGTGTTACGTATGCAATAAGTCTTCAAAACATTGACGTGTATTCATCCAATTGAAGAAAAAATTAAATTTCTATTAATATTCATGGCCAATCCAACACATAGGATGTTCCTCAATTGGATGTAAAAAATATTTTGAGGAAAAAATTCCATAAACATGGGACCGCAAACCTTCTTTTGTCTTCAGATACAGGGTGTACTTGGGAGTATAAACGAAACTTATGAAAACAGTTGGTTTGATCGGGGTGGACATCAGTCAGAGGACCGCTGGATTCCCATACCCAAATAGTTTGGATTTTTTTGTGTATCAACTGGATTTTTATGACATTTTTTATTTCTTTAGGATTCCGAGAGAATCATTCAATTTTTTTTTCTCGATACCTGTAGTAGGTACAACAAAACAATAAGAGAACATAAAGTTGAGTATAACAACAAACAGTGGCTTGCCTAAAGAAAGTTCTGGAGGAGTACATGGGACATGTGACATGGTATAAACTCTGAATTGTTCGTTTCTACAGGGTGATATTTCTGTTTTGGGGTGAACCTATTTCCTCCCTCTTCACTATTCAAACACTTTTTTTAATGATGATGTATGATATGCTCAACCACATCAAGATTGTTGAGTTATATAGCCTGATTTTCAAATTTTTTGACAAAAAGATTGTCACAAATTAGTGTTTATATCTCCAAAATCTCTCATTGTAAGATATTCTTTTCGCAACAGTGGAACAAAAGAAATTCCGCTGATACTGCATCTTGCATAAATTTGGGGAAAAATAGGGTGTCTGAAACAGGGCTTCAAAGTGAGCTTCAACAAAACTACGAAATCTCATTTTTTTCAAATGAGGACCATATGATTTTGTAATTCCGATCGTCAAAAACTAGCTAGAGTGTCCCAAACATTTCATGCCTTTAAAATCAGTAGGTTTGCTGTTATCGAATAAAATTCGAATTTCACGACTGAAGCCAGGTTTCGCTCAGTCAAATTTATTGGTATTCACGTCTTTTACGAAGTAGGCTATGTTAGGAATGGCCATTCTTATGTATTTTATAAGCTTTTGTTTAGTTTCACCTGTCCCGGTGTCTGTCTGTCTGTCTCTCTGTAATCAAATCTTGCAAGTTAAATATGACACACTTCTAATCGTCCGATTGATTTGAAATTTTGCAGGTATACCTAATTCTGGTGACAATGCATCATGAAAAAAACAAAATGGCGGTTCCAAAATGGCGGATGAGTTTTGTAATCATAATCCGATTCCAGTCAAAATTAGTATCTGGGGGTATTTGGCTTCGAAAATTATGATACTTTTGTCGAAATTGGGAAATTCAAGATGGCGGCCACAATATGGCGGACGAGTTTTGTAATTATGATTCTATTATATTCAAAGTTGGTATATGGGGTTTTCTGGGTCGGAAATTACGATTCTTCAAAATTGAGTAATTCAAGAGGGCGGCTTCAAAATGGCGGATGAGTGCTGTTATAAAAGCTTGTCTTCAAAAATGTTTTTTGAGAATTAGGCTTTTTATTGATCAGCACTATGGAACACATGCAATAATAATTAGGTACACTAGAATAGAATGATATATCAAAAGCCTGTCCTTTATTTGCAGCGATTGTGACAGATAAACAAAGCAGATAATGAATGATGACTAAATAAAAAAATAAGTTTGAAACTATCACAACAATTTTCCTAACAACAAAAAACTTCAACAAAAATTTAATAATAGCTATCACAATAAATTCCCAAAATTTATTTATTCTTCTATGAACTGGTAAATTCACCATAAATGAAGAACATATTTAATACATCACTTTTAGGTACTGTGATTGTGATTTTGCATATGGTCCGAATTCAAAAAACATGTGATAAGTATGAATGACAGTTCTCATTTCTCAACAGTGCATTATGCATGGACTGACATATTCTAACTATTGACATAGCCTACCTGAAAATTATCTTAATAAACCTATGATTAGACATAGCACAGTCTAGCCAGTTTTCGACGAGCAATCGATCGGAATTACAAAATTATATGGTTCCCATTTGAAAAAAATGAGATTTCATAGTTTTGTTGAGGCTTACTTTGAAGCCCTGTTTCAGACACCCTGTATGATATTTCCTCTAATTTATACAAGAAGCAGTATTAGCGTACTTCCTTTTGTTCCACTGTTGCGAAAAAAAATTTCTTTCAATGAGAGGTTTTGGAAATGTAACACTAATTTGTGACAATCTTTCTGTTAAAAAATTTGAGAATCAGGCTATAACTCAACAATCGCTTGATGTGGTTGCGCATATATCATACATCAAATCGTTGCAGAATTAATCGAATAATTCAAATATGTATAAATATACAGGGTGTTGCATTTGAAATAACGAAGTTCACATTCGTTTCCGGTTGAACCGAAAGTAGATTCCGCTTGAAAATATTTTACAAATTGAGTCCATGTACTCTAAAACAAAAATACAAAATTAAGAATTTGTATCGCAATTCCTTCCTCGAATACGTCTAATAAAACACTTAAAAAAATCACCCTGTATACTACACTTTGTGGACTGACTCGAGTAAATCTGTCGAAAAAGAGGGCCCAGAAGAATCTTAAAATACAAGGAAGCTGTGATCAGTGAAGAAATTTTTATACGGTCGATAAGAGGAATAATCCTCTCATAAGTAGGTGAAATTTAGATTCTCTAGGCGATGCTGAAGTTTTTTGAAAAACTTGCGAAAATCAAGAAAAAATCCTGAGAAAAGGCCAATTTTAAATTCGATATAACTTTTTTCACAGATATCCTAACCGTGATGTTGATACATGGATCGAAAGAGAAAAGGTCGATGCAAAATAGCGTATTCATATTTTCCATAATTTCAATATTTCTTCAGGAAAATTGGTCAAACTTTCACATTCCGTCTATAAAATCACCCGATTTGCAGAGATCAACCGATAAGGATAACTATTTCATAGGTAGATCTAGGGACTCTACTAGTATTATCTATGCCATATTATATACACAGTGCAAAAAAATTAATGCACATTATGGAAATCTCAAATTTATTCTACAACTGAAGGTGTTCCCAATGATAAATATTTTTATCAGAATTATGCATGCATATGTTATCCACTTTCAACGTTTTTCTTCAATACAGATGTTTTCTCCCAGCAGGAATAAGAAAAGATGATATTATCAGATTTTGAATGTATTGGCTCCATTCTAAAATCAGTTGTTCTCGATCAATTCTAGTGATCAATAGTTTTTCTTTCGTTTGATTTTCTACACTCGATCGCTATGCAACGCGAAACACGCAATTTGACCCAAGAGGAATGTGCCCAAGCGGTAGTTTTGCAAAAAGAAGGGTGGACATACACAAGAATTGAGAAAGGTTTGGAGATTCCCATACAAGTGTGTCCAGAATGTTGCAGCGATTCAGGGAGACAGGTATGAATGTCCGAAGACCAGGACAGGGTAGACCACGGGTAACAACTGCCATTCAAGAACGTTACTTGAGAGTTTCTTCGTTGAGACAACGGTTTGCAACCGCTCGCCTCCTTCAAAATCAGCTTGAGCAAACTCATGAGGTGCAAATTAGCACTCAGACAATAAGAAATCGCCTCAGAGAATATGATTTAAGGCCTCATGTCGCGGCAAGAGGCCCAGCTCTTACCCGAGCCCATCGAAGGGCACGTTTCGATTTTGCGAGAGAGCATATTCATTGGGAAGAGGCCGATTGGGAAAGAGTTCTCTTCACAGATGAGTCTAGATTCGGCCTCTACCATTGTGATCGACGTTCCCTTGTATACAGACGTCCACATGAAAGATATGCTAGTGCAATTTCCTGAATACTACTGGTTTCGGGGGAGGATCGATTATGGTATGGGTGGAATATCTTTGACTTCTCGCCCAGACCTAGTAGTCTTTGATAATGGAGCTATGAATGCTGATTAGTATATAAGGAACATTCTTGAAGAGCATGTAGTGCCATTTGCCCCATACATTGGTGAAAATTTCATTTTTATGGACGATAATGCCAGACCCCATCGTGCGCGCATCGTTCAGGAGTACCTTGAAGAGGTTGAAGTCTCTCGAATGGAATGGCCAGCAAGAAGTCCAGATTCTCTTCTTTCACATAAGATTCGGTGAAATCCTGAATTTTTCTTCCATTTAATATTTCTTGTTTCGTTCAAAACCTTCCCGAGAGAACATAAAAAATAAGTTATAAAGTCAATGTAGAGTTAACATTCATTAAAATTGAGATTTTCAGAATGTGCGTTAATTTTTTTGCGCAGTGTATTTTCCAACCTCCCATTATAAAAGTTTCTACGAGTCAACAGTTCACAGAACATTTTCTCAAGGATATTTTAGCTCCGATTTCGAAAAAAAAAACAGATAATGAAAGAAAAATCTTTCAAATACTCTTTGTCCTATCTAGACCAAACAAATCCTCATTCAACAGCTTTTCTGTGTAATGTCCGTTGGACTGCTGTTGTCAAAGAAGACCAGATTATCCTAAAATAATAAATTTCCGATTCCAAAGCAAACTGAACGGTTCAAATAAAGATTTCAAGAGTCACGAATCGTTTACGGGACAAACATTGGAATAGCTAGGGGTCGAACGTACGAAAACACGGATATATCTACGAATTTTCTGGGATCGAGACCTTTATCCTGTCCAACACTAGATAGGGATGCGACTTTTTATATCGATATACCTTAGTGAAAAGTGTCGACACGAAAGTTTTCACAAGACTGAACATAAGAGAATAAAAAAAACGAACTCTCCATTGTGGTTAACCAAAGAAAAACTTCATATACCTAATATGGATAACTATACTGGGTGGCCAAGAGATTGACGTCGAAAAGGAAAAAACAGGTCCCTCGTGTCATGGGCTATTTGAATCACCCCCATGTATGTTATGCTATTTTTCATGGTTTTCGAGTTATGAATTTTTTTATGAACTTTGAGAATTTTCGACTTGACTATCTTAAAAAAGATATTCAAAAAAAAGTACAAGACTTCACTGTGAAATTCTTTTTGTAACTTGATCTCCATGAATTGAACTTTTATACGTAAAATAACCAGATTCGTAACTTTGATAAAAATTATGGAAATGTTGGTCTCAAGTGAAAAAGTTACGTAAATTAGATTATGATCTGAATTTTTGAATCAAAATTAAAAATGTGAAAAAGCTAATTCACGGTTTCTTAGTATGCTCAAAAACTGCGCTCAACAATCAGCTTTTAGAATCATTGATAAAAAATGGTACTTAACCCTCTACTTTTGCTAGAATTAGCCTTCAAAGTCATCTAGGTGGAAAAAATCAAAGAACTAGACATTTACTACAAAATTATTTTTTGCCATTTTAAGATATTTCTGATCAAGTTATGATAGAAAATGCTGAAAGTTAATAAAAATTAGCTTTAGATGTTGGTCAAGAAAAGTTCTAGATAAAAAAAAGAAAAAGGTATGGCAATAAATCACACATCATAATGTAAATAAAGAGAAATTTATTTATAAAATTTACTGTAGGTGTTCAAAGTGGCCACCTCCAGCCTCAATACACATTCTACACCTTCTTAAAAAATTTTCTTTCAATCGCATAAAACCTGCCCTGTTCTCTCTTAGGACACGTTCGGCTTCTCTTATCTTCAGTCGCAGCTCGTCTTCACTCGAAAATTCTCGGGCGTAAACAATTTCTTTGAAATAACCCCAAACGAAAAAATCGATGGGATTAAGGTCAGGTGAACGTGGGGGCCCCTTGATCCGAATTGACCAAAAGTAAATCTTTACTCACATTGCTTAATTGACCTGAATCAAACAAAAAACTAATTTCTCAATAAGACAGTATATCTTTCAGCGCTCAATTCACGGTGAAATATTTTTATGACATAACAAATTAACTAAGATTCCTTGTCCATCATTATCCTCTAACCGTCTAACCCTAAAGAATGAAAAGAAATTTTTCATAATAGATGGGAATATTTGGACCTACACTTTTCTTTCTTCTACGTGGTCTTCATAGGATACCCAGTTAGAGAATTTTGAAAAAACCTGTGAATAATATTTCGTTTTCACTCCAATTAATCATTATGTTCCAAAAATGGATACATCTATAATAACTACAGCTGTCATACTGAGAATTATGTAAACTTTATTTTTGATTCTAAGAAAAATAAATATAATTGAATATTTGCAACAGAATGATACTCATATTTTGACAATAAACAATGGTCATTTTTTTCATCAAATCAAATCAAATCAAATCAAATTTATTCACAAAAAGTTACATAAACAAGGTAACAATTAATAGTCATACAGAATTATCTATGAAAAAAAAGAAAAACAAAATGCCAAAAAGAAACTCCCCTTGACCTCTACTAGAACCCACTCGAGAAAAATTCATCTACTGAATAGAAGCACCGGGAAACCAGGAACTCTCTGAGTCGCCTCCTGAAACCCGGCGTCCTCTTGAACTGTTCTGGAAGGTGATTATACATTTTAACAGCTAAATAGTTTGTGGCTTTTTGTGTATGTTTTATTCTATGGAAAGGAACACAAATATCTTCTCTATTTCGCGTAGCATATTGATGGAATTCACCGCTCTTTGTATATTTATCCAAGTTCTCATGAATATGTAGTAAGCATAAGAAAATGAATTGCGAGTATAATGTGAGTATTTTATACTTCTTGAAATATTCCCTGCAGGATGTGGTGTTGTTGATTCCAGCAAGTGTTCTTATTGCCCTTTTCTGCTTCAGGAATACATTTTTTGCTTCCGGAGCATCCCCCCAAAGAAGTAGGCCATAAGACATTCGACTATGGAAAAGGGCGTAGTAGGTGTCGAGTAGTACTTTTTCCTCCGTGAACTTTCTCAGTCTGTACAAGAGGAAAATGATAGATGATAATTTTTTTATGATTGTGTCAATATGAACATTGAATTTGAAATTTTCTTGAATTACAATTCCTAGGAATTTAGCAGATTTCGAATCATGAGGGAGTCCCAGTTTCATCCCCACCTCTATTATTTTGGTTTTCTCCAAATTCATTTGGAGCCCCCATTACTGCTAAACCAACCCTTGGCTTCTTTAAGTCAGTTTTCCGTTTTATTTCCGACTGAATTCTTAGAAATATTTATAAATGAGGTGTCATCTGCATAATTGCATACATGGTCACATAGTACGTTATTCGGGAGATCGTTTATGTATATAATGAAGAGTAGTGGACCTAAAACTGAACCTTGAGGCACACCCTTATTAACTCTCATCCATGAAGATTGTTTTTTATTCGAATGAACCTGCTGATGTCTACCTTCTAAAAATGAAGCAATTAATCGGAGGGGTTGTCCTCTTACTCCGTAATACTGATGCTTTTCCAAAAGAATTCTGTGGAAAACGTTGTCAAAGGCCTTGGAAAGATCGCATAAACTAAGTTCTACTTTATTTTCGAACATGGTCCGGTAATTTTTCAACGTCACAATATAAAACAACAAAAATTTGTTTCAATGATGCATACCAAATACGAAGCTGAAAAGCAGTATACAGCAAATAAGAGAATAATAGGATTGGAATCAAAATAGAATAACAGTAAGAGGAAAATGAATTGGTTTATACAGATTTGAAAAAAATAAAGCTGAAAATTGACAAATCAAATCGCTGCTCCTTTGAAAGTCGGCAATTTCGACATATATGATATCAGTTCCCAAATAAAAGAGGATAAAATATCCTAAAATCATAAAGTTGGTTACTTCTTTTCTTATTCGGATTCCTTATTAAACGTTTTCTTCGAAATGAGCAAACTCACCCTTCTTATTATATTCCTATTCTTATCTTATTTTCTGTATAAAACCGCTTTTACCCAGTAAAATATTTCCTGATTTGGTTCTATTTGATTCTCTGTCATATAAACTCATTCACTATTTGATAATCAACACGGAAATATAATTATTTCTGGTCCTAAAGAATTACGTACAAGAATTCGCTTATAATTATTCTTACAATCACCACTCAAAACTTGTCAACCCATACATTTCAAGCTGCTATTTTTATAATTTTTTATTTATTTATCATATGTGCCTGAATTTCCCTTGCAAAATTCACATTATTTCAAATCTTAATATTTTCATCATCGCACTGATTAATATTCTTGTGTTATTCGGTTAAATGTCTAAATCCTTGGTACTTTCAGAATTAAATTTGTGATCTTCACTATGCATGTTCGGTAAGTGCTGTCAGTTGTTTACTGTCCAACATTTTAGAGTAATCTTTCTTGTCTCTCTATCCTTGAAATAATTCTGTTAGACCGACATATCATTAAAGTCTATCATATATACCTAAGGCACTATGAAGATAGGTATGCTAGATAGACCTGGCTCTATGGTTGATTGGGTCCAACCATAGACTCGAAAATTACAGGATTCGCAACATTTTCATCGCCATCTATTGGGGTGATACAACAACATAAACAATAAATTATGATATATTTGACTATTAGATGCTGCGGCATTATTCTAACACCACGAACCTAACCTATTTCCAATCTTTTTCATGTGAGCATGCCGAAAAAAGTCACCACAAGATCTCTCATTCTGAAAATATGCTCATTTTATTACAGATTTCATTTCTTTCGATTACAGATTTCATTTCATTCGGAGGGATCTGTAATTTTCGAGTCTATGGTTGGACCCAATCAACCATAGAGCCAGGTCTATCTAGCATACCTATCTTTATAGAGCCTTAATATACCTACTCAGTTTCTAAATAGGATATTTGTTCTTTATCCTTGTCTTTAGTCGGTAGTCCGGGTAGTCAATTTCTTTTTATGTGCTAATCAATCATGGACCAAACAAGGTCCAAATCATTACCCACGTTATGAAGAGTTTTTATGATAAAAAAAGATTCATCTGAAATCTGAAATTCAATCAATACCTATGAAAGAGAATGGACGTCAACATTGAATGGAATTGTTTTTTTATTTCGTATTTTTTCAGGCCGGAATGGATCCAACCAGCCATTGGGGAGGAAGTTGTCTCACTTGCTTATGGATAAAAGCAGACAGTCCATAATCTATTCATAACATCATAAAAAATTCACAAAGCGACACTTTTAGCACTACATATTTAAAATTCGAGAATCCTGAATATTATTTCAGCAAACCCAATTCAACACAGGATAACCAGGTTTTACGATGTTTCCGAAACATCGTTGCGTACTGCACATCCCTAACTTGACTTCGAATAGGAATACAATAATCCCAGTTCGATTTTTCTCGTGGAATCCGGCCATAAGGGCTCACATTATTAACCTTTCGTCGATCGTTCCGCAAATGATTATGGCGGCATAACTTCAACTTGCCTGTCGCAAGTTTTCCAATTTTATCTATGGACATATCTCCTTTATGGGAAGGACTTGGAAGGATCAGGACGATTTTTCCAATTTTATGTCTTGAGGGCATTCGGGTTTCGGATCTCGCGATTAGATTCGGCCGATGGAATTGATGGAGTTATTCATATTCCTATCAGAAGGGTCGTAGGGAAATGATTTCGAACGTGACTTAGTTGCATATTTATAATGCCATCGGCCTCTGTTTCTGCCCCTAACGAAAAAAGTAATGAATTCCCAGATTGAGTTCTCTTCACCAGGAGGAGGTAGAAGTCGTTTATAAAATTCGATCTCGAAGAGAAATATATTTCAAGGAATGAAAGGGCAGATGGCAGGATGAAATGGTCAATATTTACCATTTTTAGAATTGTAACGAAAAATATCTCGCAGTTGTGAAAATGAATATGGAAAAACATGATTAATTTAATTATAAACTCGAAATAATTTTCGGTTTATTGGGGGCAGGGTTTTTAGTTTTCGTTCATATACAGGGTGGCCATTTGAAAACGAAACAGACGAGATTACAGACGAAATAAATTTTTTCGATAGAAATGCTCGGACAGGTCGATTTCTGTTTCGAGGGGGACTACTTAAGATGTAGGTTACGGAAGCATAGCGCTTCAACCCTTGCTGCTACAACCCCCCCCCCTAATTTTTGAATAGGGGAGATGGGGTGAGTGATACCTCATTTGAAAGGTATTTTTATTCTGATTTCAGCACAGTAATTGTTTTTTTATTTTATGCATTAGTTCTCGAAATATTCTTCACTAAGTATTTGAAAATGAAGTGGTGTTTTCGTGGCACTTGTAGTGTTTTTTTGTGAAAAAATGACATTTTGAGATTCAAAACAACCATGACTGTGGCTTCCTTCCTTCAATCCACTGACATAGAAATCTTTAATCAAGATGTCGATTTTTCACAAAAAAACACTACAAGTGCCATGAAAACACCACTTCATTTTCAAATACTTAGTGAAGAATATTTCGAGAACTAATGCATAAAATGAAAAAACAATTACTGTGCTGAAATCAGTATAAAAATACCTTTCAAATGAGGTATCACTCACCCCATCTTCCATATTCAAAAATTGGGGGTGGGGGTTGTAGCAGCAAGGGTTGAAGCGCTATGCGTCCGTAACCTACATCCTAAGTTGTCCCCCTCGAAACAGAAATCGACCTGTCCGAGCATTTCTATCGAAAAAATTTATTTCGTCTGTAATCTCGTCTGTTTCGTTTTCAAATGGCCACCCTGTATAGTTCAACCTATTCCAGTGATCCAAAGATCCTTACATTAAAACGCCTTGGTGGCATTAAGAAACGTTCTATGCAAAAAATATTCTACTCTCAGAGATGATTCAATGGGAAATCATTATCGCGTCCATCAAGAATGCTGCCTTATTTTCACTTCCTAAAACTCACATCCCTTCAACCGCCATTCTTATGCAAGAGGGCACTGCCAACAGTTCCACAATACACCGAGACCGAAGCTATATCCGCGTTAGCTGGACAAGCTTCCTAGTATAAGACTCTACAAATCCATTCTCTTGGTTTGATCCATGTTGGCAAAACAAGTAACCTGGGTTCCACAATAACAACTGTTTGTAAAATAATAAATGAAAGAATATACATGTCAATGAAATAAGAGGATGTATTGATATCTAGTTAGCCTAGACCAGTTCCATGCATTAACAAAATATTGCGATACCATATCAACGAACAATAACTTATAAGAAGTGTCAGTGTAGGGTTTGACGTCAAAAAAGTATGCCAGTTTCGCAATAAATTAAAAAAAAAGATGTCCACCGAAATTGTAAAAATCGAAAAATTGGATTATCGAGCCATCATCAAGTACCTGTATTTAAAAGGGTTAAGAGGTAAGCAGTTTTACGAAGATATGCTTAATACCCTTGGTGATCAATGTCCTTCGTATGCGACTGTGAAAAATTGGTCTGCAAGCTTCAAAAGAGGTAAATTTTCCATTGAAGATGATGACCGATCGGGAAGGCCAGTTTCTGTGTCAGTCCCCGAAAATATCGATGCAGTTCATGACTTGATTTTATCAGACCGTCGAATTGGGCTAAAACGGATATCTGAAGCACTGAAGATTTCATACGAACGCGTTCATCATATAGTTCACGTCAATTTGGACATGAGCAAAATTTGTGCAAAATGGATCCCCAAATGTTTGAATATTGACCAAAAGCGCGCGAGGGTAAAAGCATCGCGTTCGATCTGTGCTCGATTTGAAAACGATGTAGACTTCTTAAAACGAATTATTGTTACTATGGATGAGACTTGGGTACATTTCTACGATACAGAAACAAAGCAAGAATCGATGGAATGTCGACACTCTGGTTCTCCAAGACCTAAGAAGTTTCGCGTCCAAAAATCTGATGAAAAAGTTCTTGCTTCAGTTTTCTGGGATTGCCATGGAGTAATCATGGTTGATTTTTTGGATAAGGATAGAACAATAACTGGAGATTATTATTCGACATTACTGATCACTCTACGGGAAAAAATTCAAGAGGAAAAACGCGGAAAGCTATCCAAAGGTATTTTGTTTTTACAGGACGCCCCAGTACACAAATCTCATGTTGCTATTCAAAAAATTCGTGATTTAGGGATAGAATTACTAGAACACCCCCCTCATTCACCAGATTTGGCTCCGCCCGACTATCATCTCTTTCCTCAACTGAAAAAAAGTCGTAAATTTTCTTTTAACGAGGAGGTAATAAAAGCTGTGGAGGACTGGTTTGCAGAGCAAGAAGAAAGATTTTTTTTGAAAGGTCTGGAGACATTTCAGCTGTAATAAATGTATTCAATTAAGAGGAGAATATGTTGAATAATAAAATATTTTGACATCGAAATTTTTTTCGTTCTAGAGTAGGATAAGAATTTTTCAATATATCTCCGTATAATATGTACCTAATGTCTCAATGCGAAAATTTGGGTATATACCTACGTGATGCAGGTGAGTATCGAAAACTTTAAGACTGTGCTGACTGCTGAGTTGAAAATATTATTAGGGACATGATCCTCCTCATTCATTATTACCACAATATTCGAAAAAGCTCAGAGAAAGAACCAGCGGTAACTATTTATGCGAAATGATGCTTGCAAGTTATAAATATCAAGGCAACACAACAAACATGGTTAGGTGTGTAGGATTACTATCTCAGTCAGTAGCAGATTTAGGAGCGAAATAATGATAGTTGATTGGGTTTAAGCAATATGTAATTTCTGGTATTTTCATATTGTTCTATGTCAATAAATTATATGTACGTCGATTAGTTCAGTTTGTTTTTGGCAAGTGATTTACCTACTCGTAATGAAAGCAAAGAAGTGGTAGTAAATCACTCCATTTCATATTGTCATCTAATGTGAGGAGGGGGTTATGTGAAGAACCTAGGTATGAAGTACTTTCTTGTTAAAAAAATCGTTTGTTTCAAGTTTTTCCGTTGATATTAAGAAAAGAATTTTTGGAATTGTCAACAAGACACTTCAAAAAAGCTTCCACAAACAATTCTTCTTATCAGAGCTAGAACGGTTTGGGTTTTAGGACGACCATCCTGTACCTAATTCGGTACATCAATTGATATAATCCTTGAAACAATATGGATATCCCAAAAAAAAACGTTTGTCAAATTGAATTTCTATCTTAACCAATTAGAATTTCCACATATTACTGCCTTATACAATGTTTGGTTTCATCACTGATTTCATACATCAATTCAGCGCATTCACCAAAAAAGGTATAGATATAATATGATTGATCCTATAGGTAATTAACACATAATTGCTTCATGTGCTATATGTATTTCAAAGCACAAAGGATGGAGGATAATCCGTTTTGATTAAAATCCATATTCTTTACCGATTCGATCAAAACCAACACTATCTATTTCAAAGGTGTTGAAATGACGCAATTAGTTGTTTATGATTTGTTGTTTACCCATAAGAATGTATAAAATCTTCCATCTAATAATAAGGTATCTAATATGAGATTTCTCCAAAGGGCCAAGGTAGGTTGAGGGTAATGTACAAGATTATTATTCTCCGTCATATCTTCCTCTTCGTGTGAATGGTAGGCAACACAAAATACCTACAAAATTATCAATGATGATTATCTCAATAAAACTTATATTATATACAGGGTGTTTTATTGGTAAATGAACATACGGAAGCCAGAGCTAGCTACCCGGCGAGTCCAAAAAACCGATATATGATAGGTCTAATCAATTCCATAACCGAGAATCAGTGTGGTTTATGTATTCACCAAAAATTTCAATTCCTCATAACTTTTGAACCAACTGGTATAGTCGGTTGATATTTAGAACGAATCCACTTTCACAGGTCAATCGATTTACTTTTGAATTTCCAAAAAATTCCGGGTCCGTATTTAAAAAATATGGGACTTCTTCCAAGCTGAGATTCAAAACTCTGTACTCGTATATTGAAATTTTAGGATTTGATTGAGATATTTGAAAAGAGCAGAAAATTTTCAAAGGGGTTCAGTAGATTTCATTGTCCCGCACGTCATTTTGCTCAAAGAGAGCTTCAGGGAAAGATCCAATTGAATATTGGAATTCCACAAAATTCTCAGAAAAATCGTACATTATGTTCAAATTGAATTTTTTGGTCCCACTAATTGCACATTCAAATTCCAGAAGGTAAAACGATTAGAACCATGTGAGAAAATTAGAAGAACTAACTTTAGTAGCTGGATTTTACGAAAAGAATGGTCAACAGAATTTTATTTACCGATAAAGCCATATTCACGAGGAATGGAGTCTTCAATAAGAGGAATTCGCATGAATGGGCTGAAGAAAATCCGCATGCAGTCAGGCATACGAAATCTCAATACAAATTCTAAAAAACGTATGGTGTGGCGTTTATAAAATC
Source organism: Adalia decempunctata (assembly GCA_951802165.1). Classification (NCBI taxonomy): domain Eukaryota; kingdom Metazoa; phylum Arthropoda; class Insecta; order Coleoptera; family Coccinellidae; genus Adalia; species Adalia decempunctata. The sequence continues at coordinate 22,568,104 of OX637701.1, forward strand.
GATTGATTAGACCACACGTCCTACCAAGACGGCTTACGGGTGATCTTCACTTAGATTTCCTCCAAAATCATCTTCCTGTATTACTCGAAGGTACGGACATTGCAGTAATGGTCAGACAATTTTTAGATCAGAACTTTTCAAATATGTAGAAAGGCAGATGTGGACTGCTGGCCCGATAGGTCACCAAATTTCAATCCTGTGATTATTTCATTTGGGGTTATTCGAAATGTTCAGTATACTCATCTGAAATAGGAAGTGAGGATACCCTCATGCAACGTATCGAAGTCGCCTGCAATAAAATACGTAATAATCCAGAAATGATCAAGAAAAGTATAAGACATATTTTGAAGGGGACAATAATGTGCATTAAAGAAAATGGTGTAACTTTCGAGCACCTTCTGTAATTCACGTGAAGTTTTTATATTTCTTCAGTTATTTATTCATCTTTGTTGACTTCGAATAAATGTTTCTCGATGAATAATGTTTTTCCGGAAATAACTCCAAATTATTCCTCAGAATATTATGAAAGTGGTAGCTTCTAAAGATTTACAAGAAAATGTTCACTCGCGTCTCAAGTCTCAAAAACTATTCTTTCGTCTGCATATAGTACATAGCTGTTCTGTAGTCCCATCATCATCATCCATGCCGAGTCTTGAGTATGTTACATCATCTAGCTTGAGGAAGGCCCAGCCGTCTTTTTCAGGTTGATGTAATTAGCCTAGAAAATGGCAGCATCCTAAGGTTTTCAAGAATCTGTTCACTTGAGCTTCAAGTACGTATTCTCCTATAGGGCACTCACATCGTATGTGCCATATAGCCTCATCATCATCCGTGCTGAGTATTGAGCCTGTGACAGAACCTAGCTTCATGTAGGTGTACTTTGTCCAATGGACTTCGTGAAGGCAGTGTTCTTAGAAATGGTCCTGTGAGAGTGAAGAAGTATAGGACGACTCGTTTATTCAAAACCCTTAGCTATAGCTAAGATGTCTAGACATCTTAGCTATAGCATTACTTTATATTTATATAGCAAATGCTAGTGTGGTCTAGAACTGCAGTTTATACCTTTCCCTGAGCAGTAAGAGCTAAGTTCTAAAATCGATTAATACAGCTGAATTTCATGGGTGGACAGCTTGAGCTTTTTGAGTAGTTTGACAGTCACTACTGGCAGAACACAATTGCTGTGAAATTACTCACTTATAATGCCTAGGCTGTCAGAATTGTCAAAAACCATCAACAAGAAAATGAATCGAATACACATACAAAAAACATGCATAAAATCACCATGGCACTTGTTGTTCGCATAATATTAGGTTAAAGTTGAGTATGGTAATGGGGTAACATAACACGGCGATTTCAAGGTCTGTTATGCTCCCTATCAGAGCTGCTTTTGCAACTTCGCTATCTACAGCTCGACCTCTAGCTTCAGACCTCCAATGTAGTCCAGTATCTGGGAGGACCTCAGGGAGACTACATACTCGTTGCTTCTATAACTCGCTTGTCCAAGACATCCTTGGCGCAGGCTAGCAATGGCGAGGCATTCTGTAACCAGGTCGATGTCACTCGTCCCTTTCTGATTAGCCCATTTTCATCAAAAGCTTCCTAAGGCGACAACGTTCCTTGAGGAAGCCAGTGAGGAGTCGTATCTTATTCTTACTGAAATCCAAATAATTCTTGGTTCTCTCAGTTCCAAAATCCCAAAGGAACTTTTCTGAATAGTCAATTCCTGAAGGAGTGCTTCTCTTCCAGTTTCTTCCTTCACCAAACACTTTCTCTTATAGATGCATCTGCCCATACCACAGAAAGGTTCTGGGCCAGTAAGTGGCGTTTTTGTGTTTCCTTTCTGGCTAGCGTGTTGGCCTATTCTTTTTCCTTGATTCCTGAGTGACCAGTAACCCAGACTAAAGAGACCTTGTTGGTCTTGCCTACTTACTGCATAAAGTTTCCTTCGGCACTCCCATATCAGCTTTGAGTCGATATTGTAGGAGTTCAGACTGTTCAGAGCTTTGATCTCTATGCCACTTCCTTGATAGTTCTTTTTCAGGTTTATGTCTACGCATCTTACGATCTCAAGTATTTCTGCCTTAAACACACTCAAGTGGGGACCAGAAGATAGAGTATACACTTGGTTCTTGCCTTGTTTAATTCAGCTCTGGCCCCTATTATGGTTCTAGAACCATCTGTTTATCCATTTATGGTATTTACTTCGAATTTTTGTTAATTTATTGTATTTCCCATTTTTCTGCTTTACATAACACCGGGTTGAAGTTCGCATCTTTGATGACTTCGTGCTGTTGGTGCGACTTTCGAAAGTGGTGGTAGTATAGATTATTTGGAGATGAAATTTTACATGATATAAAACTATTAGCAATATACTTACTGCTCAGCTGAGATTCCCTTTGTCGTATTGAGCATTTCCTCGATGGTCTTTGGCAATAACAGCTACCTATCATGGCGATTTGAATATGAGTCAGAATAGCCGGAGATCAATACCAGTAGACTAACGATTTCTACAGCCATTCAAGTGTCTGTTCCAATCCTTCAATAATTACAGGCTGACAGACAGGGCCGCAATATTGATATTTATTAATTCACGCCTCTAGGGATAATTGCGTTTTCAAAACGGACATAAATACGATCCAAACGATTATGGAAATCGTCCATCCACGTCTGTCTGCTCTTTCAACGTCGAGTTTTCGTTCTCGGAGCCCAACAATGGCTTGTAAATCAAGTGGAGGATTGGCATGTGGTGAGGTGCGGCCGTCAACTTGACATTGATTGATCTTCGTAGCGTTGAGACACGATATGCTCGCATTATTCACTGCCAACTTCGGTCGAAGCCGGCTTTCAAGTAGCTGAGATGGATTAAGGTGATTTTGGACTGTTGGATCTGTCTGCCGATACGTTGAACTGATTCAGCAGAAATTGGACCCTCTGTGCGTTCACCGAAGATGAGGAATGAGGTCGTTAAAAGTTTCCGGATCCATGATGATTAAGCTCCATAAAACGCCAAGAATAAATCAGAACTTTTTCGAATTCTCTAGTGTGGTTCGATCTTGAAGCTTCTTGATGTGATATTGGGATTCAAGTGTTAATCCTTCGTATTGTCCCTTCTTCTGAAACTCCTTTTTTGTATCAGCATTTTCTCTAACCACAGAGACGTTCTGGCCTTCTTTTGATTTCCGAGTCACCAAGAACACAGACTGAAGAGACTGGGTTCACTTCGAATCCCTGGTAGATTGTTCTTAGGTTAGCTTACTGCGCAGAAACAGCAACTCAGATCGAAATAACAAAGCCCTCATCTATACAGCAATGATTAGGCCACTAATTACATACGGGGCTCCAGCCTTTTGTCACCTTTGCCCATCACCTCTCCGTCCGCTCCAGGGATTCCAAAAAATGCCTCCGACCCATAACATACAGAAATAGATAGGCCCGAATAACAGACCTTTATGAGTCAACCGCCATCACCACAATCCGCGAATTTATCGACCAATTGTCTAACCAATTTCATAACAACCAGTGTCGCGTGAATGAGCTCAGAAGGAATATCACAAAAACGAGGTGTAAGAACAAAAACCTCATAGCAAACACCCCTTACACTATCAATTCCTTCCAATATTCCATATTCCCTCTACCAGTTGTATACATATAGTGTCTCCCTGTTGTACATAGTGTCTCCCAGTTGTGTATAGTGCACAAAATAATTCTATGTGTAAGGGAGAAGAGACTCCTGGTATCACAAGGCTTTTAAAGTGAACCCTTTTTTTCTTTACCGAGCTTTCGCAATTGTTTATTGCTTCTTCAGGGTTTCTACAACAGATTCTACATTAAAATTTCATAAACATGATAAAACAATTTGGACATTACTGAAATTGAGGTTATATCCTAAAACAATTTGATTCGGTTGTTCTACACGGCATATTACGGCATATAAATAAACTAATAAATATACTAAAAATCGATGAAATATAGTCAACATGAAACAAATTCATTAAGTCACAAACTACCATTTCAATATTCTTTATAAAAATCATTATGTCACGCTGTCAACTTTCATATATACTCCATTCACAATTATAAAATCACACTCTGGCCTTGGAAATTTGACACATTCCACTCTGTATCGAAGTTATGACGTTTTTCAAAATATTTTTATGTTCCAAGTCAACACTATGTTGCCCTTTCTACATTCTTAGCGTATTTCTCAGAATTTGAATTTATTCGGAAAATGAATGAATTGGAAAAGATGTGATGGACGAAAATAATTAATGTTTATATGAATTTTTTTTTATATTTTCTAGTTATTTGCATGAAAAGTACAAGAGATCACTGTTGAAATATATTATTTTTCGCCATGGAAGAAAATTGCATTGCTTTCACATAATTTTTATATGCATGCTTGTGAAGATTTAATGTTTATTATCCTCTTGAACTGAAAGTTCAAGACTTGACGACATCAGTTATTGATTCTAATCAAGCATTCATTAAAAAAAATCAACCCAAAGATATAAGATGAATTGATGGGTAATTACAAGAATCAAGAATAATGTCAATTTCATTTTGTTGATAACTTTCTTGAAATCAATTTTGGGATATCAAACTCGGCTGCGCGTTTGTTCAAACAACATCTAAAGAATACATTTTTCACCATCTCGACCTTTGAAAGGCGTTTCTTATAGGAGAATAAGGTCTAAGTTCCACCTCATTAGTGAGGTACCTAACTTTGGAAATCTGCTCAGATATCGCCAAATTTCTTGGAAAACCTGAAAAATATCATCCTAGTCGACCACTCGAGGCTCCATCCGATCCATCTACTGCGATATCTGTTCAAATAACAGCTTTTTCAACGAAATTCCCGTGTACTCCTTCAACCTCGAAATGTAAACATTTGTCCTGGTCTTGAAAATCGTCCTCACACTCCAAACTGGTGCTAAAAACAATAAACATAGGTTAAACTTGGATATTCGACGAAAAACTCACCTGCAAATATCGATTAAATACCAAAAATCTGCGAACAGTTTGTAAACCTAACAAAATGTGGAATATCTTTGATACTTTTACTTTGATGTAAACAAAGAAACTGGCAACGTCGTTTTGTCATTAACGATATTTTCTGTGCGCGCACTGACTTTTCATCATATGTTCTGTGCTTTTCATCAGGTGCACCAACTCCTGAAAACGAAACCATGACCTCCTATGTGATTAAATAAAAGTGAATGGAGTATAGATGTAATCACTTTTCTTCTTCTTCACATCATTTATCCAATCGTATATTTTTTTTTCCCTTCTCAACAAATAGCCTTAGATATTGCTGAGTTTGTTTGTGTCAGATTTCTTGATCATAGTTTTTTCATTTTTGTTTATTTGGATCATCTCGTGAACTAATCTTTTGTGATAATTTTTTTCCGTTTTTAATATTTTCACATTCTCGAAATCAACGTTGTGCTCCAAGTTTTGCGCATGCATTGCCAGCGCACAACGGTCTTTTTTCGTTTTGATATCTTTAAACATAGAATTATAATTCTACAGACTCTTAATTCAGATAACGTGTACAAAATATACAGGGTGGCCATTTGAAAACGAAACAGACGAGATTACAGACGAAATAAATTTTTTCCATAGAAATGCTCGGACAGGTCGATTTCTGTTTCGAGGGGGACAACTTAAGATGTAGGTTACGGACGCATAGCGCTTCAACCCTTGCTATTACAACCCTCACCCCGAATTTTTGAATAGGGAAGATGGGGTGGGTGTTACCTCATTTGAAAGGTATTTTTATACTGATTTCAGCACAGTAATTGTTTTTTTATTTTATGCATTAGTTCTCGAAATATTCTTAACTAAGTATTTGAAAATGAAGTGGTGTTTTCATGGCACTTGTAGTGTTTATTTGTGAAAAATCGACATTTTGAGCTTCAAAACAACCATGACTGTGGCTTCCTTCCTCCAATCCACTGACATAGAAATCTTTAATCAAGATGTCGAGTTTTCACAAAAAAACACTACAAGTGCCATGAAAACACCACTTCATTTTCAAATACTTAGTTAAGAATATTTCGAGAACTAATGCATAAAATGAAAAAACAATTACTGTGCTGAAATCAGTATAAAAATACCTTTGAATTGAGGTATCGCTCACCCCATCTTCCCTATTCAAAAATTGGGGGTGGGGGTTGTAGCAGCAAGGGTTGAAGCGCTATGCGTCCGTAACCTACATCTTAAGTTGTCCCTCTCGAAACAGAAATCGACCTGTCCGAGCATTTCTATCGAAAAAATTTATTTCGTCTGTAATCTCGTCTGTTTCGTTTTCAAATGGCCACCCTGTATGTTCACAATTACTTTGAACAGGTTTTTTGTTTTTATTTTTGCTGTATATGTATATTCATAAACTAAGATTCAACACATTTGGTGCCATGCCTCTATACTCCAGTATCTGCTCCGGGTTCGTGGTTGTTGAACCATCTCCGTACTATTTTTTTTTTCAACTCTGGGTGGTAAATTTCCTTTTCCCACCTTCCTTTCTACTTGGCATCATAATGGAGCCTGAGGAAGTCTGAAGGGTGACTTAGACTAGAGTATATTCGTGCAAGTTGGTCCAGCACGAATGTTTGAATTTTTAGCAGTTAAGCAGGTATAGAAGATTGAGAAGATTGGTGCCAACAACCAAACATAATTACAAGTTCATCAAAAAGCTGATGATATACTGATGTGAAACTCTATAATTCATTGGAATTAATGTTGCAAATTGTAATAATTGGCCTTTTACCATTCAAAAGGAATAGACTTAATACCGCAATGTTATCAAACTGAACAACTACACCTCATTTGCGAACCTTCTGAGTAATCTAATGATCGACAAAATAAACACTCAGAAAAACAATGCTAAGCAAAAGAAAGAAATGGGGACGGGAATACATCTACCCCAATATCCTAAAGGAAATTCCGTAAAATGGTTACAGATGGTTCTGAAACCAGGATGAGGCTGGCGTTGAAGTATACAGGGAAAGAAACAAGTGTACATCATGGTTGGGCTCCCACTCGAGTGTTTTTTAGGCAGAATTAATAGCAAATGAAAGATGTCTAAACATGAACCTATAAAGAATCTATCAGAAGAGCGATATAGCCATTCACTCAGATAGTCAAGCCGCTATTAAAATAAATGTCATTGACTCAAAGTTGATTTGCCGGAAAAAACCCAATGAAGTAGACAAGAAAAATTAGGTCTCTCTGATCTGGATTTCTAGTCATTCTGGAATCGAAGGAAACGAAGAGGACATTATACTTGCCAGAGAGGACCCAGAACCTTCCTGTGGTATATGGAAATGCAACTGTAAGAAATAGTTTCTGGAGAAGGAGGAGCCCGAAAGAGAAACAATCTGCCGAAATCTTCCAGGAATGGAGCACTCCAAAAGGTTCTTTCGTAACTTTGAAACTACGTGATCCAAAAAGTATCTGGATCTCAGTAAGAACTAGCTACACCTCCTCGTCCGCTTTCTTACAGGGCATTCACACCTCAGAAAGCATCTGGTGAGAATGGGTTTATCGGACACCGAAGAATGTAGATTTCGTTGGGAGGAGGAGGAAACTCCCATTCACTTAGTCAGAAAACGCCTCGCCATTGCAACCCAAAAGCAAAGAATCCTTTGGGAAAGAAATTCGCAGGTTTGAGGAACTAAAGCCTCGTTGAAACCTTCCCAGTTATTGTACAGGGTGCGGCACGGAGGATGGATGGTTTTAAAAAAATAATAAAAGCGTTAATTTTTACTCACAAACACATTTATTGACGGAATCAGATTCTCAAGGAAATAGCATTTGAGACAGTCAAGTGTGGAAAATCACATCAGGCATGTGGTGGCCGAAATCGGTGATGCAGTGCTGGAGGCGCTCTTGGAAGTTCGCGTAGACTCTCTCCAACATCGCTCTCTCAACTTGGGCAACTTCCACGCGAATAGCCCTTTTCAATTCGTCCAGAGTTCGGGGCTTGGTCTCGTATACTCTAGCCTTGAGGTGTCCCCATAAGAAAAAATCGCATATGGATAAATCTGGGGACCAGGGAGGCCAATGAACATCGCCAAACCTGGAAATAAGGCGACCAGGGAAGAGAGGGCGAATAACGTCCATTGATGCTCTGGCTGTGTGGGCGGTCGCCCCATCCTGTTGGAACCACACACGTCGGATTGGAACACGTTGCCGTCGTAATTCGGGGATAAAGAAGTTGTTGATCATTTCGACGTACCGCTCTGAGTTCACGGTAACAGCACGACCATTAACGTCTTCGAAGAAGTAAGGGCCAATGGTGCGAGTTTGCGATACAGCGCACCAAACCGTAACTTTTGGGCTGTGTGGTAAATAAATGCTAGGAACACACGAGTCTAACGGCACCTTCCCCACTTCTCTCGTCCTCAGTGGGGGAAAGTTATGCCCATCTGAAAAACGTCCGCCCTCCGTGCCGCACCTTGTATTTCATCAGATCTCTGGAACTGGAGTGCGAGCTGTAGAGTGCGTGGTGATAACAGCTCTGTTAGGGGGGCACAAAAGACCTTAAGGTCGCAGTGAACTGTAACCCCTAACCCCTTACTAACTACAACTATGGGCACAGTAGACCTTAAGGTCGCAGTGGACTGTAACCTTTTTTTCATTTTAACTATAATAATGGTGTCATAAAAATTGAGTGAGAAAAACGTATATTATACGATTGTGTGTTGTTGTTGGGTTCATTCGATACAGATATAAATCCCATTATCTGCAAACTTCATTGAAACAACGCGACGCGTGTTATAATTTGTATTACATATTCGAATCTCTTATCATTTAAATCGTTCTTGTTATCAACTCGTTGACATTTCTGTAACTGAACTGTTGCCACTGAAGACACACTCGGAAGAGAAACCTTGAAAGTTTTCAACTTTCTATTTCACATGATGATGTCGAAGGTCCCTACCGAAAAGATTCGGTACACCCATGCCCATCCTTATAGAGTTCTCTGTCCGTTGCCGTCATAATAACAACCCACGTTGGTATACCATCAATCATGGTGCAAATTACATGTGCAGCTCTCACACGTAAGAATTATGACTGTCATTTTGGTAATTTCATGGCACGCCACATAAGCTCGGTTTATAATCAAGGCTCCTTTTAACTGTCGAGAAAAACCCTCGGTAATAATATGCAATTCAGGTAATTGTACGGTGAGAATGAATAGCTTTAATTTCACCATAGGTAAAAACGACATTATGATAATATCTGGGCCCTGTTTCGAATTTAATGATGGCGATGTTTATGATTTAATATCATGGTTGTTTTAATGTATTTCTTCCGACCTATTTGAAAATATGGGTCTTTGGATCTGTTTATGCTGAAATTGTTGATGGTCTGCCGAAAGAAAAAACATGGTTATTATTCATGTTTTCTACCTGTGTTGATTCTCGAAATCACTTTGTCTGATGATTTCTCCTCTTTTCTTATAAATAGAGTTCCATCTTCCATCTCACTTTTCTGGTTAGGATGATTGTCAAGAAAATCAAGTAAAAAAGTGAAAAGATTGTTGAAGGAATATTCGATTGAATTGAATGCAATTTTATCAACAAAACACCACCCAAGTTCACTCGTATATGACACCACTGAACAGGACATTTTGATCCGGCGCTATTCCAATTACCTCTCCAACACAAGATTAATTTATATCCTGGTATGACTTTCTGGAGTTTTGAGCGCCCGTTTTACGTAAGCAACTGCCTAAAACCATCTCCATGAAGTGCTTCTGTCGTGATCTTATAGATTTCGCAGTTGGAGAAGAATAAGGTGTTCTCATATATATAATATACATACCGCACAAATGTGTTTTTGACGTATTTGTGTAAATTTTTGAAGATTATTTACCATATTTCATTAAACCATTGGTGTGTGAATTCTTTAGTTTCAACTTTTGTACAAAGTTCAGAGTTTCAGAATGCATTATTATTATTATTAAAATCAAAACAAGAGTTGAGGAAATTCCTATAAACTCAAAAATAATTAAGTTATAGTGTTCACAAGTTGAATTAAGTAGATCTTGCATCTAAGAGGTCCAGGGCGTTTTTGAAGCCATTGACAGTTCCGCCTCGACCACATTTTTGATAATTTAATTGTTTCATGTAAGCTCATTTTTGTCACTCATATCTGATTGCATATTTTTCGCGTATTGGTCGATGGATTTGCGTTACCAGTCACAAATTTATCAATTTTCATAGGGAAATATACATTAGCTGAATAATTTCTTTAGCTTGTGACATTCCCTGGCATTTCAATATTCGCGAAAAATTTGAGCAACACAATTTAAATCATCAAACACTTAACTGGTTTGAAATGTTGAAAACAAATAAAGTGAAGTGTGAATCGTTGGTCAGAATGGTTGTAGGATAGAAGAATTGAAATGTTATATTTAAATCATACCCTAATTTATGTATTCATAAAGGAATTGGTGACTGAAAACAAACAGGAAAACTCAGATGAACTTTATTAAGGATTCAATTCAATACAATGAGCCTTTGTTTACATTTAAATTTGAGTTATTACATTTCGAATGTTATTTTTGCCATCCTATATCTCTTCTTTTTCTGATTGCAGTATATTAACAAGTACTGGGAAAAGGCACTCCAATTATTCATCCGTGATCTTTCTTGTCTGCTTGAGTACATCTACAAAAATGCAAAGGACAAGTTAGAAAAAACTTTCAGAAGGTCAATTTTTGTATCCATCCGAATAATGTTCAAACTTCAAATTCAATCAAAAGAAATTGAAAAAAAAAATCCTTCTGAGCAATAGTGAGCGAGCACAGCGGTTAGAGGTAGGTGTGTTAGTTCTCCTGGTGTTATTGGAGTTCTCAAAGCACAGAAATAGCTCTCTTTGTTGTACTATGAACATCAGGCACAACAACACAACAAAGACACCTGTTACAGTCAGGATACCATTAGATTCGAAAAATCCTCTACACTATTGCCTAAAATGATTCCCCATAATTGTTCTCACGGCCAACTCCTGCGTATTGAAGATATGGTCCATGACGAAACAGTTGTCTCCATATTTTTGCCAATTTTGACTGGAAGTAAGCATAATAGAATTTCCAGAGAACGTAGGTAAGCAATAACGATCTTTCAAGACATTAGGGATGAGACTACCGAGTTCAGTCTGCCATTAAGAGTAGTGACTTGTTTCTGCCACTTAAGAGAGATAGTCAGTTTGACCACCAAAGAACTTCGACATCATTGATTTTCAAGTGTATAGAGGATAAGAAAGATAGCTGACAGTGCTTTGTGTGAAGATGATACATTCAGTTTCTTCAGTATTCAGTGGTTATTATCACTGCACCCCTGGGAGGACATTATAGTGTCGTCCACATGCGAACTACATTCATTGGCATCATTTTCCATTGCTTCTGCAGGTCATTCATTAATATAGAATTGACCCATAAGACTTTCTTGGGAGACCCCTATCAAAAACTCCTCATCCCCAAGTTCAAACAGCAGTTTGGTCTGACTTACACAGTCAAAAAAATTTGGAAGATCGAGGATCCAATCCATTGCAATCTGAATAGATTCAATAGCCCTCCAGACTGACAACACATCAAAAAAAGCAGTTTCAGTGCTGTACTTCATGAAACCATGTTGGAGACTGAAAATATTTGAATTTCCTGAAAAAAATTAGCAGACGATTCGTGACTATCCTCTCACAGACCTTGGAGAAGAAGGTCGATAGACTAATAAGTCGGTAGCTCCCCGATCTTTCCCGAAGTTTCCCTTAATCATAGGCCTGATAAGGTGCTAGCAAAAATTCCGTCGATGAAGGTTCGATTCAGAATGAGCTTTAGGGGCGGAGCTTTTATATGGATGCCTTAGTCCCCACATATCATGTTATTTTCGACCAAAAATTCGAGGTGTATAGGCCTAATGTCGAGTCGGTGATCAGTAAGGGCCAGAGAGCTCTATTCGCATGTCAGAGGATGGTCGGAAGTACGTGGGGACTCGAACCGGAACTAACCAATTGGATCTATGAGTCCATTAAGCGGCCAATTGTTAGCTCAACAGCTTTCAACTGGTGGCAGAAGGCCAGAATACTAACCTGGCAAAAAACCCTGGAAAATTTGCAAAGAAGCATCTCGCTCTCGTCCGACCGCTGCCATGCAAGTCATTCTAAACCTGCCTCCACTAGGAAAGGGAGGCAGTCAGGTAGGATCTCACGGTGATGAGATAGCGAAAACTAAAAACTGGAGACCACACAGGTCATCTTCGCATTTCAAATGAGTGAAAGCAGGTTTTAGATGTGGACGAGACAACCTTACTCTAAAACACGAGTTTCACAAAAACTATAACGTGAGATGACCAAGTTACGAACAATGGATTGACGACGAAATGGTCTTCCCTGCAGGGTCTCTGGTGTTTTACAACGATGTCTCAAAGACCGAAGATGGACTAGTCGGAACCGGTGTATACGGTCCCTCGATACAACTAGCCCTATGCTCTTTTGTCCATCGGTATTTCAAGCGGAAATCTTTGCCATGAGGAAATGCATCTCACGTTGTGTGAGATGTAACTATCGGAACAAGGATTCATATGCTATCTGACAGAAAAGGAGCCCTACCAGCGCTTGACTCAACATAATTTCGGTCACTCTGAACTGCATGGTAATGAAATGGCTGATCAGCTACCAAGGGAGGGAGTACTAATCTCCTTCAATGGAACAGAGTCATTGTACGGCTTCTCAGCAAGCCATCAAGCGATGGCTGTTAAAGAGGAAGACTAGGTCCTGGCAACTGGTCCAAGGACAGAGACAGGCTAAGTCTTTCTTCTCGTACTCAACGAGCTGGAATAAAAAAGTTCTCTCACTAAGGGAATTAAAACTGAGGAAAATGACGGGCATACTCACGGTTTACTGTCCTGTGAATTATGATCTTCGGAACCTGAGAAAGATTTCTGATGATACCTGTCGCTTCTGCCAAGAAGCCACCGAAACATCTGAACACCCTCTTCTCAAGTGTGGAGCTGTCTTCAGGAGAAGGCTGCGACATCTTGCCTCCTGCTTCTTGAAACCGAAACAAGTGATGGTCGTGACACCGAGAAGGGTAATGAAGTTCATAGAGGCTTTGATACCTGACTGGTAAACAGCGCGGGGTTGCAAAATAGATCTTCAAAGTCAGTTGTTTGCAAGGTTTGGCTTAGCCCTATCGCCCCTCTCCAAATCGAATCTAATCTAAATTATATGGATGCAACATAAGAGTCCCAATTCAACCTCTTCAAGATTTCACGGAGAAGTATGGGTTTCTTGGGCTTATTCGGTTTTCATCATATTGTTTATTGTTTAATTTTTCGACACTAGATGACGTTAGTTTCATATAACAGATTGCCAAGGGTAAACATATTTGAGCATGGAAAGGAAATACTCTCGTATATTGCAGGATTCACAGGCTCCCTTCGTAATGACTGTGCAAATATAGAATTTGAAAATAGGATAAGGAGGCTGTAACGAACAATTCAATAACGGAAGGTTCATCCCAGCTCTTAGCAACTTCTTTCTTCTTAGGGGGTGCGAGATGAGTGAGAAACGATAAACCGGCCGAGAAGATGAATTGATGGGGTTAGGGGGCAGCGGACGTGGCGGCGGAAGAGCAGACAGCACTCTCTCACCCCGGTGGCAGCGGCGATTACTCATTCGCCCCGGCGACCTGCCGTGCACCGTCCGCCCCCGGCTCGGAAGTGGCTCCGCCGGAGATAAGCGCTTTACATTTGTAACCTTTCAGCTAACAAAGCCACGATACAGATAAACGCCGGTCTCCTACCACTTATACCTCCCAGATTCTTTTCAAAATTGCCTCAATTCTTCTCTCCTGTCATTCGATACGTGACGTGGCTTTTTGTCATTTTATCGCCGGTCTATGTACGGGGTGGGCCTGAAAAACACTTATTGAACGATAAGGAGGGGATTTATCGCTGAGTTAGCATGACGGAGTGAGTGAAAAACTATGTTTCGGTACTTTGACGATGGTATCGGTCGTTATTGCGAGTTTTCATGAGTCATTCCACCCTGAGGTGGAATTGAAGGGGATGAAACTCTTTATTGGGACTTTACACAGCAAAGAAAGGATGTTTTTTATTTGGTGGCTTCTGATGATATGATTTAGAATTTTTACCAACACCTGAAGTTTCCCATGCAATGTTCGGAGTTTGTGTTCAATCAAACTTTTCATTGCATATTTCTTTTTCATTAATATTTGAGCTTCGTCCAGTAATGGGCTAAATAAACCGAAATATAATATTGTAACTTACAATAACTAAATTAACCGACTTGGCTGGTAAGACTTTATAAAGCTGGTAAATATTTAAGTGGTTCCTCAAATGCTCAAACTTGCTCTTGTTATTGGATGGCACCTTTTATTCGAGGTTCTTTATCAACATTTTTTCATGATGGAGAATATTGTATATTGAAGAACCTTTCAAAACTGCGACCATATTGATCTTTTGTGCCAATACCCTACTGAATCAGTTCTCGAGGTAAACATCTACGATTCTCATGAATCGAATGATTCAAGTAGCTTTCGCTACCACATTGTGAGGATCCAGAGTCGGCTTGCCTAGATATGTAAGTTCCTGAGGCAAGCAAGAACTGAGGATGTATTCGGCGGTTTCTTCCACCGATTCGCATAGCCTGCAAATTTTGTCTGCTGATTCACCATTCGATACAAAAGATATTCAAACCGATAGTGTTCTGTTAGCAGTGCCACAATAACTCTATCTGCGTTAGCTTGATAAGCTTGCTTGTGCCAAGACGGCGAAAACTATACAAATATTTTTGCCTGTCTCTTCTGGAGATCTTCTCATCTCCAGAGTAGTGTCATGTTTTGCATCTTCCATTGCTGTGAGGCGACCCTATAGGGGTCTTCTCGAAGGCCACTCTTAACGCACGTGTAGACAGCATTTTTCCGCCTGTAAACCCTAGGGTTTTTGCCCTATCGACTTGGAGAGTCTCAGATTAGGGCCATATACTCCTTTGCCTGTTCCCTCGGCAGATTTTGATCCATCAGTGTACCAAATGGATGACTTTTTGTCTAACCGCATACCATGTTATTTCATTCGAGTCATGGAAAATTGCATTTCAGTAGCAAAATACGCTCATATATAATTTGAAATTGGCAAGACTAAGGTGAAGTCTACTAGGCACCTTTCTACCTAGGTATCTCGATTAACGGAGTTTGGATTATCCCTAGATGACTAGTATGTAAGATATAATAGAATAATATACCACAAAGAAACCCTGAAATAATGGCTCATAGTAAAGGGTAACAATTACTAATAATTGTGAATCAGATTCTGTGTATCTCGAAACGTTTTCCCAAAAACACCTTTTTTGTGGTATTTCAAAAAACTCTCAAAGCCTTACTCTGAATAGATTAATCTTGGGTGAATAATATACAGGGTGTTTCAAAGGGTGATTTACTGTTCAAAATAAAGGATAGTTTTACGTCTGAGAAACTATCGACTCCACCAATTAGACTTAAATTAACAGATTATCGCGAAAAAAGTCAACAATTCAATTAGTTAAATTTCCGTCGTTGAAATTTTCAAGCTTTCTGCGGATCACTCTGCCATCATCAGGGAACTAGAAGTTCACAGTAAAATCAATAACTGAAGATGTTGCAATTCTAAACTCACTTACTTCAATGTGAGGTAAACTTCGTCCAAGGATTCAAATAAACACAAAACCCATGGCAATAGACAATGTTGAGTCATCTGCAGAAAGCTTGGAAATTTCAATGGAGGAAATTCAACTTTTTGTGAAGGGTAGTTTTTTGTATAAATGTTGGTTCAAAAGTCGAACGTTAGGGAGATATCGCGGTTCAAAGATGGCGGAAAAATGAGGTTCAAAAAAAACCTTACGCAAAGACTTGCATAGAATATTAAATTCGGATAGCCTGATTTGGTAAGAATTTTTTTTTTTCTCTTGTATTATCCTCTTAAAATTTACCGTTTTGAAATAAAAAAATTTCAATTATTACGTGTCGGGAAAGGGCGATTCATTTTAGAACTGATTCGCATTTTATTTTATCATTTTACATGAAAAATACAGAAATGAAAAAGTTTCTAACCAAATCAGGCTATCCCTATTTGATTCTATCCAAGTCGTTGTGTAAGTTTTTCTTTTAATTTATTCAACATAAATAATAGGGGTAGTCTACTTCAACCCCCTCCACCCAATCTGGAAGTATGACAAAAATATGAAGAATGTGTATTTTTATAAGGGTAATACTTCCATAATATTAATATATCATTATTCCATCGCGTTCTTGAGATACAAACAAAAACATAATTTTTTCGCCATCTTTGAACCGCGATATCTCCCTAACGTTTGACTTGAGACCCAACATTTTTATAACGAACTACCCTTTATTTCGAACAAGGAATCACAAGAAAGGAAACGAAGAGGTCAATACACTTGCCAGAAAGAGCGCACAAACGCCACTCACTGGCCCAGAACCCTTCTGTGGTATAGGAAAATGCACCTATAAGGAGGAATTTGTGGTGAAGGAGATAACCGAAAGGGAAAATCTCTGGTGGGATCTCCCAGGGATGGATTACTCCAAAAAGTTCCTCCGGAACTTTGAAACAGCTAGATCCAAAAAAAATCTGGATCTCAGTAAGAACCAACTGCACCTACTCACTGGCTTTGTCACTTTGTCGCCTAAAGAAGCATCTGTTGAGAATGGATTTAAAGGACACTGACACTCGTCAGTGTCCAGTGTCCGTGTCCAAAGCAAACAAAAAGTGCTTTGGAAAAGAAACCTGTAGGAGTGAGAAATTATCCTGGTTGAAGCCGTCCCAGATACTGGATTTCATCAAACCTCTGGAACTGGAAGGCTAGCTGTAGGAGGCGCGATCATAACAGCTCTGTTAGGGGGCACATTAGACCTTACGTCGCAGTGGACTGTTACCCATTTTACTATAAACTATACCCTTTATTTTGAACAAGTTATCACCTTTTGAAATCTTTCGCATCGATTCAGAAATACCCGATATATTGAACAGGGTCAGGAGTATCATTAATAGTGGTGAAATCGGATGCTGATTATCTCAGCCGTTTTTCCAAAAACGCCAATATGAATGGAGTCGATAATATTCACAGCTGAAAATATGTGAAATACCGTAAAAATGGTTTCACCATGGGCATAGAAAGAACTTTACGGGCCCACTAGTATCTAATGAAAATTAAAAAAACCCATCCCTTTCCTTTAGAGATATCATAAACAAAATTGAATCGCAGGAGAGTCTTCGACCGTCTGAGCTCTTGATAGACCTTTGTAATTCCCAAGCGATCAACTTCCCAGTTAGCTAATTGCCGAGTCCATTTAAGGAGAATCTGCGGTGGAGGATTGGAGGTGAAATTGGCTTGGCAGCTGGAGAGCATCGCCATAAATTAGGGATGCTCCGGTCCGCCCGGATTGCATTGCCGCGGATTAGCCGCTTGTTATCGAGGTCGAATTCCGGGGGAGAGACGATGGAGCCGTCGTGACCGGAATGCCGTTGTTGATGGCACGGGTGGCCCTAATGAAGAGACCTGGCGTTTGTCGTTCGGGTTTACAAGTCGAAGGGTTTCCCGACAGGAGTGGAGTTGGGGTGGATTGAACTGAACAGTTGGTTCGAAACTAGTCCTGGATGAAGCTGTTCTGAAAAGGTTACTTGCCAAGTATGTGAAATGAAACCTCCAAAAGAAGAAAAACAGAAGACAATACCATTCTGATAAGTTTCTGGGCTCTTGCATCGCTGACAATAGATTTTGGATCGTTTTTTATGATTAACAGGCTAAGGTGCCCTTACGTTTCTTTGGTCTTTGGTAATAGAATTTCAAGTTGATGGTTCTGACGTTTCTGTACCTTATTTTTCAAAAAAAAATTCAGTTGAAAACAGTAGGCAAATGAAATATGATAAAAGCACCACTGCCACTGCCAATGCCGCTGCCACTGCCACTGCCACTGCCACTGCCACTGCCACTGCCACTGCCACTGCCACTGCCACTGCCACTGCCACTGCCACTGCCACTGCCACTGCCACTGCCACTGCCACTGCCACTGCCACTGCCACTGCCACTGCCACTGCCACTGCCACTGCCACTGCCACTGCCACTGCCACTGCCACTGCCACTGCCAATGTCACTGTCACTGTCACTGTCACTGCAACAGAATTTCAAGTTGATGGTTCTGACATTTCTGTACTTCCTAAGTGAAGATTTCATAACCTTATTCCAAAAAAAAAATCAGTTGAAAACAGCAGGCAAATGAAATATGATAAAAAGCGCCACTGCTACTGCCACTGTCACTGCCACTATCACTGCCACAAGCAGTGTCGACGGGTTTCCCGACAGGAGTGGAGTTGGGTGGATCAACATGAACAGTTCGTCCAAAACTAGTACTGGATGTTACTTTTCTGTATCTCTTGTCATGTACGTGAAATGCAATCTTCAAAAGAAGAAGAATCACAGAAATGAAATTCTGATCTGAAGAAACAATTTAAGGGAAATTGCTGGGTGCTGGCATCGCTGAGAAAAGATTTTGGAACGTTTCTATAATTATCACGCTAAGGTGGCCTAACGTTACTTTGGTCTCTGGTGATTGAATTTCAAGTTGATGGTTCTGACATTTCTGTACGTCCTAAGAGAAGATTTCATAACCTTATTCTTCAGAAAAAATCAGTTGAAAACGGTAGGCAAATGAAATATCATTAAAAGCGCCTCGCCACTGTCACTGCCACTGCCATTGCCACTGCTACTGCCAGTGTCACAAGCAGTATCGAAGGGTTTTCCGACAGGAGTGGAATTAGGGTGGATCAAACTAAACAGTTCGCACGAAACTAGTACTGGATGTAGCGGTTCTAAGAGGTCTCTTGTCAAGTATGTGGAATTAAATCTCGAGAAGGAGAAGAATAACAGACAATACCATTCTGGTTTGTAGAAACAATTTTAGAGAAATTTCTAGGCTCTGGCATCGCTGAGAAAATATATTGGATCGTTTTCATAATTAACACGCTAAGTTGGCCTTACGTTTCTTTGGTAATTGAATTTCAAGTTGATGGTTCTGACGTTTGTGTACCTTATTTTTCAAAAAAAAACAGTTGAAAACAGAAGGCAAATGAAATATGATAAAAGCACCACTGCCACTGCCACAGGCATTGTCAAAACGGGTTTCTCGGCAGAAGTGTGGATCAAACTAAACAGTCCTTCCGCAACGAGAACTGGATGTAGGCTGTTCTGAATAGGTCTCTTGTCAAGTATGTGGAATGAAATCTCTAAAAGAAGAAGAATAACAGGCAATACCATTCTGATCTGTAGAAACAATTGTAGGGAAATTTCTGGGCTCTGGCATCACTGCGAAAAGATATTGGATCGGTTTTATAATTGACACACTAAGTTGGCCTTACGTTACTTTGGTCTATTGTAATTGAATTGCAAGTTGATGGTTCTGACATTTCTGTACTTCCTAAGCGAAGATTTCATAACCTTATTCCTCAGAAAAAATCTGTTGAAAACAGTAGGCAAATGAAATATGATAAAAAGCGCCACTGCTACTGCCACTGTCACTGCCACTACCATTGCCTCAAGCAGTGTCGACGGGTTTCCCGACAGGAGTGGAGTTGGGTGGATCAACATGAACAGTTCGTCCAAAACAAGTACTGGATGTTACTTTTCTGTATAGGTCTCTTGTCATGTACGTGAAATGCAATCTTCAAAAGAAGAAGAATCACAGAAATACAATTCCGATCTGAAGAAACAATTTGAGGGAAATTGCTGGGTGCTGGCATCGCTGAGAAAAGATTTTGGAACGTTTCTATAATTAACACGCTAAGGTGACCTAACGTTACTTTGGTCTCTGGTGATTGAATTTCAAGTTGATGGTTCTGACATTTCTGTACTTCCTAAGAGAAGATTTCATAACCTTATTCTTCAGAAAAAATCAGTTGAAAACAGTAGGCAAATGAAATATGATAAAAAGCGCCTCGCCACTGTCACTGCCACTGCCATTGCCACTGCTACTGCCAGTGTCACAAGCAGTATCGAAGGGTTTTCCGACAGGAGTGGAATTGGGGTGGTTCAAACTGAACAGTTCGTACGAAACTAGTACTGGATGTAGCGGTTCTAAGAGGTCTCTTGTCAAGTATGTGAAATGAAATCTCGAGAAGAAGAAGAATAACAGACAATACCATTCTGATTTGTATAGAAACAATTTTAGGGAAATTTCTGGGCTCTGGCATCGCTGAGAACATATATTGGTTCGTTTTTAAAATTAACACGCGAAGTTGGCCTTACGTTACTTTGGTAATTGAATTTCAAGTTGATGGTTCTGACATTTCTGTACCCCCTAAGCGAAGATTTCATAACCTCATTCTTCAGAAAAAAAATCAGTTGAAAACAATAGGCAAATGAAATTTGATGAAAAGCGCCTCTGCCACTGTCACTGCCACTGCTACTGCTTGTGCCACTGCGCCCGTGTGCAATACCTGTTATATCTCTGAGTTTGGTCAAAAGGGGCTATTTAAAGTTTCCTCATTATAATGAGGACTATAATCCCACTTCAGTGGGAAAAATTGAGAAAAACTAATTGGCAATAAAACTATTTTTGTAGGTACTCTGTAATTTGTATCCAAGCTCACCAAAATTTCAAGTTCAATTGCAACTATAGCTAAGTTACTTAGTCTCTGCTGAAGCATTGTCGATCTTGAATAATTTTCGATAATTTTTGATTTTGGGAAGGATCTTTCACCAGATACAGATAGAACCGACAGTGTTAGTAATATTCTAAGTGCTATCGCTATATTCGGAAATGTAGAAATTAAGCCATTGCCAAAAGATACTGGAATTGGGTTTGTGGATAATTAGACTGGTCTTCTGCAAAATAGTGACTTAAATGCAATTATTTCATTAAACAAATCAAACCGTCAATGTTTGATTCACTACTTGCATAACCTCTAAGATTCTTTACAGCAAATCATTAAATAATCATGTGCATAGGTTGTGGCTAAAAAACAAATACGACATTGAATGCTTTCAACTCCTCGAATCTATTCTTTAACGGAGTAATTGTTTGATCTAGGATCCTAAAATAAAACTCCACTCTGAATTTGGTTTTTGGATCTACAGAAACTTCATTACCTACTGTGTTCATATTGTAATTGTATTGGCTTTCTTCTTGGTCGGTGGAAAATATGTTTCTACGTTGAGTTCGTGAGCCAATTTGGAAGCTTCAGCCAATACAATTTCAAAATATTCATCCGTGCCATATTGTATGAACTTATCAATCCATTAACTTTTGCAACAAATTTATGCTGATTTGGTTATTCATGGTGTATCATTTTGTTCAGGGCATTAATTTCATTTAAAAAATCGAACCGAATGACTACCGAGAAAATAAATCTATAGTTTTTTTATGTTGAAATCGTGTTTTTTGCAACATGCGTTTATTTTTAATCTGCTGTTGGGAATATTTAGCTATTTTCTTGGTTACGATAGGATTTTGTCTGCTTTACGTCTAGGTGTAGACATGGATAGGAAATTGATGAAAGGTGTGAACAGATCGTCTTATAAACACAAGCTTTGATGGTGTTGATTGCTATAATGTTTTTTTTTCGATATCATTTCTTATGCTATAGGCGGGTTGGGATAATTAGGATAATTAGGATAATTACTATTACGTCTTGAGTCACTCGATTTGCCGCCTTGGTTCAGTGCACGCCTTGCACGCCCGGCGGGCTTGTTGCCACTGCCACTGGTACTGCTACTGCCACTGCCACTGCCACTGTCACTGCCACTGATGTTGACTTTGAGATTGACCTCGATACTCAAGAATTGTTATTTCAGATAATACTTCAACTCGGTTCTTTATCGGTGGATCACAAAAGAATCTTGGTAAATCAGTAGAGGCATTTTTGATGTGATATTCATCCAGTTCAAAACACGAAAAAAAAAGAATCGTGGGATTCGTTTCAATTTCGGAGCATCCCCATTTCTACGAAAACGTGAATTCTGATTCAATAATCCATCACGTATTCATAATCAGAGCCCTCTCAACAGTCAACCTTTCAATCAACAAATTCACCATCCCAATGGTAATCTCATGCAAACGGCATCTTCAAAGGTGTTTTCGAAGATTCACATTTCAGTCACATTAACAAGCCGCTCTTTGATGTCAATCATCTTAATTGGATGAACTCGTTTGTTTTTGATTCGTTTGAATTATTCGCTTTGAAAATAATTGCCTGTCGACATGGAAATCATTCACGAAACGAATTAATATATCAAAGGGTTTTCGGTTTTTTCGTGATGACATTTAATCTCTCGTTATTACGAAATTTCAGCGGTGATTTGCGAAACGACTACCTGTGGAGGTGAAAGCATTTGGGGGCTTTCGTTTCAGGGGATGAAAATCAATTGGATATTCTGGTTGAACGTTGCTCTGCTTGAAATTTCTCGAAAATCGTTCTAGATTTTTCTTGCAAAATTTATTTATGGAAGTATGACACGATATATCACTTTGAAATAATTATGTAAAGGAAAATTGAAGTCATATTTTAGCTACAAGCGTGCGCAATGTGGTACTATTCCGCATTCATTTGCGTGTGCAAATTCACAGTTTTCTTCAAATGGCGAATGGATATGATACAAATTGAATGAATATGATTCTAATTTTAAGTCTTGTTTTGAAGCCATGAATATTATATTTCGTTAAATCTTAACTGCTAAAGTATACTCAGTAACCTATAATTCAATGTAGTTTTCCATTATAAACTTGGAAATAGCAGTGAGTACCATTAATTAAATTCGTATTTGTTTTGTGGTGAATTTTGATCTCCAATTTGAGTTAAAACCAATAGACAGAGCTCTCAGCAGGCTATTGTTACTCATGTTGACGATGATACTGACACTGCCGCTGCCACCGACACTAACACTGACACTGACACTGACACTGACACTGACACTGACACTGACACTGACACTCACACTGACAATTAAATGCCGAATTTTTTCGTGAACTTCATGACCGTTCAACTTCTTTCTTTCAATAGTTCTGGTTCTGGTTCTTCTATTTGTCCTCAAGACCATTCTGCAAGAACTTCCATACTTTTATCCATCAGACATGTCTGATAATATCTTTTTCCATTTAAATCTGAATACCCATGTCTTCATCTGAAATTTAGAAAAGTAATTTTGAAGTCTTACTACTTTGAAATTTAATAAACGAGAAATTATAACTTTCATGTTCATACTCGATAATAAAATGATAACAACCATAAATGTTTTCCCCTTTTTCTTCCTACGTATCGAAAACAGCATGGTCCGTTTCAGCGGGGAAGCAGAACCAAGGATACAAGACATCTAATGAAGTACAAATCTGAGTTAATCCCAGTATATTCTAATAATCCCTCCAGTTTTGGTTTAGTATTCCACCTACTTCGTTAGCATATTTCTGAGCAGTGAGTTCACCCTATAAAATAAATCAGATCCTCATTGGAATGCTCAGCAGAGAATAATGAAAACTACAGCACGGTGACTTCGTTTATAGTAGAGGACCACATAAGACAACTGCGTTGAAAAACGTGTCGAAACTCAAAATATTAGAACAGCTCTCTTTTTCTGTTTCTTAATTCCAAAGTTATGGATTATTTTTTGCTTGTTTGGGAAAAATGGCGAATCATATTTTTTTCCAGTACAATGTTCATGAAATTGAAAGAGATTAGCAAATGAGAAGTAATCCAGGTGACTTAGAAGGGAATCTGTTGGTTTGATTCTCCACTAGGTGTCGCCATGATGTACTTTCTGTTCATGACTACCTTTTGTGTTTTTGAGGACAGAGGACCTATATATTTCATTCCTATTTCCATGGAAGTTGAGTTATTTTGCTATGATGAGATGTGAACAGATCGAAATCTAGGTCAGCATCTACTCTGATGGGAATAGAACTTTCGCTGTTCTCCCTGGATGGTGGTTTATGGCAAATTCGAGTCAGATGCGGGGCGTTTGTTGATATTTATATCAATGAATCTGATTAATCTATATTTCTAATAAGGGAAACTTGACTTGGTGGTTTCGGTCGATTCTTTGACCCTGAGAAAACTGATTGAACACAGTGATGAATTGAACTCAGATCAGTATCTGAACGAAATGTTTTAGCGATGCCATTGATGAATAAGGAATTAAATTTTTTGACGGTGGATGCTATGGAGGTTCTTATAGAAAAAATACTAAATTCTTTAAACGCTAAGAAAAAAAACGCGGCTGTATTCCTCGACCTGGCAAAGGCGTTCGACACAGTCGATCATAGTTTACTGATTGATAGGCTAGAAAGGCTGGGAATAATAGGAGTATGCTTGAAACTCTTGAAGAACTATTTAAACAACAGTATACAGAGTGTGAAAATAGGAAATGTGTTGAGTCAACCCTTAAAGATCAATATGGGTATACCACAGGGAACAGTTATCGGTCCCACGTTGTTCCTTGTATTTATAAATGAACTGCTATGCATTCCTAACTTGGAAATAAATTCATATGCAGATGACTCGGTCATACTATTCTCTGGAGACACTTGGGACCAAGCATATTGGGAGGCTGTAAGAGGTATGAGGTTGATACATGATTGGCTTATAAGTAGCAAACTAAAACTTAATGTTGATAAAACCAAGTTTATCACATTTTCCCTAACAAAACCTGGCCAACCAGATTTTGGAACCGTACCTCTCCACTCACAGGATTGCACATCTTTAAATTGCGATTGCCCAACTATTACTAGAGTAAACTCTATTAGATATTTGGGGATATACATCGATCGATTCCTCAGGTGGGAAGTGCACGTTGAGAACATAATAGGGAGAATAAAAGGCTTGATCTATGTTTTTTATAATTTGAGGAATATTCTGGATAAAAACCTGCTTTTACGTGTGTATGAGGCCTTAATTCTCTCAATTTTACGCTATGGGCTGCCAATGTGGGGAGGGATGTTTAAATGCTATTTGAACTCTATACAAGTCATTCAAAACACCATCTTGAAAATAATACAGGAGTTGGTAGATTATATAATACAGATAAACTCTTCACTGAGTCAAGGCAACTTAAATTCGAACAGCTTTACGTCTATGAGTGTATTCTGAGACAAATGAAGAAAAACATCGAACCCATACGTCATAACTATGTGACAAGATATGTTTCTAACCTTTCTGTCCCAATTCCGAAATTATATGGCACGCATTTGCAGCACAGTTTTTTATATAATGGCGCAAAATTCTATGATGCCTTGCCTATTCAGTTTAAAGTAGATTATAATCCGAATAAAAGTCATAAAAATAGATTGAAAAAATATATAATGGAAAATCCTGTAAAATTTATGAGAACACCAACATGATAATAACTCGAATATTGTTCGCTCCTGATAAGGTTTTTTTTTTGTTGTATTACTGTGTATTGTTTCGTCACTCCTTGGTCTCTTCATGTATACACATAAAAATGGGAATAAAATTCATTTTTAGTTTGGCACACGATACTATTCATTCAAATGCAACAGATTGTGATTACATACAAGCTTTGCTTAGGTCTTTCACAATCTTGTTATCTCTTACCTTTATATTTTTGTTAGAATGTAATGGTGATGAATAAACTAAAAAAAAAATCATTTCCTCATTTCTCCTTATTATGTCGCATTCTGTTATCTGTTCTACAGAAGTTTTTCCAAGCCTAATCCTAACAGAGAAACTTCTGTTGAGTTCATTTGGTACTTCTCCTAGTCAATCTCAAGCAATTTTTGAGCAGTTGATATAATATAAGCACCAGAAAAGCATCCTAGTAAATGCTATCAAGAATTGTCGACTAACAAAGACATGAGAAGATATCAAATTCTTGATTCCTTTAATGTATGAGGAAACGTGGTGAATGACTTCGTTCCTACATAAAGCAGTTCTATCCTGCCAGAATGCTTAGCACCGAATAATGGGGGTGTATTGTCTTTATAATCCTGAAGTACGCAGAAGCCTAAAGCTCTTCGTCGGAGATATATTGTTTGAGGGCTTAACAAGTTGGAGAATTGTTATTATCACCTTTAAGGATGAGAAATGTCTAAAGGACAAAGCCTCGCCATAATCCTTTGGTTATAAATTACCCCAATATTCGATTCACCCCACTGATTAATTGGATCTTCTGAGAACGGACAATGATTAAAGAAGTTGTTGAATTGAATTCTTGGGAGGATTGTGTTTAATTTTTTTGGATATCAGGAAGAATTATTACAGTTTATATTTCATTCAGATTGGTACTTAATCTCACCCAGTGAAGTCGGAGACTTGGAGTTATTATTCTCCAAATTGCTCAGAAGTATCCGAAAAGTAATATACTTCCTGAGTAGAAAATGTTCTAACGAAATACACAGTTTTATGAAGACTGCACATATCCAGTCTTTTTTTGTTGCACTTTGAATCTTGCAACACACGATGATCCTCTAATGCAAATGAAATGTGGGTTTCTACATGGATCATTACCAATCCCATTAGACTATTAAATTATACTTCCGCATGAATGTATCGTTGCGAGTTGGTTCTTTTTCTGTGTGTCTCCTGCAGGCATAGATCAAGTGATGTTGGAGGAGTACTCGTTTGTCACCTTTACGTATTTCCAGATTAGAAACAGCTGTAGACCATTCATCTCATTCTGTCCTTACAAAGAATAACAAAGAGGTTTCTAATTCACGCCATTTCTCTTGGTCTTGGTACGGGAGGTGAATTCAATATTATTAAAGTTTCATTCCTATTTAACAACTTGATATTAAATTATTTTCAATGACTAAACGTAATTCATCCAATCTTAGTCAATGTCATTACCTTTGATAGTTACAGAAATATAAATATTTTTACTGAAAATGATGTAAATTTTTGGACGGAATCTCGAACCAATATTACAATCAAATTAAGGTATTCGCAAAAAATTATTATACCAATTTGAGACTCTTCAAACATTTCCTATAGGAGTTTCGGAGTCAATATTATTTTTTGCGAGCTCTCAATGTTGTTATTTTGTAACTTGATTAGTTTACCAAGGTGTTGTGGTTTTATTTTAGTCCCCTGATTGATTTACCAGGATAATGGTCTTCTTGACTGCTTCTATTTTGTGGGATGCTAGTGATTTTCGTATGTAATGGGTTATACTTAACTGTAAGCACTTTATGGTAATCTAGATGACCACTGCGATATATTGTTATCTGTACTCAAATAATAACTGCGAAGAGGATGAGGAGGTGGTGAAATTTGAACGCACTCACTACAAACTGTATTTTCTTGTTACCTCAACTTAGATAACAAGCACGAAATAAATATACAAGTAATCTGTATACAATAATTATTAAAAGTACCTTCTATATGAAAAGTCATAGCCAAGAATCAAAATGGCAGATGTGATTCACGAATATGTATGGTGTACTCACGATGAACTGACGAAAATAACAACTGACAACTGACCGAACTGAATGAGTAACAACTAACTGAGTACTGGATGCCTGTCTCTGTTACATAGGGTTTGGAAGACAAGCTGGATAAAAAAATTGGAGGATCATTTTCTCTGAGTAGAAGAGGTAAAGATCAACACTTCATTGGGTTTTAGAATCGAAAAACGCCTTGCTAAGCCACAAGAGTGCTCTCATTTGTCATTTTTGACCAAAGTGGGAAAAACATTCCATTCGATGTTTGGCATGGTCGCAATGATATTTGAACTCCCAGTGTGACTTCTTTGAGAATATCCACGTAGGAACTCGCCAAGAGTTCTCTGGGAGTTCTTTGGGGGCAGGCATTTGAAGGAGATTCAAAGCTATCAGCATCAGCAACCTCTCAAAAATGCGTCACAATTTCCTAAAAAGAAATCACAGGGCTATCTTTGGGATCACTTTTTGTTTGCCTAGGACTGGTATTTTCAAGACATATAGTTTCTTCGAAATTTTGGCTGCAATAAGGTGAGTATTAGATCAGAGCATTTTCTGAATGCATTCAGTTCAAAGTTGGAGGTAACAAATTTGAGTTATTTACATCGACACCAAAATTTCGTGCAAGACACGCACTTGCCCAGTTTTTATTTGAAAAATAGCTTTATCTTTCCACATAGCCGAATTTGGAAAAATGGAAAATAAAAAAATGTTTATTTAGGTCTCAAGATCTTATACAGGGTGAGTCTTTGACTTGTACATATATTTCAACTGTGGATTCCTCCCATCAAAAGAAGGACTTTTTTTCCATACCATTTTTCAAAATTAGTTTCGTTTGGAAGATACAGGGTGTCAAAAATTTATGAAATTAACACTATTCTTTCCATGTATTAGGAACCGATATTTCGAATGAACTGAATTTTGGTTGATTGTTTACTCTATTCATGGTGCATATTCCTCAAATGAAACTTATTTCATATTTCTCCTGGTAAAAAAGTTACAGTATAGTCGACTTATAAATGCACGCAAAAATACCATAAAACCACTTGAAAAAGATGAACGGTGCACATTTTCGAAAGAATTAATTATTTTAGAAAACAAAAGTATTCCTATATTTTTTAAATAAAACGCGTCGTTCTCAAGTTATTCCTAATTGTATAAGATTGAATTAGAGGAAAAATCATGAATATCAAGAATAATCTGAATGCTGTCCTGAGTTAAATCTCATCGAATATTATTTCCCCTCTGGTCTCTCAACGAGTTACCAACGTTGTCAGAATGTTTATCAACTTTGTCAAGACTAAAATCTCTATGATGAAAAAACGTTTGATGTAGAGATATGTAATAATAAAATTCCACATTCGTGGGACATGAAATTGAATTCTATGAAGCATGAAATTATACATTGTATAGGCAGTTTCTATTTAAAATTCATTGTTACCGGTCCTTCAGCAAAATATCTATCGAAACAATATAACTCGACACCAGAACGACACTACTATTACATCAATTCACTGAATGTCATTTACATAATCATCACCTGTTTGCTTCATTCTCTATAAAAAAGTAGAGGATAACGTGATTCTCTGTGAATAAATAAAGCGTGAACTTCGTTTATGCCGTGTATGGGAACACTGACTAACGTTTGGTTGGACTGGTTGGAGCACAGAACAACGGTCTTGCGTTCCGCGTGGCGGCTACATCCACGGCCTTCTGAAGGGAAGAGTAGGCCGTGGTGACTGAAATTAGGAATGTAGCGCTATATTGGCGAGAATCAGAACTACTCGTTTGGCATTTTCAAAGAGCAACGCCTAGACGCCTTTAGCGATTGTGATAGTTCCATCCGCTAACGATAGGGGACGTACTGCTTTCTTGAGTTCGCATTGTTTGAAGAGAAAATCGGCAATCTGGCATCGTCTTCTCTAGAGTTATGTGGAATATCATATCACAGAAGATGAGTTAGGTTAGGTCATTGACCTCGAATCATCTGACTTAGGGTGATGGAGTTAGGATAGGTTAGTGAGAAACCAATTTTTATGAGATCTTTCCAGAATATCGAGAAAAATATGAACAAATTATTAGTGTCTATAAACTAATATTCAGGACAATCGAAGAAGGAACTTATTTTCGTGTGACAAATATACCTTTTCATTAGCCGAAATGATCGGACAGAACTAAGTGTTTTGTTAGGAAATATCGTGTTTGTAACATTCCTATTCAGATAAGGTTAGTGCTTGAGTATGTTTTAAATGTATCACCCAGAATGTCTAATAATCACATCAATTACAATCCAAAAATATGAACTTTGAGGTGTTTGTAAAGAATAATATCAGGCACGTATTCAGCATTATTTTTTTTTTTCAAATGGCTATATTAGTGTGGTGGTCGAAGCGAACACGTATGTTACCATGTCTGCTAACGATCAATCGCAGGCGTCTAATTATAAATGCTCTTATTGCAAGAAAAATCTTGCGAAAGTAGCTTTTAAGTGTGGTACTTGTGATGGAGTGTTTCATAACAGTTGTGGATTGAAGATGGGAAAGTGTTGTGACAAATATTTTGTCGCGTCCCCTTCGTGTCTCGGTACGAACGAGGACAAATTTACTTTTCCGTTGTCAAAACTGGTTGAACCTGTAATTAATACCAATTCCTCAACACAGGAACTGTTGTTGAAAATAATTTTCGAACTAGAAAGTAAAAACAAATTATTAATAGAAAATTCTGAATTACTGGAATACAAGATTTCTGTGTTGAATGAAAAGATTATCGAGAAAGATAAAATTATATCTAATCTCAGCAACAAAAAAACTCGTCAACACACGACCCTAGACAATAAGGAATTCCCCGTCTCTGAGAGTGGTTCATATGCAAATGTTGTTGGTCATAATCTGAACGTGGAATCATCTTTAACCGTTCATGATAATGAGAGTTTATGTTCCGATTTGACGCTTTCTGTTCCCCTCGTTGTGGCGACTGAAAAACCCAGAAATATAAACACTAAACAAAATAATCCAACAGTAAGTGGTAATGAATTCGATTGGAAGAAGGTTTCACGCAAAAATACTAAAGGAAAAAAACAACGAGCATTGGTCATTGGAAACTTCTCAGGTCCTGCAAATGTAGAAGGTATAACGAAATACAAAGCTTTGCATGTTTCGAA
Organism: Adalia decempunctata; assembly: GCA_951802165.1. Classification (NCBI taxonomy): domain Eukaryota; kingdom Metazoa; phylum Arthropoda; class Insecta; order Coleoptera; family Coccinellidae; genus Adalia; species Adalia decempunctata. The sequence continues at coordinate 22,598,724 of OX637701.1, forward strand.
TTTGAAGCCGGATACTAAAACAGAAGACCTCACCACTTTTCTATTAAAATCATTTTCGGATGTTAAATGTGAATCTCTGAAATCACGTTTTCCCGAGAGTTATTCATCATTTAAAGTACTCATTCCTATGGATGAAATCGATAAAATAAAGGTTCAAGAATACTGGCCAAATAGGTCTAGTGTCCATAATTTTTATCAGCGCAGACCAAAAGATCTGAGCTCCTAGATGAAAGTGTTCTAAGATTGAGAATACTACATCTCAATGTACAGTCTATTATGAATAAGATTGACAGAATTTCCATTTTATTACTGGAGAATAGACCGGATATTGTTTGCATAGTGGAACATTGGTGCAATGAAGATTCTATTAGAGTTGTGAAATTTCCTGGTTATCAACGTGTCGCAAGTTTCTGTCGTCCATCACGAGAGCACGGAGGTACGGCAATATTTTCTAGGATTGGAATTGACGCAAAAGATTTGAAGGTGTCCATTATGTCTGAGGAACTGGTATGTGAGTGCTGTGCAGTGAAGTTAACCACTGGACGGAATAGTGTTTGTGTGATGAGCTTGTATAGATCACCTTCAGGTGATTTTGATGAATTCCTGGCAAAGCTGTCACCTATTATTCAGCGGTGTTCCAGGCGACAAGAAGCTATTTTTCTGTGTGGCGACCTCAATGTGGACTATTTACAGGTGAAATCTCGACAAAAACTGTTGCTCGATGATCTATTCAATTGTTTTCTTTTGAGGAACACTTCAGATTCTCCAACCCGCATCTTTACGAATAGTGTAGGTCATACTTCTTGTACAAAAGTTGACTATATTGTTACAAATGTAGATCTGACCAAGTGTAGAACTAAAATCTTTCCACCTTCTTTTGGGGACCATAGTGCCTTTCAATTAGATTATTTTACGAACGATCTAGATATTTTGGATAATGATGTACCTAAGAATATAACGTACAGAAATATTTCACATGAAAATCTCCTCAAATTAGCCGATAAGATTGCCAATACTTCATTTGTTGAAATCTATCAGATAGCTGATATAAGTACCCTCTGGCAAAATTTTGTTGATATCATCACGAATTGTATTGACTATTGCTGTCCATTGATTCATAAGACTACAAATAATGTACCTTCAAAAAGTTGGATATCTCCGATAATAAGGACTGCAAGTAATGATCTAAAAAACATATACTGGCTCCAGGCAAATTTGAAAACTGCTGAAGCATCATTACTTTATAGAAATGCTAAATCGAATTACAACAATTTGGTGAGAGACTGTAAACTGCGCTTTTATGAGAACATCATTATGAATTCTAACAATAAAAACAAAACTGTGTGGAATATTGTGAACCAGGAAACAGGTCGGAAAAGTAGAAACACTAATAAATTGTGTCTGTCCGTTAACGGCACTATGTGTTCGGATCCATCATTAGTGGCAGATACCTTTGGAGGTTTTTTCTCAAATATTGCTAAACTAGAACTTGAACGAAGATACTTTAACCAATTGAGTATATCCTGCACAACTTCCCCTATTCACCACAGAAGTTTTTATTTTCATCCCGTGATTCGAAGCGAAATACTTTCCTCTTTTGATAAATTGAAGAATAAAAACAGTTCTGGGTTCCATTATGTTCCGGTAAAAGTTTTTAAATTTATATCTGAATATTTAGCTGAACACCTGGCACATCTTACTAATGAATCAATCTCTTCAGGAATTTTTCCACATATTCTTAAACTTGCTGAGATAATACCTATTCATAAAAAAAACGAAATTGAGGAAATCTCAAATTACCGTCCAATTTCAATTCTGAACATTTTTTCAAAAGTTTTAGAAAGAGTAGTTCTTGATAGAATGGTCGAGTTTCTAGATAAATTCAATATAATTTCCGAAAGTCAACATGGTTTCAGACGCGGACGTTCAACTAAGACGGCAACCGTAGATTTTATCCAATCTATATATACCTCACTGGACGAGGATTATGTCGTTGCTGGTTTATTCTTTGATTTGTCGCGAGCGTTTGACACTATTTCACCAAGTTTTATTGAAAGTAAACTATACAACCTAGGCTTCCGGGGAGTATTTCTGAAGTGGCTGATTAGCTATATTACTGGTAGAAAAATTACGGTTAAAGTTCACAATGCTCACTCTTCTCAATTCGAACTGGAGCTTGGAGTCCCACAAGGGTCTGTCCTGGGACCTTTAATTTTTTTATTGTTTATAAATGATCTACCTCATTTTATTATAGCAGCATTAATTATTATATTTGTTGATGACACATCTTTTGTTGTGAAAGCAAAGAGTGTGGGCGAGCTCGTTAGTCTCTGTGAGATTCTTGTCGAGAACTTCAAAACTTGGTGTCACGCGAACAGACTTATCCTAAACGTTGAAAAAACTGAATTAATTAAATTTGAATTGAGGCAAAATCCCCCTCTTACCCTTAAATGTGGTTCGGACCCAACTAGCAAAACTAATTTTATAAAAGCTGTGAGAAATGCTATACAGCATATCTTATAGAAACGTTAAAATCTTATAATGCGGCTCTAAACCACTATACAATGTCTTTACAACCAAAAAGGGCCCCAGTTTATACAACAGATTAGTTCTTTTAGGACAGTTCTATAGTTAACTATACAACCGTTATAAGATAATCCGTATTATCACTATAAAACTGTCCTATAAGGATGTCTTCAAAATTACTTATACAATACATTCACAAAACTATTTGGCAACTGCTATGAAACTTTTGCATAGCAGTTCTTTTATTCTGCGGTTTGAGAGTATTTAACGAACATTTATAGAACTACTAAGAAATTATTTTATAATGCAGAAAGAATCGCTAATAAAATAATTTTGTTGTCTACTGTTGAAATTCGGAATAGAATTGTCACAAGAATATTTTATTAGATATACATAGAGGTATGTCAACGTTTGCGTTCAGTCATGACAGAAACAGAGGTTTAAGATTCAATATCATATTATGTCAGCGACATTATATGGCGGCGGAGTTATTATCGTATCTGTTGATTGAACATATCTTAAGGATCTTTGTCGTTAGTCCAGAGGCTAAATTCATTTGGGCAGCTAAATTTTCTGACAATATATTATACATTGATGATAAAAAATTAAAGCGCCTCAGTTTAGTTTACATTTTATTGTTATTATTAAAATTATGTTTTCTTTGTTTAGTTTTCAACTAAGAATAAAACATATATTGTGACTGTTGTAAAAGCAGAAAAAAATCTATACATTTCTCTTAAAAATTAAATTTTAATTCACCTTTTCACGTTTATTTATGTTTTTCTCACAATGGCGGCGGTTTCGGAACATCCGAAAGTTTAATAAAATGGGGTATATGGTAGAACACACTTTAAAGACCTTATACAATGATTCTATTTCCTTCTGAGCTGTATACGATATTAAAGTTTTATTATGTTGTTCAATACAGCGCCATACCATTGCATTTGATAGTTTCAAGAGTCATTGGTAGCTATGAAAAAAAATTGCTGACTTTTTTAATTGATTTGCAACACGTTTTGAACTTCAAGATGTATCATAATAAAATAAAAAGTCTACGACCTATTTATTGCACCTAATATTATGAATGTTGGTATAATATATCCATTGTTTAAACAATGATATAACTACAAACTGCCCAAGCTAACAACACTGTACGTTAGATATCCGCGTTATCCTATAGCGTGTTGGCAAACTACATAATAGAACAGAATTATCGCTTAACGAGCTTGGGGTACGACAGTTAACAATCATTTAGTTATATTGTGTTTCGAATAACTTTTGTATACAGATTTTTTCCAATCGTGAAATTTATAGACAGGTATTTATATAATAAACGATAAAAGATGTCAAAATAGTGGAAACAGAGGAAAATAATAGAAAGGGGTTGACAAATGGGCCAACAAACTACAAATTACAACATGAAAGTGATTCGGTGCCCGAAACAAATTGGATTTGCATTAGCATTATATTTAGCATTAAAATTCGCTACTCCTGAAAATAAATAAAAATTAATGAAAAAAAAAACAGTCCTCTTCAATGAAAGCTTGCGCTGGATAGTCTCCAAGAAAACGCAAGCGGTTTAACTTATGGATATTTTCCAAACAAATTATTAAGTTGGGGAATATTTAAGAATGTTCTTGGAGCTGTAGGAAGAAGATTAGGAATAGCCAGGTTTCATATAATGATTGATGTAAAAAGACGTTGTCCAAATCTTGAGTTGATCTCTTATTTTAATCTTTTTTTCAATTTCGGACAGGTAATGCATCAAATTTACGTCGTCTGTATCAGTGGTTTCTTCATCAGCACTATTAATGTTGACGCTTTCTTCCAATATATCAGGTTGGCCTTCATTTCTTTTGGATTCTTCTTCAGTATTACCTATCACTGCTGGCTGAAGCTCAAATTGTCGTTTCTTCTAGATTAGCGTTTCGTTACATGCCACTTCAGCCTCTGCGTCTGAAGTATTCCATTCCATTGTACTTCTTTTTAACTGATCCTTTTTATTCGTTTCCACTCATAATCAGATATTGCCGAATTCATTTTGTTAACGGAACCTGCTAAAAAACCCGCGCAATTCTTCTAGTAGGGGATACAGTAAATTTTAAAATGATTTTATAATGCATGACTTGATATAAATTTATTCCTGGGAACTACATTTTTATTCTATAAGCTCTTCATAAGAGAGAATTATGTAGTTGTTATAAGATGATTATAAAATCCATTAATATTAATTGTGTATATATGTTTCACTTCTGCGTAAAGCAACAATCCTATTATTTTTTCATGGAACTCTAATGCAACTATTTATACAGATTCTTTTACAACCATCGTTTAACGCCGCTATTATAAGTAACACAATAGCTATGCAACCTTATTATAATCTGTATAGGACTGTTTTAAAATTATTCTATAAGAATTTTATGGTACGTTATATGCAACTGTTATAAAATTCCTTCACTTAGACTATTTCTTTATCGTATGATATGAGTTGTGAGAACGTTTATACAACCGCAATAACCGCATTATAGGAATCTCTATATTTTAAGATAAAATTGTCGTATTGGGACGCATAAAAAAATAATTTTGTTGTTTCTATCTGCGCAATACGATGATTATGAAATAAATTCGTTCTTTTAGGGGACTATTTTGCTAGTTGGGGACATTCTTGTCTCTAAAGAGTCAACTAAATTTTTAGGCTTGGTGGTTGACAGCAGATTGCGATGGACTGACCATATTGAATATCTTAGTAAAAAAATCTCTGCTTCCTACTACGCTATCAATAGACTTAGGAGTTCGCTTCCACTCGATGCTCTATTATCAGTCTACTATAGTATGGTTTATAGTCATTTGACATACAATATTGAGATCTGGGGGGCTTCTATCGATCTGCACAGATTATTTGTGGCTCAAAAACGCATTTTGCGAATGATATTTGTGTTAAATAACAGATCTTCCTGTAGACCGTTGTTTTTGAAGCATCAAATATTATCACTTCCATGTATCTATATTTATAAAATCCTTCTTTATGCCAAGGAAAATGAACAGAGTTTTGCCGGATTGTCCTGTTTCCATAGTTATGGTACAAGAAATCTGCATATTTTATCGGTTCCTAACCATAACACAAGCAAATTTGAGAAGTCACCCAGGTACCAATGTATAAAATTGTTCAATAAATTGCCGAATTATATAAAATCTTTAAACATATTAAACTTTCGCAAAGCAGTAAAAAATCTATTGTTGCAGAAATGCTATTATAGTGTAGAGGAATATCTAAATGACATTCTTTAGTTTAAGTTTTTTTCTTTTTTTTTCTGACATGTCCTATACATTGTAAAATGTCTTTCAGGATGAATAAAACTATTATTATTATATTATTATTATCTCTTTAACAGAGCCGAATTCGGAAAAATGGAAAATGAAAAACAGGTTTCCTTTAGCATCAAGAATCTGCAGTTAAAATACATTTACAAGTCAAAGACTCACCCTGTATAGTTAAGATAAGGTCAAATTTTCACCTGGACTATATCCTAAGCAGGGGGTTGAAATTTGAATTTCTTGTTTCTGGGTGAAATTATTTTTCCCCCTCTTTACTATTGAAAATTTTTGTTGTTTTTTCTAAAATTTCATAACTCCGGAGACATGTCATTGGCAAATTTTAAACAAGTTGAGAACATATTTCAGTGTGTTAGCACGATGAGAATATATGTTACGGTCATCTCCCTTACCGTCATTTATGAGTTATAAGAAAAAGACCAGCATAATAAGGGTCTTTTCCGCCTATTCAGTTTTCTATAGCCGTTTAAATCCGCTGTCACTTCTATGAATCGTCCGCGTATTAATCTAGCTTTTCGTCTTGAGCCGCTTCACGATTTCCAATAAACGGTACGGCCAAATTGGCGAAGTGAGAAACGGCCCGTCATTTTTCACAATTCGGGTTTTTGTTGGTATTATTGGAGTGATGAAGATTTATGTGATTGCCGCTCGTTACAATTCGGTGAAATGAATTGGAAAAACGGGGGCAGATGCATCCTTGGCGATATTTTCTGTGAAGAAGTGGAGCATACGACGCATAAGGTGCAAGAAAATTTCGAGGATAGAACGAAGAATAATTGGCCTCACAAAGGGTATTGCCATTGATGATGATTTCAATATCGCTTTAAGGTATTTTTTGTGAAGACACCATTATCTTTTCGTGTTCCCTTTTTTGGGAGAGTCACCTTCTACAATCAGGAATTGAAATGGCCAATAAAATCCCAATTATTGAGGAAAACTTCGACTTCAAAAAAATCATTCAGAACTCTAATTTCTTGTCATGAATGAACGAAAATGAACTTATAGAACAAATTTGACCATTAAAACATTTTAGCTTTTCAGGACCTGATTAAGTGACAGCAGAAATAATTTAACAAACTCATAAAAAGTGCACATAATAAACTTTTATTTCGATTTTCGAGGTAGGTATAGTGCCACAAGAATTCAAAGTTTCAGTTATAACACCAGTTCACAAGAACGGTAACAGAGATAATTGTTGAAACTATAGTCCACTCAGTTGTCTCAACAATTTCGCCAAAATTTTTGGCATTTGAAAGATGCCTAAACATGAACCAGTAGTTCGATATGGCCATTTACTGGGATAGTCAAGCCGCTATTAAAGCAACTTGACTTGGTAGTGCCGGAGAAAACTCAATGAGGTAGACATGAAAAGTAATGTCCCTCCAATTGCAAAGGCCATTCACTGGCCCAAAACTTTTCTGTAGTAAAGTGAAATGCACCTTTGAGAAAGAGTTTCTGGAAAAGGAGAAAACTGAAAGAGAAACACTCTAGCGGAATTTCCCAGGAATGCATTTCTCACAGGAGTCCCTTCGGAACTGCAAGATGCAAAATGTATCTGAATCTCAGTGAGAACCAGCTACACCTCGCCATATGCTTTCTCACAGGACATTGGCGCCCCAAGAAGCATCTGGTGAGAATGGCTCCATGGGACACTAAAGAGTTTAGATTTTGTGGGGAGTAGGAAAAAACTTCCAAACAGCTTTGTTAGGGGACACAATAGACCAGAAGGTCGCAGTGAACTGTAACCCCTTTCTAGCTATATCTATAACTATTCAAATTACAAAATGAAGTAAACAAATGTCTGAACAAGGGGGAAAATGTGCCACTCTCCATATGGACTTGGCTTAGTCTTCAATACTGTCCCACATGGCAGATGGTTGAATACTCTTTCTGAATTTAGAATCCTGGGAATTATCCTGAAAATATTCAAATGTTATACGGACAAAAAACAACCAATGGCAATGATATCGAACATATAAATAAGAAATTAGGATGTGCATTCCACAGGGAACAGTTCTTGGTCCAATTCACTCCTAGAAATTTGAGAGGAGGGTTCCATTCTATCATATGCTCATGATACAGCTTTAATCATGAAAGGTAACAGTTGGCCTGCAGTGAAAGATGACTCGAGCTGAGCCATGGAAAAAAGAATAATATGGCTTCACAGATATACACTGTCTCTGAATATTGAAAAAGAATTCAAAATATATGGCTCCATTATCATCTATAGAAAATTTATGGGAAAAGAACAAATCCAGGAAGTAGACAACCATAAATATCATTTCGGTCAACGTCTAAAGGGGAATTTCTATGTCGAAACTCTTCAGCATAAATTCATCTGTTTCATATAAAATCTTACTGCATTAAAAAACATCTCAAGAAGAGACTCTCCCATCTTAGTTTATAATAAATACCTGGCCGAATCATTACTCAGACATGGTATACTTGTGTGGGGAGGACTTAATACTAACACATAAATGCCTTTAAAAAGCAATACGCAATGTTAACACAACATTTTCTACAAGACTTTTTTAATTGTGAACAAAGGCACCTAGTTACCTATTAGTAATCTATTCATATCAAAAATCTGCTCTTACATTCATATAGATAGGAATAATCAATTATATCTGTCATGAACAAAATACAGGAAGAGAACCATGATTATTGATATAAGTTGTTATGTAGAATTCCTTTTCGTGAAAACTTATTATTGTATGTGATACATACAGATGTTTAGGAAATCCATTCAAGTGGAGTCGTCTCTCAGGTGTCTCAGAGATAAAACTGTAAATTTTATATTTATTTCAAAAATATCAACAGTAGGTCTCCATCTAGAATCATCTTTGATTTTACGACTTCTTTGTCTAATCATGTAGGATGAAAATAAATGAGGAATAACTAGAAAACGGGTGCATGGTTCAAGTTGTAGTAATTTTTCCGGGATTTATGATTCGGCTATGCTGTAATTTCGATAAAATAATAAATATTGAATGAGCGTTGATTGAGAAAAATGCACCATTAATTATGTAAAAACATAATTCAGTCCAACCGGAAAAAGGACTTGTAGAGAAGTGTGTTTTTCATGGATGTTCGACAACGTGTACCATTCAAGAAGGCGAACTTCGAAAAACGACAAAGAAAGTCATTTTATGAAAGTACCATAGAGTTGAAAAATTCACAAGTCGAATATTCACCCTGTATAGAGAGGGAAGTCTGTTAAAAAACTTGTGAATGAGAAAAAAGCCTATTATACTTTTTTGAAGAAAAATCACTTCATCCAGCATCCGTTACATCTCTAGAACCAACCATTATTTAACCTACAAATTCCACACTTATCCCGTCGAAAAAAATGTCCAGTGACAGATCGTGGTACCCTCTTCCTCCGAGTGCTCCTCGATGTGACAGCTCCCTGTCATCTCGGAAGTTTTGCGGCTTCGAAATATGAGAAATTACTGACGGCGATTCTGATTGAGGCGATGGGTTGTTTTGTTTGTCATGTCGCCAGGTAACACGAGTAGGCTTGAAAAGTAGTCGGAGTCGGGCCGATGGCCTAATTGACAGGGACAAGCCAACCAGCCGGATGTTATACAGGCCAGTTGGTGGCTGACGGCGGCTCGTTTTGAGCCATCCGTCATGTCTTCTTTGTGGTCGGCAGGGAGCTTTTTTAGGAATACAGGGACGGATTCATAACTTTTGATGGAAACATGTCATGTTTGCCCATTTCTCCTTCAGCAAAAATGAAGATTTTTACAGATCTCTGTAGATGATAAATTCTTTTTGATACTATTGAAAATGTTTCGAACTATATCGATATCTCCCTCTCTCTCTCTCTCTTGTTTCGAAAATTAATAATCTGAAGCTACCAGTATCATTCTGACTCCCATAATAGGAATCTATGACATTGATACCTTGAATTATTTTATATGCAGTGCTGTAACGGTACAAGTGACGTTGCTGGCTTAAACCCTTCCTACAATGTTTCCTACAATCCTACTAGTAAGCTTATGGTATTTGAAACAGTTCAGATCCCAATATCGGTTCTGAATTATTGAAAACACCCATGTCCGGTGCAGCCGCTGGTTTGTTGAAAAGAAAAATCCAAATTGATCACATTCATCCTATATTGTTTGAAGAATCTGCATCCGTCTGTTTCTGATAAGCCCATGCTCATCATTAGTTTTCTGATGCGACAATGTCCTCTGAGGAAGCCAGTGAGGAGGCGTATCTTAATATTACTGGGATCCAAATAATTCTAGGTTCCTACAGTTCCAAAATTCCGAAGAAATTTTTAAATGATCCATTTCTGGAAGATTCCTCCAGGGAGCTTACCGTTGAGCTTCTTCCTCACCCAAAAACTCTCTCTTATAGGTGCATTTGCCTTTACCACAAAAACTTTCTGGTATGTGTGACTTATGTGCTTCCTTTCTGGCTAGTGTCAAGACCTTTTCGTTTCCTTTGAATCCTCAGTGACCAGGAAGACCATGTGGTACTTTGGCTACTTTACTAAGTCTTTCAATTATATGAGACTACGGTATCATTGAACACATTTTCGTTCACAATAGGAATGCTCTGTTCTTTATGCTTTCAAAAATTTCGATTTAATTTTATCGAAGCACTTCTTGATGAGCTTCATTTAGGTACGATATATTCCACATATTTTCATTGTATTCGTTTTCTTTCGACTGAATACTACAAGCTTCTGAGCTTGTTTGAATTAGGAGAATCAAAAGAAATGGAGACACGGCATCATTCAATTCTACGTATTGCATACGAGCACATATGAAAACCGTAGCGCAAACTCTGTCTCCCCTTAGTGATAGGTAGGTATTGAGTTTATTCAGAGAAAATTCGTATATTCATGTTCCAGGGCTTCTTGTACTTGGAAATAGACTTCTTCATAGAACTAACGAAACCATTTTGGATTTCTTCTCAGAGCAAACGAATTCTGAACAATATACAGGGTGTTTCTTTGGTAAATGAACATACGGTAACCTGAGTTAGAGCTACCCTAGTTGTGGACAAACACATTACCAACAAATGTATTAAAAAAAATTGTAAACCCTTCGTTTTTTTCTCCAAATATTAATCATTTACCCCTTGCTATATCTACTTACCATCTATGTTTTACCAAGAAAAAATCAAAATTCAAACAGCTCCTTCTGAGTGTTGCAGTTTCTTTGTCAGTTAGTATATATATATATCGAATTGCCTGTTAAAAGAGAAATTTCACAATATTTTGATCACCACTGCTATACAATCCTCTAAACAGCATTCTGTATGAAATACGTAGTGTATATACTGTGTGAATTGACGAAAACCACCTGAATACTATCCTGTTCATCCGCCTGAGATCCACCTTGACACTGAAGAGGGTTTTTGAGCTTGTCACACGGTAGCACCACATAATAATAGTGATTTGACGCCGCTCATATTACAAAATGCACGACAAAGAACGCTACTTTAAACACCATGACTAGTACTCTTTTATGCTAGAGAGATCTGAAGAGATTGACGAGTTGCACTCATTTTAAATGCTCTTTGTTGGTAGTTTTTTCTTCGCTGGTTTGTGCTCTCGACCGGAAAGTCCATTAAAATTTAATCTGCTTTCGGATGTGCCCAACAATTATGAGATCGAATCGGTTTGCAGTCTGACATTAAGATTTTTTCACGGAATGTACTGGGGGTTCTTTTGAGATAGCAATAGGATTGTTGAGATTAATTCCAGGCCAGTTTCTCATTCAGATTGTTGCACCGTGAACACAATTTGAAAAAGAGATAGTTTGTATATTATATGAAAAAGATTCGACTTCTCAAGGGAATGATCTAGAAATGAATTTTTTCAATCAAATTGAGGAAAATTTTTGGGTGATTAGCGACCCATAGTATCGGGGTTTTTTTTTAATTGAAATAAAACACATTTAAATTAAAATTAAATTGAATTAAAATTTCCCGCATATGTCCACCACGACTAGTTCTGAGGAACCGCATTCGACCAGGCCAATTTTGGACCACTTTTTCGAGTTATTCAGGCCTTATTACTGCAATAACACGAGTTCTTATTATTATCTTCATCGGTCTCCCGTTCTCAGCTTTAGCTGGTATTACTTCTATGAACCAGTGAAAAAACATTTCAGTTCCTCCCACTAGTTCAGGAATTTTCGCACGATGTGACAGGTTTGCAAATCCACAGCCTGCTGTGCATATCCCGCGATCCTCTGGGATAATTAGATCCTTTGAAGATTTCTCTTGAGTGAATCCCTTCCGTCAGCTGAAGTCCCGGATACCTCACGGTGAACTCGGTATAGAGGGAGTATCTCCATCCAGGAAGTGGTTTGTCCTCGCAATTGTTCACGGAATAAAAAGTTCGCATTACTTCAATATTCATTTCGCGGCTCCACTTGATACGTGCATTGCGAGCTCCCCTGCGGGCAGTCCTCCTCACGGTGGTCGAGCCAGCAGGTGGAGTGGCATTTCGATCTTCTGCCATGAAAGCTGTTTCCACTTATCGTTGCGTATTATTATTATTTTGGCTTCCAAAGCGTCTATTCAGTCCGGTTTATCAGCATAAACCGCTGACTTGACATAACCCCACAGAAAATAATCCATTTGACTTATGTCGCATGATCTTGGAGGCCAATTAATTGGACTATTTCTCGACATAATATTATCTATCTTTCAACAAATCAATTGTTATGGTAGCAGCATGAGGTGTTGCACCATCTTGTTGGAACCAAAACACTTTTGGGTCGATAATATTTCAATTTTCAAACAAATAATCATTTATCATCGATCTGAACCTAGCACCATTCACTGTAACATTAGCTATGCATCGTCTTAAAGGAATATGGGCCGATGATGCCTCCAGCGTGTAAAGCACACCATACAGTGCAATCTACAAGATGAAATGGAACCAGCAGAACTTCTTGAGGATTGTTTTCACTCCATCTACGGCAATTTTGCTTGTTTACCTATCTGTTCAACTAGAAATGAGCTTCATCACCAAACACAATTTTTCGATAAAAAAGTGGATCAACTTCAAGATATTCTAGGGCCCAATCAGCAAACAAACGACGGTTATAATGGTCAAGTGCCTTCAGTTTTTGAACCAGTTGGATCTTGTATGGGTGTAGACTAAGATCTTTACGCAAAATTTTCCATGTGGTGGATGCACTTGTAGTGAACGTCGACTAATAGACAAATCTGAATCTTAATTAACTCTATTACTCACAACAGCGATATTTTCTTCTGGGAGTACAGTTCTTCGTCTCGTTGTTGTTGTTGTGGTTGCATCGAGTAGAGAAAATGTTGTCCGAAATCTATCGATAGTTGGACGAATAAGCTGCTGGCGTGAATCTTTCCATGTCAAAACAACATGGCTTCTACCTTCTGTCAAATCAAAGTTATCCCTATCGAAAATTCGATCACTCTAAAGAAATACCCGATACCTTCCGAAATTGAGACTGTAAACACATACCGTACTTCCGAAAAGTCTACCAACCCATCCTTTGTCATTGTCCTATTTGAAATTGTATCTATTAGAGAGCAGAATTCCAACTTTTTACTATGTTTTATTTCTGGTCCTTCTGTTTTGAATCAAATTTCAACGATACCTTCAAGGTAACATGGTTAAGGTCGGCGTTTAAACCGAGTAGGAAAGATCAGCCGATAGAGGCGCCACCGTCCATTTCAAGGAATATCTCCATAGAACTTTCATTATCACAATAAGTTCTATGAGTATCTCTCTAATCATGAATGAAATATACAATGGCGCTCTCTATCCGAAAATCGCCGAACTATGAAATACGTGAATTTGTGGGTAAAGCAGGAATTTTTTCCCGCCAAAATTTGAATTTGGCCATTTTCTGCCAATTCCGTATTTCAAGTTGATCTTCTGAACGAAATTATCAGTAGATTCACTTTTAATCGGAATTAGAACTATTTTCATGGGTCTTTCTGTTGAAATAAAACAGAAGCATGGGTTGGCTCATTTTCTTCTATTTTTGAAAGAAAAAAAATTAACTGTCGGAATGAAATCGATCAAAATTATTTCAACAAGAACCCTAATCCTTTCTGAGTTCACCCACAAAATTTCAGTTCTCAAAGTGAAACCGTTTTCGAAATCAACTTGAAATAAAAACACACTACATTGAACGCCCACCTTAAGTTCAGAAATTCAAATCATTCAAATGGCGTTCAAAAGTCTAATCCGCCAGATTGTTTAGATATATAATGATATTTTTCTAGGAACTCATTTTGTATTTCGAACACAAAAGAGGACTTCAGCCGACATCCTTGTTAATTCCATCTAAGCGACCGACTAAAATCTATTAAATTCAGGAATGTCCTTGTTAAGGACGATGGAAAGCCTTTCAAATATCTCCGACATACAATTAAACTCTCACGTATGAACGCATTCAGAGTGATTGTATCCCAATTTCGAAAGGAAGGAAAGAACTGTTTGTGGAAAGTTCAACGCGAAATGGACAAACAGAAGAACGCCACTTTAGTATTTGTCAAACACACAATTCTGTCTTGCCAGCCGTTTGTTGGCAATCAAAAGGGTAATGCCGACAATAGGAAGGATGAAGGAATTAGGAGCCGGGCGATTGTGCATTTATCCTTGGTGCACAGTGCGAATATTATGAAAGGGTACAAATCTTTATTGAGTATTCTACAATATACTGTTTTTGGGATAGATATTTGAATATGAATGCATGAGATTTCAAGAATCCAAGAGGATATAAAAAAATTGTCATAATTCTGAAAACTTATTTGTTTAAATTTCTGAATGATTACCCAATTGGTGTAAAATGTTGAAATTTTCACGATTTCTCGTAAAAGCACCCAACTCGCAGTTGTAGGATATATTATTTCATACCTTCTGACCAGTTTCCTAGTTGAAGTCCTGATTTTGCTTCATACAACTTCGATCGAAAGTTCCGATCAATTTTTTCGAATGCTCATCTATGGAAAGAAAACCATCTTACCCCTGGTCTTATTATTCCATGATAATAAGCATTTTATTGAAGAGAAAAAACATCGATATTAGTAAAAACCAACTACTGGTTGAAAACGTAAATCAGAAGGTTGCTGAGCTAAAAACTCCACAAATCATGCTAGACAAGATGGCACAAAGTGTTTAAGGGAAGCATCAAATGATACCGTGAAACGCCATGATGGATGGAAAACAATACTGTTGCTGAAAGTAACATCGAAAATTCGGAAGAGTAAAAGAAAAAATTATCAGAAGCAGTTTTTGGCTCGGTTTTTGGTGCCAACAACCAAACAGGATGACAAGTTTGCCAAAGGGTACTATCAGCTACCGATGTAAAAACTCTAAAATTCATTGGAATTAACGTTGCAAATTGTAGTTATTGCTTTTTTGCCATTGATGATCAATAGTTTCGTACAGAGTTATGCCTTTCGTATTCACATTCCGATGTCATCATCACATGTTTTTCATATAAATTATGAAACAAATTCATTTTCTCAAAAGAAAAATATTTGGCAAGAAAATCCTGAAACAAGTCAATTTTTGTTTTTTACCAAATTTTTATGCATTTTTGAAGGACTTTTGTTGCACCCAATCAACCCTCTGAATTCTTTTAAAAGGGAAAGTGGGTCATGTGGTACTTTTTTGGCAATGTATTTGTTTTTTTTTTGACGTGAAGATACAAAGACCTTGCCATAAAAGTACAACATGACCCACTTTCCCTATACAAAAAATTTAGAGGGTCGATGGGAATGGCACAGGGTGCAACAACAAATCTTTGAAAAATTCGTAAAAATTTGGTAATAGTGAAACAACAATTGATCTGTTTCAGGATTTTGTTGCCGAATATTTTTCTTCTGACTGTATAGTTTCATTATGGTACCAATGAATTCATTATGGGACCACGTAAAATAACGAGCTTTCTTAGGTGATCGAAATTGAGTGAAATCGATATTCCAGGTTACAGTCATTATTTTTTTCTACGTTTTTTGAACGTTGCAGTAGCCACCTTGAATGATGATTCAATGACTATTCAACAACCTGAAGCTTTCAATAAACTGAGAAATCTGTATTCTACGTTTCAGTTATCATTTTTTTCTACATTTTCTCTACGTTATACTGTTTACAGCATTATGAAACATGGCCTTATAGTGATTCTTCAGTTTATTCATAAAGAATTATTCTTCCTCACATAAACGTTGACTATGACACTATTCAACAGCCTAAAACTGAGAAATAGCGTGTTTCTGAATTGATGCGAAAGGTTTCAAAGAATGAACCCTTGTTCAAAATAAAGAGTAGTTTTTTATATAACTTTTGGCTCAAAAGTCAACTAATGTTAGGGAGATATCGCGGTTCAAATGTGGCTGAAAAATGATAGGACCCCGCACTTTTCTTATCAGAAATGGCGATCCGTCAAATGTTCTAAAATTTTGGTATAATATAGTACTCGACCTACTGATCATCGAAAGTATTCATGGCCCCAACTCAATCCTATGACTAGTTTTTGAGATACAGGGCGTTGAAGATGAGAATTACCCACTTTTACTACGCTCGTATCTCGGAACAGAATCGAATGAACTTCAATTTTTCTCAAGAAACATTTCATTCCATCCCCAGGGAGCAACCATATAGAGAAATATGACCGAAAATCGTTACGAATACAGGGTCATCCATGATTGAATGCATGCCCGATTTTGAAAGTAAAAAATATGTCAGTTCCAGAGCGAGAACGTTCGCAAAATGAACTATTTCACTAGATATGTTGTTGTTACATGGAAAAAAACCTGAAATACCCAGTATTCACACTTTGTGATTTATTATTATAGAAACTGTTCACCATGAGGGTTAAGTGGACACCCTGTACTTTTGGGTTGATTAAGGATGTTTGTTTGATTTTTTCAGAACATATCACCATGGACTTCAAAGAATACAAGGTGATATAGTCATGAAATGAACTGTGAACCTTACGAAAATTCTCAAAAACCATCTTTTTTTCATCACCCTCTAATCCAAGATTATCTCCGTTGAGGTGGGAATTTTCTTTCACCACTGTACTTGATATAAAAAAATCAATACGGCTGAGAGTTTTCATTAACTTCCCATGACCAGATTTTTTTGTATGTAATATGAAAATTATTTATTTATGTTATTCTATTCTTATTCCAGCATAAAAAAATTCATAGTTGTGAAAGAAAACTCCCACCTCAACGGATTCAATCATGATAGAGGGTGATGAAACCCTCTACACCCTATACACCAATTGAGACTGAAACTCTGTCGGGATTTTGTGCTTGAGCCTTGAGCTACATTATATCAAAATATTAGAACACTAGCTGGCCCGGCGAACTTTGTTCCGCCTAAATGATACTTACGGTGGATTTCACAAATCGTAATCACCGGTGATCGGAGATGTCAACGGCTTGGTTCTCCGATTTTTGAACTGTCAAATGTTTCCTTGGATATGAGCTATCACACAGAACAGATACACAAAAATAATATGCCATAATATGTCAATCACTAATAATGGCAATTTTGGATTAAGTTATTTTCGCAGATATATTTATTACCCAAACAGAACTTCAAAAACATTTTAAGAATTATGAGAAAAGATGAGAATGGACATCTCACGATTGGAACTCATCGCCAAAATCCGATTTACTTGACATTTCGATAAAAATTCACTGTGATATTCGCCCGCTTTTGGATCTGTTAATAGCCTTTAATGGTACTAAAAGCCCTATGTAAATTACACAGTAATTGATGTCATATGTTCTTTTTTCGACCATTTCAAACCACGACGACCGAAATGCTCGAAAAAAGAACAGATGACATCAATCGATGGCCGCGAAAGACTCAACAAAATCATCGCCATTTAAATGTGATAATGTCAAATACAGTACCATGACGATAACGTTATTTGAAATAAATAAAACTATAAAAATAAGTAATAATCATCAGTCATAATGTGTGAATAGCGCCATGTGAAGTGGTAAGAACGAAAATTTTCTCATATCTCAACGAAATCTAATCATTTTAGACATCTGTACTCCTACGCTAAGACATTTTTTTGGTTTTGCCCAACAGCGCAGAGTTGTAGGCGACTCAAATTACACACTATTACAGTGACTATAGTCACTGTACACACTATTTGTTTATATCGCCATCTAACGCGGAGAATATCAAATGAAGTGCCTACAAAAAAGCGGTAGCGTAACTGTAACTGTAACTGTAGCGACATCTAGTGGCCCTACTCAAAAGGAGAAAAAGCATTTTCTGTATAAGTAAAATTTTCATCGATTTTCTCAAAGTTTTATTGTATTTTATAATAACCAGATCGTAGACGAATCCATATATTATGAAGTTTCATAACAAACAGTCCATTCGATTTCGAGTTATAAATGGTGTAACCAAGATCTTCCTTTTTTATATATAGATGACCAAAAATCGTTACGAATACAGGGTCATGCATAACTGAATGCATGTCCGATTTTGAAAGTAAAAAATATGTCAGTTCCAGAGCAAGAACGTTCGCAAAATGAACTATTTCACTAGATATGTTGTTGTTACATGAAAAAAACCTGAAATACCCAGAATTCATACTGTGTGATTTATTATTATAGAAACTATTCACAATGAGGGTTAAGTGGACACCCTGTACTTCTGGGTTGATTTAGGATGTTTGTTTGATTTTTTCAGAACATATCACCATCGACTTCAAAGAATACAAGGTGATTCAGTCATGAAATAAACTGTGAACCTCACGAAAATACCCAAAAACCCCCTTTTTTATCACCCTCTAATCCAAGATTATCTCCGTTGAGGTGGGAATTTTCTTCCACCACTGTACATGATATAAAAACATCAATACGGCTCAGAATTTTCATCAACTTCCTATGACCAGATTTTTTTTATGTAATATGAGAATTATTTATTTATGTAATTCTATTTTTATTCCAGCATTAAAAAAATACAGTAGTGA
Source organism: Adalia decempunctata (assembly GCA_951802165.1). Lineage (NCBI taxonomy): Eukaryota > Metazoa > Arthropoda > Insecta > Coleoptera > Coccinellidae > Adalia > Adalia decempunctata. The sequence goes on from OX637701.1 coordinate 22,617,557, forward strand.
AAGAAAACTCCAACCTCAACGGATTCAATCATGATAGAGGGAGATGAAACCCTCTACACCCTATACACCAACTCAGCCTGAAACTCTGTCAGGATTTTGTCCTTGAGCCTTGAGCTACATTATACCAAAATATTAGAACATTTGACGGAACGCCATTTGCCACAAGGGAAGTGCAGGGTCCTTTATAGAAAACCTTACGGAACGACTTGGACAGAATTAAAGTCTGATAGCCTGATTGGCTGATTTGGTTAGAAACTTTCTTCTCCTGTATTTTTCTTGTGGAATGTACCGTTTCGAAATAAAATAAATGAAATGTTATTTTAATATGGCCCATCCCAAGAATGGAATTGATTTTTACAGCATTTGGAGGGATGGTGTTTTTTATTTCATATTGTTATTGAAAGCTCTTATGCTTTGCTTATATTTATGGCAAATAATTCGGTAGAATTTTTATTGAGCATCACACCAGTATTGAAACACAGAAACTCAATATTGCTTCCCAATATCTGTTCAAAATTATGCTCTTTTCTCTTGATGCAGGAGCTCGACCTAATCCATCCCCGAATTAAAAATCGCTCTGTTATTAACGAATCGACAGACCATAAACGCAGTCGTGCCACTCTAAATACATCCACATTTGCATCACGGATATGACAGGCGGACGGACGGGTGGAAATAACAAACCTGTAAACTGTTAAAATTGTGTTATTCAGCGAATGTAGTAGCTGTTGTTGGGAACAATCAATCAGGCCGTCACAGTGGAGTGACGCCAGCACCCCGCCGCCCCCAAACACCACCCCCGGGGATGAATAAGTGCACACACCATACATCACTGTCACCCCGAATATAGATATAAAATAACGATGAATGAACAGCTCTGCTCGATGCAGATAAACTTTCCCATTACACACATGTCGGATCATTTATCATAAAGCTCTGACAGTATGCGCGCCCCCTGTAAAATATTCGAGGGATGATAAATAATAATTATTTTGCGAAACAATTATTTTAACCTCATTGTTTTCCTGTATGGGGTCGTCACGGTTATCTCCGCTCATTCTGCCACATTCGGAACGACATGATGATTATGATTGGCCTCGTTAAGGCAAACATGGAATAGAGTATTTCAATGCAAAATGATCTACCGAAGAGCGAAGAAGAAATATATAGCTCAGGCCGACTCTCTAATTTCGATGTTCTTCGATGGATCCCGCAGGATTCTGAACCCAACACATAGACAGTTTTGAATAAAAAAAAATTAAAAAAATTCATTCCATAAAACCAGAATATGTCCATAAAAGTGAGAAATAAATATATTTAAATATATCCACATCAAACGTCACAAGTTTTTCACAAAACTCAAGGGAATAAAAGCAATTTTTTACAAGAATCTCCCTCAGAGCCTTACTAAAATCTGCTGAATGAGACGTCAGCATGTGCGCCCCCTGTAAAATATTCGAGGGATGATAAATAATAATTATTTTGCGAAACAATTATTTTAACCTCATTGTTTTCCTGTATGGGGTCGTCACGGTTATCTCCGCTCATTCTGCCACATTCGAAGCGACATGATGATTATGATTGGCCTCGTTAAGGCAAACATGGAATAGAGTATTTCAATGCAAAATGATCTACCGAAGAGCGAAGAAGAAATATATAGCTCAGGCCGACTCTCTAATTTCGATGTTCTTCGATGGATCCCGCAGGATTCTGAACCCAACACATAGACAGTTTTGAATAAAAAAAATTAAAAAAATTCATTCCATAAAACCAGAATATGTCCATAAAAGTGAGAAATAAATATATTTAAATATATCCACATCAAACGTCACAAGTTTTTCACAAAACTCAAGGGAATAAAAGCAATTTTTTACAAGAATCTCCCTCAGAGCCTTACTAAAATCTGCTGAATGAGACGTCAGCATGTTGAATATTCCTAGTCTGATTAAAACTATTTGTTATAATATGATAGGATCAATTGGCTATAGAAATACCTTCCAGAGTTTGTTCTATTGTTCTTATACTCTACTCAACTATTTCTTGAGATCATCTACTATCCTCATGAACCGTATGATCTCCCTAGGTCCTAGGAGCTTTCTCAATCACATGGTGCGGATCAAGAACCAGTTTGTCTAGGCCCTAGAAGTAAATTTCTGAGGCAGGCAAGTTCTGAGCTTTTGCACACCATGTGTTCCGTGGTTTCTACCTCCGATTCGCAAAGCCTGCAAATTTCGTCCGCCACATTGTCCATTCGATACCAGAGACACTTATACCGATGGAGACACTGGCATTGGGGCATATCTAACCTGAAGATCTCTCAAGCCCTTTGTAGCCCTCCATTTATGTAAAAGGCTGAATTACTGGCTGTTTATGTATGCGCCCAGAAGTGACTTAAAGTCGTATTTCTTCATCACTACGGACAACCAAGCCACGCTGAAGTCCCTGGAATCACACTGCTAGGGATCTCTGCTGACCTGCGAGTGTCGTGAATTCATAAAGCAACTTGCCAGAGGCATTGAAGTAACTCTATAATTGCTGTCAGGGCATTGTGTTGTTCAAGGAAATGGAAAAGCCGACGAGCTTGCAAAAAATGCAGTTAACTACTGCTGGACCTAGGCCTTTCTATGGGCTTGGAAAAGGCCAAAATAGAGCAGCGGTCCAACTATAGGAGTTGGATTACATAATAACCCGGGAGAAAACTATACCAGGTCTGCTGACCTGTCAAAGTCGGAACAAATGGTATTTGTACCGATATTGTATAGGAAAGTTAGCATATGAGATTTGAAGGCTCTATGGATCGAAAACAGAAACACCTGAACACATTGTATGCAAGTGTCCAGAGCTAGCTGGCCTAAGAACCATTCATTTGGGGAAACCAGTCCTAAATACCCACGAGGTAACGGTCAATTTTGTCGGTTTTATCAACACCATCGATGACCTTTTTTTTTGTTAAAGAAGAGGTGAATCTTACATCAGACACTCAGTCTTTCTGGGTAGTGTCGGATTCCTACCGACTAAACACCTCTCCTGCTGTTGGTTCCGGGCATAAGCCTATAAACCTTCCATCTTCTTATCTGTTATTTCCTCTTTCGCATTCTTTATGCTGAGTGTTTGTGTTCATTCTTCAATTGGGTATCTCTCTCTAAGTTCAGAGTTCTATCTCTTCATTTTCGCAATTGGTCTCTGGGTCTTTTGCGGTAAAATCTCGCTGTTTTTTCATTTTCAACAGAGTCGTAGTCAACTAACCTTCTAAGGTCGTCATTTGGATGTTCAATAGCTCTTTCATAGGCTCCTGCAGCTTTTTGTTTGATGAATATAGTAATGGACTTCCTTGTATGTCTTTTCGGATTTGCTAATTCCTAACAAATCAGGGGGCGTCTAATGCCCATCTCAGCAATCTGTTCTCTGTTCTTTGTATCCTCTTTAAATGGGTTCTCGCTGCATATCCCCATGCTGTTGATCCATATGTTAGCTGCGGTCTGGCGACTGCTTTTATGATCCTCAATTTCGTTTTTCTATTCCCTCCTACTCAACAGATTGATCCAAACCATAAATAATACCATTGAGTACACTCAATGATAAATATAAACTCAATGATTATACCATTGAGTTTAAATATACATTGAGACACAACCCAGTTCATTGATTTGATGCACAAATTTTTGGCAGTTTACTTGCCAATTTGCCAACTTAAGTGGCGGCACATAGTAGCTACTGAAGGAACTATATTCGTCCGATCCATTTTGTCACTACTCATTTATAGAAATCTGTAGGAGATTTATTTTCCTCTAGTTCTATGAATCGTAGGCAGGGTCGTATTCGTCCAAATTCGTTACAAACGGTGTGATTAAATAATGATGAACTATTAGCCATGAATATCTCCAAAGGAGTATTCCCAGGTAGGAAATGAGGGGTGAAAATTGTTCTTGGAGGGACATAAAAGAAACGTACTTAATAGATTGAAAATAACTGAAAACCACATAAATCCAAACGCCTTCCAGAAAATGAAGGTCAAATTGGCCACGCAGATTTTCACTAGAACTTTATATTCGGCTATGAGAACAGTCATTGCAACTGGTGAGCTGAGGTCCAGAAGTGACAATTCAACTGCTCAGTTCATTCTAAAAATGAATGATCTTTTCAACTGCCTCAATTCGAATGGAAAATTTGAGGGAAATTATCAGCCATCAGCAATACAAACCCTGACGGAATCAATTGAATTCATTAAGTCTTGGACAGTTGGGAAAAATATTCCCTATTGTTTCAACGGCTTGATACAAACCATCAGTAGCATCCTTCAATTGTGGGGGGAGACGAACGAAACATTTCCATATTTGATAAAAAGTCGACTCAACCATTCATTCTCCAAAATAAGACAGCGTAGGGGTTATATATGATCCAAACCCCTCAGCTCGAATGCTTCAGATTTGGGTTGCAGTCGGTCATGACTAGTTGTCTTGAAAAATGTTCCGATAATTCTAACTGCCAAGACGACAATGATTTCGACCTGTGTACAATGGGAGAATCTGAAAGTATGCCCATTGATGTGGTTGATTGGACAGATTCGACCATTTCTTCTGAGGATTCGGGCAACGGTGAGGGTATATGAGGGATAAAGAGTTAATGGAATCACCCCTAAATACCCAAGAATCCAAAGCAATCGCAAGTTTCTAGGGGTATTTGATGAGGAACATCGCCAAAAAAAAAAACAAACGCGGTAAGTGCGAAAAAGCACTCCTCATTGATGATTTGAATAAGCTTGGTAATGATTGGATATATATTGCAAATCGAAATCGGATACATTTGAGAATAATACCTCGCCCAGTGAAAGGCTACACTTGCTGCTCCGATATCGCGACGGCTATTGGCTTAAACGTCCGGAACGACCGGCTCCTTCAACTACTAGTGACCCATGCTACCAATAATCCCGTTTATATTTGATTAACCCACGTATCATATCTCCAAGTAGAGATATAGTTCCTCACAAATTTTGTTAACCCCAGAGTCCTATCAGAGTTGTTCATCAATCACTGTAGATTGTATCCATCTATCTAAATTACAATAAATTTCTTTGGAAAGCCACACCATTCAAAAAATGAGAGAATCGATTATCATGAGCGCTTTCGTACGTTTTCACGAACATTCTTCGACGTTTGACAAAGACCACTTATGAAACGTCATCAAATTCAGACTGAGCTTGTTACTAATGGCCCAAATCCTATACATTCCGCCATAGTGAAGACAAACAAAACTCAACCCCAATGAGTCATTATGTTTTCCTAGTGCGGCTTATCATCCGCACCCATGTTACGCTTATGGACAACTTGAGGGCACATTAATAAAACAAATATTGTGTGACCAATGTCGTCGACAACATAAAACCACGAAGAGGTTCATATAGGTGATATTTTATCGGAAACATCCATTTGTGGGCCCGCAACTACAAATAGCCGCTGTTTGAACAGGTTAATTGAGTGACGACTGTGGTGTCTGTGGCCAGTTTGTATTTGCTTAGGATGCAGGATGAACGCTAATTGAAAATAAGACAGGGAGCTCGGAATTATAATTCCGAGAAAACAGACAGTGAGTGAACTTCAATTAGCAGTCCTATGTGGAAGAGATTGTCGAATTACTTGGTAATTGATGGAATTTTCATCCAAGATCCCTTTTTCGGCCTAAAAAAGGGGTTGGACGAATAAAATCAATTGAATCCTTTGGAAACAAAAAGTTTATTCATCCAATTGTCCAAAATATTAAATTTAGGGTACTCTGGTCTTTCTAGCCGTTGTTCAATAGGAATTTCGCCTAAAACTGTGACAGGCATCTTCATAGGTATCTTGGTTTGGAGTTGTTGAAGCAGCTGAAGGCTCTTTATCAGAGGTCACGGTTGTGGTGGTGACTGAGGTTTCTCGAATCATAAGGAGCTCCAAATCGCCTAAGAGGACAATATAGCGGTCTGTGAACGCCAAGGTAATTGGAGTCTCGATGAAGAAAAGTCGATCATTGTACTCTCAGCAGATGAAGGCAAAGGGTGTCATGGAAGCATCAGAATATGACGAAAAGATGAGGGAGTTACAGAAACCATCTCCTACAAGGCTGAAGAGATCTTGTATCGTCCAAGCTCAGGGAGTCTAGATCTTTGATGAAATGATGAAGACCACGAAAGGAGACTCTGTAAGATTGAGGTCAATACTCCGCGGATTTATGGACTTCCAAACATCCACAAGACGGTGTACCATTAAGACCCACCGATTCGCCAACATATGATCTGGCAAGTACTCCTACAATCATGTTGAGGCCTCACGTGGGGAGCACAGTACTTAATCAACGATTCTTCACAATTTGTCGAGAAACTGCAGCTCATGGAATCAAAACCGAATGTTCTGCTCGTGAGCCTTGATGTTCTGACTTTCTTCACATTGGTGTCTATTGAGGAATCGCTGAAATACGTAGCTAAAATATTCCCGGATGACATAACACGTATTTTCGAACATTGCCTTATAATCAGGGCTATTCACTAAGCAAAGTTGTTATGGATAGCAACTGTAAATCGTCGTTATGTTCACAGTCACTTGCTAAGCGTGAAATTGGTATTCACTATTTGTGTAAGTTGCTATGAAAGTTGCTATGTATAACAACCATTGGCTATGAGAACTGGCAACAGCTTTAGAGGTGTTGTTGACGAAAACCACGTGCATTGGGCACTATTTCGGAAAGTTTTTCTGTATTTGTGTGGACAATTAAATATTTTAAATCTATAAAAATGGCATTTCTCGTGATGGACTCTAATAATTCAGTAAATCAATACAAAGGTATGTGTGGTGCTGTTGTAGGATGCATTAGATTAGATTAGATTTAAGGAGGGGCGTTTAGACTTTGCTTAGCCTCGCAAACACCTTGACCTGAAGATCTACTGTGCTACCCCGCGCTGTTTACCAATCAGGTAGCAAAGCCTCTATGAACTTCACTACTCTTCTCGGTGCCACGCCCATTACTTGTTCCGGTTTTAAGAAACAGAAGTCAAGATGTTGTAGCCTTTTCCTGAAGACAGCTCCACAATTGCAAAGCAGGTGTTCAGCTGTTTCGGTGGCTTCTTGACAGAAGAGACAGGTATCATCAGGAACCTTTCCCATGTTCCGAAGTTGATAATTTACAGGACAGTGTCCCGTGAGTATGCCCGTCATTTTCCTCAGTTCTAATTTGCTAAGTGCCAGAACTTTTTTGGTCCAGCTCGTTGAGTACGAGAGGAAAGACTTAGCCTGTCTCTGTCCCTGGACCAGTCGCCAGGACCTACTCTTCCTTTCCTGTTCCCATTTTCTAACAGCCATCGCTTGATGGCTTGCTGGGAAGCCGCAGAAAGGCTCCGGTCCAACGAAGGGGACAAGTCCACCCTTCCTTGCTAGCTGATCAGCCATTTCATTCCCATGCACTCCCGAGTGGCCAGGTACCCAAACGAGGTTGACCTGATTGTCAAGCCCGAGTGCGTTGAGTGACATTTTGCATTCCCAAACTAACTTTGACCGAACTAGTGGTGAGTCAAGCGCTAGTAGGGCTGCTCTGCTGTCAGATAGTATATAAATCCTTTTTTTCCGGTAGTTTCCGCTTGAAACACCGATGGACAAAAGCCCATTGATAAGGCTAGTTGTATTGAAGAATCGTATACTCCGGCTCCGACTCGACCGTCTTCGGTCTTCGAGCCATCGGTGTAAAACACGAGAGACCCTGCAGGGAAAAACATTTCGTCGTTAATCCATTGTTCGCGACTTGCCGTTGTCACGCTGAAGTTTTTCTGAAACTCATGCTTAAGGGTGAGGTTGTCTGTGACCACGTCTAAAAGCTGCTTACACTCATTCAGAATGCGAAGATGGCCTGTGTAGCCGCCAGTTTTGAGTTTCCGCTCCCTCGCTACCCTAAGAGCCCACCTGGCTGCCTCACTTTCTAAGAATAGTCCTAGTGGAGGCAGGTCCAGGATGACCTGCATAGCAGCGGTCGGACAAGAGCGAGATGCTCCCGTTATGGACAAACATGCTGTTCTTTGCAATTTGTCTAGGGCCTTTTGCCCCGTAAGTGTTTTCGCCTTCGGCTACCAGATGAAAGCTGCGTAGCTAACGATTGGTCGCACAATGGATTTATAAATCCAATTGGTAATTTCAGGTTTGAGTCCCCACGTACTTCCGACCATCCTCTGGCATGCGAAGAGAGCTCTCTGGCCCTTACTGATCACTGCCTTGAGGTGCAGGCTCCAAGAGAGCTTTTGGTCGAAAATAACACCAAGATATTTAGTATGATCAGTGGGGATTAAAGCAATTCCTTCCATCGTAATTACTTTAAGAGATAGTTTCCTTCTCCTAGTAAACGGTACAAGAATCGTTTTTTTAGGGTTCACGCTGAGTTTTTTGTAGGATGCATAGATAGTACTTATATTGCAATCATTAATCCTCCCGAGAATAATGAAATTCACCCTGGGGGTGTTTATTATAACCGAAAGGGGTATGCTAGTATAAGTATAACTTCAATAAATACTCGTTACCCAGGGTCAACTCATGATGCTGCTGTATGGCAAATGTCCTTTATCAGAGAATATATGGAGCAAATATATTTCGAAGGTTTAACAAATATATGGCTTTCAGAAGATTCTATCTCCTGTACATGTTATATATCATAATAAGAAATCATCTTATTCAACATAGTAACAAATGTAATCTTATTTTTCAGTTATTCCAATTAGTTTTTGAATTCACAAAATACAATGCTATTGGAAATTTGTAAGTTTTATTGCTAACTCTGGGTATATATTTAAACAAACCCAATTAATAAAGAGAATAAATCAACACGTTGAAAAAAATATAACTCAGTCCTGATCGGAATATTTAGTGCAGTGCCGAAAGCCGAAACATTGAACATTTATAGGTTATATACCTATTTTCCGCACAAAAGACATACCTACTATTATAGTAACTTTAGATCTATATGATCAGTACATTCGAACTATTCTGCGGTGCTGCCACGTCTATCTTCACGGAAGGTTGTTATGATAGCAACAGTTGCCAACCGTTTATTGGAGAATACTAAAAGTGGTCACCAGTGCTTATCAAAAGTTGTTATCAGAATTGCAATGGTTAGCAACTGTGGTAACCACTTCACTTAGTGAATAGCCGTGATTAAGCTATTTCCTGTGGAAAGACCATTTTTAAGAACAACGAAATGGACGACGGAGTCACTATGGGTAAATCCCTAAGTCCAGCTAGTACTTCTTCATGAACAAAGTCGAAAAGAGCGCCATCAAAACAGCCCCAAACAAACCATCCAAATGGCTGCCATATAATACCGTAAATACTTCAATACTCCACCAAACATTAAGTTCACCATGGAAGTAAGGAGATATGATGATCTACCTTTTCTGTGACTCCAAAACCTCAAAGGGGCGCATTTCTACATCACCACGGACAGCCAGGCCACGCTGAGGTCCCTGGAATCACACTGCTAGGGATCTCTGCTACCTGCTACTCAGTCTAAGAAATTCGCGATTATTTCACCACCCTATACCTGTAGGCTCCTGAAGCTGTCACGAGCTGAGCCTCGGTATTTGTACCGATATTGTATGAGACAGTCAACAAATGAGATTTGTAGGCTCTGTGGATCAGAAGCAGCTGAACACTTTGTATGCAAGTGTCCGGAGCTGGCTCGCCTTAGAGCCATTTATATGGAGAAACCAGTCAGCAGGCACCCAAACATAAAGTTTACCATGGAAGTAAAGAGATATGATGCACTACCTTATCTGGATGTATTGGTTCTTCTTCCTCTTCTTGTGTAGCGCCCTTGGTTGGTCGAACGTAGGTTTTGTGGCCCATAGTTCATAAATCAAAAATGTTATTCTAGAGTGACTCAGACCCGAAGGCACGCCATTCTTTTCACAGTCATTGTCACGTATTTGTCTAGGTGTCTTCGTTTAGTGTAAAATAGTTCAAAATGGCTGTAAATGGTAATGGAATTGTACCCCAACCACACATGGAAGCCATCGTAGACGAAAAGGGCCAGTGTGTGGTTCATTTATTGGAAAAGGTTATGGCAAGATTTTGGGAAAAAGAAAAGGTCGAAATCAAGACTACCACGACCGAACCAGCGGCAGCAAAAGGCACCAACTTCATTTCAGTTGCTTGGAGAGTGATTTTCGACTACACTGTTGATGATGAACCAGAAATCAAGCATGATGCTGTTGTGGTGAAGACGAGGTCAGGAAGCGCAGAATTTCAACAAATGATGCATACAGCAACAGCTTTCGCCAACGAAATATTTGCGTACGAACATATTATTCCAACCTTTAGTCGTTTCCTTGGCACGCCCCTGCGTGTACCACTTTTCTACCACGGCAATGAGAATAGCATCGTTCTGGAGGACATGCACAAGAGATTTTTCAAAAGTATCAACAAAAAACTTGCTGTGGAATGGAACCACGTTTGGTCGCCCATTGAGGAAATGGCGAAACTGCACGCAGCGTCCATTGTGATGCAGAGACTGACCCCAGAAAAGTTTGATGCCATAATCCATTCAATCATTAATGTACCATTAGCAGAAACTACCCCATTGGGAGAGCTGCAACGCGACGGTCTGGGCACCATCCTCAAGGTGCTGGAGGAAGCCAAGACCCCAGAAGCAACGAAATACCATGAGATGCTGACGAAATTGTCCGAAGGTGCTTGGGCTGAACAAAAGTCCATAATTGAAAAAGAGGTACCTATCAGAGTCATCAACCACGGAAGCATCTGGATCAACAATCTTTTGTATCGATCCAACATGGTCTGCCTTCTCGACTGGCAACACATCATCTACAGCTCCCCAGCCCACGATCTCAGCTTCTTCCTCTACGTCAACATCGACAGCGATTTCTTGACCAACAGGAGGCAGAAACTCATGGAGTTCTACCTGGTCAACCTGCAGCAATTCGTCTACGACGCCTGCGTCAATCAGCTCACCGATGAAGAAGTCAAGAATGCCGCAACTTGACAGGAAGGATTTCCTCTCGCTATGAAGCCGGAAGGTTCAGGGTTCCCTAGATGTGTAAACCTCAATTCTGATAGATTACCGCACGTGAACAGTATGTGTTTCGCCGTTTCATCTACGTTCCTGCACCAACGGCACATGAAACAACCAGTAAGACCCATTCTATCTGAATATTTGTTGAATAAATGCCATTTAAAGCATCAGACACAATAGCTTCATCTTGCGAATCAAAAGGTTTTTGATTTCGGACATTGAAAAAGGGCCCTTGATAAGGAGTTTCGATTTCCTGAGAACAGTTCGCGTGTTCCAGTAAGAGAAGAATTCCTCATCAATCCATCTCCTGAAGAGGTTTTTGATATGTACGACAGATAGGAAGAGAGGGTTCCGGCCTGGATGTATTGGTTACTATATTTATGACAAACAAGGACACTGAGTTCATAGAAAACCAACCCATACAGACAGATATCACAAGGAGTTCGATCACCACCCCCAACAAAAGCGGGGTGTGATCGAAACAGTTGTTGAGAGAGCTAGACGTATAAGCGAGCCTGACTATCTGCCAGATGAATTGAAACATTTGCGACAAGCATTTATTTCAAATGGTTACTACTCGAAAGAAATCGATCGAATCTTTATCTACAATATCTGAACCTACATAAAAAGTAAAAACTTGCCCTAAGGAGTGCCAAGGTGCATACCACTTTCTCTCTGGTCGATATAGAAACCATGCGACTGCTACCTCAAGGTCAATTGTACCCTGCGTCAAAGCTGCATTCGCTGTAACATCAGTTACATCATGAAATGTTTGGAATGATGAAAGGCTTCGGAGATTTCTCTAGGGTGTATCTTCAGCTTACTTCCTTTGTCAGAAACTATTTCTTGTAGGTTCATTTTTACCTTCCACGGAGAGGTTGGGGGACAATAAAGCAAATTCAAGTTCATTTTCGAGCAAGTGTATTGATCTCCTCTTTTTCTGTGATTCATGAGGGACCTGAAACTTGGACCGAAACGATCATGTTATTCTCACCTAATTCAAGAAGTTTTTATCAGAATTCTCATGTACTCTTTGACCACATGACATGAGATCAAGGTGCCTTGGTATCAGAAAGAGTGTCAAAATGGATTACTATATCAAAACCTTGATTTTTTGTTTAAAGGTTTACTCAACTTTCGATTACAAGTTTGAAAGATGCTGAAATAGGAGCTCAACGACGTTGGGTACTTTCCTCTCTTCACTCTTAGCATCATGATGAATGAAGCCTTTCTTGATGCTCCTCGATTTTTCCAAAAATTTCGTTGTACACAAAGGGATTCACATTACCATTAGGACCAATTCAATTTTCGTGCAATTCATTTCAAAAGATATCTTAAGCATCAACACTTTTTCGACACTAATGGAAACAGATGAAGAACTTCAACTTTTTCAGAAAATGGTAAACCCATTTGTTTGCTTTGTCTAATAACAGTCTGAACACCAGGAGAGTATCGAAATAGCCTTCCAACTAATTAATCCAATAAGGAATCTAGGAATTGAGAAAACTGGACATTTGAAACGTTACACGTCATCAAGTTCATTAGATCCCTCACGAGAGGAAAGGCCTGGACGTTGATTGACTAAGACGAACAATGCTGTCGTATCTGATTTGGTCATTAATAACTGGCAGCACATTCTACGAGAGGACGGATGATGAACGGGCTGGCAAGAAGTTAAGTCGAGAATGAATGCGAGCAAGATATCTTGGTCATTAGAGACTTCCATTTGTGTTATCCATCATCTCTATGGCGTGCAGCGCACCTTGCGGCGTTGTCGGACGTTCGCTGGATGTTGTTTGCTCGGATGGATGGATGGAGCAGCTTTGTAAGTGGAGAGAGATGAATCAATCACGCATGACTTTGAACCAGTCAAGTCTGTTTGTGGATGGACTGATTACCCCCTCAAATATTCTAGGATGGTATTCAATCATTGGCGTCTACGCATGAAGTGTTCGCGAAGTTTTTCATTCTGAAGGTTATGATAGATTGTTCTTCAGATAGATGCAATAAAACTGAACAAAATATTGAGTAACCCCTAAAAATTCTCTTTATTTGATCCCTCTTCAGAAATGTTTGAAACACTATACTTTTGAGTAGAAATTATTGACAGAAATATTGGTTTTCATTTAGATCCCACTTATTATTCATCAATTCTAATATTTTCGGAGTAGGAACTTTTTCTGCAAAAAGAAATTGATGGAACCACCTTCTCTATACCAGTTCCTGCTTTAAGTCATCCCCAGCTACCACTTTTGAGAGCAGACAATTGAAAGGATGATGCTACGCTATAATATTCTTCGCTTAGGACCAAAAATCTCGCTTATATGCTGGATGGTCCCAAAGCTCAGTTGAAGATGGGAGTGGGTTATACGAAAACGATATTATTAAGGGGGCGCCAAGTGATTTAATATTCACATCCAGCACACTTGCTCAAGTTGCCGAAAATTCACTAAACAAATCTAGATAAATGATCTCTGACTATAAATTTAAAGAGGGAGTAATTACCTCGAGGTCCTCATATAGCGCTATATATGGCTCACACTGTATATATAAATAGATCATACAACGATAGCAAATTATGTGTGAAATAATGTACAGAAACCTTATGAGGTTCCTATCAGAATAACTTAAGTAGGTCTCATACGTTAACCTATTATTGATGAGACTAAATAATAATGCAAGTATTATCTGACTTAAACTTAATAATACAGTTCGATATTAGCGCTGATAAATTTCAGAAATTATTGATGATACGACCTTAATAAAGTTCCTCGATCCAAAGGGAGAAGGTAGTGACGATTTACCACCTCCACGATGTTGAAATTACCAAAAGGTAACTGACGGCAGCAGGCCTGATCTTCTGGGGCTTATTTGACCCGGTGATTTATCAATCGACAATAGTTGCAGATATTCCAGCGAAACCACTGAAATGTCCCAGAACAAGGACCCTATGAACACAAATTCAAAGAAATCAAAATGGCGAAGTCGCAGATCAGCAATACCTACCTCTTTCAGAGGGTTCTCTCAGTACCGAATTAGGTACAGTTTCCTCAATGATTATAAATGAGATTACTTCATCGAAATAGAGTTCCAGCAGAATATTGATCCTGGTTCTAAAATATAAGACTCAAATTGCACAAGGCAGAATTGAAGGAATGATGAATTTCACCTCTCAATATGGCAAATCCCTTTTCAGGCACAGTAAGATATGACAAAATCCTCCAAATAAGCTCTGAAGCTATAAACGAAATTATCCCACTGTATATAACGTTTTCGAAATTCAGATCCCAAAATCAGGTAAGTATCAAAAACTCCTCCACTTTCGAAAACCACCATTTAATTGAAGAATGCGCAGAAAACAATGATACCACTAGTCTTCACGTGAATCAAATTCACCTATCACCGTATTTCAGTTCCGAAATCGTCAAATAAAATCCCTAACCAACATATCCTCATCCTTGTCCCACAAATCGAAATTTCCAAAATTCCATCTCGTTCCCACACCGCAGGCGACACAACAGGTTTCCCGACAAGAAAACGTATTTTCCCACAACCTCGTCGTAATACAGTGGCGTGACTACGATCAGGGATCAGAAAATTAGCATCTGCCAATTCCGGACATATCAATGATAACATCTTATCAAAATCAGATATGCTTGAAATGACTGATTCATAGTGATATCAGTCTTATAGAAATTTGAATGAATCAATTACCGAGTAGATCATCAATTATTTTCATAAATCGCTAGGAGCATTCGTAATGACACCGTAAGGATCAAGAGCAAGTTTGCCTAGGATTAATTTTTTGGGACAGGCAAGTTCTGAGCATTTGTACATAATGTGTGTGGCGGTTTCTACCTCCGATTCTCAAAGCCTGCAAATTTCGTCCGCCAACTTGTCTATTCCACGAAAGAGATACTCCTACCGATAGAGGCATGGAGTCTATAGACCTTAGCTGAGGATCTCTGAAGACCTGAAAGACTGGGAAGTGAGGCTTCTATTTTACAGACCGAGATACTGGCTGTTGACGTTTGCGCCCAGGAGTATCTTAAAATGATCCTCAAAGAGGCGCATATTCCACTGGAATCACAATGCCAGGAGTCTCTGTTGACCTGGGAGTGTCGCAAAACCGTAAAGTAACTGGCCAGAGGCAATAAAGTGACTATACTATGGGTGCCAGGGCATTGTGGTGTTTAAGGAAATGAAAAGCCGATGAGCTTGTAAAAAGTACATCAAGGTTGAAATTTGCTGGAGCTTAGCTTTTCAGTGGGCTTGGAAAAGAGCGATATAAGGCAGCGGTCCAACAATGGGAGTTGGACAATAGAATAACTCTCTGGAGAAACACCCCTGGTCTCACGCAGTCCAAGAAATTCGTGATGATTTCACCTACCTATATCAGTTAGCTCCTGAAGCTGTCACGAGCTCAGCTTCGGGTGATGGTAGGTCTCCTGAGGGGGCACTGTCCGGACAAATATCATTTCTACCATATGGGAAAGTCAGCAGATTGATAGACTCTGTGGATCAGAAGCAGAAACAGCTAAACAAATGTTATGCAAGTGTCCAGAGCTCACTGGCCTAAGAACCGTTCATATGGGAAACCGATCTTGGCTACCAAGGCCGTAGCTAGAACAAAATTTCGGGGGGGGTCCGTCCGAGGCCGTAGCTAGAAAAAAATTAATTCGAAGAATTTTCGGTGAAATGATTATCTAGCATTTCTGAAAAAATAAATTTCGGGGGGGGGGGGGTCCGGACCCCATTGGACCCCCCCCCCCCCGGCTACGGTCTTGCTGGCTACCACGAGATAACGGCCAAGGTTCCTAAGCATGTGGTCGGTTTTATTAACACCATTAACGACCTTCTAGGGTTTCAATGAATATGTAGGGTAGAGAAAAAATGATCTACATGGACAAACTTCCTTGTATCAGACGGCGAGAATACTGCAAATATTTTTGCTTCTTCAAGTCCCGGAGATCTTCGTCCATGGAAGAGTCATATTTTGCATCTCACATTGCTGTTACGCTGCCCTATCTAGTAGTCCTTTCTATGTTTGCTGAAGACTTCAAGTTGTTGGAAAGTATTATTCACAACGTCCATTATTATTAAACGATCAAAAAGGAAGCAGGATGAGGATACATTTCATAATGGTAGCTGAAGTATATTGAACGTAGAATTCACGTTTGGATGAATTTCGTATTCAGAATTCAACGAGTAACTTCTAATCAAGGCAGAAACGGTATACAGTGCGCGTCAAAGTTATGGAAATACATTTTTTCAGAAGAAAAATATTTGGCAACAAAATCCTGAAACAGGTTAATTTTTGTTTCACTTTTACCAAATTTTTATTGTGATTTATGCTACTTTGGTGAAACGAAGCAATATTTGAGTAAGAGATTATATCAAGACCAATATAATACTAGATAATGTAACAACGAATACCATTCGGGTTTAGCTCATCATTCTTTAAGTACGGGTCATAAATTCAAATTTGAGGAGCCTAATACACCGTTGTCCTTTCTATGAAAAAAGACTAATCCTTGAGTCCTTGCATATCCACCTCAATCCCAATAACGTCAACTGCAGGAGGGAGATTGCGGATATGAGACAGCAAAAATTACTTTCAGATTTTTAGTTTCCTTGTTTATTCTGTTTGTTTATTTATTGAAAGTTAGGTTAGGCCATAGAGACTTGACGTAGTTCTCAATGTACTTGTTCTTTTTATTTTTAATATCACACAAGTTATTGTGGACTTTGACACATTTCAACATTCTCCCAGCAAACACTGAAACGCAGGAACTTTACAAAATTTGTACAGCGTTGCTGCACTTCACTGCAGCGATGGTAATGCAGTAACTGTATCAAAACGGACCGTATATGTCCCGCTGAATTGTACAGTTACTGTACAGTACAAACTGCATTCATATACAGCCATTGTGCAGCGTTGCTGCAATTCATATGAAGCGAGGTTTTGTAGTAACTGTACAAAAACTGTTCAGCCTCGATGCAATTGAAATGCAGCAACGCTATACATTGGTTGCATACCAAACGCAGTTTGTACTGTACAGCAAATTTAAATTTGATTACGGAATTCAATATGTAAAAGTTTTGAAAAAAGCTGAAAATTTAATAATCTTGATCCTATTATTTTCGGTTTTGGTGTAAAATCCAATAAAAAGTAAGCTTAAAAAGAAATTCTATATTAAAAAAAAATATTACTGAAACAGGAATATTTATACAAAATATAAAATAAAATATGTATATATAAATCAAAATATAATAAAACAAAATAAATTTCTTCGGAGGTTTATACATTTTGAGTTTGGCTGCTCCTCACTCCTCTCTCATACAGGTTTCTCAACCATGTTTTTATTGTTGTTTCAACTTCAGTCTGCGTGGCATTTTCGCAGCCCTTGTTTCTTAGTATGGCTACTAAAACAGGGGGAATATGAGGTAAGAAAAAAAGAATTTTACCTTGTGCCAATATAATACCTAAAATAGCTTTTGTAAAATTGCGAAAATGCCACTTTCTGCTGGCGGCCCGTCCAGTTTAGCTTATGACCCAATTCTTTTCATAGGATTTTAGAAAGGATGTTTCGACAAACATCTTCCTGATTTTTTCCTCCTATCATTCCAAGACTATCAATCTAAAAAAAAATAATGATGAAACTGAAAGTAGTTACACTAAACGTTTATATTGAGAGTTGCCTGATACTCTGATACTGTAATCTCTTTTAATTGATTTGTGTTCCCGACACAACCCCAATAAAAAATGGCAAATTCATACTAAAAAACCGTAAAAATCTATTCGAAAGAAGTTTGTTATAAACACATTCACTTACAATTTTTGAGAAGAATTGAGTATCTTCAAGATTCCGCTCAAACTCTTCAAGTTGGTTTAGTGTTGCTAACGTTTCCAAATCGTACCTCGATTCAGTCGTTTTTCCTCCTACAGGTACGTTTTGTGCCCTTTCACACAAATTCGATATACACTGCACACTTTCAAAACCGAACAATAAAACGTTCAATTGAAATGTAACGGAGCAATATTAATAATTTTATAAGGCGCTAAAACCAATATTCTATCTTTCCACAATCTTTACGTAACCTCAAACCACTACACTCGCAAAACAATAAAATATGGCGTCGGGCCTAATGTAAAGACACCGTACCGAATAGTAAGAAGTCCGACCTACCCCACGATGGGGGCATCTTGGGATAGGTCGGAGTTCGTACGATGCCGTGCCTAGTAACAAAGCATTTGGACCTTTTGCAGTTATTACATCACAGTTACTGCACATTTACTGAACTTCACTGGTTGCGCATGAGACACTCAATTTTTGTTGCGCAGAAACTGTACATCAACTGTACTTCAAATACTTGACTTTGAAATGCATTATTAGCAATACAGAAACTGTGCAGTTTTTATACAACAATGTATGTGCTGCATTCAGGTGGCACTTGTAACGCAGTATCTGTACAGTTGCTGTATTTTGTGTTTGCTGGGCTGTATTTGTTTTATAACGGTCAAGATGCAATAATCTGACCTTTTATTGTATTTCCTTTGTTTGAAGTCAATTTTGTAATGGTGGGTTGCTTTTGTTCTGTTCCACTCTTCACCGTGTATTGAATGTTTCACTTTGTTTTTCAGTAATTGTGTTCCATCATTTGTGTTTTAAAATTTTATGATGACCTGAAGATGGAGCAAAACCCTATCTCCGAAACTGTCGTCCGATTCGAGCAAAATTAAAGATTTTATATAAGGAGTTGTTTACTAATTTTCAGCCTTCATTCTTTTGGAAAATTTCGAAGACAAATTTTTATGCATTTTCGACGGATTTTTGTTGTACCCTGTGCCATCCCCATCAATCCTCTAAATTTTTTGAATATGGAAAGTGGGTCATGTGATACTTTTTTGGCAAGGTTTGTATCTTCTTTACAGGAATGCAGAAATTTTTTTTTACAAAAATTAGTAATTTCAAAGAGGTTTTCAGTATGTGCACTTTGTCATGGCTCTTTCTTTGAATTGAAACATTTAATCGAAAAGTTTTAACTTCAATAGAAAGGTACTAATAACATACCTACTTAAGATCATAACTGAAACGCAGTGTTTCACACATTCTAATTTTTCACGTGAGGGGATTGAAAGGGGTTGAAAGTTGTGCATGAACAAAACTGTGACGGTCGACTTTAATTCGGTGAAAAATTTCATCAGGTAGGTACCATCGTCTCAAAGTAAATGATCCATGACAAAGTGCACATACTGAAAACCTCTTGCACGCCTGTTAAGAAGATACCTTGCCAAGAAAAGTTCAACATTTCTCTACTCAAAAAATGCAGAGGGTTGATGGGGATGTCACAGGGTGCAACGAAAATCCTTCAAAAATGCATAAAAATTTGGTAAAAGTGAAACAAAAATTGACCTGTTTCAGAATTTTGTTGCCTAATATTTTTCTTCTGAGGAAATGAATTTGTTCCATAATTTTGACGCGCACTGCATAAACCTGCATAACAAATGTGAGTGTTCTCTTCAATATTCCCACTATAGCATTGATAATGATTTTATTAGTAGCTATTACATAAGTTTATATCTTCTGAATGATCTACTTCATATTTTCCGAAATCTCAATTTCCATATAAGTAAGTATGGCTTACTGGTATAAGAACAGCGTTTTGCAAATATATTGCTCCAGGGTTTGATACTTCCTGACCATATACTCTTGGTCAACCGTTTGTGATAGCAAGCTATAAAGAGATCCCATCGTTTCAAAAAGGGGTTTTCATTGGCGATCATTCGAACATAAAAAAATTGCGCTTAGCTCTAATGCAACGATCTCATCGTTCTGTCTGAATTGATAAATTATTCGGATGACATCTTCCATCGATATAAGGGATATTATATCAATTATTTTATGCTTAATCTAATGGGACAATTAAAGCGAAAATCGTGAAGATATAGCCCATCTTTCAACTCAACGGGCAGATGATACCGTTCCACCCTGGCAGATCGAAATTCATTAAAAATATGGAAGTGACAAATAGTTATGACAGTGTCGGCTGTTCCAGACAAAGCAATCAGTCTTGTTACAGACAAGCGGCTAACTTCTACTGACGGAGTTACCACGCGCTGTCACTCAGCTTTAGACCCATCCGAAGAAGCTGGATTACGTCTGGATAGTCAGGAAGCGTTAAAATATGGCGAAATGTAATTCTCCTCATTTTTCTCTGTCACAACTGCGAAATGTCTCGCCCAATGATGGTTCGATGTGGCAAACTTGGATTAATGGAATAAGTTTGCGAAGAGTGTTACATTTTCAATCATTTCGACCTCGACTGCTTCTTTTCAAACTTATACTGCAAAATATTCAATTGGCGAATTTGGGATTTTGTGCCATTTTTCAGCACATCGTGATACATTTCGTACAATTAATTTTAGGTTCTTGACATTCCAAGATACATCAGAGGTGAAATTCACTTTAATATTCCTACACTTTTCTGCATTTTTTTATTCAGTAAACTATGATAACAACTGAGTTCTTCAGGAAGTGAGTTGGACTGAAGAATTTTCTGATAAAAAGTGAACTGGTTCTTCGATAGTAGTTAGCCAACTCGAGTATAATTAGTTATCCATTAGCATTTTAAGTTTTGGAAACTTCCACGAAATCAAATTGGAAAATTATCTACATCGATTGAATTGAATTTATCGCATTATATGATACATGGAATTTTTGATCCCCCAAATATGAGAAAAGTTTAAAGTCAGTATATATGCATCACCATCATCATGTGTTTGCATTCATCGAGCTGAGTTTTATAATATTCTATTGATTGTGCTCTGAACTTTAACAACTATAAATCAAACATTGTAACACCAGAAAAATACCTGCAAGTGTAAACTTTTGCGTTCGTCTAATATTCAGAAAGCAGTGAAACTTTTCAATATGAGAAGAGTTTTCGATTTCATTCAAAACTTTGTGAGTATAACAAGTGCAATTTTAACATTCCATTTATTCTCATAGTTTTTTTCGAACTGATATTTGTATAAATGTATCTGATACCAACTTGTTGAAGAATATGTGGAATAATATTGCTTATATTTGGATATTGTTAAAAAAAACCTGTATGTGTATGTGACAATCAGAAGAAGTCACATCAATAAAAACTTTGTACCTTTAGCCTATACTAATGCAAAAAATTGAAAATCAAAGAGTAATTTCATTCTTTTGATTTAAGTAAATAATTTGCAATTTGAATATTTTTTGGCTGTTCAATAATTGCAACACATTATTTAATATTTTAAATTATATTTTATGTCAATACTAAAAATTTTTTCTCACTACTTAAACATCAATATGTGATAATAGACATATTTTCAGTTAGATGATTATCTTATTCTATTTTATTCTATTTCAGGTATCAAAATATGACCACTACAAGTTGAACAAGCTTCTGGGATTTGTATTTATCACAATTCCAACATTTTTTAGTGCCCTCATCGCAATTTTCATGGTTACCTTCATTTATGTTTTATTGTTTACAACAGTGGCAGTAGAGAGATTAATAAAAGGAGAAGTACTCATATCACAGCCAACGACTAGATCGAAAAAGGATGGGGATACTTGTGATGAATCACCGAATACAACGTTTCATGTGTCATGGATGAATAATTCATAAAAATATATTTTCATTAATATTCAAAGAGTTATCCTTATGTGAATTGTATCTTTTTTCTTTCTTCATTCAATCTAAATTCTGAATCATTCATTTTGAAGCCGAGAAACAACCTATATATGAAAAGTAGCATTATTTTGCGACTGAATGAATTTTGAACGATATGACCTTATGTAAATGTTTGAATATTTTATTATAATTGCAATCTTTTATATTGTTCTTGAATACAATCATTGATTGAAATGAAGTGCTACTGCTAGTAGACTTGATACCGATTACTGACATAAGTGAAAACAAACGAGTTTATTGTTCAGCATAGGTTGAATGAATTTTTTCAAGCAAATCCAAATGGAGAAAATTTTCGATTCCATAAGTCACTTCGTGAGTATTAAAAAAAAATATTTTTCTTGAAGTTCACAATTTGAAATAGAATTAAAGAATTTGAATTTATCTCTGTTTGTGTTCTGGAAAAGGTTCGGAATAGCCTTCAACATGGCATTTGCTGATTATTAAATCAATCGGATGCGATGATCAATTCCGTTTAGTTCTGATATTTTACCAAGGATAAGAAGATCTTTAATTTCGATTGATGGTACCATTTCATTTCATGCATTAATTATTTTTTTCCAGATTACGAAATATGACAAATTGAAATTGAACAGAATATTGGGGAAGATAATTTTTTTATTGCCACTTTATATTGCTATATTCTTTATAATGGTGTTTACTGGTATCATCGGTATTGTTGCAACTACCATATTCATGATAAGGAGAATTATAAATGGGGAAGCTGAGCTGAAAGATTCTAATGTACATAACATCGATAATTCATCTCTCAAATGAATCATTATGAAGATTATTTTTTATTTTGGTTACTCATTTAAGCTGCTTGTTATTTTTCCAAGGTTATTTTTGTCAACTTTGATTTGAAAAATAATTTTCACCATCTGCTTGTTTACTTTTTGTGAAATAAATTTGAAATAATCTTAACATTTTGTGATGGAAATGTCAATGTGATATTTTGAATAAATGCAGAAGTTTTTTTTTTCGCAAATCGTTCCATATTGCCAATACATAATAATTTCTGTCCTACTAATTGGTGAAATAGAATCTCTGGCGTACCAATGTTTCGAAAACCTAGCGAGAGTTCCCAGAAATTGCTTAGTGCTGTAACTAACCGAAGTTTTGAATACATCATTTTTGTGAGTACCTAAAGTTTCGTCTGATATGAAAAGATTTGGAAATTCTCACTATCCGAATTCGATCAGAATTGGAAATTCTTTTTACCAGCTCTCAAATATATACGAGGATGCATTGATATCTAGTTAGCCTAGACCAGTTCCCATGCATAAACAAAATATTGCGATACCATATCAACGAACAATAACTTATTAGAAGTGTCAGTGTAGAGTTCGATGTCAAAAAAGTAAACCAGAGTTACGCAATTAATTGAAAAAAAAAGATGTTCACCGAAATTGTAAAAATCGAAAAATTGGAGTATCGAGCCATCATCAAGGACCTGTAGTATTTAAAAGAGGTAAGCAGATTTACGAAGATATGCTTAAACCTTTGGTGATCAATGTCCTTCGTATGCGACCGTGAAAAATTGGACTGCAAGCTTCAAAAGAGTTGAATTTTCCATTGAAGATGATGACCGATCGGGAAGGCCAGTTTCTTTGTCAGTCCACGAAAATATCGATGCAGTTCATGGCATGATTTTATCAGACCGTCCAATTGGGCTAAAACGGATATCTAAAGCACTGAAAATTTCATACGAACGCGTTCATCATTTAGTTCACGTCAATTTGGACATGAGAAAAATTTCTGCAAAATGGATCCCCAAATGTTTGAATGTTGATCAAAAGCGTGCAAGGTAGAAGCATCTTGTTCGATCTGTGCTCGATTTGAGAACGATGTAGACTTGTTACTATGGATGAGACTTGGGTACATTTCTACGATCCAGAAACAATAATCGATGGAATGGCGACACTCTGGTTCTCCAAGGCCTTAGAAGTTTCGTGTCCAAAGATCTGCTGGAAAAGTTCTTGCTTCAGTTTTTTGGGATTGCCATGGAGTAATCATGATTGATTTTTTGGATAAAGGTAGAACAATAACTGAAGATTACTATTCGACATTACTGACCACTCTACGGGGAAAAATTGAGGAGAAAAGATGCGGAAAGCTATCCAAAGGTATTTTGTTTTTCCAGGACAACGCCCCAGTACACGAATCTTATGTTGTCATGCAAAAAATTCGTGATTTAGGGTTAGAATTACTAGAACCCACCCCTTATTCACCAGATTTGGCTCCTTCCGACTATCATCTATTTCCTCAACTGAAAAAAGTTTAAAAGGTCGTCAATTTTCTTCCAACGAGGAGATAATAAAAGCTGTGGAGGACTGGTTTGCAGAGCAAGAAGAAACACTTTTTTTAAAGGTCTAGGGAAGTTGCGGGTTCGCTGTAATAAATGTATTCAATTAAGAGGAGAATATGTTGAGTAATAAAATATTTTGACGTTGAAATTTTTTTTGGTTCTATAGCAGGCTAAGAATTTTTCAATATATCCTCGTAACGAATGCAACCATTATTGCGAGCTTCTGGATATCTGGAATACAACCAGAATAAAAAGTTACCCCACCTTAAGGAATCTGTTTATTTACCATGCCATTCAAATAAGAATTTACTTCGTCGCTCATCAGGAAACTGCGAATTGCACCTTGACGTAAATCCAAAAATTCTGGACAAAATGCTAACCTCGCTTCTTTGTCTTGATTCCTAAGGTGCTGTGCCTTGGTATTTATAGCGATGAATTTTTTTTGAAAAATTCGATCATCTAAAACTTCTCGTGAACGCAATGCTAACTCGTTCAATATTTTCTGGTCTACGAACTGTTTTTCGACGTCCAGGCTTCTTCAAATTTTGTACAGAACCCTTTTCACGCCAATCACGAACCCACAACTTAACAGTTTTACGATTTGGCGCATGCCCCTATCATTATTGAAATGCTGTAATGCACGCCTAACTTCTTCTATCGAACAACAAACATTGGTAAAGAATTATTCTATGCATAATATAAGAAAAATATACCACAAAGTAAACCCTGGAGGAATGATACTTACGGTTGGTCTGACTTGAAGAGATGTATCTGCTGGTTTTCTGTGGTTTCGTGTAAATGAACTGAATAGTCTTTTCTCTTACGGAACGGATTCACTGTATGGATACTTTTGATGGATTAATTGTTTTTCAGCACAAAACCCTCAATAATACTTTCTTAATACAAAGGGCAAGGAAAAATCCCCCACCCCTGAGAAAAATTTCTGCGGGCGCCCATGCATTTGCGTGTAAAAGTGGCAGACTGCTGGCGCTGTATATGACCGTTGCTATTCGAGCAGCAGAAATGTGTTAAGACAACGGTAGAGTCTATGTGGGGTGTAGGGTGTCTCCCGTTCGAGCCCCAGACCACAGAGTCGAAGAAAGTGGGTGAATCATAGAACTCTGAGTGTTCTTCGTTTCCGACGAAGTCCATTCGTAATATGAACTTGGTAATATTAAAAAATAAAAATATTAATTTGGAACCAGTGCCTACTACATTTTGGGTACAAGGTGACTTCATAGGCGTACATGCGAAATGCGCACATTTGATTAATGGGAATATCCAATTATCTTCGATTTCCTCACGAACATCGACGGAAACAAAGTTGGCCAGTAGGAGGAACACCCACCACGCCGAAATTCATAGCGATCCACATTCAACAAGAAGAAACAGGGATAGAAAACCTGGAAGCTGACTGGCAGCTCCAATACGCAGGCTGACATATATTAATGACGACCCTCTGTACGATTCATCACTCTTCCGCCTCTTCTCTTCCCTCTCGCGCCAGAGATCAAACACGTCCTTGTTTATCTACCGTGATCAATCACTTCTGACTGCTTGAAAGAAACTCATTTATTATCTCCAGCTCATACGGGAAAACATCTTTTACGGATTCCCTGGCTCTCACTCGATTTATCAACTCTCTTCTCTACATCAAAGATAAATCAAATTAACAAATCCGTCAAAGGAGACAGGCGCGCCTTTCAAAGCGTGCGATTCGGTCCAAAACGTCATATGACGTCTTTAATCTTTGGTTTCGAGGGAGCTTCAGATTCGCTTTCCTTGGGTCACTGACGTGATCGGATGAA
Source organism: Adalia decempunctata (assembly GCA_951802165.1). NCBI lineage: Eukaryota > Metazoa > Arthropoda > Insecta > Coleoptera > Coccinellidae > Adalia > Adalia decempunctata. Next base: position 22,643,438 of record OX637701.1, read on the forward strand.
GTGTAATGTGGCTACTCTTTTAGTTAGTGTGGTATTTCCAATGTGTTGAGAGCTGTCAGCGTTTGTTAATCAATAACTTTCCAATATGATTGAATTGGATCCACGTTTCTATTTACATATTTAACAACTACCCTTAATTTTGAACAGTCAATCACCCTTTGAAATCTATTTCATCAATTCAGAAACAGCCTGTATAGTTCATGCACTTCTTGACTTTGACATCCTAATCCATACGAATATAACATCTTATCTCATAGCCACTGGCTGTTCCATGGTGCCAGCATTCTCCGCTTTGGGGGAGTTCAAGCGGTGAAGTTGGTGCAGAGAAGCAAGAAAGAAAGAACATCTTATCTTTGATTGAATACATTTATAACAGCGAACCTGCAACGTCTCTAGTCCGTTAAAAAAAAATGTTTTTTTTTGCTCTGCAAACTAGTCCTCCACAGCTTTTATTACCTCCTCGTCGGAAAAAAAATTTACGACCTTTCAAACGTTCTTTCAATTGGGGAAAGAGATGATAGTGGGACGGAGCCAAATCAGGTGAATAGGGGGGTGTTTTAGTAATTCTAACCCTAAATCACGAATTTTTTGCATGACAACATGAGATTTGTGTACTGGGGCGTTGTCCTGTAAAAACAAAATACCTTTAGATAGCTTTCCGCGTATTTTCTCTTTAATTTTTCCCCGTAGAGTGGTCCGTAATAACGATTAGTAATCTTCAGTTATTGTTCTACCCTTATCCAAAAAATAAATTATGATTACTCCACGGCAATCCTAAAAAACTGAAGCAAGAACTTTTTCGGCAGATTTTTAGACACGAAACTTCTTAGGTCTTGGAGAACCAGCGTGTCGCCATTCCATCGATTGTTGCTTTGTTTCTGGATCGTAGAAATGTACCCAAGTCTCATCCATAGTAACAATTCGGTTTGAGAAGTCTACATCGTTTTCAAATCGAGCACAGATCGAACCCGATGCTTCTACCCTTGCACGCTTTTGGTCAACATTCAAACATTTGGGGATCCAATTTGCAGAAATATTTCTCATGTTCAAATTGACGTGGACTATATGATGAACGCGTTCGTATGAAATCTTCAGTGCTTCAGATATCCGTTTTAGCCCAATTCGACGGTCTGATAAAATCATGTCATGAACTGCATCGATATTTTCGGGGACTGACACAGAAACTGGCCTTCCCGATCGGTCATCATCTTCAATGGAAAATTTACCTCTTTTGAAGCTTGCAGTCCAATTTTTCACGATAGCTTACGAAGGACATTGATCACCAAGGGTATTAAGCATATCTTCGTAAATCTGCTTACCTCTTTTAAGTACAGGTACTTAATGATGGCTCGATACTCCAATTTTTAGATTTTTACAATTTCGGTTGACATCTTTTGTTTTAATTAATGGCGTACCTCTGGTTTACTTTTTTGACATAACACTCTACACTGACACTTCTAATAAGTTATTGTTCGTTGATATGGTTTCGCAATATTTTGTTCAGGTATGCATGGAACTGGTCTAGGCTAACTAGATATCAATACATCCTCGTATATTGAACTCATAAATTATCATAATGCATCAATTTTGAATTGAAAGTAACAGCAGTAATTCATGATGAATATTTATAGTGACTTTGAAACGAATGAATCAAAAAGTGAAATGGTTTAATCACATTATAAGGCAGTGTTGGCACCTCTGATTTCCATGATGTCCAAAAGTTCAACTTATGTGGAATAGGGTTCTGTACTATGATTTTTTCAAAGAGATTTGAAGACTTAAGATTTCCGCTATAGTTTTTTGTAATCTGTGCGTGGACCTCTCTTTTCTGACTATCCAACTGTAATTGGCAGTAATTGTTTGTTCCTTTAGGCACATCAATCAAATTGAGTAGAAATGATCTGGAATAAAAAATATTTCACTCGTGGAACATAATATTCATTTTCCTCATGCACCAAATACAAAATTCAAAATGATCCATATTTGATTTCCTATTGCCATACCTCACTAACCTTTCGTCACATTTTATGAAAAAGAAAATGATTTCTCCATATTTTTTATATCCCCATGTTGATTTTCATCAGTGAATCTTCATTTTCGATAGAATATTTTACCATAAGGCAATTAGAAATGGTTGCATGTGATCTTCACTATAAAGTTTTTCTCAATAGAATGTCAATCATCTAGTCAATAATATTTTCACTCCTTTTTTCTTTTAACACTGGCCATAAACTGAGCAAGAATGATATCGTTACTTCCCATCCTTTCATGAATTTCACCCTGTAGGTGTTATCCTCTTGGTATGTATTCCGAACTATCATTTCTGCAAACATTGCCTCCATATTTTACAAGAAATGGAATTATTTTTTGATGCCTTTCGAGATAACTATTGAATTCTTCGAACCTACTCAAACAAGAACTTCTTGATTTTTTCACGTGATTCCATCCTTAATTAAGTATGAAACCAAAAACATGTAAAATATTTTGTAATCACGAACTCAGTGTTCCTAAAATTCTCGTAAACTTTTGAATTCGGCCTCCATTTTTTGAAGGGGTTCAAAGCACATTCAACCAAATCATTTTGAGAGTTTGAATTGCTTCAATGTGCCAATCGTTGTTTCTTGCTATCCGCAAACATGAAGCCAATAGAGTGGAGGAAAAGAGGGAGATCATATGTATATTACCAGAATAATCTAGAGTCAAGAACAGAGCCCTGTGGGACACCGGATTTCGTAGGCTTATCTGGACAAGGAAAGGAATTATCAAATTTATTATTATTATTATGATCGTGGACTTATTCACTATCTCGGCATCCGGCCGGATAAATTTACCTTTCCCAGATACAATAATCAAAGGGAATAGGCTCGATCACGATACACTTGACAAAAACTTACGAACAATTCTACAGGTATTGAGAATAACAGCTTTTTGCATTGCAATGTAGCTGTTTACATTTAATTCTAATTTGTTCAGACTATTGTGTAAGCTCTTGGGTATCAATCCAGTCGACGAGATGATCACTGGAACGATATCAACCTTCTCTAGGTGCCACATTTCCTTGATCTCGAAGGCCAGGTCTGTGTACTTGCTTATCTTCTCCTGGTACTTATTCAACATGTTGTTGTTGTTGGGCACAGCTACATCCACCAAAATTGCCTTTCTGACCCTCTTGTCGTAAACCACAATATCCGGCCTGTTATTCGTCACCGTTCTACCAGTCATAATAGGCCTATCGTAGTATAGTCTAAAAGAGTCATTTTCTAACACAGGCAGCGGCTGATACTTAATACGGCTTGTAGGAGTTGAGAAGTCCGAACTTGAGCGCCAATTTCTGGTGTATGATGTTGCACACTTGGTTATGTCGGTGGAGGTAATCAGTGTTGGCCAGTTGTTCGCAGCCCGAAGTTACATGCTGAATTGTTTCAGATTTTTGATGACACTTCCTACACATATATGTTGGCACTGTACGGTCCTTCATGATGTATTTCTTGTAGTTGTTGGTGGAGATGACTTGATCTTGTATAGCCATCATAAAACCTTCCGTCTCAGGAAACAGTTCACCCTTCGACAACCATTTGTTGGATGAGGTTTTGTCAATATGTGGCTGATTTAACTCATGGTGATGCCGTCCATTAAGTTCTTTTTTTGACCATTGTTCTAGCTTGTCAGTTTCAGAAAGAGATGGCAGATACAGCAATTCATCTGCAGTAGCCAGAGTTAAAGGTGTGAACTTCTTATCAATCAAAGTAACAACTCTGTGTAGATTGGAATTATTCGCCTTCTCAAAGAAGAATTCCCTGAGGTTTTTAATCTGGCGAGTGTGAAGGTTGACAATATCCGCAAGTCCCCGTCCTCCTTCCTTCCGTGGTAAAGTGGTTCTTAATACTGACGACTTTGGGTGATGACGTCTCTGTTTCGTCAGCATCGTTCTGGTTTGCCTTTGAATGTCCTCCAGATCTATCCTGGTCCACTTGATAATTCCAAATGAATAAACCAGCACTGGGATTTCGGAGCTGTTGATGGCTTTGATGAGAATTGCAGAAGTCAACAGTGACTTCATCACCGTTCTCAGTCGGCCAGTATACTCCTCCCGGATTTTTGCCTTCGACTGCTTTTGCTCCAACCATCTAGCCTGTTGGTATCCCAGATATTTATAAGTTTCTCCATCCCTCATGGCTTGAAGTATATCTCCATTCGGTAGTTGTGATTCACCGTCCACGACTTTTCCCCTATGGATGTTCAGGGTTCTACATTTTTCAATGCCGAATTCCATTCGAACATCAGTTGAAAAAGAACTGACGGTTTTCAGAAGCTCATCCAATGCTTCTTGTTTGATTCTTGTTATTATTATTTATATAAGTTCTGCCGTTTCAGTTGGTTATCATCTCAGGATAAGACTACGTGTATCTGATGACGGCCAATAAGCCAGAAACCGGTAATGCATTGTCTTCCTGTGGTGGTGCCACCTGGTGGTGTGCTTCGGAAACTGGGTCTTTACTAGTCCAATTCTGATATGTATTTTAGTTTGCCCCAACTCAGGGACATTATCCTCCTTTTTCATGATTATTATTATTATTAAACCAAATTACAGAGTTGAGGTACATTTATAACCAATAAACTCTAATTCGAAAAAAACGATAGGACCTTCGAAACAGTCGATAATAAACTCATTCATCTGTGGTTGTGAGGTGATAGTTTCCTTTTTTTCGAAAAAAAGGTAATGAAGGCAGTCAGCCACTCATTCGAGAGAGCAGAACGTCTGAGGGAACACGAGAATTTTTTAGAGAGGACACAATAATCCAAGCGGCCATTTCTTGAACTTGACATCCCAGAAAATGAAAAATGTTGGAAACATTCACTCAGAAACGGTTCAGTGATATGTGAAGCCAAAGTTTCCTTCTGTTTGCTGTCGACTTGTCCTCTGTACTTTCAGCATAAAGCTAATCGCATTCACGTCAGTTCTCATTACTTGAACCGCTCTCATTTCGTCACACATCTCTGACATCTCCTGCTGAGACGGCGACGTGTGCAAATTGAATTATTGCAGCCGTGCAAGTTGTACGTTCATTAAAATATCCAGCCATTGATGACCGAGTACGGTAGTAATGCAATAACTTAAGGTTTATGACAAGTTTATGACGCCGTCCTTCGTATGTGCCTGATTAAAATACGACACTGGATGTGCAATAAGCACTTTATCATTGCCACTTTAATAATACAGTATGGGGAGGACTATCCGCCGCAGTTTATTCAGCAAATTTCAATGGGCGACGACTTCGAATTGGGCCCAGTATAATATTCAAGATTAATTTTGCATGCACTTATTGAACGAGCACCATTCTACAATTTTTTTTTGTCGTTGGTGTTTCTAAACTTGGTGTAATATTGGCAGTACAGAAAGAAAAGGTCGACAGACAAATCCCTGACACCGTCTCGATATACAATTTGTTTTTGATTTCTCGCTTGCGTTTCATGATGTATCGAGTGTTTTTTTTGGAGTGATAGAACTTCACATTTAAATTAAGATTGAAGCCAATTTTTTTTTATTGGAAAATAATTTTATGACCCTTATGTTTTTTAGATTTCCGGCATATGTCCACCACGACTAGCTCAGGAGCTAATGTTGCAGTACATGGTGCTCGTTTCATAGTCCACGATATGTAGTCTAAAATATTTCAATTAATTCTCAACTTTAACTTCGGATTCAACACTCCACTCCGCTATTTCCCGAATTACACCTTTTTCGTATCCGCTTTGAGATCGTTCTTCCCAACTCTGAAGTGCTTCCTAAATCTTCCTACAACCGAACCCGAGACAACTGAGAACCTTCCCGTTGAGGAATTCTCCAGCTATTTGATGTGTGGGATTTGTTGGTACTAGGACGATATTCTTTGGTGTTAACACAAAATTACAGTTTTCCTGACGTTTCGCTCTTTATTAGAGCTTCTTCAGAGGCTACAACATAAATTAAGACATTATGGAGAAATTTAGATTCCTGTATTTATATCGAGTGTTTGGAAAGTAGTCCGATAGATGGCGCCAGCCTCGATAATCATCATCAGTTATTCATTAATTTCATTTCTTAATTGTATTCTCTTTCATGTAGGTATATTTTCCATAAAGATGGTACATTCTGTATAATTTAATGCTTAATATCTTTCTTAATTTCATGTTCATGTGCTTTGATATCTTCTTCTTTTCCATGTTAAAGTTCTATGTATAACTCAAATGTTGATGTGCCGATTTCAAATATTTTAAATAACTCTCTCTTCTTCAATCTACTAAAGAGTAGATATATACAAAATATACTCGTCAATCTACTGTGAGTTGCAGTTAGATTATTAGATGTACTGTGATTTGCAGGCATCTACGTTTATAGTGTAAACATAACCTAAATTGGTTGTGTGCTTAATTCTTGAAATAAACTGTTAGTGTTAGTACACACGTGTTTCTTTCAAATTAATCAGCGCAGGAAAAGAAATACATACAGTCCACTACATCGAAATAAATCCATGGTCCTTCGGGCCGGATTGGTTAATTTGAGTGTGGTAATTTGGTAAATCCTTTCTGTTCGTGAGTGCGAGGGAATTCCAGCCGTTGGAAACCAAGAAAGTGCCAGAGGAAAGTTCACATTCAAAGAAGAAATTGAAGTTTATTTCAAGAAACCGAGGTTGCCTTTATCTGCTTCCCGTTTGAGGAGAGCCAAACGTTGGAGATCGAGGTGTGCCAAAGAAAATCGAAGGTTGAATACATCTTCGAAGACTCAAAGACGATTAAGAGGAAATCAAGAAAGTGCCAATGAAAAATGTCTGATAAGTATCCTTTAAATTCCTTCCTTATAGTATTTGAGTCAACAATTTTAATCATTTTTTCTCTGAATAAATTTTAAAATTTTGTATTTGTTCAGTAGTTGCATTCAGTCATTGACATAGCTAAAGAACTGGTCATTGATATGGATGAATTTGAATGGCTTATCACAAGACGTGATAATATAAAGCGCAGGTTCACAGTTCTTTCATTCAAATTGGAACCATTATTTAAAAAATTTTATAGTGATCGATCTTTAAGTGAAGTGGAGAGAATTCGTTTAGAAAGATTCAGAAAGGAATTGTTGTTGCTTGATAATGAATTTGAGCAGATTCAATCAACTATCGAAGAAACATGCGAGGATGATCAGTTGGATTTTCAATTCAACGAAAGAGAATTATTTTTTGACAAAATGATGACAGCCTCATGTAGGACAAAACACATCCTTAGTGAGACTGGTGAATTCGAGTATAGCGACGAAAATTTTGAACCTAGTTCTCCAATTCAATTGCCAGTTTTCTATTTGCCAAAAATAGCAGATCATTCAACAAATGTTTCCTTGAGCATTTCAAATTTGAATGAGCACAATGTTGTAGATTTGACCATTGAGTCATCGAAATCAAATGATAGTAACGATTTGAACTATGATAATGATTTAGTTCAAGATAATACTGGTCGTTTTGGGTTGAAGATTCATATTTGTAATGATATTGAGAAGTTGCACAAGTGCAAAACAATAGCTATCAAAGGGTTACTTAAAGAGTACCCTAATTTAGGGCATATAGGTTTACTGAGAGAATTGTCACATGATAAAATATCATATTTTCTAAGTCATCATGAGGTTCTTCGAGATGATAATAGGATCACAGTGGGTTTTAATAGTTCATCATCTTCAAGTTCGGGCTATTCATTGAATGACCTTCAGGTAGTCAGGCCCAAAATTATTCATAGTTTGTTTCAGCTCTCTCTTGCTGTCTCTTCAGATATTCCAAAATTATATCGACAGAAATTAGTTTATCCTAATGATCAAACTTCACGAAGAATCCTTTGGCGATTTGATCGGGGTAAGAATGTTCAAATGTACAGCTTCAATACTAGTACACATTGTCTTACTAGTGCAGGTTATAAAATCAATATTTGTTTTCAACAGTTGGCTTCAGAATATCAATATCCTACGGTTTCAAACATTATTTTAGAATATTTCAATGAGTTGAATACTGGATTCAATAGTAAATCAAATATAATTCGGATTTGTGATGAACATAGAAAAGTGTTGACATCTAAGGGCTTCATTTTGAGTAAATGGGGACCCAATATTGTGAAATTCTTGAATCGTTTCAAGGCTCAGTCAAATCTTTCATGTTTTTTTACTATTCGTTATGACTGGAAAAAGAGTGTACGTATCCAATGGTATTCTGGAAGTCATTGTCAATTATCCAACCCTATTGTTGCTTGTCGATGTCCTCATCATCATAATTTATCAGAGAATTTTAAGGTTTTCGATCCAGGTCTATTATCTCCTGCTTATATTGTTCGTAGAAGGCTCATCCTAAAGTTATGGAGTCCTCAATTGGATTGGGATGAGGAAATACTTGATCATTCAAAAAATAAAGTTCTAGCCTTTCAACAAGATTTGATGAAGTGGAGTTCACTTCCTCGATTCTTGCTGTTCGTGAATCCTTTGAGTTCACAATTTTTTAGTTTCTCAGATGCAAGCAATCGATCATATATTAGCGTCATTTATGTGAGATCGATTAATGATAAAGGTGAGATGAAAATATCTCTTCTATATTTAAGGAAAGAGGTTCCTCTACTGAAACCTTCAATTGTGCTATGCTTAGAATGGCTTAAAACCATTTTGGCCCGACTGATAAAGTCTGCCACCAAATATTTATTCACAATTCTCAAATGTCATTCATTGTCTGATTTTGAGGTTGTGATTCATAGACAACCCATCATATTGGATTATCGACATCCTTTTACCAGCTTGATAATTCATTTAGAGCATATTAAACTGCTACACACAGGCCAACAAATCCTCTTAAAAATTACATTAAATGCGAAAAAGATTGGTCAAATTTGTTTGAAACGCTATAAGTTTACACCAAAGTCGACTTCTGTAATTATGGGTGATCCGCCTGATTGCATAGTCAATATCTCATTTTCTCTATTATCAACTGGTCTCAATTATGCTGGTCCATTCAATACAGAGGACAAAATACCAAGAATATGCAAAGCATATAAGGCTTATATCTGCCTGATCAATACAACCCATCTTGGATTAGTTTCCTTCTCAACATCAGCTGAGGTGAAATCTTTTAAAAAACTTTTTTCAATAGTCATAAGCGAAACCAATTTAACCTTTGAGGAATTCAGCACGTTGACTCAAATCGAATCCTTCCCCAATTTTCGACCTTTGCGTCCCCTTTCGTCAGATCCGAACGATTTAACCCCTTTGACTCCAGATTATTTTCACATTGGCAGCCCTTGTCAAAGTGTACCAGATCCTGACGTCAAATCTACTCAGTTAAATTGCATGTCGAGGTACCAACTACTCCATCAGCTCCAACAAAGATGTTGGAAGACTTGGCCACGAGACAAAGAAAAGGATGGACCACACAGGCCCCAACGAAGTTCCTGTTGGAATCATTATCCAGCCAAATGGGATCCCGGTGGTGATGGAATTTCCCGTGTAGTGAGTGTGAAAACTAACAAGGATGTTATAAAACGCCCAGTGGTTAAACTGCCCGTTGTCAAATATGACAAAAGACTGATTTTCTTCACTATGTATTTGCATTGTTTTTTCTTTGTGTAACATGAAAATTTTCAATTTTAAATTCTAAGATATTTGAACTTGTTTATCATGTTTGAGAGCCATTTATTAATTTTGTTTTTGGGTTGAAGCCTTACAGCCTGTCAAGTGGGGCGGCATGGAGAAATTTAGATTCCTGTATTTATATCGAGTGTTTGGAAAGTAGTCCGATAGATGGCGCCAGCCTCGATAATCATCATCAGTTATTCATTAATTTCATTTCTTAATTGTATTCTCTTTCATGTAGGTATATTTTCCATAAAGATGGTACATTCTGTATAATTTAATGCTTAATATCTTTCTTAATTTCATGTTCATGTGCTTTGATATCTTCTTCTTTTCCATGTTAAAGTTCTATGTATAACTCAAATGTTGATGTGCCGATTTCAAATATTTTAAATAACTCTCTCTTCTTCAATCTACTAAAGAGTAGATATATACAAAATATACTCGTCAATCTACTGTGAGTTGCAGTTAGATTATTAGATGTACTGTGATTTGCAGGCATCTACGTTTATAGTGTAAACATAACCTAAATTGGTTGTGTGCTTAATTCTTGAAATAAACTGTTAGTGTTAGTACACACGTGTTTCTTTTAAATTAATCAGCGCAGGAAAAGAAGTACATACAGTCCACTACATCGAAATAAATCCACATTACAAATTACAAAATATATCACCAGGTCACATGTTGAGGTTATTTATTATCGATGTTTAATATGAGACAATATTTTGTTCAGATATAAGCTACTTACTTGCTGAAAATTATCACCATTGTCAAATTCATGTAGCAAACCATCAAGAAGGCGACTCTGGTTAGAGATAATATTTTTTTTCCACGGATACTCAAACACCGGTCAGCGCCCTTTCACCCCACCACTTTTTGGCATCCATGTTGTGACGTAGAATTAGCCAACAGATACGGTGTTTACATTGTAGTGTGTACTGTTTTTGAAGTTTTCTTGGTTTTGTGGGTGGAAAACGGTACTTTTTGATATTATTTCAGTTCATTAATTAGAGTAGGACTCAGAAATAAAATATTTCCAATGAGTCTTGATCGAGAAAATACAAGAAAACTGGCTAGAACTATGTATAACCTTACCTTCCAAACGTAACTTTGGGATTTTTTCTTGGAAAAACTAAAAGGATTGCTGACTTATCGTTTTCATTTTCGTAATCTGGGACCCAAACTTGGTGAGTACAAATTTTTTCACGTCTCCAACACTAGTTCTAAATAAATCGATTATGATTATTCTTATATTCTCATTCTAAATCTTCTCGTTTACAGATAATCTTCCATCTGCAGGAGAAATTGATTGGAAATAAAATACGAACAGCTGCTAGAAAAAATAGTCAGCAACAGAAAGAAATTGAGATTATAAGGCAGCTATTTCAATTAGTAAAACTTGAGACGAGCAGACAGCTCGAACAATTAGGTATCAAACAATATCTCATACACATGCTATATTTATGATCGATGTTAAAAATTTAATGCTCATTCAAAATAAAACATTTTTACAGATTTGTTTTTTATTTAAGATGAAATTTACCAAATCAGAACTTAATAACCAAGTTGTCATATTTTCAATTCGAATATACCTTTTTTTAAGTTTCTATGTTTGTACGAAACGTACAGAAAATCATCAAATCAATCAATAAAATTACAATGTTGAAGCAGATTTTATATGAACTTGAAGACATTTTTTCTAGTGGTGAGACATAAAATGTACCATCTTTGAACATAAAAAAATATTGCTGGTATTTATTTGCTCGTATAAGAGTACCTATTGCCCTTCCGAAGAACTGATTTTCTTAATAAATGCAAACTACTTTTAGCAGAATTTCGTTCTTGAATCAATGAATTTAGATTTACAGTATTAGGTTTGGAATTTTCTGTTATTCTATTTGCTTGGATTAGAGTACCTTAGAACCTACCTAGCTCATTCATGGAGTGAATGGACCTAATTTTCTTAATAAATGCAACCTACTTTTACCAATATTTTGTTCTTGAATCAATGAATTTAGATTCATTCACAATATTGGAATTGGAGCACCCTTTCTACAATCTACGACCGAAGAATCTTATATTTTTTCCGTGTAGTATAAGGCGAGAACGAAGCAAAATAAGGTAGAATTTAATAAAAATATAGCTGCAGCAATTATATTTTCATTTTAATTCGTTTTTTAGGTCAATAAGGTTTATTTTACAAACAAAATTATACTAGAAAAATCATTCATACGCGATTATTAGCGATAAAAGCAATTCATCTCATTCAAAAGTTCAAATCGTTGGCTAATTTGACGTCATCACATGCTTGCGAGAATGGAGGGGATGAAAGGGCGCTGACCGGTGTTTGAGTATCCGTGTTTTTTTTCATTTGTTGACTGAAGTGAACTGGCGAGAATAAAATATATATAATGTATATCATAAAATATCAAAACACACTAATCAACATTGAAGGAATTATTGTCATTATAACGTTTGAACTTACGTTTCTTGTTAATATTTTAAAATTTTTCGCGAAATTATTTTATGATATACATTATATATATTTTATTCTCGCCAGTTCACTTCAGTCAACAAATAAAAAAAATATTATCTCTAACCAGAGTCGCCTTTGATGGTTTGCTACATGAATTTGACAATGGTGACAATTTTCAGCAAGTAAGTAGCTTATATCTGAACAAAATATTGTCATATTAAACATTGATAATAAATAATCTCAACATGTGAACTGGTGATATGTGATTTGTAATGTCTCAATTTATATTGTAGCCTCTGAAGAAGCTCTAATAAAGAGCGAAACCCCAGGAAAACTGTAATTTTGTGTTAACACGAAAGAATATCGTCCTAGTATCCACAAATCCCACACATCATATAATATTTGGGGACGCTACTATAGCTTGAAATATCACCAGATATTGTCACTTCTTCGTTTTCCAAAGAAATTCAAAATTTTCTTTTCCCACCTCCGGAATCCGAAAGGGTGTCGTAATGAAATTTTCAGTTAGTGGCAATGTTGCAATTCCCACGATCTTGCCCTAAATTTTATGATGTTTCTGCATCCAGGCCACCCAGGTCATGAGAAAAATCCCTGACACCGTCTCGATATACAATTTATTTTTGATTTCTCGCTTGCGTTTCATGAAGAAGCTTGACTCGAAAATCAACAGCTCTTTTGCTTATCTTCTGTACATCCTATTTCTCACCTTTTAATAATTTTCATGCAACGAAATATATGGATTAATCGCAATATTTCGATTTATCACATATGGTTCGTGATGAATGCAGAGATCCCTCAATGTATCGAGTGTTTTTTTAGAGTGATAAAACTTCAAATCGGAATAAATCACATTTGAATTAAGATTGAAGCCGATTTTTTTTTATTTGAAAGATAATTTTATGACATTTATGTTTTGAAAATAATTTCCAGCATATGTCCACCACGACGAGCTCAGGAGCTAATGGTGCTCGTTTCACAGTCTCTTTATGGAAATTCCATTGATGAGTTAGTTGGTGTACCTGAGTTTCCAAAGTAGAATCTTTTTCAAGTTTTTCATAATTGTCTGGTTCCAGAAACCACCTCGTCTCATCTCCATATCTGATAATTGCAAAACCACTGTTGCCTTTTCTTGTCCTGCTGGGTGTATTATGCTCGCCTTTTCTTTATCAAGACTGCTCCAAACATAGTGTGCTCAAGTTTAACAGCCAACGACTACAATTTTGGCCTAAAATTCATTATGGACGACATAACAGACTTCCACTTGGCTGGCTTCGTTAATGTTCAGAAAAGCCGTCAATGTGGCATTGATAAACCAAGAACCAAGTTATTTACCAAGGCAGAAGAAGGGACTTTTAAATTAGATATTCGATTTGTAGAAGACTGAAAGTCATAATTTCATTTGGAGCATAAAGCAGAATAGAGCGTGAGACATTAATTAAATTTCTTGGCTCATCCCAAAGCACCACTTGATCTCCGACGTGATGACAAATGACCTAAATGTTTTTCAGATATATTTTCGGTTAAGCGTAGGATGGCATTTCGCTAAATTAATCAGAAATATTTTGCCCAATTGCTCCGATCCATCTCCCTGTCATACTTAGCAGCCCCTGAGTGGTGTTTATGGTTCATGATCACCAGCGGAACATTTACTGCAATTACTGCCTACAGTTGGTATGATTAACAACTTCCTCGCATGAATTCCTAGTTTTGCACATGGGAGTCATTATGTTTAAGTTGGTTGTTTTTCCATGGACGCTTCGAATTTTTATTTTATGTTATGTATTCTTTCACACTTTGCGATGCATCTACCAACATAACAGTTCTTATAGCAGAAACAAGATCATTGTTCTGACTGTCGAATCATCTTTTTATTTATATTATGTTATCCATACAACCAAATAAAAATGAAACATTATAACATGATCATTTAATATTGCTTGCCAAAAATGAATAATTATTCGAATACCAAACAGAAACATAAGTTGGTTGAAACGAATACGCTGAAATATTCCAAATCCGGAAATTCAGTCCTCAGTTCCTATTCATAAATTCGAGCAACGGACACTCCAAAAGGGGCCTTATGAAATATTCTAGAGTCATTTTATGGCAGCCTTATGCCCACATATCTCCTCCAACAGCCGCATATACTTGACAGGTCTGAACCCCACAAGCTATAATGTCTCATATGTATACTTTGCTATCTTTTATGAGGATGCTAGTGCCAATTTCTGAAAACGATATCGTATAGCATAAACGCCTCTTACCCACTTGATGTATGAATATAAGTTGTTTTTCCACTATATAGGGTGGAAAGTGCTTGCAAAGAAGTGAAGATGGCATCAGAAATAGAGGTAATTCTGGGTTAGATATCGGCCAAGTCAGCGTTGCCAAGTTCCTCTCGCATTCCTTCCAGTTCGCAAAGGTCTCCCGAATTTTAATTTCTCAACTTCTGAAAGGTTCGACGTGCAGACGTTTCGTCTTGATATTAGAACCTTTTCAATGCTTCGTGAAAAAAAGTAAAACAATTCATCAGTATAACAAAACATAAACAATTAGAGTGACAGCTAACAAAAGTGATGAATTTCAAAAATTAATACAATTTATGATAGTGAAATGTTACAGAAATAAGAAATATATGCAGGGGAGTCTTTAACTCTTTCTCTCATCAAACGAAACACATTTCTTTGAATCCATTTTTCAAAATCCATGAAAAAACACTATTCTTTCCATATCTTTGGAATCGTTATTTGAAACGAATTGAATTTGGTTGAGTGTGTTCATGGTGCATATTCCTAAATCAAAAATAATTCTATATTTCTCCTGGTATAAGAGTTACAGCGCAGCCGACTCATAAATCCACGCAGAAATACTATAAAACCTCTTGAAAAGACAAACGGTTCATATCAATCATTTTAAAATTATACCTATACGATAAAATTTGAGAAAAAATAATGAATTCCATGAATAATCAGGATGCTTCCCTGAATTTAATATCACCGAATAATGTTACTTCTCTGATCTCTAAACAGTTAACAATGTTATTCGAATGTTTATCTCCCTTGTCGAGACTGAAATCTAAATGATGGAAAAACCTTTGATGTAGAGATATGCAGTAATAAAATACCACAAATGTGGGAGATTAAAATTTGAAAATTCATTGTTACCGATCCATATCAAAAATTAATGTCAATGATATGCAAAATTCGGATATTTGAATAATGAATGTCGGTACAAACCACGTATTAAATTGAAATACATTAGAAATGAATGATACTTAGCACTAAACAATCTGTTGCGATGTTTCTATCTGAAAAATATCATCTTAAAACACTGCCGACACTACACGGTTAATATTACATAACTTCACTGAAAGTCTTCATATAATCAACACGAGATCGAAGAAAAACACCGACAATAATCACTTTTCCCTTGTTCAACAACATAGCTCTAGAAATGATATCCTCCATACGCCATTTAAGGATCACGTCGGTTGTCGCTATACGCATGCGTCGTTCACAGACACGTTTTAGACAAGTAGACAACAATATAAGGTTTGAGATGGGTCGATTCATAAATCTTAAGCCCGCTACCTCGCATTGTTTAGAGAGAAAAAAAAACAATTTGGCATCATCTTCGGAAGATCTGTGAAATATTCATAGAATATGGGTTAGGTTAGGTCATTGACCTATAATCCTTTGAGTTAGGTTAATTAGTCCTAAAAAGAGTCAAAAAGCAATTATTTATGAGATAATTTTGGGATATCGAAGATAATATGAATAAGTTATTACTGTTTACAAACTAATCTTCAGGAAAATCGACGAAGGAACTTATGTTGGTGGGAGAAATATAGCTCTTTAATTGCAGAAATAATCGTACAAAACTAAGTATTTTTGTTAAGAAATATCGTGTCAACATTCTTATTCCAATAAGGTTTGTACTTGAGTACCTATTCCCTGAATATATCAACTCAATTTCAATCGATAAATATGAACTTTGAGGTGTTAACAGAGGGAGAATTTCATCAGGCACGTATTCGGTCCAATTTTTTTTCAAATGGCCTTTTAACAGTGCCGAATTCGGAAGAATGGAAAATGAAAATGGGTTATCTTTTGGCCTCAAGCATCTACAGTTGAAATATATGTACAAGTCAAAGACTCAACAACTCAACTGTACAATAAATTGACACTAGTAATTTTAGTAGTAATACCATCCATTGTTTCAGACTGAATGAATTACCACAGTTGTTTTGTTTATCACTGTTTTTAGCTGTCCTTCTAATAATTGTTTTTATTGTGTTCTACTGATGAACTGGTATTTTTTTCTTTTATATAGCCTTGAAGAGTTCGAATATACGGACAGAACGAAGTTAAACTTTATGGTTTTGTGTTGCCAAAAATCAACAGAATAACAGATTGGTTTTAAAATAAGGTTTCATTTTGTCTATGGAATAGGCGAATGACGCGGTCATGGTGAAAAGACGAGTGGGATATTTGGTGTATCTTTTTGATTGGCTTAATCATTTGATTCAGAGAATTCAAAGTAAAACTTGAAGTAGTAGTCCAAGCAAAGTGCTTCTTCCTCGAAGAATGTCCTGAATTCATTAACTGGAGAATGTTTGTGAGCAGACTTGACGAATATTCCAAACCATTTCAGTCAGTGAAGTCTGGCAACGCCACTCTATGGATGAAAGAAGACAGGCAGAACAAATTTCCACTAGTCTTCTGATGTTATAGCTCGGGTTCGCCATAAATTATTCTTTATGAGAAAGATAAAATGAACTTATTTTGTTGAATATATGACATCCGCTCCAGATATCTCCGAGACCCCTGCAAACATTTCGCATATCCCCCTGCTCATAAATATGATTGATTGGACTCATGATTCAGCCTCAAAGTGTTCAGTGATGCTGAAATGTGCTACCTGCTATCAGTGGAGAGGAATGATGAATTATACGAGATTATGAACTGGATGTAACTTACAATGATAGATTTCTTATCTCATTGTCTAGTTCAGGTATTAAAAATGTTCAAAAAACCTTTACTTTTTCGTTCCATTTGCCTTCCTCTTTGTGAAAGTAACGCTAGATCTATCATAATTTCTAGAAGGGTAGGTTTGGAACTCAAATGAAGGGGTTTGGTTCGTTAATTTGTAGAATTCGAGGATTCACACCGTGCATTATTCACTGCTTGACATCTACTCGTGCTTTCCACCAAGATTTGAGAGTATCCTGCTCAATTTGTTGTGGCAAAAGATCTTGGAGCTGTTGATGCTTTTTCAGCTGTGTTCTTTGGGCATCAAGGGTTCTCTGTAAATTGGTCAACAAATCAAACTTCACTCTAACCCATAATTGTGCCTCCCCGAAGAGGATGATCATCTTGAACGTGTTCGAGGTTCAGTAGTCTTCTCAACAAGCCTCTCGATGTAGAATTAATAGACTTCACGTAACTTCAGGCATCTTGAAGACGTTGACTTGTCATTCTTCAAATGCTGGGAGGCTGTCTACTCATCGGAAGATTTAAAAGCTGTCTTCTAGTGGCGTTGTAGCACTTGGTAAACCTCTTCTGGGTCTATGACAAGCAGTTCCAGAAGCTGAGAACCGTGAGAGTAAACGAGATATCATACTTTAGCTAACTTTGTAGGCATCATCATTGGACAAAGCTTGCTTTGGTATAATACAATACAAATTCCATCTTTAATTTTATAGAACCGTCTAATCTTATTGAAAACGGAATATAGATGAAGAGAAAATTATCAAAAGGTGCATTCCTATACTCCATTCACAATTACAAAATCACAACTCTGGCCTTGGAAATTTGACACATTCCACTCTGTATCGAAGTTATGACGTTTTTCAAAATATTTTTATGTTCCAAGTCAACACTATGTTGTCCTTTCTACATTCATAGCGTATTTCCCAGAATGTGAATTTATTCGGAAAATGAATGAATTGGAAAAGATGTGATGGACGAAAATAATTAACGTTTATATGAATTGATATAAAGGATTCCTTTTCTAGTTATTTGCATGAAAAGTAAAGGAGATCACTGTTGAAATATATTATTTTTCGCCATGGAAGAAAATTGCATTGCTTTCACATAATTTTCATATGCATTGTGAAGATTTAATGTTCATTATCCTCTTGAACTGAAAGTTCAAGACTTGACGACATCAATTGTTGATTCTTATCAAGAATTTATTGAAAAAATCAACCCAAAGATATAAGATGAATTGATGGGTAATTACAAGAATCAAGAATAATGTCAATTTTATTTTGTTGATAACTTTCTTAAAATCAATGTTGGGATATAAAACTCGGCTGCGTTTGTTCAAACAACATCTAAAGAATACATTTTTCACCATCTCGACCTTTGAAAGGCGTTTCTTATTGGAGAATTAGGTCTAAGTTCCACCTCATTAGTGAGGTACCTAACTTTTGCAAATCTGCTCAGATATCGCCAAATTTCTTGGACAAACTGAAAAATATCATCCTAATCGACCTCTCGAGGCTCCATCCGATCCATCTACTGCGATATCTGTCCAAATAAAAGCTTTCTCAACGGAATTCCCGTGTACCCCTTCAACCTCGAAATGTAAACATTCGTCCTGGTCTTGAAAATCGTCCTCACGCTCCAAACTGGTGCTAAACAATAAACATACGTTAATCTTGGATATTCGACGAAAAACTCACCTGCAAATATCGATTAAATACCAAAAATCTGCGAACAATTTGTAGACGTAACAAAATGTGGAATATCTTTGATACTTTTACTTTGATGTAAACAAAGATACTGGCAACGTCGTTTTGTCATTAACGATATTTTCTGTGCGCGCACTGACTTTTCATCATATGTTCTGTGCTTTTCATCAGGTGCACCAACTCCTGAAAAAGAAACCATGACCTCCTATGTGATTAAATAAAAGTGAATGGAGTATTTATACTGCATAAACAAAAATCGATTAAACTTCAAAGAATGACAAAGTAATGTCATATCGATCATTTTCGCATGTCATCGTCCTGAAAACGATGGCCTCGCACGATCCATCTGCTCAGCAGGGTGGTTGATGGCGTGTACAGACCTAATAATGTTGTCAAAAAACCTGGGGACCTAAATTAAGGAGATCAATGGGCATCGTAACTATTACCTCAAACTCGCCGCTCAATAGAAACGTTCGGACAGCAAAACACGATACTATATTTCAGGTGGAGCCTTTAGTGGGTGGAAAACATGCAATAATTTGATTAGGGCTATATCCAACGAATGTTACGAATCTTGGCAGTAAATTATTATTAAGACTTAATTTGTTTTTCGTGCTTATTTATGATTTGATAAATCGCTGCTGAAATATGAGGTGGAACAGGGCCGGCTTTAGGTTCAGGGTGAAATACGTACTTCAACAAATTGAGTATTGTACACGAAATGAACTTCAAATTTCCGTTCATAATCCTGGGCAACGATTTGAGACATGCGTTAGCATACCATGATTTCCGCAAGAATTTCAAATCAGTCCTACGATGCTAGTTGAGATTCGATGTGACTCAATAAAAAAATTCTTGGAAATGTTACTTTTATCTTATATAATTTTTTGGATTTTCAATTAATCAAACTCAGCTTTTCACACATGGCAAGAGGCATACCATAAAACTCATGTGTACCAAATTCAGTGATTTTTGTGTTACCAGATCTTGAAATGAAAAAAAAAACTAGTTCAAGTGACGAAATTCAGGGGGCTGCAACTGCGGAAGAGGGGGCTTCCTAGCAAAAATCAAAAATTGGGGTCTTATGAGTGTGTCTCGACACTCTGTGACCAAACTTTGTTGTATTATTCTCGAGACATCCTGTAAACCTGTGATGAATTGGGTAGCTGGAATTGTTGATTTTTTTCTATTTACATATCGTAGGTATGAACAAAATGACATAAAGGCAACAAGCAACAGTAGTGTTGCAACAATATTCACAAAACTGCCGTTTTGATCCACAATTTTTGGTCACGATTTTTGAGAAGTAATCGTTAAACGAGGGTTTATAAGCATTTATGTGTCTCCCCTACCAGTTCAAAGCTGAAAATTGTCACAAGTAACACGGCCTGATGGTTTTCATCAATACCTCAGATCATTTCCATGCTACTGAACATTAAAAAATAAAAAATAATCCAATCTTATACAGGGTGATCCACTGTGAATGGCACATTAGACGTTTCTGGTGAACCAGATATCAGATCGGATTGAAAATTTGCATGTGTGCATTATCGGACCTTCTCTACCCAACTCAAATATTTTCGTCAATGCGGTGTTGCCACTTCCGTTAGAAAGTAGTAGCAACTTTGCTTTTTCAAATGTAACTCCTGGTATATTATATTATTTTTGGAATCTCCAACAATTTCTTGACAACTTTTTTGAAATTTCCCTATACCTATCTGGTGCCGTTTTCGAAATATAATTGAATTTCAATTTTTTTCACAGAAAATCATTACCTCTAAAAATGCTGATAACTTCGGGTTGAGAGACACTATGGCATTGAAGTTTGGTTTGGAGTTAGGGGATACATGAATGCTTCCAACACATCAGCCTGATCCACGTTACTTCAATACAGGGTGGTAAAAAAACAGTATTTTTCGTTTGCTTGAAAAATGTTGATTTCAAATGGGACGCCCTGTATGTTATTAGAAATTCAGAAAACTGATGAAATTTCCTTTCATTCTATGTATACCATGCCTATACCCAACCAAATTTCTGACTTATGAGCATTTATTTGTCAAAATGTCCCTTCAGAATGGTATTCCCATTAGGTATTTTGTTATATAGTCATCATTACTATTTGACAGTACCTTGGGACATTCTCCTAATAATAAAGGCACCAAAAAATTTGAATTTCAACATTTTCGTCATTTCAGAAGTTGCAAATACCCAAGCAACGATGAAAGAAAACTATTCAAACGAAGTGCTCATGAATTTGTTTATTATTATTAACTGGAGAGACTTTTGACGATCGATGGATAAGGCGCTTGGGACCATGGTATTGGCCAGCAAGATTATCCGATCTTAGTCCATTAGTTTTTATCTGTGGGGAATGTTGAAAGAAAAAGTTTACAAAACACCCGTCAATTCGAGAGCTGAATTGTTGCAAAGGAATTCCCAAGCATTTGAAGATTTGAATTTCAAATAAATACGATCTGCCACAACGGAAGCAGTCAACACCCGTATTTTGAAGTGCTTGGAAATGAACGGCCAGCGATTCGAACATACTTTGAAATATTCGTCATAATTGTTCTACTTTTTAATAATAATTCATATGAATAGTTTGACTTTCAAGTTTCTTCGTGCCTTCTTGATTAGGAGAATGTCACAAGGTACTATCAAATAGTAATCATGGCCTGCCTACCAAATACCGAATGGAAATACCATTCTGAAGGGACATTTTGACAAATAAATGCTCATAAGTGCGAAATTTGACCAGTAAGGTATAGGCATGATATACATAGAATGAAAGCAAATTTCATCAGCTTTCTTAATTTTCTAATAATATACAGGGCGTTTCATTTGAAATAAACAACTTTCAGTCACTTTTTCAAGCAAACGAAAAAGACTGTATTTTTTACCACCCTGTATTGAAGAAACGTGGATCAGGCTGATGTGATGGTAGCATTTATGTATCACCTGACTCCAAACCCAATTTCAATGACATAGTGCCTCTCAACCCGAAGTTATCAGCATTTTTAGAGTTCATGATTTTCGGTGAAAAAAATTGAAATTAATTTATATTTCTAAAACGCCAACAGATAGGTATGAGGAAATGTTGAGAAAAGTTGTCGAGAAATTGTTGGAGATTTCAAAAATAATATAATATACCAGGTGTTTCATTTGAAAAAGCAAAGTTGCTACTTCTTTCTAATGGAAGTGGCAACACCGCATTGACGAAAACATTTTAGTTGGGTAGAGAAGGTCCGATAATGCACTCATGCAAATTTTCAAACCGATCCAATATCTGGTTCACCAGAAACGTCTAATGTGCCATCAACCGTGAATCACCCTGTATATAAAATTCTCCTGTTTGCACTTTGTGGCCGAACTCCTTCGAATCGGCTAGACCGATTTTCGTGAAATTTTGTGTGCATAACGGGTAGGACCGAGAATCGGCCAACATCTATTTTTCATCCCCCTGAATGTTATGGGTGGTCCCTAACTTTTTTTTCAATTTTTTATTTTGATTTTTTTATAATACAGCACACGAGAATACATACAACCCTAAAAACTACTTATTTATTGCCTCTATGATCATGTACCATGTAACATATGAAATTCTAGTCATTCTCTGATTCGGAATCACTAACGAGTGATGTGCTGACACAGATGATATTTATCAACTAACCACCGAACAGATGTCAAATCAAGCTCTATTATCCCACAATAAAGAACGACACTTTATCATCAATCTCATAACGAAACATCGATCCCATTGTTGTTGACAAAGACTTCCTCGTCCTAAAAAGGCCCCAACCACCAAACTCGTCGTACACATCTCCACATAAGCCAGATTACGATCAATTTTTGACACACACATAGCTCAACAGGCAGCTGCAGCTGCTATCATCTTACCTTGTGACTCTCTCCACAACCATAACAATAAAGTTTTTCAATTTTATATAACCCGAAACATAAATTATTTATCAGCTAATGGCCAATAAAAACCATAATGTTAATAAGTTAGCGTTGTAGCATACGTAGGGTTATAAATTGAGTGTGTTACGACTTATATTTAGCAACACTAATGTACGTGTCTGACATGTATTATAATTGAGAAAACTACTTAAGAATGACAGGAGGCTATCAACATGCTTTGCCGCTCCTTTTCAACGACCGGTGGATACATATCCAGCGTTCCATCGTCATTGTCGTCCACGTCCAACCATAAGCAGAACCTTTCCGATATGTTGCCACACATCAGAAAGGTATGACATACAGGACGTGAAGAAAAATACTGAACGTAAATCCCAGTTCTGAACGGCGGCCAGTCTGAAACAGCCATATTTAATGTTGATTATTAATTACAAATCAGTGGGAAGCCGATTAACTACAAAATATATTCGAGAATGTACATGGAATCAAATATTTTACCTCCGATAATATATTACGAGATAATCATCGAGAAATTTAGTTTCCACTGAATTAAAATGTAAACTGCTCGCCGTGAGTTACAGTTATTGGCCAGTCTCGTGTTCTTCCTCTAATTACTAATTATCTGGTAGGTTTTAATGAAGATCGTAAACAGCGATCGGGTTTTTGTTGTTTATGGGGAGTCCATAATGAGCTCTCTAGGTGGAAGCAATACTTCTGACGGGCAAGGATCATGTTAATTTTATGGCTTTGAATATGGATAAAATTGCCTTCTTTCACACATTCTCACATTATTATCTTAAATGGAACAAGAGCGTTTAGGTTGAGACAGTTGGTTGGTAGAGTGAGGAAATCTCGCAATGGCATCCTTGAATTGTGCCAAAGGCGATTGTCTCCGGGATACTTGTGGTTGATGACTGAGAAAACGAAAACCATTATGTTCAAACGATTACTATTAACTTCGAAAATAATGATTGCGTAACTAATTAGAAATCAGTATAAACTAGGGAAATGTTAAGTTGATGCTAATGGTTCTGCTGAAGCATTACATCTGAATTTTCAATTCAACTTCGCTGTTTTCCTCAAAAAATTGTGAAATGGTCACAAAGTCAACCTGTCGAATTTGATTTCCTACGAGGATTGGCCTTAGTCTGTTCAACATCGATTTCAGCTATTTTTGTTCTAATTGCCATAAGTTTTGGGGTGTCTGTCTACTGATTCAGTCCAGTTTATCCAACAAAGTTTTGGACAAATTTTCTCAGAAATCGTAAATTCTAGTTAGCCGTCAGATCTACTATGCAGTAAGAGGGCTTTCCAATAAGAGGTTTTATTTCGACATTCAAAGAAGAATGCATTTTTTGTAAATAAATGATCTGATGTTAATTTCATTATTAAGAAAAAGAAGGTATGCCGTTAGTAATGGAAAATAACATCTGCCAAATGACCACGACGACCACGACTGAGGGGCCATATCCTTTACATGAAGTTTTTAATAACCAAATCGCAAAGTGGCTGTCCTTTGTCCTCGATAGCCTCACGAGGTCCATCTTTGAGGCCTTGAATCGATGCTGGGCATTTGGTGAATACCTGATCTCTCACAAGATCTAGGTGGCCAATTGTGATCACCTCTTCGAGAAATTTTCGTTGCTAGTGTGGCACGTAGCCTCGTCTTGTTGAGAGAAAACAATGTCCAGATCAATACCATCCAATTCCGGACATTAAAAGTCATCAACACAGCGTAATGACGTTTGTGGATTGCCTAATTCCAAAGAACGAAGAGGAATGGACAAATCTGGGTTTTCTTCAACACTTTCGGCTACAGCAGCATCATTCCCGGCTGTTCTTGATTGACATGCACGGGTTTTTTCTTCACATCACTAACTTGTCCCCGCAGCTCAAATTTTTTCACCAATGTCTGTGTTGCGGTTCGACAACGTGCTTCACGACGACCCAAAAATGTTAGAGTTCTACGAACCGTCTCTGCCGAATTTTCACCGTTTTTATATGCTTTTTCGAAGCGTGTATGGTTCCATTTTTTCAATTGGCGTAATTTCTATTTGTGAAATGTCAAAAAATTACATCTTCAAAAGTTACATCTACCGAAATCGCGGGCTATTCAAAATAACACCTCTTATTGGAAAACCCTTGAGATCCATCTTTAAGAATTTTCAATTTAATTAACGAATATGAAAAAAGAATGGGATTTATGTCAATAAACTGGCAGCCATCGACGCATTAAAAGCCGAAATTAGACGCTGTATCAATGAAATACCACCACATGTATTCAATAACGTTTTTGAAAATTTCACCAAAAGGATCAAATCGAAGAAGGAACTTAATTTGGTGAAAAAAAATATGGATTTTGACTAAGTGTTTGGCTTAATAATAACCTTTTTTTAACATTTTCTTTCAATAAGGTTAGTACTTGAGTATTGAATACATTTGGTAATTTATTGAGTTTTAATCGAAAAATGGGATGTTTGAGGTATTTGCATTCATACCAGAGAATGTCAGGGATATATATGTGGCCCAATTATAAAATATGCTGGATAATTTTAAATGGTCCTATGCCATATGTCTGCAATTTTCAGAGAAGACACTTTGACTAGACCAATAAAAAAATATACAGGGTTTCGGGAAAATGTGGGAAATCTCTCGGATTCGGAAAAAACTTAAAAAAATAAGATGACAAGTTCCCATAATTTTTTTTCCTAACGGCGCTCCCTACGGAGATACACGGCCTCCTAAAATGACGTCACTGGAAATCCATTTTACTGGAATAAATCTCAATCTACTAAATATAATCAAAAAAAAATTGATATGATGACCAGTATTAAGGACCTCTTAAAATACTGCCCTTAAATTTAAATAAGCTCTTTTGTTTACCAGGGGCGGACTAGGTTGTACATTTTAATACTCACATTTTCAACACCCTGGATGATAAAGAGTAGAAAAAAACAAATTTGGATAGCTTAATTATTAAGTTGAAAAAAGTATTCTCGTTTATTGTCGATAAAATTAACCGTGTTCGAAAAACAAAATTACAAAGATTCTTAACTATGCAGTTTTGGCACAGAAAGACACGTTGAAAAAATAGTAATTTATGATGTGAGTGTTGAAAGTGACGTTTTTTTTTGTGAGTGAAAAAGTTTGTGAAATGACCGGAGCGAATTGAACAATTTTACGAACAAAATAAAATCATTTTTAACACAAATACCACACAACTGCCCTATTTTGATAATTAAATGGGCGAATTTACAATGACAATAAACTTCAAAATGCATTTTAATATTCAAATAATCAAAAGGTTATGATTACTAACATAGATGCATCTATTTACTAACAAATGAGAAAAGACGCTGTCATTTGAATTTCGTTCCTGTCCAAATTTCGTCTTGGGTTTTTAACTGCTTAATATGTTTGTCGAGAGTCCAATTATTAATAAAAGTGACGATTTGGTTGTTCCTGTGGATATTGAAGAGTCTGCAAGAAGAGCAAATCTGGAACTCCTACCTAAAAAATCTGTTCAGCAGTACGATATTGCATATAACAATTTCCTGGCCTGGTGTAAATTGAAAAATGTAGAAGGGAACTTCAGTGAACCTGTTTCCTGGCATACTTGGAAGAAAAATCAAAAATATGGAGTTCATCAACTTTGTGGAGCAAATTTTCAATGATAAAGTCAAGCGCCCTTATTGAAAATGGCGTGGATGTTAGTAAATATTTTAAGGTTATAGCATATTCAAAACGGAAAAGTGAAGGATATGGTCCCAAAAAATCGAAAATTCCCACTCGTGAATAGGTTGAAATGTTTATAAATGAGGCACCAGATGAGAAATACTTGCTGGTTAAGGTTGCAACTATTTTCGGATTATTTGGAGCCTGTCGGCGTGAAGAATTGTGTAATTTATCACTGGAAGACATCGAAATAACAAATAAATCATTGGTTATACAACTTCCAAACACAAAAACGAAAGTCAGTCTATCTTTCAGTATTATTGGGAAGTATGTTTTCATAAGTACTTTGCACTGCGCCCTTCTGTCATCAAACATCGTCGTTTTTTCCTGAAATACATGAATAATAAATGCACTGCCAATCCAGTTGGTATCAATACATTTGGAAAAATTCTATCTATTGTTGCCGAATTCCTCAAACTACCAGAACCAAAGCAATATACAGGACACTGTTTTCGAAGATCCTCCGCTTCATTGCTAGCAGAATCAGGAGCAAATATTACGGATATAAAAAAACATGGTGGATGGAAGTCTACGACGGTAGCCGAGGGCTATGCTGATCATTCCATTGCATATAGAAATGTCATTGCTGAAAAATTTCTCCCAACCTCAACAGATTTTAGATCATCATCATCCAACATTGTACTTCCGGTTTCTATAAGTACTGATGGTGCTGAGGATTCTAATAATGTGTTGCGAAGCTCCCTAACGTCACAGGGCATTAATGTTAGTAATTGTTCTAGTTTTACGATTAATATTAATGTTCATAATTAATGATTGTTAAATATTGATAATAAAAATTTGCAATTACTGAATTTTCTTCATCTGATTTCATCATTAGAAAATGGAGTAATTAAAATATTTTTAACAATATTGTTAAAAATATTTTTAACACGCTTCCACGTAAACAATCAATTTTAACATTATTTGCTGTCATTAAAAGTGTCACTCTTAATGGCAGTTGTACAAAATATGTAGTAATTTACGTAACAAGTCCGGAAAATAGGGTTTTTTGGACGAATAGACAAAATTCTGTGAGTCCAAAAAAACTATTTTCGGGCGTGTTGCGGGATATATCCACTTCCCGGACGCTTTTCCTTTGAGAAAGTAACATTTCCTGGCCTAGTCCGGAAAGTACGTACTTTCCGGACTAGACCGGAAAAACTCACGTCGTTGTTGTCATTGTTATGATCATCACAATAGCAACAGAATAAGGGATGACAGTTCTGTTCTGTTTAATTCAAATAAGAATCAAAATGTATAATAAAGAGATGTGTTGTCTCATTGATTTGTAATTCTCCACGGTTGCCGAAAAAATTATTTTTCAGAAATTTACTCTTATGAAGTTTTTAATAGATTATTTATAACTAGCGTATTCATATTCAATCGTCGCAAGCTTCAGTGAGAGTACATTTCTAAAAAATAATTTTTGTTAACATGCCTTTCTATGCCAAAACTGCAGAGTTACGGATCTTTGTAATTTTATTTTTCGAAAACGGTTCATTTTATCGACAATAAACAATAGTAAATTTTTTTTAGCTTAATGTTCAAGGTATCTAAATTTGCTTTTTTCTACTCCTTATAAATTTTGAGAAAATTACTAGTTGGTCGACAATAGAATAAGTTTTCTTAACTAAGTATAATTATCGTGTATAGGTAGGTACGTGTAGCAACAAATAAAACGACGAAACAACACTCTCTTCGAGATGTGAATTGAGAAGGATGTTAACGTCAGATCTCCACTACGATTACAAATCGTATAGATACACATCTCCAAGTGTAAATTTGAACGCATCAATTAGGATCATGCTGTGAAGAGGAATGGCGGCATAGACTGACACAGAAGTAATTAATTGTGTAAGAATCAGATAAGTAGGTGATAGATACTATCGAAGACTTCGTAAGAAAGCGATTCGAACAGGACTTTCAAAGAGGATTTATAGAGAATGTTCTTTAGGTTCTATCCATGAAAATTTCAGCTATAGTATTTTTATAGGTTAGTAGGCTGTCAAAAAAAAATTAACATCAGCAGCTGTCAGAGTAGTTCATGATCCTGAATATGACTTCATCAGATATTTGAAAGTGATATACGTGAAGAGGACAGCTTTATAGGTAATCGTATTAAATATTGATCTACCGCATAAAGGTCCAAAAATTATTTATCCCTCTCCTGGTTTCCCAATGCCCAATGAATGAATAAGCCTTCATGTACCGGTAAGCATTCGATGTGTCAATATTTATACACGATTAAACAATGGACATCAACAATTTGTGATCAGGCCCGTTCAACCACTTGTTGACCGGTACAGGCGGAGTAATACAGCGTGAAGAATAAACTGCAAATTGAAATTGACGAGATGCATATGCCGGTTTCGTTTATCTAAGCAGACAGTTGCATTATATCAAGTTGGCGGGGAACAAGGGCAGTAGACGCCTATACATCCAGCGGGAACGGCATCCTTTGATCTCATCAAATGAGGCGTTTTCCTGTCGTGTCGTGTTAATGTTATGTCTTCGTTGCTCCATTCCGCATATCACACAGACAGGGAGTCGAGCTGCTTTTGTGACCGCTCCTGAACTCGACCTCTATCTTTTGATTCAGCTGATAAGGGCCAGGAGGTTAATATGAACACTAATTAGCTATTTTTTATGACATATAGGAATTTGGATCCAGATTTTTTCTACAGCACCAGGAGCAAAATTTCTAATTAATACTGTTGGTGAAAGTTGTAGTGAAAAATGGACCCTTGCTAATGAATAGGTGTCCAGAGTGGGCTCTAGCTTTTCAACCCAGTACCGTCGTTACCACAGACCTCACACCTCCACATCTAGTGATTGATAGGGAAGCCCATGAGGCCATCCTCAGAGTATCTAAAGAAGGAGCAGGCAATGAGAGAGTCAGGTTTCAGAGAGCTTTGTCCTCTCTGAATGACTACACATCATCTGCAAACCTTCCTAGTGATGTAATGATCAAGAAAGTAAGCACTGAGAAGAACTTCAGTATAATGCTAAGTAAAAGAGAGGATTGGGAAAGGGAATACACCAACTACAATCTCGAAGAAAATACAATTAAATGGTGTACAGATGGTTCTAAAACCGCTACAGGAGCTGGCGCTGGGATTTACGGGACAAGTACCAAGTGTGCACTATCGTTAGGCTCCTGTACAAGCGTCCTTCAAACGGAAATACTTGCAATCGGAAGATGTCTAGATATAAATCTAGAAAGAAACTATCAGAAGTGCGATATAGCTATTCATACAGATAGTCAAGCTGCTATTAAAGCACTGAGCTCCTACGTCATTGACTCAAAGCTGACTTGGGAGTGCCGAAACAAACTCAATGAGGTAGGCAAGAAGAATAAGGTCTTTTTAATTTGGGTTCCCGGTCATTCGGGAATCGTAGGAAACGAAGAGGCCAATACACTGGCCAGAAAGGGCGCACAAACGCCACTCACTGGCCCAGAACCCTTCAGTGGTATAGGAAAATGCACCTATAAGAAGGAGTTTATGCTGAAGGAGAAATCCGAAAAAAAGCTCTGGCGGAATCTCCCAGGGATGGATCATTCCAAAAAGTTCCTCCGGAACTTTGAAACTGCTAGATCCAAAAAATATGTGAATCTCAGTAAAAACCAACTTCACCTACTCACTGGCTTTCTCAAAGGACATTGTCTCCTGAAGAAGCATCTGTTGAAAATAGGTTTATCGGACACTGATGAGTGTAGATTCTGTGGGGAGGAGGTATAAACTCCTATTCACCTGGTTACGGAATGCTATGCCATTGCAAGCCAAAGGAAAGAGTGCTTTGGACAAGAAACTTGCAGAAGTGGGGAGTTATCCTCCTTGAAGCCGTCCCAGATACTGGATTTCATCAAATCTCTGGAACTGGAGGGCGATCTGTAGGAGGCACGATGATAACAGCTCTGTCAGGAGGCACAATAGACCTTAAGGTCGCAGTGGACTGTAACCCCTTTCCACTATAACACTACCACCCATTCATGTTAGAATAGAAAAACCGACTTCATCCGATGAAATCAAAGAGATTATCAAGAGATTGAATAAAAGGAAAGCTCCCGGAATGATAAAATAACGAATGTTATGCAGAAAAATTACTGATAAAGCTGAAATTATGTGAAAGTGGAAGGAGAATGCTCCACAATCTCAAGTTTGGAATCAGGTGTGCCGCAAGGATCAGTCCTTTGACCACTACCGTACCATACATACATACATGATATTCCGACGAATTCGAGAACCATGCTCACACTTCACGCTAACGATACTTGCAAAGCTATTCAGCTATTCCTGATCGAAATTCAGAAGTCATACAAAGAAGATCACATGAAGCGATCGACGAGATCAATGCCCGGTGTATCAAATGAAAGAACAAGCTCAATGGACAAAAGAGCCAAGCCATATTATTTCAGAAGAGGAAGCTTAGAATAACCACCAACCTCGAGGTTGATGGAGAAGAAATCGAGTGGAAAGGAAAACTCTAGAGTCTAGACAAAGGGCTAGCATGTGGAAGCCATATCAAGGAAGCCATAGACAAAACCAAAACAGCAATAAACAGACTCTACCCACTGATAGGTATACAAGGTGATTTTTTTAAGTGTTTCATTAGAAGTTTTCGAGGAAGGAATTGCGATACAAATTCAAAATTTTGTATTTTTGTTTTAGAGTACATGAACTCAATTTGTGAGATATTTTCAAGTGAAATCTACTTCCGGTTCTACCAGAAACGGATGTGAACTTCGTTATTTCAAATGTAACACCCTGTTTATTCATACATATTTGAATTCTTCGTTTAATTCTGCAATGATTTGATGTAGGATATGCGCAACCACTTCCAGCGATTGTTGAGTTATTGCCTGATTCTCAAATTTTTTGACAGAAAGATTGTCACAAATTAGTGTTTATATCTTCAAAATCCCTCATTGTAAGAATTTTTTTTTTTGCAACAGTGAAACAAAAAAAAGTACGCTGATACTGCTTCTTGCATAGATTATGAGGAAATTTTATACAGGGTGCCTGAAACAGGGCTTCAAAGTGAGCCTCAATAAAACTATGAAATCTCATTTTTTTTTCAAATGGGAACCATATAATTTTATGATTCCGATCGATTGCTCGTCAAAAACAAGTTAGAGTGTGCCAAAAATTTCATGTCTTCAGAATGAGTAGTTTTGCCGTTATCGAATAAATTTCACGACTGAAGCGAGGTTTCTTTGTCTGAACATCAGGTTTATCAAGATAATTTTTAAGTAGGCTATGTCAATAGTAAGAATATGGCAGTTTTCTAAAATTTCTTCTTGTAGTCATCATTCATTATCTGCTCTGTTTTTTGTCACATTCGCCGCAAATAAAGAACAGACATTTGATATATCATTCTAGTGTACCTTATTATATTATAGCTTGTTCTGCATAGTGCTTGATCAATAAAAATAAGTAAGAATGACAATTCCTAACATAGCCTACTTTGAAATAGACGAGCATACCACTGAATTTGACAGATTTCACGAATGAAGCCAGGTTTGTCCCATCAGTATTTCAAAGTAGGCTATGTTAGGAATTGTCATTCTTACTTATTTTTATTGATCAAGCACTTTGCAGAACAAGCTATAGTATAATAAGGTACACTAGAATGATATATCAAATGTCTGTTCTTTATTTGCGGCGAATGTGACAAATAAACAGAGCAGATAATGAATGATGACTACATGACGGAATTTTAGTTGAAAACTGACATATTCTTACTATTGACATAGCCTACTTAAAAATTATCTTGATAAACCTGATGTTTAAACAAAGAAATCTGGCTTCAACCGTGAAATTCGAATTTTATTCGATAACGGCAGAACTAGTACTCATTTTAAAGACATGAAATGTTTGGCACACTCTAACTTGTTTTTGACGAGCAATCGATCGGAAATATAAAATTATATGGTTCCCATTTGAACAAAATGAGATTTCATAGTTTTATTGAGGCTCATTTTGAAGACCTGTTTCAGCCGTTTCAGGCACCCTGTATAAAATTTCCTCATAATTTATACAAGAAGCAGTATCAGCGTACTTTTTTTGTTTCACTTTTGCAAACAGAATTTCTTACAATTAGGGATTTTGAAGATATAAACACTAAGTTGTGACAATCTTTCTGTTTTCGAGTAAACTCTTTTATACACTTTTATTAATTATCCCGGTTGGCCAATATTTAGGTATATTATGTTTTTTTAATCAAAACTCAGAACTGACGTACTCGTGAAATGTCGAATAATTCGCAGAGACGTTGCCAATGCTTCTATTCAAACTTTTTCAACTTTGAGAATGGAGTTAATTCTTTCAAGGTTTAACTGTGACACAGGTTTCGTCGTACTACTACATTTTCATACTGGAATATCTCAAATGTCTTCTGTAGGGTTATTTCTTGAGAATTTTGAAAAGTTTCGTCTGTTCGTTTAGAAGTTTTTCTGTCGGGTTATTCGAGTACTTTTATTCTTTTTTCAATTGAACTATCACAAAGTAACGGACTATTCTGTTCATTGTTTTTCAATAAGAATTTAACACTCGATTCTTGATTTCCGTACAAGAAAATAGTATAACTGAATCTTCCAACCATGTTTATGTACGTGAAATATTTCTAGTATTAACAGAGGAAGAAGTTTCTTCGCCAGGT
Source organism: Adalia decempunctata (assembly GCA_951802165.1). Classification (NCBI taxonomy): domain Eukaryota; kingdom Metazoa; phylum Arthropoda; class Insecta; order Coleoptera; family Coccinellidae; genus Adalia; species Adalia decempunctata. The sequence continues at coordinate 22,676,570 of OX637701.1, forward strand.
CTTTGGAATTATTGAATTCACATAATATTTTCTCAAATTCATTATTTTCCCAAAGTAAATAAACATTTCGATAAATACGTAATTACTACGCCCCTTATGTAGAAAGGACAACATTGCTTCGCTATTTGACAGGAAAATATCTATAATCCAACATTTTCATTTTCAAAATGTACACGGTGAAATGTGTTAGAATGGCATGGCCAATCGGGAATCATTATAAAAGTGATGGATTATAAATTTGGAGTCGAGCTCCTTCTTCCTACGGCCCCTCAACTGTGCATTAATGCCAAATCAAGAGTGAAAAAGATGAAATATCAAGAAATACAGCCTGAGTCAGGCCTTGATCCAAATTTTCGCTTTGGCTGATGTGAATTGATGGCCCCTTCTTCACCACCTCCTCCATTTTCATTGTATTTAGTATCCTGTTTCGCCTTTCGAGTATGATGAATGGCTTTTTAATGCAATCGACTGAAAACTGAGCCAACTGTTTTATAACTTCATACAACACACTCCTTATGCACAAGGAAACATAAATTTCGAAACGTTCCGACTTTAATGGAACCATTTATTATTTTTAATTGCTCGTGTTATTAACTTTCGGAGTCGACTGATTTCCTTCAACGATTAAACAACATGGTGTCTGGTGCATAAAACGCAGTAGCGTAACTGAGTACCTACCAATTTTCTTTCTGGGTAATTGAATCTCCAGAAGGGCTTTGGCAATGAAAGGGAAGAAGAAGATCAAAGCTCAAATGACATATTGATCAAGTAAACTTTATTGGGCTGTGTAATGTGCCTTTTGAATTGAATAGATCACCCATTATTGCAGCGATTTCATCAAGAGGCAAAAATAGTAGCCATTCTTCACGAAATATGGAATTTTTCATGACTGGTTGACGAAATTTCTTAATTTACACATTATGCAATCAAACTATTAATTATAGAAGAGATCTCTTGAAGAGATTAATGGACTGCTGTATAAATTCTTATCACCACGATAATTGAAGAAAAAATGTAGTATGAGTTAGAAACAATATGACAAAGTTAACACCGAAGGAATGGTTGGTCTGACTTGAAAAGATGTATCTGCTGGTTTTCTGGCCTAATGTATTGAATAGTCTCTTCTCATGGAATGAATACATTTTGTTAGATGCTAACGGGTTCCGGCATGAGGAAGAATATGAGGTGAACTGTGATAGGGTTGCGAACTGAAGGCCGTGCTGAGCGAAGAGAAATAGTGAACTGGTAGCGCTGTATGACCGTTGCTAGACAAGTAGCAGAAGTCTCAAATCACAGGTAGAATCTTTGTGGGATTCTGGGTGATTCCTCCTACCACAGATTTGAAGAAAGTGGGTAAATCATAGAGCTCTTCAGGTCTGAACATGACCCCAATATGTAGTAACTTTCTTTTTAATAAACTTGTAGTAGACAAGAAAATTCTTTCTTTGTTTGATTGAACAAGCTCCAATGAAGACGATGGATAGCGCATCTAATAAAAACAAATATTTCTGCTTTGCTTTCGGATGAGAACAAATTTGATTCCTTCCCTTCCTATAATAGTCATTAGAAAAACTACATGAATTAGCAAAGGTTTGAACGCAGTTCGAAAATTGATGAATTCATAATGGGAAAAGTAGAGTTTTAGCTCACTCGTTAATCATTCTTTTTCCTCTTGGAGTGTCCTATCCGTTCCGGTTGTTGGCAATCAACATGACAAGTTCCATTTCCTAGAGAATATGCTCATGATTTTGTTTTGTATTCTAAAATACAACATTGGCAGGCTCCGCTCTCAGTAGCCATTGTGATGAGTCCATATGCGCAGAGCTGGGACGAAATTAAAACCGATCCACAATCTGTAGCAACAAGCTAAATAATAACCTCAATTGGGAGTGGTCCAGCTGTTCTGAGAATTATCTTGTATCGCATGCACTGTAACCGTACATGTAGGTATGATATCCAGAAGATCAGGAATTCGTCTTGGACTGCCTGTGGTCAAGTTAACTTCAAACGAAACTAATACAAAATTGAGTTATCGTGCTCTGACGAGGAATCAAAAGATCGAAACCTGGGTTGGCATGGCCCCAGTTGACGGAATGGAACTTTCTTTAGTCTTCCTGGATGCTGGTTTGGCAAGTTCGAGACAGATGTGTGGCCTTTGGTGATGTTCATACGAATGAAAGTGGTGTATTTGTTAATCGTTGCCCGAATTGCTTTGAAAAGTATTCGGCGAATAATTGCACATCCAAGAACAAAGACTATCTTCATATCCATTTCCATCAGCGGAATCACAAGAATTTGTGCTCTTGTGCATTGACGATCAATGTGAACATCTCCTCCTCACTGCCGATAATCACACGATGACCAGCTCATAAAGATGTCTTCAAATACAAACAAGCTCGAAAAGCAGCCACCATAGAAATGCAGGTTTCAAACAGGACGTTCATTCAAGACGCCCTAAAAAATATATGAAATACGAACATGCACTTCGATAAGACAATCGATATTTTGGCATATGGTAACTTATTAGACTTCAATTTATGGTCATTGATTTATGTTTATTGCACCCTTAATTCCATAAAAGATGCGTTGAGCAGCTGGGGTAACTCATGGCAGCTGCTATTAGGTTCGTTCGCTAACAACACTATAACTTCTGAATTATCACATCTTTCCACTTCCTTCAAGCGAATTGGCAATTTGAGGAAGACACATTTATCTCTCCTCCCAACGGACATAAGGCAATTCGTTTCGCAAGCTGATTTTGAACAAACTTAGCCTGTAAGGTGTTGAACACTAGAAACTATTTTAACCTTTCCGAAATTCCTTCTACTCAAATTTTCGAATTCTTTCGATTCTCAAAATTCTTCTGTCAAATTGTTGACAATGAAATCAATGATTAGCTATTTGGTCACGTCCTCTTATAGGTACGTAGCAAGCAATAGCCCGGACAATGTAAGGGGTTAGCCGCAAACGAGGCAACATGTACACGATTTCCTCTTGTAAATTGCTCAATTGAAATTCAAAGAAGTTCTGAGTTGCATTTGAATAAGGAAAGCTGAATTTGTTTCTTGAAATTTGTGTTAATTGGCCTGGAGTAGCATGTACCAGGAAGGATTTTTTATTTTTTTTTATAGTCATCTGCTTCAGCATTCGTTTATGAAATTATGTCCTCTTGTTCCTTCAAATTGATTCCTCAATATTGATATTGATATTTTGTGTTTCCTCTTTCCTATGGAGCTTGATATTCTAAACATACATCGCGCAAAAAAATTAACGCACATTATGGAAATCTCAAATTTATTCTACAACTGAAGGTAATCTCAATGATATTTTTATCAGAATTATGCATGCATTTGTTATCCACTTCCAACGTTTTTCTCCAATACAGATGTTTTTTCCCAGCAGGAATAAAAAAAGATGATATTATCAGATTTTGAATGTTTTGGCTCCATTCTAAAATCAGTTGTTCTCGATCAATTCTAGTGATCAATAGTTTTTCTTTCGTTTGGTTTTCTACACTCGATCGCTATGCAATGCGAAACACGCAATTTGACCCAAGAGGAATGTGCCCAAGCGGTAGTTTTGCGAGAAGAAGGGCGGACATACACAAGAATTGCAGAAAGGTTTGGAGTTTCCCATACAAGTGTGTCCAGAATGTTGCAGCGATTCAGGGAGACAGGTATGAATGTCCGAAGACCAGGACAGGGTAGACCACGGTTAACAAATGCCATTCAAGAACGTTACTTGAGAGTTTCTTCGTTGAGACAACGGTTTGCAACCGCTCGCCTCCTTCAAAATCAGCTTGAGCAAACTCATGAGGTGCAAATTAGCACTCAGACAATAAGAAATAGCCTCAAAGAATATGATTTAAGGCCTCGTGACGCGGCAAGAGGCCCAGCTCTTACCCCAGCCGATCGAAGGGCGCGTTTGGATTTTGCGAGAGAGCATATCCATTGGGAAGAGGCCGATTGGGAAAGAGTTCTCTTCACAGATGAGTCTAGATTCTGCCTCTACCATTGTGATCGAAGTTCCCTTGTATACAGACGTCCACATGAAAGATATGCTCAGTGCAATTTCCGGAATACTACTGGTTTCGGGGGAGGATCGGTTATGGTATGGGGTGGAATATCTTTGACTGCTCGCACAGACCTAGTGGTCGTTGATAATGGAGCTATGAATGCTGATAAGTATATAAGGAACATTCAAATCATGAAGAGCATGTAGTGCCATTTGCCCCATACATTGGTGAAAATTTCATTTTCATGGACAATAATGCCAGACCCCATCGTGCGCGCATCGTTCAGGAGTACCTTGAAGAGGTTGAAGTCTCTCGAATGGAATGGCCAGCAAGAAGTCCAGATCTCAATCCGATTGAGCAGGTTTGGGACAACCTCAATAGAAGGCTGAGAAGTTCAGATAATCATCCAGCTACTCTTAATGACTTAGGAATCCAACTCGGAGAAATCTGGGAAGGATTAGATCAGAACATTTTAAGATCACTCATTTTGAGTATGAACCGTCGTTGCCGAGCTGTAATTAACACAAAAGGTGGAAATACCAAGTATTAAATCACTTATCAGCATTTCAGTATTTTGAAAATTGTTAATTTCTCTTCTTTCACATAAGATTCGGTGAAATCCTGAATTTTTCCTCCATTTAATGTGTCTTGTTCCGTTCAAAACCTTCCCGAGAGAACATAAAAAATAAGTTATAAAGTCAATGTAGAGTTAACTTTCATTAAAATTGAGATTTACAGAATGTGCGTTAATTTTTTTGCGCAGTGTATTTTCTAACTTTAATTTTTTTTCTTTGTCACAAGTGTATTCTGAGTTGACAAAGGGGACTGGGATCTGGAGGATTAATTGAACCGTTTAGCTTCGAAAAGGAAAAAGGTGCCAGCTTCGAAAAGGAAAAAGGTTGCCGCAGTAACGTTGAATGGCGAATGTTATGGTACTATGATAACACAGTTTCTTGAGAAATTGAAAGCTCTTGATCTTGACGATATGTGGTTTCAGCAGGTGCCACATGTCATATCGCCCCTGAGACATTGTCGATCTTGCTCGTGTTTGCTCCTAGTCGTGTCGATTCCCGATTTGGCGACCAAAATTGGCATCCACTTGCGATTTAACGCCATTAGACTTCGGGGGTATCTGAAGTCACAGGTTTATTCCAATATGCCTTTACAATCCTCATATCTAATTATCAATTCAAGTCCTCGATCATCCTGTTAACCAGTTTTTGTAGCTAAAAAAATAATGTCATTGTCTTACTTGTTTATTTTCAAATGCCTTCTGTATGCAACGAAAAATATAAGTGAATGGTAAACACTATCAACTTTTCACGAGTAAAAGACCTGAAATTCACACATTCTTTTTGTGCCAAAGCATATAACTCGCAAGATGGAGTGTTCTCCATCATACCAGAGAATGAAATTGTTCAATCATTTATTACAATCTGTCAAGTTCATGGGAATGTTCAAGTTCAAGAAATAAAACATGATTTTGACAGAATGTTACTATTCTGTTGAGGAATGTATGTCTGGTTCCTTAAATATTTAGAACACAGATTGTTTTCAATGTTTTTTTTTTGTACATATGACCTGTACTATCCACCGTGCAGTGTCTTCTCAGATTTTTTATTCAATAATTATATGGCATTTTCATTTCTCTCTTAAATTTGTTGAAAGTGTTTTTCTTTCAATTCACGAAAGAAACATTAGGAATATTTTTTTCGATAATTCGATAGAATTTTTTATAATTTCGATATTCTAAGTTCTTTTTTTCTGGAGTAATCGTTCGACAAAAACGAGCGCTCAAGAATAGTCAAGTAGATTGATACCGAAAATATATTTGTTATTATAGAACCAGTTGAATAGTTGCACGCCACTGCTTGAATAAAGTCGGCGGCAGTGTACGGAACAGTCTGTCCCATAAAATAAAGAAATTAATAAAATTGATTTAGATCATTAACGATGTTTCTTCGAGCATTTGGACTCGTCGAACTCCATAAATTAATATTAATGATCTCCGTCTTCAGAAAAGCGTTATTTTCCTTTGCAAATTATCGATTCCGAAGAGTGTTAACATCATTAAATATCTTTGACAAGAGGAAGAAACCCGTAGAATATATTAAATTTCAGATAATATTCAACAGAAAAATTCTTAATTGTGTGCATTGATTAATGATTACCTTGAATGTCGTTCTAATGTCCATTAGGAATATCAATCAAATCGATTAGAAAATTGGGTCAAAATCATTCCGCATTTCTATTTTCTTCAACAGTGAACCATTCTAAAATGTGAGCACCTTTTTCCGATTACGTGGCATTTTTGAATGATGATAACACTGTGCCAAAATAAGAATATTTAATCAACTGAATAAAATTTGAATTTGTTGAGGCTTTCGCGGCCATCGTTCGATGATATCTGGTCTTCTTTCGAGCATTTCGGCCGGCGTGGTTTAATAAATTTCGACGTTTCGCCAGATCGAGTGTCTGGCATCTTCAGGAATTATTTCTCTCTTATACTTGAGCGAAATAATTCCTGAAGATGCCAGACACTCGATCTGGCGAAACGTCGAAATTTAATAAACCACGCCGGCCGAAATGCTCGAAAGAAGACCAGATATCATGAATAAAATTTCATTGAATAAAGCACTCACATCACTACTATACTCAAAAAGTCATCTCATTACGTTAAAAAACTGAAATAAGAAAATATTTCGAAAATATCAAAAATTCCATATAAAACAGATAACCATTTAGGGCAATTAATGAAGAATAATAAAGATAACATCAACTTGAATATTGAAACAGGAATGTTTGTATTGACTGTTTGCCCTAAATTATGTGTATGTAGGACAGACAGATCGGAGATTCGGGATAAGAATAAGAGAACATGAAAGTAGTTATAAGAATAAAATATAGAAAACGATTTGATAGAAGAACGACATGCTTGTAACAAAAACTTTGAAATATGACATAACTGTAATTGGATTTATAAGAAGAACTAGAGATTACCGAGTATATTGAAAAAAAATCTGAACAATGGTCGAATAGATATATAAATAATTTCAAACTTTTGAATCTTCCACTTATCTAAATGGTTCAACTCTTGTTATTTTAGGTTCAGGTCAAGAAGTTGTCAAGATGTTTAATCGCATTTCAAACTAAAACTAAAATTGTATTTTACATTTTCATACAAAATTCTTCATCAATTGAACTATTTGAATTTATAATATTGAACGAAATAATAAAAAATATCAAATACTAGCTACCGACAGTGGAAAACTAATTTGAATAAAAGGAATAACTTTCGTGGGAGCATTTACGAAAATTCATCACTCCTTTTCTAAATTAAGAATTTTCTATTGACTGATTTCGACGCAGGGTCATGTAGTGATCAAATTAAAATTACAGACTAGTAGCAATAATTCTGGTCGAGTTCTGAATGGCGATCTAGGCCATTTCTTTTTAATATTGAAAATTTTCCAGAATTTTAATTTTAATGATCAGAAATTCTATATTTTCTCCAAAACTCCAACAAAATTCACCAGTGGAATACCACCCACTGTATCACCATTCACTTATAAAGCCTATCCTTTCTAGGAGGTTGGACCTTAGCACGTCAACACTTTATCTTAGCCTGTAGATCTTAATAATTATCGAGAGAAACGTGTGCTACATAGAATGAAGGATGTGATTGTTATCTGAAACTTTGTAATTAAGCAATTTATCATCGCCAGAGCCTTCTAGAAGAGGCAGACATGTAAGAACGTCTGAAATACACGATGCAATCATTCATGCTGCTATAATAAATTTATCTGATTGAATATACATCGATTTACAATTGAGTTCTTTATTGCAATTGTTCTAAAGAATAAAGATGTAGAATTTGATTAGTCATCGTTGTCAGTTTTCACACTGTATATCGAGGACGTCTCAATTTTAAAAGTCTATTGCAAAACACACGTGAAAATGCTGATAATACCATGACTCGCTTCATACATTTATGTTGATACCAACGAATGTTTTTCTTCAATATAATTGGACATTCCTATATGTATAAGGCTTTTCTTGGCGAAAATATGAATTTAAAAAAATATGGCAGTATTAACGAATAAAGCATTTCTTGTTCAAAAATGTGAGTTTCTAAGAAAAGATCCAGTTTCTGTGGCATATTTCACAGGTATCAAAGATAAACATCTTCATCAGCCGTTACTCGATACACAACCGACCAAACATTACTGAGAATTCTCCAAATTTTATCGTGATTAAAGCTGTGATTATGGAAGAAATACCTATGAACATCTATCACTCTGTAATGACTACACCTGTTCCCGAATCTTCATTCCCAAGTGTAGTTAGTAGTAACCAGATCCTTGATGAATCTTCCTAAGACCCTCGGAAACTTTCTGCCAGTTCTTCGAATAACCAGCCTCAACCAAGCGCGTAAATCAGATGGTTCTTAGAATATGATGGTTTAATTTGGGATCTTAAATTTATGGGGAGTAAGTAGAATGTGTGGGTCCTTATGGGTGGTCTTGGAGCCTAATGTGTGAAATTGAGAAAATGTCGCTATGAAAGTAACAAATATTGCTCCCAAGTAACTACCTAGAACGCCGAAGGGTATTCCTGATTGACCAGTAAAAAGTCCTCGTCAGTGGTCTACATAAGAGTTGATTAAATGCCCAACCACCCTCCACAAACTCTTCAATGACTTCAATCACAGATAAAAGTTGGGTAATATAAAATGACTAGTGGGCCTGTAATTTTATGAGAGAATGACTTCAAATTCCACCTCAAATTCTGTAAACTCTAAATGGTACCATTGTACCATATTCCCAAAATATTTCTCTTTGATCCTCCTGTTTGTTCCTTGTTTTTTTTAATATTTTTCTGTTCGAGCACTTCTCCACAATAGCAAATGCCGAAGTTCTTAATTTTGTGTCTTAATTCTTACACGCTCTGTATAATTTTAGTTCGTACCCACATGTTGAATTTTACAAAATCTTGTACTCATATTCACTTATTCCTTTCATATAGAAATACAGTAATTTGAAGGATTCAGTCGAATCAAAAATGAAAACTCTTGATCGTCACCAGCTCATATTCTTTTATTATCTCTTATTCCATTGCAGATGAAAAATGCCAACTGCAAAATGATAACTGCAGGAAAGGGAGATCCCAAATTAATTTCCCATTTCGTCTATAGAATTTTCGGCATTTAAACATAATGGAACATACAAAAAAAATTAAATCTCATTACATCCCTGCTCTTTATGGCATGTCTCTACCTATGCAATGCATGTTTAAAGTCTATAAAGACTTCCCCTGCTCCTATACACAACTCATCTGCATTCAGCACGCTCTCCTCTTTACAGACTGCTGATGCTGGTGCTCTAACAGAAAATAAATTATAGCCTCACTTTCCGAGGGCATGATGATTCACAAAAGCAAAGCCAGGTTGTTGGTTGTGCATCAACCGAGCCAAATCGTCTAGTATTAGCTTTGTTCCCCTGCATTACTCTCCTGTGAAGTCTTGCATTGAATGCTCTTTAATCTCATCAATATCAGATCTGAATTGAACATTCCACCAAGAGAATTATGTGTTTAAATTTCTCATCAGTACATTTATCTTGTTCTCATTTATGTTAGTTTTGTCATTTGTACAGAACCGATTTATTACAGATTCTACTTTCCAATATCATTTACTCAGTGAATGGGAAGTTTTTTCAGAAAATCAAGTCAAGTACCTGAATATACAGGGTCTTTCACGAGGAACCTCACCCATATTTATACGGGAAACTACTGAACGTATTTTCATGAAATTCAGCACTTATAAGTATTTCACGATGCTGATGAAATCTAAAATATTTTCAAGGCGCACCTCCGGTTTTTCCGGAAATGACGTCAACTTCCGTTTTTCAAATTAGAACACCATTTTTTTATTGCAGAAATAGATTCCTTAGAAAATTTCAAGTTATTTTGATGTGACATTTTTCAGTTTTGGTTGGAAAATTCTCTCTGAGCGGGAAAATTCGAAAAAAAATCGAAAATAGAGCTCCGCTGAAACAAGAATAACTTCGAGGTTTTTGAATGGAAAATTTTCATTTTTGGGATTTTTCAAAATGTAAGATTGATGTATCCACTTTAAAAATCGAAATCGCGATTCATGATACAGGGGGTGAAAAAATCGCTTTCAAAGTTAGGGATGACAAAATCGTGAAAAATCAATTTTTTGAAATTAGAACCCCATTTTTTATGGCAGATATTGAATCTACGTTAAAAAATAATGTGAGTGTATGCATCACACCCTTGCCCTAAAATGGATATTTTCTGAGTTATTCACACAAAACTGTTTTTCAGCTATTTCTTTTCCCTTCACGCCAAAAAGATGAAATTTTCAGGAACTGTTATTTGAACCATGCTGTAGATTTTTCACCCCTTCTTGAAACCGACTTCAAGTTACTATTAGGAGAACCATGGCAAACTCTCACAGTTATAACTAGAGAAGATGCTCAAAGTTTTGACCGTTAGTTTCTAGACATTTATTTATACGTCTCAGGAATGCTTCGTGCGTTGCTCTTCTCATTTCATCGGGAGGAAAAGATCTGCAAAAGTGTTTAAAAACCAAATTGAGTTTCAAAACTATGAATCTAAAAATCTAAACAAACCTGAACGCATTTCTGACTCGATCTATGCAGTCCTCTTTATCAGTCAGGGGAGTTGAGTAGACAATATTTTTTATCCTACCCCAAACATAATAGTCTAAAGGAGTTAAATCGGGAGAACGTGGTGGCCAAAGATGTGGACCATTGTTCGCCAACCATCGATCTTCAAATAGCCTGTAGAGGATATTTGACACATTGAGTGAATTGTGTGGAGGCGCGCCATCTTGTTGATACCATAAGTCATTATGGTTCTGTACTAGCGGCTCAATTATTTGAGTCAATATGTCAGAATATCTATCTCCTAAGGGAGAACATTCTTTAAATAATGCAAACATGTGTAGTGTTCTATCTTACCAGTTAAAGTCCCATCATAAATGTGAACATCGAGAATTGCATTATTTTTGATGGCGCAAAAAACATTGAAACTCCAGGTCTCTTGAAAGTTCCATTGTCTGAAGTGGTGGTTGTTCTCTTCATCCCAATAATGACTGTTATGCCTATTGAAAGAACCATTCTTTGTGAATTTAGATTCATCTGTCCAAATTATACAGTCCAAAAAGTTTTCATTCTCTTGAAATCGAACCCTCATAGCTTCGCAAAACTCTGTTCTCCTGACGAAATCAGTTTCCTTCAAATGCTGTACCCTATTGAATTTATATGGGTGCATTTTATGTTTTTTTTAATATTCTCCAAACACTCGATTGAGATAATCCCAGATCAATCTCGGCATATTTGAGAGAATTTTGAGAATTCACACGAAAATATGCAAGAACTGTAATTTCGTTGTTCTCATCTTCTACTACACTTTTTTCTCTGTGTATAGTTTTCTTCACGAAAGATCCGACATTTCTCAAGTTTGTCATGGTTCTGTTGATGGTATCTCTCGTTGGTCTGGGTCGGTCAGGAAACTTCTCAATGAACAGTCGAATCGTTCTATCTACAACTTCATTACATTCTCCATGAAGTAGAATGAGATTTAAATAATCTTCATTGGTAAAATTAGGCATAGTGATCGATTTTATAACTTAATACGAATTATCACCAAATTAATAGAAAACACAAAATGCTACTGAATAAAGAGGAATTTGGCAGATGTAATTAATGATATCTATCATTAAAAAAAAAGAATGTAAAACATGGTAAGTTTTTGCATATGGTTCATAAGGAATTATTTATTTATCACTGGAGAGAAAACCGATGGCCGATTAGTTGAAATAAAGAGGTTTCCGATACAAATTCGAATCCAAATTCGCCATCTATTTAGGAACAACCTGTAACTTTTTTCTCTTGCATATTAGGGTAGTAAAATCTTAAACATGGTTTAAGTAACAGTTCCTGAAAATTTCATCTTTTTATCGTGAAGGGAAAAGAAATAGCTGAAAATTCAAGACGAAAAACAGTTTATTGTAAATAACTCAAAAAATATCCATTTTAGGGCAAGGGTGTGATGCATACACTCACATTATTTTTTAAAGTAGATTCAATATCTGCCATAAAAAAATGGGGTTCTAATTTGAAAAAATTGATTTTTCACGATTTTGTCATCCCTAACTTTGAAAGCGATTTTTTCACCCCCTGTATCATGAATCGCGATTTCGATTTTTAAAGTGGATACATCAATCTTACATCTTGAAAAATCCCAAAAATGAAAATTTTCCATCCAAAAACCTCGAAGTTATTCTTGTTTCAGTGGAGCTCTATTTTCGATTTTTTTTTCGAATTTTCCCGCTCAGAGAGAATTTTCCAACCAAAACTGAAAAATGTTACATCGATATAACTTAAAATTTTCTAAGGAATCTATTTCTGCAATAAAAAATGGTGTTCTAATTTGAAAAACGGAAGTTGACGTCATTTCCGGAAAAACCGGAGGTGCTCATGCCTTAAAAATATTTTAGATTTCATCAGCATCGTGAAATACTTATAAGTGCTGAATTTCATGAAAATACGTTCAGTAGTTTCCCGTATAAATATGGGTGAGGTTCCTCGTGAAAGACCCTGTATATTTCGGCGTTTCGGTTTGTAGTTTGAGAAATCTTTTGTTGGCACCTAAAAACCCAAAATGAAATTTGATTGCTTCATTCAATTATCAGATGTGAACATGAAGGAGTTAATGGTAAATTTTATAAACATTACGAAAAGAATAAGATAAACATTGCAATTAAATATGTATTGACCAAATCCATGTGTGACTGAGAATGACGTTTCTCCAAATTCTAAATATAAATATTCCTGGCAAAATGGCAAAATAATGTCGACTATTTCTCATCCCGCATTAGTGGAAACCTTGAAATACTCAAAAAATACATTTCCCGGAGCCAAAATAATTTATATTATTAATTCCTACATCTGCTAGAACATATTGGACTTGTCATTATAGTTTCACAGACCGTAAAGAGATTGCATCTTTTCTGTTCTTCCAACTTAAAAATTTAAATTTTAACAAGTTGTTCGGGCCAGTCAACTGCTGGTCATTATTCATTTCAATAATATCAGAAGTTGGTCACATTTAGCACAGTTATATGTAGATTGCGCTGAAATAAATTAACCAGAAATGTCCTTGAGGCTTTATGAACTATATAGCTCATAAATTTTCTGAAATTTATCGCTTCCAGTTGTAGGAATTCGAGTCTCAGCACGTTGCTTGGCGTTTTATATTCGAAAATAATTTATTTCTATGTAAATACTGCTAAAAACACGAAATTCTTTCGGATACCTAATGTAAGCTTTTAGATAAAACATTTCAGACTTGACTAGCTTATGGAACTCGAGAAAATATGTAAAAATCCAATAAAAAGTAATACTTGTGAAATAACAAAATCTGAAAATTCATGATAGATATGTGATGATAAATATACTTCATTCACTTTTATTTAATCACATAGGAGGTCATGGTTTCGTTTTCAGGAGTTGGTGTACCTGATGAAAAGCACAGAACATATGATGAAAAGTCAGTGCGCGCACAGAAAATATCGTTAATGACAGAACTACGTTGCCAGTTTCTTTGTTTACATCAAAGTAAAAGTATCAAAGATATTCCACATTTTGTTAGGTTCACAAATTGTTCGCAGATTTTTGGTATTTAATCGATATTTGCAGGTGAGTTTTTCGTCGAATATCCAAGATTAACGTATGTTCATTGTTTTTAGCACCAGTTCGGAGCGTGAGGACGATTTTCAAGACCAGGACGAATGTTTACATTTCGAGGTCAAAGGGGTACACGGGAATTTTGATGAAAAAGCTGTTATTTGGACAGATATCGCAGTAGATGGATCGGATGGAGCCGCGAGAGGTCGATTAAGATGATATGTTTTAGGTTTTCCAAGAAATTTGGCGATATCTCAGCAGATTTGCGAAAGTTAGGTACCTCACTAATGAGGTGGAACTTAGACCTGATTCTCCTATAAGAAACGCCTTTCGAAGGTCGAGATGGTGAAAAATGTCTTCTTTAGATGTTGTTTGAACAAACGCAGCCGAGTTTTATACCCCAACATTGATTTTAAGAAGGTTATCAACAAAATAAAATTGACATCATTCCTGATTCTTGTAATTACCCATCAATTCATCTTATATCTTTGGGTTGATTTTTTCAATGAATTCTTGATTAGAATCAACAATTGATGTCGTCAAGTCTTGAACTTTCAGTTCAAGAGGATAATAATTAAGCATGCATATAAAAATTATGTGAAAGCAATGCAATTTTCTTTCATGGCGAAAAAAAATATATTTCAACAGTGATCTCTTGTACTTTTCATGCAAATAACTAGAAAAGGAATCCTTTCTATCAATTCATATAAACGTGAATTATTTTCGTCCATCGAATCTATTGCAATTCATTCATTTTCCGAATAAATTCACATTCGGAGAAATACGCTAAGAATGTAGAAAGGGCAGCATAGTTGACTTGGAACATAAAAATATTTTGAAAAACGTCATAACTTCGATACAGAGTGGAATGTGTCAAATTTCCAAGGCCAGAGGCCAGAGTTGTGATTTTATAATTGTGAATGGAATACATAGTGTTTTCTACATGAGCGTATATATTTAAATAGATAAGTCTATCGATTTATTTCCAAACTCGAATGAGTTGTTGGAGGCAACTCATTTTCGTTTGAAAATGAATCCATAGATTGTCAGTACTAGTTTACTCTTGTATTCTACAGCCAGAAACATAAAAAATAAAATCAATTAGTTTTCGCAAGGTTACAAAACTATTACTGATGTTCAGCATCTAGGTATCACTGTTCAACATATATACGTTGTCATTAGATTCGTTTGAATTGTGAGAATGACATGGGCTATTTTTTTAAATGTTCCTTCCTTAATTGTTGAAATACTTTTGTAATAAGATTTTCTGTTTTTTCTTCAATAGCTGTTTTAGGAAAATCAAATTTCACACATGAAATAGAATTTTTCTTTTTTGTCTTCTTCGAAAATCACCATTCTCTAAGCATGGTGTATTTTATTACCAAATTGATTTGCTTGGGTGTGATAGGTAACTATAACAAAAAAGATCAAGAATGAGAAATAAGAGAACATTGTGCGACCAAGTCTGAAGAATGTTGAAGAGGAAAGCCAGCTCATTTCGAAATCTACACGCATAGGATTAAAGAAAAATTGATTCAAACGTGTCCAACAAAATATATCGAGTATTTATACAGCCTTCACACCATCCATAATAACCTACGGACCGATAGTAATAGAGTTTCTTTCAGTAGGCAGTCCCAAATGAATTATGAATATCCTCATAATAATATTCAGAATTAATGACCTCTCAGATGAAACAATATTAGTCGGGACCCTACCCCAAACGAATTACCGATGTAATAACTCATACAAAAAAGAATTATTACTCGGTGAATATAAATGGCAAGGCATATAATATCCTGTCAACGTTTTATCTGGGATCGTTAAGAAATGGGGGGACCTACATTTAACATGTTTGTATGTGTGAATAATAATTGGAGCCTTGAGAATGATAAACGCGTCCATTATGGAACGCTGGTCGGATCTAGGATACCCGCCGGCAGGCAACCCTAATCAGGGGCTTTTTACAGGGAGGCAACACTTGTGTGCGTTGGCCGCGATGTGCAAGCGAGCTTTCACAAGAACCCGATGAATAAATAAAGCTATCTGAAAAGCCATTTATCATACAACCCGTATCAGGAGTGCTGGGTCGTAAATTTCGTCCGTAGTCTCGATAAGAGACCAATACAATGCGGAATGAAGCCATGCGGTGCAATAACTTAACCCTCTTAACAAGGCCCCCGATTATTATTTGCACGATATGATCTTCCAGGCAGCCATTCTTTATGGCAATAATTAGGACCATAACAAGTAGTGTGCTCGTGCTTCGATAGGCTGAAAATAACACTCTAGGTTCTAGACGATAACCTTTCATTATTTATGGCATGTTTTTACTGGTCTTTGCTAGGAACAAATTGTGACAGACATGTTTATGCAATACTGCAATCAATTGTTGATAGTTCGACGAATTAAGGATAAGCTGATGAGATTTCATTATGTATCCTTGATAATTCATCTTTGTAGACAATTCAAACTAGGCCAGTGGTCGAGACAGACTAGTAAGCAAGTCCTTTGTTGGCCTCGTGTAAATTGGGACAATTCACTGTCCTATCAATTATCCTCAAGCACCGGAAGAGCACTGGCAAACTAGACTGGCTAACTGGACTACTTGCCTAAAGTAAGCCTAACTAACTGCCTAAGAGTAAGAACATTTCAAATATCAAGAGACAGTTCCTCCCCAAAAGCAAATCCCTCGTGAAAAGTAGAGTTTTCCTGGAACCACAGAGCTAGCTCCCTGATTCCAAGTTTGTTAGCTTATGATATATTAGTGGTTGCAAGAACAGGACATAAGGATAGACATTTGCAAAGATCTTTCCTTCATTACGCTTGAAAAGGTGGCCAAGATAGCTCAACAGCCAAAGGCTTTGGTTGTGGGCTGATGTGAGAATGCATCGAATTCTTGAATCAACTGGCTAGTCTTGTCCCACCTGAGTATGCAAGTATTATGGCAAGAAAAAGTACTAGAAACTTCCACTGGGTTAGAAATCATTTCGTGAATATACAAAGAACTACATCAAAGCAAAAACTGCAAAATGGGAGCATTTCATGAAAGCCTCACATTAGCGCCACTGTCATCACTAACACCAAATATATTCTGGGGTCGATAATATCTCACTGTTGAACAGGACAGATCGAGAAACAGCTGGATGGAATCACCACGAATAGCCACTCAGTTAAAGCTGAATAGGTTAGGTAGAAAATGATTCCTGCCGATTCTGTGAAAGCATGAAGAGGCCGCTCACAATATCCATATCGAGAACGAAACATTGTCACAAAATGATATGATTCGAGAAGTAAAATTTGAGGCTACGTCCGCATAGACAGGAGGCTTTCTTAGCACCTAGAGCCTAGCGAGTTATGTAGCGAGTACCAAGCTTAGTAAAACGAACGTTATAGAATGAACACGATGTGGCACACTGTGCGCATGGCGCCTAGCCTAGCTAGTCGCTTAGCGAGTATCGAAGTAATCAAACATGTTATTTTTTTGACGCTAGGCGCCAGGCATTTTAAGGATAACAAACAACTTTATTGAGAAGTAAATCGCAAATACTCGTAAAATTTTTGGTCAAACGTACGCAGTTCTTTATTCATGAAACATTGACCTCACCTTGACTTGACCGAGACTTAGTTAATAGTTATGCCATGAACCCAGCACGATGGATAAGGTCTTGAATTTGTATATTATAAAGATAAGTCAAAGCAGTTTTAGAGCTATTTTTGAAAGTGACATCTCATCAGCGTGCCGACAAGCAAATGGCCAAGGCATTTAGCGACCCACCACACAAACCATCTTCTTAGTGCGGACACAGTGTAGTTATCCTAGCCAGTAGCCAGATTGCAAGCCGCTAGAAACCAGGCGCTAAGCAAGTCTCTTGTCTATGCGGACGTATCCTAAGGGATTTTATGCTGGGTCACTTCAAATAACCTTCTTCAGGTTTCATAGAAGAAAAATATCGACTAACCCATGGGATGATACATAAGACATCTCTTTTCTGTTTCTACAGATGGTCCATAGACCAGATGCCAAATTTCAGGTTCACTTCTTCATGTACTAATTTATGTAAAGACAAGGACCTGCTACTTCTTGCAGAGGGCTTGGTTATGAGAAAAGAAATAATAGAACCATTTCGTACTAGTTTTTTTCATATGAATATAACAATGTTGGACAAAAGACCGTTGGTGAAATGGTTTCATAGAATCAATTACTTCTAGTCATAATTCGACAAAAAAGTTTGGGCCTTCATCGGAGTGGAATTCTATTGGTACCCAATGCTCAGAAACCGCATTTCTATGAGGTCTTCCACAACTGTGCTTGTCTCCAGAGAAATATTTCATTACCATCAAAGAGTAGGTTAGGTTAGGTTAGCACGGTGGTTCGGGATGGAACCCACATAGGCCAGGGGCCCGTTGTGATGCCGTATTAGGATGGTTACCACCCCCACCACTACCGTGAGAACCAGTAGCTGCTGTTAATGAACAGCATAAGGCTTTTGACACCAACCGACTGAAGATCGGATAGGTTGTCAAAATAGGCCTGTCCCAGAGCCGAGAATCTTTTCCTGGATAGGGCAGGACAGTGGCAGAGTAAGTGGACCATCGTCTCTTCCTCCTCCTCGTTTCGACAGCTTCTACAGAAGTCGTTGCGTTGAAGGATTCCCGTACGTGCAGCATGGCATCCTCCAAGCCAGTGTCCAGTGATGGCCGCAATCGCGTTTCCAATGGAGTTCCTGGAAAGAGATAAAATATCTTTGGTGCGTCGCAGGTTAAGCTCCGGCCATACCTGTCTTGACGAAGTGCAAGAAAGCTCCTCCCGCCACCTGAGGTTGGTTAGGCGGAGTACTTCCTTCCGGAGGAGCAACGTCTGTTCAGCGATAGGTGCCCCTGGTCTAGTATTAGCGGATATAGCTGTGAGCGTTGTACCAGCTCTAGCTAACTCATCCGCCCTACAATTTCCTGCTATGTCCCTGTGGCCGGGTACCCAGACAACATTGACTCTTACTTTAGTCGCCAGCTCATCTAAGGCTCTACGGCCGCCTTTGAGGTCAGGTAGACTGAGTTTAGAGATTTGATGGCAGCTTGGCTGTCACTTAGAATAGATATTTAATTGGACTCAAGTCCTGTTTGAAGTACCCATTTGGCTGTTTCATTTATAGCTACCATTTCTGCCTGGAAAACACTACAGTAGTCCGGTAAACGAAATGATAAGTTGAGGGATGGGGACTCTGAGAAGACTCCACTTCCTACTCTTCCCTCTAGTTTTGAGCCATCTGTATAAAAGAGCGTCCCATTTGGCTTAACTAGGTTCGCTGTCCACTTGTCTCTGGACGGGATGTCCACTGAGAACCTGCGGTCGAACATCGGGGTGGGTTTAGTGTAGTCTGTGTTATTTACGGTGAGGTTGAATTCCTTCAGAATTTTGGAGTGGCCGTAGTTTACCTTAGGCCATGGTGAGACTGCATTGAGTCTGACAGCGGCGCTAGCCGCGCACTCCTTCCCATATAGGTCTAATGGAGTCAGATGTAGGATCATTTCCAGGGCTTTAGTCGGGGTTGTCCTAAGACACCCCGTCATGGGAACGGCAGCTAGTCGCTGTACCTTTCCCACCCTTTCCCGGTTGACCTCCTTACACAGGGCTGGCCACCATACTAATGATCCATACATAAGTGTGGGTCTTACGACCGCCGTGTATAACCAATGGACAATGCTGGGTCTCAACCCCCATTGTTTGCCAATGGTTCTTCTGCAGGTGTATAGCGCAACTGTCGCCTTTTTCACCCTTTCCTCTATATCAAAGAGTAAGTATTTCTGATTGCATTGCTGGTAGAGTAAAGGAGATGGTACAGAATCATTCTTCCCCTAGTTCTTAAGAGAGCCCTACTGCTCGAGTCAGAGTTCTCTTTGTGCCTGATGATTTTATCTGCATTCTGGAAGCAATTCCATCGTGATCTCAGTGATACTAGTTAGTATATTAGTTGTTCTAACTACATGATACGATAGGCCGTTCAAAACGTCTAAGACAATTCCACTGAGCCAAATAACCACTTTCACCAAATTTTTGTATTGAACTTGGAGATTTCTTCCAACTCATTCTAATTTCAATTCACTTCTCTATTGGTTCCTTCTAGTCTACTGGTGTTTGCTCTCAGCACGTCACAACATGTTTCCGGTGCAGAAAATGTTGTTGCTTCTTTCTATCCCAGTTGGGAAATTGCTACACCCTTGATGAAGGTGAGAACTTCTGGAAAGAGTGACTGTATTAATGAGCTTTCTTCAACTACCATGAATAATTATGAAGTAGCTCTGTTTTGGAGTCTTTCGAGCCGTTTAGAATTCTGACCTTTGGGTTCCTTGAAGCTTATCATCAATTTAAGAGCAGTCTGATTGAAACATCGTCAAAGAACTAAATTATTTGGATTTTACTTGCTGAATCATAGCCCATACTTTTTCTTCCTTGTAGTGTTTGCGACAGAACACGAATATGTTTGGAAGTATCACAATCTAGAATAAACAGCTTATCTTGCCTTAAGTGAGCTAAGACAGATTTCACATTAAGAAGCCACATCGAATTGGTGAATCCTACTTAACACAAGATAGGACACTATCTAGAGTCGACCTATGTCTTCATTAAGTCGCCAATCCAAGATAATAGGCAGCTATCCTACCACGCTGATTCATCCAGAACATGTTAGTGCCATGTTTCTTGGTAACTTAGAAAATTGGTGAAGATCCAAAACCAGAGCAATCTTCCAAGGACGGTATCTTACTGCACGTTTTCCATTAATGCTGAAAATTCTCCCTCTTCGAGAATAGCAGTCTCCTTGGTCAGATGAGCAGAGCACAGCTACAGGTCACTCTTTCATGAAATCCTAATATGGTTTGGTGATTCAGATTCTCACAGAAGCCAAGTTTTTGATATTCACAAGGGATGGAGCAATAAAAAAACAACACTTCTGTACTGGCTTAATTTCTTCCTATAGTCAAAGCTCCAGCATTCTCAAGGTCACATCCATAGCCTTCAAAGACACATTAACATCTCAGCCAAATGCGTTGCTGACGTGACAGATGCTTGGTCTCCTATTTATGATCTCTGTAATTACCCTGATGAGATTCGGATATTTTCAATTTATCAATAAGAATTACGGATGCCAACAAAAGCGCCATTGTCATAGAAGGATCAAATCATTATAAATATGCCATGGGCCTCCCTATCACCCTCGCAATTTTTTATAACGTTACAGATCCATCATCAAGATAGATTCCCCGCTACCCATTCCTGATAGGATTTGACAGATCGGCCTACTGCAACGTCGAAACGGATCAGCTTACCCGCGGACTGAAACGGGAGATGAGGCGAGTTAAAAATGCAGAAGCGGAGCCAGCGCTCAGCGCACTATGTCACTGTCAGCGTATAATTACCCGTCACCGCTCCAGACAGATACGACATCCGCTCCGTTGGTTGCTTGGGAACAGCCAAACGTACCGCGACAGGTGAGACTCTTAATAAAATATACGACGTCTTGTCACCGGCAACCCGTTTTACGCAGTAACAAATCAACATAACTTATAAATGCGCGACGCTGTGAAGTGCTGAATGAGGGAAGCCTTTTCCGGCCAGGGTGGGCTCCGCTCTTTTCTGTGAAACTATCCATAGCTGGACTTCAGATCATTTGTGGACAGTTGAAGTTTATGACCCTGAATTTTCCAATAGTTCTCAACCACTCTTTGTGTAGCCAATTGCTATAAATTCATAATAGATTTTTCATGTTCTTGTCTCCTATAACCAAGCTCCTACTATTCTAAAGCTCAGGTAGCACCCCAATGACCCAAGCCGCAGAGATGAGCGAGATGAGAAAGCAGCTCGAATAGGCCCGACGTAAGGCCTATCGGACCGCCGTACTCTGGTTCACTAATGGAGTGGCGTCCTCTGGAGAGCAGATTTCTACAGTGTTATCATTATTATTTGAACTGGGGTGGATTATTGATTGATTGGCTGACGAACAAGAGACCGGGTTAGCACTTGGCAGTTGGCCTCCCTATGACCGACCAACTTGGGTCTATTGTATCCATATATCTAATAATTCCTATATGGGCCATGAGCCAATCAAAACTGAAGCTGGGCTTTGGTAACAATCCAGATCTGCGCTTGTGCGGCAATATTGAGAATAAAAATATTTTTTTAATTCTATCTCTCTCCGACACATCGGCATGTCGTGAAACGTATGTCATTCTTAACTTCATGTGAATAGTTTCGATCGTAACCTCACAATTTAATGTGAAATGTTTCAATCGCTTTATTCCGTTTTCTTCAAGTCCTTAATATCATTGTTAACTCCTATTCATATTCTAAAATTGAACTGAAAGTATTTAAGTGACATATTTTCATTCTGGATATCTATTTTCTTGTTGTCTTTCAGAATGAACATAAACTCTAAATTTCTCGCAGTTTTTGAATTTGTTGACGCAAGCATACAACTCAATCGTTACCAAAGAGTTGGCTTCACTTTGTGACTGAGAAAAGAAGGGGTATAATCTTAGATTATATATCCCAGGGATATATAATCTAAGGGTATAATCCATATTGGTATTAGTAGATATATGATTGTATCACTCTTTCGTCAGTGGTTCCTCACGAGAATAGGTTTGTGTCCTTTATCAGGTTCAGTAGCCTTTTTATGAGGGTTTTCGGATTCATTCCCGTTTCCGGACTGATTTCTCCGAAGGTTCTGTGACGCCTTCTTCCTAGGGCGTCGCATTCAAAGATGATGTGAGAGGCTGTTTCTTCCTCTTCACCGCAAAGTCTGCAATCCACGGGTTCTCTAAACATTCCCATGGTGTCCAGGTGTTTCCTAAGGCCGCAGTGTTCCGTCCTACTATAATACCTACTATAATACATGCCTCTGTTCTGTTTAGATTCAGAAAGTCAGCCGTCGAGGTTTGGCATGTGTGTCCTACCATGGCTTTGCTGTGTGAATGCCCGTCGCTCTGTTCCCTGTGTTGTTGGTGTCTTTGTTTTATCCACTCCTCAATCAGGGTCCTGCATCGGTTTTTGCTGATTCCAAGCACAGGTTCTGGCCCTGTGAATGGCGTTTCAGATGCTTGTCTTGCTAACTGGTCCGCTTTTTCATTGCCAGCTATTCCCTTGTGACCTCGTACCCACATCAAAGTGACCTTGTTGTGTTTTGCCAGCTCCAGAAAGTCCTGGAGGCATTCCCAGACGAGTCTAGACTTTATCTGTGTCGAGTTGAGGGCTTTGATGGCACTCTGGCTGTCAGAGAGAATAATCTGGATGTGTTTTCTTTGGTAGCCACTTTCCAGGTTCTTCTGTATGCATGTCCTAATGGCATGTGTGTCAGCTTGAAATATCGTGGCGTGTTTGCCGAGAGGTATTATGTAATCCCTTCTTGGCCTCACTCCATGTATTCCCGCTTCTGTTCCTTCATCTGTCTTTGAACCGTCTGTGTATCAGACTATTTCTGCAGATGATTGTGATTCTATACTCGAGTTCCATCTGTTCCAGTCGAGCTGTGTGCAACCACATGGATCTCTTGTTCTCAACATCCTTAGGAGCCATACGGTACAAATGATGTTTGTACCGACAGTGCCCTGTCAGCAGCAATACCATCACACGGAGCTCAACTCGTGACAGCTTCAGGAGCTTAATGGTATAGGTAGGTGAAACCATCACGAATTTCTTGGACTGATTCAGTCCATAAGCGTTTCTCCAGAGGTTGTCCAACTCCCTTTGTTGAACCGCTGACTCATATTGGTCTTTTCTAAGCCTACAGAAAGGCTCGAGTCCAACAGGTATCAACCTTGATGCACTTTTCGCAATCTCATCGGTTCTTTTATTTCCTTCAACACCACAATGCCCTGGCACCCATAGTGGAGTCGCTTTTTTGTCTCTGGCCAGTTGCTTCATGGTCTTACGGCACGCCCAGTTCAGCAGAGATCCCTGGCTTTGTGATTCCAGATACCCAGCGTGGCCTGGCTATCTATGGGGATGAAGACCCTTGGAGGTTCCTTTTCAAACACTCCTGGGCGCATACGTAAACAGCCAGTATCTCAGTCTGTAAAATGAAGAGTTCATTTTTCAGGGCTTCAGAGATCCTCAGTTTAGGTCTGTATATTCCAATGCCAGTGCCTCCTCTGATTTTGATCCATCGGTAAACCATATATTGATGACTTTTTGTGCAAGCAATTTACGAAACTTATTGCACTAGGACTGTCCGCATGACCCTTTCAAAGGGCTTTTAGGAATCGGAGATTGTTTACATAACATACGATGGTTACGCCAAAAGATTTGGATCCAGTTGTTTCAATATCTTGATGTACCCAACCAGGTTTTCAGGTAGCAGCTTTTCCTATTGCATCCAGCAGGCTGCATTTCCTCATATGTAAATGTAAGGGTGGCTCCAGAAAGAATCTTATGTATGTGTTTCCTCCTGTGGACAGTAAGTCGCCACAAAGTAAAATACAATAGATAAACAATGACTACGTGGGTCTGAAGAATATCCTTCAACTGATAGGGTATTTTCGTAGATTTATGTAGCAAATTTGGTCCTCAGAGAAAAAATCTAGTTTATGACATCAATTCCAAAATGAACAAGAAATTCATGACACCCTCATGTCACAAAGAGCAAACACAACGCCGGTTGTCATAATCATACTCCAAACGTCACGCGAACCAGCCTAATGTCATCTCGGAAAATCCACAACGAAAAGAGAACATATTCAATTTTTCATATCACACTTCGAAGAGTGATTGTCACAAGACGTTACTCGTCGGCATGGAGGCGCTTTCGCTTCCCGTGCTCAAACTCCGGCAAATGTGGCATTTACGTCACATCTCATCAGGAAGAAGGCCCGTCCTCGTCAATCAAGTTAACATATCTGTGAAGTGTGTGATCCGCACCATAAACCCGGCCTGCCATCTCGACGCTGTCGACGACAGTTGATACTTACATCTCGGCTCCTTCCACCTTTAACTATTTATATTCGTCAGCGGTGAATGCATGATTTAAAGGACTGTCGCGCCTTGAAAACATCGTCACGACTATTTTCACTTACACAAAGTGACTCCCTCTTGCGACGCGGTAATTGCACTTGTAAAAAATACAGCGAAGAGAAAATGTGTGGGGCACGTTCATCAGGTCGATTGACGGTAAAGAATTAGGTCTACTGATTGCTGTGTAAAGGTTCGGTTTCTTACGAAGCGGTAACGTCATATAGCGTCAGCGTTTTCTGTAGACGATATAGCGTCCATCTGAAACCGTCACTGTCACCGTGATCTAATCCGTCGTTTTGCCCCCTCAATGTAATATCAAAGTAACCTTAAGACCACCACATGACGGTATGGCTTCGTGGGAAACCATACCCCAACGTCATATAGCGGCAGTATTGTCGCCCGATGCAAATTGTTCTACGGATACTGAAGTATACTGTTGCCGTCACATTCTTCATGAAGGTAGCTTGTGACGTTGGGGAACTTTGCGTCAACGTTTTCTTGAGTTGGCGTTTGTCTACCGCCATCACTGTTACCGTAACCTTATTCTTTCATTTATTCCAAGAATTATTGACATCTCGGGGGGCTCTGGAAAATCTAAGTTATGTTAGCCCATGCGGTAATATACAGGGTGAGTCTTTGACTTGTACATATATTTTAACTGTAGATTCTTGAGGCCAAAGTAAACCTTTTTTTCATTTTCCATTTTTCCGAATTCGGCTCTGTTAAAGAGATATAGCCATTTGAAAAAAAAAGTTGGGCTTAATACGTGCCTGAAACAATTCTATGCAAACACCTCAAAGTTCATATTTTTCGATTGAAATTGATGATAATTATTAGATGTTCTGGTTGATACTATTAGAAAATACTCAAGCACTAACCTTATTTGAATAAGAATGTAACAAACACGATATTTCCTAAAAAAACATTTGTCCGATTATTTGTGCAATCGAAAAACCATATTTCTTTTTCAAAATAAGTTCCTTCTTCGATTTTCCTGAAGATAAGTTTGTAAACACTGATAATTTGTTCATATTTTCCTCGATATCCTGAAGCTAGTTTTGTTTATTTTTCGCTGAAGGCTTCTAGGCATTGCTCTTTGGCAATGCCAAACGAGTTCTGATTCTCGCCGATATAGCGCTACGATCTAAATTTCAGTCGCGATGTAGCCGCCACGCAAGACAAGCCGTTGTTCTGTGTCTCCAGAGTCCCATCACAGGCCAGTCTGTGATACAATGAACGACGCTTGGACGCGATAACCTTTCTACATGGACTTCAATTTATTTATTTATTTACTTGCAGAGAATAGAGCAAACAGGTGATGATTATGATGTGAAGACCGTGTAGTGTCGATTAAATATTCCAAGAGGATATTGTTCAGATAGATATTTTCGTGAAGGACCGGTTAAAATGAGTTCTCAATAGAATTTGTGCTTATAAACTGTGTAATTTCATGCTTCCCGGAATTCAATTATTACATCGAACGTTTTTCCATCATAGAAGTTTTAGTCTTGACAAAGGTGATGAACATTGACAACATTGTGAATTTGTTGAGAGACCAGAGAAGAAATAATATTCGATGATATTTAATTCAGCATTCAGATTTTTTATGAAATTCATGATTTTGTCCACAAATTTCTTCGTATACATTTGGGAATAACTAGGAAACGACGCGTTTTATTAAAAAAATATAGGAATACTTTTATTTTCTAAAATGGTTGATTCTTTCGAAAATATGAACCGTTTATCTTCTTCAAGTGATTTGATAGTGTTTCTGCATGAATTTATGACACGACTACGCTGTAACTTTTATACTAGGAGAAATATGGAATAAGTTTCAATTGAGGAATATGCACCATGAATTATCAACCAAAATTCAGTTCATTCGAAATATCGGTTCCGAATATATGGAAAAAATAGTGTTAATTTCATGGATCTTTGACACCCTGTATTTTTCAAACGAAACCGAATTTCGAAAAATGGTATGGGAAAAAAGTGTTTCGTTTGATGGGAGGAATCTACATTTAAAATATAAGTACAAGTCAAAGACTCAACCTGTATTTTGAGTTGAAGAATTCAGGTTTGTGTTGGAACTTACACTGACGTTTTGTTAAGTCATTAATATTCGAACAAATTTGGCAAAGAATTGCGCAAGTGATAAATCTTTGGAATGGGGCACTTGAAGAATATAGGTACATCTCATAGATGGAAAGCCTGCATAGAGCACGTAGAAAAAGAAATAAGAGAAGATTAGGCAAAATATATGGGATGTTATGATATTGCTGACATAAAGCCTTTAATTATGAACATGGCGAGTTCTGCCCTGATGAGGAAATAAAAAAAGTGGTTGTTGAAGCAGAATAATAGGAATATTCACATTTTTAAGATTACATATTCTACTCATTGTTCACAAATATTGAAAGTTTCAATGTCATGACAAAATTCCTCATATATTTGATAGATCCATTCGTTAAGTTTTGTTTCTGTCTCGATATCCATTACAATTTTTCCAATCCATTCACTTTGCAGCAACACGCTTCAAATCACCAAATAGATTTTTCTGGTTTAACGAATATCCATATTGAACTTAGGAAAGGAATATGCTTTTTGATCACCCATTTTCGTTATCGGACCAGAATTTCCAGGCTGTATGCTCCTATAATTGATCGTTCGAAAATGTATGAATACAAGATTAAAATAATTTACTGCTGGTATACAGATTCACACAATGGTAATCGTATGTGATAATTTTGGACATTTTCACGATCAAAATGCCTTACTTTGAAAAAATACCATTCAATTCTAAGGCTATATTTATTGCTATATGGAAGCACAGAAAAGTTTTAGTGATTTTTTGTAACTAAAAATAAACCTGCGACTGGACTTTTAGAGCTTGTTTCGATGTCAATAATTCTTAGATTGACTATTGTGTTGTTTACTCCACTCAATGGAATAGCGAAGTAATTTTAGGACACAAGAAACCTCGCGTTTGATAAAGTTGATTTTCCTTGGAACCAATTCATATGTAAGATATGGTTTTTAAAGTGGTGGTTAAACTCTGCCCAGTGATGTGTTGTCATATATCAGTTCACAGCTTGGAATAAAGAAGGCTGTGTCATCAGAGTCAACCGAATTTCAGTGTAACAATCGTCGAGCGAACACCTTGTATGCGCCATTCGCTTTTTTTAGGTCAGTCATTTAATTCCACACTGTGGAACACCTTGACAAGCGCTCAACCACGGCTTATGTAAAAGTTTACGCGATTTAACAGTGTCCATAAATAAGCTGAAATTCATGTATAAAATACAAATTTTAACGATCGTGCCCAATTTCCATAATTATAAATGATTTAGCGTGTATTAATCCCATGATAAATGTAAACATTAATTATAGTAAATTATGACCAATTATTATTTTATGACTCTGTTTCAGACTTCACGTTATAATAAACTTATTTTATTCGCAGTTGAATTATTCATATGCTCTCCCATGAATTTCAGAGGAAGTTGGGAAAAGTGCAACCTGAATTTATCGACCTACACTGGTGGAACTTTCGACTTGTCATCGTTAAATTTACAGTCTGGTTTGATAGGTTGGAATCGTTCGACATTAAAATTCGATATTCTTACATCATTCGTGGGTAGCACGAATGCTCAGATTGTACCTTCTAGATGGAATGTCTAATGTCTTAAGCATTTCACGACAGAAGAACTGATAAACGAACAAACAGTGGAATTCCCTACTTTTCCAAATTCTCAAGAAGTAACCATACAGAAGACTTTTTGCACAACTTGAATCGCTCCAGTATGAAAATGAACTTGTACAACGAAAGCTGTGTAACTGTTAAACCTTAAGGGGCAGTATCACCTTTTGAATCGTGGTAAATCTCCATTCGAAAGTGGTCTCTTTATTGCACGAGTAAGTACCCTAATTAACGACGTAGAGACTTGATTTTTTTTTTAATTGAAGTTGAAGAACGTCCCTAGGGCAAATTGTTTTCTTTTTTTCGATTCAATTAGTTTTTCAATTAAAAAAACCGGGGTAATCGTTAGATCTTGGGTTATTGAATATGTTTTTCGTTTTTCATGAGTACAAGCTATATTTTTGAAATAATAATCATGAAAATTTTTGTAGTTTATAGAAGATTAAATTGCCGAGGATAAATAATTGAGATTTTTTCGATTTAACTAGTTTTTCAATTAAAAAAGACAGGTTAAACTTCAGCGTTTTGGAAACTACACTTAATGATTTTTCCGACGGTCATTCATAATTTTTTGAGAAAAATTGCAACTATTTGCCCTCGGCAATTTAATCTTCTATGAACTACAAAAATTTTCATGATTATTATTTCAAAAATATAGCTTGTACTCATGAAAAACGAAAAACATATTCAATAACCCCAGATCTAACGATTACCCTGTTTTTTTTAATTGAAAAACTAATTAAATCGAAAAAAAGAAAACTATTTGCCCTCGGGACGTTCTTCAACTTCAATTTGAAAAAAAATCAAGTCTCTACGTCGTAAATTAGGGTACTTACTCGTGAAATAAAGATACCACTTTTGAATGTAGATTTACCACGATTCAAAAGGTGATACTGCCCCTTAAAAGAACGTCCTCGAGTTACAAAAGTAAAATAGAGTACGTTAATAGAATACAGCATTGGCAAAGTCTCTGAGAATCATTTGACATTTAACGAGTACCAACCAGCTTCAGTTTTAAGTAAAAAAAAACTCGATAAACCCAAATCATGGCCAACCGGGATACATTATAAAAGTGGATGGAGTATACAGGGTGTTTGAAGGGTGATAGCCATATAGGTAAATGGTGGATAGGTGATGCTCTTGGCTACTTGCTGCGCCTAATAAAATAACATTTTGCCCAAAGTTCACAGTGTTATAATTTTTTTGCCATTTTTCTAGAAATTTCCCATATTTCCCATTTTTCCCCATTAAAATCTTGAATTTTTTTAAATTTAATGCTCGAGGTGCCTATAAAATGATTTATTTTTTTAGTCTATTCTTGTCTTATTCAGATTGAATCATAATTTCATACAAACGTCTTCAAAAAACCTGACAACGTCGTATCAAACATCAAAATGAAAAAAAAATAATGCTGTGTCCACTTTACAAAGTGAATTAAAAAAGTTTACATAGTGTTGGGTTTTAAAATGGTTTTAAAAACTTCTCTAGTTAATACTCTTTGCAATGGTTTGTAACATGTACCATTAATAATCAGATAACTCAACAAAAAACCGTTTTGTCTTCAAGGATGCCTTAAAAGGGTGACGACAAAACTATTCCTTTGAGCAGGTAAAATTAATCTAACATAGCTTTTTGTTGAGTTATCTGATAATTAATGGTACAGGTTACATACCATTGCAAAGAGTATTAACTAGAGAAGTTTTGAAAACCATTTTAAAACCCAACACTATGTAATTTTTTTTTATTTCACTTTGTTGTGACACAACATTATTTTTTTTCATTTTGATGTTTGATACGACGCTGTCAGGTTTTTTGAAGACGTTTGTATGAAATTATGATTCAATCTGAATAAGACAAGACTAGACTAAAGAAATTAAACCTCGAGCATCAAATTCATAAAATTCAAGATTTTAATGAGAAAAATGGGAAATTTCTAGAAAAATGGAAAAAAATTTATAACACTTTGTGATGAAATTCAACTTCTTCGGCTAGAAATTGGTCTTCATTCTAAATTAATTTTTTCCGAATTTTTATTTCAAATTCCTGCATTTAATTTCCGTTCAGAATTAAACCGAGAAGATCGAATATGGAACGTTCGATATTTTTTTGCATGCAGAGAACATAGTAAACAGATTCATAAGAACCACGTAGAATGTAGATAACGCCGTTTTTCTAGTTACGATAAGCCAGATTCGAAGAAGTTTTTACCGAAGTACTTTTCTAGAAAAGTATCATGTGTGCGCCTGCCGTTTCCGTCCCCCTCAGGGAGATTATAAAAGGCGATTTTCCCCTCATCTGTCATCCATTATTCACTTTTGATTCGTCTTGAGTAGAGTACAGTTCCTTCTTGCTTTTTCGAGTTAACTCATCCTTTTTGATTAAATAGTATAGCGATTCTAGACTCATTAGTCAGCAAAAGCCGATTTACCGTTATTTCCGCTATCATTAAATTCTTATTTTTGCGTTTACCGAGTGAGTGCTGTGCGCTAAAATCGATTCAATTCATTTCAGTCCTATTTTTTTTCCTCGTTGAGTCTATCAAAAATAGCTGTTCGGTCGAGATCCGTATTATACCTTCCCTTACTCGTCCGGGATTCCGTTTATAGTACGTTTATCCGAGTAATCGGTGCCCGATTAGTGTCTGTCCTTTATGGCGAGTATTCTCATAGTCAGACTGGAGGGTCCATGCAAACCAATGCTATAGAACGTGCAGTCGAATAATATCCTGTTCGGTACAGATCCTTCGCGCCCCTACTCCGGTGCGTCCTGTTTGACCATTTGAATTTAACCTGGCCAAACCCGACCTTTCTAGACGTGAAACAAGCTAAGTAGACAATATAACTCTTTTGAGTTTTCGGACTGAAAGAATATCGGACAAAAATAATCACTGTACACTTTCATATCCGTTTCACATTTTGCAACTGTATATTTAAATTCCCCGTTTAATTCAAATCCCCCCCCCCTTCTATTCTGGCTGACTCGTACCGTGAAATATTTCTTTTTAATAAATGCTCGCAGTCAGACAAAACTGAACCACCTTTTTTTCACATTTTTGATATTTTCTTGTTATTATTGCATATTGGATATTTTCTTGTTATTATTGCATATTCGATATTTTCTTGGCATTATTGCATTTGTATCACTATTTCTGCCGTTTGAATAACTTGTGTGAATTGCTCTATTTCCGATTTCTTAGTTATCGCTAACACCTTAGATACCACCGAACTCTGTCTCCGACTAGCAGCTATCCTGGTAGGTTTGCTATTCTCCCTTATAAGCAAAAAGAATAGCTAGCACTCGAGGTAAGTTTTCTCCGAGAAAACCCCATCACAACTTTGAACTTTGGGCAAAATGTTATTTCATTAGGCGCAACAAGTCGCCAAGAGTATCACCTATCCACCATTCACCTATGGCTACTCGACCTGCAAACACCCTGTATACTCAACTCATTTCCGTTTTTTTTCTTACTGTGATACTCAGAACGCCCAATTAAAAATAATAAAAATATAATAAGTCACAGAATCAAATTCCAGGAAGGTCTTCTGGATTATGAAACATTTTGGGAGGGAAATTTTCAATTAATGTCCTAGATGTAACTGTCAATATTTTATACAATCCAATGTTGTGTGTATGTGAGGACCGTAGATGCAGGTGAACCTTTATCGAAAAACTCGAAGAGTAGTCTATGCATCTTACTACATATTCGATCAACAAATTCTTTCTAGTTCCAGAATTCCATTGCCTAAGAAGTTTTATTGAAATTTTATGGAGAAGTCGTATTTGTGTTAACACGTTTCTCTCACTAATATCTATCATTAGAGTTCTCCTAAGAATCTATCATTATAAATGGTAATTATGTTTCTTATTAATGCTTTTTTCCTCGAACATATTAATTATGAAGTTCTTTCAGACATTCTGAATGCAACGATGTGCAAATAATTCTGATGGGATGGTAATCGAATAAATAACCAACCGCTAATTGAAAAATACCTCTATGGAATGATTTATCACCACAGAGTTTCCATTATAAGAAATGCGATGATGGCATTATGTGAATGATACTCAAAGAATTATGTAACACACTGAAATATCTAAGATTGAATGAATGTTAATGTTATCTACGATCGAAAAGAGTTATCAGGAAGATGAAGAACTAGGATGAGGTTAGTATTTCTTGAGGAAAAAGGTTCATCCAAGTCCCCAACAATTGTTGAACCAATAGGATGTGAATCAGAGTGAATGAGTAGATCAAAAAGGAATTAAACTAACTAAAAATTTCCACTGGTCATCTATCATACCGTTAAAGCTTACATAAAATTATAAATAAAGAATTTGAGCTCAGTGGCAAATGAGCATACTAAAGTGTAGGCCCCGTTCTTCCTATATCCAGCGCTCGTTGCCGTTATACGCATGCGTTGTGAACTTGCGCGGCGAAGAGAAGGAACATTTCTCTTCGTGCCACCTATTAGCCAATTAGAACATATCCTTTCGCAGATCGGCAATAGTTATCTCTGGAGTTTGGCAGAATCTACTAGATGTTTCAGTTTTTATAATAACTTCAAGAATCGAATTATAACTATGGAATTATGTGAATGCTTATGTAAATGACATGTAATATTCAAATGTTTTTTGGATTTCGATTCCTCACAGTAGGGAAGGTAATTTTTCGGTGGACTTCAAAGTGAATTGCTGTGAATTCTACCATGATACATATACTGCTCCACAAGAGTTAGGGATATCGTATTCAATCGTTTTTAAAAGTATGTAATCTTCGAGAAAATCGCTGTAAAATCATTTAAAACTCAATAACAACTTGAACCAATCCAATAAAAATCAGTATGAGACATTTCTTCAATCTGGTCGCCTTTTTTCTGAAGTTTGATTCTTTGCATATGCTTCATGAATGTTCTTATTTTGAAATGAAGCCAGTTTGTTAACGGCTTCAATTTGCAACGAGTGTTCTGAAAATTCCAAGACGTAAATTAACAAACGCTGAGGCTAATAGGGCTATCGGAATGCTACAGGGTGGCCTAACTCAGGTTGTTGTAGCGGAAAGGCTCCAAGTCAGCCAAAGTATGATATCTCGACTTTGGAATAGGTTCAGGGAGACTGGTTCCGTGTTGGAAAGACCAAGGGTGGTGGGCGACGAAAAACAACACCTGCTCAGGATCGTTTCATCACCGTTTCGGCGAGAAAAAACCCTACATCTACGTGTAGAATGCTACAGAATACTCTTCGAAATGCAGATGGGGTCCAAGTTTCCATCAAAACCATCAGACGACGTTTGAGAAAGGTGAATCTAGGTTCTTGACGTCCATTAAGAGGAGTTCCATTAACACGTGACCATAAGCGTCAAAGACTGGAATGGGCAAGGAAACATATCAATTGGAACGATCAATAGCGAAGTGTCCTTTTCACTGATGAAACCAGATATTGACGATTTTCAGATTCTCGAAGAATGAGGGTATGGACAATCCCACGCATACCCCGTAATCCTGGGTATGTCCAAGAACATTCCGAGGGGGTAGTGTTATGGTATGGGCCGGGATATGTTTCAACGGGCGCACAGATCTACACATTTGTCCTGGGAATATGACCGCCCTACACTATAGGGAGCTTGTCATTGACAATGTTGTGCCAAATTGCACGCTGCTAATTGGTGAAACTTTTCAATTTCTAGACGATAACGCTAGATCGCACCGTGCAGCCATAGCTGATAATGCGCGCGAGGAGCTTGGTATTCCACATTTACCAATACCTCCGCACTCACCAG
This sequence comes from Adalia decempunctata, assembly GCA_951802165.1. NCBI lineage: Eukaryota > Metazoa > Arthropoda > Insecta > Coleoptera > Coccinellidae > Adalia > Adalia decempunctata. The sequence continues at coordinate 22,710,800 of OX637701.1, forward strand.
ATTTGAAGTGCATAGAACATGCATGGGATATGCTCCAAAGAAGATTAGACACCAACCTACCCCAGAATCCTTATATGATCTGGGAGAGCTTCTGCCCCGCTTATGGAACCAAATTCCTCAAGAAATGTTCAACAACCTAGTGTGTAGTATTGAAAGATGTCAAGCTGTTATTGATGCCCGTACATTGCATTGATACATAGTCTTAAAATGCTTGAATTTTCTGGGAATAAAATTTCGTTATTTCACTCGATGTTTCTTAAACACACAGCCTAAAATTAATTTGCAACTCGAAATCATATTAATATGAATTTCAACACAAAAATCTTTTTTAAACTATATTTTTTTGCAATTTAAGTCATTATCCCTAACTCATGTAGAGCAGTTTATTTCCTTCCCTTCTTTCAAGAATCGAACCTCAGAAAAGTTTTTTGTTGACAGGATGATAAAAGCACATAGATTTCAAAGAAGAAGACAAAAAACAAAAATAATTCTTCTGAAGGAAATTCATGACGAAAAACGCTCGGAAGTAGACTCAATGAATTGACGTTATAATAAATTGATGATGCACAGGGATCCATAAAAATCTGTCTGCGTTCCATGATGAATGTATGATGGAAAATTGAGAATTCTGAAAGGGATCCGGAGGCGCTGTTTATACAGGGGTGGATTTCCCTTGCATCCAAGCATTTCATGAAATTATTCAGCTTTAAATATGCGTCAATATTAGTTTGCTAGGGATGAATTTCATGACACCCTAGTCACCGGAATTATAAATGAACAGATAGGGCTGAAGACTTATAAAGCCGATAAGTTAAAAATCCTATTCGTCAACCATTTTTTACATCATTCCATTATTCAAATTGAAGATTTGTGCAATTTTACGTCCAAATTGTTTCATTTTGCTGTCACAGTTCATTGAGAATGTTGATTTATGAAAATGAACCTTAAAATAGTCACAAATCGTTCCCAAACTTCAGCGAATTTATCATTATTTTTCATTTCTTTTTCCCAATTCACTAAGGCATTTATGAGCATTGGTTAAACTACGGGCTCACTAGTTATTGGAAAGTATGAACTAAAAACTTTTCAGAAATATTTCCAATATACCTGAAACAGCAGATCTGGGATCACAGACGATTTCTTTGACAGTTTCTGTCAAATTTTTCATTGATATTGCTGAACTGGTAACTAGAATCTACCCATAATGTGGATCCATTTGAATTTCTTCATTGAGCCCCTAGAAACATTTTGTTCTGCTCTTCTTTCAAAATGGACTACTGAGTTGCTGATATTCAACTGAAATTTGGCACATATATTAAAAATTAGAGTTTACACTATTTGACATGCCTATTTCGATTGCACATAGGGTGATATTTTTTCTGGAAAACTGTCGCCTGTTTTCCTTTTTTTTTCGTGAATCACTGCTATTTTCAAAAATTATCAAGAGAATCTTTGTTGCTATATTTAACATGAAAATTTCCTCTTTGTTTGGGAAATATTCATAAATTAAAAAAAAGTCCGAAAACTTGGGACCGAAAACGATTCGTTTCCTCTATAAAGGGTATTCCTAAATGGAACGTACAAACTAGAGGGAAGATTCCTCAAGTAAGTTTAAGAAAAAAAGTCCCATAAACATGAGGTTACAAACGTTTCGTTTTCGTGATACAGAGTGTTGATGTTTGAATTGTTTTCAAGTTTTTTCTCATAGTATCTACACTTTACAAGATATTCAACTAAAATTTGGCATAGATAATACATTTGAGAGTTCTCACCACGTGATATGGCAATGTCGATAGCAGATCTACAGGATGATATTTTTTCTGGAACACTGTCACCTGTTTTCCTCCAGAACTTTTTTTTGGTGAGCAACTGTTAATTTGAAAAAATGTAAAAAGATGTTTTGTTGTTATACTAAACTTTTCTGTCTCCTGTATTTTTGTCGTATCTGCTACCGATTTCGAGAAAAAAAACGATTCTTTCGGAATTCGCAGACAAATCGAAATTGTCATAAAAGTCCAATCAGTAGATATAAAGGAAATCTAAACTATTTGAGTCTTAAGATCTGTTAGGCCATGAGTGATTTCCACTTCGTTCAATTACCCTGTTTTCATAATTTTCATTCAAATACTCCTACTACACCCTGTATCTCGAAAACGAAACGTTTGCGATTCCATGTTTATGAGACTTTTTTTCTTAAACTCACTCAAGGAATCTCCCCGTTTCGTTTGTACGTTCAATTTAGGAACACCCTGTATATTTTATAGAATGAATAGGTTTCAAGAGTTAGGGTATTAAATGTGTTCCGATGAGCTTATATGTTGAATCGTTATGGCACATCCGCAGATCACTGTTGAGTAAAATTGAAACATTATTTCTTTCATAGATCATTTTTATTGTTAAATGTTCATCCACATTTCCACAGGAGTTTCTTGGATGTTTATATAATATTGTTCTCATTGTTGCAAAGTACCTGATTCTTGCCAATTATTTATCTGCTTCTTAATCTCTAGTGATTTCAAGCTTTCTTAAACCAATTCAACATCGTATATTCAACGGTTGCTTTGCTCTTCCCCGAACAGAAGAGAAAAGTGAGGAAGTTCTCAAGGTTTACGGGATCGATGGGAGGCATCGAAGTCCATCCCTGAATACATCTTCCTGCAAAACGGGCAACATAGGAGCCATTCATCTCCAAGTTAAATTTATTTCCTCGAAGGTTCAAGTTGTGAGTTCAAACATCTATCTTTTTAGCACGAAGTTTTACAAGTATACTATTTTACTTTTTCCCTTGGCTCCTTCCTCTCTCCTATAAATAACGGCTGCTTTTTTATTGAGGCCCTGTCCCTTAGCCAGGCCTTATAAACAAAGGCAATAAGTTTGCCAAATGAAGACGGTTCGTGAGATTTATTGGCCATTTATTACACCACCATTCACTGTTCCTTTCTTTGAATTAATTTTCGGCTGTAATGGTGCAATCGTTGTTTCCATTTTTCCTCAGACTTTATGTCGCCATTAAGAAAAACAACCACCGTAATTACGGCTTCTCGAGAACAACTTCCGCTCGATAAAATTGATTTAGAAATCAATTTTACAGTTCCCTCCATCATCAACTTCTTTTTTCAAATCTATATATATAAAAGAAAGATGTTGGTTACACCATTTATAACTCGAGACCGGAAGGACTGTAGGTTATGAAACTTCATATATGGATTCGTCTACGGTCTGGTTATTATAAAATACAATAAAACTTTGGAAAGATCGATGAAAACTTTACTCATACAGGAAATGCTTTTCCTTCTTTTGAGTAAGGTCACTAGGTGTCGCTACAGTTACAGTTACGCTACAGTCACTGTAAGTTACGCTACAGCTTAGATTGCGTTAGATTGCGATGTAAACATATAGTGTGTAATTTGGGTTGCCTCCGACTCTGCGCTGTTGACCAAAACGTCTTAGCGTAGGAGTAGGTACAGATCTCTAAGATGATTAGATTTCGTTGAGATATGAGGGAGAATTCGTTCTTACCACTTCAAGTGGCGCTATTCACACATTATGACTGCTTGTTCTTTACTATACTAAACTGGTTATTAGTTATTTTACAGTTTTAGATATTCAAAACAGAATAAGGTAATCGTGAAGGTACATTATTTGATATTATCACCATTAGATGGCGATGTATAGAACTTATAGTACCAGATCAAGAAGCGAATGAATATCACAGTGAATTTTAATTGAAATGTCAAGTAAATCGGATTTTGGCGATCGGGTTCAATCGTGAATTGTCCATTCTCATCTTCTCTCATAATTTTTGAAATGTTTTCGAATTTCTGTTTGGGAATGAATATGTTTTCCATAATTAGTAATCGACATATTATTTTTGTTTCTGTTCTGTGTGGCAGCCCATATCCATGGAAACATGGAAATCTCGCTGCTCCACCAACTGAGATGTTTACCAATTATTTCAAGCTGAGCACCAAAAGGCTAAGATGTTTAAAATAATGGTGTGAGCACTAATTAGATTTTGATTAGCCAACATTGAGAATATTAGAAAAGTTTCGATTTTTCCAATTCAGAAAGCGCTATTCACAAAATAAGTTCTAATTTTATTAGTTGGTTCAAGTATTTGAATTCTTTCTGGTGAACTTCAAGAAGTCAAGAAGGAAAATAAGAAAACGTCTAAGCGTATTTGTATTCTCTGAAGTGAAGAATTAAACATAGACAAAGTACTTCAATTCAAATTTTTAGCGTTGTATTGGCAGAAATAAAGTGGTTTATACAGTGATCGAGTGATCAGAGGTAATTCATCATTGGAACTATTTCTCATCCATACAATTCTATCGGGATTTATATTTGCATTCGTGTTGTCATTCATTACAAAATAGGTACTGCAATGACAAAACTGTAAAGCATTTAAAACAAAATGGTATATGTTCAACAATTAGATACCACTTAAATGAGGAGAATTTTTTTCGTGCGAATAACAATGGTACTAAAATTTAGTATATTTTGCCTATTTTATCGCCTGCTTGAAAAAATAGCAATGATTAGTTTATACAACTTCAACGGTAGGTTTCACAAAGCGTTATCACCGGTGATCGGAGCTTGATCTAGCACCAACTAGATTTGACACTTTGACAGTTCAAAAATCAGAGAACCAAGGCGTTGATATCCGATCACCGGTGATAACGATTTGTGAAATTCACCGTGAGTATCATTTAGGCGAAACAAAGTTCGCCGGGACACCTAGTAGAAATATAATTTGAGAACACGTCAGACCAGTTCGCTGATCAATCCCTTTATCGATGCTACGCCACTGCCGATTCCAATTCGGTGCACATAAATTAAGATTGGTTTCTATGTTAATGGCTTAACAAACATGGAGGTGATAATATATTAATGAAGTAGGCAAGCGTTTGAACGGGCTGTCGAGAGAAACAGTGTTAATGGAAATGTGCAACAGTAATGGAGACAAAAAATAATTTGGCTTCGTTCACGCCATTTGTCTTTCAACAAGTACATCGGTTTGGCTGGCATCACCAAAGTAAATTCTAGAGATTATAAAATTCGTCAGAGAACGTATCCGATGTGGAGAGGATGTTGATATTTTGAGATCATGATGAATTCTAGTGCAGAGAAAGGGTACACAAAAATAATTGTTTGATTGTTCATTCACTGCTAATGCGAAGACCATTCGTTTATACTAAATTGCAAACATTTCATTTCATTAGGATGAATGAAAATGAAGTCAGAATAAAAACTAATCATTGAAGAAAACACAGAAATGATTTTTCGGGTCGAAAGCTGAATCTTCGTGTTATCCATGATGTAGATCAAGGATACCACACATTATTGCATGGGGACAATAGAATTCTTTCTAGGCCTCAAGTGTGTCTTTCAAAGAAAACTTCATATTCCACTTCCCTATCGTCGCCACAATCACCCGTTTACCAAGATCAGACAATTTTATAGACAGCCTCCTTTCTGATTGAAACTTCGGATAACAATCCTTCGCATATTTAAAACTCCAACTTTTGGAGGTCTCGGAACAGTGGGAATATAAATTAGAAGCAGTGTCACCCTTCAAAACGCCAACAAATGTAGGACCCAGATTGTTAATCGAACATCAATTGGAGTTCAACCAGTAATTTGGATCAACTACTTTCCAAATCTTGCCCTAAGACACCTAGTGTTGATTCATATATTTCTGCTCCTCATACTTTTCGGAACAAGCCAGAAACTCAAATGCAGAAGTGAGAGTTTAGTTAAAATCGAAACTTTGTTTTACGTTTCACTTTTTTTTGTCTTGTTAGTTTTTTTCATTCGCCATCAAAATTTCTCTGTCTCTTAGTAATTCCTTTTCTTATTTTATTTCTCAAAATACGTTGATGCATTTTCCGGGCGGAGAATGTTCAGAATTCGTGTTTTTATTCTTATTCATGGAGTTCGTCACTAACAAAGAAGATCCGCACATCAGTGGTTTGTCCACTCTCTTCGACTCTGAGGTCTACAGTTCAAAAATCCAGGTACCACAATCGATTGAATCTCTCTCTCCCTCCTACTCTCCCTCTCTCTCAGAATTGCCACATTCCTCTCCATCAGTTCGCACTCTACTTCAGTTCGCTGAAGTCCGAACAAAGTTCGCTCGCTTGAACCATTTAGCATCATGTAAGCGCACGATAGATTTGTATCCATAAAATGAATTCGCTTCGTGAGAGATAAGATTTTAATTCTTTTCAATTCCGTACATACATTTCTTTCTTCAATTTTCTTTTTGATATGAATTGGTTAAAATAGTCCATTCTTCTCTCCTATAATCAACTTATTGCTTAAGTTTACAAATTCTGAATAGAAGTAATGGAATCATATCAAAGTCGTCCATATGGAGAAACCATTTATTACTCAAACGTTCGGACAAAAATGGAATCCACTATCTCAGATTTATCAAGAAACAGTTCGTAGCAACATTTCATTTACTTTCAAATATTTGAATATAGAATAATATGTCATGGTACGTAATTTATCGAATGCCATATATTATCTTATTCAATTTTTTTCCAGATAATGAGATGTGATTGTCGTTTAATGAGCTGGACCGGACTCAAAAATACCTGCATATATTTCTCATACAACGATACCCTAGGGGGAATGCTAATAGGAGCTACTAAGTCATAAACTGAAAAAACACTTTCGATATAAATTAATGGCTTATTTATCAGACTCTTATTTACGACCCACAACTCCTTCGTCGTTTTTTTATTTCAACTTTCCCATAAATTATAAATTTTCATTCTGGAACTGCGTTGGGCCATAAACCGCTATCTTGATTTTTATAACTGCTACGCGGAAAAATTTATTTTACACTCGGTTGTCTCTTGGCACTGATAACTAACTGTATAGGACTTAATTTATGGGGGTTTTATTTTCTTGGTCGTCGGTAAATTTATGGATTGGACACCAATAATAATGATTCTATCGTGAAATGAGTAACTGTTATTCCGATTCTGATTCCTCGGTATCTTTTGAGGTTTTGAAAATATTCGTATGCTTCAGGAATCCACATATCAGTATAAGCACAGAATTTGGAGGGATTACAGGACAGGAATCTTTGAAATCTTAGTGGATTTATACAAACAATTCATAATAACAAAAATTTTTACAATGTTGGCATTAATGACCTTACAGTTTTGCGACGAAGTATATTTTGGTGATACAGTTATGAATTCGTCATATTTTCTTATTTGTTTCATTGAATCGAATATGTTTCAATTTTGAGTGATTAATTGTTTTTCTATTTAGATATTTGCAGTTTTCGTAATTTTGAATTTTAACTAGAGGCTAATTAGAGGATATATGAACCATATTATTGACAACTCAAAATATACTTGACTATTCAGAAAAATTTTCACAATGTTGGCAATGTTGACATTGATGACCGTTACAGTTTTGCGACGAAGTATATTTTGGTGATTTAGTTATGAATTTGTGTCTTCTTTTTGGTTTGTTGCATTGAATCAATATATTTGAATTCTGATTAATAAATTGTTTTTCTATTTCGATACTTGCAGTTTTCGTAATTTTGAATTCTAATTAGAGGCTTATTAGAAGGTATACGAGCCATATACTGGACTTCTCAGAATTATCTTCTTATTATGGGACTAACAAGTTAAATAACCCTCTACTGGCTAGAATAAAAAAGCGTGATACAGGCATTTGAAAAGACTTTTGAGGAATCTTCAAAAATGTGCATAACTTTATAATCAAGTTCGTTCCTCATGTCAGTTATTTCCAGATGAACTGCAGAAGCACAGATCATTCCACATTAGGAAAACCTCCAGTCTTCTTTTTCTGGAGAAACATCGTCAATTTTTGTTAGCATCAGAAAATGATCATACTATACTCTGTTCAAATATAAGAGGCATCAAAATAAACAAAGTCGCGCAGAGGTAGGATGGGCTTCCTTCAGGTAGAGACTTTATTTCAGAGCTCCAGGGTCGGATCGAGGATAGTTCACACAATCATATAAACTCAAATTCATTTATTCAACATATTCAAATTACAAATGTCATAAGTTTGAAAAAAATAATGCAGCGTCCAAAATAATATATTATGTATTACCCTATTAAAAATTATTCAGAATTTTGTTGGTCTTCTTCTGTGTCACTTTCATCCAGATTCACCAGCACTCGCTCTATTGTTGACTCCATGATATTATCGAGCTGACACATTTTTTCTTCGACATCAGTTACAACATGATGTATGCATTTCTTCCATTTGTCAGCACCAATCGAGCCTATAGCTCCCAGAAACAAATTACGAACCTCAGCAATTTTAAATGGGGAGTTCTGAGCAGCTACTTTTCCTTTTACTTGAGCCCAAATGAGCTCGATTGGATTCAGCTCGCAATGATATGGTGGGAGTCTCAATACTGTTCTTCCCGTCTCATTGGCCATTTCATCTATAATTAATTTTTCATACCTCCCTCTATTTGCCTTGACCAGAGCAAGAAGTTCCGCCTTCAAAAGATCATTTTCGAAGGAAATATTTTTACTGAGCAACCAGTTTTTGACATCTTCCTTGCGGGTTGAAGACGGAATCGATTCCATTTTTCTCGAATGATAACTGGCGTTGTCCATTACGATGACAGCGTTATGATCCAGAGTTGGCAAAATTGTTGAGAACCACTTTTCGAACGATTCCCCGTTCATTTCCTGATGGTAATCTCCGGATTTTTTCGATTCGAAAAACCATAGGCCGTTCTCTACAAATCCGTCTTCTCCCCCTATATGGCATATAATCAGTCCTTTTCCTTTTCCACTTGGGTTTTTGAGACCAGTTGACAGACCTTCTCGAAAAGCCTGTCTGTTGGACCCAATCGATTCATCGACCCATATTGAATTTTTTGTACATCCCGCATTTATCCATGTCTCGTCAAGGTAATAAATTTTTCGGCCTTGCTCCCTAAATTCTCGAATTTTCTTCAAATAATTTCTCATCTAAACAACTATTTCGTCTCTATCAATCAATAAACTATTACGACCACGTTTTTTGAATTTGAATTTCATTTTTTTCAATAATTTATAAAATGTTGTTTTTTTAAAATTCGGCAAGCTGTCATCGTTATTTACAACTTCCAAAACCTTCGAAATTGTAGGAATTTCATCAAGAAAAAAAACCGTGAACTATTCTCCTAATTAAGTTCATGTCGAAATCGTCTATTGAATCGATGCTTTTTAGCGACTGGGATTTCTGCTTAGGTGGAATCAATAGATGATTTCGTTTATATTATTTTTCAGAAATCTCGTCGGAAACCGATAAAGGGTTAAGTACAATTCAAACAAATATTTATAACCGGGACAAATTGAGGTACCTACTTCAGATATATCAGGTTATAACCGTTGCGAATTTTAGAGGACCTAATTACAAGGGTTACAAGGGTGTAACTGAGTGTAACAAAGAAATCCAAAACATTCACTTGTATTCAAATTTCATAACTCTCCTGTACCTACTATCGACATTCCGTTCTAAGCTTTAAGTACGATCCTGGCAGTCTTTTGGGGGCGTGACAAGAATTGTAGAGAAGATCCTTTGACCAATAAGCTGTTAGTATGCGCAAAACAAACCGATTTGGTTTGTTTGTTTACATTCTCTTATATTTGAACAGACTATAGAAGATATTCCAGAAGCAGAATTTCTGGTATCACCTTAATCAAGGTAATAAATGGTACTAAAATAAAGGCAAAGATGTAAGAAGCATTCATTCGCAGAAATTCTTCTAAAACATAGAAAAACGCATTATTCTGGGAGCTTATGTTAACCACGACTGCAATCAATTCCTGAAGAGATCATCTATTGCTTGTCTTAGTCGAATGATATTCTTGACGACGCGTTATTGTACTGTTGTCATTGTCTCTCATTTTTTGACAGTGTGTCTTCTTGATATTGTTACGGCACCACAGGTATTGACTTAGATGCGGTTTAATATTCTTCATATCAGAACTTTTCGATTGAACATCTATGGTTGAAGTTTGCACATAAGTACAGAAAGAAGTAATTGAAGGACCGGGCTTCCTCTTAACCATCCTGAAAACGAAAGGCGAGGACTCACTGAAGATCAATGCATCAGACTTAATTAGATCTTTTTTACTCTTAAAATTTTATTCAAAATTGGATATTCAAGATGTGGAGACGAATCGAGAGGTTTAAAGTTCATAGTATGATCCTGCGATACTCTATAAAGAAGACTAGTAATGTTGAATTATAAAATGACATAGAGAAACTCAACATCGAATATTAAAGAACACGCCTTCGTACCTATCTTCAATTGAACACTTCACCAGCCGATGATCAAATTATGTGACCAGATTATGTTCTTTTACATCTTAGTGACAATATTATCTCTCACCTTCCATTAAGCCTTCCAGCTTGAAGACAATATCGATAAATCTTTGTAGGAAGACACGGATAGCTGTTGGCTCATTATAAAACATCCACTTAATTCTCCCTGATGGCTTAACACAAATGAAGACAGTGTCCGTATGGAAATTGAACATAATTGAATAAATTAGAGTTGTAACCGCACCTCCTCGGCGGTCATGACGATGCAATACACCACAGACATCCAACTGCTTTCTGTCTAGTCTTCACTGTGAGATCGTTTGTCTGGACGCTGGATCCGATTTATTCATTCCAGGTAAAGAAGAAGTCGAAAAGTTTGTGATTACGTTTTTCAATATACAATGGTTGCTACTTGACTTTTCGGATAGGCTTATGAAGATCAACATTTGTCGTTAATTGCGATGTTTTTATTCGGAACTAGTTGGCCCGGCGAACTTTGTTTCGCCTAAATGATGCTTACGGCGAATTTCACAAATCGTAATCAACGGTGATCGGAGTCCGAGATCAATGTCTTGGTTCTCTGATTTTTGAACTGTCAAATCGAGTTGATGCTAGATCAGGCTCCGATCACCGGTGATTACGCTTTGTGAAACATACCGTTAAAGTTGTATAAACTAATCATTGCTATTTTTTCATGCGGGAGATAAATTAGGCAAAACATTCAAAATTGCAATTTTCAAAGTTACATTGTTATTCGCACGGAAAAATTCTCTTTATTCAAGCGGTATCTAACTGTTGCATATAACATTTCGTCTTAAATGCTTTAGAGTTCTCTCATTGAAGTACCTATCTTGTAATGAACGACACCACGATTGCAAACATAAATCATGATCGCATTATATGGATGAGAAATAGTTCCCATGATGAATTGCCTCTGATCACTACCACTTCAGTTCTGACAATACGCTGAAAATTCGAATTGAAATATATACTTTGTCTATGGTACTTTAACTTCACTTCACAGAATACAAATATTCTAATTTTTCTTCTTGACTAAGATATTTTTGTTTTGGTCCACAGCACAGAGTTGCAGGCAACTCAATTTACTATAGAATTCACATTATAATGAAATTATATGAGCCTTGCTTGAGATGTCTAAAGACATGATGTATGACTGTATGCACTTCAATTTGTTGTCAATTTTTGGATGCATTGACATCGACCAAATCGAAAATATTAGAACTGTTTCGTGGCGACGCCACAATGTCATACGTGTCATTTCATAATTCCAATATGGACAATGAACCAATGAAAATTAAAGCTGAATCCAAAAACATTTCAAAAATTAAGAGAAAAGATGAGAATGGACAATTCACGATTGAAACTGATCGCCAAAATCCGATTTACTTGAAATTCCGATGAAAATTCACTGTGATATAGACAGTACATAATCGTATATACATCGACATCTAATGATAATAAGATCGAATATAGTACCTTCACGATTACGTTATTTTGAATGAATAAATCTGTAAAAACAACTAATCAGTCATAATGTGTGAATAGCGCCGCCTGAAGTGGTAAGAACGAAACTTCTTCCATATCTCAGCGAAATATAGCATCATAGAGATCTGTACTCTTACGCTAAGACATTTTGGTTTTGGTCAATAGCGCAGAGTTGGAGACAACCTAAATTACACACTATATCTTTACATCGACATTCAACGGGGAGAATACCAAATAAGTTCCTACGAATAAGCTGTAGCGTAACTGTAACTGTAGCGATCCCCAGTGGCCTTACTCAAAGGAAGGAAAAGCATTTCCTGTATAAGACAAATTTTCATAGATATTTTTCAAAGTTTTACTGTATTTTATAATAACCAGACCGTAGACGAATCCATATATGAAGTTTCATAACAAACAGTCCATCCGATCTCGAGTTATAAATGGTGTAACCAACATCTTTCTTTTATATATATATAGATATATTCAATCGGTGCACTTTTGAATGAATTTGAGCCAATTTCCGAAGCTTTTTCTCCTTTCGAAATCATTGGGAACCAAACAAAGACTGGTCAGGGAATGATTCATCAAGTGCTCCGAAATGATTTTGTTGAAGCTGCTATGATTTTCTGGCAAAAATGCTGATGCACCATGAGAGTTGTAAATGGCTCTAAGGGAACTAAAGGCTTTTCCAATAAGAGGTGTTATTTTGACATAAAAAAATGCCATTTTTTTAGATGAATGATCAGATGCTTATTTCATCATAAAGATGAACAGGTATGCCGTTAATAATGGAAAATTACATCTGCCAAAGGACCACCACGACTACGACTACTGGACAATATCCTTTTCATGAAAATTTCCATAAACAAATCGCAAAGTTGCTGCCCTTTGCCTCACGAATTCTTTGAGGTCTTGAATCGACGCCTAGCTCTTGTCGTATACCTTCACTTCCACATGGCTCCAAAGGAAGAAGTTGCAAGGTGCTAAATCACAAGATCTCGGTGATCAATTGTGATCACCTCTTCAAGAGATAACAATGGTTTCGTTGCTTGTGTGGCACGTAGCAGCGTCTTGTTGAAAGTAAACGTTCTCCAGATCAATACCATCCGATTCCGACCATAAACAATTATTAAGTAAGTTCGAAATTTCACGACGAAAATCCATGTTTATAATAAAATCAAACAAAAGGGTTGTACTCATGGATTGTGTTTAATTTTTAAAATCAACTCGACATGTTTCGCCTCATCGGCATCATCAGGAGTTCTAGAAGAATAAAATTTCTCGTTATACAGGTATAAACAACTAAACAAAACACTGAACATACTTGTCACAAATTATTCAAAAAGGTATTCCGCATTAAAGATGGATGAGCTTCGCAAAGCAAACAATTTCATATTTCAATATCCAGCATGTATAAGCAATTCTCAATTTCTTTTTTAACATCAATTTTATTCGTAATGTTCCCTTCAATCATTCATAGGTTATATCTACTTACGTCAGGTACTGTTCTGTGGTGTTAGTCAATTTTTTTGTGTTCTATGATTTGTAGGCGTTTTTTAGTGACAACATAAGGATCATATCAAACTCTCGTATATTGGGTGGTATGGTAGATGTAGGTCCGTTTGAGTATTCAAGCAATTGTCTCGATCGTTCTTAATAGCTTTCGCAATCTCATACATCTCGAACAGATCCAGTTTCTTTCCCTTCCCCAAGTTGAAGATTAGTTTTACGTTGGCGTCTTTATCAAATTCATGACCCTCTTGGGCGAGGTGGTTACCGAAGGCGCTTTTTTTCGCATAGTTCTTAATGTGCTCTGAAACCCGAACATTGACTGACCTAAAAGTCTTACCAATATAGAATCTGTCACATGTTCCGCATTTCAGTTGATATACACCATTCTTCTCCAAAATGGGGGTCTTGTCCTTATAATTGCATATGTTTTGGTGCAGGCAATTGACTGCCTTAAAAGGAATTTCATAGTTATTTTTCAGAAAGATTCTCCTCAGTTTGTATGAAATGTCACCATGAAACGACATTGATGAAGTGTATTTTTTGCTACCCCTGTCTGTAATCTGTCTACTAGAGTCTAGTTCATCTCTGTTCTAATGCATTCTCAGAAACTTCCTAAACATCAAACCATCCACCATGTTCGGATGGAACCCATTCCCCTGTGCTATATATTTAATTATATTCAATTCCTTGTTGAAGGAAGCTTCGTTCAACGGTAGATTTAAGAGTCTGTGAATGTAAGAGTTGAAGGCGGCCTGCTTTTGACTTTCCGGATGATTAACTCGAAACAAAACATTTTGCGGCACATCTTCAGATATTATAGATATGTGGACGATATCTTCATAATTTTTCTTGGTGGTAGGGTAATGACTATGGTTTTATTGAATTTCTTTAACTCTCTACAGAAAAATATAACCTTCACATTGGAAATGGGCCCTGAAAAAATCAACTTCCTTGACCTGACGCTCGCTCTAAGGAACAATAAGATTGAGGTAGACATATATAGAAAAGAAACTCAAACAGTTAATACTATTAGAGCGACTTCTAATCATCCGGAAAGTCAAAAGCCTTCAACTCTTACATTCACAGACTCTTAAATCTACCGTTGAACGAAGCTTCCTTCAACAAGGAATTGAATATAATTAAATATATAGCACAGGAGAATGGGTTCCATCCGAACATGGTGGATGGTTTGATGTTTAGGAAGTTTCTGAGAATGCATCAGAACAGAGATGAACTAGACTCTAGTAGACAGATTACAGACAGGGGTAGCAAAAAATACACTTCATCAATGTCGTTTCATGGTGACATTTCATACAAACTGAGGAGAATCTTTCTGAAAAATAACTATGAAATTCCTTTTAAGGCAGTCAATTGCCTGCACCAAAACATATGCAATTATAAGGACAAGACCCCCATTTTGGAGAAGAATGGTGTATATCAACTGAAATGCGGAACATGTGACAGATTCTATATTGGTAAGACTTTTAGGTCAGTCAATGTTCGGGTTTCAGAGCACAGAACTATGCGAAAAAAAGCGCCTTCGGTAACCACCTCGCCCAAGAGGGTCATGAATTTGATAAAGACGCCAACGTAAAACTAATCTTCAACTTGGGGAAGGGAAAGAAACTGGATCTGTTGATGTATGAGATGTATGAGATTGCGAAAGCTATTAAGAACGATCGAGACAATTGCTTGAATACTCAAACGGACCTACATCTACCATACCACCCAATATACGAGAGTTTGATATGATCCTTATGTTGTCACTAAAAAACGCCTACAAATCATAGAACACAAAAAAATTGACTAACACCACAGAACAGTACCTGACGTAAGTAGATATAACCTATGAATGATTGAAGGGAACATTACGAATAAAATTGATGTTAAAAAAGAAATTGAGAATTGCTTATACATGCTGGATATTGAAATATGAAATTGTTTGCTTTGCGAAGCTCATCCATCTTTAATGCGGAATACCTTTTTGAATAATTTGTGACAAGTATGTTCAGTGTTTTGTTTAGTTGTTTATACCTGTATAACGAGAAATTTTATTCTTCTAGAACTCCTGATGATGCCGATGAGGCGAAACATGTCGAGTTGATTTTAAAAATTAAACACAATCCATGAGTACAACCCTTTTGTTTAATTTTTTTAATTATCAATTACCTTTGATAGCGCAATCCATTGACCCTAATGATTGCTCCAGCCTCATTCTCGAAAAAGTAAGGTTTTCCTAGCTCCAGATGCGACAATTTTGTTTGTTGACGAAGCTACCGAGGTGGAAATGGGCCTCATCACTCAAGATGATTTTTCGATGCAATTCCGGATCATTTTCATGTATTTCAAGAATCAAGTGAGCAAAGACACGACGTTGTTGATGATTGGCCGGCTCGAGCTCTTGTGTTAACAGTTTATAAGCCTTAAGACCCAAATCTTTGTGCAAAATACGGTGTAATGACGTTTGCGGAATGCCTAATTCCGAAGAACGACTAGAAATGGATAAACCTGGGTTTCTTCAACATTTTCGGCTACAGCAGCGATATTCTCGGCTGTTCTTGAGCGACGTGCACGGGTTTTATTCTTCTCATCACAAACTTGTTCCTACAGCTCATATTTTTCCTCTTATTTCTGTTTAGCTGTTCGACAAGTAGCTTCAAGACGACCCAAAAATGGTCGAGTTTTTCCAACCATCTTTGCCAAATTTTCACCATTTTTATAGTTAATTTATATCATTTCAATGCGCTGTTGAAGCGTGTACCGTTCTATTCGTTCAATTTTTTATAATTGCGTAGTTTCGACTTGTCGAATGTCGAAAAATGACAGCTTCAAAGGTGAGAGCTGGCTATCAGAATAGCATGTCTCATTGGAAAACTCTTTTTGCCGTCCAACTGTAATGTAAATCAAAGTATTAAAGTGTTGCTATAGAATATAGATTATGTATCGAGATGTGGTTGACGTTTAGTCCCAGCTTCGCACGTATGGACTCATCAAATTGGCTATTGTGAGCGAAGCATGCCAATGACGTAGGTGTATGCGTTGCCTTGCTCTTGCTCAAAGAGAACGAGTTTCCCGGACGAAAGTCACATTTATATTCGCACTTTGGTTCGCGGCGTCCACGCGAACCAGATTCACGTTCGCGGATGTTCGCGCCATGAATGTTGAACCCACATATGGTTTTTTCTGGGGCCACCAGAGGGAAAACGTTTGTCACCTATTTGGGGGGCAATTCCCATTACGTGCCACGCAGGAAATCTCCGTTCGCTTTGGTTCTTTAGTTTTCCAGAACGTTCTATTTGGAAGAAAGGCGAAGTGGAGGGTTATGATTACTTGAGGTTGGTCAGCATTTAACCTGCTTCCTACAGAATTTTTGTAAAAATCCGTCACAACCAAAATTTCATGTTCACAAAAAAAAATGAAAGTGGGTTCCGGAAGGTAAATAGCACAGCAACTTCACTCACTGCTGTTCTAGATGATGTTGTATGCTCAAGATAAGGGTTTGTCAAGATCTAAACACGGAAATTAGTTTCTTCGAAACTTCTTCAGTTTACAGCATATAGAATTATGAGCAGCCTTTATAACTTCACAAAGACATTAAATTTTCCTTCACTCTAAACTCATACCATTCTAGCACTGTAAATCAGGGAGATCCCATCCCACTCTTCATTCACCTGAGAATTAAGGATTCTGTTTTGTCTTCTTCAACCCATAAGAATAGGGCCCATAAGTCGGGAAGGTGAGACCACCCGACTGGCGGTTGATAGTAGCATGGTATGGTCTACACCAGGCCCCCCGACGGTGAAGCTCTTGACAACGGAGATAAACTGCCGCCCGTGGGTGGTGCTTTGTAGTCGCTGGCCTAATGTCCATGTATTCATTATTTACTAGTTTTTTAGGCCGGTCTTTGGGCTCGTATTTTTGGACAATTTACTGGTATTCAGATTCCAACACCTGGTTGTGTCAGAAAGGTGTTGTGCTATGGAAACAGAAAAACATGTCCTTGGAATTGTAAACAGACTTAATCAGGGTGTTCCTAAATAAGTAGATTTCTCATAAAAAATAACATTTTTTCCTCCTGGTCTCGTTTCAGAGAGACAGGCGTCGAAAATTTCTATTTCTTGCAGTTTTTTGCTAATATCTCAGGAACCGTTAGGATAATAGAATTGAGTTTATGTATACACATTGCCACTAATAATAGCAACTTTCTTGCTCTCAACTCGGTTTTATTAGACGTGCCAGTGGCCGAGATATTGAATTTTGACAAAGGTTTTACCCCCCGACTTTTTCACCACAGATCAAATTTGCATTTGCTCAACAAATTCAGATACGTAAACAAGATAATCTCAGTTCATTACCCTGAATTGAAGCGTTTTCGAGAAAACTGATGGCATTTTATGATAAAAAATAATTTGCTAACGCATTGTAAATTTCTTTTAATAGGAAAAATGAGTAGTGATAATTAACAAGTTTATCAATTCCTAATAATTTGAGAACTAGAGTTTGCAGTCTGAATTGCAAAGTTATTTTCATTATTTTTATCGACCATAGTTAACAAGATCACAAGAGTTATTCCAACTTCAAGGAATTTACATTGCGTTAGCAAATTGTTTTCGATCACAAAATCCCAGTTTTCTCGAAAACGGTTCACTTTAGACCAATGCACTGGGAGTACCTTTTTTATGAAAAACACATGGACGCATCAGAATTTGCTGAGCAAATGCGCATTTGGCCAGTGGTATAAAAGTTGGGGGGTAGGGTAAAACTATTGTGCAATTAAATTTCTGACCATCTGCATGTCTGAAACGAAAACTCTCATGAAAAATTGTAAGCGCAAAAAAATTTTTTTATGAGAAATCTACAGTTGACATTTGATACATTCATTCAAGAACACCCTGTATACAGGCTGTAAATGAATAGATGCACGAAAATGTAGGAGGTGATTTCTCCTAAAGATGGTGTTTTTATTTTTTTTCGTAAAATTCAAAGAACTGACAAAAATCAAATTGAGCAGACATTTCAGGCGAGTAAGAAAGTGCTAAAAAACATTTGTGTTGCCACCTCCTTAACGTTATTGCGCGAGAAACTTTTGTCAAAAATTAATTTTGGATAGCTTTCTTCATTCTTATCAAATAAGTTCTCCTCTAATTTCTTGCTAAAGTTCACGGTTTTTGAGAAAAAAATATATCACCAGATGATACGCCTGTATCGTAGAGGCTAGAATTATTTCTGAACTACAATTGATCTGTTCGAAAAAAGTTCCTTTTCGCTCCCATAAAATATCATCTTTGTTCAATTCTGGTTCCTTTTTTGGTCTCTAAGAGAAATATTGAATACTGTTTTTCGGGTACCTATATCAAGGGGCTGTAACTAAGTAGGACGACCTACCCTGTTTTTTGACTAGGAACAACCCTCTAAATTTTTTCGCAATTTTCATTTAAGAGAACACTAATAGAGAGCATTCCATTGCCAGTACAATTATAATGTTATTGAAATAAAAAGGATCATCACCCTGTGTTTCACTCAAAAGTTCCATTTGTAAACAATGCCCTAGAATAGTTTTTAGTGGCGGCTACTATGGTACCGCCAGCCTACTCATTATTTAACAGTGAAAGGAAAAGCAAGATATGCATTAAATATTTTCCTTATATGATACATTTTTGAAAAAAATCGGCAAAAAATTTGTAGCAAGATTAGAAAACTTTGGATAACAGTTTGCACTCGAGAAATCATAAATTCTCATAATTTCTCTAAAACAGCTGTATTAACAAATTCAATCATATGAGGGAAATGTATTTTTTCCCTTATTTAGGTGTGAGGTCCATGTCACAAGGGTACGGAATCTTGTGCCTTTGTTAACGGTTTTTATAGTCGATGCATGTATCCTATTCATCATATTATATTGGATAGTTTTGTATTTCATCTGTAATTTGAATATGTTGAGTAAATGAATTCGAATTGAATTGACTATTCCACTCATTTCAAAATCTGACCAATC
Source organism: Adalia decempunctata (assembly GCA_951802165.1). Taxonomy (NCBI): domain Eukaryota; kingdom Metazoa; phylum Arthropoda; class Insecta; order Coleoptera; family Coccinellidae; genus Adalia; species Adalia decempunctata. Next base: position 22,730,142 of record OX637701.1, read on the forward strand.
ACAGTCCAAAGACAGCTCGTATTATCGCGATAATACCAACTGTCCCTGAATTATTATTGGTCTGACGGTATTTTCAACGATCGAACTATAGAATAATCTGTGATTGATCTATGGATACGAATGGTTTGACAACTGATAAATGCAAATTGTAGACGTCAACATGAGTTTTTCTTTGATTTTCTCGAATATGGAGTTTCTGACCTTTTATTTTATTCGTGGAATAGTCTTATGAAATTTCACTCGAGATTGAATTTACCTCATACGTCGATCTCTTATTTCTAAACTCAAATGAGTTGCTTTAAGGAAACACCACTCGTCCTCCGGACTCGTGATGTTTCCAAGCAACTCATTTTCGTTTGAAAATGAATCGATAGACTTATCACTGAAATTCAATCTCTTGTGATATTACTGCTGAATATAATATCTGAATTACCCCTAAAGAAGTGCCTGTTGGATGTTACTACAGATTTCGAATACGAGTTCCTACAGTGAGATATTCATCATTATAGAAAATGAGAGTTTCTAAATTTTCGTTCAGAACTCAAAATCTATGAACGATAAGCTGGACCTGTTTTCAGATTCACATTATTCAAAAAAATAGCTTTATAATGTGTTATCTGTTCTTATATCTGCTATAGCTCTCAAGATCCCTTCTGTAGACAACGAATTTTGCTCACCCTGTACTGGTAATCTTTGTTGTGCTATATTCTTTTGTTTCGAATTAAATTCTTTCGAAGCTACATTATATTGAATTATATCTTATTTTTTCTATTATCGATAATTAATGCATATGACTATGACGAGGTAGCTAAATTTCATCTATTCCCTTTTCCGCTAACTTGTATTGTTCAATTAGCGACTGAGCTGTGAATTCATCAGATTTGTATTTTCTGACTGTAACTTGTGATATCGTCTTGATGTCACGTGGCTTGAAGGAGGTTTCTTTGGAGGGGTTACATTGAACGGTGTCAATTGAACCTTTCATTTGGAGGTTAACTGACGACGAAAGTAGGGACCGTGTCCTTTGCGTCCCGCGTATGACCTGAACAATGCACAGATTAAATCACAGTTTCGAAGGTTATCATGAAAACCTCGCGTTTCTTGAACTTAGTTGGGAGGTTTCTGTTTACTGGAATATCTTGTACTTGATATTCGCACTGTTGAGTTTTGAATTATTTGAATTATTCAAATATTTTCGAGCAATGATTCTCGAAATAAATGAAGGTCCACATAACGTCAAACATCTCACCAGAATGTCGCTAAGTTTGAAGCGAGAATGATTTATATCGAAATTTTACGAGGCACGACCGACGTATTTATATTCCCCGAAATAATTTATATACCACACGAGCAGAAATTCAGAATTAGAAACGATAAGCCGCACATAAATTTAAAATAAATTACACTCATTAAGAAAACACGCAGCGAACATATTGGACGATCGTGTGTTAATGGCTTCCAGAGATTCTAAAGAAAGGAAATCCACAATGTGATACGGAGCTATTTATATAAGAAACCTCGCGAATATATTTATTTCGGATCGAACAAGTCAATTATGGTATTGCACTGTTCAAGAAGTATTCCGAAGTCGGATTTCAGCAAAGATTTTAATCTCGTGAGATGAATTTGAAATTGAGAACAACAGAAAACTATCGAAGAATTGAAAACTTTATTTTAATCTCTATTCCAATCTTTGTGATTCATAATAGTACATTATGAACCCTGGGACTGAAGTGGCACTTTTGATCCCGTAGCGAAAATAGGAAAAGAAATTCCCATGGTGTAATATTATTCTATTCTATCTTTTTTTTCTATACTAAAATGGTAACTTGGTGGACTGGCCCGAGGAAATCTGTCGAAAAGTGGGTCTAGAAGAATTTTCAAATCGCAGCGAAGCTGCGATATGGTGAGGGATTTTTTTACCGTCGAAAAAAGGAATAATCGATTCATACGTGTGTGAAATTTCGATTCGCTAGGCGAAGTAAAAGTATTTTTTAAAAATTCGCAAAAATCCGACAAAAAGAGCCATTTTGAAGTCGATAAAACTTTTTTCACAGATATCACCAGAGTTCTACCGATGAGGAGTAGATCTGCTGGCCCATACTAGTTTTCTCTATTTCAGTATCGTAAAGAGTTCATTGCAGTATATACTGAAAACAGTGCTGTGATGAACTCATTAGAGCATTGTTTTCATTTATACTTTTCGTTTTGTGGTCGTCAACAATTACCACCGATCCTATTAAATTTCAACACACGTCAATTCGGAAATGTCAATTTTCGTGACAATCACACCAACTGCCAAAATACAATACAAAAGTCACTAGGATGTACATTCTGAATTTGTCATTGAATTTCGACAGTATTTCACAAAATTTTACTGAAATAAAGAGAATATCGTCTAATACTCGTTGCAGAATGCAATTCCAACACTCATGCGTTCGTTCGCATGAAATAATCTTCAAACATTAAAATATATCAATATATGGGCCGTTCTATCGATTCAAATAAAGATTTCATACATTTTCCTATGCGTTTTTTTTAATTCTTATAGCTTTTGAAAATTTCCGTATCTGAGAAGTAATGAAAGAATAATCATAAGTTTGATATATTCTTCCCCAATGAAATACACTGTAAATAGCAAAGAAACACAAAATGCTAAAATTTTCCAGTTTAATAAACTTATAGTATTTTACAGAAGATTATCACATTGTAGGTACATATATTATTTTACATCGAAATTCTTTTGACCAAAAATATTATTCCGCTCGATACTGTAATCGAACAATGTGTCCCATATGAACAATTCAAAGATATTTTATATCTCCCCTATTTCGAAAAAAAGTTTTTTCAAAAAGATTCCTGATATTGCTTTATGTGTACTTATCACGCCATAATAATTGAGAGAAGCATATTTTTGATATACAGGTACTGTTTCTGGTGCTTCCATGACACAAAACAACGTTTGGATGTACTTTCGTAAAACTGGCTTCAAATCCAGAACACTGTAGAGAGTATAATGGACCAAATCTTCGGTCCAAACTGACCAGAAATCAGCTTGTTTATTGCATATGGCCTTCGAGAGGCAGCAAGCTGCTGCTGCCAGAAGTGAGGGTCGAATGTGGCACATTCCATAATTAACCAAGGCTAACTCTATGATATATGAACTTAAAAGTTCACGCTCTAGATTCCTTCCCATCTTCATATTGCATCTCTCCAGAAAATGGCAGGGCAATGGAATCAACAAATTATAATCTAAGGTTGCGAGGATGTCCGCTTCCTTATACCTGAGTTTCCGTTTTGGATATATTTTTCCCGTGAGACCATTGCAATATGTCAACGGTAAGAACCCTGTCTCCGATTCCATTTTGTAGGCAATAAGCATGGACATAGCTGCTGTTAGAAGTCTTGCAGGACATTTTCGTTTTTTGAAAACATATCTATCGAAAATCGCAATACTTAGTTGCATTAATTGTGGTCCAGATATTAATGTTTTTCTCACTATCCAATTGATTATTTCTTCTCGTTTGGCTGGAGTGAGATCGTATCCTTTTAGAAAGTTCTCGGGAAGCTCCATATCAGTTTCTCTTCTCATGTCTTCCAAATAGGTGTCTGTAATGGTGAGGAATGACGCATATGGTGTTGGAATCCTTAAATCCGGAAACTCGATTACTGTGTCCAGGACTTCCTGCAAAATACATTCTAGATTATTGAAACATTCAAGACTACAGAAACGTTAATTAGTGTTTATAATCTGAGCATATGTATATGAATAGTTGTGAAAAAATTCCGGGATGCTTCCTTGTCAAAAAATAGAGTGGCTGATTCATATAAACTTCCTTTTTAGGAGCCCCCTCTGCCTTACTACAGCCCCCTGCCTCATTACAGCTGCCTAAAGCTGGCACCCGAAAAAAGGTTTTCAATTTTTCTCAAAAATCAAACGAATGACAAGAATAAAATTAGGCAATCGAGGCACTCGAAAAAATGTTTTGGTGTTCCTCTATGATTGCAAGGGGTAGAAATAGCCTCCCCTAAACCACATTTCACGAGGGACTTTTTTCGATATCTATACTTTACAATAAAAAAAATTCATTTTGTTTAATTTGATTCATTCTTAACTATGAGTTTTCTCTTAGCAAGAGATTACAACTCTTGCTAAAGTTCACGGTTTTTGAGAAAATAAATTATCAACATATAATTCGCTTGAGTCGTAGAGGCCGGAATTATTTTTGACCTCAAATTTATCCATAGGCGTATGCTAAGTATGATATTTTTATTGAGACCTGGTGCGAATCTACAGGGTGATTTTTTTAAGTGTTTCATTCGACGTTTTCGAGGATCTGATTGCGATACAAATCCAAAATTTTGAATTTCTGTTTTAGAGTACATGAACTCAATTTGTAAAATATTTTCAAGGGGAATCTACTTCCGGTTCTACCGGAAACGAATGTGAAATTCGTTATTTCAAATGCAACACCCTGTATATTCATACATTTTCGAATTCTTCGTTTAATTCTGCAATGATTTGATGAATGAAATGCGCAACCACATCCAGCGATTTTTGAGATATAGCCTGATTCTCAAATTTTTTGACAGAAAGATGGTCACATATTAGTGTTCATATCTCCAAAACCTCTCATTGTAAGAAATTTTTTTCGCAACAGTGGAACAAAAGAAAGTACGCTGGTACTGCTTCTTGTATAAATTATGAGGAAATATTAGACAGGGTGTCTGTAACAGGGCCTCAAAGTTAGCCTCAACGAAACTATGATATCTCATTTTTTTCAAAAAGGAATAAAATTCGAATTTCACGAATAAATCCAGTTTTCTTTGTCTAATATAATCATAGGTTTATTAAGATAATTTTCAAGTAGGCTATGTCAATAGTTAGAATATATCAGTTCATTTATAATGCATTGTTGAGAATTGCCATTCAGACTTATTACTTGTAGTTTGAATTCGGGCAATATGCAAAATCAGAATTACAGTAACAGTGATGCATTAAATATGTTCTTCATTTATGGTGAATGTCACAATATAGTAGAAAGGGTAGTCTGAATTCCTAAAGAAAAAATCCACTTTTAACACCTTCAACAAAATCAAAGTTCTCAGAAGAATAAATAAATGTTTGGAGGAAGGGGACCAACATTTTGAAAATCTATTGTAATAGCTATTAAATTTCTGTCAATGTTTTTTGTTAGGAAAATTGTTGTTATAGTTTCAAACTCATTTTTTTATTTAGTCATCATTCATTATCTGCTTTGTTTATTTGTCACATTCGCTGCAAATAAAGGACAGGCTTTTGATATTTCATTCTATTCTACCTAATTATTATTGCATGTTCTCCATAGTGCTTGATGAATAAAAATACATAAGAATTACAATTCCTAAAATAGCCCACTTTGTGAAAGACGTGCATACCAATGAATTTGACTGAGCGAAACCTGGCTTTAGCCGTGAAATTCGAATTTTATTCGATAACAGCAAAACGACTGATTTTACATGACATGAAATGTTTGGAACACTCTAGCTAGTTTTTGACGAGCAATCGATCGCTATCACAAAATTATATGGTTCCCATTTGAAAAAAAATGGGATTTCATAGTTTTGTTGAGGCTAACTTTTATGCCCTGTTTCAGACACCCTGTTCCTCATAATTTATTCAAGAAGAAGTATTGGCGTACTTTCCTTTGTTACACTGTTGCGAAAAAAATTTCTTACAATGAGAGGTTTTGGAGATATAAACACTAATTTATGACCAACTTTCTGTAAAAAAATTTGAGAATCAGGCTATTACTCAATAATCGCTTGATGTGGTTGCGCATATCATACATCAAATCATTGCAGAATTAAACGAAGAATTCGAAAATGTATGAATATACAGGGTGTTGCATTTGAAATAACGAAGTTCACATTCTGTTCAGTGATACAGCTTATATCCATGGAAACAAAAAAATCTCGCTGCTGAACCAACTGAGATTATTACCCATTATGTAAAGTAATTTTGATTGGGAACTAGGAAGGTGGTTAAATAATCAGCAAATTTCAGCTAATGCCAACGAGATTTGTCACAGGTACATCAAATTTCCCTACATCTCGGGACTGACGGGTAAGATTTCCGCACTGTTTCGTCAGTTTTCATATGGGGTGAAACTAGTTCCATATAATATTAATTCATCGAATTCCCTCTTTAGCAAGCTGAAAGATAGAATTCCCATATCAGATTGTAGCAATCTCGTGTACAGGATACCTTGCATGAATTGCAATAGGTGCTATGTTGGTCAAACCAAACAGCTGTTGAAAAATAGAGTCAGACAGCATAAGTATGATTGCAGTGAGGTGAACAAACATAAAGAGTCACAAACAGCTTTGGCTAATCATCACTTTTATGAGCATCATCGGTTTAATTTTGATGATGTTGAGGTTTTGGATTTTGAGGGTAATTGGTTGAAGCGTAACATTGGGGAAATGGTATTTATAAAGCTAAACAATACGGTTAATAACAGAATCGATACTCAGGGTCTGAGCGCAATATATGAAAATATTTTGGAAATCTTCAAGTACCGAGATCGCGAAGTAGAACCGTCTGGTTGTGGATAGTGACGCATATGCGGGCGGACGTGTGTATGTTTATTTGAGTCCCGGTTTCTTTCATTTCATTTTATTCGATTGAATGTTTTGAATAGACGTCGCACGTTGGACTAATTTTTCAATGTTTCACTGGCTGCGGTTCTTATTAATTTTGAACAACTTTGGTACGCATAGTTTGGCTTCGGTAAGTGTGTTTGGGGCAGATCGTACTCTGTAATAGTTTATTTTCTTATGTATGTGTTGGTGTTTGTTTCTCCCCTGTTATGTTATTTAGTATATTTTTTATCATTTGATTTGTATATATGACTTTTTATCTGTATCTTTTAGCCCTGAAGAAGCAACAATATAGGTTGCGAAACGTTGGCATTAGCTGAAATTTGCTGATTATTTAACCACCTTCCTAGTTCCCAATCAAAATTACTTTACATGATGTTCAGAGGAAGTGACTCTTCGAGTTCATTACCCATTATTTCAATTTACAATTTAGGCGAAACAAAGTTCGCCGGGCCAGCTAGTTTTTAATAGATGTAACAAAACAATCAACTTCAAACTTGGGCGTATCTGTTGATAATTTTTCCCCCAGAAACCGTGATATTTGATAAGAAATTACAATTACAAGAGACCGTATTTGTTAGGAATGGATCAAGCTATAGAAAATTTTTTCAATGTATAATATGGATATGGAGAAAAGTTTCTTGCGAAACAAGGTTTTGGGATGGCTTTTTCTACCCTTTGCAGGCATATGAAAATTAAAAAAAAAAACAAGAAAATCGAAAGTTGTTACAATTGAATGAGCAATCATGAAAAATATCTCAAAGCTAATATGACAAAAAATGAAAATCTACGCCAATCATTTCTGAATTAAACTCCACCAAATTCAATTCACTTCATTGCTTAATTATGTATAAATGTCTTTTCTGGTATAATATAGTTATTGACGCAATATAGGCAAAATAAAAATCATTATAAACTATTATTTCAATTTTCTATTCCGTTTTTCTAATTTTCATTTATATGATGCCTTGGCTCAGAATCTAAATGACATATGAGTTCAAGATGAACTTTGCGAATCAAAATGTAAAGAGTGTCCAAGATTCAAGAACTTTCAAGAAATACCGTCACATCATTTCAATTTTTAATTGAATAAACACTAAAAAAAATAGAGTAAATCAATCATGAGTCTGTTGAATGTGAATTACATGTAGCAAAAAAATACTCAAAAAATTTAATATTCATGGATTGAGGGGTGAAAAAATATATTCATATTATCTTTATCAGTATTGGGCATATCTTTTTCAAACAAAAATAAGGTAATGTAATGAAAAAGATTCATTGTCATTGTATAAATATTGAAAGAATAAAAGTCTTTGGTGGAATCCAAGAAACACTGATCATACTAAAGTCAGAAAACAGAGGCGACAGACGACTCTATTCCTTTATGATTCTGATATAATACAGATACCTATCATTGCTTAAGGAGACATTGAATAATTTTTTTTCTGCGAGAACTATATATGAATATCTAATTTTTTGGAGATCTCTTTACTTCAAGAAATTCACTCAAAGCAGATCTAAGATTGTTAAAGAAGAAGTTTTTTATATTAAAATAATTCAACTTCAAATAAGAATTTGGGAGTTTTGAAAATGTCATCTTCACAACACCCAAAATTAGAATCCGAATTTCACAACTGAACTAAAACAAAATACGCAACTACACCCAAAAAGTGCAAAAAAATGTTAAGTATATGTTTTTTCATTTAAAGAATTAAATGATACATACCAGTTCATCTTCACCGTGAGTATTCATTGCACTTTTGATCACAAAAACTACTTCGGCCACTTTCAAAATACTCAAGGTACTTCACAACTCAATCGCTTGACTTTAAAATTGGGGATGATTCTATCTTCCACCCTGCCAAGCAATTTTAGTTTAGAACACAGAACATCTTTTGCCATGTTTCTTCTTCTTGAATTGTTCATATTCAAGAACTACAGAAATAAATTTCCGAAGTAACAATGGTAAGTCAAGCAGGTAGAATCCATAATCTACTGGTAAACAATGAGTGAATCAACAGAGGTACTATAAAATACAGCTCAGCTCCTCGCCCTATCTCAAAGCTAATGAGATATGTATTCAAGATCTTTGTCAGGTCATATATTTCAAATCTTCAGGATCATTATATTATGATTGAGTACAGAATATTGCCCTGAGTATGCCAAGAAAATAAAGGGATTTTCTCGAGGGTACGGTCATCAAATAGTATTTTTTGACATATTTGTGAGGTTCTGAAAATCAAATAAAAGAACCCTTAAAGGATCAGTTGGTCATTAGCGGACCGGAAACGAAAACCCAATTGGACAAGACCGAAGCAGTACTCGGGATAAGGATGAGGTTATTTCTGACAGATTTTGAGCATAATTTATATAATATGGAATGAGGTGATTAGGTACTGATGTTCATTTTCAAAAAAGAGACCTAGTTATCTCATCTCCTCAAAACTCGTCTCAAAATGTCCACATTTTCATAATTTTTTGCTGAGACTAGTCACAAACGATGAGGTTCGACTTACTGTTGAAGAATCTGTTGTCAAATTTAATTATGTCCATCCGTCTGTAAACACGAAAAACCTAAAAACTTGAGAATTATATGGTAGGTTTGGATCTCGAATGTGCAAAAGCCATAAGGAGTTCCGTGAAAATGGACGTAGGAAGTTTTGTTCTAATGATAATTTTGAAACTGCGTATTGATTCTAGAGGAAATTTTGTTATCAGACAGAAAATGATGTATTCCAGAATTTTGTCTAGATCAAGTGCCCCGAACCATATAAAATCATGTGAAAAAATTCCAATATTCCTGTCGCGATCTGTTTTGACGATTGCTTTGACAGTTTCCGTAAATGTTATGACATAGATGCATAGAATACCCGGTGTTGGCAATTATAAGATTTTGTTCAAGACTCGTCGATCGAAAATCTGTGATGGGGTCCTACCTTTCATTTCTCCCGCTATTTTCCATTGCAGCAATAGCGTAACGGTTTTTAGTAAGGAGTCGTTACAGGGTTTCTATTCGAGGCATTTGTTCGTTGGTGTCGGTCTAATGCTCTCATTGTCAACATTGGAAAAACCAATTTGATTTTTTTCGGGATGCGAAATTCTCTGAATAACTCAATCATTCTGCGGTCTGGGAGTGAAGAGATTGTATCAAAGGAAACGGTCAAATTTTTGGGGGTATATCTCGATTGTGTTTTGAAGTGGGACGAACATATAAATGTTTAAGTAAAAAAGCTGAACAGGTCATTTTATGCAATCAATAAAATTAAAACATCATTACCCTTTAAATCTGTATTGGATGTCTATTACAGTTTGGTCTACAGCCATTTGAACTATAACATCTTATTATGGGGAACTTCCACAGATGTAAACAGAATTTTCGTTGCACAGAAAAGAATTTTACGCATGATCTTCAACATCAGCCCACTTACTTCCTGTAGACCACTTTTCTTGCAACATAGAATATTGACCGTACCTTGTATTTATATATACAGATGTCTCCTTTTCATAAGACACAATATTGGAAGTTTCTGTGAATTATCAAGTTTCCACTGTTATGGAACAAGAAATGTTAAAACTTTATGTCTACCGTTGCATAGGACTTCAAAATTTGAGTGCTGCCCATCATACAAAGGAATAAAGCTGTTCAACCATTTACCCAATTCAATAAAGTCTATGAGTATTAATGAATTTGAAAAAACTGTGAAAATTTTACTTTTGAATAAAACGTACTATAGTATAGATGAGTACCTAGTAGATAAGAACTTTGTCTGATATTCTCATTTTAAATTTTCTTGGAATTTTCTGTTAATTTGTGACTTGTCTTATACATTCCTTGTAATGTCTATTAGACCAATAAATATTATTATTATTATTATTATTATGCATTGACGTTATGACTCATGTCCACTGGCGGATACAGGGTAGGGGCCGTGGGGGCCATGGCCCCACTCTTGGACCAAGAGATTGACAATAATCCCTTAATTAATGGTCCTATAACGTTGGTAAAAAATTCTGTCCATTGATGGCCCTCCCTGGATGAATTCATGGCCCCCCTGAAAAACGGTCTAGATCCGCTGGTGCTCATGTCAAATCTTTTTTTCAGGTAGGCGTTCAATCTATATAGTGTCTTTATTTCAAGTTGCATTTGAAAATGGTTTCACTTTGGGAACTGAAATTTTGTGGGTGAGCTCAGAAAGGATTGGAGTTCTCAATGAAAACATTGAAATCGATTTCATTTCGAAAGTTAATTTTTTTTCTTTCTGAAATGGAAAAAGTAGTTGCTAGCGACGGACAATACTTTGAACAATGATATATACAGGGATATCATAATAATCCGTGCATTAGACGTTTCTCGGCTTCAATGAGAAAAAATATCTGAAATTTGGCACACGGCCGTTTTTCAAAGGGGAAAATCTCGATAAAATAATTTCATCGAAATCGCACTTCCGGTTGTACCGGAAGTGACCATCAGCTTTGGTATTTCAAATGAAACTACCTATTTTTCTAACCAGAAATGGATTCCTTTTCGAATTTTACACATTTTTTATCTGAAACATTTTCACGTTGTTGTCATGGTTACGAAGATATAAGGACTTCTATGAGAAAATAGCCAGTTTCAGAGGTCCGCGAAACGTATCATAGCATGCATGCTATCCATAATAAAGAAACAAATGAAGGATTTTTCGAAAACTCAATAATTTTGCCTCGTATTGCATGGCTATCGAATAATGTTGTTCTATAGGAACTGTCACAATAAATTCATATTTCTGAGAAATTTCAAACTGCCATAACTTCATTTTTTCAAATGGCATGCCTATATTTTTTGTACAGAAAACGATTGAAGATGGAAATAAGGAACCCTTGGAAAAATGTTTGAAATTAAATTTTCTGTACAAAAAATATGGGCACGCCATTTGAAAAAATGAACTTATTGCAGTTTGGAATTTCTCAGAAATATGAATTTATTGTGACAATTCCAATAGAACAACATGATTCGATAGCCATGCAATACGAGGCAAAATTATTGAATTTTCGAAAAATCCTTCATTTGTTTCTTTATTATGGATAGCATGCATGCTATGATACGTTTCGCGGACCTTTGAAACTGGCCATTTTACTCATAGAAGTCCTCATATCGTCATATCTTCGTAACCATGACAACAACGTAAAAATGTTTCAGATAAAAAATATGTAAAATTCAAAAAGGAATCCATTGAAAAGCGGCCGTGTGCCAAATTTCAGAAATTTTTTCCTCATAGAAGCCGAGAAACGTTTAATGCACGGATTATTATGATAACCCTGTATATATATCGGTGTTTTTGCAATAAAGCTTCAGTTTTCGAAAAAACTCCCTAATATTTTCCATATCAATGGCAGGAGCATGCGCTTTTTTCCATTGCAGCATAAAAAATTGATAAGAGCTGTCGCAGATACCTCTTTCATGAACCTCAATGAATGAACTAAAATCTATTGACTCATGGTATTCATTTCGTAATAAGTTGAAAGGAATCTTAACTCCTCACACATTGCCAACTCGGGGAACTTGCCAAGAGCACTCTGTGAGTCAGAACCAGAGAAGGACGAAGAACGAAGACAGCTACACCGCAGAGAAAACAAATGTTGCACGTTGGGTCGGATGACGTTGACGAAGCATTCTACAATGCTTACCTTAACAAGCCAGCGTAATTTACATATCCGCAGAGAAATCTCTACGAGAACGGCAAACAGCCGTTTAATTTACACTTCATTAATAACGGGCACCACCAAGTTCCCCTGTCTCATTCTTGGGAACCCTGGCCCGCCGACGTATTATATATGGGACCCACTTCATAAAACTCGGACGCCTAAGCGCTCTCTCTCTGTCTCTGCTGGTCTAATTAAAGGTGAGCGATGTGATTTTCGAAAGCGGCCATTAATCAAACGGCTTTTCTCATTCTTGTTCGTTCTAATTGAGATATCTGGTATGCGTAACGAAGAGACGGAAAAGAGATATGCGGCGTGCAAGTGATATACATTCCCCGCTTCTGCGTTTACAAGTGCTGGACGATGTTAATGGTTCACTCCTTCGATTGGTACTATCGGAAAAGTAAGCTAGCACTTGTCGGAAACTCGATAAATCTCTGACTCAAGGATTTAATTATACACCACACGAAGTGATGACCACAAGAGTCTCGTTCAACTTTTATCAACTCCACCCTTCATATTTATGCAGTCCGGCTTCAACTCAGGCAGTGCTTCCTCGAGAATTCGAAGATGTTGTAGAGTTCTAAGGTCAAGAGTGTTGATGATCGCGTGTACTGATGGAAACACTAGAGAGAACAAAGAAGGAAATGTCATGCATACAGAAAATAAAACAGGAGGCGCGAAATGGATCCCTGAGGTACTCCACTATTCCAGTTCCAACGATGGCATCCATGGATGGACCATGAGCCGCCGCTAGGTTTATTGATGGATGCATTAATGGAATTGGTTCGGTAAAGTGGATATAAGAGGAGTAAAAAAACAGTAGTTCTTGCAATTGCCATAAGTGTAAAGGCGAAAAAACAGGAGATTGTTCCTTCGTGGTAGTGCTAACATTCATGCGTTTCCTAGTTTTTAGTGGAGGTGGATTCTATACTGATTCTACAAAAGCCAAGAAAGTTTCGATTCTGATTCTAAGGTTTCCATGTTTTCATCAATTTTCAAACTTTTAATGAATGAGTTTGGTGAGATAAGTCTTTCTTTTGCTCATGTCTTTGTGAAGTTCACAGTTTCAGGTGAAAATTTATAGGTATTTCTAGTATAAACAAAAAATTGAAAAAATAAAGTTCATTAAAGAGTATGGCCTCCCGAGTGCCGGAACAAACTCACTGAGGTAGGCAGGAGGAATAAGGTCACTTCAATCAGGGTTCCCGGTCATTCGGGATTCGTAGGAAACTAAGAGGCTAATACTTTTGCCAGAAAGAGCGCACAAACGCCACTCTCTGGCCCTTCTGGGCCTGGTATAGGTAAATAAGGTATAAGGAGTTTATGGTGAAGGAGAAAACCGAAAGGGAAAAACTCTGGCTGAATCTCCAGGGATGGATCACTCCAAAAAGTTCCTCCGGAACTTTGAAATTGCTGTATCCAAAAAATATCGGGATCTCAGTAAGAACCAACAACACCTAATCACTGGCTTTCTCACAGAACATTGTCGCCTGAAGAAGCATCGGTTTAGAATGGGTTTATCGGACACTGACGAGATTCAGTGAGGAGTAGGAAGAGTCTTCTATTCACCTGGTTACGGAATGCTATGCCATTGCAACCCAAAGGAAAAAGTGTTTTTGGACTTGTAGGAGTGGGGAGTTATCCTCGTTGAAACCGTTCCATATATAGGATTTCATCAAGTCTCTGTAACAAGAAGGCGAACTCTGTAGGAGGCGCCATGAGTACAGTACTATTAGGAATTTAGGATGCACAATAGACCTCAAGGTCACAACATGGCCACCTCGAACATCAACCACAGCCTGACAAAACCTTTGCATGCTTTGGATCTGATTGTTGAAGTAGCTTAATCATTACTTCTCTAGAGTTGCGGTAAGAGCCGTCTGAGTTCTTGAAGTGTATGTGAATGTAATTGAAGAGAACCCAAAGCTCTTTGCAGCAAATCCCAAGCGTGCTCATTGATATTGAGGTCTGGCGACTGAACGAGTAGTTAGTGAGTTCCTTCTCAAAAGTCATCCATTAGTTGGATTACCGTATTAAAGTCTCAAAGAGCTGTTCAATCGATACCAATACGTACACCAGAAGCGTTCAAATGAAACTGCTGCATGATTCGACAAGTACTCCAAGGCTCCCTACGGGTAGACACAGTCAGAAACCGGTCTTGTGCAGCAATGGTAGAGATCTTGGACGTCTTTTTATTCGGTCTTTTGGTCACGTTTCCATTTTCTCGATGTCGAAAGACAAGCTTTGAAAAAATTCACAACTTATCTCTTATTACGTCCCGCCTCGATTATAACAAGAGCCTTATCGGTTTCAACGGAACTAATTTTACGTCTAGGCAGTATTGCATTTAAAATTTTCGGATTTTCAATCAATATTGATTGTGAAATCCTAAAACGCTAACTGATCCAAAATTCTAGGAAACGCAAACGACTAGAACTTGCCTGAAACCGAAAAAATCAAACTAGAAGCCAAAAAGAACCGTTAAGATATAAGAGAGTAAACATTTTATTTCTGGATGGAGATTCTCGGTACAAGGAACAATAAAACCCAAACTTATTTATCAAGCGACGTTTCGACGACTTTATTGACGTCTTCTTCAAGCTAAAACAAAACATCTACATATACCATCCTGACACTGCATAGACTGAAGGAAAATGGTTAAAAAAAAAATTTTTGTTTACAACCTATCAAATTAATAAATCGCTAATGATGCCAAGATGAGATGAAACTAAATGGATAAAAATAATCAGAAAAGTAATTAAACATACAGGACAGAACAACTAAATGGAATCAAACACAATAAATAATTTTCTTTAAAACGAAAAACCAGTCAAGGTCAGAGAAGCCAACAATTCACGTTCTCAAAAATAACTGTTGGAGATTCTCAACAAAAATGCACATCAAGCAACCTACCTCAATAAACTCAACAATGCAACACCTCAATGTTCTCAGTCATAATTCGAAATTTCCCAAATTTTAAAATACATCGGTTTTTTCATTTCAATATTTGAATACCCGGGGAACGCTGCGACTACAATGCATGGAGAACGACAACTGGATTGTCTTCGGATGACCGCATATGGTGTAGCAAATCAAAAGGATAGTGAAAATATTTATTATTACATTACGTTCGTCCGAGCCTATTAATAAGGTTTATATAAATATTACTGAGATTCGATGTATCAGTGTGTAAATTAACCGTATTCTTTTCACTTTTGATGTAAATCATCTCCTTAATTAACCGTTTTCTATAATTACTTTCCTTATTGAGTATTTTCGGATTGTCGAAGTCAAATTGATGGTTTGTCTCATCAAATTTTTTTTTTAACCATTTTCCTTCAGTCTATGCAGTGTCAGGATGGTATATGTAGATGTTTTGTTTTAGCTTGAAGAAGACGTCAATAAAGTCGTCGAAACGTCGCTTGATAAATAAGTTTGGGTTTTATTGTTCCTTGTACCGAGAATCTCCATCAAGAAATAATACTGTTGGAACGAAAACTTTACTTTGGAAACATTTTATGTCTCATAAATAAACATTTGATGAAGCATCGTCAAATTTTGAATAGGTCATAAAATTTCTGAACTTCCTCAAATTTTGTGTAGCAGAATATTTATTCACTCCATTTGGGCCAAGATTGGTCTTTTTAGTATCCTTCTTTACTTTTCAAAAACATATAATAAACCATGCATTATATTAACGAAGTGTAGAACTATAAAGAGCAACGAATTTTCGAACCTTTGGAAACAAAAATAATAAAAAAACCAGGCTTTATTGTTATACTAGAAACAATTTCATGTTTTATAGAACGATATTACTTTGTTCAAATAAACCAGTTATTGTGAAGATTTCGCATGAATCACTACAAAAATGGAAAGTCACGGTTGAAAAATTAACCCAAATATAAAAAAAATTAAAGCACTGACGTGGCGACAGGAGCTTTCTTTTGAGCGCTCGTTCATCCATTTTTTAAGTAGATCTATCCTTATAGAAATACCTATGAATACTCAAAAATTGTGGGCTTTTTATACGGTTCGATTTGAACTTTTATTTCGAATGCACGGACGAACAAAATAGAATTCGACATCGGAATCGTCATCAGCGAGTCAAACGTTATCGTCTGAGACCATTTTCGTCTCAAAATTCGATATCTTTTTGTGTAACTAGATTACTAGAAAGAACGCTCAAAAAACTGGCACCTCCACCATTATGCATCACAATAATTTATTTTCATTTTAAAAGAATACAACATTGAACACATTAAAATGTGTCCTGCTTTCAAATTTTTCTATGACAAGAGTAAGTAGTTTGGAACTGTATACAAAAAACATCTGCATGGAGTGTCGTGAAAAAATACGTTGTCATCAAGGCGTACGGCTAAAATAACGCCTAACCTGTAAGGTGTGAAAAAAAAAACTTATATGGCACGGTTATAAGGTTAACAAGAATCCACAAACTGAAAATAATTCTATATATACAGTGTGAAAAATAGATTGTTTTTTCAAATAGAACACCCTCTATAACATTTTTTCAATTTCATCACGGCGTTGCGACATAATTCCAATTTTTAGAATATTTTAAATGTTTTAAGGAGTTCATCAAAATTTTTATAGCAACCGCTGTGTTCAATCTAGATAAACGAAATTTCCAAAGCAGTTAGCTTAATGTATCAGGTTCATAATTCGGTAAACATCTGAAGTTTTCTTTATACAGAGTGTCTAATATAAATTTACCAATTCACTCAAATCAAATATGCGATAAGTTAATTTTTTTTCAAATGGAACACCCTGTATTTTTCCCTTCCATGAAATTTGTTTTTCAAATGTCTACACTTTTTACAAAGTATATATATATATTCTTTTGAAAGAGAGAATTACATACTGTTTTGTAATATCAAACAATATATGGCATATGGCACGTGTGAAGAAATGGCGACAAGGAACAGATTGTATAAAAGAATAAAATCTGTTCCCCGCTCCAAATCTGAGTGTTAGCAGAGGGAATGTAAACGGGGTACCATACAATTCTGTGCATGATACACGAGAACAGATAAAAACCTCTGAAAAAACTCTGTCTCCCCGTGTATGTGTGGTGATACTGAATTTGTTAAAAAATATGCTGCTATCCATGTTACAGAGCTCCTTGTGCTTGAAAACATGCCTTTTCATCGAACTGGAGGCAAATATCTTGAAATTACATCTGTAACAAGAAAAAAAAGAAGAAAAACGAGAAAGAAGCAGTAGAAAAAATACTTCACCTGCTAAAAAAAACCTTTTCACAAAGCCCTAACTCTCTCATGGATCGGGAGGATCTTTCGATCAGGTCCGATCTTCCAAGTGATGATTCTTCTGTTCTTCAGGTGTTCGAGGAACGCTACAGGCCCCTTATATTGGGGGATCATCTCCCATAGATTAGAGTGGTTGTTTTTAGCAAAAAATCAGCAAAAAAGCAAGAGCAAATTCGAAAAAACGTATGTCCCATATTTAAACCGCTCTTTTTTGAGATATTTCACATCCTTTAAAAACTCGATTACTTGTAGAAAATGTAGACATTCGAAAAACAAATTTCATGAAAGGGAAAAATACAGGGTGTTCCATTTGAAAAAATCAACTTATCGCATATTTAATTTGAGTGAATTGGTAAATTTTTATTAGACACTCTGTATAAAGAAAACTTCAGATGTTTACCGAATTATGAAGCTGATACATTAAGCTAACTGCTATTAAAATTTCGTTTATCTAGATTGAACACAGAGGTTGCTATAAAAATTTTGATGAACCCCTTAAACACTTAAAGTATCCTAAAAATACGAATTATGTGGCAACGCCGAGATGAAATTTCAAAAATGAAGTATAAGTGTAAAGCTCTTTTTGTCCTCGAAAGAATTGTTCCATTAAAAAAAAACTAAAAATTTTTCCGTAACTTTTATTCGACGCACCCTGTATATGTGGAATCATTTTCAGTTTGTAGATTTTTGTCAACCTTAAAACCATGCAATATAAATTTTTTTCGACACGGTATAGTTTAACAGCCATTAAATTTTCCTTAATTAAATTAAGATCATCGATTACAATAATTGCCAGATGATTCTCAGTTCCTTCGTAATTTGTCACTCGAGTTCGAACGTCCTGTATAGCTACCATCCCGGAATTTTCTCCTTCTTCTTCACCAACTGCTGGGCCACAAATCAAACACGTATGATTTACGTCGACATCTCCAAGCTCGATGAAGTCCCTACACGAGTTGCCAAGTCACAAACGTGGTGTACGTATGAACACGATCACCATGGCCGCCGTGAACCGCCTCCTATGATTTACGATGGCCAAGTCGGGGAACGAATATCATAAACCACGAGACAGCAGCGGGTATAAGTAATATCTTGTGCCTGCGAGTCAACCCCACGTCACGTTTTTATTAACTATGACTTTATTTATGTGCTCAAACGAACATTTGAATGAAAAATTCACGGCTGTAGACAGAACAGAACGAAAATACCTCCCAATAAGTCAGTAACATCTGTGTCTTCCTGTCATCATCCATTTTCTTTCCGAGGGACCGTCCGTGAATGATTCAATTGTGGGATGATAGAAGAGTGATGGATCCATCTGACCCTTTTAACAGAAAAGGAACTATCTATTGACACTTCGAAGCAATTCTCAGTGTCTAGTGGATAAATAAAATAAATTCGGTTTGATGAATAATACAGAATAGTTAATTGAGAAATGAGAGTCATCGGGATATGAGCTCACTACAGGGTGTTTCTGAATGATGCGAATGATTTCTTGTTCAAAATAAAGGCTAGTTGCTAGTTGTTATATAAATTTTGGGTGAAAACTAATAAAACTATGATGTTAGGGAGATATCGCGTTTCAAAGAGGGCGAAAAAAAAAGAAATTTAAAGAAAAACGTACGCAACTCTACGAAACTTCCTCATCTCTTGTATTTTTCTCGTAAAATGTACTGTTTTGAAATAAAAAAAAAGGAAATCATTACGTGTCGGGAAAGGGTGATATATGTTAGAAATGTTCCACATTTTATTTTTATTTTCAAAACGGTACATTTCACGAGAAACATATGAGAAATAAAAAAGTTTCTAACAAAAACAGGCTATCCGAATGTAATTCCATCTTAGTCGTTGCGTAAATTTTTCTTTAAATGCAGAAATCAAAAATGGTATGGATATTCTTCAGCCACCTCCACTCATTCTAAAAATATAAAAAAATATAATATGTATATTAGCTTTATTCGGGTTACAATTTTTAGAACAGTCCTAGGATTGTCTACGAACTGCGCCGAACTGATGCGCACTCGTTTCGATACCTAGAACTGTTCTAGGACTGGTTCAAGTTTAAAAAAACCCGAACGATCCAAGTAAGAAAGAGAGCGAAACAAGAGATGAAAGATATCTGTGCGATGGTCGTTCTTCATCCTTCATCTGTGTCATTTTAAGGTTTAAACAATGGTTTATCGGCATATTGCTAAAAATCCATGTTCCAAGAGAAATCCTAGAACAGTACTTGCTCGAGAGTGGGTACACTGTTCTTGGACTGTCCGAGGATGATTCAGGAAAAACTCGACCGCAAAACAATAAAGTCCTTAAACAGTCCGAAGAGAACCCGAACACGTCCAACTCCATTGCGCAAACTCCTGACAGTCCTAGAACAGTAATGGCTTGAACCCGAATAAAGCTATTGTAATACTTCTATAAATTATCATCATTCTATCGCTTTTTTTTAAATACAAAATAAAGACATAGGTACCCGCCATATTTGAACCACGGTATATCCCTAACGTTCTTCTTTTGACCCAACAACAAACTACCCTTTATTTTGAACAAGGATTCACCCTTTGAAATCTTTCGCAAGAATTTAAAGTTACCCTGCATATTTATTGAATCCTGCTTGAAGTCATCAGATGATTTAATTATGAACTAACAAAAAAATATCAAAGCTGATTTACGCTACAAATAGAGTCTTTGAGTTTGGATAACAAATGATTATGGAAAAGTCATCCATTACATTTGAACCAGGTTTTTTTTCAAAATTCATCACTAAATCACAATTTATCAATGAAAATGCTCATTCCAAATTTTTCGAGAAAATAATTTATTTATTCTCAATGATAATTAACATCTATTTTTTTGTTAACTTTGCAATACTATTTATTAATTTAAAATATTTTGTGTTTGAGTAGATTTTGTAAGTTCGAAGCAATTTAACTCTAAAATTTTTGACAGGGAGGGTTTAGCTTTATCGAATGATGAATAATCCATGTAAGCAAAAGTAGCATTGATATTGGTGAAATCATATTCCCTCTATCTCAAGTCAATATCCTGGAATCTCAGATATGGTAGTGTTAAAATTTTCATTTGAAAATATTTAATTTAGGGGCCTGAGTGAATTATGAATTCTCAAAATAGTTGAGAGAATAATTGATATGAGATCAAGCAGATTTCGATTAGTTCGAGAAGTTTTCTCAAAAATTGACATATTGTTATATTCCGAGTTATATTCAGAATATTCAGATTAAAAATATTTGTCGAAGAGAATTTTGCTTCATTGAATACAGCAATTTAACTCGAACATTTTTGACAGACGTAGAGACGTAACTCATTGAATGATGAATAATCCATATAAACATTTGTATCATCAATATCAAAATCCTCCCTAAACAGCTTTCAAGATTTTTATTTAACTGTAGGAAGCTGAGATATCTGTTGTGTTTATTTTGACTTTGTTGTTATACAATCGAAATAAAGTATTCTATTCTATAATATTCCCACTATTTCAAGCCATTTCCTGGAAACTCCGAGATTGACAAGTTCAAATTTTCACTAGAAAATATTCAATTTGAGGTACACGGCTTGAGTGAATAATGAATTTTCAACTTAGGGAAGAGAAAAATAGATATCTAAAAAACCAAATTCCGATTATTGCAAGATATCAGTGAAATCTGATTCCAACTATCTCAAGCCAATTTTCTGAAAACTCCGATATTGCAGTGATGAACTTTTCACACGAAAATATTTGTAAGAATGAGCTTAATATCGGAAAAAGCAAATACCGAGTACCTCAACAATTCTAATCAAAAATTCAGATATTATAATAATATTCCAATACAAATCGGAAATATTATATGACAGAGAGGCCTAAGCTTTATCATAGACTTCAAATATAGGTGTATATATTCAAACTCAATGGCCTTACTGAATGATGAATAATGCATGTAAACAGTATCATTGATATAAGTGAAATCATTTTCTAACTGTCTCCAGCCAATTTCCTGAAAACTCGGATGTTGCAGTGTTCATATTTTCACGCTAAAATATAGTTTTAGGGATTGGTCTTGAGACAATCATAAATTCTCAACATAGTTGAGAGAATGGCAATTTTTAAAGCTCTTGTATTAGAGAATTGTTACTTCTGACAACTCAAATGTGTATTCACATTGAATTGAAATGATTTTATCAACAACTGCGTTTTCTGTTAGTTTGAAAAAATTAGTCTTAGAGTTTGTATAATTGGGAACAGCTTTCCAAAGACAAAATGTGGTTATCACAAATCCAAAGAATACAATTCCTTTCCCCATTAAGATGTTATGCCCAGAGTAAATAATCTGAATTTTATTCATGTCCAATCTTATCTTTCGAGAGCGACGTTTTAATCGAGGTTACTTTGACGGCAGGCGGTATTTTCTGAAAGTTGAGTTGTTTATGTAAAATGGCATGCATTACTCGGACATTAAGATAACATCATATCAGCGGTTTGCCTTTGTTGAAATAAAACAATATGACTTGTGACAACTATCATGGTGTGTTGGCTACGAAATCTAGATCTAAACTGTCTCCGCAAGAGTCAGACAAAATCTTATTTCTTTTCAGATCTCATTCGCTGAGAATTTTTTTCGGAATATGATCAACATTACGAACATTCTAGATTGCAACACTCATCGCACAGTATTATTCAACCTAGCAATTGATAAGACGTGGCAAAAAATTTACAAAAAAAAGTAAAAGAAACTCAGCTAATAACTAAACTTCGGTGAGTTGTTCCGAAAAGGATGAGGAGCAAGAACATATAAATCAACGATGCTAGATTTGGAAGGTAGGTACTTAATCCAAAATACTGGTAGAAGGCCAATTGTTGTTTGATGAACGATCTGGGTTCTGCCATTGTTGGCGATTTGAAGGTTGACATTGCTTCTAATTTATATTCCGACTGTTCCGAGACCTCCAACAGGTGGAGTTTGAAACAGACGAAGGACTGTTATCCGACGTTTCAATCAGAAAGGAGGCTGCTGATCCAATTGGCTGAACTTGGTCAACTGGTGATTGCGGCTACGATGGAGAATTGGAAGGTGAAGTTTTCTTTGAACGACAGACTTGGGTTCTCGAAAGAGACGTTTATACTCATGCAATATTAAGTGGTGTGTTCTGAGTCCACATTTTTTGTATTGATATGCGGACTGACACTAGTCTGCTCCTCATCAATGTAAATTTGGTGCGAAATTCAGTCACAATAGCCCGAAAAGCCGCTTCAGTGGGACCATAAACTGGAAGAAGTGCGCGATGAACTTTCTCAGCAGAGCACATTTTGATAACAAAATTCAATGATTTGCATGCGTTGTTCGTTCGTGAGGTGATTCATGGTTAAATTATAGACCAACTTGAAGATGACACAAAACACGAAACTTGCGGGAGCTGTCAAAATCAGTGTTGCCAAAAAGAAAAGTTAAAAAATCTCCATATACTTCGGAATGAAACATTTTCCTGGGAATTGAAATCGTTGAAATGATTTTGCAACTCAGTGCATTCAAATACTGGATGCTGATTACCCTATCACTTCTGGCGAAGGTCACAGATTCTGGAACAAAATATCCTGCTGCCAGCTCGTCACGAGTTCTCGCCCAAACAATCGCGTATAATAAGCACATTGGCGGTGATTTATGACCTGTAATAAGTTAAAATCTGTCGGATACGAGTTACAACACAATCGAGATCATTAATAAACGTCAAAGGCACTTTCTAACCGCGCCGTAAAGAGCGAACCTTTCGTCTCATTGTGGAAAGAGTGGCTGGTTCTGTAAATATTACACGGGGGAAATTTATTACCGCCGCCTTTGTTGAAATATGTTGTTGCAATAAATGATAATCAGGTGTCAGGACCCATAAGATGTATGGTATCTTGCTGGTTTGTGGTAGTGGGAATATGGGAGTTTTGTCACTTGATTTATGCGGGTTTGTATGGGTGTGCTGAATTCATGCTCGAAAATTCGGGGAACTATTAAAAAACTAGTCGTAATGATAAATTGGTTGTCGAGAAGTAGCTAATTAAACAACATTTACTTTGGGAATTCCACAGGGATATAACCTTGAACCATTTGATTATCATTAATGAAGTGTTTATAACATCAGTGTGTTCACACTATACCGATTCGGCTCTTTCTTCTCATTCCCAGTCGAGAGGGTCTCTTCACATCATTGTTTCAAGTACTATATGTGAAAAAACTACGTCCACATTTCTTATACAGTATGGATGTTCATTTGTGGATTCTAAACCATCAGCTTCTAGTTTGTTTCTGTCAAATTCACTGTGGGACCCCAGTTTTTAAATTCTTCGAAATGTTTTTTGGACATAAATTCCAGATCCCTTTTGTCTTGTGCAAGCACAATCTGATGGTTCGCAAAGATAATTCTGCAAAGCTTGTCAGATGTTAGATGTATCCCCATTCTCTAGCATGATCTTCTCAATCTCTTCCAAAGTCTTTTTCTCATTTATGCTGAAGAAGTAATCAATGGTGCCAGCATTGTCAATGCCTTCTTTTATCAATCTGTGCGATCCAAGACTCGAAATTTCTTGTATTCTTCTTCCATTCACAAACTTTTCGAAAAGATGTCGTAACACCAGCATCACTTCTTTGTGCCAATGCTTGGTTGGTAG
The DNA here is from genome assembly GCA_951802165.1 of Adalia decempunctata. NCBI lineage: Eukaryota > Metazoa > Arthropoda > Insecta > Coleoptera > Coccinellidae > Adalia > Adalia decempunctata. The sequence continues at coordinate 22,754,406 of OX637701.1, forward strand.
CTCTGATAGGATGCCTTCAAGTCCTACAGACTTCTTATTTTTCATATTATTTAAAGCCATCCAAACCCTGATAATTATTTGGTGACCGTTTTAAGTATTGTTGTCAGTGCTCGTTTATTTCTTGTTCACAGTATTGTCTGTTAAATTCGCTTTATTTGAGCTTTCCATTGGTTCTTTGATTAGTTTCCATGATTCCGATGATCTTGCTCTTCTACGTATGATTCTATTACTCAACATTTTCTCTCCCATGTCGTTATTTTGTTTTGAATCGTTTGTACTTTTATCTTGTAGTTTATATGATACTTTTTATATGTTCGCTGTTTTATTGGCTTTTGTTGTTTCATTATATCATTCCAAGTGAGGTGGGCATTGTGTCTGCTGTTAGTATTTTGTCTTTCTGCTATTTTACTTTGGCAGCAGAATGTAACATTTCGACTTTATCTTTATCCATAAAACTACCCCTGGAACTTATTTCTTATATAATCTGGGATAAATTACTGTTGGTGATTATGAATAATTTCTGTGAATACAATTATTCAAACAAATAAGTGATAATTTCGTAATGCTCCTTCTTCACTTCTTGGTTGGGCAGTATAATTTAATTTGATAAATGATGACATATTATGATGAGACTGCAGGTCTTGGCTCGATGATATCAACGAAGAAATGGGGGTTACTACAAGATTATGAATTTAGTCACGCTAGTGAAGCATTGTCTGACGAAGAACAATGGACGTAATAATTCTTACATGCCAAGAGCCAGCCACTTCAAGCATAAGTATATGAATAGGGTTCAACCCTTGAGAATATTTCAGCTGGCTAAATTGCCTAAAGTTTACGTTTCCATAATGACCCAAAGAGGAAGAATAATTTTTCACTGGCTAACAGCAGTTTTTCTTCATGAAAGAGCGTTTGTTTTAAGTAATTGCATGAGGTTATTAAACTCTTATCTTTGAATGTTCGAAAGCAGTTGTATCATATCAGGATAAAATAGATAGCAATGCTAAAAATCTGTATTATTGCTACTAACAAATTTTCTGGATATCTCGTCGATTATTTCAAAAAAGGGATTTCTTTCATTAAAAAGCCAACATTTCGAACTTTTATTAGTTCTTTATCAGGACTGCAAGATAAACATCATAAATACAGGGCGTCCGGGGAATAACTGTACATACTCATACCAGAGATAGAGTTGGACAAGCTGATTACGAATTTACTATAAAAAATTAATTTCTGGATTTCCCTAGAAAGCTACAGGGTGATATTCCAGCTTCATGGAAATACTAAGACCATCATAAAATCCAAACTTATTGACGGATAATATTGAAACTTGGGAGGTTATTGGCACATGCTAAGGTCGAGTCTGAAAGATATCAATTATTCCATTATTCCAGGGCCGGACTCATTAATCTTCATTTAAAGTGTTCAGGGTAAAAAAAAACACTTTGTATTTCGAATTACAAATAATTGATTCACTTTTTAGAAAGAAGCTAAATTATGCTTCAATTTGTGGTATCGCTCAAAGTTGTCCCATCAACAATTATTTTTTTATGAATTTCTCAATTTTGATAAAGTTCGAAAATTTTAATTTATTATCCTGGACAGGACTTAGTCATTTTGTGGAGATCGAAAATAAATAATAAACTTTCTTAAAAAAGTCACTGAAGGTGAGGAAGACTATAATAATTTGTTGATATACTGGGTGGCTACCCCAGACACGGATCTCATTGCGATGGAGTTAATGAAGGTAAATTTCGAAAAAAAAAATTGCTGATGTGTATAGGTTATACATGAGCATATTTTAAAATTATCCGTATGTATACCGGGTGTTTGACAACAAAGATATAAGTAGACCAAAGTGACACTTCTTCTAATGCAAAAACCTCTAACTGAATTAGTCAATCGAGTAGTATGAGTAGTGATTTTTCAATTCGTTAGTCTGTTTCTTCAAAGTTTACTTATTCAATATTAAATATTATGAAGTACTCTGAGAAAGAGGAGATATGATTTTCAGTTTAGGAGAATGTTACAAAATATCTCACTAGATTCAAAGATTCAAGCTCAAAAATGGACAGAAATAAAATTTCCTTCAAGATAAAATATGAATTCCTTTAGCATAAGGTGCACAGAATAATCAAAGAGGAAAATATGTACCCGTACTACATACAACAGGTACAACGATTGGAACCTGGCGATAATGTCTTAAGACTGAATTTTGCACATTGGATAGCAAATCACAGAATCACTTTGTACAGAACAATATTCAGTGATGAGGCTCAATTCACCAGAGAGGTGTGTTCAATATTCATAACTCGCACATTTGGGCCGAAAATAATCCACACAGTATAAGACTGAGAATATCACAACAAAAATTTTCAGTAAATGTTTGGTGTGCTGTGATAAACCAACATTTGATAGGGTCTCATTCTTTTGACGGTCGCCTTACAAGTGCGATTTATCTAGATTTCTTGCCAAATATTTTACGCGGCATGCTACAAGAAATATAAATATTAGAGGAATTTATTTCCAGCATGATGGAGCTGGACCTCATTTTGGATTGGAAGTGAGAAGTTACCTCGACAATACCTATCCAAATAGGTGGATAGGTCGAGAAGGACCTATTCCATGGCCTCCTCGATCTCCAGATTTCAACCGCTAGACTATTTTGTATGGGGAAAATTGAAGGATATGGTATATTCTGAAGAAATCCAGTCAAGAGAACAGCTGATGAACAGTATTACCAACTGTTGCGATATTTAAGGAAATAATGGCGATATGATTCGCAAGGCTGTATCCAATTTGAACATTCGGCAAGAGAAATGTATACAAGCTAATGGTTTTCATTTCGAACCACTTCTAAAATAACGTTGAATCAGCAATTCATTCGTTCCTATTTTCATTTTTATTAGGTACTCTTTACTGTATTTTAGTTTCTTTCATTTGTTATTGTTTAGTTATGGAATGTGCTCTGAACTTTTTTGAAAATTTTCTACTAATACCTTCGCTTTTATATTCAAACATGTGATTTTCAGTTCTCTTCATGGTGAAAAATTCAATTTATCGAACTTTATCCAAATTCAAAAATTCATTAAAAAATAATTGTTGATGTGACAACTTTGAGCGATACCACAAATTGAAGCATAATTTAGCTTCTTTCTAAAAAGCGAATCAATTACTTGTAATTCGAAATACAAAGTGTTTTTTTACCATGAACACTTTAAATGAAGATTAATTAGTCCGGTCCTGGAATAATGGAATAATTGATATCTTTCAGACTCGACCTTAGCATGTGCCAATAACCTCCCAAGTTTAAATAATATCCGTCAATAAGTTTGGATTTTATGATGGTCTTAGTATTTCCATGAAGTTGGAATATCACCCTGTAGCTTTCTAGAGAAATACAGAAATTAATTTTTTAAAGTCAATTCGTAATCAGCTAGTCCAACTCTATCTCTGGTATGAGTATGTACAGTTATTCCCCGGACATCCTGTATATCAGCTGGGGATAAAGAAAATGATGGCAAAAGTTTTTACAAAGGAGAAGAACAAATTCTGAGAAGTCAATAAACAACGAATACGAAGGAAGTGAGCATTAGATGTGTCAGTTGTTTTTGAGGTTTCTCTACTGCACCTTTTAACACTCAAAACAATTCTGGATATAAGCCTCAACCATCTTTTGGGAAAGTTCCAAATGTTCTTGAGAAAGATCCATTAAATTTCGTTTTCGATACGAATTACACATGTATGGACAACTTGGTGGTTCTGAAGGTTCTATTTTCAATCGAATGGTCTAGACTTCAGATTTCCTGAAGTAAAGGTAAACTTCTTTCGACTTTAGTTTTCGTAGCCTTTCGCAGTTGGATTTAAAATTATAGGTTCTGTTCCTAATGTGGCGAATGGACACATTACCAAAGCCTATCCAGAGCAAATAAGAACCCTTCTGAACTCTTATAGCCTTTCACAGCATTCTCTTCCAATCTCCCAAATTATTTGACTGGATGTTTTAGTTTCGAAAGAAAATGATATAAATTTAGTTCTATGTTAAAAAAATAGTGCTCTTTAATGGCTATATTATGAATTGTTCTCCTGTAACGGCACATGTCATCCACTTCTCAAATACTCCTAGTCAATGAAGAACTTCAGGCTATTACCATTTCAAGCCTTTCCTTCTATGTTCCTATCACCCACGTAAAACATAATATAACAAGAGCACCACGGTTGTTCTGCGTTATCGCTTCCAAGAGGCGGACTATCGAGACATGACCATAGCGTTATTGAATATAATTACAAGAAAGAGACACAAAATATACCTACTCCTGGAGCCACAACAATACTATGTGGGTGGCTGTTTGTGTTAAACATGATAATAGTTTAGTCGTGAGAAGTGAAATTTATTATGGTGGATGGTGATGATAAATTATAAATACTTGGTAGCATTAATTCAGATCGAGTAACATACTGTGAAGAAAAACTTTACAATCTTCTGACTGGTTCGAGTTATATATGAACGCTATTTATTTATGTACTGGAAACTTTAACTATCGAGGAAAAAACTCATTTTAATAAGAAAATTCACTGTCTATACTCTATTCACAATTTTAAAATCACAACTCTGTCCTTGGAAATTTGACACACTCCACTCTGTATCGAAGTTATGGCGTTTTTCAATAGTATATTCTAAAACTAGTTGCAGAATGGGCTCCTATTCCAATACGAATGCGAAATTCGAAAACGAGCGACGAAGGAGCGAGTTTTCGAACGCATGAGTATTGGAATTGCATTCTGCAACGAGTATTAGACGATATTTTCTCTATTTCACTTAAATTTTGTGAAATTCAAGGAAAAAATTCAAATTATAGGTCCTAGTGACTTTCATATTGTATCTTGGCAGTTGGTGTGAATGTTAGGAAGCACGAAAATTGACATTTCCAAATTGACGTCTGCTGAAATTTAAAAGGATCGGAAGTCATTGCTGACAACCACAAAACGAGAAATGTTACTGAAAACGATGCTGTAATGAATTCATTACAGCACTGTTTTTAGTACTGTAATGAACACATTACGATACTGAAATAGAGAAAATATTTTTATGTTCCAAGTCAACACTATGTTGCCCTTTCTACATTCTTAGCGTATTCGGAAAATGAATGAATTGGAAAAGATGTAATGGACGAAAATAATTAACGTCTATATGAATTGATAGAAAGGAATCCTTTTCTAGTTATTTGCATGAAAAGTACAAGAGATCACTGTTGAAATATATTATTTTTCGCCATGGAAGAAAATTGCATTGCTTTCACATAATTTTCATATGCATGCTGGTGGAGATGTTATGTTTATTATCCTCTTGAACTGAAAGTTCAAGACTTGACGACATCAATTGTTGATTCTAATCAAGAATTCATTAAAAAAAATCAACCCAGAGATATAAGATGAATTGATGGGTAATTCCAAGAATCAAGAATAATGTCAATTTTATTTCGTTGATAACTTTCTTAAAATCCATGTTGGGATATAAAACTCGGCTGCGTTTGTTCAAACAACATCTAAAGAATACATTTTTCACCATCTCGACCTTTGAAAGGCGTTTCTTATAGGAGAATTAGGTCTAAGTTCCACCTCATTAGTGAGGTACCTAACATTTGCAAATCTGCTCAGATATCGCCAAATTTCTTGGAAAACCTGAAAAATATCATCCTAATCGACCTCTCGAGGCTCCATCCGATCCATCTACTGCGATATCTGTCCAAATAAAAGCTTTTTCTACGAAATTCCTGTGTACCCCTTCAACCTCGAAATGTAAACATTCGTTCTGGTCTTGGAAATCGTCCTCACGCTCCAAACTGGTGCTATAGCAATAAACATACGTTAATCTTGGATATTCGACGAAAAACTCGCCTGCAAATATCGATTAAATACCAAAAATCTGCGAACAATTTGTAAACCTAACAAAATGTGGAATATCGTTGGTACTTTTACTTTGATGTAAACAAAGAAACTGGCAACGTCGTTTTGTTATTAACGATATTTTCTGTGCGCGCACTGACTTTTCATCATATGTTCTGTGCTTTTCATCAGGAGCACCAACTCCTGATAACGAAACAATGACCTCCTATGGGATTAAATAAAAGTGAATAATAAATATAATAAAAATATTTTGAAAAACGTCATAACTTCGATACAGAGTGGAATGTGTCAAATTTCCAAGGCCAGATTGTGAATGGAGTATAATAACACCTACGAGTCCTACGACTCACTAGTTCCGTCAACTGTCAATACTTCGATATTCGGTCGCTACCATAAAAATATAGAATATTTCCTGTTCCTAGTAAATTCAAACGTCGTACAATACGCGCTGGACGGGCAGCCGTACCTAGAGTGGAGAGAACGCGGTGTATATGTTTTTTTAGTTTTCAATTCATTTTGTAAATTTAAAGGAGGTAGTATCAGTAGCGTATTGGTTTTTAACAGGGCTATTTTCTGACCATAAATATATCAAATATTTCTAGTTCCTAGTGAATTCAAACGTCGTACAATAGGCGCTGGACCGGCGAGCCGTCCCAAGGGTGGAAATAGTTGAATGGCATATTAGGAATTGAATTAGGACGTGGCATTTCAATGAAGAATATTTTACCATAAGGAATCACAAAAATAAAACGTTGAATTATTGTTTTGAAAAAAAATTCTACCGAGAATAGATTTTTCATAGCTCCAAATAGCTCTTTGCTACAGGATTTCGATAGGTGTTTCAGAATTATCCATTCATTCTGGGACACCTTACTTAATGAAGAGATTCGTAGTCGTACTAATACCACGAAATACAGTCTGTCAAGTGACTTATTCCTAGGCGGAGCTCTCGAATGAACAAATATTTGGTAAGAAGAGTGGCAGCCTTTGATTAGCTACCGAACAGTTAACGAAGGCGTTATTATGCGCCAAACATGGCATCCGGCTTTGTCCAGCAAACAACCGTAGTGTTTGGCTATTCAATAATTATCAGTAACACGTTGGGAGGTCAGAACCGAACACAGAGATGCATACTTTAGACGCTATCGCCGACTTATTGCTTTACATACAATGAAGTCGTGCATGTTTACGTGACTACTTTTGAAAGCACGTACTTTTTATTTATAAGAAACCGAAGTTTAGGCGTAGACTTTTAAGTAACTTCGGTGTGTGCAGAGGTGAGGCCGTGTCGGTGGTATCTGTCAATTGTCTTAACTGATTGCAGTGCAGTGCTTTACAATCGTTTCCTGTCCGATATATCGGCGAGATAGGCACGATATTTGACAGTTATCATTATGACATGCACGGCTTTCGTTATGGATGGAGTTTTGGTTCATCCATATGGATGAACCAAATATCATATAAATAAGTACCTACTCAGTATCAGACAGCCAAGAATTTGAATTTAGTTGCTGACATAACGAAAAAATACCTAGAGCAAGAAACGCTTCAAATTTAATCGAACTTTTTTTTGTCTATACCCTCTTGGTAAATCTTTGGCCTGTTTTCACTTTGCTCAAATCTTCAAACTGGATTTTTCTGCTTCTACCGAAATGTTTTCATGGGGACTTGAAGTGTTTGAAAATTCAACTCAAGTTTTTCGGAAAATATATCATTTTCATTCAATTTTACCTTAACAATTATCATCCTGAGAATATTAAGATTATTTATTTTCACAATTTCTATTCATTCAATTGCAATATTAACATAATTTGAATGAAAGCGGGAACGGTTTTTCTAACTTGTCATTTGCATTTGCGATATTTTGGTGTTACTTGGCTTTTATATAAATGTTATGAGATTTACATTGCTCTTCTTCACAATTTGTTGGAATCATTTTTATTCAAAATTGGGATTAACTCGTCCTATTGTGAGAATATTATATTTCTATGACAGAGCTTTTGAGAAGCCGATGCCAGATTGCCCAGATTGTTGATTTTCTCTCTAGGCAATGGTGCGAGGTAGCGGCCGCGCAAGACGCAAGATGTACAGAGTGAGTCTTTGATCGTTTACTCTATTCATGGTGCATATTCCTCAATTGAAACTTATTCCATATTCCTCCTGGTATAAAAGTTACAGCGTAGTCTAGTCATAAATTCATGCAGAAACACTCTGAAATCACTTGGAAAAGATAAACGGTTCATATTTTCGAAAGAATCAACCATTTTAGAAAATAAAAGTAATCCTATATTTTTTCAATAAAACGCGTCGTTTCCGAGTTATTCCTAAATGTATACGAAGAAATTTGAGGAAAAAATCATGAATTTCATAAAAAATCTGAATGCTTCCCTGAATTAAATATCATCGAATCTTATTTCTTCTCTGGTCTCTTAACAAATCAACAATGTTGTCAATGTTTATCAACTTTGTCAAGACTAAAATCTCTATGATGGAAAAACGTTCGATGTAATAATTGAATTCCGGGAAGCATGAAATTACACAGTTTATGAGCACAGTTTCTATTGAAAATTTATTGTTACCGGTCCTTCAGGAAAATATCTATCTGAACAATATCCTCTTGGAATTTTCAATCGACACTATACGGTCTTCACATCACAATCATCACCTGTTTGCTTTATTCTTTGCAAGTAAATAAATAAATAAGTTGAAGTCCATGTAGAAAGGTTATCGCGTCTAAGCGTCGTTCATTGTATCACAGACGGGCCTGTGCTGTGATGGGACTCTGGAGACAAAGAACAACGGCTTGTCTTGCGTGGCGGCTACATCCGACTGAAATTTCCAAAAGCAATGCCTCTGCGATGGTTCTTCCGTTAACGATAGGGGACGTACTGCTTTCTTGAGTTCGCCTATACCATTGTTGAAGAGAAAATCGGCAATCTGGCATCGTCTTCTCTAGAGTTCTGTGACATATATCACAGAGAAGATGGATAAGGTTAGGTCTTTGATCTCGAATCATATGACTGAATAATGGAGTTAGGATAGGTTAGTGAGAAACCAATTTTTATGAGATCGTTTCATAATATCGAGGAAAATATAAACAAATTATTGGTGTTTACAAACTAATCTTCAGGAAAATCGAAGAAGGAACTCATTTTGGTGAGAGAAATATGGTTTTCGATTGCAAAAATAATCGGACGAATGTTTTCGTTAGGAAATATCGTGTAACATGTTTGTTACATTCTTATTCAAATAAAGTTACTGCTTGAGTATTTTCTAATTGTATCATCCAGAACATCTAATAATCACCTCAATTTCAATCGAAAAATATGAACTTTGAGGTGTTTGCAGAGAATTGTTTCTGGCACGTATTAAGCCCAACTTTTTTTCTCTTCAACAGAGCCGAATTCGAAAAAATGGAAAATGAAAAAAAGGTTTCCTTCGGCCTCAAGAATCTACAGTTAGATATATGTACAAGTCAAAGACTCACCCTGTATGAATCGACCTATCTTAAATTCTTAAACCTTATATTGTTTTTCTGTCTCACGCATGCGTATAGCGACAACCGCAACAAAGGTAAGTTGTTATAAACGGCCAAATTAATCATTTTAGGTGTTTTCCTTCGATCTCGTGACGATTAGGTGGCAGACTTTCAGGAATTAATGTAATTTTAACCGTGTAGTGCCGAGTTTATTAAATTTACGTGTATAAATTGGGATATTTTTGTGTGTAGAAGTTTTAACTATGTAGTTGGTAGTTGGCCGCAAATTATCACCGAGGATATTGTTTAAATAGAAACATGGCCACAGATTATTTAGTTCTCAGCATCATTTATTTTTCATTAATTTCAATTCAATACGTGGTTTCTATCGACATTCATTATTCATTCATCTGAATTTTGTATATCATTGAGATTATTTTTAATATTTTCTGGATGGACCGGTAACAATAAGTTTTTAATGGAAACTGTGCGTATAAAATGTATAATTTCATACTTCTTAGGATTCAATTTTATCTCCCACATTCGTGGGATTTCATTATTACATATCTCCACATGTACAAGTTGATGAACATTCTGACACCATTGTTAACTTGTATAGAGATCAGAGAGTTTATGATTTTTTATTCATTCTGCGATAATAAAAATCCGTGAATTGTCCCTAACGTTTGATTCTTGACCAAACATTAATATAACAAACGACCCTTTACTTCAAAAAAGAAATCAGTCTTTGAAATCTTTCGCATCAATTCAGAAACACGCTGCATAAAAACACCCTCAGTTCTCCAACAAAAAACCTCTCCAGTCCCTCCACTTTTTTCATACGTGAATCACATCTCCAACCCCCAAATAAGTAGACGATTCGCAGCACGGCGGTGACTGTTGTGACGGTTCACATCCGAATTGTCACGGTTGTTAAACTCTTTGATTGACCAACGAGCGACACTTCGGGAATGCCGACGTCCATCCGTCCGCCGGTATGCGACGTGACAAGAAATCGCAAATACGACCCGGCTCTGTCGGGCACTTAAATAGAGGAAGCCGCCATGGCGAATTTGCAAACAGTGGCCGATTTTGCTTTTCGAAAATGGAAATACGCAGACATGGCAGGACCAGTCCGGCAATCTCAATAATGGCGGTCGATGAATGAAAACAGGAGCCTGTAGTCGACGTCATGAATGAAAAGTTGGATGGAATTGATTGGCGGTTGCAGAAAGCATAGGGAATTGGGGAACTCATGCTTTTTCTTCTTACTTCCAAAATGGTTGAGATTTCTAATCGGCTAATCCAAGAATTTTGTAATAACTTTTTTTTTTCATAAGTTTTGGCGCAAATTTCATGGACCAATATAGTGTTGATAAGCAGAAGACAAAAGGTTGCTATTGAAATTAAAGTTTGTTTGTAACCTTGACTTCACTTTTACACTTCAGCTGTTGACGTGGTTAAGTCGATATGGCTTACAAAAAAAATCGGAAAAGTACATATTTATAATTCAGTTGGACGAGTCGATAAAGCCGAGATAATCCGCATTTTTGAAAATATATCCTGTAGAACTATTCATCGGACCATCGCTGAATGTGAGCAAGGTATTCCTAGTAGGAACCGTGCAAAAAGTGGAAAACCTAAAATGTTTGCCGAAGCAAGGACCGTGAGACTGGTAAGGAGATCGGAAAGCAAGGTGGGTACTTCGCTAATAAAACTAGCACGCAATACAGGGTCTTTCACGAGGAACCTCACCCATATTTATACGGGAAACTACTGAACGTATTTTCATGAAATTCAGCACTTATAAGTATTTCACGATGCTGATGAAATCTAAAATATTTTCAAGGCATGAGCAGCCCCGGTTTTCCGGAAATGACGTCAACTCCCGTTTTTCAAATTAGAACACCATTTTTTTATTGATTGAAAATAGAGCTCCGCTGAAACAAGAATAACTTCGAGGTTTTTGGATGGAAAATTTTCATTTTTGGGATTTTTCAAGATGTAAGATTGATGTATCCACTTTAAAAATCGAAATCGCGATTCATGATACAGGGGGTGAAAAAATCGCTTTCAAAGTTAGGGATGACAAAATCGTGAAAAATCAATTTTTTCAAATTAGAACCCCATTTTTTTATGGCAGATATTGAATCTACGTTAAAAAATAATGTGAGTGTATGCATCACACCCTTGCCCTACAGTAGATATTTTCTGAGTTATTCACAAAAAACTGTTTTTCGTCTTGAATTTTCAGCTATTTCTTTTCCCTTCACGCCAAAAAGATGAAATTTTCAGGAACTGTTACTTAAACCATGTTTTAGATTTTAATACCCTAATATGCAAGAGAAAAAAGTTACAGGTTGTTCTTAAATAGATGGCGAATTTGGATTCGAATTTGTTTTTTTTTTCAATGATAGATATCATTAATTACATGCTACTGAATACGGAGGAATTTGGAAGATGTAATTAATGATATCTATCATTAAAAAAAGAATGTAAAACATGGTCAGTTTTTGCATATGGTTCATAAGGAATTATTTATTTATCACTGGAGAGAAAACCGATGGCCGTTGAAATAAAGAGGTTTCCGATACAAATTCGAATCCAAATTCGCCATCTATTTAGGAACAACCTGTAACTTTTTTCTCTTGCATATTAGGGTAGTAAAATCTAAAACATGGTTTAGGTAACAGTTCCTGAAAATTTCATCTTTTTGGCGTGAAGGGAAAAGAAATAGCTGAAAATTCAAGACGAAAACAGTTTTTTGTGAATAACTCAGAAAATATCCACTTTAGGGCAAGGGTGTGATGCATACACTCACATTATTTTTCAACGTAGATTCAATATCTGCCATAAAAAAATGGGGTTCTAATTTGAAAAAATTGATTTTTCACGATTTTGCCATCTCTAAGTTTGAAAGCGATTTTTTCACCCCCTGTATTATGAATCGCGATTTCGATTTTCAAAGTGGATACATCAATCTTTCGTCTTGAAAAATCCCAAAAATGAAAATTTTCCATCCAAAAACCTCGAAGTTATTCTTGTTTCAGCGGAGCTCTATTTTCGATTTTTTTTTCGAATTTTCCCGCTCAGAGAGAATTTTCCAACCAAAACTGAAAAATGTTACATCAAAATAACTTGAAATTTTCTAAGAAATCTATTTCTGCAATAAAAAAATGGTGTTCTAATTTGAAAAACGGAAGTTGACGTCATTTCCGGAAAAACCGGAGGTGCTCATGCCTTGAAAATATTTTAGATTTCATCAGCATCGTGAAATACTTATAAGTGCTGAATTTCATGAAAATACGTTCAGTAGTTTACCGTATAAATATGGGTGAGGTTCCTCGTGAAAGACCCTGTATAGGACATCTAGCTAACTATATTGCTAGTTAATTGTATTGAAGCAGAACATGCTGGAGACGATATCATCTTCTGGCAGACCTTGCGTCCGGGTATTATGCAAGAGAAACTCAAGATTGGCTAGCCGACCAAAACGTACCATTTGTCCCTAACCTTCCACAGGCTCTACACATAGAAGATTTTTCGGCTCTCTTATAGCGAAAAGTTCACGATGAGGGATTGGAAGCCCAAAATGAAGAGGAACTTCGACGCTTGCGCTATATGGAAGATAATGGCGCTCTTCATTCAATTCGAATCGATAGTTTTGCAGTTTCTGAAACCTTCATTAATCACAATTCACAATACAATAAACAAATATACAGGGTGTCCGGGATAATGTGGGAAATCTCTTGGATTAAGATGAAACATAAAAAAATAAGATGACAAGTTCCCATAATTTTTTTTCCTAGCGGCCATCCCTACGGAGATACGGCCTCCTAAATGACGTCACTGGAAATCCATTTTACTGGAATACATCTCGAACACTCAAACTACTTAATATAATTCGAAAAAAAATTGATATGATGAACAGTAGTAAGGACCTCTTAAAATACTGCCCTTCAATTTAAATAAGCTCTTTTAGTTTACCAGGGGCGGACTAGGTTGTACATTTTAATGATTACATTTTCAACACCCTGTATGATAAGGAAAAAAAAATGGATAGCTTGAACATTGAGCTAAAAAAAAGTACTCTTGTTTATTGTCGATGAAATGAACCGTTTTCGAAAAACAAAATTACAAAGATCCTTAACTATGCAGTTTTGGCATAGAACGTCGTTAACAAAAATTATTTTTTAGAAATGTACTCTCACTAAAGCTTGCAACGATTGATTTTCAATACGCTAGTTATAAATAATCTATTAAAAACTTCATAAGAGTGAATTTCTAAAAAATATTTTTTTTGACGTGTCTTTCTGTGCCAAAACTGCATAGTTTAGAATCTTTGTAATTTTGTTTTTCAAAAACGGTTCATTTTATCGACAATAAACAAAAATACCCCTTTTTAGCTTAATGTTCAAGCTATCCAAATTTGTTTTTTTCTACTCCTTATCATACAGGGTGTTGAAAATGTGAGCATTAAAATGTACAACCTAGTCCGCCCCTAGTAAACTGAAAGAGCTAATTTAAATTTAAGGGCAGTATTTTAAGAGGTCCTTACTACTGTTCATCAATAATATTTTTTTTTCTTAAATTACTCATATTAAGTAGTTTGAGATTTATTCCAGTAAAATTGATTTTCAGTGACGTCATTTAGGAAGCCGTATCTCCGTAGAGAGGGCCGCTAGAAAAATAAATTATGGAAACTTGTCATCTTATTTTTTTATGTTTTATCTGAATCCGAGAGATTTCCCACATTTTCCCGGACACTTTTTAGGTCCTTGAAATTTGTGCCAAAACTTATGGGACATACGTTATTCCAATTTGTTATTTTGTTTTTGTTGCACATTTTTTCAGTGAGCTCTAATAGTTTGCCTACAAGAGCTTGGGGCACTCATGATGGGGTCCTTTGGGTACTGAAGAACCTTTTCAGCGAACTACGAACAGATCGATCTTATTTGTTCTTATACCCTACTGAATTAATGCACAAAGAGATCATACCTACACCATCCTCATAAATCGTATGATCTTCCAAGAAGCTTTGGCAATGACATCGTGAGGATTTAAAGTGGGCCTATGCCTAGGTGTAGGTTCCTGAGACAAGCAAGATCCAGGCACTCGCACACTTGTTTCCGATTCACATGGCCCGCAAATGCAAGAGGTACTTATACCGAGAGTGTCCTGTCATTAGTCCCACAATACCCCAAAGCTATATCCGCATTAGCTGGACAAGCACAAGCTTCCTTGTGTGAGACGGCGAGAACTCTACATATATTTTCGCTTGTCATAGTCCTGGAGATCCTCTCCACAGAAATGGCATGCTTTGCATCTCCCATTGCTGTAACGCTGCTCTATAGTGGTCCTTTTCAATGCCACAGAATGGTTCAAGTCCAATGGGTTTAACCTTTGATGCACTTTCACAGGTGCATAAACCTTCTCCTTACCCTCAAATCTATACAGTGTCCTGGCAACCATAAGAGAGTCACTTTACGTTAAGTTAGCAGAACCACTTCCTCAATATCTACCAAATATCATGAAAATGGTTATAAATAATTGTCGAGTAATTGTCGAAGTCCATATGAAGTAAAAAAACACAAAAAATCCATTCCTTCTTGTTTATTTTACGTCTTTTTCCCGCGAGTTCGAGATATTTCTGGAATTATCCCATTTTTGGCAACAGCGCATTCGTTATTGACTTTTTTCGATTGCATTAATTGTCGAATACCTGTCCCGAATTTGTCGTGAAAGAAAAAAAATGGTCGCGTCCTTAATTTTTTTTCTACGGGGGGGCTTTGCTAACTTAACGCTAAGTTAGCAGAACCACTTTCTCAATATCGACCAAATATCATGAAAATGATTATAAATAATTGTCGAGTAATTGTCAAAGTCCATATGAATTAAAAAAGCTTGCACAACTGATTCGGCACATCAATCAAAAGAAGTGCAAAGGTCGATTAAACAAACGCATGAGTGATTTGCTAATTTTACGCAATTTATGTGGAGACTTCATGGTTTATGTGCAATCTTCAATTATTTTTTCTCGAGAAATGTGGCATAATGCTCAATTACAGGGAGGGGTGTCTTCCGATTGTGGCATTCAGAACAAAAATAATATCCTAGCAGAGCGTGGTTTCGATCCACGGACCTCTGGGTTATGGGCCCAGCACGCTTCCACTGCGCCACTCTGCTTCGTTGATAAATATTCCACCCTAAAGCATTGAACAGGGAGGGTTGTGAATCTAAAATACCTGAATGATTCCGACAAAATTTTTCATTCTTATTGGTGAAAGAGCTGAGACCCTTCTATAAATTAAAATTCTGTCATGTACAATGCTTACATAGGATTATACAGAGGTGAACATCACTAGACTTAATTCTGCAGGTTGTAAATCGGGAGATGTGGGTGGAATTTGACCTCTTTATCCTGTGATACTACTGATAGCTTCAGAGTTGAGGTGGGCTTGTTTGGGGCTGTTATTATCCCAACCCAATACTTACTATCTATATTCTGAGATCCTTCCAGGTTCTGAAGGAACTATCGAATATCATGTTAGATTCGCAGAGTATTTCTTTTCCTCGTGTGAGGATGGTGTTAATTCATTTGTGCCATGCCATATGTGCTTTTCGATATATTTATTCATATATCGTTTCAATACTAGGTTCACATTGAATATCTTCATTCCGCCAAGGCCTTCCAAATATAAAAAGTCGAGATTTCTAGAACAAAACATTTATCAGAAAAATATTTCTATGGATTCAAGATTGCCATTCTGATTTTGTGATTTGGTGCCATCAATTTTGATTACCGGTGGGTTTCACAAAGGGTTCTCATTTCTTTTGCTCGTTATTCATTAAACTATTTCGATATTTAAAACTTTTATCGGTCATAAATGGCCTTCAATATTCAAATGGCCATGTGGCGACTCACTGTCCACCACGTGTGTAGTATTCTACTCTCACTCCGCGGAGGGCGACACTCACAATCGAACCGAGGTACTGCGGAACGATAGGAACCACGTGTTTGACGTCTTTCATTTCAACCCGTTATTTAAAATATGAATTGTTCAAGAGTTGTGGTGTTGGCAAATGCCAGGGAATGTAAAGAGATCTAATGTAAAGTATACCTGAAAAGAATAAAGGGCATTCCTGGATAGCATTCAGGTAAACGGGAGTTCCAACCCTCCCGTATTAATACTTTAGGGTTGACAATGTTTTCAAGGAAGCAGAGTGGCGCAGTGGAAGCGTGCTGGGCCCATAACCCAGAGGTCCGTGGATCGAAACCACGCTCTGCTAGGATATTTTTTTTACTGCGACCACCAGAACCAAAGGACTTCGCAGGAGATTGGAACATTTAAATCAATGAATTCTCACAAAAATTTAGAATAGGGACTGCAACTAGAAAAAGCCCTTCCGAATCCTATTGGTGAGGGTTAATGTGGACCGACATTTATGTAGGCCATTCACGAGGACTCTCTATAAAATGATAACCGCAGGTTATTCACCCAAGATATGCAGAATAATAAGAAATTATTTGAGGAATAGGAACTTTTGTGTGAAAATAGATGATGTTCATTCCACACTAAGATATTCAGAAGCAGGAGTTCCTAAAGGATCCATACTAGGACCGCTACTCTATAATAAATACATACATGATATACCAAGAAATCCAAGATGCATACTTGCTCTATACGCAGACGATACGGGCATAGCAATTAAGCAAAGAAACACAAAAATAATTCAAAAAAGACTTCAAGAAGCTACAGACGATATCAGTATCAGTTATTGGTGTAACAGATGGAAAATCAAAAACAATGGAGAAAAGAGTCAAGCTATACTTCTTCAAAAGAGAAGGCTAAAGATGGAATCGAAAATATCCAGAGACGATAATGAAATAGAATGACAGAATGAAGCTAAATACCTAGGAGTAATATTGGGCAAAGGACTAACGTGGAAACAGCACATCAAGTATGCAGTGGATAAAAAGCATGTAACAAGGAGAAGGTTGTACCCGATTATAGGCAGAAGAAGCCAAATGAACAGAAACACGAAGTTGAGGATCATAAAAGCAGTCGCCAGACCGCAGCTAACATATGGATCAAGAGCATGGGGCTATGCAGCGAGAACCCATATAAAGAGAATACAAAGTACAGGAAACAAATTTCTGAGATCGGCATTAGACGCCCCCTGAGAATTTACCGCAAAAGACCCAGAGACCAATTGCGAAAATGAAGATGTAGAACTCTAAACTTAAAGAGGGATATCAAATTGCAGGATGAACACAAACACTCAGCATAAAGATTGCGAAAGAGGAAATAACAGTTAAAAAGATTTAAGGTTTATAGGCTTATGCCCGGAAACAACTACAGGAGAGGTGTTTAGTCGGTAAGAATCCGACACTACCCAGAAAGACTGGGTGTCTGATGTAAGATTCACCTATTCTAAAACAAAAAACAAATACGAGGTCTCTTTGCTTTCGGGCATCCAGCATCGCACGAATGCTTCCAAAATGCTTGAAACAGATGCCTTATGAGTGGTCCGCATTAAAAATAATTCCGTTGCCTTATGACAGTGGGCACATAATATTTACAGTACCATCAGCGATAGTTCTTTGTCGGAACTTTGAACCGAAATTGTTGATTTTGGGTGCTGCTTTGCACAACTACACAATATTTACACATCATTTCAATTTGTGTGATCAAAATTAAGTGATTAATGAATAAGTTGTTTTGTGTTATACCAGCTTGCAAATTGGACAATCCAAAAGGAAAGATAATTGATGATTGTACCAGCAAATAATCAATCTACATCGATCACTCGATAAGAAATATCACAATTTTCAGAAGAAAAACTGATGTCGCCCATATATCACACTATGTGCATGTGCAATCTTGCCTGGCAAGCTAGCGCAATTATCAGTAACTAAAAAAATTTCTATCAAACAATAAGCCCTAAAACTACTGAACTTAACGAAAAGGTGAAGTAGTGGTTTGTAAATGTATTGAAAATGAAAACTAAACTCATGATGAGGTGAACATAGAAAATCAATAGAATGTGAATGACAAATACGAGTATATTAAATCGAGAGGCAACATAAAACTAGACAGAATGAAAGAGAATATAGGTATTCATGTGGAAACCGCAATGATGCATATATCATACATTCATCCAAACAAAACCCAACCAAACGAATTTAATGAAATCAAAAATTAAAATTCGCTGCTGATAAATTATTTCCTAAAATTATCATTTGACGTAACGAAATATGCAGCCAAAAATTCATGCCGAAACATAAACTATGCCGACATAACAAAATGACACCATTGATATCGAAATACCGCAATTTCAGCATTTTAATAAATTCGCATGGAAATAAATTTAATTTATACGACCAGGCCGGTCGAATTTTGCATTGACCATTGTTAACATTGGGACATTTATTGGCATTAGTGGAAAGACACAATTATAACAATATTGCAAGTGGTCAAACGAATCGTTATTAACGACCTTAGATAAATTGAGCTGACACGT
Source organism: Adalia decempunctata (assembly GCA_951802165.1). Lineage (NCBI taxonomy): Eukaryota > Metazoa > Arthropoda > Insecta > Coleoptera > Coccinellidae > Adalia > Adalia decempunctata. The sequence continues at coordinate 22,773,316 of OX637701.1, forward strand.
CAGTTTTAGCGTTACTGCGGTAAATGATAGCTGTATGTATATTTGCGAATGTACAGGTCGAAAATGCGGGAATTTGTTACCAAGGGCGACTTAATTACTGATTTAATCTACATAATTGATATATAAAACCAAAATGTCCGTTAATTAAATGTGTCATTCCTCAGTTAATTGAAATAAAGGTAATAATCTCTCGTAAGTACAAATAAGGACGAAAAAATCTTATTTCACAAATTTAATTAGTCATTCAGAAAAAGTAAGCCCCGTATATTATTCATTATTCTATGATCGTGGGAAATATAGGATTCAATCGCACTAGATAAGTATTAATTAATATTGCAGTCAATTCGATTAGAAACACTACGTGATACACATAATTAATTTATCTCTTGGCACTGGTGTATTTCCTCATATGCTCAAATGAGCCATTGTTATTTTCATGTTCATCGCAAAAATCGAAAAGGAAAAAATGAAATGAAACAAATTTCGTACAAAATACAAAACTAATACCAAATGTAGCACAAAAATTATGAATAATAATGCTGTAGATATTCGCCGCAACATTCTAACCTCAAATCAAAATTATTTAACATCTCAGAAATGATGGCCTATTCGCAAGCTTTACTTTAGGTCATAAAATCAAGCAGTTTAGTTTTGTACACAATGCTATTCTCAAATCCCCATAAAAATAACGAAATAAGAGCAGACACTGCATTGATTTCCAGGGCCACAAGAAAAGTCGCCATAAGGGCCACTGCCTGTCTACAAAGCAGAGGCGGCCATTTTGAGCAATTTTTATGATAACTTTGTTAGTTTGGTCATTTGATCAAAAGAACAGTACTGAGTTTTTATTTCATTTCATCAATTTTCAGAAGGGTCATGTTCAAACAGCAATTACTCTCAAATTATATAACATACGGAAATGATGTGGGTGTCGTTTTGTAGCTGATATTCTTGTGTGTTAGTTCATTGAAAATTATACTTCAATGTGCTAGTTTTTGTACTATTGAGGATTTACTGAAAAATTCAACATTTTTTGGAAAAATTTTCTCAAAGACTTTTATGACATTTTTGAGTTGAATGTTCTCATATTGTTCTACTTTAATAAAAGGTGGTAGTATGTATTATCTTTCAAAAAACATTTTTTTTACATCTGTAGGACCTTTATGTCCAGAGAAATCGATATCAACTAAAATAAAAAAATTAATTCAAAATGGCGGCTATTCCAAAAATAGGGCGTAAACTCCACAATGTGGGTGTTTTTGACGATAAAATTAGATATATTTGATGCCCTTAAATTATCTCTAAGTCATACCGAAACACACTGTACATTCAGGCAAGTGACCTATATGGATTACAGAAAAATTTAATTCTTTCATAATACTCTTCCAACTATTATGATAAGAGGCAAACTGTTTTTCCTTTCCTCATTTGCTGAAAAAAAAAAACATTATAATCCATCATGAAATTCACATTTGTTGAAACTCCCTCAATAAAACATTGATTAATTGATATTTGATGATAATTATGATTATTTGATTCGATGCCTAATGACATGTTAACTTTTTTATAGTATCATTTCTAAGCAAATATGAACGGTCTTATGCCTATACAGATTTTCTTGTTGACCTGGAAAATTACTAATTGATAGAATGACCATAATCAAATTACAATTATGTGCAGCTTTTTACTATTTCGATGTAATTGAGGAAAAACCTCCATAATTATCTGGAATCGTTTATGATAGGACATTCACAAGAGGAATTACATCCTAGGTATTTAACTAACCAAAATCGACATTTTTCTACTTTAATAGTCAAAATATACTAACCAGATTACACATTGGTATAAATTCAGACATTCAGAGAGTACCTAGTTATTTAAATTTCTCAGTGAAAAACGAGGTCGAATGCAAATGGCCAATTAAGAGTCACCTATTAGCTGAATTATTCAGGAGCAATAGTGTAAAAAATGTCATGGCCGTGCCCTATAAAATGTTCATGCTAGGATATCATATAAACCATACGAATGTGACATATATGGATTTATAGCGGAAAGCTTTCGCGATTGTAACACACAGAAACATGCACGCACATGACTAGAACCGAACAAGTTTATTAGTTCAAATCCAAGAGACTGACCTCGTCTATCTGCAAGCATTTCGAATTTGGAAAAAATAAAAATGGGAATATATGATTGAAATCAGTGACTTTTCAGTTATAGATATTTAATAAAAATATTCTGTTCTCGATAATCATCTCATCAGTGTTGCTCACCTGTCTATTCAATTGCACACCTGCACAGTTCTAATTATGTTTCGAGTTAACAGATTTTTGAAACTATGGTGAAACTCAAGAAACATTGGCGACGACATTGATGAAATTCATATATTTATGCAAACCTCAATTTAAATATTGGGTGAATTTATCCTCCATTTCAGTGCATTATTAACAGCATCATTTGGGTTTTGCTCAGAAAAACCAGGCTCAAAATAACTCAATTAGCTAGTATATAAGCCCGGCTAGCTCAGTCGGTAGAGCATGAGACTCTTAATCTCAGGGTCGTGGGTTCGAGCCCCACGTTGGGCGCAAATGCTTTTGTGGATGTTTTCATCGAAAACAGAAAAACTAGCAGATTTTGAATAGTTGTCCTTATTTCATAAAAACAGTAATATAAAAAAGATTGATATCAATATCGAATATGATTATTAAATATCAGATTTTTATATAATTATTAGTATCAATATTGATTAATTTCAATTAACTAATAAGGAATATTAATATTGTATCAGTTTTTAGTAGGTATAATATGCATAAATATATATTTCTAATATCTCATTAATTAAGTAATTGAGTAATTAAATTCAAATACTATAAATATTCAATATTTATATCCTTATCACTATTATTTATAAAGCAAGGAACAACTATTTCAAATTTGCCATCCAGAATATCAGTTTTCGGTTGAAACATCAATAAAAACCAAAAAAAAAGTCTAATTCCATCAAGGGGACTTTGTTCCACTCCTATCTTCATCGAAGTTGATGGGCTATGTGCTATGTTCTGAAGAGATCTAAAGGCGGGTTTATACAGCATATAAGATAAGAATATGAATAAGAGCGATTAAACAGATGACTAGAATAAATAATAAAATAAAGGTGAATACAGACTATTCTGACGTGACGTGATTCCTGGAATCACGTCAGCATCAGCATCTACTCGCTTTGGTGAGGTTCGAACTTTCGTTAGTTCTGGATAACGATTCGTGAACTTAATATAACATCCATTAACTTATAATGTAAGTTTTATGGTAGTATCTGATTAATCGATGTTTTCAATAAAAATATTTTCGCCCAACGTGGGGCTCGAACCCACGACCCTGAGATTAAGAGTCTCATGCTCTACCGACTGAGCTAGCCGGGCTTATATTTTAGCTACTTAAGCTATTTTGAGCTGCGTTTTTCTGAGCAAACCCAAATGTGCAGTCCATTGATGAATTGGAAGATAAGTTCAAGTAAAATTCATATTGAGATTAGCATAAATATGTTATATGAACTTCATCCATGGTTTCGAATAGGTATGTACAGAAAATTTAGTTTATTCATTTTAGTTATAATTATAAGGATATTTATAATATTATAACTCATATTTTCAGGTGAAATTCTAATATCAGATATTTATATATTCATTATTTAGAATGTAGACTAAAAATGTTATAAATAGTCAAGTCCATCGCAGCTTAATACTTTAGCGATATTTTAAACTGTTCTGTAATCGAAAATTCACGATTAATAGTATATTATTCAACGAGCGCTAAAGTAGGTCATAACACACGCAGATGGATTTTGCACCACGAGCCATCAGGCGAATGGTGTAATCCATCAAGTATGTTATGATCATTACCCCGAATTGATAACCAATATTACCATACTTTATCTGAGACTTATTCAGTAAAATTTGAATTTATCTGCATTTTCAAAATTGAGAAGAGTTGTCAAGAGCGATGTCTGAGGTTGAGAATCGAATCGTGTAGAAAAATTCACGTTTTCCAAATGCAAGTTTTGGATATTCTGACCAAAGGGAATGTTGAAATGAATGGCGAGAACGTTATCTTGATGTCTAAATCCCAATACATCTGACTTTTTTTCAATAATTTCGTAAGCAATTTTATTTTTCCTATCTGTATTAGAGTGAGTTATAGGCGTGCGTGGTGCGTAATTATAACTCAGACTATTGGTTTATAGGTAGGTACTATCACGGCTCGAAACTAGTTGAATAATGGATGGGAGTAGATAAAATAATTTTAATCGAGAAACTTTTTATCGTTTTTTAAGTTTTCAGTGATTTGAATATTTAAATTTTTCATTAAAAATTGGATCAAATCAGGGGGAAGTTTATATTGAAGAAAAAATTGGTGACAATAAATTTCACTTTTGAATTTCGAATTGAAATTTTTTCAGGATTTTGGATTCTAAAATAATTGAATTATTTTTTTTTGTGATGAGTTAGCACTGAGATATGTTCATATTGTCCATATAGCTTTCACTTAATATCGAATAAGTCGTAAAAGAACAGTTTTACTGAGAGTGATTCAAGAAGAATCTCAATTTATACCTTGTATAAGCATTTTATTTACATTAAAAAGAACAATAAAATATTCTAATTGAATTTAAATTATAACATATTGATTAATTTTATATTGAATTTAATTAAATCAGGACAATACATTAGGAATTTGGCAATATCTTCTTCAGTCCAAATTTTAAACTTTTTCGGTTTATCTCCGTCACACTTTCGCTTTGAAAAAGCTATAGTTTTTAATTTAATCATTTACTTCTCCATGCTTTTGCAGTGTAGTGTAGGCTTTTTTCTTTCCACTTTCATTAAAATACACTAGAAGGCTGATTTGAATTTGGCTCAACAGAAAATAGTCTTCATGTTTATAGGACTTTTCGTTTCATACAATTTAATGTATTTGGCAGGTAGAAGGTAGCACTGGAGGATCCTGCCAGTTTTTCACGGGGAGGGGGGTATGAATTGATAGAAATTTTCTAACATTATAGGAAAGACAAGAAATGAAATCTTCTTATCGAAAATATTAGGGATCGATTGAATTTCTAGAAAAGGATTATTGTCAATTTCGAGAGCCAAGGGGGGCCATGGCTACCATGCCCCCCCCTGCATCTGCTAGCGGAAGGTGAAGTCTCTGTCTCTTCATCGCTCACAATATTTCTCTGGGAAGATTCACATAATTGATTTTCATTGCAATTTTCAAACTCCTAATTATTACTTAATTAAGCTACACTAGTGAAGCTGATTTTTATACTCAGTGGGTAGGGTCAAAATACATCGTTAAATATTTAGGCCGAACGTTACATGTTCGGGCATTACAGTTACAGCCAAAATGTTTGGCTCAAAACATGATCGCACATAAAGCACTATGCATCTCGAAAATAAACTGGCTTCCTTCATAAACTAGATACATAAATAACTATTATGTCACAAGAAGAATTTGGTATTTTGGTTATGCTTACGTGAGAAAATGATAATCAATGATGAATTAAATAGCAATTAATGATTCCCTGAGAAGTAATACCAGGGAATCTACAAAATTACCGGTTTTAATTTTCTCATTGAAAATTCCTCTCGATTATCCATCGTACAAATTGAGTCCATAAATTTCCCGAAACCACATAAATGTGTGGATATAACCGATGTCAGTACGCTATGAATTGTAGAAAACGAAGGTTCCGTTTTAGTCTACATGGACTAATTAGAGTGATTTGCCATTGTAGCAGCAATAAATTTTATTGCTTCAACAAGGTGCAGTCGTCCCGAATAGGCCATACGTCCACTCTATATAGAGAAATTAACTGAATGTTTTAATTAATTAAAACCAGTTATTTATTTGAGTCTCCCGACGGAATGGCATTTCTTGGCTTTATATGAAACTGGTGCGAATTTAAGATATTCCAACAATACTTTCGAGGTATTAAAATGCCTTCTTTGGATTTTATGTCTTCGGCGGAATTTTCTCATCGTACCTGCGAGACTGCTTTACTTGACACCGAATTTTTTCATCGCCTTTTATGATTCGAAAATGAGAAAAATCGGATATCTTCACATACTCTCGATGGATGTGATTACCTTTGAATGGTGTTTTGTTGAGTGCTTCTTGTCGTGAATGCGGAATCTATGCCCTGAATGGAAACCCCGAAAAAGGAGAAGAATGATTCCGAATTGTAGATTCATCACTTTCGTAGTGTATCCTTGGGTTTTGTCTCAATCTATAAATAGTATTTTCTCGTAGTTTAATTCAATTTATTGAAACTTCATCTAGTTAATAGAATGCTTTTTCATTCAATGTTGAGAATTCATGAAAATAATGCCAAATTTTGACTGGCGCCCGAATTTGGAATTCAACAATGGAAAAAAAAGAGGAAGATATTCCTACATATCTGATGAAAAAGAAAAAGTGCAATCGGACAAACCATGAGATAGAATTCAAAACACTTAATAAAATGAATTATTCTCAGTCGAATGAGTTTATAGAGAAGTTTTTGGAGAAATAAGTCTGTCATTTTCTTCTGAGGACGACATACCTCTACCAACTTCCAAAAATTGAAATAAATGCCCGCCCAACAATGGACTGACTGGACCATAACTAATAAATTATTGCAATATGATGCAGGCATTCTAGGTATTCATTAACATGACCGCTGCTGTCATTTATAAAGGCGCTGTAATGACATATAATGATACATTATAACATAACATGTTTCAATATTCGGATCACATTCTAATTTCAAATTTTAATTGACCATCGAGGTACTTATCGGAATAATTATGCTATTGATGCGGTGCCATAAGAACCAGCGATCATGTACACAATGGCCTGAATAAAATGAATAATGAGTTTCGTTTTTGATTGACATTTTATGAACGCTATTGGCGATAAGCTCGTTACTCCTTTCACACAACATTAACGTTAATTTATTAATCCTGGATATTGGCCCCACTAAAATTCAATAATGCTGATATTGAATTTTGATAACATCGTAGTGAGCTCGTCAGTTACAAAGCCGACAGTTAATGAAAACAACAATTTGATGTTATTTCAAGTAGGTACACCTGATGATGTGGTCGATATTTGCTTCGTTTTAGGTTTCAGACAGCAGCGTATGTAATTAGAGGCCTTATCATTGCTGTATAGATGAGGGCTTTGTTATTTTGGTCTAAGTTACTGTTTCTGCGCAGTAAAGGGTATAGTTTTCTTTTTGCAGCGTAACCTCGAACTAGGCTGTTTGTGATGTGGGCTTTCATCTAGTTCTATTCCTAGATATTTTACGCTATTTTCAGGTGTGATTTCGTGACAATTCAATCTCAATTTGGAGAAAATCTTCTTATCGTTGGCTCTCTTGCTGAACACTATTTCCTCTGTTTTTGATTCATTTAGCGTTATTGTCCATTTTTCGTAGTACTTTGACAGTATATTGTAATTTAGCTAACGCATCCCGAATTTGTTCGCAATGGCCTTCAAGACCGATCCTATTCGACCAATACAAAATAAAAATTATTCCTAGCAGAGCGTGGTTTCGATCCACGGACCTCTGGGTTATGGGCCCAGCACGCTTCCACTGCGCCACTCTGCTGTGTTGAAAATTGAGCTCAGAGTTTTTGCGACCTCGCGTATTGACTTTTGCAGTTCTCAAGGACCAGTGTATGAATTGCCGCGTGAAGTTGACGAGAAAATGTCGGGACGAAATCTGAAATAGTAAAGAATTTTTATTTCACAGAAAGATTTCAGTGTACCCTGACTGCCGCAACATAATATGTATATGTGTTTGCCAGAGTAGTCTCTGCAGATACTTTCCCCCGCACTTAACAGGACAGCATATAGTTCTGCTATTGGGCAGCCTTTTCCGAGTGGAATGGACCTTTTTGTTCTGCATCCAACAATCCCTCCACCAGCTCCCGTGGTACGAACCGAAACTCGGTGAACCAGGTGGGACCCTTGAGAAACATTTCTGGTTTACACCATGGAACAACTACTTTGTAGAGCTCGTCGAAATAGAATCGAGCACACGGTATCCTCTGTGGAGGAGGGAATGGTTGATGTCCTTCACCATCTTGAGAGCCATGGCGTGCCCTCTGAATCCTCCACGATTACGCCATTGTCCCTGTTCCCAGATTCTGAGTGATGTTTTCATAGGCACCTCAATGATGGCGAGGTATATGGAGGGAATGCCCATCATTCAATCCATTGATGCTGTGGGAGTGGATCTTAGAACGCTTGTTATATTAATACAAGCTCTCCTTTGGAATCTGTTGAGGATATTATGGTTGCTGGCCTTCGCCATGGAAGTTCACGATACCAATGATATAGCATGGGTTAGGATAGGCCTCACAGTGTACAGCCAGTGTATAACACGGGGTTTGAAGCCCCACTTGCCGAGCACCTTCCGGCCAAAACATCACATTGTCCTTATTCGTTTGAGCTGCGATGTGTTTGTTCCTCCGAAGTTTGCGGTCCAATATAACACCGAGATATAAGACCTGGTCAGATAAGGTGAGCCTCATTCCGAAGAGACTGGGAAGTGTGATGTCGTAAGGTACTATTTTACTCGTAAAGGAAACCATTTCGATTTTCTTAGGGTCTACTGTGAGGTCGTAGGTTATGCACCACCGTTCGATTATCACCAAAGCATTTTGCATCAAATCGACGATAATGCTGAGTATCTTACCTCTTATCAACAGGACAAGCCCTTCCGCATAGGCCACTGCGACGTGGTCTTTTCATTCGAGATTACTGGTAACTCGGGAAATAAGGAGCACGAAAACCCTTGATAAGCCCAGTTTCTTCTCGTGGTATCTCCAGCTGTACAAGGTCCAAGCGCCAAACTCGGCCATATTTTCAAAATGGCCATTGAACCCAGCAAAGTTGAAAGAAAGCGAAAAGAATTGAAATGAAATACTTGTTGACCACAACCATCATTAATTGATTGATTGATTAGCTGACGAACAAGAGACTGGGTTAGCGCTTGGCCTCCTTGTGACATTGCGACCAACTTGGGTCTATTGTATCACTCTTCCGTCAGTGGTTCATCACGAGAATAGGTTTGTGTCCTTTATCAGGTTCAGTAGCCTGTTTATGAGGTTTTTCGGATTCATTCCCGTTTCCGGATTGATTTCTCCGAAGATTCTGTGGCGCCTTCTTCCCAGGGCGTCGAATTCAAAAATTATGTGAGAGGCTGTCTCTTCCTCCTCACCGCAGAGTCTGCAATCCACGGGTTCTCCAAGTATTCATATGGTGTTCAGATGTTTTCTAAGGCCACAGTGTCCCGTCAGTAGACTTACTATTATACGTGCCTTTATTCTTTTTAGATTCAAAAAGTCAGCCGTCAAGGTTTGGCTTGTGTGTCCTACCATGGCTTGCTGTGTATTTGCCCGTTGCTCTGTTCCCAGTGTTGTCGGTGTCTTTGTTTTATCCAATCCTCAATCAGGGTCCTGCATCGGTTTTTGCTGATTCAAAGCACAGGTTCTGAGCCCGTGAAAGGCGTTTCAGATGCTCGTCTTGCTAACTGGTCTGCTTTTTCGTTGCCCGCTATTCCCTTGTGACCTGGCACCCACATCAGAGTGACCTTGTTGTGTTTTGCCAGTTACAGAAGGTCCTGGAGGCATTCCCAGACGAGTCTAGACTTTATCTGTGTCGAGTTGAGAGCTTTGATGGCGCTCTGGCTGTCAGAGAGAATGTGGATGTGTTTTCTTTGGTAGCCACTTACCAGGTTCTTCTGTATGCATGTCCTAATGGCATGTGTTTTAGCTTGAAATATCGTGGCGTGTTTGCCGAGTGGTATTATATAGTCCCTTCTTGGCCTCATTCCGTGTATTCCCGCTCCTGTTCCTTCATTTGTCTTAGAACCGTCTGTGTACCAGACTATTTCTGCAGATGATTGTGATTCTATACTCGAGTCCCATCTGTTCCAGTCGAGCTGTGTTTTGAATGGTTTTTCGAATGAGTATAGGGGTTGCATGTAGTCTGAAATCATATCAAGCTCGGCTACGTCAGCTACATGAGTGATTCTGGTGTGCCCAGTTGTGCTGGTTCTCCAGTTTTTTGTTTGGATCAGTCTGTATGCACCCATCCTAGCCTCTTCCATGACATGTATGTCAAGGGGTGAGAGGTTAAGGATGACCTCCATAGCAACTGTTGAAGTGCTATTCATTGCACCCGTGATGCAGAGAAGGGCAAGCCTTTGGATTTTCCCAAGGTTGGTTTTTGCCTGTCTTTGATTTGTTTTTGGCCACCACCGGAGTGAGCCATAAGTGATTCTGGGTCTCATTACCGCTGTGTAAAGCCAGTGCATGGCTTTCGGTTTGAGTCCCCAAGTTTTTCCAAAAGCTCTCCTGCACATCATAAGTGTCGTTTTACTTTTGTTGGTTACATGATGTAGATGCGGGTTCCAGGTTAGTTTCTTATCGAGAATCAGCCCAAGGTATTTCACCTGTTCTACAACTTGTAATGTTTCGCCGAAGAATCTGGGAGGTGTGAGATCTTCTATGCTTCTTTTGCGAGTGAAGGGAATGAGTGCTGTTTTGTTCGGATTTGCCCTTAGGCTCTCTCTGTTGCACCATTCCTCTACGGTCCTCAGTGCGTTTCGCATAAGTTCTGAGGTTATTCCGGTGTATTTTCCCTTGACGAGTATGACTATGTCGTCTGCGTATCCTTGAGAATAATACCCTTGGTTATTCAGGGAGGTCAGCAGTTCATCCACCACCATGTCCCACATAAGCTCTCATGAATTGAGAATTGAACGATGTGGAGATCATTCATCGTTTGTGAACATAAAACGCTTTAAAATCCGATCCATTTATCACAATGAAAACATTGAAATCCATCTTGAGCCTAAAATGGACGCCGAATCACTTTCCACCGGACCATTTTCAGAAAGCGAGGAATACAGGTGTGCGCTAAAATCAGCCGGACGGCTCAACGCATAAACCTACTCGACTGACATGTCGATTTCATAATCCGACCCGGGCTTTGACATCTTTATGACGTATGCGATATTATATTGAACCTAGATTTCAATATTTTATGCCCGGAGCTCGGCTGTGTTCGCGATACGATCGTCATACCCACATAGGACTGGTTTATTACCCTATTATCGCAGTCATATTTTCTGTATTGCCTGCCTGCCTGTTGTCCGCTTGGGCTTATTTAATGTGTACAAATATTGATCGCGATTGATTTACGAGCCGATAACGAACAGCGTTTAGAACGCTGAAGCGCCGTGCTTCTCCGTTCGTTACATGATGGCTTTCGAGCAGCCCGAGTTGAATTATTTGTTTGTATGCTGTTCACCATGATGAATTATGGATACGACTATCATATCTCCCCCATATTTAACATAATGGATGTGTGATGGGGAAAATATTTCCGCTCGTTCCGACTCTGTGTACATTTCGCACATGTTCTAACTCAACGATGGGAGGGCATTCAAATGTCGCAAAAATTGAAGTCCACCTGTACCAAATGCTATACACAATGTGAAAGTTTCATCAATTTCAATACTCAACGAAGAAAGTAGAGATACCTGTGTAGTTCCAGATGATCTAAGATGGTCTTGACTCTTGAACAAGATTTAGAGTTTGTAGAGGCCACCTGAAAAGAATGCCCAAAACCAGAGCCTTAGGCAGCCTGGAAGACCTAGATGTTACGAAATCTGTACCAGTAAGAGCAATGGAACTAACAAAACATGACAATCCTCTGGAGAAGATCTCTCGGGCTGACACAAGCGGAGAGATTTGTAGAGTTCTCGTCGTATTGCGCAAGGAAGCTTATCTAGCTAAAGCGAATAGAGTTTCGTTGATTTGTGGGACTGCTGACAGGGCACTAAGAGTATAAGCACCTCTTGTATCCAATGGGTGATTCTATAGGTAGACAAAATTTGCAGACTATGTGAATCGGTGGAAGAAACCGCCGAACATATTGTGTGCAATTGGCTGAATCTTGCCTGCCTCAGGAACTTAAACCTAGATAAGCTGGCTCTTGATTCTCACGATGTGATTACTAAAGCTCCTAGAGAGATCATATGCTTTTGAGGATGGAAGATGATCTCCTAGGTAACTGATTTAGTAGGGTACAAGAGCAAAACATGAATCTGGTCACAATTCTGAAAGATTCTTTTATAGCCAATCAAGCTCATCAAATAATCTTCTTCTTCTTCTTCTATCTTCTGAATAGGCCTGTTCTACATCGACAATTCACCACTTTCATTCGATGGTCTATATGGGCAAGTTGTCACTCCATGTCTTCCTGGGTCTTCCGATGCTCCTTTTTCCCAATGGTGATCTGTCTCTCGAAATTCTCACTAATCGGTCTTGGTTCATTCTGTCTATATGCTCATTCCACTCAATTTTCCTTCCCAGAACCCATTCTATCAGAATCCATGCTATCCTTCGAACAATCTTCATTTCGGTTGTTTTCAGTATTTGCTGTGTTCTCGAGTTCTCAGGCCTGGTTTCCGCCGCATATGTCAGAATTGGCCTTATTGCAGTTTTATAAAATCTTGCCTTCGTTTCTATTCCAAGATAGAAAATTGTCTGGTTCAATTGAGAAGCTGCTCTTGTTGCTTTAATCGCTTGCTCTCGCACTTCTGATTCTATGTCACCATAGCTTGATATTTTTATGCCCAGGTAAGTAAATTTCATTTCTTGGTGTATATTTGTATATATATTTGTATATATTTGTAAAACAAAAGTCTCTGGAGATCATCTTCAGTTTCTGCTACTAATACAGCGTCATCTGTATAACATAGGATGTTTATTTTTTTATTTCCCATCAAATAATAATAATACGAAAGCTGTATAAAGACGCCCTAGAAGTTGAAGAAAGACACACGGTCACGTCCTAACATATGAAGAAGAGAGATGTTGAACATATTAATAGACTTCAAATGTTGAGTTGGTCAAAGAAAGAGGAGCTCCATTCTTTTCATGAAAATCATTATCCTGGATACCTCAAGAAGGACCTCAATAATCAATTCGTTTTAGCTTAGAGTCCCCAGCGTACTTCTGAATCCTTTAGGAACATAGTCTGTACTCTCCCATGTTGCTCACCTTACTCAACGTCCTTCTACTCATGCAGAAAAGCATCCTCAAACATGCACGGTTTTGTTTTAGTGATATCGGGAGAGCATCTGCTGAAGTCTTCCGCAGTATTGGTTAGTATGTCTAAGTAGTAGAAATAATGAGGGTTTTGCTGTATTAGCATCTGCTATTTCTTTCATTATTCTCTAAATGTGAATCAAAGTAACATACCTCTTACACACCATATTGCTCTTACACACCATATTGCTCCTACACACCATATTCTTCAGTTTGGAGAAGACTGAAACTCCTGTTCGCAAGATCCCTTTCCCTATTCTCGCTGGTGAAACCAATATATTCTTCGTATTCTGTCTGTGTTAAGGTGCAGGCAAAAATCATTTTTGCATTGGCTATAGTCTGAGTGTATGTCAGTCACAGTGTAGGGATGCATCCAAAATAGGTATGGTCTGCTTAGACTCAAAGAGATATAAAATTTACTGACAAATCCTTGATATACATAATAAACAACAGTGGTCCCAGCATTGAACCCTGAGGTATTCCTAATGTTATGAATGTTGTTCTAGATAGAGTTTCCATTGCACTTTGCCAACTGTCGGGGGATGGAACCGAAAAAGGTTATGAGGTAGTATCGCCAAATTTGTTCAAAAACCTCGTGACTCAGACTAGCAAATGCTTTACTGAGATAGACTCATCGTTTTTCTGCTTGTTCTGCTCAAAAACATCTACCATCGCACTTTCCACATTCTCTCTCAGACGCCATGCTTACTTTCTTCATAAAATAGTTTCTGTGGAGATACTCCATAAGTCTGTTCTTCATAGCTCGTTCGAAAATAACGCATGTCCCATGAGTTTTGACACAAATTTCAGAGACCAGAAAGTTACAAAAATTATAATTTTTTTTATTGTTTTGTTATACACATTGATAAAGCAAAAAAACTATTAATTCAAATTAAATGAAGAGGGCTATTATCTTCCACAGAGAGCAACTTTCTGCGAACTCCTATAGCATCAGGTTTAGGACAATATCTAGATCGATTTATCGGATCTTCCTGTATATTCAGCGTCGAAGTTTCTCTTCATTTTGGGTTTTCCATCCACCATCGCAAATTTTTCGCGATAAGAGAGCCGAAAAATCTTCTATGGGTCGAGCTCGAGCATGTGGAAGGTTAGGGGATTGCCGTTTCGCGGAACAAATGGTAGGTTTTGGTCGGCTGGCCAATCTTGAGTTTCTCTTGCATAGTGCCTGATGGACGCAAGGTCTCGCCAGAACATAATATCGTCTCCAGCGTGTTCTGCTTCAATAAAATTTACTATCGTTATAGTTAGATGTCCTATATTTACGTGCTAGTTTTCTTAGCGAAGTACCAACCTTGTTTTCCGTTCTTTTTACCAGTCTTACGGTCCTTGTTTGGGCAAAAATTCTAGGTCTTCCATGTTCATACAAGGAATACCTTGCTCACATTCAGCGATTGTCCGATAAATAGTTCTACAGGATATATTCTTTTTTTCGATTTAATTAGTTTTTCAATCAAAAAAAATCAGGTTGAACTTCAGCGTTTCGGAAACTACACTTAATGATTTTTTTTCGAGGGTTATTCATCATTTTTTGGAAAAAATCGCAACTATTTGCTCTCGGCAATTTAATCTTCTATAAACTACAAAAATTTTCATGATGATTAGTTCAAAAATATGGCTGGTACTCATGAAAAACGAAAATCATATTCAATAACCCAAATATTGCAGAGATCTAACGATTACCCTGTTTTTATTAATTGAAAACCTAATTAAATCGAAAAAAAACTATTTGATCTCGGGACGTTTTTCAACTTCGATTTGAAAAAAATCAAGTCTGTACGTCGTAAATTAGGGTAGTTACTCGTGAAATAAGGAGACCACTTTTTGAATGGAGATTTACTACGATTCAAAAGGTGATACTTCCCCTTAGGTCGGAAATCCTTCATGAAACAAAAGTGAAGGATTCGGGATGCTGAAATCATTATTTTGATGTAGATGCAGGTTGTGTATTTCAGTTGAAGGGTGACACTTTGATAATTATGATCGTCTACACTTCCAAGGAGTAGGTACCACAGAAAAAAGGAATTTTTTTCGAAATTCTATTTATTATAAAAAACTGAAAGTTATCATTCTAAATATTCTGAAAGCCGCCATACAAATATCTCCATTCTCCATTGAACGTTTCATAATGATGACATATATCTAATTACCCATTCTCTTATATTCATGAGAATACGAACGAGTATTTCCCATTCCTGGACTGGCTGGAGCAGCTAGCTGCTAGAGGCAACCTATTATATAAGGATAAAAAGAAAATTTAATCTCCATGATAGAAACCAACGTTCTGCACTGACAGGCTGTGATTATGTATTCGACAACGTGACCCCTTAGGCAGCTGATTTGACCCCCCGCTTCCCTCATACACCACGGTGGAAGTGACACGTTAACAAGTTTTTTTTTTTATATAAACATCAATTTCTTCAGTTGGGTGTCTGAAAATAAGCAAGAAATGGGGAAGGTCTTTCGCTTTCCATATTTTCGGGTAGCTAAAAAGAAAGACAACAGTATTTAAATTTGAAGGAACTCAATTTATATTACAATTTTTATTAGTGGATTTGATCATTATACATACACAGACGGCCGCGTGAAGATAGCGAAAACTGTTCGGGTAAAATTCTGAAATAATCCCCAATATTCAGAGCCCAATTTATGCTCATTTGTGTCGTTTGAATCAATTTCAGCACCATTATAGTTTTCAAGTTATTTGAGTTTGAAGTTTTTGGTGCTAGCACCACACTTTGCACCAACCTTTTCTGATTTCGAACAATTTTGGATGACACTAGTGCTCAATTTGTGCCGTTTAACTGACTTCATTATCAATTGTAGTGAGTTATTTCAGATTGAATATCTTGGTGCCAGCTTCTCACATATTTCAACAACGCAAAAAAATTTCCCCCATTTGTGCCGTGTTGATGATATTTCTATCATCTGTAGTTTTTGAGATATTCACTGTTGTTTTTTGGCCAGCGTGAAATTGGCACATATTCATATTCCAACTTTTGAAAAATTTGTTCGCCACAATTTATTACTCAATTTGTGTTTCGATAGTTTTCGAGTCATGCAAAATTAGTTTGTGAACACTAATAACTTGTTCATATTTTCCTGGAAATTCCCAAACAATATCATGAAGAAAGACTTTCATTCAGATTTATTATTAAACAACCTAACCTAATCTAATTTGTATCGATTCTGTGAATTTTTGCACAGAAATGTCAAGAAGATGTTGTCAGCTTGCTGATATTTTCATTGAGGTTGAGGATTTTTTACGAAACATAGAATAAATCACGATACATTTGTGTACCGTGGTATGAATATCTATGAATTCTGCCGTTTCCAACATAAATCGACTTTGCTGCCAAATTTTGCGTAGAGCAAAAACCGAAATATTGGTTATCTGGAGCCAACTATAAACAATAACAAAGCAGTCTCTGAACAGTCTGAACAGAATGTAAACATTATGTGAAGTTCTGAATACATTCATTACATTCAGTGGATTATTGTTCTAATGTGATTATTACGTGAAGTGAATTAATATAATTTCAACCATGTCGAATTTATAAAATTCCAAGAGGATGTTGTTTAGATAGAAACATCGCCACAGATTATCAGGTATCGTTTCATTAATTTCAATTTAATAAGTAGTTTGTGTTGAGATTCATCATTCATATCCGAATTTGGTATTTAACTTCAATATGGACCGGTAACTATGAATTTTCAATAGAAACTGGGCGTGTTAAATCCTCCTTGGTGTTCAATTTTATCTCCCACATTTGGGGGATTTTATTATCAAAAAATATCTCGACAAAGTTGTTAAATATTGTGACAACATTGTAAACTCGTTTAAAGACCAGAGAAGGAATAATATTCGATGATATTTAATTCAGAGACGCATTAAGATTATTCTTGAAATTAATGATTCTTTCGTCAAATTTCTGCGGGTAAAATTGGAAATAACTCGAAAACGACGCGTTTTATTGAAAAAAATAGGAACACTTTTAGTTTCTTAAATGATTGATTCTTTCGAAAATATGAACCGTTTATCTTTTCAAAGTGGTTTTATGGTGTTTTAGCGTGTATTGATGAGTCGACTACCCTGTAACTTTTATACTAGTAAAGATATTGAATAGGTTTTGATAGAGGAATATGCACCATGAATAGAATAAAAACTCAACCAAAATTCAGTTCATTCGAAATAACGATAAGATATAAACAGAAAAGTGTTTTTTTTCATGGATATTCGACACCCTGTATCTTCCAAACCAAACCGAATTTCGAAAAAAGGTATAGAAAAAAAGTGTTTTGTTTGATGAGAGGAATCCACAGTTAAAATATACGTACAAGTCAAAGACTCACCCTGTATAATCAATCCAGTAGGCCTATTTCAGTAAGATTAGGAAAAAAAACAACTCTTGATAATAATGGAATTAACCTTTCTCAAAAGTTAAAACTGCACCAGAAAATTAAACTCGAACAAGACACCTTTTGTAACCTGAAATTTGTGAATAATAGTTTAATTCAATAACACTGAATAACCTTCTCAACAGTTTACTCAGAACGCGATAAAAACTTCTAAATAGCCCACAAGAATACCTGGATATGTAACAAAATATCACAAGTGAAATGAACATCTCAAGACATACTCGTTTTCTAGGTTGGTATTTCTGCCGAAAGAGGATGTTTTGATATTAGGGTTCGCCAATATTTCTAGGTTAAAACACTTAACTGTGTCACTATTCAAAAGAAGAAAAGATTTAAGGCAATTTTCAAATAAAAAGAAGCATCAATGTATCAATATTACGAGACAGTCGAGACTTCCACCCATCTTAGATATCAATAATAATTTCAGCCCCATAACATTCTTTGCAACTGTAGAGCCATAACGATCACAGCGCTACTCTAGCGGGCGTCCCACGAAACTCTAACCTCCACCGTCATAGGCATTCGAGAATGGTCTGTCCGCTGTCGAACTTATGAACCCCTTCCTCCAGTTATCTATGCTCCTAGCCGGTACTCTCGATCACTGGGAACAGAGCAACTCCAACACCTGCATCATTGGCAGACTCTAAGCCTAGCCGCACATTGAGCGCAGCCCAGCCCAGCACAGCCGAGCCTAGCCTAGCAGAGGATTTTGTAACACACGCAATTGAATAGAACGCCGCATATTGCCCTGCTACGTCCAATATGCGGCGTTCTATTCAATTGCGTGTGTTTCAAACTCCTCTGCTAGGCTAGGCTCGGCTGTGCTGGGCTGGGCTGCGCTCAATGTGCGGCCGGCCTAATAATGAGTTCTATGAGCGGAGCTAGGACGAAGCGTAAGCCCATCCCAATTTCGTTCTTGTAGCAATCACACGATTAACTGTGAGAAATTTGGACCAAGTGACGGCAGTCAACGGCGAAGTAGAGTAGCCTGGAAAAATTGTCCAAATTTAGCATATTCGGTGACCCACGAAACGCAAATAAATTCTCTCTGTTCGGCCTTAATATTCTCAGTGCAAATTTATGGCGAATGGAAGAGAACAGTAATGTTCGATAAACACTACAGATATCACTTAACGGTTACTTAATGTGTGCAACACGGAATTCGAGACAGAGCCTTAAATTAAATCGAAAGTCGAGATGCCTCCCATTTTATGGAGGAGAAGATGTGTACGAATTCCCAATTCATGACACCTCACGTATATTTGTCCACGGAATGGTAGTCATTTTCATAAAAATTCTCCGTCAAGATTGCGTCAATTATGGTTAAGGTATATCCATTTTCTCTGTTGTCGTGCCCATAAAAGACTTTAACGTTGTCATATACAAAGTTTCAACGACTTCTCACTTAATGTATTGGATATAAAATGGTAATGTTTATGACACTATCAATCCTGTATCTGTTGGTTCCATCATCTTTCCATATACGGATTTATGGTGTAGTAAACCGCATGATTTATAGATTTACGTCATCGTGAATTTATTCTTGGATGGTCCACCAAGCATTCATTTGATTACATAATTAGAGCTCGATGTGATGATTAAATGTTTATTGCTATCGCACCATTTAATCGTATTCGGATGATTGATGGGATTATTAAGGATGATATATTTTATTGGTCTCATATTAACGACGAAAACATCCGAAAGTTGATAACAGAAAACTAATTCCATACCTATTGTCGGGTCGTGAAGTAATAAAGGGGGCTCTGTATCTATATTTCAGAATATAAAAAAATCGGGAATAGTTTAACAATAAACTTGTATATTCTGCGCAGATGTCCTTCATAAACTCTGACAAAAACTGATTGTTATGATTTCAATCGATCGCTGGCCGTCGGAACTTATATCAGGCATTTTTCACGAAAATTATTCATGCGATATTGAAATTGGAAAAAA
Source organism: Adalia decempunctata (assembly GCA_951802165.1). Classification (NCBI taxonomy): domain Eukaryota; kingdom Metazoa; phylum Arthropoda; class Insecta; order Coleoptera; family Coccinellidae; genus Adalia; species Adalia decempunctata. Next base: position 22,792,875 of record OX637701.1, read on the forward strand.
ATATTGAACTTTTCATTCCCTATTTATCCGTGGCAAAAAAAACTCTGCTAATCTTGATATCAAATTAACAAGAAACATATTCGTAAAAATATTTTAGCAATAAATTGATTATTTTATTTGTTGTAGTGATTTATCCGTGAATCATCCGTGGTAAAAAACATTGCCACTGTATTAAAAAATAATATTAGTTTCTTCGCTAACTTGATATCAAATAACAAAACACATATCCAAAAAATTTCAGCAACAAACAGAGTAGTTCCTCTTTTTCCGTGATTCATCCGTGAATTATACGGGGTGAATAAAAAATCGCTATCCTTGTATTTAAAAAAAATTAGATGTTTTGCTTACTTGATATTAATTTAGCCAAACACATATCCAAATTCTTTCAGAAAAAAATAATATATCTCATCTTTTTCAGTGATTTATTCGTAAACTAGCTGACCCAGCGAATTTTGTTTCGCCCAAATGATACTTTAGTTGGATTTCACAAACCGTAATCACCGGTGATCGGAGATCAAAGGCTTGGTTCTCTGATTTTTGAGCTGTCAAATCGAGTTGATTCTAGATCACCGGTGATTTTGGAATAACCAATAACAATCACAAAATCAGTCATAATTTGAGAATAGCGCTGAAGCTGAAGTGGAAGAAATGAAACTTTTTCAATATTCTCAATTTTATCTAATCAGTGTGCACATCATTATGTTATACCTCTTAGTCTTACTGCTTTGCTTAAAATAATGGGTCAACAATTCAGTTGGTGAAGCAGCGAGATTATCATGTTTCCATGAATATGAGCTGTCACACAGAAACGAAACACAAAAATATTATCTCAATTACTAATTATGGGCAATTTTGGATTCAGTTATTTCCTCGAATACCTATATTTATCGCCCCAACAGAAATTAAAAAATATTTCAAAAATGAAGAGAAAAGATGACAATGGACAACTCACTATTGAAGCTGATCGTCAAAATCCGATTTACTTGACATTTCGGTGAAAATTCACTATTCCACCAACTTGAGATGTTTATCCGCTTTTTGATCTGGTAATAGCCTTACATGTTACTATAAGTTTTATGCAAATTTCATAGTTATTGTATACATCGGCATCTGCTGGCTATAATATCAAATAAAGCACCTTCACATACAACCACTTCAAAAAAATAAACGGTTCATATTTTCGAAAGAATCAATCATTTAAGAAACTAAAAGTATTCCTATTTTTCTTCAATAAAACGCGTCGTTCTCGAGTTATTTCCAATTTTACCCGGAGAAATTTGACGAAAAAATCATTAATTTCAAGAATAATCTGAATGCGTCTCTGAATTAAATTTCATCTAATATTATTCCTTCTCTGGTCTTTGAACGGGTTCACAATGTTGTCACAATATTTATCAACTTTGTCGAGATATTTTAATAATAAAATCCCACAAATGTGGGAGATGAAATTGAACACCAAACTACTTATTAAATTTAAATTATTGAAAAATAATACGATACCTTATAATCTGTGGCGATGTTTCTATCTAAACAACATCCTCTTGGATTTTTATAAACTCGAAACGGTTGAAATTATATTAATTCACTTCACATAAAATCAGATTAGAACAATAATTCACTGAATGTATTCAGAACTTCACATAATGTTTACAGTTTGTTCAGAGACTCTGGTTTGTTATTGTTTATAGTTGGCCTCCACATAACCAATACCTCGGTATTCGCTCTACGCATGCGTGGTAAAATTTGGCGGCAAAGTCGATTTATGATGGAAACGGTAGAATTCATAGATAGTTATACCACGGTACATAAATGTATCGTGATTTATACTATGTTTCGTAAAAAGTCCTTAACCTCAATGAAAATATCAGCAAGCTGACAACATCGTTTTGAAATTTCTGTGCAAAAATTCACAGAATCGATACAAATTAGCTTAGGTTAGGTTGTTCAATAATAAATCTGAATGAAAAGTCTTTCTTCATGATATTGTTAGGGAATTTCGAGGAAAATATGAACAAGTTATTAGTGTTTACAAACTAATCTACAGAAAAATCGAAGAAGGAACTTATTTTGGTGGAATAAAAGTGGCTTTTTAGTTGCAGATATAATCCGATGAAACTAACTGTTTTTGTTGAAATTATCGTGTTTGCAACATTTTTATTCCAATAAGGTTAGTACTTGAGTATTCCATAAATGTATTAACCCAATTTCTATCGAGAAATATGAACTTTGAATCAATTCCACAGTATCATTTCAGGGAAGCAATCAGCACAATTTTTTTTTCAAATGGCTATATCTTTTTAACAGAGCCGAATTCGGAAAAATGGAAAATGAAAAGAAGGTTTCTTTTGACCTCAAGACTCTTCAGTTGAAATATATGTACAAGTCAAAGACTCACCCTGTATATTTATAGATAATTCGTGGTGAGAGAGAATTCGTCGCATTTAGGGTTTTATATGAAAATGACAAATTCTGATTGTCGTGATTTCAATAAATCTGCGGCCGTCGGAACGTATAACAGGCATTTTTCCCGACTACTCTGCATGTCATATTGTTGAAATTTGAAAGAAAAATGTGGTTCTTCATCCTTTGTTTATTCGTGAAGAGAAAGATGTTGCCGCTTCCTTTTAAGAAAAGATCAACTGCTCTGCTAAACTATCAACTTTAGCAGAGCAGGTGGTATTTTTTATACAAACAATCAAGAGGTTCATATTTCTCAAGAAATTCAACATTATGGCATGCATTGTATTCGAGAAAAATGCCTTGTATACGTTTCGATGGCCGTAGATCGATTGAAATCATATTAATTAGATTTTGTCATTTTTCCACAAAACCATGAAAGCCACAACTTTGCTAGCACCTCGAATAATTTACGGATTAATAACTGAAAAAGATGGGCTACTTTGTTTTTTGCCGAATTTTTTTTTGGAGGTGTGTTTTGTTAAGTTGATATCAAGTTTGTGAAACCTCTTATATTTTGTTAGATACCTACAAGTGTGGAAAATTTTTTTTCACGGATAAAAAACGTTGCCATTTTACCCAAAATCGCCAGAGTTGTTTTGCTAACTCATGTAAATATATTTTCCAGTTTCCTCAGCGATTAAAAAATGTCGTTACCTAGGACATAACTTTTTTTTTCTTTTGTGCGTTTATTGGGCGCCAATAATAAAATATGGATTTTCAAATTCCTACGTTAGTATTCAAACCAGTTCCAATCGAAGCAGTAATTTCATCCAGATCATCAGCGGAGTATTATTTTCTCTGCAATCAATTTCGAAATGGAAATTTCCTGGTCATTTTACCTAAAGCATATTTATCTGGGTTGATTGCCCGGTAGAAATTATTAGTCTCATCTATTTATCCGCCCATCAAATTGTCAACCGCGATGGCAACTTTAATCTAGGTAATAACCCGGCAAGCACGTCAGTCTTATGATTTTATTGCCATCGGAACAATCAATGTGTCAAGATAATGAAGAGTAGTTGTGTAAAGTATTTATAATGCCTAAAATATTGATATTGATGTGTGAAGGGATACAGCCGACAGTTCCCTACAGAGCTTTGCTTTATGATCGATCAATTTAATAGTGCAGTATGCGTTCGGCGTCAGCACCATTATCATAACAATGAAGAACGAATTTAATGAAGGAAATATCTTTGAAAGGATGAAAGGACTCTTTCGCTCCATTGAGAAATTGTGGACTTCAATCAATCATCTTGAAAACTAAATTAATTCGCTGTAGAAATATTTCTACACAATAAAGAGAGAAAATAAGTAGTAGCCTTTGAGTACTTGTCGAATCATGCAACAGCGGCTCTTGAACACTCCTAGTGTTTTGTTTTAAACTTTTTGAATGAACTGAGTCTGCACTATTGAAATTAAATATAAATTTTCACCTGGAAATGTGAAACTCATTAAGAAATGGTCAAAAGAATAAGTTTGATAAGTGAGTAAACATTCAGATCTCTTCAGAAATTTTTGAAACAGTCTCAAAATTTGTGAGCTTCCTCAACTGTTGCGGAGCAGAATATTGTTTGGCGAACATTCTCTTCTGAAGGTTGTTTCTAGAAGAACGCAAGATTTGAATTGCGCGCCTGGTTTGATGGTTATAATGGCACATGATTATGACGTGACAGATGGCACTCTTCAGCGAATTCTCACTAAATATTGACTGCTGCATGCCTACAAAATCCAACTGACTCAACAACTTCTACCAGTAGACCAGGAACAGCTAAGAGAATTCACCAATTAGAAGATTCTTGAGCAGGTTGATGATTTTGCAAACAGTGCTTCGTTAATAGGTGAAACTGTCGCATTTGGGGCTAAGAAAATCCACGAATGATTCATCAGAAAACAATAAATCCACAACAGGTGTGCAATATGGTCTGGCAGAATAATTGGACCGTTTTTCTTCGAAAACGAGAAGGTTATGCAGTAACGGTGAATGACGAACGTGGTCGTGCTTTAATAACACAGTTTGTTGTGTCACATTTGGAAGCTATAGATCTTGACGACATGTGGTTTCAGCAGGACGGTGCCACATGTCATACCGCCCGTGAAACATTGACGATCTTGCACGTGTATGCTCCTGGTTGTGTCATTCCCCAACTTGGAGACCAGAAGTGGCCTCCGCGCTCTTGCGATGCTTTTAACCTCTGGCTGTGGGTTTTTCAGAAGTCACAGGTTTCTGCCTGCAACTATCTAAGGATTTAAATCCGAAATTAGACGCTGTATCAATGAAATACTACCACATTTCGTCAACAGGGTACGAATATGCCAGATTCTCAAATTAGAGTCCTTTATTATTACTCAAATCTACTACTACAAACTACACATCTTGTTCATAAAAAGTATCAATTGTGAGAAAATAAAAAGAATTATTCACCTAGCACATATCCCGATTACAAGTTTATGGTCACCTACGAACCAATAAAGAGTCATCCTCGATCTGACCTATGTGGACCAGTGAGGATGTTCGAATCAACATATTATTCAGTCATATATAGATGCTGAATTAATTGAAATTTATGGCTTCATCCAGTCATTAATCATAATTAGCCAAAGTGTCCATTAATTTGTTTTATGATTGGATTCATTATGCACAAGACCATTAATTCATAGCAAGTCTACGGTCATAACAGTTTTGAGTTCATTTGGTCCAATCTGTATGACGTTTCTTGCACTTATAGAGTTTGATTGATGAAAAACAATTCCGAGAAATATTTTCAAGATATTTCTTTTGGATCTTAATAATAGTAATTAATAGTTTTGCATTTTAATTTTCAGAAACGGTGACAGAAAAAAATTTCTGATACGTCCACTTTATGAAAGATAAGTTTAATTTGTTATTTGATTTGATGTATTTCAGTTTTGGTCGATGAAGTCGGAAAAAATATATAAGTTAAGTTACTAAAAGTCTGAAGAAGATCTCACTCCTCAGCTCAGATCAAATCACGTAACTTATTGTTACTAGATGGCTTTTTTTTGAGAATTTATGAACTTATGACACTTACATTTCTTCGGTATCTACTTTGTTGTGGTCTGAATAGTTTCATCCAAAATTTTTACGAAACTTATTCCAATCTGTGTTTGGATGATCGAAAATTGTTTTTTCATGGTTTTTGGGGCAGGTTCCTCAAAAAAAAATAGAATAGGGTTATGAAACCGGTAGTGATAGGAGAGCTATACGGTTAGGACCTGCATAGAATAACTGGAGACAAATCTCCATAAGCTCGACACATTATTTGGGACTCCCAATGACGGCGGAGGTTAGAGTTTCGTGTGACGCCCGCTAGTGTAGCGCTGTGATCGTTAGTACCGCTAAACATCACATCATATCTTGTTTTGTGGCGCTACAGTTGCGAATAATATAATGTGGCTGTCATTGTTATTGATACATTAATGCTTCTTTTCAATTGAAAATTGCCTTAAATCATAACAAAGACAATATTGTTGACATATCATCGCATTCTAATCAACTATTTATGGGCAATTTTATGGAAGGTCTATGATTGGAAATAAATTTGTCATTACAATATCCTTATCGAAAAAAGCGAACATTCAGGTAAGTATTATTATTATTATACGGAAAGACAGATAGTTTTATATGTTCTCTTGTACCATACGCAGAATTAACTGTAGATTCCTCTCATCAAACGAAACACTTTTTTATTATACCATTTTTCAAAATTCGGTTTGGTTTGGGAGATACAGGGTGTCGAATATCCATGAAAAAAACACTTTTCTGTTTATATCTTCGGAACCGTTATTTCGAATGAACTGAATTTTGGTTGAGTTTTTACTCTATTCATGGTGCATATTCCTCAATCGAAACCCATTCGATATCTCTACTAGTATAAAAGTTACAGGGTAGTCGACTCATCAATACACGCTAAAACACCATGAAACCACTTTAAAAAGATGAACGGTTCATATTTTCGTTTGGAATCAATCATTTAAAAAACAAAAGTATTTCTATTTTTTTTCATTGAAACGCGTCGTTTTCGAGGTATTTCCAATTTTACCCGGAGAAATTTGACGAAAAAATCATTAATTTCAAGAATAATCTGAATTCGTCTCTGAATTAAATATCATCGAATATTATTCCTTCTCTGGTCTTTAAACGAGTTTACAATGTTGTCACAATATTTATCAACTTTGTCGAGATATTTTATTAATAAATGTGGGAGATAAAATTGAACACAAAGGAGGAATTTAATACGCACAGTTTCTATTGAAAATTCATAGTTACCGGTCCATATTGAAGTTAAATGTCGATGAAATACAAAATTCGGATATGAATGATGAATCTCGATACAAACTACTTATTAAATTGAAATAAATGAAAAATAATACGATACCTGATAATCTGTGGCGATGTTTCTATCTAAACAACATTCTCTTGGAATTTTCTAAACTCGACACGGTTGAAATTATATCAATTCACTTTTCACTTCACATAATAATCACATTAGAACAATAATTCACTGAATGAATTCAGAACTTTACATAATGTTTACAGTTTGTTCAGAGACTCTAGTTTGTTATTGTTTATAGTTTGGCCTCCAGAGTCCAGATAACCAATACATACTTCGGTTTTCGCTCTACGCATGCGTTGTAGTGTACCTAACGTTGGAATGTTAAATAGATATTTCTCAATATTGCGTACTCAGCACTGTACCCATTGTCTTATATTAAGTAGGACAGATAGAAGAATGATTGATCAGTCATTAGTCATTTATTGTAGAAGTAAGACATCAGTGTACCTAATGAGCTCAATAGATAATTTTATAGTAAAGTGTTCTCCTTCAAACCCTAAGTAACAACCCCGTTACTACATGGCGATCCTGATGGCGAAACCTTGGAAATTTTTGAATATTTAGTGGAGAGTAAGGAGAAAAGTAAAAATGGGGTCAAGCCAAGCTAAGCAAGAAAGAGAAGAGATTATCATCGCACAGGCTGGTAATAGTGGTGGCCAAACTAATGGACAAATCAGCGAAAAAATTTCCACTCGAGAGGTATGTGAATTGGTAATCTTCCTTCTGGTTATAGCAGCGGCCGTATTCTACACTTTCAACTTATGTAAGAAGAGGTTGGAAAGGAAAATCAGGCGAGAAGTCACGAGAAGCCAGATGTTAGCTCCCATCAACAACGCCTAGGTGATATTAACAGACTCCAAAAGCTTGTTTGATATAAATCAGGTGAGCTTCCAAAGGGCACTCTGTAGCCGCACCTTTATTTTTCGTCCACATAAGCGGAACCGACGTAGCACCGGACAGTTGTACAAATTCATTGGTGACGCCCGTGTCATGTGGCAATTGCAAAGTTCGTGAGTTGACCCAGATCATAACGATATACATAATATGCAATGAATAATGATGACATTTTTATTTGAATTTTTATTGTCTCAATTTGATTTTTGATAATACCTTAGTAGAAACTAGAGAATTAGCATTATTTTTTTAAATTTTATGTATGGCAGTCAATAATTTAAAGGAAATTTTGGAATCCCTGAAATCAATAAAAGTATATCTGAGGAAAATTGGCCCTGAGAGGCGACAGAAAGAGATTCTCAAAATTAAAATCAAGGAAGCTACAGTTATTTATGAACGGTTCGAGATTGTTCTTCAGGAAATTCAACAAAGTATTTCAGAAATCCCACCCGATGTTTTGAGCGCAATTCAGCAATTTTCCTCCGAAATACGGGAAATATATAGTGCAATATCAAAGTTACAGATCAAGGAGAGCCCTAGTTTGATAGAAATGGAGTCGTTTGATTTGAAAACCGCGTCATCTTTGTTACCGATGCTCAATGATAGCGAAGATACAGTTCGACTATTGATAGATGCTATAGAGTTCTATGATTCAATGCTTAAAGCGGACCAAAAGCAGCATCTAATAAAATTCGTATTGAAAACTCGGTTATCTTCAAGTGCTAAACTTCGCCTTAATAAGGATTATGCTTCAACATCTTCGTTAGTGGCTGATATGAAAACCCATCTCCTCACCATTAAATCTGATACTACTCTCCAAACTAAATTAATAAATTCACGTCAAGGAAATAGATCGATTGAATCTTTCGGTAAATCTTTAGAAGAACTTTTTGTCGATTTGACTATTTCACAGGCTAAAGGTGACGACAATGCATATTCGGTTTTGAAACCTATTAATGAGCGGAATGCTATAAAGCAATTCGCAGACGGATTAAATAATAGAAGATTAAGTACCATTATTGCAGCACGCGATTTTTCTTCACTTAAAGTTGCCATCCGCACAGCACTAGACGAAGCTTCTTCATCGGAAAATATGCATTCTGTGAATCATTTTCAAGTGCAAAGAGGTAGAAAATGGCAAAACCGAGGCAGTGGTAGATTCAGAGGCCCGTCGCATAGATTTCATGGTAATAATTCAAGATATAATACCAATTATAAGCCAGATAAATTTGTCGGTCGGGCACCATCAAATGATAATACGCGGAATTTTGCAGGACGCTCTCGTGGTCAAACACAGAGAAACTTCAATTCTCGAGGAAGACAATCGAGTTATCATTCACAAGAAAACAGAGTCTTGTATTTGAATCGAGGAAATAACGAAACCGAAAAGAAAAATTCAAACAATCAGCAGTTTTTTCTTAACTCCGATAACTGAGTCTATATTCGCTTGCTTGGGTTTGAATAATGTAGAATTTTCAGTGGGATCTCAAAAATTAAAATTTTTAATAGACAGCGGAGCTTCACTCTGTGCAATTAAATTAGATTCTATTAGAGACAAATCTCTGATACGCAAAGATAATCTTACTGTGAACGGTATTTGTGGAAATATAACAGCTATCGGAAATATTTCATTAAGATTGCATACCAACGGTGTTACTTTCGAGCAATTATTTTATGTGTTTCGAGATATCCCTTGTAATTACAATGGTATTTTAGGTCAAGATTTTTTGCAAAAATATAAAGGTATATTAAATTTTGAAGAGAATACGTTAATTCTGGATAACCGCCATAATAAGGTGGAGGTTTCTCTGAACTCTAAAACTGATTCTGTTTTGACTATTCCACCTAGATGCGAAATTATTGAATACTTATCAATAAATACAGAAAACGAATGTGTTGTAATTCCTCAGGAAATATGTGGAGGCGTTTTTCTAGCAGGAACCGTGGTGAAACCTAAGCATAACATCATACCTGTCAAAATTCTTAATACAAGAGAAACCGAAGTAACCCTCAAGAATTGTGTACCAGAAATTCATAATCTCGATAATTATCAAATTTGTTCGTTTACAAAGAGTACCGAGATTTCACCTACTAGAGTAAAAGAATTATTTTCATTGATAAACTTGAACGGTTTGAATAAGGAAGAACAATTATCTATCGAAGAGTTATGTGCTAAGTTCAGCGACATTTTCCATCTTCCAAATGACACATTAACCACAACTAGAGTTTTCGAGCAAACTATCACCTTAAAACCAAATGAAGCGCCAGTATATAGAAAACCGTACCGCATTCCTCATTCACAAAAACAGGAGATAGACAAGCAAATTGAGGATATGATAAAAAACGACATTATAGAGGAGGCCCAGAGTGAATGGTCCTCTCCAATTTTATTAGTCCCTAAGAAAGCTGATAAAAATGGCAATAAGAAATGGAGACTTGTAATCGACTTCAGATCATTGAATGAAAAAATTCAAGACGACAAATTCCCCCTTCCCAACATAGTCGACATTTTCGATTCGCTTACCGGAGCGGTATATTTTTCTCACTTAGACTTAAGTCAAGGTTATTACCAGGTAGAGCTGGCAGCTGACAGCAGACCTTACACAGCGTTCGCAACCCACAAAAAACAGTATCAAATGAAAAGACTGCCTATGGGATTGAAAATATCCTGCAGTGCGTTTTCACGGCTAATTTCAATTGCAATGACCGGATTGAATTACGAAAAATGTTTTTGTTATCTGGACGACTTGATTGTTTTTGGTAGAAACTTAGAACAACATAATAAAAATCTTCTGAAAGTGTTTTCCAGACTTAGAGAGGTAAATTTAAAGTTAAACCCTTCAAAATGCGAATTCCTTAAAAAACAAATTTTATATTTAGGTCATCTCATATCTTCCGAAGGTCTTTCACCTGATCCTGATAAAACGAAAGTTCTTAAGTTGTACCCAGTCCCAAAAAACACCGATGACGTCAAAAGATTTATAGCCTTTGCTAATTACTATCGAAAGTTCATTAGAAATTTTGCGGAAATAGCTAATCCTCTGAATAAGTTATGCAGAAAATATTCAGAATTCCATTGGTCAGACGATTGTCAAAATGCTTTCGAAAAATTGAAAATTGCTCTTTCTACAGCTCCAGTGCTTGATTATCCCGATTTCTCAGATGAAAACGAATTTATTGTGCAAACTGACGCAAGTGGAACATGCGCTGGTGCAGTCCTTTCTAACAAAAATAATAAGCCGGTGGCATTTGCTAGTCGCCCTTTCAATAAATCCGAAATCAACTATTCTACTATAGAGAAAGAATTAGCGGCAGTGGTATGGGCAGTAAAATATTTTCGTCCATATTTATTTGGTAGACATTTTAAAATTCGTACTGACCATAGGCCTCTTGTTTATCTTTTTAACCATACCGACCCTTCTAGTCGTCTAACAAAATTTCGTTTGTGTCTGGAAGAATATCAATATCATATTGAATATGTTAAAGGTTCAATGAACGGACCAGCAGATGCTTTGTCTCGCATAACATCAAAGGAATTAAATGAAATGAATCGGAACGTACTTGCTGTTTTAACCAGGGCCCAGGCTAAAGCATCGAGAAACCTTCCTGATTTTGAAAATAAAACTTCAACGAATAATGGGTCTGATCAACCAAATGTTGTTGAAATTTTGAAAAAACCCAATGAAGGTAACGAATTAATTGTTCTAAAAAGAAACGATGATTTAAGTAGTTTTGGAAATTCTGAGAATATATTTTCGAAATCAAAATGTGTATGTTATGAACCGAATTCGAAGTTAGTTTATATACATCCAGATACTCCATCGATAATCTCGCGAGACGAATTATTGAGAGATTTGGAAGAATTATGTACGAAAATGATTATAAAAGAGCTAATCATAGTGAAAAATGAATATAATGCATTTATAGTGGAATTTTTTATGCAGACGATTGCTAAAATTAAATGGACCGGTCCACGAATTTGCGTAATTACAGGTGTAAAAAGAATTTTCAATCCAGATACGAAAAAACTTATTCTAAACGACTTTCATATATTGCCGACGGCTGGTCATTCGGGAGTGCGTAAAATGATCAATAATATACGAAGATATTATTATTGGCCTGGATTATCAAATGATTGTGTCTCTTATGTTAAGAAATGTGCTAATTGTCAAAAACAAAAGTTTAGTAAACCCATAAAAGAACCGATGGTAATAACACCAACTGCGCATTCAGCCTTCGAAAAAGTTTACTTAGATATTGTCGGCCCCTTAGAAAAAGATGACGATGGTTTTATATATGTTCTAACTCTACAATGCGATCTAACGAAATTTGTCGAAGCATATCCCTTAAAATCAAAGGATACAGTAACAGTAGCGAAAGCTTTCGTAGATAAATTCATATTAAGATATGGCGTTCCCTCTGAGATTGCTACTGATCAAGGAACAGAATTCATTTCCAGTACAATGTCGGAGATTTGTAAATTTTTAAGAATATCTCATATAAAAGCTACAGCATACCATCATCAAAGCATTGGATCTTTGGAAAATTCACATAAAACATTAAACTCTTTCTTAAGAATACAAATGAGAAACTATGGCTCTTCGTGGTCTTCATGGATCCCATATTTTTGTTTCATGTATAATACATCGTATCATTGTAGTACACGATATTCACCTTATGAGCTGGTTTTCGGAAAAAAGTGTAATTTGCCTAATAATCTAGTGAATAGTGACACTGTCGAACCCTTATATAACGCGGATTCGTATCCTTTAGAACTCAAATTTAGATTGCAAAAAGCACAACAAGATGCAAGGCAAAATTTAGAATTAGAAAAATTCAAAAGAAAAGTGATATATGACAGACAGATAAATCCTATAAAATACGAAAAAGACGATTTAATTTTATTGAAAAACGAAAGTGGAAATAAACTGCAAAGTGTTTACGAAGGTCCTTTCAGTGTAATAAAAGATGATTCTCCGAACGTTCGAATCAGCAAAAACGGTAAAGAGTGTGTGGTTCATAAGAATCGAACTAAACCTTTTGTGCGCGAGGTCAAGGACATGTAACTATTACAAGACAGTGTTGTGAATTAAAAATAACAAAAGTGAAATCCTGAATGTGAGACTAGCCATCCGATATTATTACGAGTTAAACATTTTTATGTCTAGTTAAGCTAGGTTAGTTAGGTATATGAAGAATAAGCGAAATGGGTTTATTATTCTATTGGGATTAGTTTAAAGTTAGTTATAAGAATTGAAATTGATAGAATTTTTATCCCCAAGTAATAAAAATTCTTTTTGAAATTTCGGGAAAGGTGTAGTGTACCTAACGTTGGAATGTTAAATAGATATTTCTCAATATTGCGTACTCAGCACTGTACCCATTGTCTTATATTAAGTAGGACAGATAGAAGAATGATTGATCAGTCATTAGTCATTTATTGTAGAAGTAAGACATCAGTGTACCTAATGAGCTCAATAGATAATTTTATAGTAAAGTGTTCTCCTTCAAACCCTAAGTAACAACCCCGTTACTACAGCGTGGTGAAATTTGGCGATTTATGATGGAAACGGCAGAATTCATAGATATTTATACCACGGTACACAAATGTATCGTGATTTATACTATGTTTCGTAAAAAATCCTCAACCTCAATGGAAATATCAGCAAGCTGACAACATCTTCTTGAAATGTCTGTGCAAAAATTCACAGAATTGTTTAATAATTAATATGAATGAAAAGTCTTTCTTCATGATATTGTTTGGGAATTGCGAGGGAAATGTGAACAAGTTATTAGTGTTTATAAACTAATCTGCAGAAAAATCGAAGAAGGAACTTATTTTGGTGGAATAAATGTGGCTTTTTAGTTGCAGATATAATCCGATGAAACTAACTGTTTTTGTTGGAATTATCGCGTTTGCAACATTATTATTCCAATAAGGTTAGTACTTGAGTATTACCTAAATGTATAAAGTCAATTTCTATCGAGAAATATGAACTTTGAATCAATTCCACAGTATCATTTCAAGGACGTAATCAGCACAATTTTTTTTCAAATGGCTATATCTTTTTAACAGAGCCGAATTCGGAAAAATGGAAAATAAAAAAAAGGTTTCTTTTGACCTCAAGAATCTTCAGTTAAAATGTATGTACCAGTCGAAGACTCACCCTGTATTATGATAAAGTAACGAATGGTATATGACTCGGTATATGATAAGTAAAAACCACTAATAATCATTGAAGATAATTTTATTAAGGATAGCCTAGTTGAAGACACTAACGGCGTTAGCGCCTCCTCGTGACCGTGCGGCGAACTAACAAGTTCCGACGTCTGTGGCAGTTCATTTTTGTAGCGGAGCCTTCTTTCCAGTTATATACGAGGTCTGGCTATTAAATAACGAGACTGCGCGCGCAGAAGGCGTCCTAGAGGGGTAGGGTGGGAAACGAATGCAGCATTGGATAGCTGGAAGTGTCTACTATTCCAGTACGAAAACACGTTTTCGTCGCTGTAGTAGTATTTTTTGTGTAGAGGTTAGAAACGAACGTGTTTTTTTCTCGTGCCGATAACGATGTGTGACGAAAAACACGAGCAACGGATCAATGTGAAATTTCTCGTCAAATTAAAAAAAACTCCGACTGAGTGCTATAAGTTATTGAAAGAGGCCTATGGTGAGAATTCTCTATCTCGTGCGCGTGTTTTCGAATGGTATAAAAGGTTTTCTGAAGGCCGAGAGAGCACCGAAGATGACCAACGTCCAGGTCGACCTGTCTCTGTTTCAACTCCGCAAACAGTGACCAAAATAAATGAAATTGTGCTGAATGGGTTCCAGAGGGTCAAACTGTAAACCAAACTTACTATTTGAAAGTTTTGGCAACGCTGCGAGAGCGAGTTCGTAAGAAACGGCCGGAGTTGTGAAAAAGCAAATCGTGGATCTTGCACCAGGACAACGCACCTGCCCATAACGCGCTGTCTGTGAAGCGTTATTTAGCCGCTAGAGGCACTCCAGTGCTCGAACACGCGCCGTACTCGCCTGATTTAGCACCCTGTGACTTTTTCCTATTTCCGAAGATCAAGTCTGCCTTAAAAGGAACCCGGTTCGAGTCGATGGAAGAGGTAAAGCGAAAATCGGCGGAGCTCCTAAATGCTCTTACAAAAGAAGACTTCCAGCATTGCTTTGACCAATGGAAAAAACGAATGGAACGGTGTGTGGCGAGGGAAGGGGAGTATATTGAAGGGGAGCATTCGATTGTAGAATAATTTTTAAAATAAAACTCTTTTTCATAAGCAGTATCGTTATTTAATAGCCAGACCTCGTATGCTTCTAATATGAGGTCTAAGGTTGATTAAGAGTCTCATGCCCAACCTACTGAGCTAGCCAGGCTTGTAGGCAAAAGGTCCTTCTTTGGTCAGTTTCGGATATGATCATACATATTTGTATTAAAGAGATTTTGTTATATCACTGGCACATTCAAAAGGGTATAAATGACATTCCTCAGATAGGTACTCATTCAGCTGCAGCAAAGAACATACTCACCATGAAAACTGAAGCGAAAAAATGGTGATGCAATCCCTAAATGATGCTGCATGCATCACGAAAGCCAGGTCCATCATTCGATGGCATGCAAGGCTGCCGTTTGCCTACACCCTACAGCTAATACTTATCGGGTGGGGTAACGACAAACGAAATGATAGGGTGCAATACTTCGGACCCGGTAATTTCATGGCTTTCTTTATACATACACACATACAACCACATCCTGATTGTAAACATCGTTCTGCCTCATAAACGAGTGGAGAAATAATTTAAAACCTCCGAGATAAGATCGCAGAGTGCTGTAGCATTACCAATTTTAAGCATTATATAACAACTCCGCCATTATGTATATATGACGGTGCGGTAAAATTCAATTCGATCGTAATAATAGCCGTATAGCACTGTGAATAGGGATATGATTGATATAGCTTCGCAGCGAGGTCCTAATAAACATGGAATTATTGGAATTTATGCTTGGATTCAAATGATAACGACAAAACGTCGGCATGTTATTCCACCATTGAAATAACAACGAGTACCAAACGAGAAATGACTGATTACACACTTTTCGAAGCTGGTACGACGTTCTTAGCTAAACATAATTCAATCTGTGGCCAAGCCTATACTGCAGCATCGTAGCTTCATGGAATATGTCTAAAACACATCTTAGTCACCACTGGTCTGCTCGTGTTTCACTGGATAAGGTGAAAAACCTATTACCTCATCTCTGTCCTAATACTACTCAGAAGGATCAGGAATTTTTCGGGCGCCATCTGTGGGGGACTGTAACTAAGCTTGGGGGCTCAAAAAAAAGGTTTTTATGAAAGACCCAACTTATTTCACTGCTTGTATGACGTTTTCAAGCTGAACATAATAAAAGCTTTGGCCAAGCCTATACTGCAGCATCGCAGGTGCATGGAATATGTCAAAAAAACCTCTTAATCACCTCTGGGCGGCTTGTGCGTCACTGAATAAGGTAAAAATCCTGGCGACCTTCAATGCACAACATTTTTGTCTTCTCTCTCCCATCTTCATTGAGTCTAGCATACTGTTTCAGAGCTGTTGTTGCAGTTAATAGTGGACATACTACTCGGTGTTGCCGGTGTAAATTACCAGTTCGGAGTAGTCATTCGTGTGGTTACCATCTCCGCCCAAGAAACCTTTGAAGAGGGCTACCACTAGAAAACTCGGAATGCACTAAATTCGAAGTTGAATCCGGCTTTGAAAGCCTTCATCAATATATTCTTTTGATTTTGTAACTAAATATAATCATTTATTATGTTTAATTTTAATCTTCTCAATAACTTTCGAATGAAAGTTGCAGTTTTGGATTTAAATAGCTATGGTCTCAGTGGAAACTTGTCCTATGAGGCAGGTGAGGAAGTGCCTCATCAATAAACGTTGAAAATTTCACGTATAAATACCATATTTTATCAATTATTTGTTTTATCATTTGATTTTTTTTATTATCCTCTTCCATATGCATTTATATTGTAATTTCACTTCATTATATAGGCTGGCCTCGCACTTCCTTGTCTAGCGCGTTATTCTACATCATAGGGAACAGCCTCTCGATTCTAGATATTCCCTCGGGAAGGGTAAACTGCAATTATTCTGCACTATTCAGATTAATCGGGAACTCGGTTCAGTTTTCAAATTGCGTTGAATTTTCAAGAAAAGTCTTAACTGTTTATCGTCTAGGTTCAAGTTTGTCTCAGTGTTCGTACGTTATCTTTCGAAAAATCTTTCAATTTTATTACTAAATTCAATTACCATCGGAGACCCGAAGGCGAATTGGATTTAACGGGACCGAGTGGGTTGTAGCAAATTCCCAAGTTCATATAAACACTCGAAATACTCGTGTTTTTTAAATTTTTCAGCCAATCAGCAAAGTTTTTGAAGTTATTCCTATGAGGATAAATCATATTTAGTTCAAGAAGTGAGGCAACCTATTCCAGATTTGAGCGAATATTATATTACGCAACTGACGAAGAAGAGAGTTCACTTGAATTAGTCATTTATAGGTATGTATATGTAAATATAAAGAGTGTTCCATTATTGAGTATTGAGTACAAAATCTCATTAATTACTTCAGTTACATTGTTGTATCTTCTGGAGCTTCTAAAGTTCTTATAAGGTCAAAGAATTCGATATCTTACCATTATTGTAAGCTGCCAAACTGATTCAGGAAATATTAGCTTTATTATTACTCAGACCAAAGAGGGGCTTAGCGAAACTTGTTGATTTTAGTATGATGTCTCTGCTAAATTGAAAAATTATAATCATTTATTAAATACTTAGATGATTTGATGACGACAATTACACAAAGTTTTAAGTAACCCGTTGAAAACAATAATGAATGTTTCCATGAGGGGCAAAAAAAGCTCCTTCAAGAAAAAATATAGGTTTATTTGAAAAAAATAATATTTACAACAAATGTTCAAATCGTTGTCTATTCGAGGAAATACATAAATTGCATATTTTAATGATGTGATATAAATAAGAATTTTAGAAGCGCCAGACGATACAACAACGATGAAACTGAATTGAATTTGGCAAGTGAAAATAAATAAGATGAAATTCTATGACCGCCTCGGTTTTGAAGGAAGTTAATCAAAGCCTGCTTGGATTATGTTGAACGAAAAGTGTTTTTTTTCGGAATTTTCGGTATATAGTGAACTCGGAAGTATATCATGATATATATTTTTGAAATCGTTGAAGAAAGTTCAATTTGGAAATATTATTTTCCCCTATGGTTTTCATTCGAAAAAAATATTTTTGTTATAACTCCGAAATTTGAGCAGATACAAAAAATCCTATAGCACCGATGAAAAGTAGAAAAAGTGCCCCAAAGATGTGTTCATTTCGAGGGCGTAGATCCTATAATACGGAAGTTATATTCAATTATAAAAATGGAGAAATTGACCAAATAACAAAATCACCCTGTAGCTCGGAAACTAGACGCCGTAGCAACTTGGGGTTTTCAGCAGTTTCTGTTTCTCGAAAAAAGAGAACATGACATGTATATTACTTTTTTTTATCTTTTATAATTTAGGAGATGTAGTACTAAACGATCGAAATCTGGCCACCCTGTACAAAATATACAGAATGTCCAATTGGTGCAATGAAGTAGAAAATCTCGTTAATTACGTCGGTAACGGAATTATTTTACTGCAAAAGTGCACTGATATATCAGCCCAAAATAATAGTAGGTACAGGATGTTCGTTTGAAGCGTTGTTAGAATTGGGTCGGTTTGTTTAGTGGTAACCCATATTATTTAATCGTTTAGTGCCAAATGAGTATTTCTATTTATTGGCATCGAAATTTTTTCAATTTATCCAGCGTTGCCGACATATTACGAAATTATTTTAGAAAAGTGGAAGATTTTACTTCATTATCAGAGTGATATAAACTTCAATATTTTCAATTTTCTGTTTGATGTGTGTTTCAAATTTGATGTTAGGATGGAATTTCCATGAATTTTCCATTTCCTTGTAGAGAATGTTCTCAACAAGGTCCAAAAATTGAAGAATTTCAACAAGGATGCTAATTTTTTTGAAATGGATTCAAATTACTTTTTATACATAGTTTTCGAGTAAGATAATTCTTCATCGCTGGAACTAAATATTATACAAAGCAAAATCTTTTTTTTCTGATGTGCCTCACCACCTCAAAATGTCACGAGCCGCCACTTTATGGTGTTACAACGTTGAATATAACTCGTCTTTGATATTTGATACAATTGTTCTTCTTTTAAACAAATCCTGAAAAGAAAAATACTGAAAAAGATTTCGTTGCATCATTGGATTTGAAGGGTATATTAATTTCTGAATAATGACCAATGCAGGACAAAAAATCAATTTGCGAATGATGAGAACATAGCCTCAACTGGATCACCTCCAGAAAGACTGTTCATGCCTATAATTAGTTCTATACCTAGAAACCACTCTTTTATTTCCCCAAATCACGAATCACAATCATTATGATTGAGCTGTTGTTGAGAAGCAGACCGACCCACCAACAATCACGAATGATTCTAAAGATGTAATGAATACACACTCTCATTAATTATAGATTATTGCCCGTACTGTAAAACGTTCTCTCGACGTAATTATTCATACAAATTGTTGGCAATTTGTTTTTAATAATATTATTTGTTGTGAAGAATGGAATATATTGTAATCAAAGGACTATTAGCGATGGCTGACTTATAATTTATCTAAGTACATGTCTGGCATGAAGAAAGATTGATAATTATAGTTCGAGATAGGCGAGATATTTCGTGTTGGTATGTTGGCTGCACTGTCTGTAACTCGACATTCTTGGCTGGCCCGCTGTTATGCTGAGCAGCTGATATCTTTTATTTTAGCCCTCAGGCCTTCTTTCAATGCAAATCTTTGTTTAATGTGTAATTGGTAATATATCTTCGGCTGCTGCATCTATTACGGCTGATTTAATCGTCATGCTTGAGGTTTAGGTCTAACCGTGGTATGTCATTATGATTCGTTATCCCTGAACTCGTCAATAAATCAGAATCTTTTTCGGTAATATATTCTCAAGATCTTTCAGATGATGATCTTTTGATTGAGTCGGCCTTTACCTGATAGAAACTTATTATCGAAAAGTATTCCTGAGTTTTTTACATACAACGCGATGTTTTCGAGTTATTCTTCATTTTATCCGACAAAATCAGTTAAAAATTCTTAAACTTCATTATTATTTTGAGTTCGCACCTGTATTTTGAATAAACAATGTTTCAAATTTTTTTTTCAATTGTTATGGAATATTAATGCTGGTAATTCCATTTATGAGTACCTAGGTACGTGAATTCATATTAAAATTATTTCCTTCATTGAATCGATTCCTGCAAACTCATTGAATTGATCATTCTTTAAAATCTGTTGATATTCATTACGAAGAGAGAAAGACCTTCTTCACATTATCTCAAAATAAACTGCTCCACATGAGTTAGGGATATTGACTTAAATTGCAAAAAAGTATAGTTAAAATAAGATTTTTGTGATGAAAATTCATATTAATATGATTACAAGTTGCAAATTCATTTAAGCCTGCAGGTCTGCAGCGTATATAGGGTGGTTAAGAAAAATCGAGTAAAATAACGAAATTTTATTCCCAGAGAATTCAAGCATTTTAAGACTATCAATACAATGTATGGTCTCCACGGGCATCAATAACAGCTTCACATCTTCTTTGCATTCTACACACGAGGTTGTTGAACATTTATTGAGGAATTTGGTTCCATAAACGGGGCAGAAGCTCTCTCAGATCATTTAAGGATTCTGGGGTAGGTTGATGATTATCTAATCTTCTTTGGAGCATATCCCATGCATGTTCTAGTGCGGAGGCATTGGTAAATGTGGAATACCAAGCTCCTCGCGCGCATTCTCAACTATGGTTGTGCACGGAGCGGTCTAGCGTTATCGTCTAGAAATTGAAAAGTTCCCCAATAGCAGCGTGAAAATTTGGCACAACATTGTCAATGACATGCTTCCTATAGTGTCAGGCGGTCATAATTCCAGGACAAATGTGTAGATCTGTGCGCCCGTTAAACATATCCCGGCCCATACCATAACACTACCCCCACGGACTGGATGGACTTCCTGGGCATATCGACGATTACGAGGTACGCGTGGGATACCCTTATTCTTCGAGAATCTGAAAATCGTCCATATCTGGATTCATCAGTGAAAAGGACACTACGCCATTGATCGTTTCAATTTATATGTTGCCTTGCCCATTCTTTGTCGCTCATGGTCACGTGTTAATGGAACTCCACTTAATGGACGTCTAGAACCTAGATTCACCTCTATCAAACGTCGTCTGATGGTTTCGATGGAAACTTGGACCCCATCTGCATTTGGAAGACTATTCCGTAGCATTCTACACGTAGATGTAGGGTTTTTTTCTCACCGAAACGGTGATGAAACGATCCTAAGCAGGAGTTGTTTTTCGTCGCCCACCATTCCTTGGTCTTTCCAACACGGAACCTGTCTCCCTGAACCTATTCCAAAGTCGAGATATCACACTTTGGCTGACTTGGAGCATTTCCGTTACAACAACCTGAGTTAGGCCACCCTGTAGCATTCCGATAGCCCTATTAGCCTCAGCGTTTGTGAATTTACGTCTTGGCATTTTCAAATCGAAGCCGTTGATAAAGTGACTTCATTTCAAAATAAGAACATTCATGAAGCATATGCAAATAACTAAACTTCAGAAAAAAGGCGACCAGATTGACGAAATGTCTCATACTGATTTTTATTGGATCGATTCAAATTGTTTTTGAGTTTTAAATGATTTTACAGCGATTTTCTCGAAGATTACATACTTCTAAAAACGATTGAATACGATATCCCTAACTCTTGTGGAGCAGTTTATTTCGGATCATCTGTCTATACTCCATTCACAATTATAAAATCACAACTCTGGCCTTGGAAATTTGACACATTCCACTCTGTATCGAAGTTATGACGTTTTTCAAAATATTTTTATGTTCCAAGTCGACAGTATGTTGCCCTTTCTACATTCTTAGCGTATTTCTCAGAATGTGAATTTATTCGCAAAATGAATGAATTCGAAAAGATGTGATGGACGAAAATAATTAACGTTTATATGAATTGATAGAAAGGATTCCTTTTCTAGTTATTTGCATGAAAGGTACAAGAGATCAGTGATCACTGTTGAAATATATTATTTTTCGCCATGGAAGAAAATTGCATTGCTTTCACATTATTTTCATATGCATGCTTGTGAAGATTTAATGTTTATTATCCTCTTGAACTGAAAGTTCAAGACTTGACGACATCAATTGTTGATTCTTATCAAGAATTCATCAAAAAAATCAACCCAAAGATATAAGATGAATTGATGGGTAATTACAAGAATCAAGAATAATGTCAATTTTATTTTGTTGATAACTTTCTTAAAATCAATGTTGGGATATAAAACTCGGCTGCGTTTGTTCAAACAACATCTAAAGAATACATTTTTCACCATCTCGACCTTTGAAAGGCGTTTCTTATAGGAATATCAGGTCTAAGTTCCACCTCATTAGTGAGGTACCTAACTTTCGCAAATCTGCTCAGATATCGCCAAATTTCTTGGAAAACCTGAAAAATATCATCCTAATCGACCTTTCGAGGCTCCATCCGATCCTTCTACTGCGATATCTGTCCAAATAACAGCTTTTTCCACGAAATTCCCGTGTGCCTTTAACCTCGAAATGTAAACATTCGTCCTGGTCTTGAAAATCGTCCTCACTCTCCAAACTGGTGCTAAAAACAATAAACATACGTTAATCTTGGATATTCGACGAAAAACTCACCTGCAAATATCGATTAAATACCAAAAATCTGCGAACAATTTGTAAACCTAACAAAATGTGGAATTTCTTTGATACTTTTACTTTGATATAAACAAAGAAACTGGCAATGTCGTTTTGACGATATTTTCTGTGCTTTTCATCATGTGCGCCAACTCCTGAAAACGAAACCATGACCTCCTATGGGATCAAATAAGAGTGAATGGAGTATAGGTTCAATAGTATCAATGATGGATTCAGATGGAATACGTGCCATACCTTTGCGAACTATTGAATTCGCAATATAACTTTCTGAAATAGCAGTTTACCAATTTTATTATGAATTTCATCAGAAGAAAGATAATGATTGGAAAAAGAAATTGACTGAAAATAAGAGATCGCAACAAAAAACATATTCGATTATTCGTTCCGTCTATCGCAAGAAAATTGACCTGTCGAACGGGAAAATCCGTAAACAAACCCTGCCCTGAAAAATCAACAAGTCGCCGCTCCCTCTCTCACAACGAATCTATTTCCTTTTATATTAGAAAATCCAAGTCCCATCAGCACGCCTCTCAAAGGCCTGTCCGTTCCAAGACAAGTAGTTATGATGGATGACCACCCAGTGACCTTCTCGCTGCTGAAATCTGAAATCTCTTGTGGATGATGGATCGCTTCGCCACGTTGGTTGGTCATTCATCATCGGGGGACAAGCAGCACGCCACTGGTTGCGCTAATTGAAATTTGGTCGCGTTTAGGGTTGGCGCATCTAGAATTTTTTCTATGCTGATTTGTTTGGGGGCAAATAACGATCTGTCTTGAAATATATAGGCATTTTTATTTATTATTTCATACACCAATCTTCTCAAGGCGACTAGCAGTTGGAGTCTTTACTGTTTTGAATATTCTATTGAAGAACTGGTCGTTGCAATGATTCACAGAAATTGTGTAACATGATGACTTATTTCAGGAGACGGTTGAATATTTCCTAACATTAAATTTGTTCTCAAAGAAGCTGTTAATATAGAAAATATGAGTTTTTTTCATAATTATTTTTCAGTTTCAAATATGGAAACCTTCAGATCTTTGGAATCGGTTAGTCCATTTTTCACAAAACAATGAGATAATATACATCCATAACACTTATGGAACTGAGTGGCCACACGCGCAAAACTCGATAGAGCACACGTAAAGATTTTTGGTCCGATAGGCCGCACTCGAATCATTTCGTTTCTAAATGAAACTCTCAATGGCGACTAACCAGTTAAAGTCTTTACTGTCTGAAATATTCCATTCAAGAACTGGTCATTGCCTTGATTCACGGATGTTTGAAACATAATGACTTGTTTCAGATATACAGGAATCGGTCAAATATTTCCCAACATTCAATTTGTTCTCATTTATGCTGTTAATATAGGAATTATGATTTTTTCATTTCATTTTGTTGAAGATGAAATAATATAAGCCTTCAATGGTCGGATTCAACTTCAAATTTACAGTATTCTGGATTTTCTAGCCGTGGTCCAATAGGAATTCCACCCACAAATACGGTAGGCCTTTTCATATTCAGTCATATTTCGGTCAGTCGAAATATGGCCGACATTGAATTTGTTTTCATATACATATGAATTATGCTGTAAATAAAGAAGAATAATATTATGATTTTCATTGTTTCGATATTGATATGACGATACAATAACAAGAACATCTTTGGAGGCCAGTCGTCATTAAACTAGAAATGATTGTGATTTGTGTTCGTTTCAGTTGAACTATAAATCTAATTCAAAGTTGAG
The DNA here is from genome assembly GCA_951802165.1 of Adalia decempunctata. Lineage (NCBI taxonomy): Eukaryota > Metazoa > Arthropoda > Insecta > Coleoptera > Coccinellidae > Adalia > Adalia decempunctata. The sequence continues at coordinate 22,817,230 of OX637701.1, forward strand.
AATGGATTAATTCATTCGAAAAATGTCAAGTACCTATTCGTCCGAACATTACATGTAAATTCAGCCGAATATAATTTTTCTTTTTATTTCAACAGAGAAAAAAGAAGAAGAAAGATGAAACTGAGTCCATCCTGTCCAATATTTTCGAAGCGAATTTTTATTTTACAAAATCTGAGTTTTCTCGAAATTGGCTTGAGATAGAAGGATTCTGTTTTTACCAAAATTCATGAATATCTATTATATGTATACTTGGATCAACTTTCATCGGATGAAGCTGAGTCCATCCTGTCCAATATTTTCGAAGCGAATTTTCATTTCACAAAATCTGGGTTTTCTCGAAATTGGCTTGACATAGAAGGATTCTGTTATTACTAAAATTCATGAATATTATATGTACTTGGATCAACTTTCATCGGATGAAGCTGAGTCCATCCTGTCCAATATTTTCGAAGCGAATTTTTATTGATTATACAGCCTTGAAACTCATCGAATCATTTCTGAGTGACAGGAGGCAGGTGGTTTTTACAGAAGGGACTTATTCAGGTATGAGAGACTTGACCATTGGAGTTGCACAAGGCTCCAATCTTGGACCCGCTCTATTTTTAATCTTTATCAACGATCTGCCTGATTATGTTCCTGAAGTCAAGACCACACAATTTGTTGACGACACAACCATTGAGATTGGGTCAGAGAACATTGAAAGGTTGTATGACCTGGAGCGTGCTAATCTGGCGAGAGCTCTCGAGTGGTTCACAGTCAACGGTTTGAGCATGAACGAGAGCAAGACACAGTCTTTAATTCTTATTCTGAGATTGAGGAACGGTGAAGATAGCACTAATATAGTGAAATTTCTGGGCATACATCTCGATGCTTCACTCACGTGGAATGCTCATGCGGAGGAGCTGTCATCGACTCTCAGCAGAAATATATTTGCCTTAAGAGTTCTTTCATACTCATTGGCTGGGGGAGCTCTGAGGTCGGTTTACTTTGCTTTGGTTGAGTCTAGACTGAAGTATGGGGTAATATTATGGGGAAACTGTGCCCAACGCGAATCAGTCTTCAGACTGCAGAGACGTGCAGTTAGGATCTTGGGGGGACTGGGATATAGGGAATGCTGCAAACAAGTTTTCAAGAGTCTAGAACTTCTTACATTTCCATCTATTTTCATACTTGAGAACTTACTGTATATTCATCGTGGTGATAAAGACTATCGTTTGCAATCCGACATTCACGATTATAATACAAGAGATTAATTCCACATCAGGAAAGACTTGAAAAAATCCCAACAAAGTCCGGAGTACTGTGCGATATCTATGTATAACAGACTACCCCTCAGACTTAAGAACCTGCCCAAACCTGAATTTCAGAAAGAATTGAAGGACATATTAGTCAGCAACGCCTTCTATACGATAGATGAGTTCTTTTCTTTTTGGAAAACATGATTTTGTGTATGTCTTTTTTTTTGGTTCACCATTTTATCTTTACAGTGGTTGTTTATTTATATATGGTTATTTATTTATATATTATGTATTTTTTCACATTTAATTTTTACAGACTTTTATCTATACAGGCTTTACTCTTTTATATTTCATGCATTTTTATATTTTAACTCTACGAGCTCTTTAAACTTTTCTTTTATATATTTTAACTTGTAAATATCATTTTATCATTTTATCTATACAACAATTAATTTATTATTTTATCTTTACACCTAATTTATTTATTTTAACTTGTAAATATCATTTTATCTATACAACAATTAATTTATTATTTTATCTTTACACCTAATTTATTCATTTATAGATTTAATGGTTGATTGTTAATAATTCATCACACTGCTCTTGCAACAAAACTCCCTGTCTATATATTTCTGTAGTTGTGTTGTTTTGTGTTTTTATGTTTTTTTTCCATTGACCTGTGAAAACAATTCCTGAAATTGTAAAAACCACCAATAAACTCTCTCTCTCTCTCTCTCTCTCTCTCTCTCTCTCTTTTACAAAATTTGAGTTTTCTCGAAATTGGCTTGAGATTGAAGGATTCTGTTCTTACCAAAATTCATGAATATTATATGTACTTGGGTCAACTTCCATCGGATGAAGCTGAGTCCATCCTGTCCAATATTTTCGAAGCGAATTTTCATTTCACAAAATCTGGGTTCTCTCGAAATTGGCTTGAGGTAGAAGGATTCTGGTTTTACTAAAATTAATGAATTATATGATAATTAAATGAAAAAATAAAAAATAAATAGACAAAAAGTGTGCGATGGCCGGGAATCGAACCCGGATCAACTGCTTGGAAGGCAACTATGCTGACCATTACACCACCATCGCAGATGTATATAATGAGGACGTAAGTGTTTGATCACCAGTGGTTATGTCCTTCTTTTGTTTGAACAACCCAAAATGGGGATTATAAATTATATACGTTCAATACAATTCAAATATTCTTATGATAATTCAGTAATCGATTTAGATTTTCTCGAAAAAACTTGAGTTCATATGTGTGCGAAATTGGCTTAGAACTTCTCGATTTTCGAATTTGTTGGGCTAAATTAGGCTAAGTTTGTGCTTCCTTGTGCTGTTGAATTTAGTTTCATACGCTCCTTTATCACCACATTCCACAAAATGCATTACAATTTTCATTCACAAAAACGACCACAGGCATATGTGGTCCTTCATTTATCTTCCTCGCTGATAAGTTTTATTGCCAAGAATAAGAAATATTTTTTGTCCTTCGCACCCACGTAAGCTCCAGCTATGAAATGCATCCAGGTTAAGCCACAGTAAACATAATTATTTGACTTAAAACCCACACTAGCTCATTCGCCTCTCTAATTACCCATAAATTATAACATAAAACACTCGCCTTTTGATCTCGAGGAGCACAAATAAACATTTACACGTCAGTCAAAACATGAAAAGGTGGACGAACTGAGCTGATTACGGTGTTGCCACCATGACAGTCTCTCAGAACTAGTCTTTTACAAATCGCTCAACCAGAATATAAAATTTTCACGAATAATCGGAAAAAAATCCCACTTGTATTTCTGTAGGTATGTACTTACATATCCGGTGTCAAGGACGATTCCTTCAATAGCTACCGTCATATGTTTTTGACAGCTGTCATTTTTTTTTCAAGTGGTTACTTGAAGCGAAAACTGCGATGAAAGAGATTCAAGTGTGACATTTATATTCTCTTAATTCGACTGTGAATGTACTGAAACTAAAATAAGATTCATGATCGTCATGAAGTTCTGGCAACATCGAGCGGATTTCATTTTGCGAGTTTAGAGATGAGTAAAAATTCCACGCTTGTCATTCTCCTTTTCATAAATAATTCAACTTCAGCCGTTAAACATTTATGACTGATAATGAATTATAGTTATTTGGTCTGCGTAAACAGAGAGAGGATGTTACTAATCTTACTGTCTAGAAGCCATTTTCATATGATTTACGACGAAGACTGTTGGAATATGAAGTTTTTTCACGAGTCGTTACAACGAGCCGAATATACTTATTCGATGTAATGACATAACTCACAAGGAATAATGTGAATTTTTCACGAAGGTTTACTTTTTTCATATTATCGTATAACAAGATTTCACGGGGAAGAAAATTATATTTCCATTGGTAGTTTTTTTTTTCATTTACCCCCATAACTTGATCGTACAGAAAATTTGTTGAAAGATTCTTAAAAATATTTTATTCTACGGAATAATTGGACTCTTCCTTTCTCAATGTATTGATATTACCGACGTTTCTTCACCACTTCACGAATAAAATGAATATGCAAATTGAATGAATTCATATGATGAACCGTAATTTGAATAAAAACCACATACAATGTACATCAATTTTCCCATATTGACAGTTAAAAAATATCCAAACCTTTGACCGCAAATAATCGCGCCTAAATGTCCGAAGCAAAATAACAGGAAAACTCCATCCACAATGAATCTAGAAAATCAACGAATACAAGCTATACAGAGTGTAACAGCCAGATGGAATAAATTCTATAACGAATAAATGAGAATGTGTTAGGAAAAACGCTCGGACACATCGATTTGTAATTTTTAATGCGCATATTTTTCAAGAAAATAAAATTATATAGGGTGTGCCTTGCGATCGTGGCCAATACCAAATTTCTTATTTCAAATGCTACCCCCTGTATATTATTTATTTTTTGGATTCTTCAGAAAATTCTAGACATAATTCATGTACAATGTGCTATACCTATCTTCAACTCTTTCGGAAATATTAAGTGTAATTAACATTTTAAATGAAAATTGTTTTATTTCACAAATTCGATACATTACACTCAGTACCTATTTCCCATTTACCTCTTGATATGAAGAAAGTAAGCGAAAACCATTACTGAGAAGATATTTAAAAAAACACAAACAGGTTTGTTTATTCTCATAGCCTTAGTAACACGTTGTCTGTTTGCATGACAATAAGTGATCAGTGTAAGTGCTATTTATTGTCTTTTGAATTTCGATAACTGTACTTAATAATATTAGAAAAATGGTTTATTTAACAGAAATGCACAAAATAACCATTCTTCAAATGATTGGTTATGGAGATTACACAAGGACACAAATGGAAGTTTCTCGCTTATTTCACGAAAAATTTCCAAATTTGTCGCCTATATCCCAAGGAACAATTAGCAAAATAAAAAAGCAGTTTCGAGAGCTTGGTCATGTAAGACAAGACAAATAAAAAAAATTGCTGCCAATGCAGTAAGTGATGATACAAAATTGGTTATTATGCTTGAGTTTCAAGAAAGCCCACATAATTCTGTTCGAAAAGTAGCCCCGCTGTTCACCGTCAGCCACACGTCAATATTTCGAATATTAAAGGAAAGTAAGATGCATCCCTATAGAATGATGGCAACTCAGGAGCTCACAGAAGACGATTTCGATAGGAGAACGCATTTTTGTGAGCAAATGATGGCAATGTTAGATAACAATGTGATCCAATCAGAAAATGTTTTGTTTTCTGATGAGAGTACATTTACACTACACGGTCAAAATTGCCGCTCTTGGTCTGATGAAAATCCTCACTGGATGAGAGAAGAACATACGCAATGTCCTGAAAATGTTAATGTTTGGGCAGGAATTGTTGGAAAACATATCGTAGGTCCCTTTTTCATTGACTTCAACTTGAATGGAGAAAAATATTTAGAACTACTCCAAAATAATGTCGTACCAACTTTGATAAACTTATATCCTGATCCAGAAAATTCACAAGTTCCTGCCAATATAATATGGTTTCAGCAAGATGGAGCACCGCCTCATTACCAAATCAATATCCGGCAGTACTTGAACCAAATTTTTCCAAATCGGTGGATAGGGAGGCGCTGATCTGACACCATTAGACTTCTTTTTGTGGGGATATGTCAAAAGTATTGTAACAGAAACGAAACCCTCAAACTTAGACGACCTAAAAAACCGAATCACGCTTGCGATTAGATCAGTCACGCCTGAAATGTTCAGTAACGTTAGAAGACATTTCTACACCAGATTAGCATGTTGCCAAGACGTTCGCGGCGAGCATTTTGAACATTTCCTACATTGAAATTAATGTTTTTTTTTTAATATTTAGAAATAATCAGTATTACTTATTAGGTTTTAAGTGTACTGTACCGAATTTGTGAAATAAAATAATTTTTATTTAAAACGTTGATTTTTCAATAAATCTGAAAACACTTAATACTTCCGAAATAGTTAAAGATATAGGTATAGGACATTATGCATGAATGGTGTCTAGAACTCTTTGAAGAATCTAAAAAAATGAATAATATACAGGGGGTTGCATTTGAAATAAGAAGGTTGGTATTGGCCACGGTCACATGGAATACCCTATATAATATTATTTTTTGAAAAATATGCGCATTTAACCCCTTACCGGGCCATTTTTTTCTTTTTTATTATTTATTTATATGTTGTGTGTTGAGTACGTATTAACCCATAAAAAATATCTAAAAAATTCTAGCTTCAATTTTTTTGCGAAAACTTTTGATTTTATGACATGTGCCAAATATGGCACAATTCTCGTTAGAGGAAAGTAAAACATGTGACTTATTCAAAACAATTTATTAGGAACAGGTTGAAACACAGGACATAACAGCTTCTCATTCAAGTGTGCGTTTACGGTTTAAACCAAGTCATCTGTTTGAAAATAAATTGTAAAGTACATGTTCCAAATTTGGCACGGTACGCGGTAAGGGGTTAAAATTAAAAATCGACGTGTCCGAGCGTTTTTCCCAACACGCCCTCATTTATTCGTTATCGAATTTATTCCATTTGGCTGTTACACACACAGAAAATTCTTTATATACAGGCTGTCCCAATTCAAGTGAAGACGAAAAACTTTGAAAGGGATCATATTTTCGAAAAACCGGGTGATACTCGGTGAATCTGCGGCTAAGAAGCAATGATGAAAAATATAGGGTGTCCAATTTGAAAAACACAAACTTTTCTCTCTAGCACTTGAACGGCGAATAATTTTTCGGATCAGATGGAAACAGCGTGTAGGCAATAAAAATTACAAAAAAAACTTTTTGGAATTTTCGTGATATCTCCAACAGAAGACGAGATATAGCGAAATATTTGAAACAGCAATTTTTCAGAAACGCCCTGTAACTCCAGAACCAATACATATTTCCCAGATCTGTTTGCAGGCAAATGATTATTTCGAAAAAAGAGATCTGGAGTCCTTGAACATTTTTTTTCTAACCCTTATAGTTCTCGAGATGCTCTCAGTGATCATCGAATTTGGGACACCCTGTACGTAAGCGTGTTGGTGGTTTAATGTCGAACAATGTGAAGAAGCGCGCGATGAACTTTCTTAACATATAATGAGATAATAAAATTCAATGATTTGCAGGCGTTTTTCGTTTGTGAGATGATTCATGGTTGAATAATAGACCAAACTGAAGATGTTTGACAGTGACACAAAACGTGCGTGAGCTGTCAAAAAATCACCCTTCAATAACTTGGTATGGATTTCAGCTACGAGTGATCCATAAAAACAAACTGTTATTTCTGATATTTCCATTGATGGAAAAGCAATGAAACATGTCTGAATTTTGGAAAGGTGTATAACATTTGGTTCTTATAGTCATAAGGTGTCGCTTTCAAACCTTCTGAAGTATCGTGATATTCTCCTTAGTCCTCCACTTGTAATAATAAACCAGGCTCAATATCTCCAGGGAGATCTACATCCAGCTATCGGAATGAAGTACAGCCTCGTCGAAATAAACCTCACCATTATCTTTCCCGACGATCGCTGTGCTCGTCTTGCCGCCAAAGAGAACGCGCCATAAAGGCCTATCATAATGTCGAGTAGTCATCTTCTTCCAATTACGCACCAAGATGACTTGACTAGTCGACCAGAGTCAGCCGGCCATTTCCATAGCTGAACAAGTTTAATGGTCATCCTTCATCTATCTATAATATATCGGACGCGGTGTTCGTTTTCTTTTGATGGATTAACTACGGCCTGCTACTGCATTGTTCTTGGGAGGATGATTAATGACCGCCTCGGCAGCTTCGATACGGAATTAGGTCTTGGCGAGAACCGTTACGAATTTATTTCTTCGGGTCTGATGGGAGTTGGAGCAGTCTTTATAGGTCTACACGTTCAAGTCATCTATTTCCGATGAGACTGACGATAAAAAATGGAATCCGTAGTGAAAAAATCTTGGAGCTCCTGTGATCGAAGTTCTTTATTTATTGGGGTACTGAATGGTAAACCGCGAATAAGTACTGCGTTCTGATGTAGCCTAAACTCAGCAGCCTATAGTTTTCAGGTCATGAAATGGATTTCGGTGGTTGGCAAATCTGTTAGCGACGAAGAGATTTGTCTGTGTGAACCTAAAATACCAACATCCCCATGTTGACGATCAACTGATTGCGAACCACTTTGGTCGTTTGTTGGTCCCTTTAGTTAGGCTGAAGCTGTATGGCGCCCGTAATTTTCGCTACACGTCCATTGTCGAATAATCGTTATGATTTCGATTGGAGCTGTTGCTTTAGATAGTTCAACAAGCTGTGGAAAATGTAGCGTCAAAAAACCGAAGGTTAATCCAAGTTGGATATCATCATTGAGTTTAAATATAGGTACATAGAGGTACAACGTAGTTGAACGATTTGATGCAAACATGTTTGGCAGTTTACTTCCAACTTCGGTGTGGCACATAGTAGCCACTAAAGAAACTATAATCTGCCGATCCATTTTTGTGCTATTCATTTGCAGAATTCTTTAAGATATTTCTGTTCCTCTAGTAACTAGTTATATGAATCATAGGCAGAGTTAAATTTCGTTTTATTGCAACCAAAAAATTAGGTGTGATGAAGGACTGAACATGCCACATTTCCAGAAGCCGCGCCGGTCCTGATCGTCATCGCATTCGGATTAGGAAATAGTGCTTTTTAGTTCAGCTACTCACCGCCAGATGCGAGGGTAACAATTTTCGATTCTCTGAAACACACTTATCCTTCGATGAACCGGTGAAGGAACTACACTAAAATCAGCTTCAAACCGTTCAACTGGGTTGTTTCTCTATGTATATTTAAACTCAATGATATCATTCAAACAATATTATTAAGAGATAAAAACCCAAATGGAATTACATATTATAAGTCGAAATGAATTTCTACCGATTGTGTGCTATGATCTAGCTCTATTTCAGATGTTGATTTTCAATGATGGAAACGATTCAGAGATTCTAATCAAGAAAAGAAGGATTTTCCGGTCAGGCAGTGAGAGGACGAAAATGGTCAAGAAGATACAACTGTTGGGGACAGCAGACAACAATACTTATCTTTATTCTTAGACCATAGAAAGAGGAGACACAGCATCTCATTCATAAATTCGGGAATTGATGAAGCCAAAATTCAGTCAGTCTTTAATAAGTGGGACGAAGATAGCATAAAAGATAGCAATATCATTTCACATTTATGTGGCAACATAGCAGAATCTAACTTTGAAAAATCCAGTGGCGACTGGCGTGAGTTATTGATTTTGAAGAATGTAAATAAAATTACGAGTGAATAATTTTTTTATGGCGAATTCTTACAATATTGGTACGGGGGCGGTTTATAGAAATGTGAAATTATGTTGTACAATAATTATATCTGAAGATTCGTAATTGATGCTAATGAATTATTGAAAATATTAAAATGCGTAGCTTTTTCATATTACATACTTGAAATTAGTGAAAATAAGTATGAAAAATTATAGAAAATCAATTGATTCTTCAGGAAGTCAATTACGGTATATAAAATAAACTACACGGTTCATTCAATGCTTAAACTGAACACAAAAATGTGTAAATTCATGTGAAGGAATCAGATTTTCCTCTTCGCGAGATTTTATAATAAATTGAGGTGTTTCATCACTTCATTACAAATATGATAAGCAATGGCTGCAAAATTATTTGAGATGAAAATCTACGGGGCGGCGAATTGCCGAGCGTACATTATATGCCCATGAACGGCGTTCAGTCTGAAAAAAGCAACAATAATTCATGCCTTCTTTATTTACTCACAAAATTCAGCATAATTCCTCGAACAAAATGAACCTCATCTATAAACCAACATCATGAAGAAGAACATAATACAATCATAAAACCATAGTAAATCTACTGAATGCGATATTAAAATTAACATTGATATTGAAAACAGTTCCATTTGTTGTTAAGTACTCCTCCCAAAGCCCTACATTCAATAGTCATAGTTCTATTTGGAAGGCAGAATCCAAGTTGGTACCAATATCAACATATCCTGAGAATCTTGTACCAGTATCAGGGATATGAAACTTCTTCTCCAATCAAGTCTTGATTGTTTGTTTATGAATTCTTGCGATATGTACTATATTATCAAAATTATTTTATTCCATAATTTTAGATTATCTCCGTAAATTTAAGATTTCGAAAGCCTTGAGAATAGAACAGTGCTGTTTCGAAACGTTGGCTTGAAGAAATTTGTTAAGGAGAATTATATAGTCCGATTCCTGATATTTTGTTTTTATTGTAATCATCAACGTCTTCAAGAAACGGGAACATTGAAGCCAAGGGGTGAACCAGTAAAGCCATCAAGGACATGATAGAAGAAGATCGACGTACTTCTACTCGAAAACTTGCAAATATGTACTTGTATGTGAGTATTCGCACTGTTTGGGAAATTTTGAGAGAAAATTTGTTGTACACATACCACATTCAACGCTTTCAAGCCTTCTTCCTGCGTATTTTGGTGCACGTAAGGCATTATGCCAATGACTTTTGCACACAATGATTGAAACCGTCAACTACATACGCTGATTCTTTTTACCGATGAAGCCAGTTTTGCGCGAAATGCAATGAGGAATTTCCGAAATAACCATGTGGGGGCTGACGAAAATACACATGAGATTTGTGAATTTCGGTGTCAACATCAGTTCTCGTTGCATGTTTGGGTTGGAATTGTGGGTGACTGCCTAATTGGACCGGTACTTCTACCAGGAAGACTCACCGGCGAAGTATACTGTATAACTTTTCGGAACAAACGCTACCTGTGTTTCTGGAGCATGTACCATTGGCTACAAGACAGGCAATGTGGTTTATGCATGACGGTGCACCAGCTCATTTTAGTGTAGTTGCTCGAGATTTTTTAACAGCAACATACGGAGATCACTGGATTGGTCGATGTGGACCTCACGTATGGCCTGCTTCTGATCCATCCCCATACTTCAACCCTCTGCTTTATTTCCTATATGGGACCATCTAAAGTCATTAGTTTATACTAGGCCTGTGGAAGATGTGGACAATTTGAGAGATCGGATAATTGCTGGGTGTAGGTCAATAAGAATCGACCATGGTGTTTTTGAAGGAGTTCAGCAGTCTATGAGGTTAAGATTGGACGGTTGCATCCGAGCTGGAGGTAGCATGTACCATGTAGGCTTTATTGTAATAAATTGTAATTTGTTAAAAATAAATGTTGTCCTATATCTTCGCAACAAAGCATTGTTTCAAAAATAATCAGAGGATCAGGACGGTATCCTTGAAATAGTTCAAGGACTAACTTCTTCAATTTTAGCAGCATGTTCACCTTACACCCTATATATTATTTCTATATTCGTTCTCATTTAAACTCAGTATGCCATATTTGTTGTTCTTTTCTATGAAATTCTTAGTAAATATATCAATTAGAAAACATTTTTATTCCTCATAATCCATAGTTCTGGAAGAAAAGATTGTGACCACTCCCAAAAAAAAAATTGCCCTATGTGGCCCTTGGTCCCTATTCCGTCTCTGGACTGGATTTCGTCAAACGGCGATGAACTGCGCGGAAGCCTTCACTGGACCGGAATTTTATTTTCCCAATATTTCAAAAACTACGCATCCAATCTGGATAAAAATTGGCGATAAGCTTTATAACAAGCTCCAATTTTCAGGTAATTGCTTTCAAATTTTTTTTTCAGTTCATACATGAAGCGAAACGCGAAATAATTATAATAATGATCAAGTGTCGTTTTTCAATTCTACGATATTAACCTCAGATTCATTTAATTCAAGTGAAAAATCCAATAATTGCAATAAATTTACAAACTATAGAGACCCTATAATTTATTATTACTCTTTTGTTGTGCAGTTCCACTGAAGGAAGATTAAAGTACAAGAAGGTTTGCTCTATTGTAAAATGATTTACATTTTAAGTCAAAATTAACTAAAACTTGAGGACGACTATGGCAAATCCCACTGTGAATATGTAAACAATATTCTAAAAAATTTTGTCTGAGAAGAACAAGTTTTTATTTGAGGCCCTCACAATCACAAAAAATCTATGAAATTTTTCCCTCAGTTATGTCGAAAAAATCGTGGTAATAAGTCTTTCGTCGATAAAATCTCGTGTTGATGTCGACCCCTGTTATCAATTAGTTTCAGATGGAAGAGGATCGTTTCCCTCGAAAGTGATAAATTTGGCGAAGCCATACACCCTAAACGCATTATGGGGAAGTCAGAGTTGCAGCCCAGGACTTTGCGCCCTTTAATGTGATTTAGATTAGATCGAAACGGCGTGAGACACACTTGACGTCCTATCTTTACTTCGCATCGAATTTGCTACAATTCCACGGCAGTCTACGAGGCAATATTCATTTTATCTTTACGAGGTGTCCCAACGGCCGGGAAACACCTTCATCTTATTGTGCGAGATTCTTGAAAACGGATCTTTTTATTCACATGGAGGGGTGCTGGTTTTATGTGTTTTTAACATCAAAAGACGATAACGGTTTTTTCAATAGTTGTACGTCCATATCCATTGGTCGTTTCTACACTTACACTGAGAGAAAAAGAATTTTGTTCTTAAATGTTCACGCCAAGTGAACGGTTCAGATAACTTTTCTGAATTTTTCATTTTTATTCCTTTCGAAATTAATTCAATTTCTCCGATACCAGGGAGATCCCATATGTGTAGATGCGTCAGTTTGTGGAACGCGCACATGTTGCGTATGTTTTTTGTTACATTTCATTTTTCAATTCAGTTCATTGATTCCCGTAATCGTGAAATATATCTGCTACCGATAATATTAATTTATTCTGTTTCCTTTCGTGAATCTAGAAAAGTTCAGTTTTTCTTGTGTTTCAAATTCTAGTGATTTCGATTCATTCGAATTACATTCAATCAAGAACATTCGTTTGTGCGAATTTGGTTCGAAAAGTACTGTTACCAGTGGCGTGGTTATTATTCTACCACAAGGATAAGTGTTCCTACTTTGACATTTTTAGCAACGGATCATAACGTCATTGGCTTCATTCCATGTTCGTTTGTCGAGCTCGATCACTCTGTTCATGGAAATAGGAGTAACCGACGAGATCTGGTTGGCCGTTTTGCTGAAATAGGTAAGACCTTGCAATTGTTAATTTGGGTGCATTTATCCTTTCATTTGTGTTGGGTTTCAATAAAACATCATAATTATATACAGTCCATTAGCTCTCTTAATTTTCTATTCAAAAACTTGGTAAAATTCTCATTCAGTAAAATTGAACCGCACTTCAGTTGTTTAACTGAAATTCTACCCAACACGTTTTGGTCCTTCGGGCCGGATATTAAGCTCAATCTCAAGCTCATTTTCTTAAAATTTGACAGTTTCAGTCAAAAATTCAAAATCTTAGCTTTGAAGCGGCCATTTTATATTCAAATATACGACGATCAGCGCAATCTGGCAACATCGTTCCACAGCTGACAGGTCGCATACATCTGTTTCCATCGAAATAATCAACTTCACTCCTTTTCAATTCGTTTTTTTGCTGTTTGTATCTGTTTCTTATTAAATTTCTTCATAACAATGCCACCGAAGACAGATACAGGCAATAAAGCATTCGATGTGTTGGTTGAAAAACGGGCCAACATATTTTCTATCATTACCGGAATCTGGCAAAGAGTGAAAGATTATGATGGTACAAAACTCTTCGAATTACAAGCATACCGAGAAAAGATTTCTGGTTATGAATCGAAGTTTGAAAGTATACAGGAGGAAATAATGGAATTGAATTGCGAATTATTATCAGAAAATCGTATAGAGACGGCCAAGTCAGAGTTGGCGTTCGCTGAAGTGATTGCTCGCATTACCGGACTTTTTCTGTCTTTGAAACGACAGGAAACTTTGTCGACGCCTGCGTCGAGTTCGCAAGCTTCGAGTTCAAATGTATCCATTTTGCTGCCAAAAATTAATATTCGCCCCTTTTCTGGCGAAAGCGCTGAGTGGCCTGAGTTTTTCCAGCTATTCAATTCTTCGGTCCATGAAAACAACAGTTTGACAACCATACAAAAGTTTCAACTGTTGAAATCCTATTTAAGAAATGATGCTCTTGCGGTCATATCGGGGTTACAATTGTCAATTGAAAATTATGAGTTTGCCTATCAAGCTTTAAAATCGCGCTTTCAGAATCCTCGTATGTTGGCTACGATGTATTTGAACGAAATTCTTAATTTCAAAGCTTCGAATAATAATCCGGTCTCGCATCTTAAAGAATTTTTAAACTGTCACCAAAATTCTGTCAATGCAATAAAAGCGCTGAATATAAAGGACTTATCCGATTTCCTTTTATTTTCCATAGCATTGCGTAATGTTGACCCTTACACGAGAAAAGCGTTTGAAGGTCAATTAAATTCATCCGAGATTCCCGCATATAGCACCTTGATTGCATTCGTAACGCAACAGCTAACGGCTCAGGAATTTTACGAACAAAGTTCTTCCAGATCTGCATCCAAATCAGCCCCATTCAATTCATCACATTCAGATAAAAATAAAACAAGAAATGTTTTACTCGCAAATTCTGCATCCACCTTTCAAAGCTCCAATGACTCACGTAGCTTCCCGAATTCAAGAAAGTTTCGTTGTCCGAAGTGCTCTGATTCGCATCCATTATTCGCCTGTGCTTCCTTTATGAATTTGTCGAGACAAGACAAATTCGAATTTTTGAAAAATTCCAAGCGCTGTTTCAACTGCCTTGGTCTACACAATTTCAAAGATTGCGCTTCCAAAAATTCGTGTCGATTGTGTAAATCAAATCGTCATCACACCAGTCTCCATCCCGATAACGAATCTTCTTCTAATAACGAATCTGCCAATCAATCAAATGTACCATCTCGTACTCCAAGTAAAACAAATCATGTTGAAAATCAGCCTTCAACTTCTCATTCCATTTCTTCAAATGATGTTATTAATTCCTATCACATCAATAGGAAATCGGCCTCAGTAAATCAAGTACTTCTTGGCACTGTTCAAGCGAGAATAGAATCCGCTGACGGTTCAATGATATCTGTAAGAGCAGTTTTAGACCCTGGATCCCAGATTTCAGCCATAAGTCAACCCCTAGTCGAAAGATTAGGTTTGAAAATTGATCCTGTCAATATATCTATTTCTGGCATTGGTCAATCAAATGCAAGGCCGTTAGGTTTAGTGGAATGCCGGATGTATCCTAGGTTGGGATCACAGTTCTTACAGGTGGATGCCATTGTCTTACCGGAAATTGCAAATGATATTCCTTCTGCTCCCTTATCACCGAAAATATTCAAACATTTTCAGCATTTAAATTTGGCTGATGCAAAATTTCACATTTCTCAGCCAATAGATGTACTCTTGGGCGCTGATACTTATTCGCTGGTTTTCGATCGCGATGGTCGAATTTCGTCTTCTGGATTTCCTACAGCCGTTAACACATTTTTCGGTTGGACTATCATAGGTCCTATAAAGGAGTCCTATTCCAAATTCAAGTCGGTTTTTTTCACCCGATCTATCCCTAATGATCGCCAGCAGAAATTATGGTCGGAAAAATTGGGTTGTGACGAGCCTTCATGTGATTCCCATTCTGACGAGTGTTCTGAAGTAGTCGGTGATGTTCAGGCACTTCCAGTGTTGAGGATTCCTCGCTCTGTCATTCGTTCACATGAGTGTAAAATCAAACTGGCGGGTTTCTGTGACGCATCTGAGAAGGCATACGCAGCCTCTGTTCATCCTTCTGATACAATTGGAAATCAAATTTCATCGCACTTATTGGCCGCTGAATCGGGGGTAGCTCCATTAAAAACAATTTCGGTTCCTCGATTGGAACTATCTGCTGCGGTTTTGTTGGCTAATTTGGCCCGAATGATTCTGGACAATGAATTTCCCTTTAAAATATCTGAAAGTCGCCTATTTTCAGATTCTCAAATTATGCTGTCATGGTTGCCAACACCCTCTCATCGCCTCAAATTGTTTGTTGCTAATCGTGTAGTCGCGACGAACGATATGATTCCTGACGTTTCATGGCATCATGTATCCACCGAGTCAAGTCCATCTGATTTGCCATCTCGAGGTCTCACGCCACAACAATTTCTCACCCCAAGAATTCATGATTTTTGGCTTCATGGTCCTGATTTCTTAGTTACTCCAGTTTCCAATTGGCCACCACTTTCCACCGGTTGTGATCTGAGTTCAGCTCCCTTAATTGAATCGAAATCTAATATCAATGTTGCAACCGCAAACAAGCCTCCAGTAAATCCGCTTCTAATGGTTATCGAAGAATTTTCAAATTTAAATAGGGTAAAACGAGTCTTCGCCTATTTGAGAAGGTTAGTTTTCAATTGTCACCATAAAAACAATTTAGTGTCACGATTGTCCGGCCCAATTTCTCGGGATGAGCTGGAGGAAGCCCTCCAATCCATGGTATTGATCACACAGCATCATCACTTTGATCAATTGCGCCAGAATTTACTGCAGAAAAATTCATTCAAAAAATCATTTCGAACTTTAAATCTTTATATCGATTCTGCGGGATTGATCGGGGTGGGATGTAGACTACAATTCTCTCATTTACCACAGAATGCTAAGCATCCAGTTTTGCTCCCGAAAAAGTGTGCGTTGTCACGTTTAATATGTCTCCATTTTCGCCTAATCTCGCTTCATTCCGGTCCTAACACGACTATGTCTTTAATTCGGCAAAATTATCGGATTTTGTCTGTACGAAATCTGGTTCGAGAGTGCATTCGAAAATGCATAACATGTACAAGGTTTCGAGGTACAACCTATCAACCCTTCATGGCTCCTCTACCTGCGCCCAGAGTCAATATTTCACGTTCTTTTAGTAAGGTGGGTGTGGACTTTGCTGGCCCCCTTTCATATCGGTCAAATAATTCCCGCAAACCAACAATGATGAAAGCATATTTTGCTCTCTTCATTTGTTTCGTTATCGATGCAGTTCATTTGGAACTAGTCTCGTCCCTCACCGTGGAGGCCTTTTTATCGACCTTAGATCGTTCTATCGCTAGACGAGACATACCTCAAGAAGTTTGGTCCGATAATCTTAATGGTAGCAATTTCGTCCGATTCGATTTTTACGATTCGAGATGCGTCTATAAAGACCGCAACCGGTCGATATACAAGAGTCCTCACACGATTGGTCTCGATTGATATTTAATTCTGCAATCACTTCAAATTTTCTTTAGTTTATTAGATTATTAGTTATTAGTTCAATAGATTTGATTCCACTGTTTCCAATATTCTGTAAAATTCATACAATTTTACGGCGGCCTGTTTTGTTCACGCCAAGTGAACGGTTCAGATAACTTTTCTGAATTTTTCATTTTTATTCCTTTCGAAATTAATTCAATTTCTCCGATACCAGGGAGATCCCATATGTGTAGATGCGTCAGTTTGTGGAACGCGCACATGTTGCGTATGTTTTTTGTTACATTTCATTTTTCAATTCAGTTCATTGATTCCCGTAATCGTGAAATATATCTGCTACCGATAATATTAATTTATTCTGTTTCCTTTCGTGAATCTAGAAAAGTTCAGTTTTTTTTGTGTTTCAAATTCTAGTGATTTCGATTCATTCGAATTACATTCAATCAAGAACATTCGTTTGTGCGAATTTGGTTCGAAAAGTACTGTTACCAGTGGCGTGGTTATTATTCTACCACAAGGATAAGTGTTCCTACTTTGACATTTTTAGCAACGGATCATAACGTCATTGGCTTCATTCCATGTTCGTTTGTCGAGCTCGATCACTCTGTTCATGGAAATAGGAGTAACCGACGAGATCTGGTTGGCTGTTTTGCTGAAATAGGTAAGACCTTGCAATTGTTAATTTGGGTGCATTTATCCTTTCATTTGTGTTGGGTTTCAATAAAACATCATAATTATATACAGTCCATTAGCTCTCTTAATTTTCTATTCAAAAACTTGGTAAAATTCTCATTCAGTAAAATTGAACCGCACTTCAGTTGTTTAACTGAAATTCTACCCAACATTAAATTACCAAGTATATAATCGATGCTGTCATCCGATTAGTGAAAAAAGTTAGTTCTGTAAACACAGAATATAATGAAATTCATATCACATGGCTGCAAAAAAAAGAATGAAAAAACAATAAGAAGATCCGGACTTCTGTGCTTGAACTGCTCTTTTCTACTCTGTGGTCTACACCATTCAATAATCGAGCTATTCCGAATTGAATCGGATAAAATTGGAGTCAATAATCAAGCATGTCAAGAATTATCTGAATGATACCCTGGATTTTAAATGGCACCGAATCGCAGAAAAATTAATCGCACAACAAGTTAACAATGTTGTCAGAATGTTTATCAACATTGTCGAGACTAAAATTTAAATGATGGAAAAACGTTTGATGTAGTGATAAGTAATAATAAAATCCCACAAATGTGGGAGATAAACTTGAACACCAAAGAGCATGAAATTATACATTTATTTGTAGTTCCTATTAAAAATTTATTGTTACCGGTCCATATTGAAGATAAATGTCAATGAAATAATAAATTCAGATATATGAATGTTGATACAAAATGCTTATTAAATTGAAACTTAGCACTAAATAATCTGTGTCGGTGTTTCTATCTGAACAATATACTCTTGGAATTCCATAAGCTCCACACTACACGGTTAATATAACATTAATTCACTGAAAGTCTGCCACATAATCATCACGAGATAAAAACAAACTCCTAAAATAATCAATTTCCCCTTTTATAACAACAACATAGCTCTAGAAAAGAATTCCTCCATATTTGTTCACACTTACAGGTCTTGCCGTTTGTCGCAGTGCGCATGCGTCGTTCACAGACGATGACTTTTGAGACACAGAACAAACAATATAAGGTTTGAGGTGGGTCGCTTCATAGATCTCACGGTGTGGTGTGTTTTGCGCGTTATACCATTGTTTCAAGAGAAAATCAACAATCTGGCATCGTCTTCTCAAAAGCTCGGTGATAGCTCTGTCGTAGAAGGCTTTTGTTTCGAATACAACATGGATTAGGATAGATTTAATCATAAATTGAGTTATATGATATTTTTGGGATATCGAGGAAAATATGAACAAGTTATTTTATTATTAGTGTTTACAAACTAATCTTCAGGAAAATCGAAAAAGGAACATATGTGGTTTGTGCTCCTAGTGTGAACTCCTTCAAAAATAGATTAGACTCGTATGGATTTCGCCCACGTGTTGCCGGATTGAGTGCTTGAATTTGTATATGTTGCTATTTGGTTCTTCTTTTCTTTATTACTACTCTGCTGTATCAATTTTTAGTTTTGTTTCTCAGCTTAAAAGGCATAGCCTCAGCTCTTGTCATTTAATTAATAATAATAATATTTTGCTGGGAGAGATATGGCTTTAAATTGCAGACATAATTGGACAAAACTAAGAGTTTTTGTTAAGAAATATCGTGTTTTTATCATTCATATTCAAATAAGGGTAGTGCTTGAGTATTCCTTAACTGTATTAACTCAATTCCAATCGAGGATAATGAACTTTGTAATGTTTGCAGAGAATCGTATCAGGCACGTATTTGGCCCAAGTTTTTTTCAAATGGCTATATCTTTTTAACAGAGCCGAATTCGAAAAAGTGAAAATGAAAAAAAAGGGCTATCTTGCGCATCTACTACTTCGCAAGACACACCGTTATACCATTCTTTCAAGAAAAAATTAACAATCTGGCATCGTCTTCCCGAAAACTCGTTGATAGCTCTGTCGTAGAAGACTTTTGTGTCGAATACAACATGGATTAGGTTAAATTCAAATTTAATAAATTGATTAATCATAAACTGAGTGATAAGATATTTTTGGGATAACGGGGAAAATATGAACAAGTCATTAGTGTTTACAAACTAGACTTCAGGAAAATCGATAAAGGAACTTAATTTGCTGGGAGAGATATGGCTTTTTAAGTGCAGATATAATTGGACAAAACTAAGTGTTTTTGTTAAAAAATATCGTGAATTTATCATTCATATTCAAATAAGGGTAGTAGGGGAGCGAGGGGCTTGTTGTAACAGTTTTCATGAAAACTAATTAGCTTGAGATCCATTGATCGAATTGCTACCGAATGAAGATGGATAGATGCTTTAACTCTTCCTCTACCAAATCAAGTGAAAATAATACCAAAACTATTGTTCATTATTTCATAATCGATTATTTTCTAGAAGAAGTGCGGTGTTACAACTTACCTCGTGCTTGGGGCAAGTAGTAACGACAAAAAAAAGACAACAATAATACCTCTGATCATATATTTTTTGTTTATTCTCAACGAAATTAACATCCTTCTAAAGTAGGAATTATGTAATTCTTATCGAAAATCAACTTGAATACACTTTTTTAGTAATCAACACCTAAAAATTCAGTAATTAACAGTTTCATTCAGATGAACACTCCTTATAATCATCATGGCATTTTAAATCACAGAAAAAGTAATGAAATCATTTATAACTGAGGCATGCTTCGTAATTATCTCCTTTTGATATCTATCAAACAAAGTATTGCACATACAAGAATCAACATTCGGCGGGTATCATCATAATTCAATTCACTCTTCATCGGAGCTACAATTAATACGAATAAAAGATATTGTGTCTCCTCTCCTGTAACACATCTCAATTATGCCCACATCTTACAAATGATACACTCGAACAATCTTCCTTATTTGAATCTGTGTAAGCTTCACCACACTTCTGATTCAGATTCTGAATCTGGACATAAAATTTTTTTTTTAGCTCTCTGTCTACTCCGGTTTTATTTTTTGTTGATTCACCTTTGCCTGTTCCCTTCCCTTTACCTTTTCGTTTGATTTTGTCATCTTTTTCCACTTTATACACCCTCATCAAACTTGGGGCATGTTGTAACACGTTACAACAAGCCCCGGGATTTTGTTACAACTAACCCCATGGTATGATTTTTAACATTTATCAAGATAACTATTTAAGCAATTTAGCAATCTTAAAA
The DNA here is from genome assembly GCA_951802165.1 of Adalia decempunctata. NCBI lineage: Eukaryota > Metazoa > Arthropoda > Insecta > Coleoptera > Coccinellidae > Adalia > Adalia decempunctata. The sequence continues at coordinate 22,837,990 of OX637701.1, forward strand.
ACTGTTACACATTATCAGAGATGGATAAATTTGAGTGCAAATAGGATACAGAAAGTTTGAAATTAGTCGATAATATTAATGCAAACCAAAATTTTACGACAGTACAATTTCATATTACCTGGCAAAAATGAAGCACGAGCACACTTCCGGTCAATTCGCAGGCTGACAGGATACTTGATATGGCAACATTATGCGGTTTATTGGTAAAATCGAGTCAAAGAAATACGCCAATAAAGTTTAAGATCCTATTGAAAAGAGCCTGTTACTACTTGCCCCTGTTACAACAAGCCCCTCGCTCCCCTACTTGAGTATTCCCTGAATGTATTAACTCAATTCCAATCTAGAATAATGAACTTTGTAATGTTTGCAGAGAATCCTATCAGGCACGTATTTGATGGCTCATTTTTTTTCTAATGGCTATATCCTTTTATCACAGCCGAATTCGGAATCATGGAAAATAAAATAGGTTTCTTTTGGCCCTAGGAATCTACAATCAAAATATATGTAAAAGTCAAAGACTCACCAACTGCGGATCCAGCCAGTTTTTCAGGGGTGGGGGCATGAAGTCTTTCAAGGGGGGCCATCAGTAGAAAGAATTTTTTTGCCAACGTTATAGGACTACCAATGAAGGTACTATCGTCAATTTCGCGGTCCAAGGGGAGGGGGGATGGCCCCCTTGGCCCCCGCTGTATCCGCCAGTGGACTCACCCTGTATATAGAGGCCGAAACCCTCATTATAAGGGTTGTAGGGTGGAACGTACAGATTTCTTAATTTTCTCACCGTTTTTGTGCTAGTTCTGGCCTACATACCTAATTTCCAATATTCTAGGAAGTACCCTAGAGGTTTTGATGACTAGTAAGACCATGAAGAATCGATGTTTTTGAAGCATTGGCAAAATCTGAAATATATGAGGTGGACAAATGAGACTTCGTATATTTGATGAGTGCAATGACCTCATCCTATCCTGAGAATTTGAACCCTAAAGTATCACTTTCGTTTGAAGTACTCCAGATATATACTCCATTCACCTTTATTTAATCACATAGGAGGTCATGGTTTCGTTTTCAGGAGTTGGTGCCCCTGATGAAAAGCACAGAACATATGATGAAAAGTCAGTGCGCGCACAGAAAATATCGTTAATGACAAAACGACGTTGCCAGTTTCTTTGTTTACATCAAAGTAAAAGTATCACATTTTGTTAGGTTTACGAATTGTTCGCAGGTTTTTGGTATTCAATCGATATTTGCAGGTGAGTTGTTCGTCGAATATCCAAGATCAACGTATGTTCATTGTTTTTAGCACCAGTTTGGAGCGTGAGGATGATTTTCAAGACCGGGACGAATGTTTACATTTCGAGGTTGAAGGTGTACACGGGAATTTCGTTGAAAAAGCTGTTATTTTGACAGATATCACAGTAGATGGATCGGATGGAGCCTCGAGAGGTCGATTAGGATGATATTTTTTAGGTTTTCCAAGAGATTTGGCGATATCTGAGCAGATTTGCAAAAGTTAGGTACCTCACTAATGAGGTGGAACTTAGACCTAATTCTCCTATAAAATGTATTCTTTAGATGTTGTTTGAACAAACGCAACCGAGTTTAATATCCCAGCATTGATTTTAGAAAGTTATCAAAAAAATAAAATTGACATCATTCTTGATTGTTGTTATTTCCCATCAATTCATCTTATATCTTTGGGTTGATTTTTTTTTTATGAATTCTTGATTAGAATCAACAATTGATGTCGTCAAGTCTTGAACTTTCAGTTCAAGAGGATAATAAACATTAAATGATGTTAAAGCAATGCAATTTTCTTCCATGGCAAAAATAATATATTTCAACAGTGATCTCTTGTACTTTTCATGCAAATAACTAGGAAAGGAATCCTTTCATTTCTTTCTATCAATTCATATAAACGTTAATTATTTTCGTCCATCACATCTTTTCCAATTCATTCATTTTCCGAATAAATTCACATTCTGAGAAATACGCTAAGAATGTAGAAAGGGCAACATAGTATTGACTCGGAACATAAAAATATTTTGAAAAACGTCATAACTTCGATACAGAGTGGAATGTGTCCAATTTCCAAGGCCAGAGTTGTGATTTTATAATTGTGAATGGGGTATACCTATTCTCTGACAGTGGGGAAAATTCTGGTTTTAAATTTCAGATCTCTATATATTGAGGATTTGCATAAACGAATTCTCCTGAGTATTCAGCTCATTGATTTTTGGTGAATACGTATTTAGGGAAATGTGCATAATTCACTCCATGAAACGGAAAGTGATCCTTCAAACGTGCGAATCACCTAAACGAACTCCATAAATAATTTTCCCCCCGGAAGAGCTGGAATTTGTAGACGATGCCACAGACGCTGCTCGGAAACCTTTCTTAATACACACGCAACCGAGCTTGTTATTCAAAACCCTGTGGAGGTTGAGTCTCATTTATTGATGACAGCATAAAACCAGAAGCGTGTTCTTTTGCTTGTCTGCTCTTTGATGTTGTTGAAACCTTAATGTTCTCTTCCATCAACCTACCACCAGCTCCGGGAAGTGGAAGATAATGCAATAAATCAATACTTAATCCACTCAAGTATCATCTGAACACACCCCGCGTAGGCCTGAAATGTAGTCAAATATGGCTTCTATTTCTGGAACTGCGATGTGAACAGTTGGCATTGGCCACAGTATAATGTCGGATAATTATTGATGACCCTTCGAACGACTGCTTTGAAATCAATTTTTTCAAGGCATGATCTTCGAAAATTTAAAACCACTAACAAGCAGCTCCTTACAGATGAAACAATGACATTTCCCTTCCCTTAGGATTCCTCGAAATAAAAGCAAACTTCAACACATCCGCTGATGAGTCCTGTGAACGGAGCTGGGACGACACGAAAACTCCATCGCGATCCACTACAATGTATAGTAACACACAATAAATTACTGCCCCGACGTGATAGACTACGTGGGTTTATTCTTTTCCAACACACGATGTCTGAATCAACCTTCAAGACTACTCCGGCTTAACCCATTTTGGTGAACGTATGTCCCTTGCTGGAGATGGCAGCTGTTCAGCCTAGCGATGGATCCCCGAAACACCCGCTGCAGCCCTCTCAGATCTCCAGGCATCGTCAACTCAATCGTGATCAGTTGTCCTGTGCACTGGGGGATTCATGTTGGGACCCTGTGTCCGGAGTGTCCACCCCACCGCCCACAGGGGGCGCCATCCAGAAATACAACCGTCGTACCGCGTTCCGATCGGCTTTGAGACGGTAGCATCTTCTGCGTCGAGAAGGGAACTCCAACACCTACCTCACGGCATGCTCCGTTCACCATAGCCAATCTGATGAGTCCTATGAGCGGAGCTAAGACGAAATACAAACTCATCCCGATTTTATTGTGAAAACATTCTATCTATGAAATGATTTTTCAAGAGCTAAAGGAAATCATTTCGATTAAAAAAAATGCATGAAATCTTTCTTCTACAAACGTCAAAAAATGACAAGGTTCGCGCATAGACAACAATATGCGAAGTGACCCTTTTTTTCATTTTCATTCGTTACTATGACACCGTGCGCGAAGTAGTGTGCGAAACCGGAAATACTTACTTCGCACACTGCTTGTAAACTATATGGGATTTTTATAATATTTTAACCTTTATGTTCCTCAATCAAGCAAAAATCCAAGAAATCATTTATTTATTAATGTATAACAATAATTAAGGCTTTCAAATTGTGAGAAAATTTAACACAAGCCATTGACGTTTGTAGAAAAAATTTTGTTTGCATCTCATGCGCGAAATCACTTTGGTGATCTCGGCTATTTTTTTAACTCGGCTGCGCCTCGTTGAGAAAATCAGTTCTCGATCACCAAAGTAGCATTTCGCGCACTAGATACAAAAATAACTATTGAATCGAAAATACCGTCCATATAATTTAATGTTTGAAGATTTTTTCATGCAAATGTTGACCGCGGCTGAGCTTTAAATGGTCCATCCGCGTCAGCCTACCAGCTTGTACTACAATAAAATCTATACCTACCTTTTCACGTCGACTTATGGAGTAATTTCATACCCACTTCGGCGTAATGAAAACTTGAGGAATTTCAAAACCACAAGGATATCGACATCGAGAACTCAAAGCGATTGTCATTTTGCACTTACAAGTATCGATTTACCTATTAATTTTAATTGATGTAATAAATAACTTATCTGACAATTACTCGTTTTCATGGTGTAAACTGTGAAGCTTGATGTGTTGACCATTCAAGTGAAACAGCACTTCAAGTGAAACAGCAATATTTTGAAATTAATTACTTCCAGCTTTCATGATTAATTTGGAGTCATTTTAACAGGTGAGAATTAAATCTGAGTAGGTATATCCAACAAACATTATGTTCGAAGTACTGATAACAATTGGACATTGTGAAAGAATTTAACTACTTTGTCGTGAATTTTCACACGTAAGTTATATATTCATTATTTAAAACAAGTCTGAATAATTTCATATTCAAATAGAAATTACGAAACAGAAATTTCTGCTTTCTTTATGTAAATGATCGTTCAACTTATTGACTTCAAATTTAATACCATAATTATGACCTTCAGTAGCATAATAGTCGATAGTAATAATGAGTTGATACAACATACAGAGTGTAAAATGGTCGATAACGAATAAATGGGGGGTTGTTAGGAAAAACGCTCGGACACGTCGATTCGTAATTTTGAACGCGAAATCAACATTTCAAATGAAAATTATTTTATTTCACAAATTCGATACATTACACTCAAAACTTATTTCCCATTTACCTCTTGATATGAAGAAAGTAAGCAAAAACCATTACTGAGAAGAAATTAGAAACAAACAAAAACTGATTTGTTTATTCTCATAGCCTTAGTAACACGTTGTCTGTTTGCATGACAATAAGTGATCAGTGTTAGTGCTATTGTCTCTTGAATTTCGATAACTGTCCATAATAATATTAGAAAAATGGTTCATTTAACAGAAATGCACAAAATACCCATTCTTCAAATTATTGGTTATGGAGATCACACACGGACACAAATGGAAGTTTCTCGCTTATTTCACGAAAAATTTCCAAATTTGCCGCCTATATCCCAAGGAACAATTAGCAAAATAGAAAAGCATTTTTCGAGAGCTTGGTCATGTAAGACAAATAAAAAAAATTGCTGTCAATGCAGTAAGTGATGATACGAAATTGGATATTATGCTTGAGTTTCAAGAAAGCCCACATAATTCTGTTTGAAAAGTAGCCCTGCTGTTCACCGTCAGCCACACGTCAATATTTCGAATATTAAAGGAAAGCAGGATGCATCCCTATAGAATTATGGCAACTCAGGAGCTCACAGAAGACGATTTCGATAGGAGAACGCATTTTTGTGAGCAAATGATGGCAATGTTAGATAACAATGTGATCCAATCAGAAAATGTTTTTTTTCTGATGAAAGTACATTTACACTACACGGTCATGTTAATCGTCAAAATTGCCGCTATTGGTCTGATGAAAATCCTCACTGGATGAGAGAAGAACATACGCAATATCCTGAAAATGTTAATGTTTGGGCAGGAATTGTTGGAAATCATATCGTAGGTCCCTTTTTCATTGACTTCAACTTGAATGGAGAAAAATATTTAGAACTACTCCAAAATAATGTCGTACCAACTTTGATAAACTTATATCCTGATCCAGCAAATCCACAAGTTCCTGCCAATATAATATGGTTTCAGCAAGATGGAGCACCGCCCCATTACCAAATCAACGTCCGGCAGTACTTGAACCAAATTCTTCCAAATCGGTGGATAGGGAGGCGCGGATCGATCGAATGGCCAGCACGATCTCCTGATCTGACACCATTAGACTTCTTTTTGTGAGGATATGTCAAAAGTATTGTATACGAAACGAAACCCTTAAACTTAGACGACCCAAAAACCGAATTACGCTTGCGAGTAGATCAGTCACGCCTGAAATGTTGAGTAACGTTAGAAGACAATTCTACACCAGATTAGCATGTTGCCAAGACGTTCGCGGCGAGCATTTTGAACATTTCCTACATTGACATTAATGTTTTTTTTTAATAATTAAGAAATAATCAGTATTTCTTATTATGTTTTAAGTGTAATGTACCGAATTTGTGAAATAAAATAATTTTTATTTAAAACGTTGATTTTTGCTATAAATCTGAAAACACTTAATACTTCCGAAATAGTTAAAGATAGGTATAGGACATTGTGCATAAATTGTGTCTAGAATTTTCTGAAGAATCCAAAAAATAAATAATATACAGGTTGCATTTGAAATAAGAAAGTTGATATTGGCCACGGTCACATGGAACACCCTATATAATATTATTTTTTTGAAAAATAGGCGCATTTAAAATTACAAATCGACGTGTCCGAGCGTGTTTCCCAACACGCCCTCATTTATTCGTTATCGAATTTATTCCATTTGGCTGTTACACTCTGCACATATACTAACTGACAAAGAAACTGCAACACCCACAAGGGTCTGTTCAAATTTTAATTTTTTTTGTAAAGCATAGAGATAGTATAGCAAGGAGAAAATGATTAAAAGTTGGAGAAAAAAACGAAGGGTTTAAATTTTTTTAATAAATTTGTTAATAATGTACCGTCAGAAGTAACAGAGGTAGAACATTTATTTTGGTCCAATATACAAGGTATCCCAACTGCATCACATCCCCCTTTATAATCAATACCTTCGTAATTAATTTTTCTAACACACTACCGAATCTTTATTTTTTCCTGCTCAAGTTCAACACAGAAAAATTAAAAATGAAAATTTTAAGAAATTTCTACTTTTTATTCCGGTGGAATGTAATCGGACAAAAAACGTTAAAGAAATTTAAAAGAAGGTTTACGTGGAAATCGAACTACTATGTAATATCTCAGTAAAATTTTCCCTACATTAACAATGCTGACAAAGGATAAAAAAAGGTAACGTTACTTGAAAACCAGAAAGAAACGTATTGCCTTAACACATTTCTTTTTTTTTCAACGACTTATAAAATAAAGGTGTTGTTACTTGAGAAATACAACGTTTTCTCTAAGTTTCGTTTTTATTGTATCTAACATTATTGCCAGCTCTGTATTTTTGGAGCATTGCGTCAGTCAATATATCAAAAATGAAATATATACCCACTTATAAAAGAAATACGTGGATGTTAGTCTCATGTCCAGTCATCGTACCAATTTGCAAAACGTGATTGATTAACGTTGGGAAATTTATTTTTATTGATGTGCTTTCCATGTTTCTAACATTCATGTCAACACATTTTTCAGGAGTGTCCACTGTCATACATTATCGCTATTTCGAGTGAAACACATTTTTATTCATAGAACCTTTTCGTTCTCATTTAACACAAGGAATATGAATAGACCTATTATTAGCATAATTTCCCTGTTACAATTCAATGACTCAGTTTCGCTTCACATAACGATAATTTTCTCGCCTCGGTATTAATTATATTACGAAGTGTTGATTATTTCAACACCTCCGCAGAACATTTTCTTTTTTCATTAGAAGTCACAAAGATACAGAGCAAATGAAATTCTGTACCAGCATAATGGATCAGTAGCCTTGTATGCATGTCACAACTAATTAATTTCAAACCACTGTATTTTCTTGCCTTTTCACTGTATCATTTACTATTCACCGATAAATTTGTAGCTCTCACTTCAGGTTTATTGTCTCCAATATTCAAGCACTGACGTGAAGAAGTGAGGAGCTTTTTAGTCCTCGTTCATCACCCTTGAGGGTACATTCGCATTTTCCAGTTCAAGAAATGAAATAAAACAATTTCTGATAGCTTACTCTCGATGAAATTTTGCACTTTGATGGAGAATGACCTATTCAAGCTACGTGCAAAGTTTTTGTACTGAGAACCATATACGAGGATATATTGAAAAATTCTTAGCCTACTATAGAACCAAACAAAATTTCAATGTCAAAATATTTTATTAATTATAACTCAACATATTCTCCTCTTAATTGAATACATTTATTACAGCGAACCTTCAACGTCTCTAGACCTTTCAAAAAAATTTTTTCTTTTTGATCTGCAAACCAGTCCTCCACAGCTTTTATTACCTCCACGTTGGAAAAAAACCTTTTGAACTTTTTTCCAGTTGAGGAAAGAGGTGATAGTCGGACGGAGCCAAATCTGGTGAATGAGGGGAGTGTTCTAGTAATTCCAACCCTAAAACACGAATTTTTTGCATGACAACATGAGATTTGTGTACTGGGGCGTTGTCTTGTAAAAACAAAATCCCTTTGGACAGCTTTCCGCGTCTTTGCTCTTTAATTTTCTTTTGTAGAGTGGTCAGTAATGTCGAATAGTGATCTCCAGTTGTTGTCCTTCCCTTATCCAAGGAACCAATAATGCTTACTCCATGGCAATCCCAAAAAACAGAAGCTAAAACTTTTCCAGCAGATTTTTGGACACGAAACTTCTTAGGTCTTGGAGAACCAGAGTGTTACCATTCCATCGATTTTTGCTTTGTTTCTGGATCGTAGGAATGTACCCAAGTCTCATCCATAGTAACAATTTGGTTTAAGAAACACGTTTTTAACTCGAGCACAGATCGAACGCGATGCTTCTACCCTTGCACGCTTTTGGTCAACATTCAAACATTTGGGGATTTATTTTGCAGACATTTTTCTCATGTCCAAATTGACGTGAACTATATGATGAACGCTTTCGTATGAAATCTTCAGTGCTTCAGATTTTCTTTTTAGCACAATTCGACGGTCTGATAAAATCATGTCATGAACTGTATCGATATTTTCGGGGACTGACACAGAAACTGGCCTTCCCGATCGGTCATCATCTTCAATGGAAAACTTAGGTACCTCTTTTAAAGCTTGCAGTCCAATTTTTCACGGCCGCATACGAAGGACATTGATCACCAAGGGTATTAAGCATATCTTCGTAAATCTGCTTACCTCTTAACCCTTTTAAATACAGGTATTTGATGATGGCTCGATACTCCAATTTTTCGATTTTTACAATTCCGGTGGACATCTTCTTTTTTATTTATTGCGTAACTCTGGTTTACTTTCTTGACGTCGAACTCTACACTGACACTTCTAATAAATAAGTTTTTGTTCGTTGATATGGTATTGCAATATTTTTTTTATGCATGGAACTGGTCTAGGCTAACTAGATATCAATACATCCTCGTAAAACGCTAGCGAATTGTTGACTAAGAATTCCCAATATTTCTGTAATTACATATATTATACCAAGTACGATTGCTTCGACAGTGACTGTCGATTATTTGTTTAACAGCCGTCAGAATTTTTTTCGTTCGATTCTGAATGCGAATCTACCTATAAGGTGGATGAATCTAGTTTTTTTAGGTTCTAATTTCTGAGATCAACCTAGATATAGTAGGTATGTATGCGAAACCTTCGTGAAAAATTTTTCGGAATGACAACTATGAAAACTGAACATTTTCAGTGTAAAACCATTCAGAAAATAATAAAACCTTCGAATAATAATCAAATTATTCCTATATCAACTTCACCAAATGCACAGGATCGTTTGTGATAACCTAAGTATGAAGATTTCAAATAAAGTTTATTTAGATTACTATCAATCAATTGATCATTTCAAATCATAACTGAGATTATAAGGGGTCAGTAAATATTACCAAAGATTTCAGAAACTCATTTGTTTTGTATGTAGCTGCTATTCCACTTCAGAAATACGAAGAATCCACATTATTTTCGTATCTGCAACAACTTTTCTGACAGTTGAACACTAATTTATCACTGTCAGTGACTCATGTCGGCCGCGTGAAGTTGGCGAAAAAATGTCGGCACAAATTCTGAAATAATCCCCAATATTTAGTGCCCAATTTGTGCCCATTTGTGCCGTATGAATCAATTTCAGCACCATTATGGTTTTCGAGATATTCGAGTTTGAAGTTTTTGGTGCTAGCTTCACACTTGGCACCAACATTTTTCGATTTCGAAAAACTTTTAATGCCAATATTTAGTGCCCAATTTGTGCCCATTTGTGCCGTTTAATTGACCTCATTATCACTTGTAGTTTTTAAGTTATTTCAGTTTGAATATCTTGGTGCCAGCTTCACACTTAGCACCAACATAATCCAACTTTGAAAAAAATTTTATGCCAATATTTTGTGCCCAATTTGTGCCCATTTGTGCCGTATAAATGACATTTCTACCATTTGTAGTTTTTGAGATATTGATTGTTGTTTTTTAGCCGGCGTGAAGTTGGCACCAACATATTCCAACTTTAAACAAATTTTGATGCCAATATTTTGTGCCCAATTTGTGCCCATTTGTGCCGTATAAATGACATTTCTACCATTCGTAGTTTTTGAGATATTGACTGTTGTTTTCCAGCCGGCGTGAAGTTGGCACCAACATATTCCAACTTTGAAAAAAATTTTCCGCCACTATTTAGTGCTGAATTTGTGTCAATTTGTGCCGTTGAAATGGCTTCGATATCTTGGATAGTTTTCGAGTTATGAACAATATTGTGTTTTATTAACAGCGCCATCTATGGGAAAAAGCAAGTATTGTTTCGCTTCATAATAGGTCAAATATGTCGGCCTCACATATGTGAATTCTGTTACATAAAAACTTCCCATGAACTTATAAATGGACCTCTGATTATTAAGCAAACAATTCCTTGCGTTAATCGAACAATCTACCCTTTCCGATGGTAAAAATATGTTGAATCGGAAAAATTGTTGAGTAATATTATTTCTAAATGATATTATATTTCGATATGGAATTCAAAATTCAATAAATACAATTAGAAATACAATTACTTGTATGGATTCACTTTCCTGTATAAAAGCATATAGCGTGATGTAGGTACATATAGTTAGCAAAACAACTTTCGCGAATCAAACTCGGAATAGCTCAAAATTTTGCCGTTATTTATCCGTAATTTATCCGTGAAAAAATAAATTTTGCCGCTCTCATATTTAAAAAGATATGGGGTGTGTCGCTAAGTTGATATCAAGTTGGCGAAACAACTTTTCAAAAAATGGTTTCAGCACAAAACAAAATAGCTCATCTTTTTCAGTGATTTATCCGTAAATAATCCGTGAAGAAAAAAACATCGCCACTCTTGTATTTTAAAAAATATCGGATGTTTCGCTTACTTGATATCAAGTTGGCGAAACAACTTTTCGAAAAATGGTTTCAGCACGAAACAAAATAGCTCATCTTTTCGAGTGATTTATCCGTAAATTATCCGTGAAAAAAGAAAATTTGTATCAATCAAGGTTCTGAAGAAAAATGACTAAATCTGATTGATCGATCAGCAGCCGACGGAACATGATTTATGCATTTTTCTCGAGAACTACGCAAGCAATATTGTTGATATTTGAAAAGAAGATGTAGCTTTTCATCTTTGATTAATCCGTGAAGAAAAAAATTTTGCCGCTCTCGTTTTTAAAAAAATATCACGTGCGCTGGTATGTGTACATCAAATTACCAGGTGACATATTGAAAAAATGATTTCAGCAATCAACAGATAATGCAATTTCTTTTAATGATTTATCCGCAAATTATCCGTGAAGAAAAAAACATCGCCACTCTTGTATTTAAAAAACTTTAGGTGTTTCGCTAACTTTATATCAATTTGACGAAACAACTTTTCGAAAAATGGTTTCAGCACAAAACAAAATAGCTCATTTTTTTGAGTGATTTATCCGTAAATTATACGTGGAAAAATAAAATTTGTATCAATCAAGGTTTCGAAGAAAAATGGCAATATCTGATTGATCGATCAGCAGCCGACGGAACATGATTTATGCATTTTTCTCGAAAACTACGCAAGCAATATTGTTGATATTTGAAGAGAAGATGTAGCTTTTCATCAATGATTTATCCTTGATGAAAAAAAATTTACCGCTCCCGTTTTTAAAAAAATATCACGTGCGCTGTTATCTGTACATCAAATTTGAATAAATACTTATAACAAACAAACATCATCAACAATTTTTGACAAAAAGGCTTTATGCTATTTTCAAATTGTATATAGAAGCAGATGAGGGTTCACGGAAACCTAACAACTCTATATTCCTTCAATAAGTCATTGAATTCCTCCCACTGGCCATCATTGCTTCTACAATATGCAGTGTAATGACCGATCCGCCTATCCCGGTACTTACAGCTGGGGAAATAAAATTGGCTACTCCTCTGAGCATATAGGACTTATTTTCAATGCTGAGAACTAATTGAATTTCATTGAGGATAATCAGTTTTCACACATCACAATCAATTATCAAATAATCGGTGAATGTTGATGATGTTTGTTTGTTATAAGTATTTATTTATTAATTGTACATAGTGATGATATCTAAAGATATGAAGTGTAATAAAAATTTCATTTTTTTTTCTATTCTTTCTATTACCTACTGTTACGAACTTTGTATTAGTTCAAGTATATCACGTGGAATAACCTTAGTGATGCAATAATTCCTGGGGTGCTTCGGGACTTTAAACTAAAATTCGTGTCACAGTTTGAAAAAAAACTGATTTTCAACCCGGTTCAATATTCCATCTTTAACCTAGGTAAATTTATCTGGGAGTCTGGGACCAAGCTAAATTCGATTTCAATTAATTCAGAAGGTCCGTAAATTACCAAAGTGATTTAAATTCACCAGTAAATATCAGATCAGAGAAATCGCCGAATGTGCCGTAGATGCCATATCGGAACGTCCTTTTAATAAAAAATTTACGCTCACGACGTTTCAACTAGGCAAGCACGTGTTAGATCGCCCCGTTTGATGTTTGCCGCCACACGCTATCTGCTTTTATGCAGGAAAGTGAATCCATACAAGTAATTGTAATGAGGAATATATTTCTAATTGTATTTATTGAAATTTGAATTCCATATCGGAATATAATATTATTTAGAAATAATATTACTCAACAATTTTTCCGAATCAACATATTTTTACCATCGAAAAGGGTAGATTGTTCGATTAACGCAAGGAATTGTTTGCTTAATAATCAGAGGTCCATTTATAAGTTCATGGGAAGTTATTATGTAACAGAATTCACATATGTGAGGCCGACATATTTGACCTATTATGAATGTACATAAAGTTAGCCAAACAACTTTCGCGAATCAAACTCGGAATAGCTCAAAATTTTGCCGTTATTTATCCGTAATTTATCCGTGAAAAAATTAATTTTGCCGCTCTCATATTTAAAAAGATATGGGGTGTGTCGCTAAGTTGATATAAAGTTGGCGACACAACTTTTCAAAAAATGGTTTCAGCACAAAACGAAATAGCTCATCTTTTTCAGTGATTTATCCGTAATTTATCCGTGAAAAAATTAATTTTGCCGCTCTCATATTTAAAAAGATATGGGGTGTGTCGCTAACTTGATATCAAGTTGGCGAAACAACTTTTCAAAAAATGGTTTCAGCACAAAACAAAATAGCTCATCTTTTTAAGTGATTTATCCGTAAATTATCCGTGAAAAAAGAAAATGTGTATCAATCAAGGTTTTGAAGAAAAATGACAAAATCTGATTGATCGATCAGCAGCCGACGGAACATGATTTATGCATTTTTCTCGAAAACTACGCGAGCAATATTGTTGATATTTGAAAAGAAGATGTAGCTTTTCATCTTTGATTTATCCATGAAAAAAAAAATTGTTTGTCTGTAGAGAATTTCGAACAATATCATAATCCCAATTTTCAGATCTCAAATATGTCCAGTTCTCCAGAAACGTCTTAAAGGCACTCGAACTTGGAACACTATGTATAAATTTGTTAGAAATTTGAAAATCATGGTGTAGCTGGCACCAAGAAATTCAACTTAAAATAACCAGAAAACTACGAATGATAATGATTTCATCATTGTCGAAATTCGAAAATGTCGGTGCAAATGATAATGCAGTCATCTAGGCATAAATTGAGCATCTAATATTTGCACAGTAAATGTTTGTGTAATGCGTTAAGCTAGTACCAAAAACTCAAATAAATTGAAAACTATGATGGTGCTTGAATTGATTCAAATGAAAACAAATTGAGTACTAAATACTGAAACCAGGCAGACTGCTGGATCGAAACTTCATCGAATAATCTTCTGGAAACAGTTGAACAAATGGTGAGAATATCGATATGTAGATTTTGAAGCGCTTTTATTACAATTGTTGAATTGAAACTCTTACCTGTAAAGGTCCCTGATTCTCCGTCTTTATTTATGTAATGATGTTCGAAGTGATATCCGTGGGGTAGTCGGAAATCGTCATATATTTTCTTCGACATAATTTCTGTCCACTTTTCGGGTTGCAAAATATTAACTGATCGGGTACGGGGAATACCTTTCTTATCCCTATAATTCCTAGTCGTGACAACCACGAGATTATCAAACTGACTTTTCGGGAATGTGAGTACGAAGTTCCAAAAAGAATTTTCATCAAGAAACGTGGATTCCTCGGTGGATTCTTTAGATACATCGCGTAATTCGTCAGATGCAGTTTGTTCTTGAAAAGAAATACCAAAGATTAAGTTCCTCAGATTATTTCTGTTGTTTGCAACGTAAGAATATAAAGTTGATGGTCGAATTTTCCCTTCTAGTTCTTCCGAAATTATTGCCCAAACTGCATTTCGTTCTCCGATGATAGATTCGTTCGATGTACAAATTTCATCTTTATGTTCTAATAACCGTGCACTTATCTCATTGAAATCGATTTTTGTTGGACGTCCACGAGACATGTTTGCAAAGATTTGTTTGTTTCACTATTTAACACCAGAAAATCACAAGATTAACACAGATCACAATATATCACTGTTTGACATGAAAATGTTCAGAAATAACCAGGATAAAAAATGTAGTAAAGACCGTCACAACTCTGTGCTTCTTTGAATAGAGTGAGCGAAAAAAATATCTTGCTCAGATATTTAAAATGGTGAAAAAGACGTTTTTGGGGGGTATAGTTTATGAGGGATAAGCACATTATGGGAATCCCAACTACCATAGGGCGGCACTTGTTATCGCAAAATTTTATATTGTACTACCTACAGGTTTTCAAAACGTGCCTCATAAAAATTGAAAGGGCAATATAATTTTATTATGGCAGTAATTTTCTGGACGATTCTGGTACAGAGTGTCATCGCAGTATTCATTATTTGCCAATATTGCCAAAGAGTACCGATGCGGACGCTTTATCTGTTAACCCCCTAATAAATGGACACGGGAAAGTTACGCTTGGCGATTCAAGCATATACCATGAAACTTGGATGCTTGGATTTTTGAACAGTAGAATACTTTTTGCATCTATTCCAATATTACGGGGAGAATATCTGTAATATCATTTCCATACGACATTGTCACAATTAATTATACTCTGAAATTTCAGAAGAAACCAATTTTTCAAGCTTGGAAGCTATCCAGAGAATTGCCGGATAAATCACTGCAAAAGATAAGCTGATCTGTCATTGCTGAACTAATTTCTTGAATATGATCTGCTAATTCGATATCTATTTATGGGATCAGTTGAAAATTCAATAAACAGGGTGTTAATGAGGTATGGTAAGAAGTTTATTGAGTGTTGCATGTTCCACCCCTTTGAAAAATCACAAGAAAATAGAAAAAATATTCAAAGGTAGCCCTTTTATTGGAAGAACACTCCTACAAAATTTCGTTGTTTTTTAGCGCTTTCAAGTGCTTTTATCATTTTTGAAAGATTGTACCTTTTCAAGGACGTTTATTTGCATGAAAGAGCTTTATTGTTATTTGGTGGCCCATGAACCGTTCTTCAAAGGTTTTCATATTATGGGAAGAATAACGATCACAGGAACTAATAATGTATTTATTTTATTAGCGAAGTTTCGGACAATATGAAGTTATCAAGGTGGAAAAAATGTTTGCTTTACTGAATTGATATCAAATTGGAAGGTCACATTTCCAAGAAATTATTTAAGTTATAAACAGCTTATTTACATAAGAAAAATCGGATCCTCCCCAAAATTCTTGGAACCTAATTGTTTGTGAGAACGATTATTCAAGCATTTTGTCGTGACATTGACAAAATATACCCTTTTAAAATCCAAACACCTGAGTTTTATAGTCCAAATAAAATTTTAACTACCACACTGTCTCCACTTGTTGCATTGTTGGAAAACCCATCTGTCAGTAGAGGCTTTTGCAGCGGCACGTACTGTTTGAACATTTCGTAAATACAACCTTTTTAAAATGGTAAACAAGTAATTGCTGCCATAACCAGGCTACCGGTAGCCAGAAATGTTGGGTACCTAGGGTCATACTTTCTTGAAAACAAAAGAGTTTTTTACTGATCGATCAATCAGATATTGTCATTTTTCTTCGAAACCTTGATTGATACAAATTTTCTTTTTTCACGGATAATTTACGGATAAATCACTTAAAAAGATGAGCTATTTTGTTTTGTGCTGAAACCATTTTTTGAAAAGTTGTTTCGCCAACTTGATATCAACTTAGCGACACATCCCATATCTTTTTAAATATGAGAGCGGCAAAATTTATTTTTTCACGGATAATTTGCGGATAAATCATTTAAAGAAATTGCATTATCTGTTGATTGCTGAAATCATTTTTTCAATATGTCACGTGGTAATTTGATGAACACATACCAGCGCACGTGATATTTTTTTAAACACGAGAGCGGCAAAATTTTTTTCTTCACGGATAAATCAAAGATGAAAAGCTACATCTTCTTTTCAAATATCAACAATATTGCTTGCGTAGTTTTCGAGAAAAATGCATAAATCATGTTCCGTCGGCTGCTGATCGATCAATCAGATTTTGTCATTTTTCTTCAAAACCTTGATTGATACAAATTTTCTTTTTTCACGGATAATTTACGGATAAATCACTTAAAAAGATGAGCTATTTTGTTTTGTGCTGAAACCATTTTTTGAAAAGTTGTTTCGCCAACTTGATATCAACTTAGCGACACATCCCATATCTTTTTAAATATGAGAGCGGCAAAATTTATTTTTTCACGGATAATTTGCGGATAAATCATTTAAAGAAATTGCATTATCTGTTGATTGCTGAAATCATTTTTTCAATATGTCACGTGGTAATTTGATGAACACATACCAGCGCACGTGATATTTTTTCAAAAACGAGAGTGGCAAAATTTTTTTCTTCACGGATAAATCAAAGATGAAAAGCTACATCTTCTTTTCAAATATCAACAATATTGCTTGCGTAGTTTTCGAGAAAAATGCATAAATCATGTTCCGTCGGCTGCTGATCGATCAATCAGATTTTGTCATTTTTCTTCAAAACCTTGATTGATACAAATTTTTTTTTTTTCACGGATAATTTACGGATAAATCACTTAAAAAGATGAGCTATTTTGTTTTGTGCTGAAACCATTTTTTGAAAAGTTGTTTCGCCAACTTGATATCAACTTAGCGACACACCCAATATTTTTTTAAATACAAGAGTGGCGATGTTTTTTTCTTCACGGATAATTTGCGGATAAATCATTTAAAGAAATTGCATTATCTGTTGATTGCTGAAATCATTTTTTCAATATGTCACGTGGTAATTTGATGAACACATACCAGCGCACGTGATATTTTTTTAAACACGAGAGCGGCAAAATTTTTTTCTTCACGGATAAATCAAAGATGAAAAGCTACATCTTCTTTTCAAATATCAACAATATTGCTTGCGTAGTTTTCGAGAAAAATGCATAAATCATGTTCCGTCGGCTGCTGATCGATCAATCAGATTTTGTCATTTTTCTTCAAAACCTTGATTGATACAAATTTTCTTTTTTCACGGATAATTTACGGATAAATCACTTAAAAAGATGAGCTATTTTGTTTTGTGCTGAAACCATTTTTTGAAAAGTTGTTTCGCCAACTTGATATCAACTTAGCGACACATCCCATATCTTTTTAAATATGAGAGCGGCAAAATTTATTTTTTCACGGATAATTTGCGGATAAATCATTTAAAGAAATTGCATTATCTGTTGATTGCTGAAATCATTTTTTCAATATGTCACGTGGTAATTTGATGAACACATACCAGCGCACGTGATATTTTTTCAAAAACGAGAGTGGCAAAATTTTTTTCTTCACGGATAAATCAAAGATGAAAAGCTACATCTTCTTTTCAAATATCAACAATATTGCTTGCGTAGTTTTCGAGAAAAATGCATAAATCATGTTCCGTCGGCTGCTGATCGATCAATCAGATTTTGTCATTTTTCTTCAAAACCTTGATTGATACAAATTTTCTTTTTTCACGGATAATTTACGGATAAATCACTTAAAAAGATGAGCTATTTTGTTTCGTGCTGAAACCATTTTTCGAAAAGTTGTTTCGCCAACTTGATATCAAGTTAGCGACACACCCCATATCTTTTTAAATATGAGAGCGGCAAAATTAATTTTTTCACGGATAAATTACGGATAAATCACTGAAAAAGATGAGCTATTTCGTTTTGTGCTGAAACCATTTTTTGAAAAGTTGTGTCGCCAACTTTATATCAACTTAGCGACACACCCCATATCTTTTTAAATATGAGAGCGGCAAAATTAATTTTTTCACGGATAAATTACGGATAAATAACGGCAAAATTTTGAGCTATTCCGAGTTGGATTCGCGAAAGTTGTTTGGCTAACTTTATGTACATCTATTATGAAGCGAAACAATACTTGCTTTTTCCCATAGATGGCGCTGTTAATAAAACACAATATTGTTCATAACTCGAAAACTATCCAAGATATCGAAGCCATTTCAACGGCACAAATTGACACAAATTCAGCACTAAATAGTGGCGGAAAATTTTTTTCAAAGTTGGAATATGTTGGTGCCAACTTCACGCCGGCTGGAAAACAACAGTCAATATCTCAAAAACTACGAATGGTAGAAATGTCATTTATACGGCACAAATGGGCACAAATTGGGCACAAAATATTGGCATCAAAATTTGTTTAAAGTTGGAATATGTTGGTGCCAACTTCACGCCGGCTAAAAAACAACAGTCAATATCTCAAAAACTACAAATGGTAGAAATGTCATTTATACGGCACAAATGGGCACAAATTGGGCACAAAATATTGGCATAAAATTTTTTTCAAAGTTGGATTATGTTGGTGCTAAGTGTGAAGCTGGCACCAAGATATTCAAACTGAAATAACTTGAAAACTACAAGTGATAATGAGGTCAATTAAACGGCACAAATGGGCACAAATTGGGCACTAAATATTGGCATTAAAAGTTTTTCGAAATCGAAAAATGTTGGTGCCAAGTGTGAAGCTAGCACCAAAAACTTCAAACTCGAATATCTCGAAAACCATAATGGTGCTGAAATTGATTCATACGGCACAAACGGGCACAAATTGGGCACTAAATATTGGGGATTATTTCAGAATTTGTGCCGACATTTTTTCGCCAACTTCACGCGGCCACTCATGTCACCTGTGTCTCTATTTTATTGTAATTTAAAGTGAAGTTAATTACTAACTATTGAAAAAACATTAAGGTTTTTGTTCTTATATCAGATTCGTTATCTGAGTTTGATCACTATTTATGAGCAACAGCTTTTTTCATGGGTTTCGTTAGTTCAAGGGGAAACAATGTAATTGTTTACCCCGAAATGCTCCTCTATTAACAAAATACGTGTCATTCACTTTATTATTTATTATCATCATTTTGTTTTTTTTTTCGTTCAATTTCTGTAAATGATGGGTGATTTTTCGAATATTCTTTCTTTGGCAACACTGATTTTGACAACTCACGCTCGTTTCGTGTTACTGTCAAACATCTTCAGTAGTTACTTCAGTTTGGTTTATAATTCAACCATGAACAAGGCTCGCAAATCATTGAAGTTTATTATCGAAATGAGAACTGTTTGCTCTGTTGTCTGTTAAGAAAGTTCATCACGCGCTTCCCCCATTTTTTGGAGGAAAATATCACAGCTGTATCGGCCAGTGTTAGTGATGACAATCAATAATGGATTCGGCGCCGTTCGCAGCAATTGGGCCTCTGTTACTCAACAAGGTGGAAAATTTGACGGAAGGATTTAGGTGTGAAGCCTTCAAAATACAGCTGGTGCAAGAATTCAAGCCGAGCGACCTACCACAACGCAGAATTTTTGGTGAATGAGCTCTTGAAAGGTTGGCGGAAGATATACTTTTTCATCGAAAAATTGTGTTCAGCGAAGAAGCACATTTTTAGCTCAATGGATACGAAAAGAAGCAGATTTTTTTTGCCCAAATTTGCTTGACTTGCAGGAAATGTGGTTTCAACAAGACGATGCCACATAGCACGCGAAACATTGAACCAATTGAGAGCATAGTTTGGTGAAAAGTTTATTTCTCGTTTGAGGCCGGTCAATTGGCTGCCTAGATCGTGCGATTTAACGCCTTTATACTATTTTTTGATAAGCTTTGTTAAGGCTCATATTCATACTGACAAGCCCGATTCGATTGACGCATTGGCAGAAAACATTGAAGCATTTATTCGTGAGATACCGGCAAAAATGTTGGAAAGAGTATGCCAAAAATGGGATAAGCGGATGGACCATTTGAGGCACAGCTGCGGTAAAGATTTGCATGAAATAATCTTCAAATATTAAATTATATGGACCGTACTATCGATTCAGAAAAAGATTTCAGCATTTTTCTGAATTT
Source organism: Adalia decempunctata (assembly GCA_951802165.1). Lineage (NCBI taxonomy): Eukaryota > Metazoa > Arthropoda > Insecta > Coleoptera > Coccinellidae > Adalia > Adalia decempunctata. Next base: position 22,858,683 of record OX637701.1, read on the forward strand.
TAAGGGGTCTTTTTTTATTTTCTATAGCTCTTCAACCAATGAGTTTAATATTTGCTGTATTTTTTATGTAATAGTGTGAAAGGTTTTTGGGGTATCAGCCGTCTTTTTTTAGAAAAACTCTTTTTCCCTCTGCTCGAGCTTTCGAGAATTTAATTTATCTCTTCATCAGGAGCACTAAAATATAAAAACACAAAAAGAAAAACATTACGAAGATACGATAAATTGAAGTTAGTTCAAATTAATTGAGGGTGGAAAGAAACAACTTACCTTAGTTGAGGTTTTTTTACGTGGAAGAAACCTCCTTCTCTATCATGGAGAGTCTCAGTTTTCGCATTTGTTAATTATTAAAGTCAAGAAAACAATTCCTACAAAACAAACAATCTCTTCTCAGTTTTATGAGTTATTTTTCAGAAGAAAATTCCAAGACGTACGTTGAGTTTATATCTTTTGCAGTGACTTTTCTGGATGAACTATGAGTTTGGATATATTCTCTCACTTACCTTCTCAATTTCGTTGGATGTAGAATCAATCTTTTCATTTCTTACACATCCTGCTTTTACAGAAAAACGTGAATATTTACCTGTAACCATCAGATTTTTTCTTAAATCAGAAAATTTGGGTTTCAGGAACTATTAACACAACAGTAGTAATTCTACAAACATTTTATTAAAGCATCATTAAAATCAACATTAATACATACATTTCTACACAAGTAGTATGAGTAACTTAACGACAAGTATCTGATATGAAATAATTTAATGGAAAAAATTTTCATTAAAATAAAATATGCATATGTACAATTTATAAATTTCTCTGGATTGCACTTAACACCCCTTGCAGGTCGTTAATGACTATATACAAGTTATCACAGTCTTACTTATGTATTCATGGGTCTGAAACACTTGGACCTACTGAATGAACTACTACGGGTGCACAGCCGCAGCTCCCAAACGTTGACCGTACATAGAATAGGGAGAGTAATAAGGGCCTAAGGTGGTTGGGTTGAAAGCGCTGAAGGGTGAACCTCCCAAGCTAGTTGGGAGAGTAGGCTTTCCATAGGGGTGGAATCTAGAGGAGAGTGGACTCAGAGGTGGATTCGGATAGCCTGAGCGATGTAGAGCCGCCGTTGAAAAAAGATGTGGATTCAACAGCGAGGAAGCTGATGATGTCACTGGATTTCCATCAGCGCCACTCGTATGTGTCCTAAGATGCTGTAAGAGTTCTTCAGATGTGACGAATCGTTTACCACAATAGTTATCTCCAGCAATCCAATTACATATGTACGGTCTTCCTAACTGGGAGTACGCTAACGATGATGGTACAGAACCAGGAGGTACTAATGACATGGCGACTGCGAAGTTGTATTTTTGGTGGTCACACTGCGTACAACCACTTGGACAAGGACCTGCGGATGCTCCTCCCATAAGATATTGGTTATTGTGCATGTTCAAAGGGCAACCAGTGCACAAAGGATCTCTACACACGGGAACCAAAGCTTCACCTCCAGTGGGCGTCTTGACTCGGGCGTAACTCATGTAAGGGGCCGGAGAACCATAACCAGCGGCCAGCATAGCCGCATGATGCGAGTACGGTGCACCGGAAAACGGGGGTCTAAACGCGGGGTTGGTATGTTCTAATCCAGGTGGACAACACAAAGAACTTAGGGATCCATTTAAACCACCACTTAATCCGGACGACAGGGTCGGCTTGAAACCGCTCAAAGAAGTGTCTTTATGTCCTTGCAAGATCTCTAAACCGGAACGGATAATAGGGCTAGCACCACTCGCGGAAGGGCTTGAAGATTTCTCGTTGGAACCGGTAGGGGAAGTTTTTCCGGTCTCCGGTACCGGAGTTGCTGAATTGCTGCTGACGGGCGAGGCTGCTTTACACTCCGGAGATTTGGATTCGGATTTTTCCTCGCACCCATTGATGCTTCCAGATTTCGAAGATGGACGTTCTTCGGACTTCTTGGTGCAGTTTCCAGACTCGTAAGGTTTGAAACCTAGCTTATGCTCGGTTGGAGTTGAGCGATGGGAGTTCTTTTCTCTTGCGGCGGCGGGTGACGAACGTGTGTTGTCCGACGTCTTTTTTGGTTTGTCCATGGAGGACATCAAGGGTTTGGAGGAAGGAGAATCCGCTCCTATTTGACTGCATGTCTGAGCGAGCAAGGCCAATGGACTCTTTTTTGCGTCCAACTGCAATAAATAAGGGAAAGTTAGTTACAATTCAAAGATCTAAATGGTTCATGGCAATACGTTTCGTTTTTTATTGAGTCTTCAACGACGAATTCGTAAAAATTCAACTTATTCGGTTTTAAGCAATTATCTTCAAGTAAGTAGGTCTTATTGAAAGGCTACAAACAGAGAATTCAAGTCGAATTTATAAACTAATGATCTCAATCTACTTAAATAACGAGTAACATTTCCATCTGTAGCTATTGATGTTAAGCGCATTCAACAACTGAATAAAATGAACTCTCATTGCAAACTGTTACTGCTTTTGCCGACGGGCGACGGCTTTGAGGTATATTTGGAAAATAATGGAATGTAAACTTGAATTCTGAAATATAAATTGTGAATATATACTGCATATTTCCACACACTGATTATTTTTAAGTTTATAACTTGATAATGTATTTTCTAACCGATGCGCCATGTGAAGTGATGAGCGATTTTTCAGGTAAAATGGCTAGACATAAATTAAAATTACAGTCCACTTTCTCCACAACGTACATTTCGAAGATAATTCAAAAACATGTTTCGATTAAAATTCGAACAAGTAAAAAATTTGAAACGTAAAGTCATGTCGGAATATTGTGTCACCTTCCGACGGAAGATGCAAAAGAGCCAATTTGGCCGCACGAAAAAGAAAAAAAAAATTAAAATACATCGTCTTCGAGCGTTTGGGTTTATCGAAAGCCATTTCAGAATTTTTCTCGAATTTCTTTGAAAATTCCGACTTACCGTAGTTGGCAATGGAGAAAGATAATCCGGTTGGAGGTATTGATTTCCTGAAGACAACATTCCGCCACCTTCTAACACAACCATTTGTGACAAATACACTTCAATTAAAACACAGCGGCTGTTGAAACAGATTTATCGCGATTTTCGAAAACTACGGATCTCTGTACGACACTGATTCTACGACGGTTCGTTTCGTTTTGAGGGGAAGTGGTGGGCAAAGTTAGCTCCGGAGCGTAGGCCTCCTGACTGGTTGGAGCCCAATTTGCGCACGCTCGGCGATTCCACCGAAACTGTTTGCGCTGTCTGGGTAGCCTGAACTGAAAACTGAATCCATCTGTTGGGTTCTGTTTGAATAAATATGCTCCGTGGTGGAAAGAAGGCGTTCGTATGTCTTTCTATTACATCATTTGAATCTGTCTACAACTCATTTATTCGTGTTTCCCGTGTTTTATCTATATTTACATATCGTGAAGATGATCAAATTTACTTTTGGTTGGGCGGACATTTATCTATTCTCTATTTATCAGAAAGAAATACGAAGCGCCTGCTGTTGGAACTGATCCACAATAACTATTTATTCCTTCATAAGAGTTACTTTCATTTGGATATGAGTTATAAGGCCACTTTATTCTGTAGCCTTTGCTAACGTGTGTGCAAAAATCAAAGGCCTCGAATTTATTTCAATGGGCTTGACTTGAGCCTTATAAGAATAAATATGGATGAAATAATTGTAAACTAGTGATGAAAAAATTAAATAAGTGAATGAGGAAAATAAAAAATTAGCTCTCTAGGAAATTGTTAAAAAATTGTATTACAATTTATCCAATATAAAAATATTCGTTCAAAAAGATAAACGAAAAAGTTGTTACGTAGTCTAAAAATATGCTGCGCTACAGTAAAAAAAAACGACTTCGTTGAATAACACTAAAATAATATTCCATGATTTGCCATGATTAAAATCACATACACTGTAAAATTGCAGAAACACCCGAATCTGTCCGATTTAGTGGTGAGAAACTATTTATTTCCTGTTAAATGACATTATTATAATTTTCTCTGAGGCTTGTTCATATTATTTACGTAAGTGAAATACAAAAAAAATTATTATTGTAATTATCTATTTGTAAAATTATGTTTATTCACAATTATCAAGTAAATCCCTCAGCATTTTATAAAATAACACACAAAAACACTTAACATTAATTCCATTTATCTAGAAAACTAAGTCTGAGAAGCATCAAAATCTCTAAGAAAACGAATTCTTATATGAGTACACCTATGATATAACTGCTATTACACCCTATTTAAGAGGTTTTACAGAATTCGGCCCATTCACAATCTACTTTCAATGTGATTTTAAATGAAAAAAAAAACTGTTTCGCCTTTAAATCTGACAAATTCATGTATTTTCTTTGTATTAAATGTTCAGGTTATCTCTGGAAAAAATAAATGAATACAAACACATTAATTTCCCAAATGGAAACTTCCTCTCAGAAAATTCATTGAATCAATAAATGTATATGAAAAAATTTTAGTTGTCATGTCATAAGAAGATGTGAATAAAAATATCGTCTGGGGAGGTTGCAGCTGATTTGATTATATGGTGAATACAGAGATATTGAAATTTCACAACCTTATTTAATCCAGTATATTGTTCATTGGGAATTTTATTATTTAGACCTTAGATTGGGCATGCGCCATTGGGATGTACTATATTAAAACAAATAAATTGTTAATTCACCAGGTAGATATTTATAGTTTTGTTGTATAACATAGTTGTTATTTCGTCTAAGGTGCACCTATTATGAGTAATTCACATAAACATTTTCCACTCCAGAATACAGTGTTGGAAATTGAAATATGTTATTGACGGCGTTCATTCTGAGGATCGTTGATATGAAAATTCTGGTAAATACAGGATCAATGACTTGTACATACTCGTACAATAATTAACCTGTAGAGTTCTCTCAACAAACAAAACGCTTTTTTCCCATACCATTTTATTAAATTCCGTTTCGTTTGAGATATACAGGGTGTCACTTTTCTTTGAGGAAAAAAATCACGAATTTTAAGAATAATCTGGATGCTTTCCTGGATTTTAAATATCATCGAATAGCAGAAAAATCAATCGCACTACAAGTTAACAATGTTGTCAGAATAATACATGAAGATAGGTTAAACGTCTGTAAATAATAATTAAGGAAAGAAGATATAACGGCATGCAGACAATTGAATATTTTTTGAAATTCCGGAAAAAGTCACACACCGATTCCTGCACGGTGTGTGACTTTTTCCGGAATTTCAAAAAATATTCAATTGTCTGCATGCCGTTATATCTTTCCTTAGTTGTCAGAATGTTTATAAACTTTGTCAAGACTAAAATTTGAATGATGGAAAAACCTTTGATGTAGAGATATGCCATGATAAATCCCACAAATGTGGAAGATAAAATTTAACTCCATGAAATTATAGATCGAATACGCACAGTGTCTATTCAAAATGTATTGTTACCGGTACATATAAAAAATGAAAGTCAATGAAATACAACATTCAGATATACGAATGATGAATGTCGATACGAACCACATATTAAATAAAAATTAATGGAGAATAAAGGGATACTTAGCACTAAATGAACTGTGGCGATGTTTCTATCCAAACAATATCCTCTTGGAATATTATAAACCCGACACTACACGGTTAATACTATATTAATTCACTGAAAGTCATCCACATAATCATCACGAGATCGAAGAAAACACCTCAAATAATAAGCACTATTTCCTTTTATAACAACATACATAGCTCTAGAAAAGGTTTCCTTCATTTTTGTTTACAGATCTCGTCGGTTGTCGCTATACGCATGCCTCGTTCACAGGCACTGACGTTTGAGTTGAGTCGATTCATAGATATTGCGTAGTTTCAGGAAATTTGTTGAAGCTGGCAAAGTACACATCGAAATTTCTGTGAAATATTCACAGAAGATTGATGTTTTGGATACAAAATGGGTTGGGTTAGGTTGATTAATCATAAATTGAGTGAAAAACCATTCTTCATAATATATTTTTGGGATATCGAGGAAAATATGAACCAGTTATTAGTATTTACGAACTTATCTTCAGGAAAATCGAAGAATGAGTTTATTTTGCTTGGAGAAATATGGCTTGTTGATTCCAGATATAATCGGACAAAAGTAAGTATTCAAATAAGGTTATATTTGAGTATTCCCTAAATGTACCAACTCAATTTTAATCGAGAAATATGAGCGTTTAGGTTCATACCAGAGAATTGTATCAGGCACGTATTTGGCCTTTTTTTTCGAATGGCTTTTAAACTGAGCCGAATTTACGGCGATATCGAGGTAAATTTGGATTTACGTATCGTATATCAGAAATTACATCATTCCTGAAGTGATCGATTCACTTTCATTCAGGAACGTTCAAACTCTAGCAGATGTTGAATGAAGTTTCCTCTTCTAATGACGAACCCAATTCCTATGAACTCCAGCGTACCTAATACCCCAGAAATCTCCCTGTCCCAATCTTTTTGTAGGGCATTACAACCATGAAAGGAACTCATAACTAAAGACCCGAACGCAGGCAAGCCATCCGTCTCTCTCCTATGCCCCCAAATTTATTATTCTATTTACCTTGCTACTGATCACGCTTTCCGAGATCGTTCCGACGTGTCGGCAAAGATCAAAGCGACCAGAAGATTTTGTCATTGTCGCTCGTCGTCATGGGTGGCACTCCCGGCACCGTAGACATGGGGACTTGAAACGTGGCTGCTTTGGCGCTTTGTCACGCTGGTGCGAGCCGGCCTCCGATGGAAATGAAACATTACACCGTTGGCTGCCAGGATTAAAGAGTAGCAAGCATCTTACGATTTGTACGTAGATACTTTTGTAAGTTTAATGCGTGGTATTGTCCGGAATAATGCAGATCCTTATTCTCGCAGGTGCGGCGGCATTATTATTCTTGATCTAGGGGTGAGATTAGGGCATTTGTATTCATAGAAAAGATAAGGAGCGAAGTGTGGTTGGAGCGTCATTTTAAAGAATGTGCTTTTGGGACGGACAAAAGACTGATCTCATTCCTCGGACAGTATAGGTTCCGCTGAAATACAGAATCTAAAAAGAAGGCGGAAGAATGTTTTAAATTGGACAAAAACCCAATTCCCGATTAAAACCATCAGAGGAAACCTTCACACTTGCCGCTTGAATGTTTTCCAACGGCTCCATGCTTCTTCTTCTTCCTCAGCCTTCATGAGTCAACTCCTGGACATAGGCCTCTCCTATTTCCTTCCAATGCTTAATAATAATATTTATTCACACATGTTACATAAATCACACGTATAAATATTTGACATTAACAATTTATATGGCATGTCAAAAAAAAATAGTCAATGTATACAACAAAATGAAATTAGAATGCATATAGTGTCAACACATAAAAACAAACGAAACACTCGTGTATATATAAAACAATCTGATGAGAAGAAAATGTTTCAAAGAAACTCGCTAAGTTTATACAGGGTGGCCATTTGAAAACGAAACAGACGAGATTACAGACGAAATAAATTTTTTCGATAGAAATTCTCGGACAGGTCGATTTCTGTTTCGAGGGGGACAACTTAAGATGTAAGTTACGGACGCATAGCGCTTCAACCCTTGCTGCTACAACCCTCACCCCCAATTTTTGAATAGGGAAGATGGGGTAAGTGATACCTCATTTGAAAGGTATTTTTATACTGATTTCAGCACAGTAATTGTTTTTTCATTTTATGCATTAGTTCTCGAAATATTCTTAACTAAGTATTTGAAAATGAAGTGGTGTTTTCATGGCACTTGTAGTGTTTTTTTGTGAAAAATCGACATCTTGATTGAAGATTTCTGTCAGTGGATTGGAGGAAGGAAGCCACAGTCATGGTTGTTTTGAAGCTCAAAATGTCGATTTTTCACAAAAAAACACTACAAGTGCCATGAAAACACCACTTCATTTTCAAATACTTAGTTAAGAATATTTCGAGAACTAATGCATAAAATGAAAAAACAATTACTGTGCTGAAATCAGTATAAAAATACCTTTCAAATGAGGTATCACTCACCCCATCTTCCCTATTCAAAAATTGGGGGTGAGGGTTGTAGTAGCAAGGGTTGAAGCGCTATGCGTCCGTAATCTACATCTTAAGTTGTCCCCCTCGAAACAGAAATCGACCTGTCCGAGCATTTCTATCGAAAAAATTTATTTCGTCTGTAATCTCGTCTGTTTCGTTTTCAAATGGCCACCCTGTATATTGTTTTCTCCAGAAGTAAGTCCTTGATTTTTTTTTTAAGGCAGATGGATTCAGTTCTTTCACATAGTTCGGCAGTCTATTATACAATTTCACACTAGTGACTAGTGTGATTTGGACCCTGTTGAGTCTTTCTTATTCTTGCGTAAGGAATAGCAATGGAGTTTTTTCTCGTGTATTGTAGTTGTGGTAGCAAGAATTTGTTGGAAATCTATTGCGATGCTGATGCACGTGATTTACGCAGGCAAGTATGAAAGCGGCTGTGATGGTAAGTATTCTTTCCTGTTTAAAAACGTTTCTGCAACTCTCAGTATGCTTCATTTGATATATGGCTCTAATTTCTTTTTTTTTGCTGTAGAAGAACTTTTTCCGCTTCTTCATTATACAGAAATGGTCGCCAACAAACCTAAGATAGTTGTTTAACCAATTTCTTCGAATTTCAGAAAAAGCATTCAAATAATTATTTTTTATTTTCTGCATGTCACCGAACTCGAACTAAACGAAATAATCTTATATAGATGCCACTCTTTCACAAACGGCAACTTAACAAAATCAAAAATGCAGACAAAAATGTCGGAATCCTCCGATTTCAGCTGATACATACTCCCCAATAATGAAAAAGGCAATAAATAATAAATATATCAATAAAAAATAAGCTGCTGATAAGAGTTGCTAGATAAGTGATTAACTGGAAGTTAATTTTCATGGCGAAAACAGCATATCTATGCGAATTGAAGGATGTTTACCGCTAATGTGCATTTTGGAAAAGTTGCTATAACTTTTTCCTTGTCATACCTATTTTCCTGAAGCACTTTTTCAAGTAGTCTTCACTGATGTCGAATTTTTTTCCAAAAACCTCGCATATAATTAGATCTTCATAAAAAAATTTTGCTGGTGGGCAAGTGTCGAATGGTACCTATCTAAAATATTTGGAGGGAAATGGCATAATTCACACTCGAAACACATAACTTCTTTCATATTTCGAAAGGGACATCCTTTATATTTCAGTAGAGCTTGAAATTCCAATTTTAAAAATATGGCATACCTGCCTGATATTATACTGAAATCATTTTCGAAAAATAGAGATAACAAGTTTCCTTGTGTATCACTATTCTAGTGGCGAAGAAAAAGACTGGGATGAAGTTCATAATAAAAGTGAGATTCTGATTTATATACAGTGCGCGTCAAAATTGTGGAACAAATTCATTTTCTCAGAAGAAAAATATTTGGCAACAAAATCCTGAAACAGCTCAATTTTTGTTTCACTGTTACCAAATTTTTATGCATTTTTGAAGGATTTTTGTTTGCACCCTGTGCAATCCCAATCAACCCTCTGAATTTTTTGAATAGGATAAGTGGGTCATGTGGTATTTTTTTTTGCAAGGTCTTCGTATCTTCTTTACAGGCGTGCAGAAATTTTAGAGAAAAAAATATTTTTTTTTAATTAGTTAGTTCAAAGAAGTTTTCAGTATGTGCACTTTGTCATGGCTTTTTCTTTGAATTGAAACATTTCATCAAAAAGTTTCAGCTTCAGTAGAAACGTACTTAAGATCATAACTGAAGCGCAGTGTTTCACACAGTCTAATTTTTCACGCGGGAAAGGGGTTGAAAGTTGTGCATTTACAAAACTGTAATGGTCGACTTTCATTTGGTGACAAAGTTCATCAGGTACCATCGTCTCAAAAAAAGAGCCATGACAAGGTGCACATATACTGAAAACCTCTTTGAACTATCTAATTTTTCCAAAAAAAAAAATTCTTGAAAATTTCTGCACGCCTGTAAAGAAGATACAAAGACCTTGCCAAAAAAGTACCACATGACCCACTTTCCCTATTCAAAAATTTTAGGGGGTTCATGGGGATGGCACAGGGTGCAACAAAAATCCTTCAAAAATGCATAAAAATTTGGTAAAAGTGAAACAAAAATTGACCTGTTTCAGGATTTTGTTGCCAAATATTTTTCTTCTGAAAAAATGAATTTGTTCCATTATTTTGACGTGCACTGTGTAGGGTGTTTTTAAATACATGCGAAAAAATTCAGGTGATGGCTCGTATGAAATTAAGAAGGGTCTTTCCTATAACAGAATTTCCTCAGCTCACCCCTTTCCGAGATTTCTCCCTTGATAAGTGGTGACTTAATTTTTTTTTCCTAAAATTTCAGTGTAGTTAGAATCTTGAATTTCTGTAATTTTCGTGCTACATTCTAAGCGATTGAACTTAACAAACCTCACGTTATTTTATATCCAAACCTTTTTTGGAGATGAAGTTTCATGAAATAAAATTATAACCTCAAATCCTTGTTTTATTTGAAACAATGTTTTATTTTTAAATTTTTTCCTAAATCCAATAGCTGAAGGGAAGAAAAATGAAGACCTCATTTCAGTCACCACCTTTTAAGGTTGATATCTGGGAAAAGGATGGGCTGAGGAAGTTTTGTAATAGGAAAGACCCATCTTAATTTCATACGAGCAATCACCCTGTATATTTGGGTTGGCAACAACACTTCGTTTGACAATCGATTTGACAGCTGACATATGCTTTCAAGTTTGGTTCTCCTTATCATAAAAAAACTTATTTCGAATGAAAATTGAAATTTTGAACCCAAACAACAGAAAAAGCAATGTGGAATAATCTCTTCTGAAGGCGTTCCGAATTTTCATCCACTCTCGACCCACGGTCGGTATCCTTTCTTGTTTTGAGTTACTGCCAACATCGATGTTTATTTTATAGCCTGCCCTGTTACAGCTGTCATAACTTTTATAAACTTGTCCTGTATATTTTACCTGCTACAAGATATCGGCACTGTCTGACAGCCGAACATTCCGCGAAGTGTTGATAATTTATTTTATCAGGAGCATCTGAAATCTACCATGCTGTTAATCGAACTTCATCGAAGTTTTCCATACGTCGTCAGTGATGATTTTCGTCTGTTATTTTCACGAACCGATTCAAAGTTTAGACTGACTTCTAAGTTACTGAAAGTGTGAGCTACATGTAAACACATTTACTTGTTTTCTAGGAATCAGAAAATACATGCAATGATAAAAGATTGATTGAACTGATTAGTTTTTCTTTGGTATAAGTGAACAATTATACTAGCAAGCGAGGAAAATTTTCTAGGAAATATTATTTTTGAGAGGCAAATACAGCCTTTCGATTATTTGTTACCTAAAGTAAATATTTCATCGAATTATTATTTTTTTAAATTTATTGTTGTAATCCATATCTCAAATTTGTAACCTGAATGCTTTAATTGGAATTTGTTCATGAAATTTAGTTTGATTGCTTATTTGACTTCAGGTAAACTCCATCCTTACGCTCATGTAGATATGCACATGTGCACATAAATATTCCTTTTTTGTATAACGGTTATTATTGTGTGTAAACTTTGGAATTGCAGCCATACCGGGAATTAGAGAGGCAGATATTAGAAGAAAATTATTTTTTTCATGGAGATCCCCGATCCCGATCCACTTGAAGTGGTCGAACCCCTTGGGCCCTTGATCCCAAAAAATTACACACAAAAAACCCAACCTATCTCAAAATAGCATAAGTTCTTGAATACTATTTAATATTCGTCAGTAATAAATAAAAGTTGGTATTTTAGATTATGATATTTTAATGATTGATTTTAATGACTGATGTTAACATTTAATGTTGTTCAAAGTGTTCCAATAGAGCTTAAATTTATAGAGGCCTGATGAAGCAGATGAAAATCTGCGAAACGTCGCCAAATATATTTTGAAAGTTCTTAAGTATTTGTCCTTATTCCCACAAACAATACCCCCTGTCAAACATAATGTTCATTATTAATAAAAATAATAATCTATAATCTCCATGTCCAGGGTGTATCTGAATATTACCGAAAAAATGAAAGGGGTGATTCTTTGAGGAAAATGAATGTGGGTATGTGGTATGAAATTTTTTGAAACACCTCCCCCCGGAAAAGTTACACACCCCTCCGAAGATCAACAAAAAAAAATTGTTTCTCTTCTTTGTTTTCCCTGTATATTAAGCTAAGGACACGAAACTTGGTAATTATCACTTGTTAATAAAATTACACATTCTGGAATTTTTTCAACCTTGAAGTATGCTCAAAAAAGGTTGAAATAGTAACCCTTTAAGATATTTTTTCTCACAGCTTTTTTTTGTTGAAAATGTTCGTTTTAAAAAATCATGGCTGAAAAGCCCAACTAATACACTAACTTTTTTAGCTCACAAGTTTTTTCGAAAACTCAAGGATTTACGCTAAAAAAATTCAAAGCGGTTTCAAAATGTGCGCTAACGCGAGGGTATTCTGTCTTAATATCTAGTAATTTGTGCTTTGCAATGACAATTATAAAATAATAAATAATAATAATACCGATACCAGGATTGGGTTGAAAAAATTCCAACATGTGTAAGTTCATTGACAATTACCAGGTTTCGTGTCCATAGCTTAATATACAGGGAAAATGAAAAAGAAAAACATTTTTGTTTATCGTCGGAGGGGTGTAACTTTTCTTGGAGGAGGTTTTTGAAAAAAAATTATACCGAATACCCACTTTAATTTCCCTCAAAGAATCACCCATTTAATTTTTTCTGTGTTCTTCAGATACACCCTGTATATCATCAGATTATAGTGTTATTATTTTTATTAAGGTGTGCGTTCAATGTAGTGTGTTTTTATTTCAAGTTGCATTTGAAAATGGTTTCACTTTGAAAACTGAAATTTTGTGGGTAAACTCAGAGAAGGTTTGGAGTTTTTGATGAAATAATTTAAATCGATTTCATTCCGAAAGTTAATTTTTTTTCTTTTAAAAATAGAAGAAAAAGAGCCAACTCATGCTTCTGTTTTATTTCAACAGAAAGACCCATGAAAATAGTTCAACATCCGATTAAAAGTGAATCTACAGATAATTTCTGGATGAGCTTTCCTACTCGCATTAAACGCCGACCTTAATATTGAAGTCTCACATTGTTGTGAGTTTCATTAAACTTACTTCTGTATGTTTTTACAACGTTATGTAATTTCCAGTAGCCCTAATGAAGGATAACTGATTATCTGAAAGCTTGGCTGAGACAATAAAGAGCTAAAATTGAAACAATTGACTACATACCCGATCAACCTTTTCTGTTCAAATAATGTTCATTGTTATTAATAGGTACTCGTTTTCCACATTCCATTATGATGCAGTTTGATTTTTCAAAGGCTTCATGTTCGAATCCTCATTCTCTTAGGGATTTGAGAAAGGAAACAAATTCTTTATACAAAAGTCAGCCGTAAACCATGAAATTTTAGGAAAATTTATGTTTTATTTTTCGTTTTCCAAGTGATGGGTATTAGCAATCATCATCATTAGCTTCATCACAGCCCTGGAATCAAGCTGCCAGTGCAACTGGAAATGCCGCAATGTCATGAAGCCACTGGCCAGAGGCAAAAAGTGACTCTTTTATGGGTTTCCCAGGCACTCTGGCATTGAATGCAATGAGAATACTGATGCACTCTCAAAAAGTGCATCAGAGGTTCAACCTGAACCCTTCTGTGGCCTTAAAGGACTACTTTAGGGCAGCGTTACAGCAATGGGAGATGAAAATCATGACAATCCTCTGGAGATTATTTGAAACAAGAGGAAAGATTCGAAGATTTCTCACCGTCTGATAAAGAAGCTTGTCCAGCTGACACTGATAGAGCTTCGGTGTATTATGGGACTGCTGACAGGGCACTATCGATATAAGTATCTCTTGTATCGAATGAGTGAGTCAGCAGACGAAACATTGAGGTTATTTGAATTGGAGGAAGAAACTGCCCGACACATAGTGTGCAAGTGCTTGGATCTTGCCTGCCTCAGGAACTTACACCTAGGCAAGCCGACTCTGGATCCTCATAATGTGATTGCGAGAGCTCCTAGGGAGATTATACTATTTATGACGATGATGGAGATGGTCTCTTTGGGTAGTTATTGATTTAGTGGGCCATAAGAACAAAAAATGAATTTGCTCGGAGTTCTGAAAGGTCTTCTATGGCAAATCGACCCCATCATATATGTAATAATAATAATGCAGGAATATAACCAAACAGTCCAATTATCACCAACAAATTAACCTTGTCAGTCTCATATGAGATATTACCGGTCCAAACCCGCGAACACTTTCTCCTCACCATAATTCATCGAAGATTTAGTACCGGGGAACATAAAGTATCACGATTCTTATTATACAGCTCTCACTCGAAAAATGTACCTTCCCATTTAATGAAGACACGACTGGTAGCGAGAACTGGTTATTTGATGCGCCCTAGCAGTTGCAACGGCATAAAAATGCGAAGTAGCCGTCGGAGAATGCGTTTTATTTACATCCCGACATCTACAGCGGTCGTTTTGCGCGGCGGTTTAAGTCGACTTCAACTTTTTGATTGCCTGTTCTGATTGCCCTGTCGATAGAATCGATAACGTACACCGCAGGACGAAAACAGTCTCATTAAGGCTGCAGCAGACGGTTTCGGCACAGCAGGGAGTTGAGGATGTTATCACAACATCTATACGGCTCTTTCTATTATTTTCTATTAATTCTTTGAGAAAAAAGTTAAAGCATTTGATTGATTGGCTGACGAACAAGAGACCGGGTTAACACTTGGCCTCCCTATGACATTGCGACCAACTTGGGTCTATTGTATCACTCTTTCGTCAGTTTAAGTATTCCCATGGTGTTCAGGTATTTCCTTAGGCCGCAGTATCCCGTCAGCAGACCTACTATTATAAGTGCCTTTGTTCTGTTTAGATTCAGAAAATCAGCCGTCGAGGTTTGGCTTGTGTCCTACCATGACTTTGCTCTGTGTTTGCTCGTCGCTCTGTTCCCAGTATTGTTGGTGTCTTTGTTTTCTCCACTGCTCAATCAGGGTCCTGCATCGGTTTTTGCTGATTCCAAGCACAGGTTCTGGCCCTGTGAATGGCGTTTCAGATGCTTGTCTTGCTAACTGGTCTGCTTTTTCATTGCCCGCTCTTCCCTTGTGACCTGGCACCCATATCAGAGTGACCTTGTTGTGTTTTGCCAGCTCCAGAAGGTCCTGGAGGCATTCCCAGACGAGTATGTGTCGAGTTGAGTGCTTTGATGGCGCTTTGGCTATCAGAGAGAATGTGGATGTGTTTTCTTTGGTAGCCACTTTCCAGGTTCTTCTGTATGCATGTCCTAATGGCATGTGTTTCAGCTTGAAATATCGTGACATGTTTGCCGAGAGGTATTATGTAATGCCTTCCTTCTTGACCTCACTCCATGTATTCCCGCTCCTGTTCCTTCATCTGTCTTTGAACCAGACTATTTCTGCAGATGATTGTGATTCTATACTCAAGTTTCATCTGTTCGAGTCGAGCTGTGTTTTGAATGGTTTATCGAATGAGTATAGGGGTTGCATGTAGTCTGAAATCATATCGAGCTCGGCTACGTTATTTGAAAAGAATGAAATTCTGCTAGGGATATTTCTGGATCTGTCTGAGGCATTCGATTGTCTTAGTCATGAATACATTTTGAGTAAGCTGGAGAAATATGGAGTGAGAGGCACTGCAGTTGATTGGTTCAGGTCATATTGAACTGGCAGCAGACAACAAACAGTCATAAAACAAGGTGTCAATATCACAAAATCTGACATTCTGGAGAACTCCACAGGAGAAGGATAGGGAAGCATTTCGGGTCCGATCCTATTTGTTCTCTATATGAATACTTGGGATGAAGATACAAGAGTGGTAGAGGCCACTGCGGAATAAGTAATAAATGTAGCTGGAAAATTACAACAGGAGATCAAGAGAGACCTGAGCAAGAACAACCTGTCAGGCAATGAAAACATTTAAGAAGACAGGAAACAATTAGCAGACTGCCTTATAACGAATGGTTCCAGAGGAACGCATGGCTCCTGAAAGCAGACAAAACAAAGATTATACACTTCAGAACACGACAACAGAGATTGGAGGCACATACCACCATTTAGCTCGCAAACCTGACAATAGAACCTGATTTTTGGGAGTCCACTTACGAGAAAACTTGAATTGGGATGACCATATTGTTAGTCTGGGGAAAATGCTAAAAATTGTCTCATTCATCTTGATTAGTCAATTTTTGAATACAGTATCTCTCAAAATATTTTTTTGATGCGTTTTGGTTTGATTTTCTATGGTACTATGGTGCAAGTTTTCACACGCAAAGGGTTTTCTTTATACAGAAGAGAGTTGTCAGTTATCTTTGGCATCAGCTACAGGAATCATGTAGGGAAATTTTCAAAAAAAAACACACATTGCCCATATACGAACGTTATCGTGCTATGATAACACAGTTTCTTGTGTCTTATTTGAAAGCTATTGACCTTGGCGACGTTTGGTTCCAGCAGGACGGTGCCACATGTCATACCGCCCGTGAAACATTCACGATCTTGTACGAGTTTGCTCCTGGTCGTGTCATTTCCCGATTTGGTGGGCAAAATTGGCCTCCAATACCTTAAGACTTCTGGCTGTGAGGTTATCTGAAGTCACAGGTTTATACCAATAATCCTGCAACCATTGCAAGCCGAAATTAGACGCAGAAAACCATTTTTTACTGAACATTGAAATCTTGCGTGTGTCATTCGTCATACTGTTTTCTTGACGTTCAGCACCATATATATGGTAGGTATAATTTGACCGGAGTTCACAAAATCAAAAATACAAATGGAGAACTAGCTCCTAGTGGATATATACATCAGCATTTCCGATTATATCGAAAACAACAGGAACGATGAGAGGCATTTTCCACTGACCCAGAAAAACCTATACCGTCCATGCAAAATTCAATATTAAATTTCAAAGAGAAATGAAAAAATAGGCGATTTAACAACATACAGATATTGAATTAAAGGTACAAATGAAGAGCGGAGATTTCTAGCATAATTCTGAGAAAAAAAGTCCAATAAACGTATGATTGCAAAAGCTTCGTTTTCGAGATATAGCGAGTTAAAGTTTGCATTTTTTTTCAAGTTTATTCTCATAGTGTCTGCATTTCTGGTAAAATTGTGGTTGTAAACCTAAAATACTGCGATGGATGTACGTCATGATAAATAAGACCAATAATAACTTATGGGGCAGTAGTCTGGTTTGCAAATGCAGGTCTGACAAGCACGAAGAAAATACTCGACTAGATACAAAAGCTTGCTTGTGTTTCCATCACTGGAGCTATGAGAACGAGCCCGACTAGAGCACTTGAGGTCATCACAGATCTCACTCATCTACATCTAGGTTAGCCAATAAGCGCCAATAAGGCTATCCTAAGAGTATCTGGGGAAAGTACCGGAAATGAGAGAATTAGGAGTCAGAGAGCACGGTCCTCTCTGAACAAGTACATCTCATCAGCGAACCTACCTAGTTATGTTATGATTATAAAGAAGTAAGCTATGAGAAGAACTTCAACATGATACTATGTAAAGAGGAAGAATGGGAAAAGGAATAAAGTACCCAAAATTCAAAGTAGATACCATAAATTGGTACAAATGGTTCTGAAACCACAATAGGTGCAAGCGCTAGAGAATACGGGGCAAGAACGAAGTGTACACTATCGTTAGGCTCCCAGTCGAGATTTTTTCAGTAAGAAAATATTGCAGTCGAACGATGCGTAGACATCAACCTGCAAGGAAACTATCAAGAATGGGTAATCCAGTCAAGCTGCTTCCAAAGCACCTAACTCCCATGTCATCGACTCAAAGCTGACATGGGAGTGCCGAAGAAACCTGTAAAGAAGTTGACAAGAACACAGGGTTAGTACAGGTTCCTGGTGGCTCAGAAATCATAGGAGGAATGCTCAAAATGGGAACTGGTTACATGTGGAACTCCGCAAGGATCTATTTTGAGACCGATACTATTCTTGGTTTATGTTAATGATCTTCCCGCGAATATGGCGCAGACAGATACAGTTATGTTTGTGGATGATAGAGCAATATAAGAAGAACATTAGAAAGGACTCAACAATGGTTCGGTGCAAACATGATGAAGATGAATCCTGCAAAAACCCAGTCTTTGCGTTTTTCACCGAGAGACTCTGACATTAACCACCTTAAATTCCTGGGATTACAAGTTCAGTCAGATCTCAAATCTTCTCTGCATATTAACGAGTTGGGAAAGAGTCTCTCGAAAGGTATCTTCGTATTCGTAGTGAGAAGAAGCAAACAGTTAGCTGGTCAGCAAGCAGCGAAGGTGGCATATTTTGGTTTCGTTCACTCAGCAAAAGCATATGGTATATTAGCCTGGAGAAATATGCCTGGAAAGGAAGACATATTCATTCAACAGAAAATGGCAGTTCGAATAATATGTAATGCTGAACGTACAACTAGCTGTAGGCAAGTGTTTAAACTAGAGAACATCCTCACTCTGAATTCCCTATTCATACTTATCTGTGTCACTTACATCCATAACCACAAAGACAGCTTACAAACGAATAACTTCAACCACGATTATGGCACCAGAAATGCCTACAGGTTTATCGTTCCTTACCAGAGACTGACATTAACACAACTAAGTGTAAATCACATAGCGGTGAAGATATACATATAATTCACTACCAGATAAGCACAAGGAGCTTAGTAAAAGAAAAACAAGGAATATACTAAAAAAAATAGTTCAAAAATCCTACTACAGATTAGAGGAATACTTCACAGACCCTATAGTCTGAATAGATAGCTTTTCAATATTTGTTAAACTGATTTTCGTCATATTCGTATTTACATTTTTATAATTGATGTTGTATAGTATTTCTAATACATTTACTGTTCATTACACCCTATGTATGTTTGATGGGTAAAAAATTGTAAAGTCCTTTGTACAATAAACGATACAATAGGAAACGAAGAGGCCAATACACTAACCAGAACAGGGGCACACAGTTCACTTACTGGTCCAAAACAGTTCTGTGTTAAAGGCAAAGGCACATATGAAAGAGAATTTTTGGAGAAGGAAGAAACAAAAAGAGAAACACTGTGGAGGAATGTTCCAGCGATAGATCCCTCAGAAACTTCAAGCTTCTGAGCTTGTAGCTTGTATGAGTCAGGAT
Source organism: Adalia decempunctata (assembly GCA_951802165.1). Taxonomy (NCBI): domain Eukaryota; kingdom Metazoa; phylum Arthropoda; class Insecta; order Coleoptera; family Coccinellidae; genus Adalia; species Adalia decempunctata. Next base: position 22,877,977 of record OX637701.1, read on the forward strand.
CTCAGTCGGGCTTTTGATTGTGTTCAGCATTGTGTTTTGAAGGACAAGCTCTACAGATATGGGTTGAGAGGTAAAGCCTATGAATGGTTATCACATTACTTAGATAACAGATTACAATCTGTCAAAATTATTGATACGGGAAAGAAATATATGTCAGATTTCATTGTGAATGCACAGGGAGTCCCACAGGGATCCATCCTTGGACCTTTGTTGTTTATTTTATATATCAATGAATTGCCTTCTATTCTATCGGAGTCATTTACCACCCTTTATGCAGACGATTCAACATTTCTATTTAGTGATAATGACCCAAACATTTTGAGAGCCAAAATTATGAATGCTCTATTGAAATTCTCTGCCTGGTCTAGTGATCATTCTTTGTTATTTAACACAGATAAAACGAATTTTATTCAATTTCATCCTTACCAGAAAAATGTTTACCCTGTCTTTGATGTGTTGTTTGGCGATTCAAACTTAACAAAAACTGAAAGTGTGAAGTTCCTGGGTGTCTTTTTTGATTCAGACTTGTCCTTCAGAACCCACTGTTCAGAATTATCTAAGAGGTTAAATTCTAAATGTTATCAGATTAGAAACTTGAGAAGAACACTAAATATGAATCACATTCGTTTAATTTATTTTAGTGAAATACAGGCTAGGATTAGTTATGGAATTAGTATTTGGGGGAGTTCTCCTCATGCTAAGAATGTTTTCTTGTCACAGAAGAGAATTATAAGATGTATTTCAAACATATCTTTCACAGACTCCTGTCGACCAATTTTTGTCAACTTGAGGATTTTAACAGTGTATGGTTTATATATATTAAATTTGATTACATCGGTTCATAAAAATAAAAGTGTCTATCTGAGGAATAGTGATGTTCATGATCATGACACGAGACATAAATCTGATTTATCCGTGCCTTTCCAGCGCCTAGAAATCTGTAAGAAGTCTTCTTTCATGATGGGAATTAAACTTTATAATAGTCTACCCCAATATTTTAGAGATATTGTCTTGCTGCATAGATTTAAAGCAGAAACTAAGCGCTATCTCATGGACATGTGTCCATATTCAGTTGATGAATTTTTTGTGAATACCCGTTAAATGGTGTATGTATTGAATATTATAATGTTCTAGTTTAAGCTGAACTTGTTCTTGATATTTTCTGACTTGTCTTATGTAACTTGATATCTTGAGATCAATAAATTCTGTTCTGTTCTGTTCTGGAGAATCAGTTGTGTTCTTTGTAGCACTGTTAACTTGTGATGGACAGTTAATGGTGGCCACTACCCTCTGACTAGAAAATTTCTTTCCCTGTCTGGAGCTTGAACTCGGAATTTCCGGGTCCTAGAACCATTCAGCATAATTGAGTAACGATATTATTCTCTAGAATCTCTCTTTGCCTTCAGTATATGCTCTGAGTCTCTTACTCGTGGAGCCAAGACCCAGTCCCACAAAAAATTATCTTTACCTTGCTATGCCCTCATTACAAGCCCAATAATTATAGATCCTCACTCGTGCCCCATTTTTTTTCACATATACCCATGGGTCTAATCCAGTCCTGGCGCCCTGCCCCTGAAAACCCACCGTCGGCACCAGCCGCCCTTTGATTGTTTATACACCGCCACTTTCATCACTGTCTGGAAAACTTCGCCAATAAATCAACCCATGCTTGACGTTGTATGGTTGAGAATTATTTATACCATCCAGCATGCTGTGGTTTTTTGCACTGGCCAACTTCTTCAACGCGGTCCAATTATTGGCTTTGAGGTAGCCGACGAGCGCTTCGCATTGCTCTGTGTCGCGGATAGATAAATCATTGGTTCTCTTCAGAATTCTGAATTACATTAATTCGAAATCGTTTAGGCAACTACGGCCGTTTTTTGCTCAAAGGAGATATGGACAGGGACATTCAGGTGAAGAGTTATGGCCAAAATTCGCTGTCTGCGGTTTTTGTCTGAAAATCTGTATACTATTCGTGATTTCCGATTCCCGCAATAAAAAAAATCTGGTTTCACCTGTTGTCCATTGTGACAATGGGACACAGAAGTTTTCTCTGAATTCGTTGAAAAGAAAGAACTTTCAAGAAACCTCACATTCGGATGGAACTTCTGCTCCAATACCATTTACTGTGACAGCGTTTATGATAGTTTTCCATCAACATCTATCTAATGAAGCTCTAATAAGAGGCGTTAATTTGAATTGCTCGCTATATGTCACTTTTTGACATTTGACAAGTAGAATCTTCTCCATTATTAAAAATGGAAAGATACACGCTTCAACAACGCATTGTCAAATTAGTTAGTAATTTGACACAACGAATCGAACATATCATATGGTTTTGACGTTTGAAGGAGGATGTAGCGGTAGCTGCTTAGTCGGTTAGTTGTTTCTGCTGAGGTTTTTATCTGTGCTCTGGCATCCAAAGTAGAATTTCTGCCACTATATTTCCTCTGCCAAAACTGAGCGTGTTTATTTTGTTTTTCGGTCTATTTTTTGTTGGCATTTCTTTTCACATGCCATATTATTGTATTGCCCTTTTTCAATAAAAAAATACAGAATTCGGGAGACTCACGAATGAGCTTTAGACAAATATTCAAATACAATTTTTGCTGGGAGAATCTGAGAATCATATACCTGAATATTTCACACCAAGTCTGGTAACCTATCGATTTTTTCGATATCATCAATTATTCTCGAATGTAAGTCAACTTAAAAAATCAACTAATAGCTAATAAACTCAAAGTTCAACGTTCTCAAGACTGACGTGAGCGACGTGTCTTCTTCAACTCCTTCGCCATAAGATTGATTTATAGCACTATCGACATCTTTGAAAATACACCGCCCAAATATTCCTTTTGTTGAAATCACTTCAGACTCACATAGTTAACAAGCTTAAATTTTACTGAATGAATTTCACAGAAACCGACACAGAGATTTGATTTATGGTGGGGTGTACTTTAACAAGATTAGGTAAAGTCATTTGTTCACTTTTGTATGAAATGAACTGAAACATTTTTATTACCCGTCACTATATTGACAGGTACATGGTACCTGGAAGAAAATATTCTCATTTGAATAAGTTTCACAATGGTCTAGGATCTGTGGGCAACGGAGAAAGAAACACAGGGTGTCTAACATTGAGGACCAAGCGCTAACATACGTCGCAGGCATGGGATCAGTTCTTGGTCCCATTAGATTGAATATACAGGGTGCTACTAAATTCATGCAAAAAAAGTTTAGTAGGTGATTGCTGGTATGAAATTAAGTTGGGTCTTTCCTATAACGAAATTTCCCCAGCCCACCCCTTTCCGAGATGTCACCCTCAGAAAGCGGTGACTAAATTTTTTTTCTAAAATTTCAGTAAAGTTATAAAAATATTTCTCCCATATTGCTGCTGCTTTATACAGGGTTGAAATTAGCAGCCTTTACGTTATTTCATATCGGAACCTTTTTTTCGAGGTGAAGTTTTATTAAATGAAATTTGTTTTTGAAACAAAGATCAAGCTGAAATTTCATGATTTGTTTATTCTATCCTATGTTTTATCTATCGCGGTGTAAAAAAATATGGTCACCTGAACGTCAAACTAAGACAAACAATGCTTATTTCATTTAGATACCGAAATTCATGACTGTATTTTCATTTAATACAAAATGAATTCCTCTTATGATGAGTCAATAGCTTTTTTCTCAATTCTCTAATTACAAAATTGTTTTTTCATTTTGTTTCGAATTTCTGAGAAGGCCACCGCATCTATAGCCACACTTTATGTATTCCTCGAAGTAACGGGATATACTTAAATCAAATTAAATTCAATCATTGTATCAACTAATTGGCAGAATTCAATAAATACAGGCTCTCATTCCTAATGACTCTTAATCCACACCTCTGCATCATCAAGTACGCAGCTTAATGACATGATATATTGCAAACTGCACAAGTCAACATACAGCATAATACTTATACACCATATTTATCAGCCACTTAATCAACAAGTCATATTTACTGGACCCATGTGAATGTCATTCGAATAATGAAAGATTGAATATGATTTATTCCTCGAAACAAGGCCAAAGGCTGGCTGTCATGCAGTCAAGCAAGCTAGTAATCAACTGGCGAACGTTACAAATAGGTGGACATCAATCAAAGTTGATTGCGGCAATAATAAATGCCACTATGAAAAGAGCACGTCACTGTGTATTTTTCATAGGAGAATTGTCAGAATTTATGTTGAGGAAATTTTGAAGCTCAAACCTGTTTACTCATTATCAATCACGTTTTTAGGTTGAATATATTCATAAAAAAAGTTTTATCATGTTTGAGTTCTATATAAGTAGAATAACAAGATCCCGGCCACCATTCTAGGTTTTGTTCTGTTATAAATCGAGCTGTGAATGTGTTTCATCAGCCACATTTGAAAAGCAATTTTCTAGAATACTCTGAAGTGCTCAGAAGCTGAAATATTTATCTATATGGAGATGTCTTCAATTTTTAAGTATTTCAATAAAACTTATTAACTGTCCATTCTCGAAAAATAAAATTCAACACTTTATGTTATCCATCTCCATCAACCCTTCGTATACCCATAAACTTCATGTTTTACAAGATGTTCAAAGAGATTAGGTCTTCAAAAATACTTATTCATAGACGATTTATGGTGAACATATCCTTTGAAAAATGAAACCGGACAGATATTTCCATTGTTGAAATCACTTCAGAAGGACACAGTTAATAAGATTTAAATTTAGTGAATGTAGTTGATGAAAAATGGCAGGGAGATAATTTATGATGGGGTGTACTCAAACTTTAACAAGATTACTTAAAATAATTTGTACCAACTTGTTTGGAATGAATTGCAAGAAATTTATTGCCTCTCACTATTTTGGCAGGTACTTGGCACTCTTGGCAGTCGGTACTCGGTACCCCGAGAATATTCTCATTTGAACAGTCAGAGGAATCCCTCAGAATTTCATGTTTTTAGGTTTTTCTTTTCCAGAGATATTGCTGACAGCCATCCTTGATATTGTGCAATATGCAGAAAAGTTTGCAATGTCAACGCAGTAGGTCAATATTTTAAAAAACTCATATTGTGAAACCCTCCCCCACCATATTACAGTCTTCTGAAGAAAAGGGTTGAAACAGAGTTTTTATACATATTTTTTAATTTTGAGAAAAGATATAGAATTAACTCCACGTTGTTTGAGCTACCAACAGAGAGGTTCATTGAAATAATTTCTGCCATCCTTCCTCAGTAAAAAATGGCCGAAATAAGCAACACCTGTCGATATTCAATTATAACTTTGCGATCAACCCAAATATTTCTAGGGGAACTTTGATTTTCCGGAAATCAGTAGTTATTTAGAAAAATAACATAATTGTTGTGAGTTCAATTGAAAAGGGAAGAATTGAATGTACATACATACATACATCAAATCATATAATTTGCATGAAAACCGAAGAACTTAATTGAATAATATTGAAAACAAAATAAATAAATTTTTTTTACGTCTTTTCTCAAAATCTTGATTTTTTGGATTTTTATATTTGTTTGATCTCTGTATTCCTTTTTGTAGATTAATTCTTATATTCTCCTTGTCCTTTTATTCAGGAAACACATTTGAATATATGCACAATAGTAGTTAAATAATAAATTCAAGCATCTGTCTGTATTTTTCGAAAAACTTGAATTTTTCTCGCATATGCGTACCCATTTGACGAAATTTTCAATACCTAACGTTATTAGAATACATGTGGTGGCATTTCCTTGAAACAACGTCAAATTTCAATGGTTGCAGGCCTATTGGCATTAACCTGTGATACACAGCCAGAAGTCGAAAATACACCAGAGGCGGTATGACATGAAGCATCGTCCTGGTGAAACCACATGTCGTCAAGATCAAGAGCCTCAAAATGAGGCACAAGAAACTGCATATTCAAAGCTGCTCTATCGTGTAATGCTTCATGTTCACTAACGCCCAACTGTCAACTTTCGATCTGTTATGTCATAACCATGTGACTTTATGACAGTCAAAGATGGCGTGCAGTTCAAATCTGACGCTCTTAATTGAAACACCCTTTATGTCCATCAGAGCTAACTCTCGGATTGACTGATCCAGATATCCTGAGTCCTTGCAGTTCGAAAAAGGACTTTTTTGAGGAAATTTCATTTTTATATATTTCTTAAAATCAAACCAACGTGTGAGATTGACAGAAAAAAAACATTAGTTTTCAACCTCTAATCTTCAGATTTTCATCTTCTAATTCTAATCTTCAAACTCTCAGATCTAAATGTACCGATAATAAATGAGTGGATTCGGAGTTATTTTTGACATTCATGACATTTCATTTTTCGAAAACCAAATATCCTATCGTGTAAAAATTGAGTAACAAACAATTTCATTGAAATCGTATGATTGAATGACTAAAAAAAATAATTAGAAATAAATACAATACATATCTCCGAAACTATGTAAATGAACAATTCTACTTTGAAATTTCTCACGTACATCAATGAAATAGATAAAATACGTTAGCATCTTGCTGTTAGAAGTTGATTTTTATCTCGAAACCAAGTATCGTTGAATATTTTCAGTATTTTTTAATGAGAATATCAGTTCAATAGTATACGGAACATTCTTCTATTGATTTGAATTGCGAATGATCCCCCAACATCGGCTATAAGGTTGTCAGAAAATTTATGTAAAGAGGTTGTCCGATTGTCAATGAAACAGTAGATGTAGAAAACCAATCCACTTCATTAAAAAATTCTTAGGGTAATCTTGATTAAGAGGCTCATAAATATAAAGTTGGTTTCAAAATATCTAGAAGTGAGATAAGCTTCAATAAATAACATCGTTAATTTCCGTATACATATCGATCAATTAGTCGCTGTATTTTCAAATGAGTTATTAATATTATTAAGTTGAATAAATTACAATAATAGATAGACCTGTGACATGATTTATAGATGTCAATTATTCACAGTAATTGCAGCCTTGCAGGCTTTCCCTTTAGACAACACTTTTTCTTTGTCAGAAAAAACAACTTGAGCGTAATTACTTCTGTCTTAAACGAGGTATAATTAATTGAATTACGAGTTGGTGAGTTACGAAACATTACAAAAAAATGTTATTGAATGAATTGTTTGTGTGAACGACAATAATGCGTTTTGTACCTATGCATATTCAAACACGTATTTAATGTCCTGATATCATTTCGTGAAATTCCTATGCACTGATCCTAATGTTTCAGCTGAATTGGTATTATTTTAGTATATTTTTAATGATAGCTTTCTTCCGAATACGTATATGTTTTCGGGAAAATATTCAATTTTTATCTTATTCATTTGTGAACCAAATTAGAATACGTCGAGAGAATTGAGAGAAACAAACTTGGTTTAAAATTTGGGGGCGTCTTGAATAGTCTGAATAATCTTTGCTTTAAAAATTTTGTCTTCCTTTTGGGATATATGGGGTGATTCATCGTAATTGGCCAAAATCCAATCAAAGTAGATTTTTAAAATTTTACGCTCACAGAGGCTGTCGAACTTTCTCACCATGTTGGAACTTGGGTTGCTCCAAGTACTTTCTTCGGTACCTGTGTTAATTTTGTTCAACAAAAGATAACAAATTTATGGCCTGTAAGTGATACGGCGTTTATGGTAACCGCCCGCTGGGAATGGTTTGTCTCCATGATGTGCAAACATAGGGAAATTTCTGTTCACTTTTCGGAAGAATTTATGATTTTTAACAGTTAGGTCTACCTTAAAATTACGGTTTTGTTCATATAATATCCGGAGAAATTCTTCCTTTACGATGTTTCAAACTGATATTTACGATGACAGCACCACTTCTTGAAATTGTCAATGCTGCCCGCCATATTTTTGACATTTAAATGACGTTTACTAGCGGATGCGAATAACGTAGTTTACCTATATTGCCTTCAGAGTTCGCAAGGTTAGTGTGCAAGGAAGACCAATAATAAGTTTTATGGATCTGTTGCAATAGCCATTGCACAATTTGTTGGGTAATATCTGTAGTTTTGCTCTCGAAACTTTCTCCGAATGTTTCATATTTCACTTTATTTTTATTATTTTTTATGGCCCGGTTTAAGTGAAACAGGCGCTCAAAAAGCACTGAAGTAGAGTCAGAAGTTGTTCAGATCTTGAATATAGGTAGACTCGCATTCGACATTGATTCCTTGTTCGAAAAAAAGGGTACTTTGTTATATGAATGTTAGGGAGATATCGTGGTTCAAAGATGGTGAAAAATAAAATTTAATGAAAAACCTACGCAACGATTTGAATAGAATTAAATTCAGATAGCCTGATGTGGTTTGAAACTTTTTTATTTCCTACATTTTTCTCTTTAAATGTACCGTTTTTAAATAAAAATATAAAACTTAAATCATTACGTGTCGGGAAAGGGCAATTTATTTCAAAACTGATTCACCTTTTATTTTTTTTATTTCAAAAGGGTATATTTAACGAGAAAGATACAAAGGTTGAAAAAGTTTCACACCAAATCAGGCATCCGAATTTGAACTATTCAAGAAAGTGTGTTTTCATAAAACATAGTACCTAAAACTTTCATAAAATATCATCATTCTATCGCTTTTCGTTTTTAAGATTCAAGATAAAAACATAATTTTCCGCCCTCTTTGAACCGCAATATCTCCCTAAAGTTTGACTTTTGAACCCTTTATTTTGAACAACGAATCACCCTTTGGAATCTTCCGCATCAATTCAAAACACCCTGTATAATTTTTGTTATTAATTTATGCACATGTGTTGGGTAAAATTTCTGCATGTAGCATATGGAATTAAATAATTCACACACAAAATGTATAACTTACTCGCAAGCTTCAAGCTGAAGGTAACATCAGAATGAATAAATGAATTAGATCATCGATCATCCCCAAACTTGAGAATACAAATCTACTGGAGGATTAAACGAATCCTTCTTTGAATGGAAAGTGGTGTGTATTATTCAGGAAGATATATTAGCCTCATTTATAAAAGCTGATAGGCACCCGTCTGGGGTTAGACAGCTGTCATTTGTCACGAGGTCGACGCATCGTGGACGCGACGCGAAAAACACCTCATGGATCCAGGGGCGTAGTTGTGATTTTGCAATGAATTTTGTTGGAATTAAGGCGAATTATTTGTAAAAAAATAAAAAAAAATAAGATGCTTGAGGCATTATTTGCTAGAGCTCTTACTTCCTGGTAAATATTCTTGTGACTAGATATTTCCACCCCTAAGTATTTGCAGCACATAGTTTGTCTGATGGGTTTATCATGGACGGCCATTTTGCATCGGATAGGTTCCTTAGAGATAACCATCGATTCTGTTTTCTCGGCTGATATCATCATATTCAACTCTTCTGCTTTAAAAAAACAAAAATATTAAAAGTATTAATAATAATCAACTCAAATTAAAAGTAAAGGTCTCACTATGAGCATTGGTAAAACTACGGGACCACTGGACTATATTCTATAATAATAAAATGATAATGCAAAATTTTGAAAAATTGCTTCGATCAGAAATAGGACCCACAATTCGATCCGAATTCAATTTAAAGAAAAAATTAATAAGACAACGAAAAAAGTACAAGAATTATCCTATATGATTGAACTTCTACAATGTATATATGTATATCTATCAAATTTGGGGGAAATTATGATTTTCTTTTGTGAAAATGTTGAGGATACGTTGATGCGCTGACATGATCGAATTCAGTGTCAATGTCTCTCGCGAAAAAGACATTCTCCAAAATCCAACCCTGCACACGGAGGGTGATTTCCTATATTAGATTGATGAACTCGACGCCATAGCTCCCCCTAATAGAAAATTGACAAGGCAACAATAACCCATCGAACGGATATTAATGATCTCCGACACTAATTTTCAACTGATGTGGTTGTACAGTGTCATTTTCCCTCACCATGGCTTGTGAAACAATCTTTATACAGTGTGTCACACTGAAATAGAAACACAGGTATTTTCCGTGAAATCATAAAGATTTTGAAACTGTCATTTTTTCAATGGGGAGGACACGTTTCTACATAAAAACGAAAAGTTACTGGTTTGGTGCGGGTTATGGGTTGGTGGAATCATTGGACCATACTTTTTAAAAGACGATGTGAATCGCAACGTAACAGTCGATGGTTTAATGCATTTTTCTGAAATTTAAATGTTTTTTGTAATATTCTATAGCTCTTCAAGAAATCACCCTATAGTAATTAATAGTTATTTATGATATGAGTTTTAAAAGTGACGTTTTATTTTGTGAGTGAAAAAGTTTGTGGAATAAGCGGAGCGAATTGAACAATTTCACGAACAAAATAAAATCACTTTTAACACTAATACCATACAATGTTTTTTTGTACAACTTCCCTATTATGATTATGAAATGGGCGAATATGCATTGACAATAAACTTCAAAATGCATTTAAATCTTCAAATAATCAAAAGGTTGTTGTGAATGGCAAACGTTGCCAACGTAATGATTACTAACAAATGAGAAAAAACGCTGTTATATGAATTTTGATCCTGTCCAATTTTCGTCTTGGGTTTTTAACTGCTTAATATGTTTGTCGAATGTCCAATTATTAATAAAAGTGATGATTTGGTTGTTCCTGTGGATATTGAAGAGTCTGCAAGAAGAGCAAATCTGGAACTCCTACCTAAAAAATCTGTTCAGCAGTACGATATTGCATATAACAATTTCCTGGTCTGGTGTAAATTGAAAAATGTAGAAGGGAACTTCAGTGAACCTGTTTTCCTGGAATAGATAGAAGAAAAATCAAAAATATGGAGTTCATCAACTTAGTGGAGCAAATTTTCAATGATAAAGTCAAGCGACCTTATTAAAAATGGCGTGGATGTTAATAAATATTTCAAGGTAATAGAATATTCAAAACGGAAAAGTGAAGGATATCGTCCCAAAAAATCGAAAATTCTCACTCATGAACAAGTTGAAAAGTTTATAAATGAGGCACCAGATGAGAAATACCTACTTGATGGTTAAGGTTGCAACTATTTTCGGATTAGTTGGAGCCTGTCGGCGTGAAGAATTGTGTAATTTATCAGTGTAAGACATCGAAATAACAAATAAATCATTGGTTATACAACTTCCAGACACAAAAACGAAAGTCAGTCGTTCTTTCAGTATTATTGGGGAGTAGGTTAACTATTTTCATAAGAACTTTGCACTGCGCCCTTCTGTCATCAAACATCGTCGTTTTTTCCTGAGATACATGAATAATAAATGCACTGTCAATACAGTTGGTATCAATACATTTGGGAAAAATCCATTTATTGTTGCCGAATTCCTCAAACTGCCAGAACCAAAGCAATATACAGGACACTGTTTTCGAAGATCCTCCGCTTCATTGCTAGCAGAATCAGGAGCAAATATTACGGATATAAAAAAACATGGTGGATGGAAGTCTACGACGGTAGCCGAGGGCTATGTTGATCATTCCATTGCATATAGAAATGTCATTGCTGAAAAAGTTCTCCCAACCTCAACAGATTTTGGATCATCATCATCCAATATTGTACTTCTGTTTCTAAAAGTACTGATGGTGCTGAGGATTCTAATAATGTGTTGCGCAGCTCCCTAACGTCACAGGGCATTAATGTTATAGTAATTGTTCTAGTTTTACGATTAATATTAATGTTCATAAGTAATGAATGTTAAATATTGATAATATAAATTTGCAATTGCTGAATTTTTTTCATCTGAGTTCATCATAAGAATATGGAGTGCTAAAAATATTTTTAACATTGATGTTAAAAATATTTTTAACAGGCTTCCACGTGAACAATCAGTTTTAACATTGTTTGCTGCCATTAAAAGTGTCACTTTTAATGGGAGTTGTACAAAAAATCTTTTTCAATAAGAAAACAGATAAACAATTACTAATTATTATATTTCTCCTACTCGTCAAACCACTCGCCACTTTGAAAATGCTTGGGATATAAATTAGTTGGTTGTTATTCAAAAATTAATTTCGAATGCATATTAATCATCGAAAAGTTCACACTTTCGAACAAACACAGATAGCATGGTCATTTCAATCCCACGTAATTATTGTAAAAAATGTATCATATTATTCATTTATTTGACCAGAATATGACTCTTAGAATTTCCCACACATTATTGATAAATTTAATTGTAAATAATGCGAATGAATATGGATGAGAATCATATTCAAACGTGATAACAAAGAATCAATGCAACAATACATTTGAATATTCATTAACATAATCAACACATACAGACAAGAGAAATAAATGAATAATTGGATTAAGGTCACTTGCTCATTCGAGATAGGGTCGAAATGTGCCGGAAACGGTTGAATTATTTCCACATATCTCACTGCTCGAACCCCATCATTACCATTCCCATAAAATCATCGGAGCGTAGGTAAAATAAATAATTTGTTCAAAGTGCAATTATAATTAATTTCCATCGGTATCTTAATTAATGATCTAGGATAAGAATTAAATGGCCTGCTCTGTAATTTGGTTGACGTCTGACGGCTTCAAACCCGTCCTTATTTGTTCAGTTCAGATGGTACCAAGCTGTGAACACTCCACAAATGGTCAGCTATCTATTAAATCAGTTCATATATTTTTTCTAATTTTTTTTCACCACTGGAATTGAAGAAAATAATTGTACTAGTTGACTGTTGAGTTGAATTTGGAATTTAAAAAAACGTATAGAAGGGTTGATTCCTAATATTAAGACATGGCATAGATATTCTACTATATCTATATGATCCGAAAAATCAACAATCTGGCAACGTGAACTATTCATGGAAGATTATTGTTTTGAATACAAAATAGGTTCAAGCTATTTAGCTTGATCTGCTTGATTAATATCGAATTGAATGAAAAACCTTTGTTTATAGGATATTTTTGGGATATCGAGAAGGAGAATACGGACAAGATTACAAGATATCAGTGTTCACAAAGTATTCTTCACGAAAATCGAAGAAGGAATATAATCGTACAAAACTTTTGTTTTTGTGGAGAAATATCGTATTTGTAACATTTTTATTCCAATAACGTTAAATTTTGAGTATTCCCTAAATGTATTTATTCATTTTCAATCGATGAATATGAACTTTGCATTGATTCCAGAAAATGGTATCAGGCACGTATTTGGACCAATTTTCTTTCAAATCGCTATATCTTTTCAGCTGAATTCGGAAAATGAAAAAAAGGTTTTCTTTGGTTCCAAGAATCTACAGTTGAAATATATGTACAATTCAAGGACTCACCCTATATATGCCATCCTCCGATATGGTCTAGTGGCTAGGATACCTGGCTTTCACCCAGGAGGCTCGGGTTCGATTCCCGGTATCGGAAATATTTTTTTCATAAAGCCTAGTTATCAGATAGAATCTGAAGGTTTTTAATTATTTTATACACTGTGGACACTAAAGATGGTACCAGCTTCAACTTGAGGTTTCACTGAATTGTTCTAAGGGCCTACTCAAAAAATTGGGTATTTAAATGTCTTCTGTAGGCTTATTTCTTCAGAATTTTGAAACGTGGGGAATTCCATAGGCCCGGTGAAATCTGGCAGAATGTCACGGCCAACCGGGATACTTTAAAAAAGTTAGTATATATTATACATCTTTATTTCATTTATCAGTATAGGTTATAACTTATGAGAGTTTCGTCTTTGATAACGATAGTACTTATCCTCAATGCCAAAAAGTATCTAGCAGAGCGTGGTTTCGATCCACGGACCTCTGGGTTATGGGCCCAGCACGCTTCCACTGCGCCACTCTGCTGTGTTGAGAACTTCAGAATTTCGGAGGGTTCACGAAGCTGGCTGAGATACTAATGTATACAGGGTGAGTCTTTGACTTGAACATATATTTTAACTGTAGATTCTTGAGGCCGAAAGAAACCTTTTTTTCATTTTCTATTTTCCGAATTCAGCTCGAAAAAATCGCAACTACTTGCCCTCGGCAATTTATCCTTCTATAAACTACAAACATTTTCATGATTATTATTTCAAAAATATAGCTTGTACTCATGAAAAACGAAAAACATATTCAATAACCCCAGATCTAACGATTACCCTGTTTTTTTTTATTGGAAAACTAATTAAATCGAAAAAAAGAAAACTATTTGCCCTCGGGACGTTCTTCAACTTCAATTTAAAAAAAAAATCAAGTCTCTACGTCGTAAGTTAGGGTACATACTCGTGAAATAAAAAGACCACTTTTGAATGGAGATTTACCACGATTCAAAAGGTGATACTGCCCCTTAACGTGTTTTTCTTCGTTCTCGTGATGTTTATGTGAATGTTATGTAATATTAAACGTGTAGTGTCGTGTTTATAGAATTCCAAGAGGATATTGTTCAGATCGAAACATCGCCACAGATCATTTACTGCTGAGTTTAATTTTATTTTTCATGAATGTCAACTTAATACGTGGTTGGTATCGTGATTCAGCTCATAGAAACTGTGCGTATTAAATGTATAATTTCAATTTTCTTAGAATCCAATTTTATCAATTTCACATTTGTGGGATGTTATTGATACATATCTTCACATCAAACGTTTGTCCATCATTTAGATTTTAGTCTTGACAAGGATGATAACATTCTGACAACATTGTTAACTTGTTAGAGACCAGAAAATTAATAATATTCGATGATATTTAATCCAGGGAAACATCCAGATTATTCTTGAAATTCATGATTTTTTCCTCGAATTTCATCGTATATAATTAGGAATAACTCGAAAATGGCGCGTTTTGTTGAAAAAACATAATAAAACTTTTATTTTCTAAAATGATTGATACTTCCGAAAATATGAACCGTTTACCTTTTTCAAGTGGTTTAATGGTATTTTGCGTGGATTGATGAGTCGGTTACATTACACTGTAACTTTTATACCAGGAGGAAAATTGAATGAGTTTTGATTGAGGAATATGCACCATTAATAGAGTAACCAATCAACAAAAATTCAGTCCATTTGAAATAACGGTTCCGAAGATATGAACAGAAAAGTACACAAAAATGGAGTTTTTCATTGTCTGTCAGATATCGGTGTTATGGCACTGTTTTGGGATTCAATGTTGATAGGTTCAACTTCTTCCGACTTGACGGAGTTCATTGTTGTAGGATATTCTCAATAATTGGTGGAAAAATCAATTTGCAACGAATTTCAGAAGTCAGCGTAAACCCTAAGAGCAAACATATTTCCATATCGCCGTAAAGGCATCTGTCGCCCGACTTCCTGACATAGATTTGTCATGCCGCCGTAATTGGCAAGTTAGGAAGTTTGGGGATGGTGTAATTATACAGCTAGAACCAGCACACAGAGCACAGAGTATAATATGGAGTGCCCGACGTTCCATTAAATCTGTTATCAACAGCTTAATCACTAATACGCCCTGTCATGTACAACATTAGTGTCACCGGAGATTTGCAACGCTGTCAGCGCTTGCAGATGAATATTGCGATGTCAAAAGGGATCAGAGCCGCACTGGCAGCGCACCCTTTGATATGAATTCGTTTCCATAACTGGTATCACATAATAACAGGCATTAGGAAAACGGGGTATTTTAATATTCAAAGCATCAAAAACTTTATCGATTCATAACTATCGAGTTTGATCTTTTAATGATAAACATCCCTTGATAATCATCAAGAACCTTTGTACAGGCTAAATGGCGGTAGTTATGGTAACCTCGTGAGTTTGAAGCTCGAGAATAAATAATTCTGTGTTCCAAAGATTTTCGGGGAAATGTCCAAAATTCCAATGCCAATATCTCACGTTTGGGGGCCTCTCTAGACACGAAATTACTTGCGTTCTAAAATTCAGTTTTTTCTCTTTCGACCTCATGGCGCATTTTTCCTCAAGGACCACCGCGAGCGAAGCCTTATGCCTTATAAATTGACCAAAATATTGGAGAGTTCATAGTCAAGCTCTATGACATTCATAAATCACTTATGATTCACCATAAAGGACTTCAGGTCCCAAATGGAAGTTAAATTATAAGGGCTTTTCTGTTTTCGAAATACTCCAAATTCCCTAAGTCAGCGTATGCAGGCAAGTAGAGAAATAGTCGAATTTCGAAAAGTATAACAATACTTAGCACTAGATAATTTGTGGCGATGTTTCTATCTAACTAAACAATATCCTCTTGGAATATTATGAACTCGACACTACACGGTTAATATTAATATTACACTCATTCACTGAAAGTCTTCACATAATCATCACGAGATCGAAGAAAAACACCTAAAATAATCACTTTCCCCTTTTACAACAACATAGTTCCAGAAATATTTTGTTTACTCCATTTACAGATCTCGCCTGTTGTCGCAATAAGCATGCGTCATTCATGGGACTGACGTTTGACAGACAGAGCAACAATGGGTATATTCCGTAAATCAACCGAAGCAACCAAAGCTTTCAGGACTGGTCGATAATATTTTGACAGCGGTCATCTGCTGGTTGTTTCGGTTGAAATTTATTTACGGAACGGAGTTCGGTTACTATGTGCATACTGCATAGGTTAGGTTCATTTTCATCTTTCAAACTTGCACGTTGCACTCTAAGTTTGAAGTCGTCCACGTTTATTAACGGCATTATTTAAAATTTTTTGAAAACAATATTTATACGATGGATCAAAGCGCAGCTTTATTCAGTCTAATTCATGTACATTGGTATAATCATAAAAAAAGAAGTAAATGAAACAAGTACCCCTAGGGGAATTCTCTAAAGATACAATTGAAAAATATAAACCTCTACTCTCATTCTAATTATTTTTTTGAGAAATTTTCTTTAAACCACTGAAACATTTCCTTTTTCATTTTTTCTTCATGCCTCTTTTGCCTCCTAGCTTCTATTTCATTTGCTTTCAGTAAGCGATTATTGTGTTTCTCGCCAGGAGACAAGTGTTTAATTTTTTTCTCGTCAGGAGATAATTTTTTTTTCTCCCCATTTCTTTGTATGCTCATTCCAGAAGTGGAGGAAGTGGCAATCGGGATAAACTGAGGATCCTTCCAATATATTTCCTTTTTTTTTGTAAAGCAGGGTGAAGAAAATTTCTCCTTATGTACTTTGTATTGCTGGATTAAAAGTTTTACGGCATCATCTGTCCAATAATCGGATTGTTTCAATCCATTGGCAGATGATTTTACTGAAGAAGAATTTTCTGATGGGGTGGGCGGCACAATATTCTCCTGATCCTCGATATTGGCTTTATAAATGAATCCAGTTCCATAATCTATATTTAGGTACATTAACACAATTTTTGAGGCACTCATGGTCTCCAAGCAAATTTTCCTGTGTTATGATTTCCCAAGTCCCAAATTCTGATCCACAATATCCACATGAGAACGCAATACTATCCTAAAAATAAACCGTTTAACCCTGAATTATTCGATCATATATTAATTTACCTCGTTCAATGAATCCATCACTGCCTGAATATAATAAAAAATAAAAACGATTAAAAATCAGAGAAAACATACAAGACTCGTATCACAGCTGATTTAACCTAAATCCCAATTCACAAAAGATAAAACCATTGACGTATTGATAAGTCTATGGATAAAACACAATTCGAACCAAAGGAACCAAATAATATCCTCGGTTGTTCTGGTAGCAAAATATTAACCGCTTTTTCAGGAACCGGATTCCGTAAATAACCTCTTTTTCAGGAACCAACCGTGAATATCATATTTACGGAACAGAAAATTAACAACCAAACCAACCAAGTTGATTTACGGAATATACCCAATATGAGGTTTGAGATAGATGGGCTGATTCATAGATCTTACGGTTTGACTTGCGCGCCCGCTACCTAGCACACCGTTATACCATTGTTAGAAGAGGAAATAACAATCTGGCATCGTCCTGTCAAAAGCTCTGAAAAATTTATAGCAGATGGGTTAGGTTTGGTTTGGTCTTCGACCTAGAATCCTATGAGTTAGGTTGATTAATCATATATAGAGTGAAAAAACAATTATTTAACAGATATTTTGGGATATCGAGGAAAATATGAACAAGTTATAAGTGTTCACAAACTAATCTGCAGGAAAATCTAACATGGAAATTATTTTTATGGCAGAAATATGGCTTTTCAGTGGCAGATATAATCGGATAAAACTAAAAGTATTTTCGATAAGAAATATCGTGTTTTTAACATTCTTATTCAAATGAGGTTAGTACCTACCTATTTGAGTATTCCCTAAATGTATCAACTCAATTTCAATAGAGAAATATGAACTATATATTTTAAACAGAGCTGAATTCGGAAAAAGGGAAAATGAAAAAAGGTTTCGTTTGGCGTCAAGAATCTTCAGTTAAAATATATGTACAGGTCAGAGACTCACCCTGTATGTATGCGACTAGTGAAAATATGAATGAATCTGAATAAATTCATATTCGTTAGAGCTGGTTCTCTGTTCGAACACCGTTATCGAATATTTATATTAGAATTTTATATTATCATTGGAATCGCGTTAGCGATGAGAGTATTAATTTTTTCGATAGGAAATACAGCGACCGTATAATAATTCACAGGGAAAACATTATATAAAACATAAAATATTGATAGGAAATAAAAGCCGAGGGCCAGGGAATTGATTAATAAATGACAGTCGCCCATATATTCATTAAACTGTTAACTACTGAATAGGATTCTCAAATTTAATGCCGCGTTTTGACGGAACATAAAATTTGTTCATTATAGTTACTGGTAATAGTCGGTATATTCTTTTACTCTCTATTTTATTATACCATGAATGGTCAATTATTTATTTTTATCATTCAACATTTATTGCGGAACGTCGGTCTGGTTAATGAAACTGTCATATTTATTCATTTATTTATGTCTGGTTGGAATTGTTCTTTATTTTACGACTCCTCAATGGAGACAGTTTTCCCTAATGAAGAAGGAAGTGTTTTTTGGGGTCAAATAGATTTACCCCATCCATTAGACTTGTTCAACGGCCGTTAAGAGCGCAATCATTAAAAAACACATCAGGCCTTTCTTGTTTAATATTAATTATCATTAAGCTCAATGGAAATCAACATATCGAGAGTTAAGGGGTTTCATTTGATATAAATGGATTCAAAAAATTAAATTTTTAAAGGGGTTGTGGTCTAATGGTACCTGCTGGAGGAGGAGAAAAATATGTTTTAATTTCAGTAAAAGTCCCTTGGTGTTCGATAAATTCGACATTTTCTAAATTTCAGAAAATTACACCCTTTGCCACTGTTTGCGACTCCAAATGAAGGTGTTTTTTCTGTTTTTCCAATCTGTCTTTCATAAAATATTCTCGGATAGCTGCGTTATCGACTGTAACCTATTATTCTTGGGACGCATGCATAGTTTCTTTTCAAACAAAGATATAGTAAGCTATTCTACGTTTTTCTTATTTTTACCTAAATGCCAAATCAGGAAGAAGCGAGCGTGTTTCATTTTATTCCGAAATTATATTACTCACTGTATGTATTCCTAGCATTTAAAACAAAATAAATTCATATTTCAATGTGTCCTGACCTTTTTATCTTAATAACAAGTACTAAAATCAACTGCATTACTTGAAATTAACTTAGAAATATTGATTTGAAATGGGATTTAATATTGAAAGAAAACGAGAGAAAATAACAATTTCAGAATATCGTTTCATCGAATTGATTTGAAACAAGCCTAATTCTGAAAAAACATGTTTGAAGACAAGCTTTCATAATAACAACACTCATCCGCCATTTTGAAGCCGCCATCTTGAATTCCTCAATTTTGAAGAATCGCAATTTCCGACCCAGAAAACCCCCATATATCAATTTTGAAAAGAATAGGATCATAATTACAAAACTCGTCCGCCATATTGTGGCCGCCAACTTGAATTAACCAATTTTGACCAAAGTATCATCATTTTCGAACCCAAATACCCCCAGATACTAATTTTGAATGGTATCGGATCATAATTACAAAACTCATCCGCCATTTTGGAGCCGCCATTTTGTTTTTTTTCTATAGAAAATATTTCATGATGCATTGTCACCAGAATTAGGTACATTTGCAAATCAATCGGCCGATTAGAAGTGTGTCATATTTAACTTGCAAGATTTGATTGCAGATAGACAGAAAGACAGACACCGGGACAGGTGAAACTAAATAAAAGCTTTATTTTTTTAATTTTTTTATGACATGTATAAATACAAGCAATCTATATCTACAAATATTGTGGACGAGATAGGACAAACTTTAAAAAATTTTAAGGTATGAACTCCCTCAAGTCGTGTATATAGTCTTTCTTAGCAATAGATCCTTCACCTTCCTCTTAAATTGAGCAGTTGAGAGTTTCTTAATGTCTACGGGTAGCCTATTATAGAGTTTCACAGCGGTATAGTTTGGACCTTGTTGTGTCTTTTTTATCCTGGATTGTGGTATTGTCAGTGAGCCTCTCCCCCGTGTGTTATGGTCATGATAGTACGAGTTTGTAGGATAATGCTCTAGATGTTGCCGATGTTGGTGCACGTAATTCAAAGAGGCAAGTATGTAGGCAGAGGTGATGGTGAGTAAGCCTTCTCTTCTGAATACCTCCCGACAGCTTTCTGTACTTTTCATATCGAAAAGAACTCTTATAGCCTTTTTTTGTTGCAGTAGAACTCTTGAAGCCTCGCTGCACTGACCCCAAAGCACTATGCCCTATAAGGCCTGGCTATAGAAAGAAGAGAAGTAAGTAAGCTTTGCCGTCTCCAAGTCTTATATTTGTTTCATTCTTCTTATCATGAATATCGCTGTTGACATTTTTTTACACAGGCTATCTATGTGTAATTTCCAACTGAGAGATGACTTGAACTTGAGACCAAGGTAAGTTATTGTGGAAATATCATGGGTGTTGTTATGAAAAATTATCTTCTGTGTTTTTTCTTCATTCATTTGTAGACCGTTCGCTTGAAACCACCTTTTGGCAGAGTTAATCGCCCTATCTGTTCTGGCTTTGAGGTCTTCCCTTGACTTAGATCTATTTACAAGTCCAGTATCGTCCGCATAGCAACATACCTTTTCGGCTTCTACGTTATCATAAATGTCGTTCATGAAGATTATGGACAATATAGGCCCTAAAATAGAGCCTTGTGGTACACCAACTTTCAGCTCCAACATCTGTGAGATGTCATTTCCCCATTTGGTGGCTTGGAATCTATTCGTCAGAATGGACCTGAACATTGCATAAGCTTTTCCTCTAATGCCACAATAGTGCAATTTCTTGAGCGAAGTTTCATGACAAACACTGTCGAAAGCTTTGCTCAGATCCAGGCAGGTCAATTCCACAATCTCACAGTGATTGAAGGCCTCCAGCACATCAATCATTGCAGTCACTGTAGACTTCCCAGACCGAAAACCATACTGTGCTTTATGTAGAATCTTCTCCCTCGCAACGAAGTCCACCACCAAGCTTATAACTTATAAAAAGATGTTCAAAGAGACTTCAAATTGTGCTACTGAAATCAGCTATCAATGAAGCAAGATTTCAGTGCCCTTCTGAAAAAGACCAATACAGGATCCGGCGGAGAATTTTGTTCAATAATACGACCCATTTCTGACTGAAAATGAATGAAAATATACAAAATCACCAGCTTCGAAGGAGACATAGGCGACGAACATTGCTCTTGTCAAAAAAAATGGCAAAGGATGTAGTTTTTTCAATTCTCTACCAACAAAATGAGTTCCTTGTTCGATTTTCCTGAATATTAGTTTGTGAACTCTAATAATATGTAGTATATTGTTCAATGAGCGGTAATGTAAGTCATAACACACACAGTGTTATGACCATTACCGCGAATTGAACACTATACTTTATCTTCGACTTCTTCAGTAAAATTCGAATAAATCTGCATTTTCAAAATTAGCAACAGTTGTCAAAAGCGATTTCTGTGATCGAAAATCGAATCGATATCGAATCCCGTAGAAAACGTCAAAAATTCGCGTTTTCCAAATGCAATTTTTGGATATTCAGACCTATGAAAATGTAGAAATGGATGGCGAAAACGTTACCTTGATGTCTGAAATAGAGTTCGCCATTGACCCGACTTTTTTATTCATTTCGTAAGCTACATTTTTCCTATTTGCATTAGAGTGAGTTATAGACGTGAGTTATTATTACCTGACACAATTGGTTTATAGAGACTATTACAGATCAAAATCAGTTGAATAATGGATATATTATTCTATGGGAGTAGATAAAGGGTTAATATTTTCCTGGATATCTCCAAAATATCTTATACACAAAGGTTTTTCCACTCTATTCATAGATCCATCTTCTATGAAAATTTCATAGAGCTTTTGAGAACACAATGACACCTTATTGATTATCTCTTTAAACAATGGTATAATGGTGTGCGAGGTAGCAGGCACGCAAGACAAACCGTAGGATCTATGAATCGACCCATCTCAAATCTTATATTGTTGTTCTGTGTCTCAAACGTCCGTTCCACAGCGCTTGCGTATATTATTATTTCTAGAGCTATGTTGTTGTTATTAAAGGGAATAGTGATTATTTTGGGTGTTTTTCTTAGATCTCGTGATGATTATGTGAAGATTGTCAGTGAAAAAATGTGATATTAACCGTGTAGGGTCGAGATTACAAAATTCCAAGAGGATATTGTTTAGATAGAATCATCGCCACAGATTATTTAGTGCTGAGTATCATTTTATTTTTCATTAATTTCAATTCAATACGTAATGTGTATCTATGTTCATCCTTCATATATTTGAATATGGACCGGTACCAATACATTTTCAATAGAAACTGTGCGTATTTTGTATAATTTCATGCTCCTTGGTGTCCAATTTTATCTCCCACATTGGGGAGATTTTTTTATTACATATCCCTACATCTCACGTTTTTCCATCATTTAAATTTCAGTATCGACAAAGTTGATGAACATACTGGCAACATTTTCAATTTGTAGTGTGATCAAATTTACTCGATTCGGTGCTATTTAAAATGCAGGGAAGCATCCAGATAATTCTCGAGATTCGTGATTATGTCGTCAAATTTTTTCCGATAAAATTAGGAATAACTCCAAAACGACGCGTTTTATTTAATAACCGAAGAATATTTTTTTCTAAAATGATTGATTCTTTCTAAAATATTTCATCTTTTTCGGGTAATTTCATGGTATTTTTGCGTGGATTTGAGTTATTTACGCTGTAACTTTTATACCAGGTGGAATATTGAATAAGTTTTGATCGAGGAATATGCACTATGAATAGAGTAACCAATCAGCCAAAGTTCAGTTCATTTGAAATAACGTTTCCGAATATATGAACAGAAATTTGTTTTTTTCATGGATTTTTAACACCCTGTATCTTCCAAACGAAACCGAATTTTGAAAAATGGTATAGGAAAAAAGTGTTTAGTTTGATGAGGGAAATCTATAGTTGAAATATATGTTCAAGTCAAAGACTCACCCTGTCTTCGTACAGTTTTATTATCCATGTTGATTGGGACCATTCACACCCTTCGTGTAGTGCACACTTAATGCTGCGTGAACCCATCAAAGTTGCAAGAAATATCGAAAGGGACAAGTGAACATGTGACTCACAACCCTCAAGCGATTTGCGCCCATCATCAAACAAAAACATCATCAGCTAATGGAATCCGGTACATTAATCACATTCGGTTGGCCAAACTGCACTCCATGCCCTTATGAAACGGAAATTATATCGCCCAAGGGAAAAAGAGGGTGAAAAATGGGTGCTTGTTTGGTGCAGACTTCTTTTCTTATGGTCGGTTCCCACATTTTGTCGTATGACCGCATTCAGTCAAAAGAATTGTGTTTAATATCTTGATCCTCTTTGTTCGACATAATTTGCCTGCAGCGTTTATTTAGTGCTCTACTTGTGGTTAGCTAGTAACTTTGAGTTTGTTTGATGAAAGAAACTAGTTTTTATTGAATTCGAATTAATGTGCAGGGAGAAATATGCAAATGGAAATGATGATAGAGTTCAGTGCACTTCAACTGTGAGAAATAAAGATTGCGTCCCGATTGGCTTCGTTTTTTACAGCCTTCTTTCTACTCCTTTCACTCTACAGCCAAATCATCAACTCTTTGAAGAAAATATTTTGATCGGATGCATCTAGATGAGTATGGTGAAGAAAAAAAATCTGATTAACCACTAGGTGTCACCAATCGAGGGAAAAGAATATGCCAATACGCTTGCCAGAGAGGGCGAACGAACGCCAATCACTGGCCCAGAACCTTTCTGTGGTTCAAGGAAATGCACCTATAAGAAGCAGTTTTAGGAGAAGGAGAAAACCGAAAGAAAAATACTCCCAGAAATGAATCATTCCACAAGAAGATACTTCGGAACTTTGAGGATTTTTAGTGCCTTTATGGTTCTGGCCGTCGGCCACCAGATGAAAGCTGCGTTGCTCCCTGCCAAAAATACCGCATTAAATCTCATAAAAAATATAGACAATTTATGAGATTTCATAAGGATCTATGAGAAAAAGCTGTATCGCATACGTACGTCATCCATGACATGCAAACTTTTTGTAAGTTTTTTATGAGGATTCATAAGTATATGTAATTTAGCAGCATACCCGAATACAAGGTGTACGAGTTTCTATCAGGTAATATTAGTTTTTGGAGGTTATGAGATACAATAAGATAAGATATTCCAATTTCAATCAGAATAATGTTTTATTCTCATTCACAAGCTTGAAAACCTATGAGAAATATGTGGAATGTATCAGGGATTCCTTATCTACGTCTTTTATGCGGATCTTATGAGTTTTAATGCGGCTCAAATTAACTGAGAATTCACAAGTTTCAATGAGGAAGCTCGACTAAGAAGTTAAAGAGTTTGAATCAGGCAGTGTTAGTTATGGGCGATCAGAATGTTATCCCAGGTTCACTCTCCAGCTTGAGATCCTATGGGAAATGTGAGAAAATTCACAAGTTTCATCTTATTGAGAATCTTGTGGTTCCAGGATTCGATAGTCTGTCTTTATCCAGAATTCCTCATGTGATTTTATGCGGATTTTTAAAAAATTAACTGGGAATTAACAAGATTAAAAGAGGAAGCTGGAATGTAAAGTATAAGAATCTGTATCAGGCAGTGTTAGTTTTAGGAGGCTATGAGATTCAATAAGATCAAGATGTTCCAATTTCAATTACATATTTCATGCTCATTCATCAGCCTGAGATTCTATGAGAAATTTTGTTGGGATGGTTTCTATCAGGAATTCCTTATCTAATTTTATGCGAATTTTATGAATTTTAATGTTTCTCAAATTGAGTGAGAATTCACAAGTTTCAATGAGGAAGCTAGACTACCTTAGTTAAACAAATGCAAACCATATAGTACTCATTCTGGGAATTACCATCAGAAACAGATAGGTGTTATCTATAGATCCTTAAAAGTGATTGCTATAATAACATCTCATACATTCTCATTTATTTTCAAACCACATGAACTCGTAACAACATACTGGAGATATGAATTTCGTGTAAAAACAGAATAGAAAAAAGGAGATTATGTGTGAAAACTACATTTGAAAACTATAGATTCTTATAAAAACTCATAGAAACGGATATGAGTTATGTGTAAACACATTAGAAACAGGTAGGTATTATGTGTGAAATCCACATTTTAAAACTATAGATTCTCATAAAAACTCGTAGGAACAGGGAGCATTCAACATAGGAATCGTTTATAGAAACGGATATGATTTACGTTAGGGAATGCCATTGGAAACTGAAGCAATATGAATCTGTAATCTCGATTAAATACTGGTGAATATCGTATATGGTTTTATTGGGATTTGCGGTTTCACTATGGAATTAGGATCCCATAAGTTCTCGTTTATAAATTTTCTATCAGTTTCTATGAGACATTTTTGGCTGGGTAAAGATTGGCCGCATAATGGACAATGGACCATACAGAAACAAGCTATAATAACATGGCAAGCAACAGAGCAATTCTGGAAATTTGAGGTTTCTGCATAAATTTCCAAATCGTGTTTAATTGCCGTGAAATGCATGTAATTCACTTCTCCAGATTTTCACTGAGTGATCTCTTCAATCTTGAATTTTATCCGTTAATCCGTCATATTTCATGTAGAATGAAAAAGTGTACCGCTATTTTTGCCGCAAACAGTCGGCATCATGCCTGTTTCGAAAATCCACAATTAGTGCCAGTGTCCAGGTCGGCTTCAAGTTCATTTTAATTAGAGAAAAGTGTTCAGTCGAACAGCCCCTCGGGTGCAATTCATGTTCGGCGTCCCGTGGCAGCGCCGCCGAACGGCGGGTTCCACAGAAACGAATGTGCACAGATTAGGGATTAATTAATTGCCTCGTAAACGTGGCGTAGCGAAGCCCGAGAAAGCGAGAACTCAGTCGCCACCGCGATAACGGCGCTAATGAGATTAACCGGCAACAACAACTAACAACAACATAGAATAAATGTGTACGACAGAAGGAACGGGCCGTTCTGGAGCCCAGGTCCGGCCCTGGGAAACGGAAAAAGCTTTACTGTGTTAACAGGAAATCTGGTTTGGAGGAAAATCGATTTTCTCCATTTTACAGTTAATGAGAGCGCTTAGACAGATCTGATTTCACTCTCTTATTACGATTTTGGCCAGACAACCTGAAGAACGGTTTTCAAATTCATTTTCATCCAAGTTTCTGAAGTTATAAGAAGAAAAAGAAGATTTTATGGTATCACTAAGCAAGACCTCTCGTTATGGTAATAGTAAGAAAGGGGTTACAGTTCACGGTTACCTTAAGGTCTATTGTGCCCCATAACAGAGCTATTACCACCACGTACTTTACAGCTCGCCTTCCAGTATCAGAGATCTACTTCCAATAACCAGGAAGGTTTCAACGAGGCTAGTTCCTCCCTCCTGCAAGTCTCTTGACAAAAGGATTCTTTCCTTTGCAATGGCAAGGCATTCCGTGACTTGATGAATGGGAGTTTCTTCCTCCTCTCCACAGAATCTACATTCTTCTGTGACCGATAAGCCCATTATCACAAGATACTTCCTGAGGTCACAATGTCCTGTGAGAAAGCCGGTGATAAGGTGTAGCTGGTCCTTCCCTACATCCAGATAACTTTTGTATCTAGAAGCAAGGCACTTTTTGTAGTTATCCTGGGAGATTCCGGGTTTCGTCCTTCTCCAGACCCTTTTTCTTAAAACTGCATTCCTCTATACCACCGTAAGGTTCTGGGCCATTGAATGGCCTTCATTCGCCCTCTCTGGCAAGCATATTAGCCTCGTCGTTTCCTTTGTTTTCCGAATGACCGGGAACTCAGATTAGAGCCATCTTATTCTTCTTGCCTACCTCATTGAATTTTCTACAGCACTTCCAAATCAACTTTCAGTTGTTCAGAGAGGACCAGACTCTCTGACTCTTGATACTCTCATTACCTACACCTTCCCAGATATTCTGAGGATGGCCTAATGGGCTACTCTATCAATCACCAGTTGTAGAGTTGTGGGATATGTAAGACCTTCTCGTTATTCTTCTCTTCCTCGGCAATGGTGTATGCAATCGAAAGCTTGAGTTTCTTAAAAAGTTATTTATTCGTCTACATTTACAAGTGTAAATTTACAAGCAGACAGATTATTGCTTTACAATCCTCGAAAAGAGGAATACATAAACTTTCAACATATACTGAAATGTATAGAAACAAAGATAACAGTGTAATAAAAAGAAAGATCAGGCAGCAAATTTAAATAAATTCTTTCATATACGTCGAAAATGGTTCCGAACATAATTTCTTGAATGCTTAGCCAAACAATGATCTCATATTTTCTCACAGTGCAAAAAGGATCAACCTTCTGCAAAGCGCGCCAAATAACACAAACCTCAAGCAATAAACAATTCCGAATTTCTCAATCGAAAAGAGCTCGATATGAAGACATCCGTCAACACGAAAGCGTCCATAGAATATGACAACCAATGACATACAAGAATCCAAGTCATGACCATGGATATGGAAACATTTATTGACGAGACATTGGATGATATTGGTACAGAGACTTTTCAAACAAACAAAACTTTGAAGAAAACAGATTTTGAAGGGGACTTCATACGTAGATGACAATTTTGTTTATCTAGGCGAACAGATCGTATATGTGATAAATCGCAAAAGAGTGAAATTTCAGAGTGGATAAATGTTTTCCCACAAAGATTCTAACAATAAGATGCAGATAAGGATCGAAATAGTAATGATCGAATTATAACACAGCTTGATAGTGGCATTTTCCACAATTCCCAGTTTCTCCCGTTTCTTGAGCAGAATATATCAAACATTTCTAGTAGAATCGCCCAAGTTTCAGAGATCACAGAAAAAAATGAAGCCACCAAAATGATTTAGCGCCATGAAAATAAAACGATACCATTTATAGGAATGATGAAAAATAACGGGCCCAATACAGACCTCTGCGGAGCACCAGAGGATGACACGAACCAACAAAAATATCCATTAGTGAGATGAGATTCCAGAAGAATTTCGGAATCGTAGCTCAACAAATGTCGACGCACCGACTGTACTCAATTCTGCTAGTTATAGTAAGCATGGCCATCAGCATCTTTTACACGTCAAGTAATGTCAAATCACTTTCTTATACTGATACCGCAAACTAGTACCTTCTGTGTAGAAGGTCTCTTACAGAAACTAAAATCCAAATCGAAGTAACCTCAATAACTTCCACCAAGCGATGGCTGTTAGAGAATGGGAACAAAACAGGAAGACTAGGTCCTGGCAACTGATCTAAGGACAGAGACAGGTTAAGTCTTCCTCTCGTACTCAATGAGCTGGACCAAAGAAGTTATCTCAACAAGCACATCAGAACTGGGAAAAATGATGAATATACTCAGGAGACATTGTCAAGTGAATTATCATCTTCGGAACATGGTAAAGGTTCTTGATGATACCTGTCGCTGCTGTCAAGAAGCCATCGAAACAGCAGTTATTTTGCTTTGCACTTGTGAAGCTGTCTTCAGGAAAAGGCAGCGACATGTTGCAACCTGTTTTTTTTTAACCGAGAAGAGTAGTAAAGTTCATAGAGGCTTTGCTACTTGACTAGTTAACATCGCGGGGTTGCACAATAGATCTTTGAAGGTTTGCGAGGCTAAGCTTAGCATCATCTGAGTTAGACTGAGATGGAGATTCTGGAATCATATTCTGGAAGATCGGCATGAGAATCGACATCACAATTTCTGAGGAAGAAGTTAGAAACGGTTGAGAGGCAATTCCAGGCTGAGGCAGACTGAAACATCTACGATAATGGAGATAGTTTAAGAGGATTCGAGTATGGACAGTAAAATATCAGTTTTTCAGAGCCACTGAAGGTAGAAATCTTTATTTAGACTGCTGTACTGAAAAATTATATGGAATTTTGAAGCGCCTTTCTTCTGGTTTCGGTCCTGCCATCAGCGCTACTGCTCAGTAATTGATAGTTCACAACAGGGCGAGTAGATAGCCATGTAAGAACGCGTGTTAACCGCGCATTTTTCCCCGATCCGGACGTCACTATTTATGTCATCTGATATTGTCGTCTGGTACCTGCATGTGTTCATTGTGGCCAGCGTTAAATCGACATTAAGAACGAAAGGTTTACAATATAAGATATTCACCCGTGTTGGCTCTTTACAGATTACGATGTCTTCTGCGAATGTGCGATCGACAATTTATTTCTCCGTTGCACTTTTTATTATTTCCATTTCGAGCAGCTACCTGTTCGAATCTGGGTAGAAGTTCTCGGAATGGATTGAGCACAAGGAGGAGGGAATATACAATGTTGTTCTCTATTACTGATATAACTTTGAGACGAGAAGTTCTAAAATGTACGACAAAAATGGCCTAGGTTTTCATACAGGGTGAGTCTTTGACTTGTACATATATTTTAACTGTAGATTCTGGAGGTCAGAGAAAGCCTTTTTTTCATTTTCCATTTTTCTGAATTCAGCTCTGTTGAAGAGATATAGCCATTTGAAAAAAATTGGGCTAAATCGTGACTGAAACAATTCTCTGCAAACACCTCAAAGTTCATATTTTTCAATTGGAATTGAGGTGATTATTAGATGTTCTGGGTGATACAATTAGAAAATACGCAAGCACTAACCTTATTTGAATAAGAATGTAACAAACACGATATTTCCTAACAAAAACACTTAGTTCCGTCCGATTATTTCTGCAATTGAAACGCCATATTTCTTCCACCAAAATAAGTTACTTCTTCGATTTTCCTGAAGATCAGTTTGTAAACACAAATAATTTGTTCATATTTTCCTCGATATTCTCAAACGATCTCATAAAAATTGGGTTCTCAGTAACCTATCCTAACTCCATCAACCTAGGTCATAGGATTCGAGGTGATTGACCTAACCTAACCCATCCTCTGTGATATTTAACAGAACTCTAGAGAAAAATATTCCAGATTGCCGATTTTCTCTTCAAACAATGGTATAGGCGAACTCAAGAAAGCAGTGCGTCCCCTATCGTTAACAGAAGAACTATCGCAAGGGCACTAGTTTTGTTTACTTTTCGCTAAAAGCGTCTAGGCATTGCTCTTTGGAAATGCCGAACGAGTTCTGATTCTCGCCGATATAGCGCTACGATTTTAATTTCAGTCATGGTGCGCTGCGATGTAGCCGCCACGCAAGACAAGCCGTTGTTCTGTGTCTCCAACGAGTCCCATCACAGGCCAGTCTGTGATACAATGAACGACGCTCACGCTATAACCTCTTTGCTATAACCTTCGCCATGGACTTCGATTTATTTCTTTATTTACTTTACAGAGAATAAAGAAAACAGGTGATGATTGTGATGTGAAGACCGCGTAGTGTCGATTAAAAATTGCAAGAGGATATTGTTTAGATAGATATTTTCCTAAAGAACCGGAAACAATAAATTTTCAATAGAAATATGCTTATAAACTGTGTAATTTCATGCTTCTCAGAATTCGAGGTTATCTCCCACATTTGTGGGATTTTATTATTACATCGAACGTTTTTCCATCATAGAGATTTTAGTCTTGACGAAGTTAATGAACATTCTGACAATTCTGTTAATTTGTTAAGAGACCAGAGAAGAAATAATATTCGATGATATTTAATTCAGGGAAGCATTCAGATTTTTTATGAAATTCATGATTTTTTCCTCAAATTTCTTCGTATACAATTAGGAATAACTCGAAAACGACGAGTTTTATCGAAAAAATATATAAATACTTTTATTTTCTAACATGGTTGATTCTTTCCAGAATATGAACCGTTTAACTTTTTCAAGTGATTTTATAGTATTTTTGCATGAATTTATGAGTCGACTACGCTGTAACTTGTATACAAGGTTAAATATGGAATAATAAGTCTCAATCGAAGAATATGCACCATAAAAAGAGTAAATAATCAACCGAAATTCAGTTCATTCGTAATATCGGTTCCGAATATATGGGAAGAATAGTGTTAATTTCATGGATTTTGACACCCTGTATCTTTCAAACGAAACCGAATTTTGAAAAATGGTATGGGAATAAAGTATTTCGTTTGATGAGAGGAGTCTACAGTTAGAATATATGTACAAGTCAAAGACTCACCCTGTATACAGGGTCCCGCAGAAATCAGAGCAAGGAAGTGGAGGAGTGTGGTATGGACGGTATGGTGCCTCATGTAGCTTCGACGTTGCCACTTTCAGTATGCACTATACCGAAAATCAATAACTCGCATCGTTATCGTCTCCCCTACATCCTGTCTAATACCGATAAGCAACTCAGTAATTTTCGGAGTAATGAATATAAATTTCAGAAATCTATATTGTTCAACCGCCGTATTTCGATTTATTACAGAATCAATCCGAAAAGTCTCTTTGAAACTTCAATACTGCGAGATCTAAGAAGTATTTGGCCGTTAGCAGCCATATGCTTCACCTCCTCACGGTATCTCTTATAGGGTATAACCGCCTCAGGCACTGGCGGATCCTGCCAGTTTTCCAGGGGGGGGGGGGGGGCATCAACGTTATAGGACTACTTTTAAAGGGATTACCGTCAATTTCGGGGTCCAAGGGGGGGCCATGGGGGCCTCAGGAAGTACCTTCTGAGAATGCTTTGAACAAGAAACTGGTGGAAATCAGGAAATAATCTAATCGAATCCTCACCAGATACCGGAGTTCATTAGAACCCTAGAACTGGAGGGCGAGCTGTAGACTGCACTGCGTAATGGTGAGAACAGCTCTGATGGGGGCACAATTTATCTTGAGGTCGCAGTGGAATGAACCTCCCATGAATATTTCTATCGCGATTCGCAGTGCACCCTATGCACAACGATTGGCTTCGCAGGAAACAAGTAGTGAAGTATGAAAATACCACAGCCCAGCGAAGCCACCAGTAATGTTCCTATTTCTATATCATTTAATGTTTCCTTGTCTTCCTCTCCTCGTCTCTTCAACTAATATCAAAAGAACTCGTAAATCCTAAAAATACCTCGAATTTACATTTCAGCCACGCCAGAGTCTCCTCCATAAACACAAATCACAATGACTCATTGCGTAGCTGCCGCCTCCAGCCAACGACGAGCTTTATTCTGGTTAAAATCCCGCTTTCTACCACATAAAATCCTACAATGACTGGAAGTGTTACCAACCGCATGTAATTGCAATTTGTTAAGTAGAGCTGCAACGAGGAAGCCGCACTATTTACAACCTTTTGTGTTCGCCTGACCACGACATAGATACGCGATAATAGCCTGTTTAGCTTACACCTACTACTTTTTGCACGTTCAGTTTGTCTTCCCAAACACTTGCTTTATGTTGTCAACAGTTATTTAGAGGCTGCCTTGGCAGCGTTACTTGAATAGAAGTCGTGTGTGGAGCCGAGGAATGAAAATAAAATTTAACGTATTTGCGCGGGTGTTGTACACGACTGGCGACTTGTTTCTGGAAACGCTGTTCTTCAAGGAAGAAGAAGAAAGAAGAGGAATTGATGCGCTTGTAAACGAGATTTCATCAATTCAAGATAACAAGGAGAATTTGAACAATAATTACAAGGAAACAGGAAACAACCGTATTTTCCCATCAAGAATTGGGCCAAATACGTGCGTGATGATTCTCTGCATAGACCTCAAAGTTCATATTTCTCGATTGAAATTGAGTTGATACATTTAGGGAATACTCAAGTACTAACTGTATTTGAATAAGAATGTTAAAAACACTAAGTTTTGTCCGATTATGTCTGCAATCAAAAAGCCATATTTCTCTCGCCAAAATGAGTTCCTTCTACGATATTCCTGATGATTAGTTGGTTAACACTAATAACTTGTTCATATTTGCCTCGATATCCCAAAAATATCTTACAAAAAACTGTTTTTCAGTTATACTTATGATAAATCCACCCAACTTCTTCGAACATTTCACAAAGCATTCGAGAAGATGATGCCATATTGTTGATTTCTTCTTTGAACAATGGTATAACCAAAGACTTGCGAGGTAGCGGGCGCGCAAAAAAAAACCGATCCACGAATCGACCTCAGGTCTCAGAACCTTATATTGTTGTTCTGTGACTCAAACGGCTGTGAACGACGCATGCGTATGGCTACAACCGTCGCAATACGTAAATAGCGTAATCAAATATGAACGAAATCATTTCTAAAGCTATGTTGTTATAAAAGGGGAAAGTGTTTATTTTAGGTGTTTTTCTACGATCTCGTGATGATTATGTGAAGACTTTCAGTGAATGAATGTAATATAAACCATGAGTGTCGGGTTTATAAAATTCCAAGAGGATATTGTGCAAGTAAAAACATCACCACAGATTTAGTGCAAGTATCATTTTATTTTTCATTAATTTCAATTCAATACGTGGCTTGTACCGACATTCATAATTCATATATCTGAATTTTGTATTCCATTGGCATTTATTTTTAATATACCTACCTGTAAAAATAAATTTTTCACAGGAACTATCCGTATTAATGTATGATTTCATGCCACTCGGTGTTCAATTTTATATCCCACATTTCTGTGATTTTATTATTACTTATCTCTACATCGAACGTTTTTTCATCATAGTGATTTTCGTCTCGACGAAGTTGCTGAACATTCTGACAACATTGTTAACATGTTTAGATTTAAATATTCGATGATGTTCAATTCAGGGAAGCATCCAGATGCAAAACAGTAACAATAGGTGGGGAATAATTACTTGGATGCTATCGAATCTAAAAGTACATTGTTCGTGATATGGGATGTTGAAATTTTTGATTTTTCAATGTCCTGATTCAAATCTGAGTATCAATCTTGTCGTGTTTTAATTACTTTATTTATATTATTTACAGATTAACAGATGATACTACAAAGCTTGGTTTTTACGTATAACAGTATCAAGAAGTACAGAACTATGAGCTATGACTTATGAGTGGTATCGTGTGTTCGCCATTGCTTCTTGTTGCGTCCTTGACTTGCTGTGTCGGTGTTGCCTGTTTTATCAACTGTCTTTTCACAGAACACAATGTCAATGTCATCACACTACAAATCTCATATCATAAGGTATGGCGAACTAATCAATAGGCTGATCAGTGATGCTGATTGACTAGAACGAAGCAATTAATCATCACGTTGGAATACATAAATTATAAGCTACTATATTCATGACATACAATAGTTGAATTTCTCAATATTATGAACATAACGTTGGAATTAACCATAAATCAACTTTTTACATTTTTGAGACGCAGAAATTATGATAATTGTGGCAATAATTCAACGCACTAATTGCTAGTTTGTGTGGCTAGAGCTTTCGTAATAGCAATAACTTTCAATAGGTTTTAAGTGAAGTTTTAATTTAGTCTCTATTCGTTAACGATATGATCGACCAATTAAAATAGGAATATTATACCAAAGGTATAAAGATAAGGCTAATGTTTTTTTTTCAGCTATTACGAGTCGAATAATAGCGAAAAGACTATTTGGCATTTGGCACGTCTCTTATAACTGTTTTCGATGGGAATACTCGAAATGCGTTTTAAATGTGGAAAATTATAGTTGGAGAAAGGTACCTAATTCACTATTTCATGGCCATTTCATATTTTTTACCATTATTTTATATTTCTGTGTCACTCCATTTCAATTTTCAAGTTAACTTTGGGAACTCGCAAAGTGAATTTCTTTTTCTCGGTGCACCTAGAATATCCCTGGGAGCTCGCAATAGGAAGTTGATATTCTGGTTGCATTCGTGACATCATTGAGAGTGTAATAACCCGAAATATTGCGGTTGACCAATATAGGTTTCTGAAATTCATATTCACAGTTCCTAAAATTACTTAGTTGCTTATCGGTATTTCACAGGATGTTGGCGAGACGATAACGATG
Organism: Adalia decempunctata; assembly: GCA_951802165.1. Taxonomy (NCBI): domain Eukaryota; kingdom Metazoa; phylum Arthropoda; class Insecta; order Coleoptera; family Coccinellidae; genus Adalia; species Adalia decempunctata. The sequence goes on from OX637701.1 coordinate 22,913,354, forward strand.
AAGTTATTGAGTTTCGGTTCAAGTTTCGTCATGAAACTCAGCCGGTGTCAGAAAATTGTCTCAAAGCCTGTCTGGTCTGGGTGCAACTCAGCATAAAATTCGGGGCTAAGATCGTGCGAATTGCAACTGGCCCAAAAAGTTCAGACGATTATGTCATCCTTCCGGAATCCACCCACGGAAGGTGGGTAAAGGAAATCGTCAATTGCTTTGGAAAACGAAGAAAAGGCAGTAGCTGGAGAAGCCTGGAAGGGAAAGGTTCTCAGTTGACGGGCGTTTGGTAAAGTTTAGAATCGGAAGTAAGGAGTAGCTGGAGAAGCCTTAAACGGGAAGATTCTCGGTTTACTCGGGTTCGGTTTTAGGGTACTTCCGTGTTTGGAGGTACGGTCCTCAAAGCGGAGACGGAAAAAGTGTTATTCGGGGAATAGCGTGCTAAAGTGTTGAATCGGAAGTAAAGAGTAGCTGGAGGAGTCTTAACCGGGAAGGTTCTCAGTTGACTCAGGATTCAGGTTTTAGTAAGATTTAAGAAGTAATTCAGTTTTTTTTTTATACGGTCTCAGGTGGTGAAGAAGAAGTGCTATTCGGGGAATAGCGATGTAATCGAGAGTACTAGGTTAAAGAAATTAATTAGAATCATTTAGATCACGTCTCGTCTATAAGACCAGAATTGAAGTAAATCTGCGAAAAACGGGTAAGTGACTTGTTTTTTCTTTCAGATAAAATTATCGTTCCGAGGATTTAATTCGATGGTGAGGAATATCAGTCACAAGGAACCTTTGTATACAATCTATTCAATGGCAACGTTTCTGAGCATTTAGCTCCTTCATCAGGCTAAAAACAAAAACCAATTTATAAACAACGGCATGGATCATAGAATTGGTGTAGCAATAAAGATAAAAATAGATAAAATGACGTCGCTATACAATAATAAATATGAAATATAAACTAGACGACAAAATAACAATGAATACAAATATAAAGCAAAACAACATAAACAATTCACGCCAGGTCGGCCAAGGAAACAATAAGATTACAAGAAAAAGCGATCTCACCCTATGAATAACGGTTATAAATCATTCGAATACATCTAAATCATCAAATAAATGTTCATACAATAAAATGGCATTCTCAGGATAGCATTAAAACCAAATGAAACAAGACGTATCGTCTTGCCCGATGCTTTTGTTTATACTGATAGGTAAGTCTTGTTTGATTTGGTTTTAATGCTATCCTGAGAATGCCATTTTATTGTATGAACATTTATATGATGATTTCGATGTATTCGAATGATTTATAACCATTATTCATAGGGTGAGATCGCTTTTTCCTGTAATCTTATTGTTTCCTTGGCCGACCTGGCGTGAATTGTTTATGTTGTTTGCTTTAAATTTGTATTCATTGTTATTTTGTCATCTAGTTTATGTTTCATATTTATTATTGCATAGCGACGACATTTTATCTATTTTTTATCTTTATTGCTTCACCAATTGTATGATCCATGCCGTTGTTTATAAATTGGTTCTTGTTTTTAGCCTGATGAAGGAGCTAAATGCTCAGAAACGTTGCCATTGAATAAATTGTATACAACTGTTCCTTGTGACTGATATTCCTCACCATCGAACTTGTTTTTTCTTTTAGGATATTTTCATCTTCCTTATGATTAACTGTCAGAAGTTGTCGGAACTTTGAGTTGTGTTGTTCTGAAATCTCTCTTAGTTTTCGGTACTTTGAGTCATGTTATTTTGATAAACCCCCAAGTTTTCGGTACTTTGAGTCACGTTATTTTGATAAATCCACAAGTTTCCGGTACTTTGAGTCATGTTATTTTGATGAATCCCCAAGTACTTTGAGTTTATGTTTTGTTTGATAAATCACCCCAATAAATTTAGATATGTGGAGTGATTTTTTCGATAGGTTGACCAATTATATTGAAAATTTATGCATTTGACGTGATTGAATTATAGTCAGTGTGTTGAAATCATTTATATAATAATAAGTCCTGTCCCTAGTGCGACGGGCCGATCCCACAAAGGAGGAAGATCTTTAATAATTTTTTAACATCTTTTCTTTTTTCCAAGTAATAACACACCTTGATTGGTGAAAAGCCGTTCTTCCATCGAATCTCAAAGGGGTTGTTTTCTACAAGAGCTCATCAAAAGGAACACCACAAGGCGATCTCTGGTAGATCGCTATAGGACGTCATATAAGAGTCTCAATGTGACCTTTCAGAGATCTCGCGCAGAAGTCCTGGGTACTCGTAACTTTTGATATACTCCTGGGTCTTCTGGGGTACAGAAATGAAAGGGTGACATCTGTCAGATTGACTGGGGACTGAAGGTAATGGAAGGCTTAAGTTTCAAATAATATAACGAACCGCAGCCGTCACAAGATGATAAATCATCCACACCAACCGAAATCATCCAATAACAACCTTCTGCATCCAGCCTTGGTAATACCAACTTCATGAAGTGCTCACAGAAGAACATAATCGCTTATCTGTGACTCCCGAAACGAATTGGGGTCGCAAAAGTGGGGTCAGGCGAAAACAGGGGAAAACACCAACACGACGGGCCTCGAGGTGCGGGTCTGTTGGCGATATCGCTGCACACATCTCGAATTGGTTCGAGTTAACAGAGGGTGTGGAACGTTGATAAATGGGCTCATAAATTACGAAGTCGACTCCTCCCTAGAGTTGAGTGGGCAAATATCTATCACAGTTATAATTTAAAAGATCGTTTATCAAGATATTTATTACGATCATAAAGCGGCTGTCTCTCACTTCCCACACGTCCTTATGTTCCTCGGTTCGCCGACTGAAATATTGACGGAGGTACTAGGTGTTAGGGAGATTGCCGAGACCTCTTTCGGAAGGTTATCCTACATTCATCGTCGGTAATGGAAAAGACTTTTCTTTCGATTCTTCTCCTGCATTCGGTATACCGTGAAACGACTAGATTGTTTCAAGTGAAATCTATGATATTGTCTTAAGGTATCAAGTCATTCCTATAACCAACGTTTCGTCCACCAGAATAAAAGTAGAGTAACTTCTCTGCGAGCCCCAAAAAGACAAAATAATGAATGACGCCAAATTTCTCTTGGGAATATTCGACAGAGTGACCTTCAAATTCTCTGAGTGCCATTCTCTATAGACCCTTCACTGCACCCTTCATTTGCTTAGTGTAAAAATGTACTGAAAGCTCTCCATGGTGAGGTAGAGAGGTTGGGCTATCAGTTCACAAAGGAACCCAATTGTTCTCTGACACATGCCACCATACTTAGTGTATTTCTTCGAACTGATCCAAGCTAAATTCTATTCTGAAGCATTCTACTAGTTTATCTCTCCCCTTTTATGGACACTCACGCTTCTACAAATTAAACTTCTCAAAACTTATATCGACCATTGTGAATGCCTTCTAATTCCTTCTTTCAGGGCTTGACCACGAGTGGTCTTTTCTTCTCTTCTATTTCAACAGCCTTTGACTGCCATTCTTGAACAAGGTTATCTCCAAGTTGCTTTCAACCATCTAAAAATATCTCTATCTGTCAGATTCCAGTACTCCAAAGCTAACTTTGTATCACGGTTCATTTCTCTTAGCTCAGCCTTGTCGCTCCTTTGTGATACTAAACCCAACGGCGTCGGCAAGGGGGGGGCCAGGAGGGCCATTGCCCCCCTGAGATTTTGATAATCTTATCGGCCTCACCCTCAATATTACTTTCTTAATACAAAGGGCAAGGAAAATGCCCCCCCCCCCTGAGAAAAATTTCTGCGGGCGCCCATGACTAACCTTTTTTTTTGTACCCTGAGGAAGGAGGAAAGCATCATGCCTTCTCCGCAGCGGTCGGTTCAATGCTGGGATTCGTGTGGGGCTCTAACCCAACTGAAATCTCCCCCTCGCCATCTTAGTCGGAATCCCAAGGACACCAATTCCAACTTTGATGGTTTGCGCAGGAACGGGCACCATACCGGATCACCAAGACGATTGGTATTTCACGGTGTAGTTTCTGCGTGGTAGTATCAGACTCTTGTCCCCCTTGGATGTAGGGATTGAGGGAAAGAAACCTGCACCTCGACTGACGGGTCTCACAGTTTGCGGTCTCACAGAGAACTTGTGAGGAGTCCACTGACTGTTGTTGACCTAGTTCCGTATTTTCACCTGGCTTTTTCGCAACGGAACTCAAACACCAGGTATAGATCCTCAGGAGATCTTGGCCGGCTCACTATCAGTTTGTCAATTACTGACTCCCCGATAGCGAGCCGTTGGCCCTGGTCCCTCGGGGATTGAGCTATGAGAGTACGGTTTCTGTCAGACATTAACGTTACTCCTTGGGTCTGCCCCGAGTCCGAGGATTCGGAGGGCCAAGTGGGTCATAGTTACTCTGATTCATGCAGTGGCCTTCAGCCCGAGGGGAAAAGTGAGTCGTAACTCCTTGTCCACGCCCGGGTTGCCAGTGTGGCGTAGGCCAGATGCAAGTTCTCCACGTTCGAAACACTAACGTTACTCCTTGGGTCTACCCTGTGTATGTGGTTACAGGGGGCCAAGTGAGTCATAGTTGTTCCCTGCATGTGGTGCTAACATTACTTCTTGGGTCTACCCCTTGTCAGTGGATCCGGGGGGCCAAGGAAGCCATAGTTAACCACGCCACTCTCCCATGCTCATCCCTCGAAGCCTTTTCTTGATAGCTCGGTATCCAGCGTCTTCTAGGTCGTTTAGCCTAGGGGTGGATCGCGAAGATGTCACAATCTAAGCGCACGCTTAGACTCGAGCCCTTGGATTTGAAAGGAGTTTGGGTTCGGGAAGTGTGTTGTGAAGTACTAACGTTACTCCTTGGGTCTACCCAGAGTCAGCAGCCTCCAGGGGCCAAGTGAATCATAGTTACTTGTGAAGCACTAACGTTGCTCTTTGAGTCTACCCCGAGTCCTCAGATACGAGGGGCCAAGAGAGTCATAGTCACTCCTTGGTTTTGCTCACACTTGGTTTTTCGCTCTTCCTCCATAGGATTCACAGCTACTTAAGCCCGTATACCACGACAAGGTGATGACCACGTACGGGAACCTAACCTAACCTAACCTAATCTAACCTAACCCTGTGTACCCTTGGAAGCAAGCAGAGGCCAGGTCAAGATCATGCAAGCTAAAATACTTCATTAATTGGAATCCGGCATCCATATAAAAGCAAACCAGGAGGAACACCATCTTCTGAATCCCTCTATTAGATATAAGAAGTGACGATATGCTCAAATGGATATGAGCTCTAATAGACTGTGTACCGTTTAGCTATGAAATTTCCACTAATAGGCTAACACATCTGGCATATCCAAACAGGTCAGAATTGTTAAAAGCTATAGCATTTGGAACATAAATTCAAGACCTGAGATGCGAATATAGACCGAAAAAATACTCGAATTTGCATCAGTGACAGTTAATTAGTCCAAAAAGCACAAGAACGGGGATCATAAGATCTCCTGAAATGCCGAGGAAAGTTTCTAATCCTGGCAGCCCATAACAAACTAAGTAACACTTGTTTGGGTGTACCACATAGTCCCGTAAACAGTCCTCGTGAGTGGCCTACATTAGGAACAGGCCTATGTTTCTTGTTCCAACAGAAATTTCAGTTGTATTTTCGGCTAATAATTTTTTTAGGTTGAGGTTTTCACGAAAAGGAATATCCTGTTATGTTCAGAGAACATCGTGAGAACCAAGGGCAAGCAGGTAGGAATTCTTGAATTTCTGGAGGTTATATGCCTCGGGGAACACCTCTCTATAGGAGTATAGGCAATGTGTTCCAGAACCTCGATGTTCGTTGGATGAACGAGTCTTTGAAGAGAGATGTTCTGCAGGTCTCCCAAGTGACCACGAAGGGATGTGAAGACTTAACGTGACGGGTTAGTCTCGAAGGGACTGCCAGAGGGGAAACGATTGCTGATAATTCAGAAGAGCATCGCCCATGGAAACATCTATAAAATAGAGACAGATCGCCTACTCTTCTATGGTGTTCCAGAGAAGTGAGTGAGTTTGAAGGCGAGGCATCACCGACTAGACGAATTGCCATCTTTGGGCTCGGTTGATGATTTCATTGCCCCATTTTGTTGTTGGAAGAGGTGTTATTTTTTCAGAATTTTTTTACCTTGATTCGAATGGATTTTTGATATTTTCTAAGGGAGCAAAATTTCTGCTGTTCAGAGGGGCTACTCGGTAATTTTACCTGTTGCCCGACGGCTAATTCCGACACTGCTTTCACGCGCAATTTTACCCATACATACTCCGATATGGTCTAGTGGCTAGGATACCTGGCTCTCACCCAGGAGGCTCGGGTTCGATTCCCGGTATCGGAAAAGTTTTTTGATTTTGACTTCATTTAGTTGAAATAGTCAACAAAGCGTTCCCCTCCTCTAACTCACTGACTAGGTGGATATCATCAGCTTGAAACAATCATAAAACTGCTTAAAATATTCTTCTGAAAATCATGAAATTCAAGTTGACCACTTCATTCTTTAAGCATGATGACAAATGTGGATGTAACAAATGGTTCCTATGAAAATTTGACGGATTTCTGAGAAACTCCAAGTGATTCCTAGTCGTTCAGATAGCACTGTTCCATTTGAATACAAAGAACATATTCGGTTGCTGTTACAGGACATGGTGGAAGAATGTATTCTTTCGCCATGTTACAAGATAGATTGCACGTTAAGATGCGTACAGACATAGAACAAAACCTCGTATCGTAACGCCATCGCGTAAAAATTGTCAACAAATATAGTGTATCAATACATCGTTGCGTATCTTAAAAACGTAACCATCTGCCGTTCCGTCTTTACAATAAAACAGTTTTCATCTGCTTGTATGCAATGGAGGTTGCTGTATGCATTACTTAGTTGAGAAGAATAAGTGCTGAGAGGAGACCATTAATTTTTTTTGCATTCATTTACTGTTCTTCCAAATTCTACAGCAAGTTCTTCCCAAGCATCATGCTCCTTTACTTCATTATAATATTTGGGATGATTTGAATCCCATAAAATTTCCTCAATACGATAACTATTGATGAAATTAATAGTAGATTCTTCTGTTCACTCCATAATAGCGATGTCTTCAACTGAATAAATGGAAAATAGATCGTAACTATGAACTGCACCCGTCTACACATGGTAACAAGTGGTGCAACATCAGAGCGCATCATTTTTTTTAATGCCCCGATGTTACTATGTTACGGTGTTACGCTGTTACGCAGTTCCGTCCAGACTTGTTATGCGACGGAGTTACGATACGAAGTTTTGTTCTATGTCTGTACGCAACCTGAGAAACGCCAATTTTTATCCCTGCTATCTCTTAGTGATTCCTAGTCGTTCAGATAGCGCAGTTCCATTTGGATACAAGGAAAAAACAAATTCGCTTTGCGTTGCCATGCGCGGATGATCCATATGTGAGCGCTTGCTGTTACAGGATAGATTGCACTTAAGTTTACACATGTCTGTAGCAGGAATTATATGCCACAAATAAGTTAAATTTTCAGTTGAACGCATAAATATAGTCACTATACATTTCCAAAGATTTATTTCTTTTAAATGTGTTCTGATTATGAAAGAATGTCGAACATTTTGAACGCACTAATTAAATGGATACCTCACGCTGAGAAAACACGAACCAAAATCCACCGTTCGTGTTGTAACCTTTCAATCTATGTGGAAATCTTCTGTGACGAAGTGATTAAAAATGTCGACATTACGCTGATTAAGTCTGTGGTTCTTGTACAGGCACTGTGTAAAAAAGAATGAACAATTACTTATTTGCCTGACCTGCTACAGTCGACGTGGATCGGAGAAACAAGGCTCTGTTATTATTTATGCTTGTTATGGTAATAAAAATGTTGCCATTGTTTCGTGCTATTTTTCATAACATTCTGATGTTTATCGTCTGCATGATTAATGACTTAACGTCAAGTTTGATCTATGTTGAGTTATGGGCAGAATGATTATAATCGCTACGCGCGAAGTTACAACGTAGTATAAAGTGGGATTATTAGTTTGTTATGCTTTAATTTAATTTTATGCTGAAGGTTTATTTCAAGCCTCGAAATTGTGTTCGCTCATATTGAAGGAAATTGCCAGAGGGACATTTATGCATGGCTCGCTCACCTCAATACGCAACAAGAAATTTTGTATCTACCAACTGACAGCTTAGAATGAGAAAAACATCAATCTCACTCCGAAAAAATACATAATTTGTTAACCAAAGTGTATAGACAATTTGAACCGTATGCATATGCTTTTATTACTTCATCTACAGAATAGAAAATGCACAAGAAACATTTTGTCACGATAATTCAAAATCAATCAACTCCAAGTGAGTTTGTGCTGCCTTGTCCATTTACAATCGGTACTACACTCTGCCCATGATGAATTATTTGGCCTCATTGTACTATGTCAAAAAGTTGCATCTAGATGAGCTTGTTTGTGCCGACACCCTGTAGAGCACATAAATTCAGTGGAAGATGTCTGCATAAATAATAATTACATTCAAGAATGCTGTTAACGTCAGATGACCCCCATTATAATCCGTAGTTGTCCACCAGTACCAGAGGAGACAATAAACAACACCGCAAAATGCTAATGAAGGTCGATTAGCGTATATGAAAAAGGCGCAGCCTGGCAATACAGAAATATATTTCAGCAGCTTATCGTCCGCCAGTTTACACTTATTGGCTCGGGAGATTTATGTGGAACATTTGGACGTGTCGGGGCTAGACATTAATTAATCCGACGGCTTGTTGAACGAAAAATGGGCACTATTTGTCTTGATTTTCGCTCCCTATCCGTTCCTCCATCTCGGATTTGTATTGACGAAATTGCTTTTTGAAGGCTGGCATTCGTAATTTATATCCTCCTGTGCGTTGAGGCGTTATGCCGTGGGTTGGAATGGATGAATACGTTTATTATTAATGAAAATTATGGGTTGGTTCCTGTCATAATGTAATCCGCCCCAAGTTACGATTGATTTTCGAATATGGTCGATGCACAAATTGGTAATGGGCTAGGACGCTAGGTTATTACTGCTTGAAGTTTCCTTGCCACCATGGAAATTTTCTAATCAATGTCTATGACAATCATTATTAGCAAATTGAATACAGGGTGTCCGGGGAATAACTGTACATACTCATACCAGAGATAGAGTTGGACTAGCTGATTACGAATTGACTAAAAACAATTAATTTCTGGATTTCCCTAGAAAGCTACAGGGTGATATTCCAGCTTCATGGAAATACTAAGACCATCATAAAATCAAAACTTATTGACGGATTTTATTTAAACTTGGGAGGTTATTGGCACATGCTAAGGTCGAGTCTGAAAGATATCAATTATTCCATTATTCCAGGGCCGGACTCATTAATCTTCATTCAAAGTGTTCAGGGTAAAAAAAACACTTTGTATTTCGAATTACAAATAATTGATTCGCTTTTTAGAAAGAAGCTAAATTATGCTTCAATTTGTGTTATCGCTCAAAGTTGTCACATCAACAATTATTTTTTTTATGAATTTCTTAATTTGGATAAAGTTCGAAAATTTTAATTTATTTTCCTGAACAGAACTTAGTCATTTTGTGGAGGTCGAAAATAAATAATAAACTTTCTTAAAAAAGTCACTGAAGGTGAGGAAGACTATAATAATTTGTTGATATACTGGGTGGCCACCCCAGACACGGATCTCATTGCGATGGAGTTAATGAAGGTAAATTTCGAAAAAAAAAATTGGTGATGTGTATAGGTTATACATAAGCTTATTTCAAAATTATTCGTATGTATACCAGGTGTTCGACAACAAAGATATAAGTAGACCCAAGTGACACTTCTTCCAATGTAAAAACCTCTAACTGAATTAGTAAATCGAGTAGTATGAGTAGTGATTTTTCAATTTGTTAGTCTGTTTCTTCAAAATTTACTTATTCAATATTAAATATTATGAAGTAGAAAGAGGAGATATTATTTTCAGTTTGGGAGAATGTTACAAAATATCTTACTAGATTCAAAGATTCAAGCTCAAAAATGCACAGAAATAAAATTTCCTTCAAGATAAAATCTGAATTTTATATTCAAACATGTGATTTTCAGTTCTCTTCATGGTGAAAAATTCAATTTATCGAACTTTATCCATATTCAAAAATTCATAATAAAATAATTGTTGATGGGACAACTTTGAGCGATACCACAAATTGAAGCATAATTTAGCTTCTTTCTAAAAAGCGAATCAATTATTTGTAATTCCAAATACAAAGTGTATTTTTCACCCTGAACACTTTAAATGAAGATTAATGAGTCCGGCCCTGGAATAATGGAATAATTGATATCTTTCAGACTCGAACTCAGCATGTGCCAATAACCTCCCAAGTTTCAATATGTAATATCCGTCAATAAGTTTGGATTTTATGATGGTCTTAGTATTTCCACGAAGCTGGAATATCACCCTGTAGCTTTCTAGGGAAATCCAGAAATTAATTTTTTATAGTCAATTCGTAATCAGCTAGTCCAACTCTATCTCTGATATGAGTATGTACAGTTATTCCCCGGACACCCTGTATAAAAATGAATTTTAGTGAACAACTATAATAATACTCAATTTACCCTGTCATGTGAAACTTGTAAAGTAAAAGGAGAACATGAAAAAGTGAAATGGTCTTCTTTCTGTTTCCAACTCGAGAGGGATCCAGCTTGTGATCATCCAAATTGCTGATGTCGAAAAAAATTCAATCAATAATTTATCTTTCCAAGTTCAAAAGAAATACAAGTCCTTTTATAATTGCTATCCTCCACTCCATTTGGTTTCAAAACTCCCCAGATGGTTTCAAAACTACGATCGGTGCCAGGCTGTACAAGTGTACAGGGTGGCTAGATTTCGATGGTTAAGTACTACAACTCCTAAACTATAAAAGATATAGAAATCGTAAGATACATGTCATGTTTTTTTTTTCGAGAAACAGAAATTGCCCCAAGTTGCTACAGCGTCTAGTTTCTGAGCTACAGTGTGATTTTGTTATTTGGTCCATTATCCGCCTAGGCGGAGAAAAAATAGAACTTTTCGATGATCGTTGAAAACTGACGTCGTTATCGTACGTTTGGAAATAAAAGTTATTTATTATTTTCGGCTGCAACAGAAGGTATACTAAAACAAGAGAATAATTCCTTCGAACTTTATTATTAACAAAATGCAACAAACAATATAGAAAAAAATTATTCAAAACATTCTATTTGTTTCTTCCTCTGGATACAATGTCTCAGCCAATTTTGGGAAAAGACTCCTCTGTTGTCCTCCACGTCTTCTTCATTACATCTGGAAGAATAAAAATGACATGTACAAAAATGAACTTTTGCAAGGTCAGTAGTTTATAAATTCATCAAAACGCGAATGAACATTTTGGCAGGTTCTGATGGAGCACAAACTCGTGTTGTTCATAATCGAATGATCTCAATAATCGAATGATGAGCATTCGAGTGATTGCAATAATCGAATGATCACTCGAATTAAAAATAATCGAATGGTCGAACACCTGTTTTCTGCTTGTATCAGCGTTAACCGCAGAGTTTTCGCTTTTCCGACTTTCATTCGTTCATTTCATACAATAAATATTTTATCTTAATGATTTTATTATTTTATCTTAGTAGGTACCTATTTCTATATTCTCAAATCAAAATTTCTATTTAGTAAAGAATATTTTATTGTTCATTAATTTTCAATATGAAAATTCTCAAAAGGAAGTTAGTTACCTCATAAATACTTCCATGCATTTCACGAAATTGAAATATTCGAACGGCCATATTGAAGGGGTACAAAAGGAACATGAATCAAAATCGAAACTTTTTCTTGTGACCTCCTGCCGCGAGAAAGTAAATTCTAAAATTCATAAATATTCATAAAATCAAAAAGAATCCTATAAGAGTCCGCACCTGTGTTCATTGGACGCATTTATCAAAAATCGATTTGAAAGAATGTGTTTCACATCTTTCGAATTAAAATTCACTCGAGATCAGACGTATCATTCGAGCGATCGCTCGAATTAAAATTCACTCGAGATCAAACGTATCATTCGAGCGATCGCTCGATTTATCATTCGAATTAAATTTCACTCGAGATCAAACGTATCATTCGAGCGATCGCTCGATTTATCATTCGAATTAAATTTCACTCGAGATCAAACGCATCATTCGAGCGATCGCTCGATTTATCATTCAAATTAAATTTCACTCGAGATCAAACGCATCATTCGAGCGATCGCTCGAGTTATTATTCGATTCATGCGCAGAAAACGGGATTTTAGTTCTGCGTCGATTATTTTATCATTCGAAAGATCCATTCTAATAATCGAATGATGTCGATTATTGCAATAATCGAATGATCGATTATTTTTCATTCGAATGATAACATCACTAGCACAAACCGAACAACAGGATTTCAACAACAAAAATTCAATGCCCATTCATATAATATCAGCTTGAAACAAAATGAGATATAATTCCAAACAGTCCCTGTGAAAGTGTCCAATCATCATAATTCTCGTGGAAGTGTTTTGTTTTATTACTGTTGGCTCCCTCAGGAACTTGTAAACCATGCCTATTAAGAATTACCACTAATTTACTTGCTTGAATTTTGGAAATATTCTACTTTACCAGCCATTCTTGTAAAACCTGTGGTAAGGTTTTTTCGGGATTGAAATTAGTACCTATCTGGTCAAATCTCTCACTGGAATTATCCCTAGACGAATCTCTTAAACCATCAAACAGAAATGTTTAATTTTTGTACATATTTTTTTAGAATAGAATAGAATAGAATTGTAATTTATTTTCCATATCATCGATCTATATTACATCAAAGAAAAGAAAACAAGTCAAATCACAACTTACAAACAAGAAAAAGAAGAAAAAAACAATACAATTACAGAGAGTGAAACTGTGTCATAGAGCTACAGGCCATCTCAAATTCCTCAACAGTGTAGGGCTCAATCTTCAAAATAATTCCATAAATTTCCCGCTTAAAGGTTTTACCATCAATTAAAATTTGGGCATATCTCGGGAGCATGTTGAAAACTTTAATGGCCATATAGGTACAACTTTTTTCAAATAAACTTAACTCATGCACCGGATAAAAATAGCGGAATATTTGCCTCGTACAGGGTGCGGCACGGAGGATGGATGGTTTTAAAAAAATAATAAAAGCGTTAATTTTTACTCAAAAACACATTTATTGACGGAATCAGATTCTCAAGGAAATAGCATTTGAGACAGTCAAGTGTGGAAAATCACATCAGGCATGTGGTGGCCGAAATCGGTGATGCAGTGCTGGAGGCGCTCTTGGAAGTTCGCGTAGACTCTCTCCAACATCGCTCTCTCAACTTGGGCAACTTCCACGCGAATAGCCCTTTTCAATTCGTCCAGAGTTCGGGGCTTGGTCTCGTATACTCTAGCCTTGAGGTGTCCCCATAAGAAAAAATCGCATATGGATAAATCTGGGGACCGGGGAGGCCAATGAACATCGCCAAACCTGGAAATAAGGCGACCAGGGAAGAGAGGGCGAATAACGTCCATTGATGCTCTGGCTGTGTGGGCGGTCGCCCCATCCTGTTGGAACCACACACGTCGGATTGGAACACGTTGCCGTCGTAATTCGGGGATAAAGAAGTTGTTGATCATTTCGACGTACCGCTCTGAGTTCACGGTAACAGCACGACCATTAACGTCTTCGAAGAAGTAAGGGCCAATTATGGGTGAAAGCGAAGATCCATATGCAAAATAAATAAATGCTAGGAACACACGAGTCCAACGGCACCTTCCCCACTTCTCTCGTCCTCAGTGGGGGAAAGTTATGCCCATCTGAAAAACGTCCGCCCTCCGTGCCGCACCTTGTATTATTTCGATTTTGATATTGAATGAAATAGGACCAATGCTTTTGCAGGAACAAAAGGATTTTATACAAATATAATCCGCAAACCGTCAAAATATTGTTTTCGTTGAAAACTCCCCTACACGATTGTCTATAACCCATCTTGAAAATAACTCTCATTGCCCATTTCTGAATGACGAAAACGCGTCGAACAGACGAACAACCCCCCCAGAAAACCAATCCATAACTAACAAGTGATTGAAAATTACTAAAATGAACAGTTTTTAGAATCTTTTGATCCAAATTATCCCTCAATATCCTCAACATATAAACTACAGAACTGAGTTTGCCCACAATATAATCAACATGCTCTTTCCACTTCATGAAACAATCTATTGTATAAACCAAGAAATTTTACTGTTCCAGAAAATTTTTTAACTTGATCGCCACAGCTAACATGTTCAGGAAACTGTAATTGTGACTTATCTATTTCATGCCCTTTAACATTCCTGTGATTCCAGGCGGCATTCACTTTATTCAAACAAATAGTTAATAGACTAATCCATATTCTTGATAACAATAAATACCCTGAGCACCTATATACCGAGTAGAAAGTAGTTGAATGTAAATTAATCAGTTCCGTTATTGGTGGTTGAATAAGGTTCTTAGATAAAAATAAATGGCAGTGAAAATGGTTACGGTATATATCCTAATAGATGAGAAAACTCCAGAATTTGAAGAAAATAACACTTATGTACATTGGCGCACAAATATCCTCTTCGTAATTTCAGACAAAAACGAACCTCGTACATCAGAGTAACAACAAGAAACACTAATAAATCTATTCACAAAACTCCTCTTGGTGAACTCACTGTTTATACAAGTACGATTTGATAGCCAAATTGCGCCTGCGTGAACAGATTGGCCTTGTCAATCGCATGGTTAGCTCTCCAAGATATCGCATGGAGAGGTCTCAAGGATATCGCATGGCGAGGTCTCAAAGATATCGCATGGCGAGGTCAACAAGATATCTCATGGACACACCAGTGGAAACTTCGCTTAGTAACATCGCATATAGAGATATCTGGGACCTCGCGGTAGGAGCTCCCATAGAAGCCGCATTGTAACCTCTCAGAGATATCGCGGGGAAGTCTTTGTTGCCTGGGCTCTCCGTTGATCCGTGTGTGACCACTGACCAGGAACTCACACTAAAGAGAGCTTGTGGTTCGTCCTTACTTCATGAAGTTTCCTTCGGTACTCCCACATCAGTTCTGAGTCGACGATAGAAGGTCAGTGCTTTGATAGCAGCTTGACCATCAGCATGAATCCCTATCTCACACATCTTATATTTTCTTTCCAAGATTATGTCTACGCATCTTTCGATTGCTGGTATAATTGCCTGAAAAACACTCGAGTGGGAGCCTAACTTTGGGCATCCCTGTCCTAGACAACAGATGAAGAAATCATAGAGACGTAATCTTCAACAACGTCTCAGTTTAATATAGCAAGACGCTCCCTAGAAAATGACAAACACACAAAGGATCACGTGGAAAGCCAATCATTATTCTTCATTGTAGCCGCTTTCACACAACTTCTATCCTGATGAATTTCAACAGCAGGCAGACAAAAGCAACGGACGACACGGTGCCCGCAAGCCATCATTCAATAGCCCGAAATTTACATAAAATTCAATATCAATGTTAATGAACACACAATACTGCACCTCTGATTGATATCGCACGTCCGGATGGTAATGTCAAACGATCGATCACCCGTTTCACGGCCTCCGTTGACTGGTTATCTGACCAAGTCTGACAAGCCCGACATCGAGCTCCGCGCGACTCTCCATGGCTACTCTTTGTCCGTTATATTAATTTATTAGAAAATCTCCGGATCGGGACAAAGATAAATGACCGGACGGACAAGCCGATAATCAAACATTTTGACGTATTGACAACGCATGGTTTTCATCTAGACAGAGATTTATGTAGATGGATTGCTGTAATTAGCTTGTTATTCAATTCATAACTCTCGTTGCACTGAACGATAGCAGATGCAGTTGTATCGGTTACTGAAACGTAGAAGGTTCCAGTTGTTTGTTTTATATTCCATGTTATGGTTACTCTATTTTCACTAGGATGTGAGAACTGATTACCAACTTTCAAGCTTTCATATGTGTGATAAATATCTGCAGAAAAAGATGAAACCAAAAAGAAGAAGTGCAGGTCTATCTTTAGGACAGACTCGCCTTTCTGGGAGGTCATAAACGCGCTCGATTCAAAAAAGGAAACTGATCCCTGGTGACGATTCAGGCCTTTTTCGACAAAACCTTCACATAAAAGTACCTTTCCCCTTCTTCTCATGAAACTAGTGTCAACCCATAAATCAGTCAGTATATCCGAAAAACTCGATTTCGCTAATAAAAAAATTGTCCCTTGTCACAAACAATTTAACGTCTCTTCTCGCCGCCATTACAAGAAAGTTTGATACGCCTGACGAAATAAGAGAAATAATATATGTTAGGATTTCTGATCGCCGATAAAATCATCGCCGACTTTGTTATCACCCAACAAATACTGGATGAAAACTGGCATCATCAAATAACACCCTCACGCGTCCACTATTCGGTGAGAACAAAGCCACATCCAACATAACTGAATATAATAGTCTATGTGTATATTTTTTACTATTGTAGAACCCTGAAGAAGGCTAGTAACCTACAGCCGAAACGTTGGTTAATGAATAAAAGGACTTAAGAACATTCGCCTCTTCACCCCTTACCTACAACCAAAAAAAACTAATAAAAAAACCTATCATGCTTGAGAGCAATTTTCATTTTTTGTTTGTGTTGAAACTTTAAAGTCTGTCAATAAGGGGGCCGGAAAAGAAGAATTTTAGAATCGATAGATATCGAGTATTTTGAAAGTCATCCGATAGATGACGCCAGTCTCGATATCTGTGATTTCATTCATTATTTTTTGTATTCTCTTTGAAGTAGGTATATTCTTTATAATTGAATGTTAAAATTTTCTAAATTTCATGTTCATGATCTTGGCTCTCTTCTTCTTTTCTATTTAACACTTCTATGAAATGTGATAAGCTAATGTAGATACTTGATGCCGAAAGGAATCTTTTTTTTTCATTTTCCATTTTTTCGATTTCGGCTCTGTTAAAAGGATACAGCCATTTGAAAAAAAATTGGCCAAATACGTGCCTGATACCATTCTTTGGAATTCATGCAAAGTTCATAATTCTCTATTGAAAATGAGTCAATACATTTAGGGAATATTCAAATACTAAACTTACTGGAATAAAATGTTACAAACACGATATTTCTTGACAAAAACACTTAGTTTTGTCCGATTATATCTGAAATTAAAAAGCCATATTTCTCCCATCAAAGTAAGTTCCTTCTTCGATATTCCTAAAGATTAGTTTGTTAACACTATTAACTTTTTCATATGTTCCTCGATATCCCAAAAATATCTTCTTAAGAATGGTTTTTCATTCAGTTTGTGATTTATCAAGCTATATAAACTCATTTTGTATTCAAAACAATCACAATAATAATCTTCTATGAATATTTCACAATTTTCACATAGCTTTTATGAAGACGTTGCCAGCTTGTTGGTTTTTTGGATAACTTAGCATAAAACCTATGAATTCTACCATTTCTTAATAACAGGAATCGATCCTTCTCTACTGCGCAAATTTTCAATACGTATGCGGAAAGCGAAAATCGGCGGTGGATATTGGTGATATTAACTACCGTTGGAGGCGCTGTGAACTGTAAACAAACATGAAGGAAATCTTTCCTAGAGATATTTTGTTATGCAATTGGTGATTATTATAGGCGTTTTTCTTCGATCTCTTGATGATTTAGTGAAAACTTTCAGTGAATTAATGTAATACTGACCGTCTGTGCCGAGTTTATGTGTCATGCTACTTCATTCAATTTTCTCTTCCACATTTGTGGGATTTCATTAATAAATATCTATACATCGAACGTTTTTTCATGATAGATATTTTTGTAGCGACAAAATTGATTAACATTCTGACAACATTGTTAATTTGTGGGATTTCATAACATATTACATATCTATACAGAGTGTAACAGCCAAATGGAATAAATTCGATAAAGAATAAATAAGACCGTGTTGGGAAAAACGCTCGGACACGTCGATTTGTAATTTTAAATGCGCATATTTTTCAAGAAAATAATATTTTATAGGGTGTTCCATGTGACCGTGGCCAATGCCAACTTTCTTAATTCAGATGAACCCCCTGTATATTATTTATTTTTTGGATTCTTCAGAGAATTCTAGACACAATCCATGCACAATGTCCTACACCTATCTTCAACTATTTCGGAAGTATTAAGTGTTTTCAGATTTATGGCAAAAATCAACGTTTTGAATAAAAATTATTTTATTTCACAAATTCGGTACATTACACTTAAAGCCTAATAAGTAATACTGATTATTTCTTAATTATTGAAAAAAAAAACAAAAAAAAACATTGATGTCAATGTAGGAAATGTTCTAAATGATCGCCGCGAACGTCTTGGCAACATGCTACAGACAACGTGTTACTAAGGCTATGGGAATAAACAAATCTGTTTTTGTTTTTTTCAATTTCTTCTCAGTAATGGTTTTTCCTTACTTTCTCCATATCGAGAGGTGAATGGGAAATAAGTATTGAGTGTAATGTATCGAATTTGTGAAATAAAATAATTTTCATTTAAGATGTTAATTTTTGTAAAAAATCTGAAAACACTTAATATTTCCGAAAAAGTTGAAGATAGGTATAGAACATTGTACATGAATTATGTCTAGAATTTTCTGAAGAATACAAAAAATAATTAATAAACAGGGGGTTGCATTTGAAATAAGAAAGTTGGTATTGGCCACGGTCGAATGGAACACCCTATACAATTTTATTTTCTTGAAAAATATGCGCACTTAAAATTACAAATCGACGTGTCCGAGCGTTTTTCCTAACACCCCCTCATTTATTCGTTATCGAATTCATTCCATTTGGCTGTTACACTCTGTACTTCGAATGTTTTTCCATCATAGAGATTTTTGTATCGACAAAGTTAACAAACATTCTGACAACATTGTTAATTTGTAGTGCGATCAGAGGTTTAATAATTTTTCGGCGATTCGGTGGTATTTAAAATCCATAGAAGCATCCAGAATATTCAATTTAATTACTCGGAAACGACGCGTTTTATTAAAAAAACATGGGAATTCTTTCGAATTCGAAAATGATTGATCCTCTCGAAAATATCTTTTTAACGTAATTTTATAGTATTTTTGCGTAGATTAATGGGTCCACTCCGCTGTAACTTTTATACCAGGAGAAACATTAAATGAGTGTTGATTGAGGAATATACCTTATGAATAGAGTAAACACTCAACCTTTGTGTTCATTTGGATTAACGATTTCGAAGATGTGGAAAGAAAATTGTTTTTTTAATGGATTTTTGACACCCTGTATCTTTCAAACGAAGCTGCATTTTGAGAAATGGTATGGGTAAAAATATTTCGTTCGATTTGAGGAATTTACAGTTAAAATATATGTACAAGTTAATCATCTCGTGATGATTATGTGAGGACATTCAATTAATTAATTTAATATTAGCCGTGAAAAGTTGAGTTAATGAAATTTACGTATACAGGGTGAGTCTTTGACTTGTACATTTATTTTAACTGTAGATTCCTCTCATCAAACGAAACACCTTTTTCCTATTCCATTTTTCAAAATTCGGTTTGGTTTGGGAGATACAGGGTGTCGAAAATCCATGAAAAAAACACTTTTCTGTTTATATCTTCGGAACCGTTATTTCGAATGAACTGAATTTTGATTGAGTTTTTACTTTATTCATGGTGCATATTCCTCAATCGAAACATATTCAATATCTTCACTAGTATAAAAGTTACAGGGTAGTCGACTCATCAATACACGCTAAAACACCATAAAACCACTTTAAAGAGACAAACGGTTCATATTTTCGAAAGAATCAATCATTCAAGAAACTAAAAGTATTCCTATTTTTTTTCCAATAAAACGCGTCGTTTTCGAGTTATTTCCAATTTTACCCGCAGAAATTTGACGAAAAAATCATTAATTTCAAGAATAACCTGAATGCGTCTCTGAATTAAATATCATCGAAAATTGTTCGATCTCTGGTCTCTAGACGAGTTTACAATGTTGTCACAATATTTATCAACTTTGTCGAGATATTTTTTAATAATAAAATCCCCCAAATGTGGGAGATAAAATTGAACACCAAGGAGGATTTAACACGCACAGTTTCTATTGAAAATTCATAGTTACCGGTCCATATTGAAGTTAAATGTCGATGAAATACAAAATTCGGATATGAATGATGAATCTCAACACAAACTACTTATTAAATTGAAGTTAATGAAACGATACCTGATAATCTGTGGCGATGTTTCTCTATCTAAACAACTCTTGGAATTTTATAAACTCGACACGGTTGAAATTATATTAATTCACTACACGTAATAATCACATTAGAACAATTAATCCACTGAATGTAATGAATGTATTCTGAACTTCAAATAATGTTTACAGTTTGTTGAGACTGTTCAGAGCCTGCATTGTTATTGTTTTAGTTGGCTCCAGACTAGATAACCAATATCTCGGTTTTCGCTCTACGCATGCGTGGTAAAATTTGGCGGCAAAGTCGATTTATGATGGAAACGGCAGAATTCATAGATATTCATACCACGGTACACAAATTTATCGTGATTTATACTATGTTTCGTAAAAAATCCTTAACCTCAATGAAAATATCAGCAAGCTGACAACATGTTCTTGACATTTCCATCCAAAAATTCACAGAATCGATACAAATTAGATTAGGTTAGGTTGTTTAATAATAAATCTGAATGAAAGTCTTTCTTCATGATATTGTTTGGAAATTTCGAGGAAAATATGAACAAGTTATTAGTGTTTACAAACTAATCTGCAGAAAAATCGAAGAAGGAACTTATTTTGGTGTGAGAAATATGGCCTTTTAGTTGCAGATATAATCCGATGAAACTAACTGTTTATGTTGCAATTATCGTGTTTGCAACATTTTTATTCCAATAAGGTTAGTACCTACTTGACTACTTGAGTATTCCCTAAATTGGGCCTAAATGTATAAACTCAATTTCTATCGAGAAATATGAACTTTGAATCAATTCCCCAGTATCATTTCAGGGACGTCATTAGCACAATGTTTTTTTCAAATGGCTATATCTTTTTAACAGAGCCGAATTCGGAAAAATGGAAAATGAAAAAAAGGTTTTTTTTGACCTCAAGAACCTTCAGTTAAAATATATGTACAAGTCAAAGACTCACCCTGTATAACTTGGCATATTTTTTTGTGTAAAAGTTTTTCACTAATTTATGGCAAATTATCACAGAGGACATTGTTTAGATGAAATCATTGCCACAGTTCATTTAATACTGAGTATCTTTTTATTTTTCATTAATTTATATTTAATACGTGGTTTGTGTCGACATTCATTATTCATATATCTGGATTTTGTATTTCATTGACATTTTCAGAATTTTATCTCCCTTATTTGTGAGATTTTATTATAACATATTTGTACATCAAACGTTTTTCCATTATAGAGATTTTAGTCTCGACAAAGTTCTGAAAACATTCTCAACTTGTAGTTCAGACAGTTAATAATTGATATTTAAAATCCAAGGAAGCTTTTCGAGAAAGGAAATGCTTATAAATGGATATAACAGCATTAATAATCTTTAAAAATTGAAAAATAGAAGTGACGGCATAGTGAAGTCGATTTTGATGACATTTAAAAGAAAGATACGAACTCGAAATTCCAGAATTTTTCTACTGATTTTTTCGGATAAAATTATGAGAGAAATCTACAGGTGAAAAACACAGAAAGCCATTTTGTGGCATTCACCTATCTTATGAAAGGTTATGTGGGATACATATTTGAGTTTTTATACAGGTGTGCAAAGAGCGTTTTAATTTTATCTCTTGCACAACCTTATATTACTTTCTGAAGCCAGACTTCGAGTAGAAACTACTATTCCAAACTAAAACATTGAAAAACGTTTGAGATTAGTTCACAAAAATACTGAACATAATTATCAAGATCCCAGAATATTTCAGAAGAACTTCACTCCAGATAACATAAATCCTAAATTAGTAACAGTCCAACATGTGGTTTCCCACAGCCGGAGATCACTCCTGCGTCTATTTTTGAAGAAGCTCTCCTTCTTCTTCAAGCCAGCATCCAGCTCCTCCGGTAGGCAGGCGCTGAGAGGCGGCAATCTTCAAAGGACCGATGATGGCTACAAGTGCCTTCGGTAATAAATCGGACCAGTCGCGGCGTAGATGGTGCGCTATTCATAAAAGTCGCCGCTATCGCATTAATTATAAACCTGCTGTTCAGCCCGTTGCCGTTGGACACTAGAATCGGACTGTTTGCATATGACTGTCATAAATATCTGTCAGTGTAGCTTCCATCTCTTTCTTCTGTCGAGAAACGAGTCCACTTTTTAGGACGAGTCCGCTTTTCGCAAACGGAAACGGAGATGTACCGGGTGTATTCAGAAATAGAGCTAATGACACCATCAGTGGTTCGTAGTCGTACGAATAGGTTTCCGACGGAACTTAAGGTCGGTTGCAAAGAACTATGTAGATTGTAGATTGATTCACCTAAAGGTGGTTCAACTATGGAGCTCAGCTCAACGTTTTTTTATTTTCCGCTTGGCACTTGTAATAGATGCTTTAGCTTTGAGAAACTAAAAAAACACATTAAATTCAGAAAAATGCATGATATCTTCATTTGAATCGATAGTACGGTACACATAATTCACTGTTTGAAGAGTATTTCATGTAAATGTTGACCGGCTGCTGCGCCTCAAATGGTGCATCTGCTTAGTCCAATTTTGGCATACTCTCTCCAACATTTCGACCGGTATCTCACGAATAAATGCTTCAATGTTGTCTTCTAATGCATCAATCGCCCCCCCCCCCCCAAAATAGGTCCCAAATCTATATATAAAACAAAGTTGTTGGTTACACCATTTATAACCCAAGATCGGATGGACTGTTTGTTATGAAACTTCATTCATTAATTCGTCTATTGCCTGGTTATTATAAAATACACTCAAACTCTGAAAAATTCGATAAAAATTTGCTTATTTAGGAAATGCTTTTCCTTCTTTTGAATAAGACCACTAGATGTCGCTACGGTTGATGGCGTATTCGCGAATGTATTATATTTGATATTATCGCTTTTAGATGGTGATGTATACAATAACAGTGTCATTTGCATAGAACTTACAGTAACATGGAAGGCTATTACCATGATCAAAAAGCGGGTATCCCAAGTTGGTGGAACAGTGTATTTTTATCAAAATGTCAAGTAAATCGGATTTGGACGATTAGTTTCAATCGTGAGTTGTCCATTTTCACCTTTTCTTTTTATGTTTGAAATGCTTCTGAATTTCTATTTGGGTAATAAATATATTTGCGGAAATACCTGAATCCAAAATGGCCACAATCAGTTATTAACAAATTGTTTTTTTGTATCTGTTCTGTGATACAGCTTATATCCATGGAAACATGAAAATCCCGCTGCTCCACCAACTGAGATGATTACCCATTATTTCAATTTACAATTTAGGCGAAACGGAGTTCGCCGGGCCAGCTAGTGTGAAATAAACTGTTCACCGAACTTGCATATCAATTGGTTCATTGTTTCGCGTGCTGTGTAGCATGTGAAACCACATGTCATGCAAGTCAAGCTCTTCCAATTCAGAGCAGTCAATCGTAGAGTTACAACCTGCGACCGAGACATCTCTGGAGAACTTTAGGTGCCATTACTATTGGACGACGAGTAGAAAGCCCTGAATATTCTAATTTTGAAGATCCTTGTCCCATCGCAAAAATCTTCGAATTTCAAAACACTTCGTGCAAAACCATTGGCTATTGGTTTCAATGTGGACCGCGAGCTCTGTGCTGAAGTTGTAGTAGGAGGTTGGTGACATTTCAAAGCTGTCCACATTCGACTCCGTAATGTAGAAAACTACTTGAAATTCCAAGACATATCTTAAATGTCTTTGGTGCGCTGGTAATGCTATGAGCTATGGTTCTTGTCTGGGGTGATTTCGTGTCCGAGAAACGTCACTTTGCGAAACACCAACTCTATAAGTCACGATTCTTCGACCATGGCCTTCTTCAATTAGTGCCACAATTCCCGAACGCTCAATCTCACTTAATCACTCTTTGCTTCATGCCGGCAGTCAAAATCCTGGAATTTAACTGTTTTTACTTACGAAATCATCGCACCAAACAAATCTTTTTCTTGCAAAAAATATATTACGATTTAGAAGTATATATTCAGAATATATATACATTATAAACAAATAAGAAGTCAATAATCTTGACTGTTATCTCCGAACTTTAACATAATATGAAACTGTCAATCGACATTGAAAAATACCATCACCTAAGTGTTGAACCGAAAGTAACGTGATTAAATTCGAACAGGTAAATAAAGTTGCCTCAATGACAAGGAAATATGAGAAATTCAATTTGACGTCAAGGCGTTGAAAAATTTTATAGTCTTCGGGACAGGGTCACCTTTTTGTCCTGAGGGTGAAAACTTTCGTTCGAAGCGAATCAAGCTAAAAGGCCTCCCTTTGAAAATTTAGCTTAGGGAAAGAATTCTTGTTGTCTTTTCATTCTCAACAATGTTATCATAAAGAACATAAATGCCTTTATATGAAATTTAAATTCAGTGTTCACTGTTCCATATTATATGTTATCAATTTTTATTATTATCCAAAATATCTACTAAAACAATGTTGAATGCTGTGAGACTTGAACTGTGGTTTATAAATTCCTAGTTAACTGTTGAAAATTATAAAGAAAGAAACCTTTTCAGTTCCATAATAATTCACAGGGTTGTTCATCCTTGTTTCCGAAGAGATTATCAATTAAGATGATGAAGCAAAGTATCTGTTCGACAGGGACAATTAAGAGTTTTCAGAATTGAATGAAGAAAATAAGATATGAAATTTTAATAGGTGAACCAGTCGAGAGAAGCTTTTTTTTACCATAGGAAGAAAGCAGAAGTATTATTTAAATTTGAAAGATGTACAGGATATCAGATTAGAAATGCAAATGTGCCAGGAAAGGGTACAAATAGTCAAGTGATAGTCGTGCTGATGTACTTAATAGATTCAGTATTATAATAAATTCTGGTGTGCTTTCAGCAGATAATAAAAGCGTGACTTCAGACTTGTGCTTTCGTTTATCTGGAGGTGGGGCTGTCTTGTTGAGTGGGCAGGCATCGACCAGTGACGTTCCAGACAAAGATGGCGGCACTTTCAATGACCCGCACTTCCTGAGGCGGTGCAATCATGAGAACTTCATCAGTGCATCCGTACATAAACAATTTGATACTCTTCCACAATATCGAATATTAAAGATCCGCGTTCTTCTTCACAAAGGGTTTCCATTACGATGAAACACTTTTCTTTGGGAATAGACCTACCTACATATTAATGCTTTTTGATTTTCGTTTAGGTTTGTGATGCTTTGTGTCAATTATATTCAAAGTTTTTCGTGGAATTTCGTGAATTATTATATTCAATAAAGACATAAAACTACTAATATTTTATACACCTATAATATAATAGCAACTTAGAGAGAACATGAATGATATATGTAGGTATCTACAGGTCTTTGACTTGTAAATATATCTTAACTGCAGCTTCCTCACATCAAATGAAACATTTTTTTTTCTATATCATTTTTCAAAATTCGGCCTCGTTTGAAAGATTCAGGGTGTCTAAAACCCATTAGAAAAACACTTTTCTTTCCATATATTCGGAAACGTCCTTTCGAATTAACTGGAATTTGATTGAGTGTTTACTCTATTCATAATGCATATTCATCAATCAACACTTATTCAATATCCCTTCTGGTATAAAAGTACCAGCGTAGCCGACCCATGAATCCACACAAAAATACTATAATACTACTTGAGAACGATGAACGATTCATTTCCGAAATCAAAAGTGTTTTTTAATAAAACGCGTCGTTTTCGAGTTATTCTTTATTTTATCCGATAAAATTTGAAGAAAAAAAAAATCATAAAACTAAAGAATAATCTGGATGCTTCCCTGGATTTTAATTATCACCGAATCGCAAAAAATTATTAACTCTCTGAGACTCTGATCGCACTTATTAATTATTAATCTCTATGATGGCAAAACACGTTTGATGTAGAGATAAGTTATAATGAAATCCCACAAATGTGGTAGATAAAATTGAGTTCTAAAGAGCATGACACATAAACTCGACACAGACGCTTGGTTTTACATTAATGCACTGCAAGTCTTCACTCAATCATCAATAGATCAAAGAAAAACACCTATAATAATCATGTCCCTCTTTCATAACAACATAGCTCTAGAAAAGATTTACTCCATGTTTGTTTACAGTTCGGGGCGCCCTCAACGGTGGTTGAAATCACCAATATCCACCGCGGGTTGTCGCTATACGCAAGCGTCGTGAAATTTTGCGGCGTGAAAAAGATTCAGTTCCTGATGCTAAGAAATGGTAGAATGCATAGATATTTATACTATGTTATCCGAAAAATCAACGAGCTGGCAGCTTTTTCCTGAAAGTTCTGCTAAATATTCATAGAATATTATTGTTTCGATCGTCTTGAATACGAATTAGGTTGATATTATTTGATTAATCTCAAATTGAATGAAAAACCTTTCTTTACAAGATACGTTCGGGATGTGGAAAAAAATATGAAAGTTATCAGTGTTTACGAAACTAACTTTTAGAAAAATCGAAGAAGGAACTTATTTTGAAGGGAGAAATATGGCTTTTTGATATAATAGGACAAAACGAAGTCTTTTTGTTGAAAAATGTCCGTGTTCGTAACATTTTTATTCCAATATGGTTTGTACTTGAGTATTCCCCAAATGTGTTTGACCCATTTTCAATAGAGAAATATGAACTTTGCATACATTCTTCTGGCCTCAAGAATCTACAGTTAAAATATATGTACTAGTCAAAGACTCACTCTGTTTGTTCTATTAACAGAACAATATTTGGGACATCAACAAATGACTCAGGTTGAAAAAATATAGAGGATAATAAGAGAAGAGATTAAAAAAGTCTCATAATGACTATATTCCAACTAATGATCATATACAATTACCTCCTACCGACAGACAGAATCTTGCACCACTAGCCAAAGAATAATATTGGATCATTTCTAGGAAGAGGGAATGAATGACTGAATACCTTAGGTATTGTTGAATGCAAAACATAATGTATTGGCAAAAGTAATAATCACCTATTCATACTTCAATAGAAAACGCTGAGCAGAAATTACAAATCCGATTAGGTGATAAGTATAACTGACAAACTACCGTCTTAGTTTCGCAAGACAATGGACCTAAGATGGCATCAACTGCGCTGTAGGATTATGAATTTTTAGTCCTCCATAGAAAGAAACCACTTTCGAAACGGTATAGTATAACCCAACAAATATACGAAGGATCCTGATAAGATCGTCTGGAAATTATTTTGTGTTTATTATTTTTCAATTTTAATGAATTCTAAATTATTGAGTATGAAATTTTTTTAAGTTAATCATCATTTCAATTGTAATTGTTTTATCAATGCATTTTATCTCCAATAAAGGTTTGCTTTTTTAGTCTATTGATGGAAAGAATATTGTCTTTTAAATTAGAAGTTATTCTCATTACTTTCATTATGAGAGGTTGGTTGTGTATCTTCAGTTTGGATCATCTTCATTCGAAAACTCAGCTTTTGGCGATGAAATTTGGACTCAGATATTTTATACTTTATGCTTACTAGCGTAGTTTAGTCTTCAATATTTGCATACATCCCAAATTTTGTCAGTATCCTCTATTGATTACTTCAGTTGACGACACTTCAAAGGTATTTGAAATAAAATTATGATCAATCGTTGAAAATTTTCGAGATTTTCGTGCAGTTTCAACTGCACAAGATGGCACAAATTTTGGGTGGGTTTCCATTAAGATAAAACAAAAGGCTTGATCTACTTTTTTCAATAAACGGCGCAAGTTAGTACAACTGTAACATTTTTTTTGAACAAAACACAAAAGTGCTTCGATGACCCTTTTCATGATTATTGATTTCTCGGGAAATAAGGGGCACTTTCGGAAGAGTTCGGACAGTACAACCCTGTAAAATTATAGCACAATATAGTTCAGATTTCCATCTGAAACTCTACCCATTAATGCCGGTGTTCCACAGGGATCTTCTTTGGTACCGATCCAGTTTCTGCTTCACGTCAACGATTTGCTGGAGTTAGGCTGAGTGTAGCGAATACTGATTCTTCTGGACATCGCTAGAACTCAAGAAATAAGTTATGAGTATGTATAATCATATTCATGATCATGATCTTCCAATATAAACCCAAAAACTGCTGGCGATGAGGAACTACTAGAACTTGCGAATCATTTGATTTCAATAAATATTCCGGTCAACTCTTTTCTGAGAAAGAGGATATGCTGTTTTCCCAGAGGCAAGGATGGCTCGTTAATTCATCGACTACTTGCCAGTCACTCTTTTTAAATTACTCCATTTTATTCGCGGGCACGGCGCCATGATTGATGCCGGCAATTTATCATAATTTCTTCGGCTCCCTCCTGACGTTCTCCCGGTTTCCTACGAAATTACTCGAAAGCCATCAAATTAGATTCGCCGAATATAAATTCACGTTCTTAACACGTAATTTATTATGTCGGAAGATAATGTCATGCAATAATGGAAAATATGACCATTTCCATAATTTCCCATTCAATCGTGCGAATTGGGATTCGAACGAGGTATAACGATCGCTCAGTGAAATTCAAGGTCGAGTAGGCTGTAGTCTATTTAGAGTTGACATTCTATCTGTATTTGTAGGTAGTTCTCGACTTGTACAGAGGTTTTTGAAGGCCCTGGTGTTGGAGCTGATCAGATTTTCTTTAAACTCTTCCTATCCTATGAAAATGAACTTTAAAGCTCACTGAACTGAAACGGCACGGCACCACACGACACGGCACGGCACGACACTTCAGCCGACTATTCCTAGCGCTGTGCCGACCAAGTCAAGGCGCTATAAGATTCGTCGGCTAATAGTCGAAACGCGCTTTTTTATTAATTATAAATTCTTGTTGAATATATTCATCTACAATATGTTGCACTTTATGTGTGATTAGGGGATAAGCAATAGCAACAAACCTATGACTATCTGCAATATTACAGATCATGACAGAAATAGTTGAACATTTACTATTACTGTTCATAAATAAACGGTATACAATTTAAAAAAAAAATAAACTTAAGGTAATTCGAACCTTTCATCAATTGAAATTCGTTCAGAAACTAGTCCACTGATTGCATTTTAGTTTTTATAATGAAACGAGGGTAAAATTCAAGTTTTTTAGCATGCCCCTGAATGTTATTTAAAAAAAAGTAAAAAAAAGTAAAACCTAGAAAATTATATGTCACTCAATATACGTGTGAGGGTTGCCTTACCGTTTAGAGGGTCAATCGTATAAGTACGCTGAAGAATTTGTTTGTCCTAAACAAATAAAATTAGATATCACAAAAAAAGATCAGCAAAAACAAAAAGTCCACTATAAGTCTATTGAAGACAAGTCCTATTGTAAAATAGAATTATGATCACGAAAAAGGAAATCGAGTGCTCATTTCACTTCAAAATAACTTTAGAGTCTCATCAACTCGAGTAATTAAAAGAGAACAAGAAAGACTGAAGAAATTTGAGGAATGTATGCAAAAAAAGTAGAATAAACGGGTCTGTTTTAAATTTGATAATTGAATTCTGCAAAGAATTCCAATCCAATAGAATAATACAAAATGATCAAAGCGATAGAAAAATCACCTGATGAAAAAACTAATAAAAGGAAAACAAAAAATCAGACAGCAAATATATTTAATAGTAAAAAAAAGAAATATATCATTAATTAATGTATTGTTGTGTGAGTTTTATGTAAAGAGCACAAGGGACAGACAGGTCATTAGATTTTTTCTTATTTCTAGTACTTGCAGTCTATGTTTAGATACATATTGTATATATAAACTCATATAGTGGTTTTTTTTTTTAGTTCAAGAACGTCTGCAGGATCTGTTCTGTTTTAGGTCAGCGATTTATAGGAATTTTGTTGATCTCAAGTTTTTTCTCTCCGTTTATTTAAATTTATTATTTTTATTGAGAATTGCTGAGTTTCTTCTTCATTTTGTGATATCAATGTACATCAAATATAGTTTCGAAATGAAGAAAATAAGGAAATAAAGTCTATATGCCACTCCAATAATTCATATATTAAAATAAATATTGAAGAGCGCGAAAAAAAAGACATATATCAATACATAGACTCAAAAAATATATTCTCCTTCTGACGCAGTCGGCGAAAAAGAACAAAAACGACATGTGTCGAAAAGAACAGTCATAATAGAGGCACAAAATAGTGAGGCCAAATTTCATCAACGAGTGATGAGTTTCAAATAAAATGCATTGATGGAACAATAACAGTAACAATGATTAACTAGAAATACATTGAAAGAAATTATTTGAATTACGTTCAAAATGAATGACCAGAAAACAGACGAAAGCTAACATAAGTAAAATGCAGAATACTGGGGAAACAATCTTATCTACATCCTTCTTATAGTTGTTGGGTATTATACCATTTCGGAGATGGTCTTGTTGTTTCCTTCTTTTGGAGAGTACAAATTTACAGCACAGTGGATGCTATCTTAGAAGCCCAATGGCTTGCGCAACTAAGACGGTAGTTTGTCAGTCATACTAATCGGATTTGTAAGTTGTGGTAGGCATTTTCTATTGACGTATGAATAGGTGATTAGTACTTATGCAAATGCATTATGTTTAGCATTCAACAATAAGGTATTTGAAACTCCATTTTATTCTTAGAAACCATGCGATAATAATCTTTGGCTAATGGTGCATGATATTATCTGTCGATTTTTCTGTTGGAATTTGGTGATTATAAGAATTTTTTTAATCTCTTATTATCAGCGCGAGATTTGTTCAACCTGAGTCATTTGTTTTGGTCCCAAAAAACGACATGCTGATAAGAAATGTATACCTGCAACATTGATGTTCTCGAATCCTATAGGGATTGTAATGATGAAATTGTTTATCATTCACTTCTAGGATTCATATTCGATCTTATCTACATCCTCCTTATATTTGTTGGGTATTATACCATTTTGGACATGGTCTTGTGGTTTCCTTCAATTGGGATTACAAATTCACAACCCCACAGCACAGTTGATGCCATCTTAGGCCCACTGTCTTCCGCAACTAAGACGGTAGTTTGTCAGTCATACTAATCGGATTTGTAAGTAGTGCTAAGCGTTTTCTATTGATTTATGAATAGGTGATTATTACTTTTGCAAATACATTATGTTCAACAATAAGGTATTCAAACATTCATTTTTTTTCTTAGAAATCATGCAACAATATTCTTTGGCTAGTGGTGCGGTATGTTGTGTGTAGATAATTTTTGTGTTGAAATGTAGTGATTATACAAATTTTTTAATCTCTTGTTATCATCCTAAGATTTTTTCAACCTGAGTCATTTTTTTTCGTCCCAAACAACAAACAACGAATTGCTGATAAGAAATACACAGGGTGTTTCTGAATTGATGCGAAAGATTTCAGAGTGTGATTCCTTGTTCAAAATGTAGTTTGTTATATAAATGTTGGGTGAAAAGTTGAACGTTAGGGAAATATCGCGGTTCAAAGATGGAGGAAATATGGAATTTGAAGAAACACTGACGCAACGACTTGGATAGAATTAAAGTCGGTTAGGCTGTTTTGTTTACAAATTTTTTCATCTCTTGTATTTATCTCTTAAAATGAACTGTTTCGAAATAAAAACATTAAATGTGAATGGTTACGTGTTTGGGTAATTTATTTTAGAACTGATTTACATTTTATTCCTTTATTACAAAAAGGAACATTTTACGAGAAGAATACAGGGCATGAAAAAGATTCTAGCTGAATCAGGCTATCTTAATTTAATTCTATCCAAGTCGTTGCGTGAATTTTCCTTTGAATTTAGTTAACAGAAATGATAGGGGTAGTCTACTTCCATAATTAATCATCTTTCTATAGCTTATCATTTTTGAAATATAAAACAAAAATTTTTGACCCAACTTACGGATAACAAACTACCCTTTATTACGAACAAGGAATCATTCTTTGAAATCTTTTGGATCAATTCAGAAACACTGTATAGCTGCAACATTCATGTTCTCTCTTTCATAGTTTTATGCAGTTGTAATAATTTCTTGGAAGTGCAAGAAATATTATTGATACTATGTCTCTATTTTCTATTGAATTCACATATACTCATTTTCACGAAAAACTTTGATATTCATTGACGAGCGTATTCTCAAACGAGGAGAAAGAGCTTAGATTCTCACCATGGTTTTATTGCAGACTTCGCCATCTGAAAACTTCTGGACTTTAGACACCCTTTGTGGTTTTTATGCTACTTTCGGCCAACACAATGGTCTAGGCGCAGTGCAGTCGATATCAATAAATCTGCGATAATAAATATATTATTTTTTTCATGAAATTACTCTGCATGAATTTTCTAGTTCTAAGAATACAGAATACTTCTATACAAACCGACGGCTATTCCCTCCTGAACAATAACGCCCCAAAAAAACAGGAATCAAGCCCATAAACTATGACTTCTTCATTAATTCTTCTATCGTCTCGGCCATTTCAAAGACCGGCTTGGTCAATAAATTCCCATAATAATTTTTGTGGGACCGTGTGAGAATACCGACCACCATAAATCGGTCAAAAGGGGTACACCTGAATGAAATTTCTTTCGGTAAACAGTGGATGGAACCGTTTAAATATTTATATACCGCGGTGACATTGTATAACCAGAAGTAAATTATAGAGGGCCCCTTTTTATACGTGAAACCAGTAGCTGCTATCCATCAGGTAGAAGAAGTTAAGTAGAAGCTTTTGGATTGTTTGAGATTCCAATATTCGGGGCTATGTGGGATTATTGAGATAAACTGCAGGATTTATTAGAGGTGGATGTGGAGATATTTTATCTAGATTAGGGGGAATTATTCGAGAATTTTAAATGCCAGTCTAATCCTTCTCTATTTTCAAACATGAATTGAAGCACAATCGTTGAGTGCGTTCTATTTTATCGATATTTTTCTTGTTAAATCTGAGCTCATCTTTGGCAAAGTCCTCCTTACAATCTTGGAAGGCGCATCCATCCGGTCTATACCGATTCAGCCATTTCGTCTCGCCGTTTTGGCCAAATTGAATAAATGTGGACGTTCAAAACGGGAAAATTCATAAGTTTTTTAAAATTCAATTGAAACAAAGGTTTCTTTTTCCACAATCTACAGTTGAAACAATGTACGAGTCAAAGATTCACCGAATTCTTTTTTGGAACAGACAGGAGTAGCTCCAAAAGGATCAATTTTTCAATACGAATGTCAACTGATGTATTCATATTTGATATGATTGGTTGAGAATTACATATGTTTTAATTGTAGATTTTTGAGGCAAAAAAAAAATTTGCCGTTTTCGATTTTCCGAATTTGGCTTTGTTAGGAAGATATTGAAAAATTTGGCCAAATACGTGCATGATACGATCCAATATTATATTATTCGATTAAATTTAAATTGATACATTTATTTAATACTCAGGTGCTTACCTCTTATTGTAATGAAGATGTTAAAACCCGATATTTCTTTACAAAAATATTGAGTTTCGTCCGAATATGTCTGCTATCAAAAAACCATATTTCTTTCTTCAAAATAACTTCTTCCTTCTATTATCCTGAAGATAATAGTCACAATGTGGAATCAAATCTTTGGTAAGGATTTGGATTTACGCTTGCGTCAACTAGAAATTAATGTTCCAAGTCAACACTATGTTGCCCTTTCTACATTCATAGCGTATTTCTCAGAATGTGAATTTATTCGGAAAATGAATAAATTGGCAAAGATGTGATGGACGAAAATAATTAACGTTTATATGAATTGATAGAAAGGATTCCTTTTCTAGTTATTTGCATGAGAAGTACAAGAGATCACTGTTGGAATATATTATTTTTCGCCATGGAAGAAAATTGCATTGCTCTCACATAATTTTCATATGCATGCTTGTGAAGATTTAATGTTTATTATCCTCTTGAACTGAATGTTCAAGACTTGACGACATCAATTGTTGATTCTAATCAAGAATTAAAAAAAATCAACCCAAAGATATAAGATGAATTGATGGGTAATTACAAGAATCAAGAATAATGTCAATTTTATTTTGTTGATAACTTTCTCAAAATCAATGTTGAGATATGAAACTCGGCTGCGTTTGTTCAAACAACATCTAAAGAATACATTTTTCACCATCTCGACCTTTGAAAGGCGTTTCTTATATCTAGGTTCCACCTCATTAGTGAGTCACCTAACTTTTGCAAATCTGCTCAGATATGGCCAAATTTCTTAGAAAACCTGAAAAATATCATCCTAATCGACCTCTGGAGGCTCCATCCGATCCATCTACTGCGATATCTGTCCAAATAACAGCTTTTTCAACGAAATTCCCGTGTACCCCTTCAACCTCGAAATGTAAACATTCGTCCGGGTCTTGAAAATCGTCCTCACGCTCCAAACTGGTGCTAAAATCAATAAACATACGTTAATCTTGGATATTCGACGAAAAATTCACCTGCAAATATCGATTAAATACCAAAAATCTGCGAAGAATTTGTAAACCTAACAAAATGTGGAATATCTATGATACTTTTACTTTGATGTAAACAAAGAAACTGGCAACGTCGTTTTGTCATTAACGATATTTTCTGTGCGCGCACTGACTTGTCATCATATGTTCTGTGCTTTTCATCAGGTTCACCAACTCCTGAAAACGAAACCATGACCTCCTATGTGATTAAATAAAAGTGAATGGAGTATGTGGTTTCCAAATGGAAATTGACCAAACGACAGATCAACTCTTAGTCATTACAGTTGCAAAATAAAACTGACAACATTGTACACATTCAGTTTTCACCAAAGAATAAGAAATTTTTCTGTCATTCGAATAAAATTCGAAATCAGGAAGAATACACATTCTAGGTACTAGAAATTTATGATTATTTTTTCAAATTTTATCGGATAAAACTAGGAATAACTTGAAAACGACGCATTTCATTCAAAAAACTTTGCAATACCTACTGTCATTTTTCCATTTGAGATTCTGTGAAAAAAAGAAACACCTGGTATTTGCATTGATATTCAGTTCACTGCTAAGAACCGATTAATTATTTTCGACAATGGCATAAAGAGTATGCCGCATAATGAATTCAACGGTGGATAGTTGAAAAACGAGGAATACAGTCCATTGAAGCGATGATACGTGATTGACCACTTTTTTCAAACGGACATCCTGAGTCTCATAAACTTCACAAACGTCCTCTTAATCCTTATATTCACCGAGCTCGTTTAAAATCGAAGTAGCAACAGATGTTCTCGAACAAATGTCCTTCCTCTGCGGTTTGTTCAATATGCAAAATAGACCTTATCTCGGCCTGCCGTGATTGACGAGTAACTGACAGTTCTTGAGGTTAGTGACGAAGTAAATCCTAATAAAGAGACAGAGAAGAGCGGCATTTGCCCGATTTGAACCGGCGATATCTTATCAAGGAATTTAAAAATAATTACACGACCAACGAGCTGCCTGCAACATGCCTGTCCATCAATGTTCATCGTTACGAGTCGGTAGGCCTCTGATTCGAAGATAGCGGTCAGCTCAAGAATGCGAAAGGAATATCAAATCATAGTCTGCCGGAATGCTTGAGCCTTTTTATCGCCATTCCGTTTTCGTAATGGCATGTCCTTTATTTGAAGTGGTCCACATATGGACCGATAACTTCGATACGTTGCCACGAATAATTGAAATCGAGGTGATGCATGACACCAACGGGCTTCCATATACCACCAATTAGTTCGCGAAGAACTTCATCAACTGATCCCTCCGCCGACAGTTACGCGCAGACTCTGGCTCTTCCTGAGATAACTGAGCTCAAGTCTCTGGAATAATGTAAATCAGAAATGACATCGGGACTGGATGGAATCCCAACCTGTAGACTGTGCGTTCATTTTCTCCAAACCATTGGCTGTAATCTTTAGGCTACAGTTTAGTTTATAGTTGGCACATGGGCGTACCCAGGTAGGGGCAGGGGGGGCAGCTGCCCCCTCCTTGAAGATCAAATAAATGTTAATTTTCCTGGCAAGTGGGAAATAAAAAGACTAGAAATTTTCTTGTGTGCTGTGGGGTCCAGATGTTGAGACTCTCTCTCGAACGAAATCTGCTCGACTGTTTTCGAGTTACACCCATTATCATTCACTCAATAACTCTAAAATACGATCGAATTTGAATTTACTAAAAAGTATGTACCTAAAAGGAAATGATGCGAAATTCTGTGAAGATCGTATTATAAGAAAGCTGAAAAAATTCAGAAATTTCATTTTCATACCTAACCTATTCGTCGAGTTCGTCTGAAATTTTGCTAAACTATTGAGTCGACATATTTATTCCAAGATACCAGATTTCAGTTTGATTGAATCTGAAATCTTGAATATATTGTGACATTAACATTTCGCATCTGCTGAATCATTGGGTGTAATTTAACCAAGTATTATTTGGATCTACGCAATCAACTTCCAAACCTGCTTCATGAATATCGAATATCCGAAGTTATTGTGCTCTCTGAAGGCAAACTAAAGCTTATGTTATGATCAACATAAGAATAGAATTCATCATTAAGTTCTCATTTTTGGAAGTCTCCAACTGTTTTTAAGGAATCTGTATATGAAGGGACGAAGGGTGATTCCACCTTTCACCATTCTCTTGAAACTGTTCCTGTAGAGAAATGTTCGCAGTTTATCTTGAAAGGCAACTATGAATGCAAACAGTCACAATGTCTCTTCTTTATTTTTCAAAATTCGACGAAACGGAGAAAAGATGTACCATTTCAGAAAATTTTGACGACGGAGCTCCAGTCCATCTACCGTCTGAATATTGGTGCAATTTATAATTCTTTTTTGGGATGAGTTCATTAGGCCCGAAGAACTGAAAAACTCAATTTGAGTAGGTAAAAAAATAGCAAACGTCACTAGAAAACCGGCTCCTAATTCAGTTCCGTGGAAAATATATTGTATTCAGTCGTACTAGTTTATTTCAATGAAATCTGGTATGCAAACTTTTTTTTAATTCTTAGACAAACTCTGGTAATCTTGAAAAATAAAATACAGAAAGAACCTTATGAAGCTAAAAACAACAATTACATAAAATTCAAAATTTTCTGTTTAGACGTTTTTAGTTATCTCATAGTCGGGTCAGAAATATCGACCTCCGAACTTTTCACAAACGATTAATTTCACATCACCGAGACCACGAGACGATTTGAAGCTCCGAAAGAATGCCAGATGTTGTTTTGAGTCAAACACTTTTTTATGCATTCCTCAGTGCACCTGCTCCGTACGAGTATGGCTTACAGTGTTGCTATTTACGGAGGTGACAACGAACTGAACGTCCCTTGGATTTATTCCTTCATATATAAAACGGCGGACTAGCGCTGGTGGTATATAGCTGATTAGCTGAACTAAAAGATTGTACAGTACATAAATATGGTGCGTTCTGACCTCAAAACGATTTTTTGATATGTTGATCCCTGAAGTCTCCTTAGTCTAACAATCTAAGAAACAAGGCAAAACGTTGTGACCTCCGATTTCGGAGGTGACAGCGTTATATATGAGGTGACAACGCTTGTTAAGTTTATATTTTGGAGGTGACAATGACAATAAATAACTGTATATATATCTAGTCAATTTTGATGATTTTTTGTTTCAATATACCCAACCGACCATCTTCTCAGCTATGAGCTGCCCCCCTCTAGCCTAAATCCTGGGTACGCCCTTGAGTTGGCAGTAAGTTTGTTACATTCCTCTATGATCTCAAGGTCTATTGTGCAACCCATCAGAGCTACATTCGCAACTGCGCTATCTGCAGCTAGCCCTCCAGCTCCAGAACTCCAATGAATCCTCGGTCCTCCTATATTTCATTTGTCCATGACATTCCTAGCGTAGACTTGGAATGGCGAGGCATTTTGTAACCAGGTGAACTGGAGTTTGTACACAGAAGCTGAACTGGTCATATCTGTCAAGCCCATTCTCATCATATACTTTCTAAGGCTAAAATGTTCCTGTGAGGAAGCCAGTTAGGAGGCGTATTTTATTATTACTGAGATCCAAATAATTCTTTGTTCTCGCAGTTTCGAAATACCGAATCATCTATTTGGAATGATCCATTCCTGGAAGATTCCCACAGAGTGCTTCTCTTTCAGTTTCTTCCTTTTCCAAAAACTCTCTCTTATAGATGCATTTGTCTATACCACCTATGACATAATGGTTCTGGACCAGTAAGTGGCGTTTGTGCTCCCTTCCTAGCTAGTGTGTTGACCTCTTCTTGAGTCGATGACATAGGAGTTCAGTGCTTTGATAGCAGTTTGACTATCAGCATGGATCATTATGTCCCACCCTTGACACATTTTTTCAGGTTTATGTCTCAGCATCTTTCGGTTGCAAATATGTCTGCCTGATTAACATTCGAGTGGAAGACTAAACGTAGTGTTCCCCTGAGTTTGGGTACTGTATTTCTTTTCCCATTCTTCCTTTTTAGAAAGCATCGTGTTAAAGTTCTTCTCGATGCTTGCTTTTTAATCATAACATCACTAAGTACGCTCGCTGATGAAATGTTTTTGTTCTCTGAATTTGAAATTTCTCGAAACCTGTACCTTCCCTAGATCTATAAGCCATCACTGATAACAATACATGATCTCTCTTTGAGAGAAAAATGAACTGATGTACCAATTCATATATCATGTATTGTAATTTATGAAATAAAGGGATTATTATTATTATTATTATTATAATTCTTACCACCAAGAAAATAAAAGTATAAAATGTTTGTATGAAATAGAAATAAATGAGGGAAATGGACTAGTAGTGCACCGATAGAAATGTGGTCGAGAATTAGAGAAAAATTGTTATTTTGAGCCACTTTAGTGAAGTTCTTGAAATGGTTCTGTATGATATACTAACTGACAAAAAAACTGCCACACTCTAAAGGAGCTGTTTAAATTTTGATTTTTCTGGGTGAGACATACATTGTACCTATAGCAAGAAGTAAATGATTAAAATTTGGAAAAAAGAACGAGGGGGTTTGAAATTCTTTTTAATAAATTTCTTAATAATGTGTTTGTCCACCGCGATCTTCTGTACACTTCCCAAAACGTCTTGTCATTGATGAAATTAGATGGTCTATTTCTTCTTGAGTAATACTATCCCAAGCTACCCGTACTTCATGCCTGAGAGCCGCCAAAGTTTGTGGGGGCTGGGGTAAATTTCCAAGCCTTCTCCTCATGATGTCTCAAAGATGGTCTATGGGCGAAAGATCGGGGGATCTGCGCGGCCATGGCAAAAGATTCACATGGGTCGCTTCAAAAAATTTTAAACTAACTCTGGCAACATCAGGTCGAGCCTTATCTTGCTGAAATATTGGATTCTCTAGCCGGATAAGGTAAAGCAGAACATATGGCTCCACTATTTCTTGAAGATAACGCAGCGCTGTCATGTTATCTCGAATAAAGACTAAAGGTAACCTACTTGCAAGTGCAATAGCACCCCATACCATAACGTCTACTGTCCGGTGTACAGGGTCACCCAAATTGCTTGATTTTGGCTGTTTCTGGTACTTCTAGGATAGATAGGTGAAAATGTGGGGAGGAGTTCTGGGCTCGATTTTCGGGAAAACTGCATAAATGAAAGCCGTTTCAGGATATCTTCATTTGTTTTCAAGATATAACGAAATTTTGATATTTTGGCGATTTCGAAAATGTGCCATAACTTCTTCATTTTCTAAAATATTTGAAAACGGCAAAAACTTTCTACAGGCACCTTTTCATTAGCAATGCGACACCGTATTCAGTTATTTTTTATCTCTTGTATAAAGGGTGAAAAAAAACAACTTTCTTATTTCAAATACGAATGGTATCTTTTTTTGATCCTTTGTTATGCAAAAAAAATCAGCTTTTCGAAAATATATATATGTCGATATTTTATTTTCCGCCCCTTACTTGCATAGAATAATGTTTAACAGACTCAACTTTGAGTGGAAATTTTACTTTTTTGCTATTTCGGTCTCAAATGTGGAAATAATATATCGGCCATGTGTACCCAAGGAGAATCGAGATTCATCAGAACAGACGACCTGTTGCCATTCCACATTCCAAATTTAATAGAAGTCGTTTCACTCTGACCAATTTGACATGTTCGACTTATGGACTTTTCCAAGGCCTTCGACAGAATAGACCATGGTATTCTTTGAGAAAGCTTTTCTTCATCAGGTTGACTGACAACTTTATGTGGAATCTCATGTTACTAAAAGAGTGCTGTGGGTTCAGTTCTTTGGTTACAGATCTTTTGAGTTCGTGGCATCATTTGGTGTTCCGCAGGGTTCTACACTGGGACTGGAAATGTAATGTAAAATAGTGAATAACCAAGTGTGTAGGTATCGAACAAAACCTAGGAATAGATAGATCCTATACCATTCACAAGGTCTCATAGATATCAAGGATAATTGCAAAATAGAGCAATACCAATTTATTACCCTTAAAAAGAGAATGACTCTTCAAGACTGCCTGCGGTTTCGTTAATAGTTTTTTTCTATTAGTAGACGTATCCTGTGTATCTCCTACTATGTTTTATCGATTTCGAAAGGCGTGCAACTTATTGGATTCATCCACCGCATAAAGAAATAACAATGCTCGTCATTTCACGAAACATCAACTATTAACATTTCAGTCATTTCACTCTTGTAATTCCATGTCGATTTAACATATTAATCACATTCCCGTTCGAGGAATGGTGTTACGTGCTGAGAATAATAAGCGCCTCTGTCCGATTCGAAGGACCATAAGGCGGTCTTGTGATACATTGAAAATCTCTGGTGATAAATAATTGCAAGAGCTCCGTAATGGCAGGTAGATTCGTGAGATGTATAAACATTTTTGGTGTTGTCGCCATTGGGGCAAAAAACCAGAGGCACTCTAGCAGACAGGATACTTATTATTGGTATGGTATTCGAATTCATAATAAGAGTGTTCGAAAATGATGATTGAAAAGGCAAAACGCTTGTTATCAGAATCTCAAGAATTTTATAACCAATCCACCACTATTACCGGTAACTTTATTTTTTTAAAGCGATACCACCAATAGAAACAAATACAACATAATAATTTCAAATTCTTTCAAAAAGAACAAAATGCTGTTGGAAATTCAAAGTGAATACGGGGATGACAGACACTTATTGTAAGAAAGCTGAGTATATGATTCAAACCTCAGTTTCTGCGAGATAGCAGGCGCTGCGGTGGACACCCGTCGATGCTCCCGGCCTGGTGTTGAGGTTATTGAATCTCTAGAATTGAGCACTGGATCAAACATCCAATTGAGTGTACTAGCAAAGAGTAGACACAAGAGAAATCACTTAGGCTTGGCGCGAAATATTGGTTCGTCGACCTTGAATTTTACTACAACAAAGAGGATCAATATCATACTATCAAATCTTGGAGTGTCATAAATGCGATTACTCTTTGATGGTGAAGAATAACCTCTCTAGAGATTCAAATTGTCAACAAAAGAAAACGTCGAAATCGGATTTCAAATGCAAGGAATCGTTTATATTCATGATATCCGTTTATATTTAATAAAACTGGTCGCTTTAATATTTAACTAATCCATAGTGACCCAAATGAGGAATTTTTGCAAGTTCTTATGATTTTCCGCTTGAAGAAATTATGTGCCCAGGTCCATAGCACGATCTTAAAACATATTCTCACAACAATCAAATTACAGTGAGCTGAATAAGGTAAAAATGAAGTGAAAAATGTATGAACGAAATCTTGAAAAAGTATTTGTTTCAGGCAGAGTCTTTTATAATGAGAAAAGTGGTTAATTTTGAAGTGAATAACTCGCACAACAAATTGGATTATAGATAAGGAATACAGTATCAATCTCTTTCCCTAATGTTTTTGGAACCACAGCTGGACTTTCTTGTGTCAGTGTTTTCTTACTAAAAACCAGAAGACTTCACGATATTCTTTCTTGCAAGCTACATGTGTATTTCAACTAATAGGAAGTGATACTGATATATATTGTAAAATAAATAATTTAATATGATCATCCTAAATATATATTACAAATCTGAAGTTTCTATTGCATGATCCAACAATTAATTGATCACTTGATGAACACCGTTATCACCTCATTGATTTACCTTCTTCCGAAGTTTAAATATAATTAAACATGCTAAATATCCAATAAAATGCAAGGACACCAAAGGTTTGTCAACATCTAAGATATCGATGTGAAAAGATCATATACCCGGATAAAATTTTGGTAATCTGTTATTTGTCAGTTCCACAATCTTCTCGCCTAGTAAAATAAGGATAGAGCGTTTACTCAAAAATAGATTCATCACTACCAAATGACAACACAGAGATAATTTACCAAATCGTAAACTGTATACATTCCCTTTGTGGCTTTTGCTTTGACAGTGCTACTCACACTATGGCTTCTTCTGGGGCAACAAACCCCAAAACCAGGGCATGAAAGTTCTCTGGGAATTTTATTTCAGAAATTCTTGAAAAGCAGTAAGAACAACTTCAATGTAACATGTTTATTAATCATATATATTTTCCATTTGTTAACTTCATGTGTAAGTTACACGATATACATGTACCTAAAATACAAATTTAAAACATCTTGACATCTTCATAACCTCGTCAAGTGTGATCATGAAATCAGTTTTTAGATTGAAAAACCTGTAACCTTAGTTGAACATAACTGCAGAACATTATGTTTAAGCAATATACCTTTCAATGTGAACAGGAAGACCTTTTTTGATAGGATTTTAGAAGTTTTGTATTCATGAAATTGCTTTCTCTCCCTCTATATCTATTTTCACTGGAATAATATCAGTCAGTGTACTGGACATAAATTCTGTTGTTTTTTTACCAGCAAAAGAGATACCTGAAAGATGTTTCGATATTGAAAATATAAAATATTTTGAATATTTGTTGACATAACATAACCTAATTGTTCCGTCAATTTCGTTCTTCTCGGACAGCTCGAATCTGATTGAACCAGTGAAAATACTGGGCTGTTATTGGCACCCCTCGATTAGACCTCGTCATTCACAAATGACTTTCAAGGTTAAAGAAACAATGTTCGCGATTTCATTCATAAAGAGGGGGAGTGATGTCTCTTGTATCTACTCTTTGGTACTAGATCTAGTTGCTTGGACCACATAACATTCAAACGACTTATCAAAAAAGACCCAATATTTCTCTAACAACAGATTCGGGTTCATAGACGAAACCTTTCACAGCTTTTCTCAATTTGTTCAGACACTTTTCAAAAAAAAATTCTGTTGATTTCCTTAGTACCAGGAGAGAGGACTGGAAGTAAGTTTGGAGAAGACAGAATACCTGCACCATGGTGAATTGAAATAGGATAAGAGGAATGAAAATACGACAGTATTCAAAATAAAAGTATTAGAGGCATTCAACTCCATATGGTGGGATAAACATCTAAACATAAGAACAAAAAATATATTGGACAAACAATGCCATAAAGGAGGACAACAAACGTAGAACGTTAGCTGTGGAGATGGATTACTTCCGTAAACGTGCTAGTATATGCCTAAGAGCTAACTGCTAGTGAACAATTTGAGCCACTTGGTTGAGTCGGCCTAGATATGCGTTGTCGGCAAGAACTCGACAACCTGCGATTACATGTTCAATAGACTCGCAAACTGCGCCACACTTACTGCATCTATCCTCCACGTTCAGCTTCAATCAGTGTTTCTCGTTGTTGCCCGTTCTTATAACTCGATCTTGGATAGCCGTCAGAAATCCCTCAGTTTCAGGATACAATTTTGCCGCATTCAACCACGACAAAGAAGCTGATTTATCGACATTTTCCACTCAAGGTGTTTGGGAAATCTGCCGTACAAAGCTTGTTTCCGCCAGATTTTTCTTCGCTACTGCTAGTGATACCGAAAGTCAGTTGTCTAAGCTGTGGGTTCAGAGGTGTGTATCCCTTATCCTCTGTTGTCACCAATTTCATCAGGCTATATTCAGACTCGAGCAGTCACTGCCTCAAGTTTTTCTCCTGGGTTCTGCAGAGTCTATAGATGTTCAAAGGACCACGCCCGTCATCTCTTCTAGGTAGATAGAGTCTTTTTACCAATGCATTGGTGTGCAGACATCGAAACTTTGTCATTAGGCGACGAGTGAGTCGGTCCAACTCATTCAGATCAGCATCTGATCACTTCAAGCCTCCGCAAGTGTAGGTCAAAGCTGGCGAAGCCCAAGAGTTCAAGACATCAATCTGGTTTTCAGCAGACAGCTTGGTGTTGAGCACTTTGGAAACCCTGTTTTCGCAGTGAACTCAGCTTTCAAACGGGTGTGGTCAAGTCGTTGATTTTAAGGAATGCCCAGATACTTGTTGGTCTCTTCTGGCAACATACTACAGATATCCTGAAATTGTTCCTGAGTGTTCTTCATTTTACCCTTCCTGACGTTGACTATGGCGCATTTGTCGAGACATTCTTATTGATATAATATCGAGCTTCGGGAACAAGCGTACTCAACTTGAACATTGATTAAAGGAAGACGAAGGCTTTTTCCCAGATGCTTATCAAAAAAACTGAAATCGGAAGATATTTTCTCGTTTGGTATAACCCTTACAAAACAATTTGTTGTCTTGCTCTCTTCATTTGTTTCGTTACCAAGACAGTTCATTTGGAACTAGTCTCGTCCCTCAGCGTGGAGGTCTTCTATAAAGATCGCAGCTGGTCCATATACA
Organism: Adalia decempunctata; assembly: GCA_951802165.1. NCBI lineage: Eukaryota > Metazoa > Arthropoda > Insecta > Coleoptera > Coccinellidae > Adalia > Adalia decempunctata. The sequence continues at coordinate 22,958,308 of OX637701.1, forward strand.
AGAGCCCTCACACGATTGGTCCCGATTGATATTTAATTCTGCAATCACTTTGAATTTTCTTTAGTTTATTAGATATTAGTTTATTAGATTTAATTTCACTGCTTCCAATATTCTGTAAAATTCACACAATTTTACGGCGGCCTATTTTGTTCACACCACGTGAACGGTTCAGATAAACTTTTCTGGATTTTTCATTTTTATTCCCTTCAAAATTAATTGAATTTCTCCGTACTTGGGGAAATCCCATATGTAGTGTAGGCGCGAGAAAAAAATCGTCAGCTGTGGAGCCAGCATATGTCGCATATTTGTTTCATTTTCCATATTTTTCATTCAGTTCATTGATTGCCTTAATCGTGAATATATCTGCTACCGTCTATTTAAATTTCTTCTGTTTCCTTGCGTGAATTTAGAAAAGTTCAGTTTTTCTTGTGATCCACAATTTCAGTGATTTCGATTCATTCGAATTACATTCTTCATTTATTTAAGAACATTCGTTTGTGCGAATTTGCTTCGAAAAGGACTGCTACCAGTGGCGTGGTTATTATTCTGCCACAAGGATAAGTGTTCCTACTTTGACATTTTTAGCAACGGATTTTCACGTCAGCTTCATTCCATGTTCGTTTGTCGAGCTCGATCACTCTGTTCATGGAAATAGGAGTAACCGACAAGATCTGGTTGACCGTTTTGCTGAAATAGGTAAGACCTTGCAATTGTTGATTTGGGTGCATTTATCCTTTCATTTGTGTTGGGTTTCAATAACTATTTATAATTATATACAGTCCATTAGCTCTCTTAACTTTTCCTTCAGAAATTTGGTAAATTTTTCATTAACTGAAATTGAACCGTATTTCAGTTGGTTAACTGAAACTCTACCCAACAGCTTGGTGTTGAGCACTTTGGTAACCCTGTTTTCGCAGTGAACTCAGCTTTCAAACGGGTCTGGTCAAGTCGTTGATTTTAAGTAATGCCCAGATACTTGTTGGTCTCTTCTGGCAACATTCTACAGATGTCCTGAAATTGTTCCTGAGTGTTCTTCATTTTACACTTCCTGATGTTGACTATGGCGCATTTGTCGAGACATTCTTATTGATATAATATCGAGCTTCGGGAACAAGCGTACTCAACAGATGAACTTGAACATTGATTAAAGGAAGACGAAGGCTTTTTCCCAGATGCTTATCAAAAAAACTGAAATCGGAAGATATTTTTTCGTTTGGTATAACCCTTACAAAACAATTTGTTGTTTTTGTTAGTTTCAAAATAACTTTGGGAGCTCGCAATGTGAATTTCTTAATCAGGGTGCACTTAAAATTTCCTTGTGAGCTCGCAAGTTCTTATTCTGACATCTTTGGGTGTTTGGAAAAAGAATAAATTAAGAATTTCGCTTTGGAAAATCACATAGCAATCTCTGGGAGCTCGCAGTGTAACCTCTCAGAGATCTCACGAGGAAGTCTGTGTTTTAAGGATCTATATCCTGAGCTCTTCATTCCTACTCGATTGACTCCCAGGTCCACTGAGTGTAGACTGGAAACTCGGCTTGCTCAAAGTCGACGTCACATGTCCTCTCTTCGTCGCATCGTCGAACGAATTCATCGCGCCACCGAAATCGTCAATCCGTTTATTCCGCAATAATCCAATCCCGGCGATAACCATCTGCTCCTGCCACCCATTCAAAGTCCTCCAAGTGAACGCCTCGACATTCGTCTCTCTATTTAGTAAATGGTTTTCTGTCTCAGCACGACACGAGAGGACTATAGATATTAGTTTGAAAGTGACAATCAACAGTTTGTCACTTACCGCGATGCGACCCGGGGAACGCACCAACTGAAATGGTGTATATCTGTCCGACACACTCGGATCGTTTATCATTTCCTACGCCATCTCTTGTTCCTCGGTTTGTCGTGCTGTGAGCGAAGAGAGGAGCGAGGCCCCTTTCAGCCCCCACGTGTTTCGAAGGGGCCACATACAGGGAAGATTTCTCGTTCAATGAATACCCGCTGAGACGGTTTTCGCATCGTGTGTCTACCTAGAGACGCTGGATGTGAAGACGTTTCTCCACTACCGACGTGCTGAATTGAATAGTTCATCAGGATCCAATTTATCTTCTCCTTTTGTCTTCGTGGATGATTTAGAGGCAGCGATTATCAACAACGGGTTATTTGGCGCTATGAATATTCAACTCGAAGGGTCTGGAAATGAAGCTCAACTAGTATGATAACCCTATGGAGCCTTGATTGTTTATGTTTGATTCATTGCTGTCAAATGAACATTCTTAGCGTATTAATGGATCATTATTCTTCAACAAGATTGATTTCCTCCTCATGACACAACTCCACCTCAGTCATGACCTTCATATCCACTTTTCAGCTTCAGCAATAAGGCTTATTTGAAGAGATACTATGCAGGCCGGCTCCTCATCTATCTATAAAAATAATTGCAACCCACCGGCCAAAGCGATTTTGTGGCCTCCCAGTCAGTCATCAAGCAGTTGAGTAATGGGAACAAAAGAGAAAGCTTGAGTTTTGGCAGAAAATCAATGGCCCTTAAAGACAGGCCAAGTCATTTCACTCCTACCCGACGAGCTGGACTGAAAAAGTTCTCCCACTCAGTAAACTGGAGCTGAGGAAACTGACAGACGCACTCACGGGACACTGTCCTCTGAGGTATCATCTAAAAACCAGGAGGAGGCACCGCAAGACTCTTGTCGCTTCTGACGAGAAGCCACTGAGACATCCGAGCCTTTGCTATGCGATCGTGAAGCTGTCCTCGGTTTATAAGGCCGGAACAAGTGATGGATGTAGCCCCCAGAAAGACTTTGAAGTTCATTGGGACACTCTTGCCTGACTAGTGAACAGCGTGGAGATGCACAATAGATCTTTATCAATGAACGTTGAGTAGGTTTCCACAGGATGAGGTACAAAAAAACGGCACTCACCTCAATTAGAGCTGGCAGATAACGCGAAGTTGTCCATTCAACCACTGTATGTTTTACGGATTGGAGAAGGTTTCCTTGGAAATGCGAGTTCACATTGAACTGTCCCTATTGAACCATTTAATTGGGGGTTAACCGATGACGGACTTAAGCACCGAACCTTAACTTTTCTCGGACAATTTAAGTGATGCACAGGGGCAGTGTGAATGTTATAACGAAAAAATCTTACGATTCTTGAGTTAACCCATACAGATTACAGACCTACTTTATACTGACTCTATTCTCTGAAGTAGAATCTTGACCTGGGACGCTTTAGACAGGGTGTTTCTCTTTTACTGGTGGATACTTGCACTGTGTTGGTTTGCGTTAATCGGAGGATAACAAAATGATGGAGTTATTTAGTTCTTCTTTATTTAGGAACGGTTATTTTCATTGAACCCAATTCAAATGTAAACCATTTTTTTGGAAATTTGAATCAGGCTCAGACATCAGTCTATAACCCTTTCAATCTCCAGCTGCTACTTGGTTTGATTTGTCTAGTGATCAGTACATAGTCTGTTCCAATGGCTTTTCTGGTAACGCAAAATAAATGAAATTGTAGAAATCTCTGTATACGCAAGCTGCCATTTCTTATGAACAGTGTCGCTAATATCTCAAAAGATTATTCGAATGAAAAAAGTTATAAGGTAGTAGTAGATTTACTAGACATTGCCTCTGTTGAAGAAGAAAGAAGGAGAAATTTTGGTAAAACGTATTGAGAGAAAAAAAACTATTTATTATTATTAAATCTCTTTATTGCTCCTGAAGTTCTGTATACCGTACTATTACAATGTGCTCAATGAATTACAGTTTTTTTTTTGCACCATTATAGTACTTTCATATGTTTCTGCAGGTCCCAATTATCAAGGTTTATTCGGATTCACATCAGACTTTTTTTTAATGTTGTGGTTTTCACAAAAAGGAATATCCTGTAATGTTCAGAGAACATCGTGAGAAGCAAGGGCAAGCAGGTGAGAATTGGTGTTCTTCTTTAATTTCTGACGTTATATGCCTCGGGGAACACCTCCCTAGGCAATGTGTTCCAAAGCCTCGCTGTTCGTTGGATGAACGATACTCTGAAGAGAGATGTTCTGCAGGTCTCCAAAATGATCACGAAGGGATGTGAAGACTTAACTTGACGGGTTAGTCTCGAAGAGACTGCCAGGGGGGAACGATTTCTGATAATGCAGAAGAGTCCATGGAAATATCTATAAAATAGAGACAGATCTCCTACTCTTCTACGGTGTTCTAGAGAAGTGAGCGAGTTTGTAAGCGAGGCATCACCAACGAGACGAATTGCCCTTTTTTGTACAGAATCCAAGAGTTTTAGGATTTGTTAAGGTGCAGCACTCCAAATATGGGAACAGTATTTCAGGACAGGTCGAATCTGTGCCTTATAGATCATAAGCGGCTGACCTGAGGTGAAATAGCTCCTGGCACGAAACAGAAAACCAAGTTTTTGAGATGCACTTTGAGCAATGGATCTCACATGCATTCTAGTGTTCCTCAGTTTTGATAGTTATGTTCCTTCGATTTTGGTGGTTCGATAGTGAACGTTGTCTTTATTATCGATGAACTAAACACTGCCCATGGCCCTATTCTCATCAAGAGAAAGTAATTGAGTCAATCATCTTCTATATAGATTCGGATTCAAGAATCCAACGGAAAAAATATAGAGATCTCGAGCAAATGATAAGGATGTCGTTCAAGTAGAATGAACGCTCCAAAAAGAATGGGAAGAAAGAAATAAATAGTTACAAAAAATAAGGAATGGAGAAAGAAATGAAAAATAGGAAAAGGTAGATGTATTTCTGTTACAATTTTGTTACTTACTGACCGAATATTAAATATAGAACAGTAATAAAAATTAGGAGCACCATCTCATTTGTTTTGAATGCTCATTCTTTTTCAAAATTTACACTCCTTCGAGTTTTCAACTGAATTTAAACTAAATTTATAAAAATTCACCTTGTTATTCTTCATGCTCGATTTCAAATCATTTTGTTCCTTGGAAGCAGAGGAACCCGATTCATTCACCCTTTTCAACTCAATTGTGGTCCTTTAGTCACAGCCCTCTTCTCAACAAAACCAGAGTAGACAAGAAAGGATCCCATCAAGAGGGATCGAAGGTAAAGCAGTCACGATACCGTGGATGTTACAGCTCAACCCTGGGGGTAATAAATCTACGGGATTAAGAAACCATTGTCCGTATTTTATTTATTATAACCATTAACACTAGTAATAATGCATTTGTTATACTTCAGAGGAACATATTTTATCGAACTGTCGGCGGTAGCACATGTGTGCTCACCGGCGAAGCTGCTTGTGTCGTGGTGGGTTGATATTTTGTGCAGGGACGGGCTGCAATATAATGTTGGATGACTCGTGAAAGACAGATCATCCAGCTCTGACTGAAATAGAGAATGTCTTTCTTTTTAAAAGTCGATTAAAAAATTATTTAAAAAATAGGTTGGAATTTCATTGAGGCCCAATATATTCACCTCTATATACAGTCCATTCAAGAATTATTGATATCAAAGCAGGCCTTGGTAACTAGAAATTTTCTGTGCTTTCATCAAAGCATGTTCCTTTCCAACGTTCAGTATAAATATTCGCTAAACCAGAAAAATCTAGTTGATAATTTGAAGCGTGTTGCTGCAAAGTAAATTGTGATAGATATCAAGACCGAAACAAATCTTAACGAATGAATCAACTTAATATATGAAGAATTTTGTCATGATATTGTAACTTTCGATATTTGTGAACAATGAAGAAGTAAAATATGTAATATTAATAATGTGAATATTCCTATTATTCTGCTCCAACAACCACTGTTAATATTTCATCATCTGGGCAGATCTCGTCATGTTCACAATTGAAGGCTTTATGTCAGCAATATCATTCCATGTACTTTGACTGACCTTCCCTTATCTCTTTTTCTACGGGCTCTGTGCAGGCTTTTCATTTATTAACTGTACATTCTTAATAATAATAATAATAACATCATTTATTTCCATAATCTGAATACAATTCGAAAGGGAAACAAGTCAAACTAAATATACACATAAAACAAACAAGAAAAAAATTGAAGAAAAATGACCGATGAGACCGATCAGACTTGGAAATCATAGTTGAAATACTCGCTTATTGAGTATGGTTCAAGCTTTGTTAAGAGCTTTGTTCAAGAGCCTTATTCCTAAGATTTTCCACTTGCGCAATTATTTGCCAAATTTGCTCGAATTTTAATTACAGAACAAAACGTCAGTGTTATTTCCAACTCCAACCTGAATTCCCCAACTCAGAATATTACTGAATGGGCTATTACCAACATAATTTCGATTCTCCAAAGCCCCCTGAGATGTCAATAATTCTTGGATGAACTGTAGTAACACTCAACTTAAATTGCTCCAATTGCCTGAAAGTCCTTTTGTGGAGAGAGCAATTGTTTTCCTCTGATATTTTTATGTGAAGAACCTTTCACAACCTGAATAAATTGAACTTGATTACAGCGTTTTTGAAACATACTTATTCAAACTTCAAACCTGTAACTTTTCGTGTTTTAGAAAAGTTGCAATAAAAAAAAATGAATGGAAACAAAGGCAGATAATATTATAAAATGAAACTTCTCTCAAGTTAACAAAATACCTTCTTATAGATTTTTCAAAGAATCTTACATCAAGAAGTAGTGCAATGGCCGTAGTTTATAATTGCAATTCGAAACTAAGTTCAGCTTTTATTTTATATATTTCGTATGTAATGCATTTTCAAGCACACATTGTATCGAATGTGAAAAACAAATCGTTTATCGCTACAACATTTATCGCTACAACCTTCATCGCTACAACATTTATCGCTACAGTCCTTATCGCTACAGTCTTTATCGCTATAACTTTTGTCATTGAAATGGTGTATGTAATAGGAAAAATGAGCATGTTGGACTTCCATTTCTAGCGTAGTTGAAAGTTGTACAAATCCATCTCTGTTTTCTTGGGATGTAATCTGCAACTGTGACCGAGAGGAACAGAAGCTGCGGCCCCACGATTAATGTTGTGCGGCCTACCTTTTCCAGCCCGTCTGCCTATCTAGCCCGTAAATCAAGGTCTGAAGGAACACTTCCTCGCCCCTGTCATTTGTTCCACGGATGTCATTTATTCAACGCCTCTGTATGTGTGTACGAATATTTGATTTATTCATTCGAAGGCATTAACATCGTCGGACTAGTCGACGGGGACCCGAGGATATGGCTGTACAGGGCTTCTGTTCAAGACTACACCTTCGCGCACCTGAATAAATAACGCAGACATAGGTTGGGACATGAGTGTTTCTTTTATTCGAAGTCGACTTATAGCCAACAATTCGGCTTATCTGCAGGCACTTGTTTCAGCCTTTCTGGCTTGAATATTTCATTGTGTGAATTGTTGCAGCATCACTCCGATCCGTGAATTTTATGAGCCCATTAATATTGAACAATATAAAGTTTATTACGAAATCTGTGTGAGGGGGTTCCGTTAAACCGTCAAAAAACGTTGATAAAAGAACTGGCGCTAGCAACTTTTGAGACTCACCTTGTAGGTAGATTCGAATTTGTTCATTGCGAGAAAGCCATTGCTAAAGTTCAAAGTTATCCTATTATGGAAATTTTTTCTGTTTGTTGGACGGAGGTGGAAATTGAATTTGACATCGATTCTTGTCAGTGAGTCCTACTCAGTTTTGTGCAAAACAAATTGAAGATTCGTCAAAATCCTCTGCATAATTTTTTTCATGATATACGTCCCTTATAAAAAGGAGTCACTTCGATTTCTAATTTTTAGTGAAATATGTTTAACTTTATTGCTTTGTTCTGTACATAACGTTTCGGTTTCGATTATGATTTTAATTTAATGAAAACTTTTGTTTGTGTTATAATTTTTTACTGCTCATATCAATCTCTATACGATAACACATCAGTTTGAAGGATAATATTGATGGACAGCTCAATATTTCTTTTAAGTTACCAGTTTATTAACATAATACCTCCTCATATTCGTAGATATGTTGCTGACATCGAGTCTTGGGATTTATTCCATTGCTTTCCAAATTTATTTCCAACTAGCTGGCCCGGCGAACTTTGTTCCGCCCTAATGATACTTACGGTGGATTTCACAAATCCACTCTGATTTTTGAACTGTCAAATGTTTCCATGGATATGAGCTATCACACAGAATATATACACAAAAATAATACACAACTGGAAAAAATTAAAGGATCAAAAAAAAATTCCAAATTTTTCGGCAATTTTCAACATGCCGCAACTTTGAGAGGAATGGTCGTACAGGGAATTCAAAAAGAGGAAATTGTAGCTCCAAGGGTCTAGTTTTTGGATTAGAACTTCAAAAACTTTAAGTTTCAGTGGTTTTCGAGTAATGAAAGAAAAATCAGCAACAAAAAATTCTCAAAATTTTACCACTTTTTTTTTTCTTGTCTACGAGCGTGGTAATTTTATTTTTGCATAATCGTTATAATGATGGGATACTTTGTTAATTCAGCTTCAATTTATTTTTTATTGACCTCAATACGTCCACTTCTCGCCGAGATATCGGTCTTCAAATGGAAAAGGATCTATTTGTCATTGATTATCGATTTCTCAGCAACCAATGATCGCACAGAAAATTGAAGGGGGGTTTCAAGACCTTAAATGAACTCCCATTAATGAACAACCATTGCTTATTCATAGAATTTTTTTTTTCTTAATGTCGCATCAATATGAAAATTCAACAAAAAAAGGGCTTTCGGTGGTTTCTTGGAAAATCTACCGCTGGATCGAAAATGTTGAGGAAACCAATAATGTTAAGTGTGACTTTCACAGTTCAATATGTTGATAAAAACCTTACGAAGAGCCAACTCAATTCGGCGAGCCGTTTTTTTTGTTTGACTCGATTGAATTTTTGAAAAAAAATAAGGATCACGTTTTTTGCTCTGAGAAGCTCGTAATCTTTAAAAAAGGCAAAAAAGAATTTTCTCGACCTTTTTCCACATTTTAATTGCAGATAGTTCATAAATTTCAAAAAAAAAAAATAAAAAAACAACAAATAACATTTTTATTAATTTAATAACGGGTATTGCCACCCCTGTTTTCAATAACGGCTCTCAAACGTTCAGCCATGTTAATGCAGGCGGTAATTTGAGGCTGATGAATGATTGAAGGATTCACAGAAATGTTATTTGTTGTTTATTTTATTTTTCTTTTTTTGAAATTTATGAACTATCTGCAATTAAAATGTGGAAAAAGCTCGAGAAAATTCTTTTTTGCCTTTTTTAAAGATTACGAGCTTCTCAGAGCAAAAAACGTGATCCTTATTTTTTTTTCAAAAATTCAATCGAGTCAAACAAAAAAACGGCTCGCTGAATTGAGTTGGCTCTTCGGGAGGTTTTTATCAACATATTGAACTGTGAAAGTCACACTTAACATTATTGGTTTCCTCAACATTTTCGATCCAGCGGTAGATTTTCCAAGAAACCACCAAAAGCCCTTTTTTTGTTAAATTTTCATATTGATGCGACATTAAGAAAAAAAAAATTTCTATGAATAAGCAATGGTTGTTCATTAATGGGAGTTCATTTAAGGTCTTGAAACCCCCCTTCAATTTTCTGTGCGATCATTGGTTGCTGAGAAATCGATAATCAAAGACAAATGGATCCTTTTCCATTTGAAGACCGATATCTCGGCGAGAAGTGGACGTATTGAGGTCAATAAAAAAATAAATTGAAGCTGAATTAACAAAGTATCCCATCATCATAACGATTATGCAAAAATAAAATTACCACGCTTGTAGACAAGAAAAAAAAAGTGGTAAAATTTTGAGAATTTTTTTGTTGCTGATTTTTCTATCATTACTCGAAAACCACTGAAACTTAAAATTTTTGAAGTTCTTATCCAAAAACTAGACACTTGGAGCTACAATTCCCTTTTTTTGAATTTCTTGTACGACCATTCCTCTCAAAGTTGCGGCATGTTGAAAATTGCCGAAAAATTTGGAATTTTTTTTTGATCCTTTAATTTTTTCCAGTAGTGTATTTCATAATATGTCAATCACTAATAATGGCACTCGATAAAAATTCACTGTGATATTCAACCGCTTTTGATCTGTTAAAAGCCTTTCATGGTACTATAAGCCCTATGTAAATTACTCGGTAATTGATGTCATATGTTCTTTTTTCGACCATTTCAAACCACGACGACCGAAATACTCGAAAAAAGAACAGATGACATCAATCGATTGCAGCGAAAGCCTCAACAAATTCATCGTCATTCAATTGTGATAATGTCAAATATAGTACCTTCACGATTACGTTATTTGGAATAGATAAAACTATCAAAATAACTAATGATCATCAGTCACAACGTGTGAATAGCGCCATTTGAAGTGATAAGAACGAAACTTTTCTCATATCTCAACGAAATATAATCATTTTGGACATCTGTACTCCTACGCTAAGACATTTTGGTTTTTCCCAACAGCTCAGAGTTGTAGGCAACTCAAATTACACACTATTACAGTGGCTATAGAGGGAATATAGTCACTGTACACACTATTTGTTTATATCGCCATCTAACGCGGAGAATATCAAATGAAGTACAAACGAATAAGCGGTAGCATAACTGTAACTGTAGCGACATCTAGTGGCCTTACTCAAAAGGAGTAAAAGCATTTCCTGTATATGTAAAATTTTCATCGATTTTCAAAGTTTTATTGTATTTTATAATAACCAGACCGTAGACGAATCCATATATGAAGTTTCATAACAAACAGTCCATCCGATCTCGAGTTATAAATGGTGTAACCAACATCTTTCTTTTATATATATATATATATATATATATATACTAGCTGGCCCGGCGAACTTTGTTCCGCCTTAATGATACTTACGGTAGATTTCACAAATCGTAATCACCGGTGATCAGAGATCAACAGCTTGGTTCTCTGATTTTTAAACTGTCAAATGTTTCGATGGATATGAGCTGTCACACAGAACAGATACATCAAAATAATATGTCAATTACCAATTATAGCAATTTTGGATTTAGTGATTTCCGCAAATATATTTATTACCCAAACAGAAATTCAAAAACATTTTAAAAATTATGAGAAAAGATGAGAATGGACATATCACGATCGAAACTAATCGCCAAAATCGTGTATACTTGACATTTCGATAAAAATTCACTGTGATGTTCACGCGCTTCTGGATCTGTTAATAGACCTTCATGGTACTATAAGTCCTATGCAAATTACACAGTAATTGATGTCATATGTTCTTTATTCGACCATTTCAAACAACGACGACCGAAATTCTCGAAAAAAAAAACAGATGACATAAATTTATGGTCGCGAAAGCCTCAACAAATTCATCGCCATCTAATGGTGCTGATGTCAAATATAGTACCTTCACGATAAGATGTCTAGAATAATGGTGTAGGCACCCGTCAATTTTTGAATGGAATGACGTTCGACCAAATCGAAAATATTAGCAACGTGGCGGCGCCGCAATATCATTTCAGTGTATTTTCCGTTGTCAATTTGATGGATGTATCAACAGCTGATTTGCTAAAGTCAATCATGACATAATGAAAGTTTTCTACTTTTCCTAAGAACTAATATACATCAGAATGTCAGGAATATAAACACACATTATTGCTCGACAAAATTATCTACCATTAACACGCCACGTTCGCCAGAATAAATTCAAGTATTTGAAATAACTCATGAAAATCAGTCATGATTTGTGAATAGCGCCACCTGAAGTGGAAAGAACGAAACATTGCTAATATAATCAATTTGGTCACAACAAAATCTAATCAGTGCCTACACCATTATTCTAGACATCCTACTTCACGATTACGTTATTTTGAATAAATCTATATATATAAAAGAAAGATGTCGGTTACACCATTTATAACTCGAGATCGGATGGAATGTTTGTTATGAAACTTCATATAAGGATTCGTCTACGGTCTGGTTATTATAAAATACAATAAAACTTTGAAAAAAATCGATGAAAATTTCACTTATACAGGAAATGCTCTTCCTCCTTTTGAGTAAGGCCACTAGATGTCGCTACAGTTACAGTTACGCTACCCGCGCTCATTCGTTTGTAATTCATTTGATATTCTCCGCGTTAGATGGCGTTATAAACAAATAGTGTGTACAGTGACCATACTCCCTCTATAGTCACTGTGATAGTGTGTAATTTGAGTTGCCTACAACTCTGCGCTGTTGGCCAAAACCAAAATGTCTTAGCGTAGGAGTGCATATGTCTAAAATGTTTAGATTTCGTTGAGATATAAAAAGAGTTTCGTTCTTACCACTTCAGATGGCGTTATTCACACAATATAAAAGAAAGATGTTGGTTACACCATTTATAACTCGATATCGGATGGAATGTTTGTTATGAAACTTCATATAAGGATTCGTCTACGGTCTGGTTATTATAAAATACAATAAAACTTTGAAAAAATCGATGAAAATTTCACTTATACAGGAAATGCTCTTCCTCCTTTTGAGTAAGGCCACTAGATGTCGCTACAGTTACAGTTACGCTACCCGCGCTTATTCGTTTGTACTTCATTCGATATTCTCCGCGTTAGATGGCGTTATAAACAAATAGTGTGTACAGTGACTATACTCCCTCTATAGTCACTGTGATAGTGTGTAATTTGAGTTGCCTACAACTCTGCGCTGTTGGGCAAAACCAAAATGTCTTAGCGTAGGAGTACATATGTCTAAAATGTTTAGATTTCGTTGAGATATAAGAAGAGTTTCGTTCTTACTACTTCAGATGGCGTTATTCACACATTATGACTGATGATTATTAGTTATTTTTATAGTTTTATTTATTTCAAATAACGTAATCGTGAAGGTACTATATTTGACATTATCGCAATTAAATGGCGATGAATTTGTTGAGGCTTTCGCGGCCATCGATTGATGTCATCTGTTCTTTTTTCGGGCATTTCGGTCGTCGTGGTTTGAAGTGGTCGAAAAAAAAACATATGACATCAATTACTGTGTAATTTACATAGGGCTTATAGAACCATGAAAGGCTATTAACAGATCCAGAAGCGGGTGAATATCACAGAGAATTTTTATCGAAATGTCAAGTAAATCGGATTTTGGCGATGAGTTCCAATCGTGAGATGTCCATTCTCATCTTTTCTCATAATATTTAAAATGTTTTTGAATTTCTGTTTGGGCAATAAATATATTTGAGGAAATAACTGAATCCAAAATTGCCATCATTAGTGATTGACATATTATGACATATTATTTTTGTGTATCTGTTCTGTGTGATAGCTCATATCCATGGAAACATTTGACAGTTCAAAAATCAGAGAACCAAGCCGTTGATCTCCGATCACCAGTGATTACGATTTGTTAAATCCACCGTAAGTATCATTTAGGCGGAACAAAGTTCGCCGGGCCAGCTAGTAAAACTATAAAAATAACTAATAATCAGTCATAATATGTGAATAGCGCCATCTGAAGTGGTACGAAATCTAATCATTTTAGACATCTAACAGTTGTAGGCAAAACTCAAATTACACACTATAACAGTGACTATAGTGGTAATATAGTCACTGTACACCCCATCTAACGGAGAGAATATGAAATCAAGTACCTATGAATAAGCGGTAGCGTAACTGTAACTGTAGCGACACCTAGTGGCCTCGCTCAAAAGGAGGAAAAGCATTTCCTGTATAAGTGAAATTTTCATCGATTTTTTCGAAGTTTTATTGCATTTTATAATAACCAGACCGTAGACGAATCCATATATGAAGTTTCATAACAAACACTCCATCTGATCTCGAGTTATAAATGGTGTAACCAACATCTTTCTTTTATATATATATATAGATATATAGATAGATTACAAGTCTTAAGCCTGATACAAGACTGGCTAGATTGAAGTCTCGAAGACCTTTATTGATTTTCCCTATTCTAAAAGAAATTATAAAGAAATTTGGAGTTCGGAATGGACTTCATATGATTTTTTCAATAAAAGCTTCATTCCTGATTCTTTTGAAAAAGTTCGTGGTTTTCATCTTTCCAGGAAAAATGGTTCTTTTGAAGTTCATGGTCGCAATAGTATGCTTTTTAAATGGTATGCTCATGATAGCCCGAGAAGTCAGTGTGGTCGTGAAGAGCAAATTATTGACCATTTGGCCAATAATTTTTAGGTGCATAAATTTCAAGATAGTTCAGGACTATTCATTCAGTATCAAATGCATTTTTGAGATGGATTCGAAACAATTTGATAATGAAACCTATTAGTTGATTTTATTTTCTCGTTTTTCCCCCTTTTGTTATAAGTTCCAGATTATTACATAATGCTTTGTCGTGCTCTATGGAGAAATGAAGAAAATATTGTATTTTAAGAGGAAGATGTCCTTCAATATAATGTAAGCTTATCCTGTAATCAAATCCAACATTCCTACACTCATACAGGGAGACAGATTTTTGGCTGTGGTTGTTATCTGTGCTCTTGCAACATTCGTATGGTGCCTCGTTTAACATTTTATCTTGATAATTCTGAGATTAGAAGAGGGGAATAGATCAATTTGTTTGTTGAATGATCTGTCCATTGTTGCCTTTTCATTACACATGCAATGATGTTTGATTTTCTTTCAAAACAAAGCTGTTTTGCTCTCTTTCATTAAGGAAAAATTTAAAGGATAAATAAAGGAAAAATTTAAAAACATTGCTTTCTTCGAAATTAGGAGAATTGAAATGAACGATGTATAATATGGGTACAGAAATTTCCGTATATTTATGATTTTCTGGACATCGTCCTTAGAACTTTCTCTGAATGGCCGACCAATAATAATAATAAAATAAATAACTGCTATTCTATTTTTGGAATAAACATGATTACGAAGCCATCGTTTGCAGGCAAGTAGAGCGCTATAATTTAACGTTACGTCATTACATGTGAATTTCATCCATTGAGTTTGGACCACTGAAACGCATTCTTTTGGCAGTTGCTGTAATTTTTTTCTCTTCTTGACTACTGCCAATTCTTTTCCCATTTGTGAATTGAATTGAAAAATATATTGATGAAAGCTTTCAAGGCCGGATTCAACTTCGAATCTAGAGTGTTCCGGTTTTCTTGCCGTGGTCCAATATGAATTTCACCTACCCACATACAGACAGATATCTAGGTACATAAGGAGTTCAATCACCATCCACAACAAAAATAGGGAATGATCAAAAAAGAATTTTTCAACAAAATATCAAAATTCACGGCATACATTTCACATACAATCAATCTGCGAGGATCATATGAGGGATTTAGTAAAACAACTAAAAAATAAAATACAAGTGGAATAGATGAAGTCTCAAATAGAACAATAAAAAATACTATAGAAGAAATAATCCAACCATTAACATATATAATAAATAATTCACTTCAAGAAGGAATATTCCCCACAAATCTGAAAACTGCAGAAATTTTATACCTAAATATAAGAAAGGAGATCCGGACAACTATGCAAACTACACACCAATAAATATACTTCCGTCTTTCTCAAAACTGTTCCAGATGGCTTTCTGTGAACAAATAATGGATTTTTTCATGACCATGGCATTGTTTGGCCAAATCAACATGGTTGTCTGAAAGGTAGATCTATTCAGACAGCGATATATCAATTTATCAAGAGAATTACGGAGGCTTTCGAGGATGGTGAATTGGCAATGGGATTGTTTTTGGATCTGTCTAAGGCGTATGATTGTCTCGATCCCGATATTCTATTAAAAAAACTGGAACATTATGGAGTACAAGGAAATGCACTTGGATGGGTCAGATCATATTTTCATGGACGCAAACAACTAGTGAAAATTCGGTTAAATGGGTGCAACTTCAGATCAGGAGAACAACAACCACAATTGGGAATCCCACAAGGTAGCATAGCAGGACCAATTATGTTCCTGATATACCTCAATGACTTTGGTATGGACGTAGAAAGGGAAAATAATAAATTAACAAAGGTACACTATGTTGACGAGACAAACCTCCTGGTAGTAGAGTCACTATGGCCTGACCTCAAGCACTTGATAAACAATATAATTCAGTACACCGAGCAGTGGTTCCATAATAATAATTCAATCTTAAATAATGATAAAACTAGAGTGATATTATTTCATCCATTTCATTCTAAGATAGAAAATCCAAGTAAAATATCAATAAGAGATGAAGAATATAAAATATCTGAAAATTCTAAATTCCTTGGTATTTACATCGATGAAGATCTAAAATGGAAAACTCCTATTACACATTTGGAAAATAAAATTAAGAATCACAGCTAAATACCTTAATGAACAAGTGTTAAAAACTATATATCATGCAATGATTGAGTCAAAATTGAGATTTGGGATTGTGTTTTATGGATCTGGAAATATAACATCATTATTCATATTACAAAAAAGGGCAATCAGAATATTATGTAGTTTGAAATATAATCAATCATGCAGGGATGCAGGGGTATCTTTAGGGGAAAAGTATGCTAACACTGTATGCAATATACATACAGGAATGTTTGCTCTTTTTCCACAAGAACAAGAATCTCTTCAGTAAATTTGAAAATACAAAAACAAGGTATGAGACAAGAACACAAAATTATAATTTTCCAAAAACAAGACTCTTTACAACCCAATAACAATTGGAATACAGGTGATTACGTTTTTTCAATAAACTCCAAGAGGAAGTAAAGAAAATTGAAAATTATAGAATATTCAAGAGAGAAATCTTCAGGATACTGGTACAGATGGAACCCTATTGTTTGGACGAATATGGGATAACGAACTAACTAACCAACCCGAATTTGTGACACAATATCATTTCCTTTCTTGTTATAAAATTCTATTTGTAACGTGAATGATTTGAAATAAAGATTGTTTATTATTATTCTTCATCATAGGTCTCCCGGTCTCAGCTCGAGCTGGTATTACTTCTATGAACCAGTGAAAAAACATTTCAGTTCCTCCCACTAGTTCAGGAATTTTTTTGGGAGAGCTCGACGTATATGTGAGCCTGAATATCTGCCAGACGAATTGGAACATCTACGACATGCGTTTATTTCAAATAGCTACAACTCGAGAGAAATCGGAGAGGACAATAAATGAAAAAAGACCATCCGAAATATTTTCCACGGAAAAGGCATTGTTATCTTGAATTCCATAGGTGACGGACAAAACTTGCAAACTTCTGAAAAGGCATGATATTACAACTGTCTAAAACACAAAAACTATGAAAGGTCCTAAGTGCCAAAGACCGGCCGGTCTCACCGGCAGCGGGGCTGAGGCTATGAATACTGCGGATGATCCAGTAACATCGACAATTCGGAGCGGTTATTCGTCGGGGTACAACCTCTGACCTAGAAACCTTTCGAACCACGGCTAGAAAACACGGAATAGAATTGAATTGAATAATGCGAATTGAATAATGCGAATTTTCCTGCAAGTTGGATCTACCTTAAAGGTGGATCAATGTTCTAGATGTAACAACCTTCAAGGCGGATCTACCTACAAGGTTGATCTGCTGGCCCACTAGTTCTTACTCAAATTAGAATAATTGTCGTAATATTTTTATTTCGATGGTGGAGCTGTAGCAGCTGGTGTCTATCCAGAAAAACGGCCAAGAGAGAGAGCATCACCGATATCAATAAATTCAAATGCTGCAAAAATATCCTCCCGTTATGAAGTCCTCCACATACATCTTCCACATTATGTTTCCCGAGAAGATATCTTCTCGGTTCTCCTCCGTTCCTTACGCCGATATATTACTAGTCTCGCCCGACAACTTGATTTATTTTTTCATTTCGGCCGATTTGATTTGTGGAAACGACCGGGGCCTGTCGGTCCTACGACCGTATAACTTGATATAGAGGCTGATAAATTAAAAACGCGCACACGAGATTTCCCCCCGTCCCCCGTGCCTCCTAATCCGAGTTATGAAATCGAAACAGTGCCATAAACATCGGAAAACAATAATTCTGCCGTCCCTCGGGCAGATTCCTTCACTTCTCCGCCGCCATAAAAATAATTCATTCGTTAATGTCGCTAAAATATAGCAGCGACATGCATTTCGACGGCGTAATCGTAAAAATAAGGGCCAGTAATAAAACCCATATTGATAAATGGTCTGCAATTTTCCGCTTTTGATTTACTGCCGCCAGTGAGGGCTGCCAAAGGACGTCGTCTGTTTCCCCTCGAAAAGCCATTCACTTCCGGATTGGTTTTTATACGTAATTCTATCTCCCGACAATGATCAGAAATGATTTATGTTGAAGTAACACGCAAGTTTCATAAGTGATAATAATGATATTCGATTCTCCTTTGTAACCTTCGATCTACCAGCGCTATCCGAGAAAAAGAAGCCACAATGGTCCTCGGCTAGTAGTTTGGAAAGGAGTTACATTCTACTGCGACCTCAAGATCAATTGTGCCATCATCAGAGCTTTTATCGCCACTGCACTATCTACAGCTCGCCCCCCAGTTCCAGAGCTTTAGTGAACTCCAGTATCTGAGAGAGCTTCCAGGAGGCGTATTCTATTCACACACTTCACCCTGCTATTCCCCGAATAGCACTTTTTCCGTCCCCGCTCTGAGACCATAATTCCTAACTCTGAAGTACTTCCTACTTTCTACTACAACCGAACCCTAGCAAACTGCGAACCTTTCCGTTCAAGAATTCTCCAGATACTGTCACTTCTTCGATGTCAAAAGCCATTAGAGATTTTTCTTTTTTCCACCTACCGTGGGCGGATTTCACGAAGGGTGTCGTAATTGTAGGAAAAACTGCGGGTCGAAATTACCAAAGGTACCCCACAGGGGGGTATACTATCCCCTCTTCTGTGGGACATGGTGGTGGATGAACTACTAACCTCCCTGAATAACCAAGGGTATTATTCTCAAGGATACGCAGACGACATAGTCATACTCGTCAAGGAAAAATACACCGGAATAACCTCAGAACTTATGCGAAACGCACTGACGACCGTAGAGAGAGCCCAGGGGCAAATCCGAACAAAACAGCACTCTTTCCATTCACTTGCAAAGGAAACATGGGAGATCTCACCCCTCCCACATTCTTCGGCGAAACATTACAAGTTGTAGAGCAGGTGAAATACCTTGGCCTGTTTCTCGATAAGAAATTAAACTGGAACCCGCATCTATATCATGTAACCAACAAAGGCAAAACGACACTTATGATGTGCAGGAGAGCTTTTGGAAAAACCTGGGGACTTAAACCGAAAGCCATGTACTGGCTTTACACAGCGGTAATAAGACCCAGAATCACTTATGGCTCACTCCTGTGGTGGCCAAAAACAAATCAGAGACAGGCAAAAACCAGCCTTGGGAAAATCCAGAGGCTTGCCTGTCTCTGCATCACGGGTTCAATGAATAGCACTCCAGCAGCTGCTTAGAGGTCATCCAAAACCTCTCTCCCCTTGACATACATGTCATGGAAGAAGCCAGGATGGATGCATACAGACTGATCCAAACAAAAAACTGGAGAACCCGCACAACTTGGCACACCAGAATCGCCCATGTAGCTGACGAAGCCAAACTCGATATGATTTCAGACTGCATGCAATCTCTATACACCATTCAAAACACAGCTCGACTGGGACAGACGAGACTTGAGTATAGAATCACAATAATTGGCAGACATATTCTGGTGCACAGACGGTTCAAAGACAGATGAAGGAATAGGAGCGGGAATACATGAAGTGAGGCCAAGAAGGGATTACATAATACCTCTCGGCAAACACGCCACGATATTTCAAGCTGAAACACATGCCATTAGGACATGCATACAGAAGAACCTGGAAAGTGGCTACCGAAGAAAACACATTAACATTCTCTCTGACAGCCAGAGCGCCATCAAAGCCCTCAACTCGGCACAGATAAAGTCTAGACTCGTCTTGGAATGCCTCCAGGACCTTCTGGAGCTGGCAAAACACAACAAGGTCACTTTGATGTGGGTGTTCATTTCTGCTTTTTCGCTTGCGTATTATAAGGAAGCTTGATCCGATAATCAACAGCTCTATTGCTTGTTATTATTATTTAGTCGCATACATCAAACATATGGATTCGCCCAGAGTGTCCCTCTCTCGGTTTTTCCTTCTCCTGAAACTCTTTCCTGCGGGAACATTCGTGTTTTCCTAGTGGCCGAAGACCCCAGACTAAGCGACCTTTATATTCTTGCCTATTTCGTTGAGATTTCTTCGGTACTTCCATGCCATCTCAGAATCGATGATAAGAGAGCTCAGTGCTTCAGATTGACTGTCAGAATTTATCGCTTTATCACATTCCAGATGAATTTCCTTCTAGATTAATTTCTTCACATCTTTTGATTGCAAGCATTTTTGCCTGAAAGGCGATTGGACAACAGCCTGACGGTAGTGAGCCTTCGGTGCCAGCTCCAATAGTCTAGCACCAGTCCCCGTCGTGGTTCAAAACCATCTGTGTACCATTTGATGGTATTCATTTCGAGAACTGGGATTGTGAGCTCATTTTCCAACCCTCTTTTCCACGTCGTAGTGAAGATTTTCTCGATGATGAGTTTTTTTATCATCTCGTCAGTGGAAAGGTTCGCCGATGGGATGGTTTGGTCAGGGATGTAAAAGCTATCTGAATCCCAATTCTCTCAGTGCTAGCACCTTCCCTGGATAGTCTTAGAATGGCCTCATGGGCTATTCCATCACAAGATGCAGTGTTGTGAGATCTGTAATGATCTCCAACTCCCTAGTTATTATAGATATTAACGACATATGTTAACAAGGGGGAACGTTCTATAAAGAGACCTAAACTTCTGCGAACACCTCCTACAGACCAAATTAAGACACAAACACACTGGATGTCAATACGACAAAACATAAACAGGCGGCGGTCTTGTTGCCATCGTACCGGGTAAATTATCGACAATAAGGGTCAATTAAAACGAATGAAACAATGGAACGAGGTGGTGATAACAATATTAGCGAGTGGCAGGCCGAGACAATGTGTAATTACGGAACGCAGCAGTTTGACAGGCAACACGCAAAGGAAATATTAACAGTCCTCGTTTGTCACGGAAAATGCATTAAAGGAGACCATTCATTCTGGGCCCTTTCCTGTGGAAGAATTATGGTGGAGTGGCGTATTCTTATTGAGGGACGAATTGTGTTTTCCGTTGAATTAGTTTCGTGTCGGTTGCGTTACGAAGATATACAGGGTAGGGCAGTGGCGCACCGAGGGGGGGGGCTGTCGGGCTGCAGCCCCCCCCGAGCTGTGAAAAAAAAGTAATTCAAATATTTCTATCTAATTATTTTTCTAAAAGTAATAATAATTATTTTAGAACAGAATGGAAACTTACAACATTTCCTGTACAGATAGAAATAGGGATTGATATACATAATATACAGGCTGTTTCATTGGTGAATGAACATACGTTAACCTGAGCTAGAGTTACCCTAGGCGAGTCCAAAAAACCGATATATGTATAATCAATTCCATAACCGAGATACAGAGTGGTTTATGTATTCATCAAAAATTTCAATTCCTCATAACTTTTGAACCAACTAGTATAGTTGGTTGATATTTGGAACGTATGATTCAGTTCTATAGGCAAGGCCGTAGACAGGGGGGATCCGATGGGGTCCGGACCTCCCCCTCGAAATTTATTTTTTCAGAAATGCCAGATAATCATCTCACCGAAAATTCTTCGAATAAATTTTTTTCTGGCTACGGCCTCGGACGGACCCCCCCGAATTTTTTTTCTAGCTACGGCCTTGTCTATAGGTCGATCGATTCACTTTTGAATTTCCAAAAAATTTCAGGTCCGTATTTGATAAATATGGGACTTCTTCCAAGCTGAGATTCAACACCTTGTATATTGAAATTTTGGGATTTGATTGAGATATTTGGAAAGAGAAGAAAATTTTCAATGGGGTTCAGTAGATTTCATTGTCCCGCACGTCATTTTGCTCAAAGAGAGCTTCAGGGAAAGATCCAATTGAATGTTGGAATTCCACAAAATTCTCAGAAAAATCGTACATTATGATCAAATTGATCTCCAGAAGGTACAACGATTGGATCCAGGTGATGAAATTAGAAGAACTAACTTTAGTAGCTGGATTTTACGAAATGAAAGAATGGTCAACAGAATTTTATTTACCGATTCACGACGGATGGGGTCATTATTAGGGATTAGGCATTAGTGGGCTGCAGAGAACCTACATGCAGTCAGGCATACGAAATCCTTATACAAATTTTCAAGAAACGTATGATGTGGCGTTTAATAAAATCGATTGATTAGACCACAGGTCATACCAAGACGGCTTAAAAATTTCCTCCAACATCATTTTCCTGTATTACTCGAATGTACGGACACTGCAGGATGGAGGTCCACCCATTTTAGAGTAATGATCAGACAATTTTTAGATCAGAACTTTCCAAATATGTGGACAGGCAAAGGTGGACCGCATGCCTGGCCCGCTAGGTCACCAGATTTCAATCTTGTTGATTATTTCATTTGGGGTTATTTGAAATGTTCAGTAAATTCATCTGAAATAGGAAGTGTCGATGTATCGAAGTCGCGTGCAATGAAATGCGTAATATTCCAGACATGATTAAAAAAAATATCTGACATATTTTGAAGAGGGCAAGAATGTGTATTGAACAAAATGGTGGTACTTTCGAGCACTTTCTGTTATTCACGTTAAGTTTTCATGTTTCTTCAGTTATTTATTCATCTTTGTTGACTTCAACTAAATTTTTCTCGATGTTTTTCCGGAAATAACTCCAAATGATTCCACAGAATATTATGAAATTCGAATGTGCAATTAGTGGGACGAAAAAAATTCAATTAGATCACAATGTACGATTTTTCTGAGAATTTTGTGGAACTCCAATATTCAATTGGAAATGACGTGCGGGACAATGAAATCTACTGAACCCCATTGAAAATTTTCTGCTCTTTTCAAATATCTCAATCAAATCCCAAAATTTCAATATACAGGATGTTGAATCTCAGCTTGGAAGAAGTCCCATATTTTCCGAATACGGACCTGGAATTTTTTGGAAATTCAAAAGTAAATCGATCGACCTGTAGAAATGAATCATACATTCCAAATATCAATCGACTATACTGGTTGGTTAAAAAGTTATGAGGAATTGAAATTTCTGGTGAATACATGAAGCACCCTGTATGTCGGTTATGGAATTGATTAGACCTATCATATATCGGTTTTTTGGACTCGCCTAGGGTAGCTCTAGCTCAGGTTACCAATGAAACACCCTGTATAATAACGAATGCGATATATCCATTACTTAAGAAGGTTTTCGCTTGCGCCGCATTTTTTAAATTATACAACTTACAAAAACCTGATTACTCTTGAGCAGCCCCCCCCGAATAAAATTTCTGGGTGCGCCACTGGGGTAGGGTGATTTAGAAGCTTGCTGGTGTTCGAGTTCTACAAAGCTTTGTTCTCGGTGATCGAATCGATATCTCTTCCATTCTTCATTATGTCTTCATCGCTTTTCTTATCATTCTCCTCTAGTTTGCTTCCTCCGATATCATCTAGAGAGCACTGTTATATGCTTTTCTATACAGCTCATCATTCTTTTTATTTTGTGGTTTTCACGAAAAGGAATATCCTGTAATGTTCAGAGAACATCGTGAGAACCAAGGGCAAGCAGGTAGGAATTGGTGTTCTTCTTGAAATTCTGGAGGTTATATGCCTCGTGAACACCTCCCATTGCCTCGCTGTTCGTTGGATGAACGAGTCTTTGAAGATAGATCTTCTGCAGATCTCCAAAGTGACCACGAAGAGATGTGAAGACTTAACTTGAAGGTAGTCTCGAAGAAACTGCAAGAGGGGGAACGATTGCTGATAATTCAGAAGACCATCGCCCATGGAAATATCTGTAAAATAGAGACAGATCGCCTACTCTTCTACGGTGTTCCAGATAAGTGAGCGAGTTTCTAAGCAAGGCATCACCGACGAGACAAATTGCCCTTCTTTGTACAGAATCCAAGAGTTGCAGCACTCCAAATATGGGAACAGTATTCCAAGACTGGTCGAATCTGTGCCTCATAGATCATAAGCAGCTGACCTGAGGTGAAACAGCTCCTGGCACGAAACAGACAACCAAGTTTTTGGGATGCACTTTTAGTAATGGATCTCACGTGATTCATCCAAGAAGGGTTATTGCCGACAGTAGTACCAAGCATCGAAATGGATGACTTCAATGGTATGGCCACTCCCGACAATTCAATGCTGGGCACAGTAAGATTGGCTTTTCTAGAGGAAAGACATGCTTGTGTTTTGTTGAATTCTACCAAGTTATTAGATGCCCATTCAAGAATTGCTGCCAAGTCTATATTTATGTTGTTAACACTTCTTCCTCGTTCGTTTCTGATTTGGCGGGGTGGTATTGGAGCCCTAGAAGAAAAGGGTACTATCATCCGCGAAGCTGTGCACTGGACACGAAGTTGATTCCAGCAAATCATTGACATGAAGTTGAAATAGTGTTGGAGCCAGAATTGATCCCTGCGGAATACCAGCATTTATGGGTAAAGAGTCAGATGAAACTTCATCGACCACTACATGGAAAGGTCTGTTTGAGAGAAAACTATCCAGCAGAGAACATAGCTTTGGGGGCACGTCATAAGATGGAATCTTGGCGAGGAGTCCCTGATGCCAGACTCGATCGAATGCCTTGAAGATATTCAGTGCTACGACTGCTACGGCTAGGGTTTCACCATATTTCTCAATAGATAGCTGCCACATACGAGTATGTGAGCCGTAAGCGAACAAGTCATCAGTGGATCTTTGATGACGGAAACCATATTGTCTATCGTTGATAATTCCTGAGTGTTCCAGAAGTTTCATGAGCTCGAAGTTGATGTCTTTTTCCATAACCTTTGAAATAATAGATAACAGAGCGATAGGTAGGGGTTTTTCACCTTTTTTAGGGACTGGTTGTACTCTTGCTATTTTCCATATACGTTCACATCTCATTCATATGTATAATCCATTCACTTTTATAAAATATTCAGGTTGTCAAGATTTAGGTTTAAGGTAGGCGTTTAAAGCGAGTTGGAAAGCTCAGCCGATAGAGGCGCCACCGTCCATTTTATGGATATCTCCATAGAACATGCACTATCACTATCAAGTTCTATAAATATCTCTCTAATAATGAATGAAATGTACAATGGCGCTCTCTATCCGAAAATCGCCGAACTATGGAATAAGCGAATTTGTGGGTAAAGCAGGAACTTTTTCCCGCCAAAATTTGAATTTGGCCATTCTCTGCCAATTCCGTATTTCAAGTTAATCTTCTGAACGAAATTATCAGTCGATTCCCTTCTAATCGGAAGTTGAACTATTTTCATGGGTCTTTCTGTTGAAATAAAACAGAAGCATGGGTTGGCTCATTTTCTCCTATTTTTGAAAGAAAAAAAATTGACTGTCGGAATGAAATCGATTAAAATTATTTCATCAAGAACCCTAATCCTTTCTGAGTTCACCCACAAAATTTCAGTTCTCAAAGTGAAACCGTTTTCGAAATCAACTTGAAATAAAAACACACTACATTGAACGCCCACCTTAACAAGTTTTTTCACTTGACACTGATGCAGGTTGGCACTCGTGAAATATCGGCCATGTCAGAATAATTCTTAGAGGCGTTTCCTAAGCTGATTTCTATTTACTCTTTTATAAATTTGTAAACTGTTAGTTCTTTTCTGGTTTAACTGTGATGCAGGTTTCGTAGTACTAATACATTATAATACTGGGGTATTTCAAGTGGTGCAAAAAGCTATTTGATTTGAATGTCTTCCGTAGGCTTATTTCTTGAGAATTTTGAAAAGACGGGAATTCCATAGGTCCGTCTGTTCATCAGGGGTTTATCTGACGGGTTATTCAAGTACTTTAATTTTTTTTCGAATGAACTATCACAAAGTTGAAATTCCAACGCTCGATTTATGATTTCCGAACGAAAATAGCATAACTGAATCATCAAATCACCCAGGCAACACAGACTTCTCCGCGATATATCTGAGAGGTTACAATGCGACTTTTATGGGAGCTCCTACCGCGAGGTCCCAGAGATCTCTATGTGATGTTACTAAGCAAATTTCCCACTGATGTGCCCATGCGATATCTTGAAGACCTCGCCATGCGATATCCTTGGGAACTCTCCATGCGGTAACTTGGAGAGAAGAGCGCACCATGCGATTGACAAGGTCAATCTGTCCACGCAGGCGCTATTTGTCTATCAAATCGACTTGTATGAACAGCAAGTTTACCAAGACATCGAGAAGGCCGAGAGGGGTTTTGTGGATAGATTAGTCAGTTCTGTTTATCGGTGTTACTGGGCTGTGCGAGATTCGTTACTGTGTGAAATTTCGATGAGGATATTTGTGCTCCAAGTAAGTGTTATTTTCATTAAATTCTGGAGTTTTCTCACATATTAGGACCGTAACCATTTTTACCGCCATTTATGTTATCCGAGTAATTCAACCACCAATAACGGAATTGATCAATTCACAGTAAACGATTTTCTACTTGGTATATTGGTGATCAGGATAACTATTTCTATTAAGGATATGGATGAGTGTAATAACTTCACAACAGATTTTACAAGAATGGTTAGTAGAGTTGAACATTCCACAAATTCAAGCTGATAAATTATTGATAATTCTTTAGGCATGGTTTACAAGTTCCTGTGGAAATCATTATTGCAATTCCAATGGTAATAAAAGAAAACACTTTCATGAGAATTGTGATGATTCGACCTTTCACGGGAATTGTTTGGAATTATATCTCATTTTGTTGAAATCCCCTTTGTTCAATTTGTGCTCCAAAAGAACTCGACACAATGTTTATTCACGTTTTGATTAATGTATAAATCACTGACCTTACAAAAGTGTTACCGGTTTTCTTCTCAATATACCGATCTAACCGACATTTGATGAAGTGAATGTATGTTTTGATATTCTAGGAAATCATGACTCTAACGATATGATTTTGAAGATTTCCTGAGCATTCCATAATTTGATACATGAGTTGAGTTATATACGTTGACAAATCTATATTTTTTTAAGCAATTTGATGTACATACGCTTATTTTCAGCATATTTGCTGTTTACAATAGGTAGTAATTTTTTGAATACCTATTTATTTTGTCAGAATACTCATTTTTTTTCGAAAGATTTCGAATATTAGTTTTGTTAATAAATGAAATCCATATTCAATTTTGCTTCATTCGTAAAATAACCTTCTTGTCCAATATTTCGGATAAATGGTATTTCAACTTGAATAACACAAAAAATATGTGAAAAGGTATTTTTTTTCCAAAAATTGACCGATTTTTTCCGAACTTGTAGGTACGGAGGGTGGCAACACTGAATACGTGGAGGACAACAGAGGAGTATTTTCTCAAGATTGGCTGAGAGATTGTACCCAGAGGAAGACAGAAATGTAATGTTTTGAATAATTTTTTTGTTGCAATTTGTTGATAATAAAGATTGAAGGATTTATTCGCTTGTTTTAGTTCAGCTTCTGTTGCAGCCGAAAATAATGAATAACTTTTAAGACGGTTTGTTGTGTAGATCAATTCAATAATATAGCTAATATACAGATTCTCATTATAGGAATAGGACAAATCACATTTAGTTTTTGATGTTCTATTTACATTTCGCAATGCGACCTGTATATACCTGTGCAAAGCGGCCTGTGTAGAAACTTCTTATACATCTCGCAATGCGGAGGTTTCTAAGAAATTCTCAAAGTCCTCGCCGCGGGAGGTGTATGCGAACTCTCAGTGTGGCTTGTTTGAGAATATCCACGTAGGATATCTTCAAGAGTTCTCTGGGAACTCTTTTGTGGCGGACATTTGGAGGAGATAGAGAGCTCCCTGCGACCTCCCAAAGAAGTCACAAAAGGCGTCACAACTCCCTTAAAAGGAGTCGCAGGGATTTCTCTGGGATATCTTTGCGTTGCCTGGACATGTTTATATACGTGAAATATTTCCAGTATTAACAGACAAAAAAGTTTTTTCAACATTCGCTCGGTCTTCAGAATTATTGAATTCACATAACATTTTCTCAAATTCATTGTTTTCCCAAAGTAAATGAACATTTTGAAAAATAGGTAATTACTACAACCTCTATGTAGAAAGGACAATGTTACGAGGTCATGTGACAGGAAAATGACTAGTACTTAACATTTATAAAATAAGCACGGTGATATATGTCAGAATGTCATGGGGTATACTCCAAAACAATTATTGTTATGCTATTAAAGTGCGCAATGGGCGTTTCCAGTACATCAAGAAATCCATTTTTTTAACATAAATATATTAACAGTAGTCCAAAACAAAATCCTAACCAATTTTTCACTTTCAATTTTGCGAATTTTTTCTATTATTATTATTAATAAACAATTGAAAATCGAATTAGCGCCATGATGTCATAGCTATCCTCGGAACCTCATTGGACACTGCCGTGATGACGTACACATCCATGACCAATCTAATTTGTGATGGAAGCTATCAAGAAGGCGTAGTTGCCGCTAACTCTATTTTGTCGTCTAAAATAAGAGAATAAAACCACAGAAACTTATGAAGCATACATGGCTTCTTGATAAATTCGATGGGTATTACCAGAACCTCTTCAATCCAACAGCCATCATTGTGATCACAGAATTAGAACCATGCTAAGAACGAATCTTCCGTGATAGAGAAGAACGGATAGTTAGGAGGATGGCGACCTGGCAATGCTGTACTGTTTCAACCAATCAAATTATGATTGTCGCCATTTATACTCGTTTGAATTTGACGTTCGTTTTGGTATTTTCAATAATTTTTTTCCCGAAAAATAGACAACAGAAAAAAAAAGAAAAATCGTTACGAGATTCAGAGGGTCAAATATTACCGAAATGATTTTTTCTGAAAATCACTGGAAACGCCCATTGCCCTTATTGAACCCATATCTCAAGAAAATGAATGAGGTTATATCGAAGAAAAAAAATACATCAGATATTGCATTGATCTGCAAAAATGGTTTGTGCGAAACCAAGAAAGAGTAGAAAGAAATATAACAAAATAATGTCTAATAAGTTGATGAAGGCTTTCAAGCCGAATTCAATTTCAAATTCAGAGTATTCCGGGTTTTCTAGCCGTGTTTCAATAGGAATTTCATCTACAACTCCGGTGGTTATCCTCATAGCTTTCTCCATCGGAGGTTGTCACCCCCGCCGTCGTGACCGGTCGTTTAAACCCTTCCTTTGTCTTTCAATGCTATATTTCATAAATTCACAAAACTTACATACGAGAAATTTCTATTATCCCTGAAATGATCTCAGTGGTTATTGATCTACTTCCACCATGTGTGCCGACCAGCCTTACATCCAGTACCTTTGTGCTTTCTAATGAAAAAAGATTACCTGCCAATGTATTCGGTTACTTGTCGGTGCTGTCTTTGTTGTGAGGTCCCCTGCCTTCTTTATCGACGCCATAGATGAGTGAGTGTTTCCTTCTACATTCAACACAATTCTTCACGCTTTGGTAGATGAAATCTGGGACAGGTACCCATTGTTGAGGTTAGATAAATGATGGACGTGTACAAGGAAGCAAAACAATATTCTTTGTTAGTGTTAATTTACTATTTGCCATGGGTCTTTTATGTTTTCTAACCGGTCTATCAAAGTCTGTAACGTACAGCTGTCACTTCAGTGGCGTAGTTTGTGTAGACATGAATGAAATCGATATTTAGGTTTATCGAATTGAAACAGCAGCTGTTTATGGTGGTGTTGTGTTACGGAGACTGAAATTAGGTATTTGGGTTAGGATAACAATTTCATGTTGGGTATTGCTTGAAGATCTCAATGGCTTTTTTGACTTCCAGAATGTATTTCATTGAGATGAATGCATGCGTTTGAACCTATTTACGGAACACTTTTTTGATTTAGGTACTTCCAAAACAAGCGATTTGGAAGTGAAAATCGCTTTTTCAGGAGTCGAAAAATGTCAACCTCCTATTTTGGCGTTTAAAATAGCTGGAAAATTACTTGGAATTAATTGAAGGAATACTTGTATGGATTAGTAAGTAGGTACACGCATCTCATAGAGCGAATATGACAGATAATAGAAGAACTGTAACATTTTCAATTCAGAAAGCAATTCAATTTGTAAAATTTATAATAGTTCCAATTTTTGCCGAAGTATATTAACTTTTGGAATAAAAATTTCATTTTAGTTTATGTGATATCAACAATGTATTTAGTTTTCTAATATTATATAAATTCACTGCTTGAATGTATTAATGTTTCTCGAATCTGTTATACTGCAGAGCACAATATAATTTATTTTTGTGAAAGATATAAATGTTCAAAATTAAGAAAGTATGTTTGACATTAATATGTGAAAGAATAGATATAGAGTTCAATTCATCTCCTTCTGAAAAATATATTATTACATTCAAAATAGATCAATAATTTATTTGAAACAGAGAAAAAAATACTTAGGTATTAAGTTCGACCCTATTCAAAGCTGATGATATGTTGAATTTAATACAAAAAAACGTGTCTACCAGTATAAACTAGAAAATCGAGTTCCAGAACACTCCTCAAACACTGGACTTTGGAGGAAAATACTGATAGAATTGAATGTAGGTACCTTTTCATTTCATAATTTGTATTCTTTCAGGGATAGAAGAGAAATAACACATAATCGCTGTATTCTTAGACCTGTCGAAGGCATTTGATTCAGCTCTTCATACGATACTGCCGAGAAACTTGAAATCTTAGAAATAAGGGAAAATGCATACAAATGGTTCGAGTCCTATCTCAAAAAACAATCTCAAAAAGTCGCAATTGAGAAGAAGGGCGTACGATATTTTTCAGATCTCCAAACTTTGATAGAGGTTGGTATTGGACAGGGAAGCATTGTTGGCCCATTGCTGTTCGTGAATTATGTGGAACAAATAGTAGAGAAGCTGAGATTTAGTATTGTTAACTATGCGTACGAAACCAATTTATTAATTAAAAAAAATCCAAGAACTCTTTTACTCACCCTACAAACATGCATTGATCGTATCACAAATTGTTTTAAGAAAAATTGACCGATAATAAACAAAGAAAAAACAACAGCATTTATGTCCAAAACAAAACAATCCAATTTGATAACTACGGA
The DNA here is from genome assembly GCA_951802165.1 of Adalia decempunctata. Lineage (NCBI taxonomy): Eukaryota > Metazoa > Arthropoda > Insecta > Coleoptera > Coccinellidae > Adalia > Adalia decempunctata. The sequence goes on from OX637701.1 coordinate 22,989,496, forward strand.
AGGAATACCTTTTGCAGATGTCGCTTTGAGGCTACCAAATTTTTGGGTGTAGTGATTGACGTTTGACGAAAATCTATGTTGTCCAAAGCATGAGCAGGTGGCAAAATTCCATCTTATATACTGTACGAGTACCTACTCAAACTTTATACCGTCACAAACACATTGACAACAGTATATTATTCAAACTTCCAGTCTGTCCTGCAGTTTGGAATTGTCTTTCGGGGAAGAACCAGAGATGAAGGAAGTCTCTTAGTTATACAGAAATGCGCACTTCTATCAAATTTGGAATTGTGAAAAATCAAAGCTTTTCATGGTAGTATCTATACCCTCCAGCTCCTATAGATGACAGAAGCACAATTAAATAATTTTTTGTACAACTGCCATTAAAAATTGAAAATACTTAAATTAATGACAGCAAACAATGTTAAAATTGATTGTTTACGTGGAAGCGTGTTAAAAATATTTTTAGCACTCCAATTTCTTATGATGAAATCAGATGAAAAAATTCAGCAATTGCAAATTTTTATTATCAATATTAAACAATCATTACTTATGAACATTAATATTAATCGTAAAACTAGAACAATTACTAACATTAATGCCCTGCGACGTTAGGGAGCTTCACATTATTAGAATCCTCAGCACCATCAGTACCGGAAGTACAATATCGGATGATGATGATCCTAAATCTGTTGAGGTTGGGAGAATTTTTGCAGCAATGACATTTCTATATGCAATGGAATGATCAACATAGCCCTCGGTTACCGTCGTAGACTTCCATCCACCATGTTTTTTTATATCTGTAATATTTGCTCTTGATTCTGCTAGCAATGAAGCGGAGGATCTTCGAAAACAGTGTCATTTATATTGCTTTGGTTCTGGCAGTTTGAGGAATTCGGCAACAATAGATGGATTTTTCCCAAATGTATTGATACCAACTGGATTGACAGTGCATTTATTATTCATGTAAAAAAAAACCGACGATGTTTGATGACAGAAGGGCGCAGTGCAAAGTACTTATGAAAACAGTCAACATACCTACTTCCCAATGATACTGAATGAACGACTGACTTTCGTTTTTTGTGTTTGGGAGTTGTATAACCAATGTTTTATTTGTTATTTCGATGTCTTCCACTGAGAAATTACACAAATCCTCACGCCGACAGGCTACGAATAATCCTAAAATAGTTGCAACCTTAACCATCAAGTATTTCTCATCTGGTGCCTCATTTATAAACTTTTCCACTTGTTCACGATTGAGAATTTTCGATGTTTTGGGACGATATCCTTCACTCTTTCGTTTTGAATATGCTATTACCTTTAAATACTAAATAACATCCACACCATTTTTAATAAGGGCGCTTGACTTTATCATTGAAAATTTGCTCCACAAAGTTGATGAATTCCATATTTTTGATTTTTCTTCTAGGTATGCCAGGAAAACTGAAGTTTCCTTATACATTTTTCAATTTACACAGGAATGGAAATTGTAATATGCAATATCGTACTGCTGTGTTCAGCAGTACGATATTGCATATTACAATTTCCATTCCTGTGTAAATTGAAAAATGTATAAGGAAACTTCAGATTTTTTAGGTAGGAGTTCCAGATTTGCTCTTCTTGCAGACTCTTCAATATCCACAGGAACAACCAAATCGTCACTTTTATTAATAATTGGACTCTCGACAAACATATTAAGCAGTTAAAAACCCAAGACGAAAATTGGACACGATCGAAATTCAAATGACAGCGTCTTTTACCATTTGTTAGTAATCATAACGTTGGCAACGTTTGCCATTCACAACAACCTTTTGATTATTTGAATATTAAAATGCATTTTGAAGTTTATTGTCATTGCAAATTCGCCCATTTCATTATCAAAATAGGGCAGTTGTACAAAAAACATCGTATGGTATTTGTGTTGTTCGTGAAATTGTTCAATTCGCTTCGCTCATTTCACCAACTTTTTACTCAAAAAATAAAACGTCACTTTTAACACTCATATCATAAATAACTATTTTCAAACTCAGGATTTGCCCTTAATTAGAGTGATTGCAAAAGATTTATAACTAGCAAAGATTTCCCAATGAAGCCCACGAATCTCATGGAATAAAGGTGAACACTGAACAGTTCCTCAATGAACCGGTTGTTTCCTCACAAAAACAAACTCCATCAATCAAAATGAAACATTTAATTGTACAGTCCATGAAATTAATTTTTCATGATTTGTGACGGCTTTCGTGACAACGCCAAAACATCGCTCTTAATACCCTCCGAAATAATTTAGCGGCTTTGTCACACGAAAACTTCGATTAGTAACGCGAAGACAACGCCGGTAACTCCATTATTCGATTTGTCACAGTTTTCCATGATGGATTTCTTTGAATTGTTTCCGTCAGCGTGGGGTCGCAGTCGTTCTGGAAAGGTTGGATTTCCAGCTGTCCCTTGATGGCATCTTTTTTGAGCGATCATAATGACGTAATCAATTTTGGGGTTGATGAAGCTTCCAGTCGCCGTCTAGTGGGTCTTTTCACCGTGTGAAGTGATGTTTCACTTCATTGTAGCAATGTAGCATGCTTAAGTAAATTGATTACAAACTACTATGTTGTGTTCAATGTATATTTTTCATTTCTGACTAAAACACTCTATAAATAAGTCTTCAACTATACCTACATGCACTTGTTCTAATTGAATTATTTTATTGAGTTTATCTGATCTTGACGCCTAAAGAACCTGGAGGAGGGCACTGTCTTCTATTTTGGTATTTGGGTGATTTTTCAAATTTTTGTCTCTTATTATCACACCTTAAGATCGTCTGATGATTGAGCCCAGTTTTTTCTGGTGCGAAAACGTGGCTTGGCGGTCTATTTTTATTATATTTCTAAATTATTAGTTTTTCAATTTTTTTGTTTCAATGATTAAACTCATCGTCACTTGTTTTGGCCAACTAGGTTTCTCAAGAAATAAACAATCTATGTTTTGGAGAAAATATGAATATTTTTCTTTATCTCATAGAAAATCTTTGTTTGTTGCTTTATAAACGATCCACAACTCCCAATGGCCCAAGAATAACATACGAAGAACAAAAAACGTTTTTATAGGCAAGAAGATTCAATAACAACTACAATTTTCCGCTACAAGTTTCGAAATTTTTCATTATCTCTTCTTCAGGCTGAAAAACCAAAACATAAATTGATAGTGTAGCATATTCGTTAAGATAGATGTATGTAATATTATTTGAGGTGGAATTTCCACGATGTTGAAATTACCAAAAGGTAACTGACGGCAGCAGGACTGATTTTCCTGGGGCTGATTCGACCCGGTAACTTATCAATCGACAATTGATGTTGCAGATATTCCAGCGAAACCACTGAAATGTCCCAGAACAAGGACCCTATGGACACAAATTCAGAGAAATAAAAATGGCGAACTCGCCAGTCAGAAATACCTACCTCTTTCAGAGGGTTCTCTCAGTACCAAATTAAGTACAGTTTGCTCACTGATTATAAATGAGAATACTTCACCGAAATAGAGCTCCAGCAGAATATTGATCCTGGTTCTGAAATAGAAGACACAAATTGCACGAGGCAGAATTGAAGGAATGATGAATCTCACCTCACCTCTCAATATGGCAAATCCCTTTTCAGGCACAGTAAGATCAGACAAAATCCTCCAAATAAGCTCTGAAGCTAAACGAAATAATCCCACTGTATATAACGTTTTCGAAATTCAAATCTCGAAATCAGGTAAGTATCAAAACTCCTCGACTTTCGAAAAACCACCATCTAATTCAAGAATGCGCAGAAAACAACGATCCCAAGTCTTCACGTGAATCAAATTCACCTATCACTGTATTTCAGTTCCGAAATCCTCAAATAAAATCCCTAACCAACATCCTTGTCCCACAAATCGAAATTTCCAAAGTTCTATCTCGTTCCCACACCGCAGGCGATACAACAGGTTTCCCGACAAGAAAACATATTTTCCCCCAACCTCGTCGTAATACAGTGGCGTGACTACGATCAGGGATCGGAAAATTAGTATTCGCCAAATCCGGACATAACAAACTTGTAGCGGTGAATTGTAGTTTTTTTTTAATCTTCTTGCCTATAAAACCGTTTTTTGTTCTGTTCATGAAGGATGGGACCAAATAGGAAAAATGAGAAAAAAATCAAAATTTATCGATTACTTATTTTTGATTACCCATAAATTCAATAATCCAATACTCATAGGCATCCCACGAATCATGTCATGAATGAAATTGTCAGCCATATCGTTCCATTCTTCCTGAAGGGCTGAACTCAATTCCTGAAAAGTTAAAGGAGGTGGGTTTTGGTGATCGGATATTTCTCTGCCTAACTAATCCCATACGTTCTCAATTGGCTTAATGTCCGGTGAGTTTGTTGGCCAGTTCATTCTCTGGATATTGTTTTCTTGATTATTGTTTTTGACCCTTCGTGTGAGGTGTGGAGGGGTGTTAACAACCTGATAAAATGAAATTATCCCAAATTGGACCCCGCACTTTTTCTATGGCAAATGGCGTTCCGTCAAATTTTCTAAAATTTTGGTATAATGTAATACTCAACCTACTGATCAAAAGTGTCCATGGTCCCAACTCAATCCTATGACTAGTTTTCGGGCGTTGAAGTTGAGAATTTCCCACTTTTACTACGCCTGTATCTCGGATCAGAATCGAATGAACTTCAATTTTTCTCAAGAAACATTTCATTACATTCCCAGGGAGCAACCGTATGGAGGAATATGGCCGAAAATCGTTACGAATACAGGGTTATCCATAATTGAATGAATGCCCGATTTTGAAATTATAAAATATGTCAGTTTCAGAGCGAGAACGTTCACAAAATGAACTATTACACTAGATATGTTGTTGTTACATCGAAAAAGTCTGAGATACCCAGAATTTATACTGGGTGATCCATTATTATAGAAACTATTCTCAAGGAAGATTAAATGGACACCCTGTATTTATGGGTTCATCCAAAGTGTTTTTTTAATTTTTTTAGAACATATCATCATGGACTTCAAAGAATACAGGGTGATTCAGTCATGAAATGAACTTTGAACTTCACGAAAATACCCAAAAACCACCTTTTCTTCTCATCACCCTCTATTTCAAGATTCACTCCGACGAGGTGGGAGTTTTCTTTCACCATTGTACTTGATATAAAAACATCAATACGGCTGAGAGTTTCCATCCACTTCCTATGACCAGATTTTGTTTATGTAATATGAAAATTTTTTATTTATGTTCTATTCTTATTTAAGCATAAAAAAAATCTGGTCATAGGAACTGGATATAAAACTCTCAGCCGTATTGATGTTTTTATATCAAGTACAATGGTGAAAGAAAACTCCCACCTCATCGGAGTTAATCTTGAAATAGCGGGTGATGAGGAAAAAAGGTGGTTTTTGGGTATTTTCGTAAGGTTCAAAGTTCATTTCATGACTGAATCACCCTGTATTCTTTGAAGTCCATGATGTTATGTTCTAAAAAATTAAACAAACACCTTGAATCAACCCATAAATACAGGGTGTCCATTTAACCTTCCTTGAGAATAGTTTCTATAATAATGGATCACCCAGTATAAATTCTGGGTATTTCAGACTTTTTCGATGTAACAACAACATCTAGTGTAATAGTTCATTTTGTGAACGTTCTCGCTCTGAAACTGACAAATTTTATAATTTCAAAATGCATTCAATTATGGATTACCCTGTTTTCGTAACGAATTTCGGCCATATTCCTCTATACGGTTGCTCCCTGGGAATGTAATGAAATGTTTCTTGAGAAAAATTGAAGCTCATTCGATTCTGATCCGAGATACAGGCGTAGTAAAAGTGGGTAATTCTCAACTTCAACGCCCGTATTTCGAAAACTAGTCATAGGATTGAGTTGGGGCCATGGACACTGTTGATCAGTACTTAGGTCGAGTATTACATTATACCAAAATTTTAGGAAATTTGACGGAACGCCATTTCATTTGCCATAGAAAAAGTGCGGGGTCCTTTAGTTGCACAGGAAAACAATGATTGTTTCAATTATGTTTTCTACGTAGATGGCATCAGTCAATGTTCGTTCAACGATAATAATAGGGGTACGACGATCGAAAATCATACCCCCATCAGATTATTGATCCATCTTGAAAGGTTACTACTTCCCGGGAGAAATTGAGTCGCTCTAGTATGCCTAGACCGCTCCAAACCTTTCTAGTCGACTATCACTTTGTTAACCGAATCATGATTCATCCGAAAAGAGTACGTTACGCCATTGTGGTACAACCCAGTCTTTGTGGTGTTCTGTCCATTGCCGACGGGTACCTCTAAGTCCAGGTGACAGCAGAGGTACTCTTAAAGGTCTTCTTGCACTTAAAGTTTAGGAATACAACCGTCTCCTTATGGTACTGGTTGTGACTATCCGTCTATAGGTCCCCAACAAAAAACGTCGAAGGGTTGTTACGATTACTGTTTGTTTCCTTCACCTTGAATTTGCCACATAATAGTCTTCACTGTATTCTGCCGAACAAAAAACTTTTTTGGCTTGTTAATTGTCTTCATTTGACTGATAAGATAGTGAAGATTCCACACGCGAAAAATTGTTATTGTTACATTCAACAAGTTGAGAATTGATAGGCGTGGCAAGACTTTTGTACATATATGCTAGCTGAAATAATTTTTAAAGCAGAACCTGGTTTATCACTTCTCTCCTACGATGGCAGCACAATCCTGCGGATCACTTTCGAATTAGATCCCCACTGGTCCAATTCTATCATTAATTATGTTGGTCTTAACGGAATTCAGGCAATTTTTTGATAATTTTTTGAATTTTTGTAAAGTGAACACTGAGCTTTTTTGAATCGAATATCTCAGAATAGTTTCAAACTATCGGTTTCTCATCAATTCTATCTGTTTGTCCCATTGTCTAATCGAATTCAATCATCACACTGCAGATTCAGAACCTTCAACATCCCCCAAAACATAGTGTTAAGTGGACGGAATAGGAACAAACTCGCATAATCGTTTCCATCGTTAATTAAATCTGCAGCAAATACACAGCCACTAAATGTACCACCGCTGTTTGTTTCTCTGCCGACTTGGCGCAAAGCAGAAATAGAGAAGCAGCGAATATGCTGAACAAAGGGAAAACAAAGGTGATTGGCTAGCTGCTGGCAACCTTTGTTGTTTCAAGAGGCTCTGCTAATGGAGCAATCCGTCGACAATGTTTGCGTAGTCGAGATATCAGTATAATTGAGGGAGAATGGATACAAATTGTTGTCCCATGATAGTCGCTTGCTGTATTTTGGAAGGCTGCCCATTTATCATGTTAAAGTGATGTTGCTGAGAGAAGAATATGAATAGAATGAAATGAATGCCTGTAATAAGGCATAGGTTCCTTGATAACCCAAGAACAACTTATAACCTGTGTGGGCATGAAGAGCAAACTATTGACCATTTGGTCAATAATTGTCCAATATATAAATTTCCAGATGGTTTCAACTCTATTCATTCAGTATCTGATTCATTTTTGAGATGGGTTGGTACCTTCAAAACAATTTGAATATATTAGTGGATTTTGCTTTTCCTTTTTTCTCCCTTTGGTTTTTGTTCCAGATTATTTAAAAATGCTTTGTCAACCCCTTTGAAGAAATGAAGAAGCATTTACATTCGGAGAAGATGCCCTCCAACATGAATATTTGTACACAAATCCAATATCCCTACACTTATACGGGGAGACAGAGTTTTTGCTGAGGATTTTATCTGTGCTCTTGCATCATACGCAGAACTGTATGGTGCCCCGTTTCACATTCCTCTGCTAATACTGAGATTAGGAGCGGGGAATGGATCAATATGTTTGTTTGAATGATCTGTTCCTTGTTGCCTTTTCGAGACACATGCCATATTTGGAATCAAATCTGTACAGCTCCATTTCATAAGAATATATATATAACCTTATTCTTATTCTTGCTCCAAATTTAGAGGCTTTTTTGTTATAGAAGAGTTGAATCTTATATCAGACATCCAGTCTTTCTGGGTTGTGTCGAATAAACACCTCTCCTGCGGTTGGTTCCAGGTATATGCCTATAAAACTTCCACCTTCTCATCTGTATATTTTCTCCTTCGCATTTTTCATGCTGTCTGTTTGTGTTTATCCGTCAATTGAATTTTTCTCTCTGTGAATGTGGAGTTTTATTTCTTCATTTTCGCAGCTGGTCTCTGGGTCTTTTGCGGTAAATTCTCGTTGTTTTTTCATCCTCAGCGGGGACATAGTAAACCTTCTTAGGTCCTCATTTGAATGTTCACTTGCTCTTTCATAGGCTTTTGCTGCTTTTCGTTTGATGAATGTAGTAATGGACTCCCATTTTATATTTTTTCGGATTTGTTCATTCCTAACAAATCAGGAGGCGTCTAATGTCCATCTCAAAAATTTGTTTTCTGTACTTTGTACCCTCTTTATATGGGTTCTTGCTGCATAGCCTCATGCTGTTGATCCATATGTTAGCTGCGGTCTGGCGACTGCTTTTATGATCCCCAACTTCGTGTTTCTGTTCATTCAGCTTCTTCTACCTAGAATCGGGTATAACTTTTTCATTGCTACATTCGTTTTATCCACTGCAAACTCAATGTGCTGTTTCCACGTTAGTCCTTTGTCTAATATTACTCCTTGGTATTTAGCTTCATTCTTCTATTTCATCATCATCTATGGATATATTCGATTCCATCTTTTGTCTTCTCTTTCGAAGGGGTATTGCTTGATTCTCTTTTCCATTGATTTCGATTTTTCACCTGTTACACCATTGACTGATATCATCTGCAGGTTCTTGAAGTTTTTTGTGAATTATTTTTGTATTTCTGTGCCGAATTGCTATGCCCGTATCGTCTGCGTATAGAGCAAGCAGGCATCTTGGATTTCTTGGTATATTATGTAGGTATGTATATTGAGTAGCGATCCTAGTATGGATCCTTGAGGAACTCCTGCTTCTGAATATCTGAGTGTGGAAGGAACATCATCTATTTTCACACAAAAGTTGCTATCCTTCAAATCATTTCTTATTATTCTTCATAGCTTGGGTAAAATAGCCTGCGGTTATCATTGTATTTAGAGGCCATACAATACAGAAGTTCCTTTTGTAAGAAGGATAGTGAAGGCGATCATTATGGTGCAAGTCGTGAATATTATTGGGCGAGGCATTACCGAGTCAGATAACACGACGTGTGCCGAAATGATGGAATATATACTAATACATACATTCTTTTCGAAAAATTAGAAACTTCATTATTGTATGTTACAATGACTATTTTTAAGACACTAAGTTCATATACAGGGTGAGTCTTTGACTTGTACATATATTTTAACTGTAGATTCCTCTCATCAAACGAAACACTTTTTTCCTATACCATTTTTCAAAATTCGGTTTAGTTTGGTAGATACAGGGTGTCGAAAATCCATGAAAAAAACACTTTTCTGTTTATATCTTCGGAACCGTTATTTCGAATGAACTGAATTTTGGTTGAGTTTTTACTCTACTCATGGTGCATATTCCTCAATCGAAACCTATTCAATATCTTCACTAGTATAAAAGTTACAGGGTAGTCGACCCATCAATACACGCTAGAACACCATAAAACCACTTTAAAAAGATAAACGGTTCATATTTTCGAAAGAATCAATCATTTATGAAACTAAAAGTATTCCTATTTTTTTTTCAATAAAACGCGTCGTTTTCGAGTTATTTCCAATTTTATCCGGAGAAATTTGACGAAAAAATCATTAATTTCAAGAATAATCTGAATGCGTCTCTGAATTAAATATCATCGAATATTATTCCTTATCTGGTCTTTAAACGAGTTTACAATGTTGTCCCAATATTTATCAACTTTGTCGAGATATTTTTCAATAATATTAATCCCCCAAATCTGGGAGATAAAATTGAACACCACGGAGGATTTAACACGCACAGTTTCTATTGAAAATTCATAGTTACCGGTCCATATTGAAGTTAAATGTCGATGAAATACAAAATTCGGATATGAATGATGAATCTCAACATAAACTACTTATTGAATTGAAATTAGTGAAACGATACCTGATAATCTGTGGCGATGTTTCTATCTAAACAACATCCTCTTGGAATTTTATAAACTCGACACGGTTGAAATTATATTAATTCAATTCACATAATAATCACATTATAATAATAAGTCACTGAATGTATTCAGATTATTCAGAACTTCACATAATGTTTACAGTTTGTTTAGAGACTTTGGTTTGTTATTGTTTAACGTTGGCCTCCAGAATCCAGATAACCATTCTTCGGTTTTCGCTTTACGCATGCGTGGTAAAATTTGGCGGCAAAGTCGATTTATGATGTAAACGGCAGAATTCATAGATATTTATACCACGGTACACAAATGTATCGTGATTTATACTATGTTCCGTAAAAAATCCTTAACCTCAATGAAAATATCAGCAAGCTGACAACATCTTCTTGAAATTTGTGTGCAAGAATTCACAGAATCGATACAAATTAGATTAGGACGATTAGGTAAGGTTGTTTAATAATAAATCTGAATGAAAAGTCTCTCTTCATGATATTGTTTTGGATTTTCGAGGAAAATATGAACAAGTTATTAGTGTTTACAAACTAATCTGCCGAAAAATCGAAGAAGGAACTTATTTTGTTGGAATAAATGTGGCTTTTTATTTGCAGATATAATCCGATGAAACTAACTGTTTTTGTTGAAATTATCGTGTTTGCAACATTTTTATTCCAATAAGGTTAGTACTTGACTACTTGAGTATTCCCTAAATTGGGCCTAAATGTATAAACTCAATTTCTATCGAGAAATATGAACTTTGAATCAATTCCACAGTATCATTTCAGAGACGTATTTAGCCCAATGTTTTTTTCAAATGGCTATATCTTTTTAACAGAGCCGAATTCGGAAAAATGGAAAATGAAAAAAAGGTTTCTTTTGGACTCAAGAATCTTCAGTTAAAATATATGTACAAGTTAAAGACTCACCCTGTATGTGTGCCTAGTCTAGTTTCAAATATAAGTACGTTAGTGTGCTTTGACATTTCCTTGACAACATCAGTTTGTAACGGCAATATTTTAAGTAATAATGATTCTTTAACTGATTTTGAAGAAATGACGCGAAATACCGTGAACTCAAGAATATCACTGTTGAAATTTGTTGGTCCACTTTGAATGCTTATGCTTTCCGAAAATGATATAGATGAGGGACCCGTTTTTAGAATAATCTTACCTTATACAAAAACAAAAGTAATTTGGGTATATCCCAGGATTGAATATGGTAGAACCGATCGAGTACCGATGTATCAGGTGTTCGTAAAATATAAGCAGTACCGAAAAGGAGTAAAAACTATCTCCATTACATTCCAAAAGTATCGGAGTGGTACTTTAAAATTCGCTCCTATGAGCCATATGTTCTTTTATCCGCAACACCTAGTCTTAACGCCGCTATTTATCGCTTGTTTCAGCACTCCGACTTACTGCTCGAAAAACCCAATAATTTTCCCCATACATGCAATATACCAGCATAATTTACTCCGCCACATAACTCAACCAAGAGCTTTTTATTGGCTCGCAAGCCAAACCGAGAAAGTTGCAATGTATCAGGACCCGATCAGATGTTATAAATCGACGTAATAACGGAAATAAAATGCAACTACACAAACTTGCATCGTTATTCAAACGATCAGCAGTAATTTATCTCGATTTCTCATGTTATACAATAAATTATTATTTTCCATGCCGCGATATTTAATACGGTAATAAAGTATTTTTAGATCCACACCGTGTACCAAAGGTAATGTATGTGTATAAGTTTATTCGAAGAGCATAATTTTCAACCGGTTTGCGAGTCTGGGCAGCCATAAATATGAATTATGCTAAGGTGCACTGTCATAAATTAATACCTCCATAATAATATATCATGCACAATTATTTCGTTATTCTTTTCTGATAAACGTCATGTCGTCCCCACCTTTTAATCCATTGCCTCGTTCAGTAAGGTGTTGCTGCTGCGGTAGTCACCGTAGAAGCGGATATTTAATGAGCAAGTGTGTTTTCCGGTAACTTCAGTTTTACTTCATCAGGCTACTTCGCCAACGAAGATTTATTCAATGCTGGCCGAGAAAATTTATGGACACACTGCATGGGTTTGATACAAAACAGAGGAAAATGTTCTCAGTTTTTCACATAATAACATACTGCATCTCTGTTATGCTGTGATCATTTTTGCGTTGGGTATACTGAACTTTGCAATGAACTTCTCATTCTTTCTTTATACTAAACGTATTTAACACTTTTGATTTTTGAACCGGATCATAGTAGGGGGCGTGGCCTAGTTTGTCAAAAAGTATCAAAACGGCCCTAGCTCGAAAAGGGGGCAACGGAATAGGAAAAACGGCACATAAAAAGAATGTAGAAGAACCGATGCTTCTTTCGAGGTATATTTCGTCTTTCTACGTGATCGCGAAGTACGTTAATTTCCAGATGGAATATAGCGAAAACGGCAAACATTGCAAAAATGTACCACATTTTTTATCGAAAGACTTTTGTCCCAGACATCCTAAAAGCGAGTTTAAGATACAAATCGAAAGGAGAAGAATCGGAATTGGCTTTTCGATTTCTGACGTCCAGCAGTTTTCTTGGAAAATTAGATAGAAAATTCGAAATTTTGTAAGCAAACCTTCGACCACAGAATATTTTGATAAGTACGATCAGCTGTTCGATCGCGGCCATGTTGTGATATGGCTCTACGTGCTGCATGCATAGAAATCATAATATATATATATACTTACTCTAGAATGCTAATTCCTTCTAGTTCCGCAGCGAAAAACGTGCCGCATAGGCAACTGATTCACAATGTGCGCATGCTCACCATTAGGAAATTTCACGTAGAACGATGCCAAGTCACTAAATGTTTTGTCGGTTCTATTTTAAGTTCAATATAATTAAACAATAAAAATATTCCATTGAGTAACAAACTTATTTTATAGCTCATGCGCCACTTCCTACGACTATTAGAAGTATTAGACACATTAATATCATAAGTGAATTGCAATATTTGTGGAATTGGTGAGAAAATCAGAGCAGTAATGTAGTAGGTTTCACTAAATAGATATAGACCGCGCAACACCGCTTTTTCTGTCTCATGGCAAACGACTTTGAAATGACCTTAGTGAAAGTTTAGGCAGGAACGGGTTAGTGTCAGTCTGCAGCCACAGTTTAGTTTACTGAATAGACAAACTAGTGTACTGGTGCGTAACTGTTATTTTCGTGTTTGATATTCTTCGTGTGCATTTTGCTTTTGTTGTGTGTTGTGTTCGATTTGGATTTTTTCGTATCCGATAAACAATGAACTGTATAGTGTTGTGGTGTCCTTGTCTTGACCCGTTCATTTCCCACTTGAGTATGTAAACTATGTGCACCTTTTCATTCATATAAACTGTTAGAAATTTATGATTTACGCTTTGCTTTTCATTCGATTGACACATATCTATCCACTCGCACCATGAGATTGGTTCTTTATATAGAAAAAGAACACAATTCATTATGAAAAATCATGAAATCTTGTGAGTAAACCATCTTTTAATGGATAATTCGAACTCGAAAATAAAATATATTGAAGTAAACCAGTTTCATTCAGATAAGATAACAGATTGATTTTGGAATATACTCGGAACTCAAAAAGACAAATGACTTGAAGAATGAATGTAGGTATCAGAATTCACTCATGAAACGATGCAGATGGTAACGCATTGGCAGATGTACAATACATTTTCATGTTTCCACTATTTTCAGGAACACCGAAGAATAGAACTGTCTTGAAGGGATATATTAGTATATTTTGCTCATTTGATTTTTTTTCTGTACTTTACCAAAAGATTCGTTGTTTGTTAACCAGAATTTGTCTTCCTTGATCCTTGAATTAATTTTTATACCGAAACCGGGTTTTTTCAACGCCTGAAGAGGTTTTGGAATAATGAAAGATTTTCAGCTTATCTTCCAGTCGCTGATGATTCCAAATTTACCATTCAAATTGCTGTGGAAAATTATCAATATGTTCAAAACAACTAGTAAGTATCGAATACTAATTATGAATTGATTAAATCCAACTGCAACAATAACAGCATAAAATTTTATTGAAGCCGACCCTGTTCAGAAACAACCTGATGGCACGTATGCGCATTGTGGACCACAGTGAAATTTTTACAACACTTCGATCCAATTGATTTAGCATTCTAGAGTAAGTATATGATTTCTATGGCTGCATGCAGCATACGAGTTTAATGTTATTCCGAAGCCAAGCCAAGTTTTTATGCATAGTGTGAATTCAAATTATAATGGTTTCAAACTTGGCATAAAAACTAAGCTTGACCTTGTCAGATCCTGCTTTCAATAATAAATGAGCCAATTTTCAAAATCATCAGATCTAAACTGGGTAATTGTACTTCTACGAAATCGAAATGTACTAGAAATTTTTGCAACGTTGTGACTTTCGTTGAATTTTCTAATAAATAAAATCTCAATCCAAAGTGAAAATTACTTTGTATTGAAATTTTCTGAATCTGTGGCCAGTCCATTAATTAATTTCGTTCCGCTATTTTAGTTTTGTGTAACTAATGACGGTTTGAACAGAGTTGTCATCGGGATATCGCGTAGGAAAAGTGAAATTTGATTTATTTCTGAATACTGTTAGCCAAATACGTTGAAAAATGGTTCGTATGTGTTTTGTTTGTGGTAAATTGGACTATTTGAACCCTGATGTGAGTTTACACCGGTATGTTCTACTCTTATCATTTCTAAGTAACAATGGAGTAGATTCTTCGATTTGTTGAATATCCAATTCGTCGAAAAGGGTTAATTCACTTGTAATTTTATTTCCATTCCTCAATATCGTTAACACCACACCTTTCAAAGTTAGATTCCGCAATGTTGCCACGGCTTGATCAAATGATATTGCTATCTTTCATGCTTGGTTCCACTCATTGAATATTGTTTAAATTTTGGCTCCATCAATTCTCGAATTTATGAATGAGATGCTGTGTCTCCTCTTTCTATGGTCCAAAGTTATTTTAGATATTATACATGTAAGGAATTTTCTGTCAATAATTCTCTAGCAATTCAAATGCTTGAGCAATCTGGACGAATTGTATATGTACCAGATTGGGTATGTCATTTCCTATGTAATTGCAAAATTTTATCTCTATCGAATCAGTAGTTTTGAATTTATCAGGAAAAAATTCGAACGGCGATATTTACCTTACTCCTAGTCGATTTTTGCCTATTAACGAATTAAACTGTGAGGTGCGAACCTACCCTGAAAATGTCCAGTTTCTAGGTTTTTCCATTTCATGTTTACGGACGAGCTCAAAAATAAAAAAATACAGAGATCTTGGTGAAATGATGTAGCCCTCGATCACGTAGAAGTTGCGCTAAAAAAATCAGGAAAAAAAGTTCTTCATGAAAATTAAACACAAAAAGTTTTCGCCCAACGTGGGGCTCGAACCCACGACCCTGAGATTAAGAGTCTCATGCTCTACCGACTGAGCTAGCCGGGCTTGGTAATCACAAGGCATGCAGCAATATATAAGCCGGTTATAACGACCGAATTCAAATATCTTCGAAGCAATTTTATATTAAAAATTGAAACCTAATTGTCAGTATTCGAACTTCGAAGCAATGATTCGCCTGAGTGGGTTGAAGAGGAAAACAATATCGCCTGTTTTTCTACAAAAAATTGAAAATTGTGGTGCCTTGTTTTCGTTGGGTTCTTGAATGCGAATCCACCTACAAGATGGATCTACATACAAGATGTAGGAACTCTGCAGACTTCACTTTAGGTGGCTCGTGGCTCATTGTTATCCACAGGATCGAAAGTATTTTTAGAAAATTCTCGAATTTGAACGAGAAATCACCTTTGTCAGCGGCCATGTCAACTTTTTTATGAACATATGACCATTGATGATCTTTGATAAATTCAATTCATTGGGAAAACACTTGTTGAAAATCTGACATTGAGGATGGCCAGGATGGGCTATTTAATCTTTACATTTCTACAATATTTTATTATTCCAATTGTTATATATTATATATTATATCATATACATATACGTCATGAGCTCTTCAATTCTTCATGTTAAAGTGTTGGTAATTTCTCCTTCATCTGTTTCGTAGAGGCACATATGAAGTCCACCTCTATTTTTCAGACCCACCATTAAGAAAATTAGGTTCCTAAATTTTAATTTGTCCTTTCCGGAATATGTTCCATAAATCAATGTGTAGCGCGTTGCTACGTATTATGAATCGGGATGGGAATTATGTTTCGTCCTAGCTTCGCTCAGAGGCCTCATCAGATTGGCTATTGTGAGCAAAGCCTGCCAACAAAAATTTCTTTTGGTCAAAATTAATTCTGAATAAGATACGAAGAAGTATTATTCCAAAGATTTTTTGTTGATGTCTGATGAAGGTGTCTGATTTAGGCTCTGAAACGTTTCATTTACAAGATCTACATTCGTATAGGTCTAGTATAATTTGTTATCCAACATTCTATTAGGAATATTGTGGCAGCATTCGACCTAATGTGGCTAAAAGATAATATTACGTAAATTGTCGTAAATTATGTAGTTTTTTCCAACTGTGGAGGCACATGCAAAACGACATAATGAAGACATAACATCAGTTGTAGGTGTCTAACATTTCTGAGCATTTGTGCCATAAAATAGTCTCCACGTAATAGCGTTGAAACTCGTTGAAGTACTCAGCACGGTGTAAATGTGTGCGTTCGAGGGACGGTAATATGTTTCTATTACCATGGTGCAAACAATAACCCCAACGATGTATCAGGGGGAAAGCTGTTTCTTCCCGAGAAATTGCCCTTCATATAAATATATTGAAGTCGTAAATTTTCTTGTTGCGATTCAGCATAAATAAACCGTTTATTCCGAGCAGTTATTTCCCTTTGATGGTAGTTTTACGTGGGTCGTTGAGGAAGGGGGCTAAAATGGGGAATTTGACAAGATGATCTGCAGCCATCTACATATTTTATGGCATAAGGCTGACAAAAGTGTATACGGAATTGTTGAAAAAGACGTAAATGCCATCGTTATGTCGTATATTAGAGTTGTAACGAATATTCGCAATCGCATTCGCATTCGCGAATATTCGCATATTTTTGGATATTCGTATTCGCATTCGCATCCGCAAAATTTCTGCGAATGTTTTGCGAATATGAATATCAGAAAAAAAAACTTATAACACAAAAATTAGGTGCAATTGAAACTTACAAAAACAAATCTATGAACTATTTATCAGTATTTCTTTAACTATCTTCTTAATGTTTAAATAATAATCATCTTGAACAAAATACAAACGGAACGCACCGCGTAACTGCCAGCAAGCCATAGACAATTGGCGCGAAATTTGAACATATCTACCCAGTGGGCACACGCACGTAGAAAATACGTTGAAAACAAGTTACATAACCAAACGTTGAAAAACAGTAAAAATGTCGCGGGAAAAAACGTTTTCTTGCATCGATTATTCAGTTATTAATAAACGTTGTCTCTCAACGTATTGATTAAAAATAAATTTGACGCAATATTAACGTTAATTTATAACGTGTATGTATATTATTCTACCATACAAGTTTACTGTCTAATCGATAACGTATAAATAACGTTTATTTATACCATATCATATATACTTCATAAACGTTGTCTTTCAACGTATTGATTAAATATAAATTGGGCGCAATATTAACGTTAA
This sequence comes from Adalia decempunctata, assembly GCA_951802165.1. Classification (NCBI taxonomy): domain Eukaryota; kingdom Metazoa; phylum Arthropoda; class Insecta; order Coleoptera; family Coccinellidae; genus Adalia; species Adalia decempunctata. The sequence continues at coordinate 23,007,312 of OX637701.1, forward strand.
TTTATAACGTGTATGTATATTATTCTACCATACAAGTTTGCTGTCTAACCGATAACGTATAAATAACGTTTATTTCCACCATATCATATACCTATACATAAACGTTGTCTTTCAAAGTATTATTATAATATACCTTGTGCTCAGTCTGAAAGTTAATTTATAACGTGTATATATATTATATTACCCTACGAAATTATATGTTCAATCATTAACATATTAATCATGTTTATTTTCACCAAAATTTTTATCCTCATTAACCGTTGTCTTTCAACGTAATGATTCAATATATTTTGAGCTTAATCTGAACATTGTATTGAAACGTTTACCTATATTACACAAATTTCGTATAATAATGTATAATGTTCCTTAAATAAGAAGTCATTACTATGATAAACATTTTTCAATGGAAAAATATGAATCTTGCATAAATTATTCAATTGTTGAACTAAAACGTACAGGTAGGTATATACGATAACCTAAAAAGAATATATGGATTCTATATTTGAGTTTTCACAAATAGGTACGAATAAATCATAATTGAATCGAAAGTTACCTTGTGTTTTCATTGGTGAACCTCAAGAAAAAAACATTTCTGATTATTATAAAAAATATATTATAAAATGAGACATTCACTATAACATATCCAAGAAACAAAAATAAAATAATAGTTCGTCTATTTTGCTTTCTTCAACCTCGCCGTGGCAAATTTCAGCCATTCTTCCATGACTGTGCAAAGTCGAAACTCATCTATTTCTTTGGTTGGGAAGGAAATCTTAACAGCCTCTATAAATATGAGAAAAAAATCAGACACGAGCATTCTATTCTGAAATTTATATGAAGATTTTTTCTGCTTAACACATCTACATCTAATAGATTTCATTTTTTTTTCAAGAAAAGTATTATAGAAAACTAGCATTTTCATAGTAATTGCTATTGTCACGATCTATTATTGGAATTGCTTCGAATACAGCAGAAAAGAATCATTGGAAAATAATTTAATTTTCATGAAAATGTCAAGATTATTATCGATATCCAAAATGCAGATGCAAATATTAACCAATATATTTTATAATTGCCAATCAATAAAATACAACTTGAGAAAAAAGCGAATTGAAACAGAATACTCACCTGAAATAAAACCGACGCTTGGCAAAATCAAATTGGTGGAAAATGGAGGTAGAGCGGGTACACTCAGAAGTATAAAGTGATTGAACTGAAATTTCCAAGCATTTGCATCATAGGTGCTTCAATGATTATTATAGTACTCACCAACTCACATGTAATTAACAACACTATTATAATAATTGAAACAATATAACCGAAACTCTGAAACTCAACTCAACACACTGAACCATCAACGGCATCAACGAGACTTGCTTGCCTGTTGCGTTGTCGAATGCTGGAGTCGATGGCCGGATGGCGGTTGCATTTGCGACCACTCAAGCTCTCAGCAGTAGGCGCAGAAGTAGACGCAAGACGCAATGTCACAAGCCAATCAGAGAGAAGCAGTTCCCGCGCATTCACGAATGATGCGACCGTCACAGACGAGTGGCGCATGCCGCGAACAGTGTCGAAAGCTGATTTTGTTGCCAGATTGTGCAAATCCGTTCCCTGAAAGTGGATTGTAATGTAGAAAAGGAATGTGAATTATTATTGCGTTGAGGAATTGGAAGAGTAACATCTATTGGTGATTCATTGGAAGGAAGCGCCACCTGAAAATATCTTCCTCATTTTCTGATGAAATTCGACAAATTTGTGCTAATTCACGAATTTCATTTGAAAATAAATTATTAGTGTCAATATTTATTGGCCCAGTTGTTAAAACATGTCAGCTTTTCTTTTGTGTAAATCAATCTATTGAAATTTTTTTCACCTCTTTGAATTTTACCTCAGTAGCGTGAAATGAAATGTAAAGGAAAAATACATTTAATTCAATTGCACCTTATATTGTTTTTCATCTTAAGTATTGTCAACTTTTATGACCCTTCCATCAAATCAATGAGAAATTTTGGAATAGTTCTTAGATAACGTTTAAATAACATTTTCCATAAACGTATTCGAATTGTTGACTGGATATTCTCAACAATTCAAATAGACTAGGAAATTGAAGAATGGACGCTAAAAAAACGTTCAGAACACACGTTAAAATTCGATTTCAGAATAACGTATTTTCAGATGAACTATTCTTCTGGAAGTAAGAAAAGTACGTTAAACATACGTAAAACATTAACGTATTCATATTGTTTACTGGATACGTATTCTAAACGATTCAAATTGATGAAAAATAGTGGAATTGTTTTTAGATAACGTTTAAATAACATTTTCCATAAACGTATTCGTATTGTTAACAGGATACGTATTTTCAACGATTTAAATAGACTAGTAGTTGAAAAATGGACGTTAAAAAAACGTTCAGAACACACGTTAAAATTCGATTTCAGAATAACGTATTTTCAGATGAACTATTCTCCTGGAAATGAGAAAAGTACGTTGAACATACGTAAATCATTAACGTGTCCATATTGTTGATTGGATACGTATTTTAAACGATAAAAATCAATGAGAAATTGTGGAATTGTCATGAGATAACGTTTAAATAACATTTGCCATAAACGTATTCGTATTGTTGACTGGAGACGTATTTGAAACGATTCTAATGAACTAGAAGTTGTGGAATCGTTACATAAGAACGTTAAAATAACATCTTTCATAAACGTTATAATAATTTCGGAAGGAAACGTATTAGCACTCAATTTTATAACTGATTATTGTAAAATTACGTTTGATATATGTTATTGAAACGTATTGAATTAACGTTATAAATTATAACTGAAATGACAACGTTGAAAAATCAACCGATAACGTATTTTTCTACCAATCAACGTTAAAAAAACATTTATTCAACGTGTGTGTGCCCACTGGGATATATATTCGCATTCGCATTCGCATTCGCGAATGTCAGTAGCAGACATTCGCATTCGCATTCGTATTCGCGAATGTTTGAAAAATGACATTCGTTACATCACTATCGTATATCGTCATATATTTGCAGTTATGTCTACATATAAAAAAATTATGCAACAATAAATGGTACGAATTCATGGAGGATAGAAGAGAATTATGTTGTTTCCATATCACTAAGTTTTGAAGTATTTGAGGTTGAGTGGGAATACAAGAGTTTGATTTTAAAAACCATATCCATTTCGTTTAGTGTTTCACCAAAGACTGACGTGGAATGCCCACTTGGATAGAGAACATAAAAGGAGCTGATGTCGAACATGGTAGGTGTGTGTATACGGAATTGTTGAAAAAGACCTAAATGCCATCGTTATGTCGTATATCGTCATATATTTGCAGTTATGTCTACATATAAAAAAAATTATGCAACAATAAATGGTACGAATTCATGGAGGATAGAAGAGAATTATGTTGTTTCCATATCACTAAGTTTTGAAGTATCTGAGGTTGAGTGGGAATACAAGAGTTTGATTTTAAAAACCATATCCCTTTCGTTTAGTGCTTCACCAAAGACTGACGTGGAATGCCCACTTGGATAGAGAACATAAAAGTAGCTGATGTCGAACATGGTAGGTGTGGCTCACACTGGAGACTGTAGTACAAAAGCTTATACCTATATGTATGTGATTGCTGAAGACTCCACAGATGGGAACTCTAAGGGGATTTTTGTCATAAAAAGAAAGAACGTCTCAGCGACACGGGATTTACAAGAACATATACTGCAGCTGTAGAAGTAAACTACACTGCTTCAAGTGATACAACATCGAGAAGATGGATCCGATAAATACCCTCAATGCCACAGTATCCTGGCACCCGTAAGAGGGTCATTGTGTTGCCACTGGCTAGTTGCTGCATGGTGTTGGGGCATTCCCAGGTGAGCACTGAGCAAGTGCTGTTAGACTTCAGAGCTCCAAGTGCCGATTGACTCTCTGTTGCAATATTTATTCTCGCCTCTTTGTAATAAATCTGATTCCTCAACTTAATATTCATGGCTCCGAAAATTACGGAGTTGCTTATTGGTATTGCAGGATGTAGGCGAGACGATAAGGATGCAAGTTATTGATTTTCGGGTCAAGTTTCCCCATGAAACTCAGTTGGTGTCAGAAAATCACGGCATGAGTGGCCTATGGGTGCTGACGACATCGGAAAATTCGAAGCTAAGATCGTGCGAATTGCAACTGCCCCAAAAAGCTCCGACTATTATGATACCCATTGGGAAGCCATACGGGAGGTGGGGAAAAGAAAATCTCTAATGGCTTTTGAAAACGGAGGAGTGAAGGCAGTAGCTGAAGAAGCCTCAAACGGCAAGGCTCTCAGTGGACACGGGATCTGTTTTAGAGTGCTTCAGTGTTTTGAAATAATTGATAGAATAATGTTTATTTATGGAAACGTTGATATGAATACCAAAAATTATTCATTACTCCTGGAAACTGCTGCTACATTTTCAAATCATTCGAATCAAACAAAAACATAGTTGTTTTATTACTAATGTATCAAGTGTAGAACTTCGTTTATTTTGTATGATTGTTATAGACATGGAAAGCTGTTGTTCTTAATGTTATTTCTTCATAACTGCTTTGATTTACATTAGTTTTCATTTCCTTCAAGTATATGCTTCTATTTATAAGATTTTGCAGATTAAAGTAGGACCTTTTATATATTTATAATCAACTGTAGGTGTATATTGTCCATTTCTGAATAATTTGAACACAGCAGGGATGTGCCAATTCCGTATAAATTTGGAGAAAATGTGAGCAGCTCACTAAATTTAAAAAAACATATAATTTTATAAAAACCTAATCGTAGCTAATAAAAAAAAAACAGCTGGAAATTATTAACTATAATCAATAATAACTAGTGCAACTTGAACAGGCCAATAATTCAAGGTATATCCTTATGGAACGAACTGTGATCTGTAATGAGAAAGTTTCTTTTAATTAATTTATATCCAAAGAATGAAGATCGAAAAAAGTGGGATGCAAAATCAAAACAATATCGTACACCGAAATAAATTTACATGCAGGTCTGTAGAACGTTATGACCTTTCATGGCATCATATTAGATCAGATTATGAACGAAAACACATAGGTTGGCCAATCTGCCCAGGGTCCACCTTTTGGGAACTCATTGTAGTCGTAACATGTAAACAGAGTCTTTGACTTGTACATATATTTAAACTGTAGAATCATCTCATTAAACGAAACACTTTCATTCTATACCATTTTCCAAAATTCGATTTCGATTTCAAACGAACCAAAATTTAATTGAGTATGCACTTTATTCATGGTGCACATTCCTCAATCAATTCTCATTCAATATTTCTCCTGGTATAAAAGTTACAGCGTAGCCAATTCATAAATCCACGCAAAATACCTAAAACCACTTGAAAAAGATGAACGGTTCATACTTTCGAAGGAATCAATCATTTTAGAAAACAAAAGCATTCCTATATTATTTCAATGAAACGCGTCGTTTTTGAGTTATTCCTAATTGTATACGATAAAATTTGAGGAAAAAATCATGAATCCATAGCAAGAATAAATGGGCAATGAAAAACAACATTCAGATTTATGAATAATGAATGTCGATACAAACTACGTATTAAATTGAAATAAATGAGAAATAAAATGATACGAAGCTGTTGGGTAGAGTTTCAGTTAAAGAACTGAAGTGCGGTTCAATTTTATTGAATGAGAAATTTACCAAGTTTTTGAGTAGAAAAATAAGAGAGCTAATGGACTGTATATGTTTATGAATAGTTATTGAAACCCAACACAAATGAAAGGATAAATGCACCCAAAATAACAGTATGTGTTTTCGTTGAAATCGTTTTTCAGATATCAGGTGTCAAAATATGGAATGAGAGAACCTACCATGTCTTAACGATTCAACTGACTCCTCCTCAATGGAGAAGGGATGTATCGTTGTCATTCCAATATTCTCCTTATTTTCATCTTCTTCCCGCAATTCATTCAAAGAACCTGAAAAAAAATCACAAAGATTCGGAAGCTTATGCTTCGATTTGCAATTATAAACTAACCTTGCGATGGCTTCGAAGGAACTGTAGTCGTTATTCGAAGGACCGATTTTCTGGATATTGAAGATGATTGCCTTCCAACTATAAAACGAAGGGTTGGTGAATACATGTTCGTGAAAAAGACCTAAAACGTATCAAGCTGAAGCACCCTAGTCGCCAGATCTGTTTGTGACTTCTTCTCCAAACACTCAACACACATCGAATGAATGAGTAATATTCAGCCCAGAGATGACCATACTGGACAATAAATATAGGTATTTGGACATGGTGTTTCATAACCATTGAATATGGAACCTTTCCATACGAAGATGTCAGAAGTTCGGGATATCTCTACTACCCAACAAACCTTCTCCAATTCCATAAAAGACTCATTCTAATTGCACCCATTTTCTCGAGGCAAATTTTACTCACCGTTAGCTGGAACCATATCAATGGAATCTCTCCCATCAGAATGAACATCTCGAGAATGATCCTGTTGCGTATCCGTCAGAGATGGTATAGTTTCCGGAACAAAGGATCTCCTCCTGAAATCTGGCAATTCGAACTCTCTCTGAAAAATAAAGGGTAGAAAGGGGATACTAAGAGTTGAAAATACCAACAGCAGCTGGTGTGCTTTTGTTTGAGAAGGCTGCAGAACGTGTGTAACTCGTGGCATCAGAAAAATCCATGCGTGGTGATTTCGCGGAATCTGCGAAAGAACTCTTCACTCTCCTCCTTCTTCTGAAGGACCGTGATGATCTCGTTCTAGTAAAATCTGTCGATTCGTTCCTTTGGTACTAAATAGAATAAGATAAGATTCTTGCCTGTTTTCAAAACAGTGACTTTCTGAGTACTCACCATTTCTGACATGTCTTCTTCAGCGTCCATTATATCTTCCGAATCAACTTCTTTGGACGGTATCACCAAAAGCTTAGGGTTAACTGTAACTCCTAACTCTTCGATGACATTTTTCACCAAAATCAGTTTTTGGGCAGTTCTTCAGAAACATCGAATCATTTAAACGAAACCATAACTTTCAAAACTTACCTGGGTATATAACAAGGAGCAATAAAATTCTCCTTAGTATGATCGTCTACAACTATCCCTTCGATGAGTATGATGTCTTCAATCATGGTGTTATTGATGAACACGGAGAACTTCTCCAGATTTGGTACGAAAGATCTCTCAAGTACTACACGAAGTCTCTCCTGAGAGCATGCCACGTATGCTGGCGTTTTCAGCAATATACAAAGTGCCAGTTTCAATGAAACGTATTTCCACATTCTTGCTTTCAGCCTATTTGACCCAAACAACTCAATATGTATTCTGATGACACGTTGCCCATCGTTCTTACCCATTAACCACGTTGGGGCTCAACTTAGCAGCTTCTTCGAGTAGATCTGTCGGTAATATATAAACTTGACTTGGGGTATCAGCTACTACAGTGGAGTTATATGTTCTTCCAGTGAGGTAACTCAATTCTCCTATACAGTTTCCAGAAACAATGTAATCCTCGATGTTCCGATCGAATTTGATTGAAGAAATATAGTCAAACACAGGCAATGCACCGTAACTCTGTAAAGAATCAAGCACTTTCTTTTCAGGATAGTAGGAGGATCTGAAGAGACCTGAAATGATATTGATCGTGAGTACTCTATACGGAGTATTTTATCCATGTGGCATCAACAACTCTCTGATGCTGATTCTTCTGAACTATTGGAATCTTTGAGTGATTGAAATCTAGTTACTCAAAATCAAGAAGATAGAAGTAGAGTGCAAATAAGAATGTTATAAGCCTTCTATTTGTATTTTCCAAACTCTTTTAAGAGCTTGCCTTCTGCCATTCTACCATGAAGCAACTGCCCAGATGCAAAAAAGTGACTATCGACAAGATATGTCATATTGCTGTATCTCAACTTTGTAACTTTGGGCTATGGAAATATTTTGCAACGTTGATGCATTTTACATGATACCTTCGTGAGGTTAATCGCAGCTTATTTGTTGCAAAAAGGGGTCTCTCAGGGCTCTCCTCTGGGTCCAATATTATTTTATTATTCGGTCTTTGGTCTTGAAGAAAGCTATCTTCTGATGTTTGCCCATGATTTAAAGTATTTTTCGATGATGAGCGCTAGCATATTCGATGTTCATAGAAACAATGGAATATTAACATGAATAAATATGTCCAAGTCGATCCCTCAGTTAGTTTAGATTTTTCTACGTTTTGGCCAATTAAGAATCTCAATAGATTTATGGTGAATTCTCAAATTATCCAACGAACAAAAACCTTACCAGTGATGATAATGATAACACCAGGAGGTTTTTGTCCTTCGGCACAAACAACGTCACCAGGATCATAGATCTTCGTGGTTATTTGATCGAACAAAAAGTCAATCAATTGGGCTTCATCTGCGATCCAAATGATCTCCTGGAATATCACCTTTGGAGGACAAGAGTTTATCATCTTCATTCTTCGGACGAATTTCCTTCTATCGTTCAGAGATTCGATCAGCTTCTTGTACTCTATGTGGTCAATCCAACCTACAATAATATTTTATATTTTTTAAGTACATTTACCTTATATACTCCATTCACTTTTATTTAATCACATAGGAGGTCATGGTTTCGTTTTCAGGAGTTGGTGCCCCTGATAAAAAATCTGTGCGCGTACATAGAATATCGTTAATGACAAAACGACGTTGCCAGTTTCTTTGTTTACATCAAAGTCGAAGTATCAAAGATATTTTGGCATGGGTACAAACGGCAAATTTGAATTGGAGCAAAAATCGATTTATAAGCATAAATAAAACAAAAGTAAGTACTAATCCCAACCTCAGGTGGCGGGAGGAGCTTTCTTGCACTTCGTCAAGACAGGTATGGCCGGAGCTTAACCTGCGACGCACCAAAGATATTTTATCTCTTTCCAGGAACTCCATTGGAAACGCGATTGCGGCCATCACTGGACACTGGCTTGGAGGATGCCATGCTGCACGTATGGGAATCCTTCAACGCAACGACTTCTGTAGAAGCTGTCGAAACAAGGAGGAGGAAGAGACGATGGTCCACTTACTCTGCCACTGTCCTGCCCTATCCAGGAAAAGATTCTCGGCTCTGGGACAGGCCTATTTTGACAACCTATCCGATCTTCAGTCGGTTGGTGTCAAAAGCCTTATGCTGTTCATTAACAGCAGCTACTGGTTCTCACGGTAGTGGTGGGGGTGGTAACCACCCTAATACGGCATCACAACGGGCCCCTGGCCTATGTGGGTTCCATCCCGAACCACCGTGCTAACCTAACCTAACCTAAGTACTAATCGCCTTTTTTACACTTGATAGCGAAGTTTTTTTAGGTATCTGGCCGTTTGGAAAGATTTCAAACGAAATTCCGGTCCCCCAGAAGTTTGGTTAGTTTCGGTATCGTTTTTGGTGCTCAAAATTTATTTGAAATATGTAAATGGACAAAAAAGGCTTCCTTATACGATCTTCTCACGAAAGCGACAGGAAAATATGTTTCAGGTAGGATTTTCAAGGAATTATGAGGAAAGAACTTGCAGAATGAAATTGCACGATTATCGTAAGTAAACGTGTTTTGGATGGCCATCATCGGTCTCTAAAGGATTATAGTTGATCGTTTTCACGTTTCAGAAAAAAAAAACCACTTCGTATAAGCCCATTCTGAAGAAATTTGTGTATGTAACATTCAACGGTAGGTATTTGCTCTTAATCGAAAGAATATATTTTATCTAGTGCTACTTCTTTCAAAAGAGACACAAGCTTTTAATGCTGTGAGGGCCCTATAATGTGGAGGAGTTTGTGTCTTATTTTAGAACAAGTTAATGATAAATGTGAAGCATATGTTTGACCTATTCCATTTTATTTGTACAAACCTACTGTGGTTGTAATGTATGAATATTTTTTAAACTAATAAATTACTATACAGTCAGAATAGTTTACTCCTTGTTCATAAGATCAAATAAATAAAATGTATATCTTCTACTCTTATTTTTATTAAGTTAGCTATTAAGGTTATGTTCCAAGAAAAAGTTCCTCTTGCATCAGAACTCCCTTCAACTATTTGGATTCCAATAGACTAATAGAGGAATATAATGTTCCATTATTCTTGATTCAACAATTGATGTCGTCAAGTCTTGAACTTTCAGTTCAAGAGGATAATAATCATTAAATCTTCACAAGCATGCATATGAAAATTATGTGAAAGCAATGCAATTTTCTTCCATGGCGAAAAATAATATATTTCAACAGTGATCTCTTGTATTTTTCATGCAAATAACTAGAAAAGGAATACTTCCTATCAATTCATATAAACGTTAATTATTTTCGTCCAAAACACATCTTTTCCAATTCATTCATTTTCCGAATAAATTCACATTCTGAGAAATACGCTAAGAATGTAGAAAGGGCAACATAGTATTTACTTGGAACATAAAAATATTTTGAAAGACGTAATAATAACTTCGATACAGAGTGGAATGTGTCAAATTTCCAAGGCCAGAGTTGTGATTTTATAATTGTTAGTATACGTGCATCACCTGCTGAACGCAGATCATCAATCGCAGCCTCCATGTTGTTCAAGATGGTTCTTATCGCCTGTTTTGTCTTTACTGTTATGGCAATCCAAGGTTTCTCCTTCTGAATGAGACCAAGTTCTTTGGTTACAGCCAACTTATCGTTTTCCATCGTTTGACGCATCTCCTGTCGAACTATAGTGTTTGGTATCATCTGATCTAACATTCCTAATACCTCTTCTTCTCCTTTCACGAAACCCTGTTGAAGATTCTTCATGAATTTTCGATAGTTCTTGATCTGCTAACCATAACCTACTTTCATAATCTAAAAGTGGTTGACTAAAGAAAAAATAAAGTATTACCATGCATATTGTTGCGAGAGTGTAGAAAATGATCCAAAGGAGGAACCGTGATATATTTTTTTAGTTTTGCTATACTCACCTTACCAATATCGTACATTGTAGATACTCTGGCATCGATTTTCATATCGCAGAATCTAGTTACCAACGGATACACTATTTTGCATAGGTTGATGATTCTGAGGAGCCTGAGTATCCTCAAAAGTTTAAGAAATATTGTTGTCTTATTTTGGAAGGACTCATACTTCATAAATATCCTCAAAATGTCCAGTATATCTACTGAAAGGTCAGCTATTCCTACTATAATCAGCAACACGTCCAAAACATGCCACCAGTCTCTGAAGATAGAATTAATTTGCTCTGAATATTTCATGTAGATATACAGGATGAGTCTTTGACTTGATATATCACAATTGTAGATTCCTCGCATCAAACGAAAAACTTATTTGCTGTACCAATTCGGAACTATTATTTCAAATGAACTGAATTTTGGTGGAGTGTTTACTCTATTTACGGTGCATACTCCTCAGTCTGAACTTTTTATATATTTCTCTTGGTATGAAGGCAAAGGCGAATCATAAATCTACGCAAAAATACCATACAACCACTTGAAGAGATAATCGACTCATTGTTTCGAAAGAATCAATCATTTCAGAAAATAAAAGTATTCTCAGGTTTTTTCAACAAAACGAGTTACATATTCCTCATTTCATGCGATGAGATTTGGGGAAAAATCATGAATCATGCTTCCCTGGATTTTAAATAGCATCGAATCACAGAAAAGATAATCGCACTACAAGTAAATAATGTTGTCAGAATGTTTATCAACTTTGTCGAGACTGAAATTCAGATGATGGACAAACGTTTGTTGTAGAGATATGTTATAATTAAATCCCACAAATATGCGAAATAATATAAAACACCAAGGGGCATGAGATTATATATTTAACGATATATGAATGAATGCTGAGAAAAACCACGTATTAAATTGAAATAAAAAATGATACTTAATTTTCTGTGGCGACGTTCTATCTAAACAATATCTTGGAATTTATAAATATCGATGTACATTTAATACACTGAGCTGAAGGACCAAGGTCGATGGCTCTTGTCTAGGACAATAAAAAACAGTTCTCTCTCTCTCTCTCTTACATTAATGCACTGAAAGTCACATAATCATCACGAGATCGAAGAAAAACTCAAAAAATAATCACTCTCCCCTTCCTTAACAACATGGCTTTAGACACTTACGATTGAGAAACAGAACAACAATATGAGGTTTGAGATGGGTCGATTCATATCATAGATCTTACATTTTGTCTTGCGCGCCTCTAGAGTCTGGTTCGCATTTTTCGAAGAGAAAATCATCAGTCTGACATCGCCTTCACAAAAGCTCCGTGAAATATTCATAGAAATGAGTTAGATTAAATTGAAAAATAATAAATGAAGTGAAACACAATTCTTTATTAGATCATTTTGGGATATCGAGGAAAATATGAACAAGTTATTAATGTTTACAAAGTAATCTTCAGGAAAATCCAAGAAAGAACTCATTTTGGTGGGGAAATATGGCTTTTTAATTGCAGAATCAATCGGACAAAACTAATTGTTTTTGGAAATATCTTGTGTTTTACATTCTTATTCAAAGAAGGTTAGTACTTGAGTATTCCCCAAATTTATCAACTCAATTTCAATTGAAAAATATTAACTTTGCGATTTTTGTAAAAAATCGTATCAGGCATGTGTTTGGCCCAATTCTTTTTTCAAATGGCTATATCTTTCAAACAGAGCCGAATTCGGAAAAATGAAAAAAGTTCCTTTCGACCTAAAGAATCTGCAGTTACAACACATGTACAAATGAAAGACTAACCCTGTATACAAAAAAAATTATCTTGAGTATTGAGTATACTTTTATTCCGAAAAACCTACTCACCTGAAAAACGTTTTCACTCCATCCTGCCAGAGAAAAAGATAGGACATACCATAAATCTTCAAGGCAATATCACTGAGAAAATAGAAAAAGAAAGCCCAATTCAGAGCTTTCGCCACACACATTTCGATGAATTCTCCTTCGTAGCTGGTAAGTGTAAGCTCATAACCAGAGGAACATATGCAGAGTATGTTCATGATATATGTGATGCATATGTAGGCAGGATGATGGTAAACTTTGTAGAAAGTTCTTCTCCTCAATTTCCGGGGAACTCTAGAGGTATGGCTCGAAAGATTGGTATGGAAGTATCTCGTTAGATAATTTTTAACTTGTTGAAGAAACATCTGGAAGAGAAGAAGGTTACGTCGAGTGCCAATTCAAATTTTCGTTTGTTCGCACTTTTTTTCTGAACAACCTCAATAAGCTATCGATTCTCAAATAATTTTCTTCGTTGTTTTGAGCTATCTCCACGGCATGGGTAAGAGCTGTTAGAGCATCTTTGCTCAACATTCCATTCTCGTATTGTCTGGAATACGATATTTTTTTGGCCTTTAGGATCCTCATCCTAGCTTCTCTGTAAATAAAATACTTGTTTTGCCCGATCACAAGAATTATAATTTATCGTTCTTCATTCTTCTATATCTAGATTCTAGGAGATATAAGTTTTCATTCCTAAATATTCGGCATTTATGTATTGATTGAGATCAGTGGCGGCTCGTGAACTTTTATCTTGGGTCGGCAGATATACAGGGTGTCCCAAGTTCGAGTGCCTATTAGACGTTTGTGGAGACCTGGACATATTTGAAATTTGAAAATTGGGATTATGATATTGTCAATTTCAAATAATTTTTTGAATTTCTTCGTTTTTGACATTTTCCGATTCTTTTCGATATTTTTAAATCTATTCGAATGAATACAATGGTTTTGACATAAGTGTATTGAGCATTGATGACTCAAACATATAATAAACGAATAAATGAAAAAAAAATTGAACAAATTTATTTTCACTCCTTGTATAATCGGAGTGCTCAGGCTTCAAAAATATTTTAAGTCTGTTGAGTGTACAGAATTTCGAACAATATCATAATCCCAATTTTCAGACTTCAAATATGTCCAGTTCGCCAGAAACGTCTAATAGGCACTCGAACTTGGGACACCCTGTATATAATAAACAACTGAAGCCTGCAGCCGCATCCCGCAATATAAACGAAAACAGTCGAGGTACCCCCGATCCAATCCTTCCTCGTGTTTACGAATCGAGGCATTTCCAGTACGGCATAATCTCATTTGCCGTACCTGAGCCTGCAATAAGAGTTTAACGGCTACTGTTCAGCAGTTTTTTCGGCTAAAAATTTCTGGAAATAGTGGAAATAGACGGAAATTCATATAAGTACTATCATATTTAGCATTCACGTCTATAAAAGTAGTAAAAGTACGAAATACGACAAAAATTCGTTTTGAGCAACTTTTATCTGTTATAATTTGTGAGATTGAACGAAAACATCGCATTTTCGATTATGAAAAAGCATTAATTAAAAGGCGAATATAATATTTATCATTATCTGAATAAAATTCCAACAGAAATCAGTCGTTTCGTCTCATTCGTATTCGCCTTTCATTGATCCAGTACGGACGAGTACGGCATGCCATACCTGCTTTAACGTCGGTCCCCAGAAAGCGTTCGATGCTTGGCGCTCTCGTCTTCCCGCAGTTACTCACATTTCAATTCTCGGACTGATTTGGGTTGACGAAACGTTGAGATTGGAAGAGCGTATTTTCAAGAAGTTGAAATATTTCAGTTATATAATTTGCAGAATTTTATTGAGAATACAATAATTATAATGAATTTGGTGATTTAACAGAAGAAAGAGTAATTTAAATTTTGGCTGAACACAAAATATATAGGGTCGGCAGTGCCGACCCTGCCGTCCCTGACGAGCCGCCACTGATTGAGATACTGAGAAATGTCGCTAAATGAATCGGAAAGATGAAGACAGTTTGGAAAAAGTGAATCTTTTTACCTTCTCAACTCTTTCATTTCTTTTTGTGTAGGTTGACTTGTGACCTCCTTATGGCAATCGGGACATACGCTGCCTCTGAAGCCTACGTTGGAATCATGCTCTGTATCAGCGTCTCTTTTTCCTTTATAGGGATGCTTAATGATCGTTAAAGAATCGACTACCGACCAATTGGCATCTGACAAGAATCTAAAAGCAGTAAATGAATCAGATAGAGCTGACCAATTGGACATTTTGATGGAGCACCTATCCATTTTCAGCAAGGCGATCACCCTGTCCCTTTTAGCCATGATATGATGAACACAATTATTCATATTGTGCTGTCTGGCTATGGAGAGATTCGATATTCCCAGACAGTCCAGCAGATATGGAATGGTCGGAACATTGATTAGCAACGAGAGGAAAACCACCCCATTGATATGGACCAAAACGGTTCCTTTGAATAACTCAAAGCTACCTTCTCCTTGAAACGATATCATGACCAGACATAGACTCACTGCTCCACGTAGTCCACCCCACGCTGCAAAGACCATATGACGAAAAGAGATACCGTACTCCAATCTGCTGAGTATGGTCGAAAAAAGAATGAAGGTGGCAGACCTGAAAATACGTAATATTTGAAAGGGGTAGATCGAAGCAGGAAAATAGAAATACCTGACAAAATAGATCACCATGTAGGCTATTACGATCTTTACAACGTCGGAGAAGTGTAAATATCGCACCACTTCCATACCGACTACAACACCATTGAGTGCAAATACCACGGAATCCATGATGAGCACCACTAGTTCCCAGAAATAATTCAGAGAAGAATCAATATCTGGTGGTAGCTCTGCTCTTTGAAGACTCATAAAGATTCCAACGATGATAAGGGATAAAATACCACATGTATGCAACACATAAATACCGATGTAGTAAACGATGAAAGGGGCAGATATGGATATAATCATTATATTGATGGCATCATTGTAGAACATCTTCATGAGTCTGCTCAGGACGAAACCGGAAACACAACCCAGGACGAATCCTAAAAAATCACGTTTTTAATACTTTAGGTATTGATATACAGGGTGAGTCTTTGACTTGTACATATATTATAACTGTAGATTCCTCTCATCAAACGAAACACCTTTTTCCTATTCCATTTTTCAAAATTCGGTTTGGTTTGGGAGATACAGGGTGTCGAAAATCCATGAAAAAAACACTTTTCTGTTTATATCTTCGGAACCGTTATTTCGAATGAACTGAATTTTGATTGAGTTTTTACTCTATTCATGGTGCATATTCCTCAATCGAAACATATTCAATATCTTCACTAGTATGAAAGTTACAGGGTAGTCGACTCATCAATACACGCTAAAACACCATAAAACCACTTTAAAAAAATTAACGGTTCATATTTTCGAAAGAATCAATCATTTAAGAAACTAAAAGTATTTTTTTTTTTTTAATAAAACGCGTCGTTTTCGAGTTATTTCCAATTTTACCCGCAGAAATTTGACGAAAAAATCATTAATTTCAAGAATAACCTGAATGCGTCTCTGAATTAAATATCATCGGAAATTGTTCCATCTCTGGTCTTTAGACGAGTTTACAATGTTGTCACAATATTTATCAACTTTGTCGAGATATTTTTTAATAATAAAATCCCCCAAATGTGGGAGATAAAATTGAACACCAAGGAGGATTTAACACGCACAGTTTCTATTGAAAATTCATAGTTACCGGTCCATATTGAAGTTAAATGTCGATGAAATACAAAATTCGGATATGACTGATGAATCTCAACACAAACTACTTATTAAATCAAGTTAATGAAACGATACCTGATAATCTGTGGCGATGTTTCTCTATCAAAACAACTCATCTTGAAATTTTATAAACTCGACACGGTTGAAATTATATTAATTCACTACACGTAATAATCACATTAGAACAATAATCCACTGAATGTAATGAATGTTTTCTGAACTTCAAATAATGTTTACAGTTTGTTGAGACTGTTCAGAGCCTGCATTGTTATTGTTTTAGTTGGCTCCAGACTAGATAACCAATATTTCGGTTTTCGCTCTACGCATGCGTGGTAAAATTTGGCGGCAAAGTCGATTTAAGATGGAAACGGCAGAATTCATAGATATTCATACCACGGTACACAAATTTATCGTGATTTATACTATGTTTCGTAAAAAATCCTTAGCCTCAATGAAAATATCAGCAACCTGACAACATGTTCTTGACATTTCTGTCTAAAAATTCACAGAATCGATACAAATTAGATTGAGTTAGGTTGTTTAATAATAAATCTGAATGAAAGTCTTTCTTCATGATATTGTTTGGAAATTTCGAGGAAAATATGAACAAGTTATTAGTGTTTACAAACTAATCTGCAGAAAAATCGAAGAAGGAACTTATTTTGGTGTGAGAAATATGGCTTTTTAGTTGCAGATATAATCCGATGAAACTAACTGTTTTTGTTGAAATTATCGTGTTTGCAACATTTTTATTCCAATAAGGTTAGTACTTGACTACTTGAGTATTCCCTAAATTGGGCCTAAATGTATAAACTCAATTTCTATCGAGAAATATGAACTTTGAATCAATTCCACAGTATCATTTCAGGGACGTAATTAGCACAATGTTTTTTTTCAAATGGCTATATCTTTTCAACAGAGCCGAATTCGGAAAAATGGAAAATGAAAAAAAGGTTTCTTTTGACCTCAAAAACCTTCAGTTAAAATATATGTACAAGTCAAAGACTCACCCTGTATAGCAGTTCTCGAACTAACCTCCCAACAAAAATTGAAAAATGAAAATGCTTATGTCTTCAGCAGTATGAAAATAGCCACTCTGATGTTGCAGTGCAGCCAGTATCATTATTACACACATAGCAGTGCCAAAAATAGCTTCTCCTTCCAGGAGATCCGATAAATGCTTTCCTTTTGCACCCAATTCTTTGAGTTTCAAGAGAGTTTCATGGGGATAAATTGCAACGCAGGTGAAGCCATACATAAGAGCCATTTGGTAGGACCAATTTGAGGAATTTTCAACGAGTCTCATGATAAACCCAACAAGAATTCCATTGACAAGAGTACCTTCAACAGATGAAAGTATGATACCATAATATACTTGAATTGGAGTAAAATGATTCTTACATGGTATGGCTATAATAAGAACTTGAAGAAAACATCTCATGAATGAATGAACTTCCAAACATAAACACAATTTATAAACCAATATAGGAAGTGCAATAATCAGAAGATACTCATTCTTAGCTTCTATAGTTCCAAGAAATTTCCCAGTTTCTGTTCGGAATAGTCCTCCTATGTAACCAACAATGACACCTAGTATCAAAATGAAAACTTGATATGGAATTGGTACATGACATGCCTGAAAGAGAAATGAGTTCAGAATAAAACAGAAAATGTTTCTCAAACTACTCACTTCAATGAGGTATCTTAAAACTACGCCAGCTAGAATAGTACCATAGACAAACAGAAGCAGAATAGCTGTAGAAGAACTGTATCTTCCTCCATCTTCCTCAAAGGAATGTGATATAGGCAGAATGAGAAGAAGTACCAAGGTATGATATAATTTGTTCATAATAATCAATGACTTTCTTACAAACTGTCATAACCTTAGGACTCAAAGAAATATCACAGAATGGGAAAATTGAATTTCATTTGTGCTTCCAAGGTTCCATCCATGTTTATTTCGCTACACATGTAATAATGGAGAAGGATTGTGATGAAAATCTTCAGGGTAGGTAGATTTATTGTAATACGGATCTGTTGAAGGTCCATTCACGCGTCTTCTGCTTGCAATAAATTTCAGGGGTACTTCTAGGTCCATAAACCATTTCCTCAATTTCAGGCTTTTATTGGGCTCATTTTAGCACCCGAATACTGTCGGAGGATTGGTTTATTGGAAGTTGCTGAGAATCTGTTCTTTCATTGCGACAGTAAAATCATTGGCACTGTCCTTTGTTGTACACCTCTTCAAAGAGAGCCGTATACCTTCTGTTGGATGAGAACCCAAACCGGACGCCACATTTTTTAAGGCACGGATAGTTTGTTGGCGCATGAAATGTCGATTATTCCTGATGGTTTTATGGATACCGGCAACTTTTATTGGAGCTTTGTTTGATAAAGTTGTTGTAGGTATATTTTGTAGGGTAGAGTGGATGCCATGATGATTCGGATGTGCCGAAAGTGAATGTTGAGGATCATAAAGCAACTGTGTGAGATTGACCCAAATTTTATGCGGACTAGTTTTTTCCGCAATTTTCTAGTACCTAGAATTATCTACCCCAATATGGCCATTCCAGGATGATTTTTAGTTTTACTACAATCGCAGCCATGAATGGGGGGTTTTAGGGTTCTGTCGGCATCCTTTTGAAGTTGAACCCGTGGCGCATAAAAAATATTGCTGAAGGCCCTATCGTACTAGATATTTTGGTCTGAACTAGAGATCTGGGTGAAACTTCACATCGATAAAATGAATAATCTTTTGTAATTTCCCAGATTGGGTGGCAGATCTGGAGTGGAGTTGACTTTGCGACTTGGTTTCTAGAATATGGACAGATTTAGAGAGTTCATCCCATCAGCATTTTCCCTGGGCGTAGTTTTTTTTTTAAATAAAGTTTTCACATGAGGGTCCGCCAAAAAGTACTCATCCTCAATACAAATATTGTCCACGAATAAGTACAACTACTCTGAAATTAGGCAAGTCGGCGCATCATCGATAATATATTTATTTCCCTATTTCTACTGTTATGCAATATTTTCTTCTATATAGTTCTAAATAAGTCGAGTTAGCTTGAAAATTATTGAGTGAATTATCATACATATACAGGGTGATTCGCGGTGGATGGCACATTAGACGTTTCTGGAGAACCAGACTTCAGATCGGTTTGAAAATTTAGGGGAATGCATTATCGGACCTGTTCTACCCAACTAAAATATTTTCGTCAATGCGGTGTTGCCACTTCTACTGGAAAGTAGTAGCAACTTTGCTTTTTCAAATGGAACACCCGGTATATTATATTATTTTTGGAATCTCCAACAACTTCTCGAGAACTTTTATCCACATTTCCCGATACCTATCTGTTGCCGTTTTCGAAATATAAATTAATTTCAATTTTTTTCACCGGAAAACATGACTTCTAAAAATGCTGATAACTTCGGGTTGAGAAACACTATGGCATTGAAATTTGGTTTGGAGTTAGGTAATACATAAATGCTTCCAACACTCCAGCCTGATTCACGTTACTCCAATACAGGGTGATAAAAAAATACAGTCTTTTCGGTTGCTTGAAAAAGTGACTGAAAGTTGTTTATTTCAAATGGAATGCCCTGTATATTATTGGAAATTCGGAAAACTGATGAAATTTGCTTTCATTCTATGTATATCATGCCTATGCCATAGATGCATAGAACACCTGATGTAACGACTCCCTACTAAAAATCGTGACCAAAATTTGTAGATCAAAACGGCATTCTAGATTTCAGATTTTGGTCTAGTTCCGGAATAAATCCGCAATATTTATCGGTCGTGGCGCTACTGCGGCAACGACAGAAAACGCGACCCCTTTCGGGAGAAATGAAAAGCCGCACAAAATATCACATTTTCGATCGACAAGAAAGTCTCAAACAAAATCTAATCAGTGCCAACACCAGGTATTTCTATGCATCTATCCTATGCCTAACTAGTCAAATTTCGGACTTATGAGCATTTATTTGTCAAAATGTCCCTTCAGAATGGTATTTCCATTCAGTATTTGGTAGGCACTAGGCAGGCCATGATTACTACTTGATAGTACCTTGTGATATTCTCCTAATAATAAAGACACCAAGACTTGAGAGTCAAACTATTTATATGAATTATTAAAAAAGTAGAACAATCATGTCGAATACTTCAAAGTATGTTCGAATCGCTGGCCGTTTACTTCCAAGTACTTCAAAATGCGGGTGTTGACTGTTTTCGTCGTGGCAGATCGTATTTCTTTGAAATCCAAATCTTCAAATGCTTGGGCAATCCTTTCCAACAATTCATCTCTCGAATGCACGGGTGTTTTGTAAACTTTTTCTTTCAACACTCTCCAGAGATAAAAATCTAACGGACTAAGATCGGGTTCTTGCTGGCCAATTCCATGGTCCCAAGCGCCTTATCCACCGATCTTCAAAAAGTCTCTCCAGTTAATAATAATGAACAAATTCATGAGCACTTCGTTTGAATAGTTTTCTTTCATCGTTTCGAAAGTATTTGCAACTTCTGTAATGAAGAAAATGTCGAAATTCAAGCTTCTTGGTGTCTTTATTATTAGGAGAATGTCAAATAGTTATCACGGCCTGCCTACCAAATACCGAATGGAAATACCATTCTGAAGGGACATTTTGACAAATCATTGCTCCTAAGTCCGAAATTTGACTCGTTCGGCATAGTCATGATATACATAGAATGAAAGCAAATTTCATCAGTTTTCCGAATTTCCAATAATATACAGGGCGTTCCATTTGAAATAAACAACTTTCAGTCACTTTTTCAAGCAAACGAAAAGACGTATTTTTTTATCACCCTGTATTGAAGTAACGTGAATCAGGCTGGAGTGTTGGAAGCATTTATGTATTACCTAACTCCAAACCAAATTTCAATGCCATAGTGTTTCTCAACCCGGAGTTATCAGCATTTTTAGAAGTCATGTTTCCCGGGGAAAAAAATTGAAATTAATTTATATTTCGAAAACGGCAACAGATAGGTATGTGGAAATTTCAATAAAAGTTGTCGAGAAGTTGTTGGAGATTCCAAGAATAATATACCGGATGTTTCATTTGAAAAAGCAAAGTTGCTACTACTTTCTAATAGAAGTGGCAACACCGCATGGACAAAAATATTTTAGTTGGGTAGAACAGGTCCGATAATGCATTCCCCTAAATTTTCAAACCGATCTGAAGTCTGGTTCTCCAGAAACGTCTAATGTGCCATCCACCGTGAATCACCCTGTATAATACCACTATACCAACTTGTTAGTTTTGCCGGCTTGCATGTTTTATCGATGAGAAACGCGAGTTGCTATGGAAACGTCCCCACCAAAAATGGTATGAGTGAAATCATCTTTATCTTTTTTTATTATTGAAAATGAGGAATAATTTTATTCTTAACTAGTGGTCATCATATCTATGTATTATGTAGTTGCTATTATATCGTTTACTGAAGGATTCAATGCCTCAAAAATTGATTTCATGTAACGATATTGCCTTTTCCAGACTTGGTTGCAGTGCTGAAGGCAGCCAAGAACAAGTTCATTACTTCGACAAAATCTTTCGTTTTTTCCTAAACATTGATAATTCTTTTAATTAGAAATATGAATATTCAATTCTGCAAATTACTTAGCGTACCTCTACCCTTTCACAGGACAAAAACAAGTAATTAACAACATTTACTGTTAATTAATTTACACAGTTTTTGCTCGAAGTATGTCCATATATGAACTTGTATATACGATTTTATACAGGGTCATTCAATTTCATTATTTCCATTTTATGAAATTAATTTTCAATGTGTTATCCGAGATGCCTAGAAAATATAAAATATTTTATTGATTTTGTCACTTCAAAATTCAAATGGTATGCTCAATGGATTTTTGGATTCTCCATCGAATTTTAATGGAATATAGATCATTTGACTTTTCACTGATAGAAACTGTATACGATTTCTTTTGTCATCCAAGGAACCGAAAATCTCCATTATTCTATACTGAAGGTAATAGCAATACAACACAGCAAATTTTGGTCCCACTATAGGTTCGTTGTGGATGATATTTAGTGTCTGAAGGCAGATCCAGCATGCAATAAATAAAATAATACTAGTTCTAAGCAATCTGAGGATCTACCCTGAAATTTGTTTATATGCTCCATTCACTTTTATAAAGTATCCCGGTTGGCCATGAAATTCTGACACATTTCACATTTCGAAAATGTTAGGTTATAGTCATTTTCCTATCAGATAACTAGGCAATGTTATCTTTTCTACATAGAGGTCGTAGGAATTACGTATTTATCGAAATGTTTATTTACTCTGGGAAAATAATAAATTTGAGAAAATATTATGTGGAATCAATAGACCTGGCGAATGTTGAAGAAACTTTTTTCTTTGTTAATACTGGAAATATTTCTGGTATATAAAAATCATTGGAAGATTCAATTATGCTATTTTCTTTCACGGGAATCAAGAAACGAGTGTTGGAATTTTTCTGAGAGATAATGGACAGAATAGTTTGTTACTTTGTGATAGTTCATTCGGTAAGAGAATGAAAGTACTCGAATAACCCAGAAAAACTTCCAAACCAACTGAACCGACGGATCTATAGAATGTCCCACTTTTAAAAATTCTCAAGAAATGAGCCTACAGAAGACATATTTAAATACCTTTTTCCACAACTTGAAATACTCCAGTATGAAAATGTAGTCGTACTACGAATCTTTTGTCACAGATAAACCTTAAAAGAACTAACTTCATTTACAAAGTTATGAGAGAGTTTATAAATAGTAGCCTTGGCAATGTCGCTCAGAATTGTTTGAGTTTCAATGCCAACCCGCGTCAGTTTTAAGTAAAAGAACTTGATAGACCTAAATAATGGCCAACCAGGATACTATATAAGAGTGAATGGAGTATAGGTACATGTGAACAGCAAACTTTGTACGATCTACGTCCTACGGATTTGTGTTTTTGTGCTACCATTGAATGGCGCCGAGTAAAACAATTTTTGCGAGTTTTTGATAGTACCAGAGTAATTTCGTCCCAAGCTACGCAGCTGTGAGCACAGTGCAAGTTATCATTATTTAGATAAATGTTGTAACAGAAATGTTGCTACCTTTTTTTAAAATAATTCACTAGGGTTTTATATGGTTCTGGTTAAGCGATCCCCACAAAAGTTTTCTATGTAGCTTGGATAAGCCCTTCTTTATCTAAATGCGGAATTTCATCTCAGTCGAAATTTTAATTCAGAAGCTACCCTGAATATTTCAAGTCTACTGCATAATCCGTTCGAGAGTTACCTTGTTTACTGACGAGCAGAAAATTTTTTTACCTCGGATCAATTGAAGATAATAAAATTTTATTTAACAATAAAAGATTGTAATACTAAGTTAACAGCATATATAAAGTATTAAAAGTAAGATTTGACAGGATTAGAAAAATAAGTATATAAATATTCAATAATTATATACAGTTTCAATGTTTCTTATTACATATTTCTAACTCTTAGATGCTTCATATTCCTTGAAGATGGTAAGTATAGAATCCAAGGTTTCCAGACCACTTGGGATGATTTGGTCTGGTGGTAGAATAAACCCATATTTCCCTTTATCCCTCAACTCATATACGTAAACCAAAGGTGTTCCAAAAGTTGCTTTTACCCAGTCTACGCTACCACCTGAGGCAGGGTCTACAGAGAAAAAAGTCAAATTAAAATTATTGATGTTAATAGAAAAAGATAATATCTGAATAAAAAATATTTCGAATGATCGGTAATACACATTCACTAGCTTCCTCTCATCAACAAGACTCAAAGGCCTTGAGACTTGAAACTCATCTAGATTTGGGTTTTCCCAATTCAACAAAAGTTGAGAAGAAGAAAATCGGGAATGACGCTAATTTGTTAGTACTATCATAATCAGCGACATCTAGCCGAAATCCAGAAGGAGAATTAAAGAAATTTTGCGTAATAGTAAATGGGGATACTCACATACGGTGTTATAAATATTACCCACAGTGAACTGTGTTCCATATCGATTTGCTAGACTTTTGGCAGCCTTGAGTCCAATGCCATACTAAAAATGAAAATGTTTATTAATGAATTGCAAACTTTGTTCGTTGACCGAACTGGTGGAAATTACTTTTAACAATTGCCATATTTACTCACAGTAAAATTATAATTGTCAAGAGGTTCCGAACTATATCCATATGGTACCATCAGTAACTGGGAGTACGAATGAAAATCTATATAAGCTACAAGTTTCTCTCCAATTGTTGATATGTATTTGGATAAAGTTCTCGTGCAAGTTTCTGAGAACGGCCTCGGACCAGCGTAGCTTTCGCTGCATGGAAATTGGCTAGCACCATACTCTCCCCAATGATTGTTCCAATTCCTGTTTGGATCCACTCCATTACAGAACCACCCATAAGGCTTTCTCGTTTTGCGCCACATTCGGTTCTGCATATAATACTTCAGTCTCAAAACATCATCACCACACAATACTTTTCATTATTAGGAACAGCAATATGTGAGTACAATCATGTAAGTGTGAAAATAATTTCGACTAATACCTTTTTGTGGGTGTAATCGAAGCCGTCTGGATTCGCAACAGGAACGAAATACCAATCATAACTTCTAGCTAATTTGATGATTTCTGGGTCTTCACTAGTTAACAATTCGTTGAGGATGAATGTTGATACTGCTGAACTTATCCTGTAAAATACACAAGTTCTACAGAAAACACTTCGTTGAATTTGGTTCACTGTATGAATTTGATGTTATAAAAGATCTGGAAAATGAACAGCATAGTTAGTCTAATTAATCATAATGTTGAACATCAACCCAACCAAGACCACACTGATTCCGTTCACTCGGAAGAGAAAACATCCAGTCATGAAAACTTTAGCAATAAAAGGAAATATCTTGGAGTGGGGGTCTGAAGTCAAATACCTAGGAATAACACTAGATAGCAAACTTCTGTGGAATAAGCATGTTGATAATGCTACTGGCAGAGCTACAAGAGCTCTGATGGCGTGCAGGCGTCTATGCGGCGGGAATTGGGGCTGTAACCCAAAAATACTGCGATGGATGTACGTCATGATTGTGAGACCTATAATCACATATGGGGAAGTAGCCCGGTTTGCTAAGGCAAGTCAGGTAAGTACGAGGAAAATGCTCGACAAAGTACAAAGGCTTGCCTGTGTGTGCATCACGGGAGCTATGAGAACGTGCCCAACCAGGGCGCTTGAGATCATCACAGACCTCACACCTCTACATCTAGTGATTGATAGGGTAGCCCATGAGGCCATCCTCAGAGTATCTAAAGAAGGAGCAGGCAATGAGAGCGTCAGGTTTCAGAGAGCTTGGTCCTCTCTAAATGACTACACCTCATCTGCAAACCTTCCTAGTGATGTAATAATCAAGAAAGTAGGCACTGAGATGAATTTCAGTACAATGCTAAGTGAAAGAGAGGATTGGGAAAGGGAATACACCAACTACAATCTCAAAGAAAATACAATGAAATGGTATACAGATGGTTCTAAAACCGCTACAGGAGCTGGCGCTGGGATTTACGGGACTGGTACCAAGTGTGCACTATCGTAAGGCACCTTCAAACGGAAATACTTGCAATCGGAAGATGTCTAGATATAAATCTAGAAAGAAACTATCAGAAGTGCGATATAGCTATTCATACAGATAGTCAAGCTGCTATCAAAGCACTGAGTTTCTACGTCATTGACTCAAAGCTGATTTGGGAGTGCCGAAACAAACTCAATGAGGTAGGCAAGAAGAATAAGGTCTTTTTAATCTGGGTTCCCGATCATTCGTGAATCGTAGGAAACGAAGAGGAAATAGAAAGGGCGCACAAACGCCACTCACTGGCCCAGAACCCTTCTGTGGTATAGGAAAATGCACCTATAAGAAGGAGATTATGCTGAAGGGAGAAAACCGAAAAAGAAAAACTATGGCGGAATATCACAGGGATGGACCACTCCAAAAAGTTCCTCCGGAACTTTGAAACTGCTAGATCCAAAAAATATCTGGATCTTAGTAAAAACCAACTTCACCTACTCACTGGCTTTCTCACAGGACATTGTCGCCTAAAGAAACATCTGTTTAGAATGGGTTTATCGAACACTGATGAGTGTAGATTCTGTGGGGAGGAGGAAGAAACTCCTATTCACCTGGTTACGGAATGCTATGCCATTGCAAGCGAAAGGAAAGAGTGCTTTGGACAAGAAACTTGTAGATGTGGGGAGTTATCCTCCTTGAAGCCGTCCCAGATACTGGATTTCATCAAATCTCTGGAACTGGAGAGCGAGCTATAGGAGGCGCGATGATAACAGCTCTGTCAGTGGGCACAATAGACCTTAAGGTCGCAGTGGACTTTAACCCCTTTTCACTATAACTATAGTCTAATCATATGAGGTTCCTCAAGGTTCAATTCTTGGGCTTCTAATATTTTTGACTGCTTGTATTTGCAATGGCAAAGAAATATAAACACCTTGAACTTTTATACACTCACCATTCTCGTGCATGGATATTCGTTTCGAAGAAGACAGCTCTATTGGTGTTATTTTTCGAAAACGAAATATGGACACCTGTAATATTTCTTCCTTCATACGTTGAACCAGCTTTGATAACTTCGACTTCATCATACTTCTCTGCTAGACTGTACAACCATGATTCTATCTAAAGTACAGTAAAAAAATATTCAATGCAGATACTGTGCGTAATTTTAAGAAAAAAGTACCACAAACGTTTAGAGATAAAGGAGGAAAACAGGTGGATTGAACAGTATGGTTACCATTCATGGCCTGCCAGGTCCCCAAACTGAATTGTTTTGATTTTTTTCTAGGATTTAGATGGATTATTTCCATATTTTTTCTAAAAATCGCTAGCAGATACGACAAAACAGCTAGAGACCATAAAGCTTAGTAATAACAACGAAGCTTCTTTTGACAATTTTTCTAACCGACAGTAGCTCTCCAAAAAAAAGTTCTGGAGGAAAACAGGGTACCATGTACCAGAAAAAATAGCATCATTAAGATTTTCAATCGAAATCGGCATGTCACATGGTATAAACTGTTACTGGTAATATCTATGCCACATTTCAGTTGAATATCTTATGGAATGCAAATAAAATGAGAAATCTTGAAACAAATTCAAATTTTAACACCCTGTATCTCGAAAACGAAACGTTTGCGGTCCCATGATCACGGATCATTTTTTCCTTAAAATTTTTCGAGAATCTCCTCTTTTCGTTTGTGCAATTTAGGAACACCCTGTATTGTAATCCACCAATATACCTACTTCATCTAGTGTATGATACTGATTCCAACCAAAGCCGGACTTCAATCCTGTAGACTTTCTTTCATTGTTGATGAGCTCTTGAACATTATCAATGAATATTTCCGAGTCGATTGCATTCGCAGCCAAAAAATTTTGAAAACCTGTCTTATATTGTGGAGGAACCATGACATCTACGTTGGAACCAACATATGAAGGCTGTCTCCAAAAGTCTAAATGGGGCCTCATGTCCACATACTGTTTGAGATAGTCGATATCTTTCTTCGTTCTGGGGTAGGCACGAAATACTTTGAATTGTTCATAACTGATCTCTTCAGCTATACAGAATCCAAGAAAAAGTAGAGCAAAAATTTTCATTTTGCTGCAAATGAAATTATTCATCAATAAATACAGAAATATGCATAAAACTAATCGGGGAAAAGAAATAAAAAAATTATATTTACCCACCTGATAATATTGATCCAAACTTTCACTTATAAGTCCAAAATTGGACTAACTATTCCATTTATTATCTCAACCAATTTATAATTTTATCACGTAATGATGCAACTGATAAGCATTTTTCATTAGGATGAAGAACTGCAGTGGCGGCTCATATAATCGTCCTCTCGGTTTAATCAATTTTGGCTCTAATTCATCATGAATTATTTGGCAATAAGCAAATTTTAACATTCATAAATAATTATATTATACGCGCTGATTTTATTGCCTCTTTGTTGTGAGGCAGAAGTCAACACTATTTTATTTTACCTATTGATTGTCTTTCCTGAGTGGAACTGCATATCAAAAAAAAAATAAAATTATAGCATTGAGTTTAAATATACATAGAGACACAGCCCAGTTCATTGATTTGATGCATGAATTTTTGGCAGTTTACTTTCCAATTTGCCAACTTAAGTGGCGGCACATAGTAGCTACTAAAGGAACTTTATTCGTTTGATCCATTTTGTCACTACTCATTTATCGAAATCTGTAGGAGACTTATTTTCCTCTAGTTCTATGAATCGTAGGCAGGGTCGGATTCGTCCAAATTCGTTACAAACGGTGTGATTCAATAATGATGAACTATTAGCCATGAATTTCTCCAAAGGAGTGTCCTCAGGTAGGAAATGAGGGGTGAAAATGTTTCTTGGAGGGACATAAAAGAAACGTACTTAATGGATGAAAAGAATTTGTCTTTCTCGTACTCTCTTGAAGATAACTGAAAACCACATAAATCCAAACGCCTTCCAGAAAATGAAGGTTAAATTGGCCACGCAGATTTTCATCAGAACTTTATATTCGGCTATGAGAACAGTCATTGCAACTGGTGAGCTGAGGTCGAGAAGTGCCAATTCAACTGCTCAGTTCATTCTGGAAATGAATGATCTTTTCGACTGCCTCAATTCGAATGGAAAATTTGAGGGAAATTATCAGCCATCAGCAATACAAACTCTGACGGAATCACTTGAATTCACTAAGTCTTGGACAGTTGGGAAAAATATTCCCTATTGTTTCAACGGTTTGATACAAACCATCAGTAGCATCCTTCAATTGTGGGAGGAGACGAAGGAAACATTTCCATATTCGATAAAAAGTCGGCTCAACCAGGACCCAATC
Source organism: Adalia decempunctata (assembly GCA_951802165.1). Lineage (NCBI taxonomy): Eukaryota > Metazoa > Arthropoda > Insecta > Coleoptera > Coccinellidae > Adalia > Adalia decempunctata. The sequence goes on from OX637701.1 coordinate 23,036,838, forward strand.
GAGAATTCATTCTCCAAAATAAGACAGCGTAGGGGTTATGATCCAAACCCCTCAGCTCGATGCTTCAGATTTGGGTTGCAGTCGGTCATGACTGGTTGTCTTGAAAAATTCCGATAATTCTAACTGCCAAGACGACAATGATTTCGACCTGAGTACAATGGGAGAATCTGAAAGTGGTCCATTGATGTGGTTGATTGGACAGATTCGACCATTTCTTCTGCGGGTTCGGGCAACGGTGAGCCTAGTGAGGTTATATATAACGGATAAAGAGTTAATTGAACCCCTAAATACCCTAGAATCCAACTCAATCGCAAGTTTCTCGGGGTATTTGATGAAGAACATCGCCAAAAAAAAACACAAATGCGGTAAGTGCGAAAAAGCACTCCTCATTGATGATTTGAATAAGCTCGGTAATTATTAGATATATGTATATTGCAAATCGAAATCGGATACATTTGAGAATTCCCTCAACCGATTTCAAACATTTGATGAGGAAAGCGCTGTTGGTCATAAAGAAAATTATGGTCACAAAATCAGAAAAGATATGACTTCAAACGTACATTTCAGGAAAATAAAAAAAAATGAATTTATAGAAGATTGGATCTCTCCGTTAACTCCAGAATTTGAAAAGCACAGGATTCATTTGTGGAGACAACTGATTAGAGTGAAGCTGTACAGGGGATAAAAAAACCAAAGGAATATCGACACAGAAGCATCCCGCTGTTTATAAAAAATTAAATATTTTTAAAAATTCATAGAAAATCTATTTATAAATACTTGTGAATGAAGAAAAAAATTGCATGCATTTATTTTTTCATACATCAGTATTTTATATTCATGAAAGATCAAAAATAATTGTCGTTTTATTGCATCAAAAAAATCAGGTGATGAAATACTGAACATCCCACATTTCCATATGCCGGTCCTGATCGTCATCGCATTCGGCTTCGGAAATAGTGCCTTATAGTTCAGCTACTTACCGCCAGATGCGGGAGTAAAATATTTCGCTTCTCTGAAACACACTTATCCATCTATGAGCCGGTGAAGGAACTACACAAAATTTAGCTTCAAATCGTTGAACTGGGCTGTGTCTCTATGTATATTTAAACTCAATGATTATAGACAAGATTTGCTCTCTCCTATTGTAAAATGTACTCAGTCAAAATCGACTAAAACTAGAGGACTACTATATTATGTATGTGTATATCTACTTTGTGTCAGATGAGGAAAACTTTTGAATTCTCAATGGATAGAATTCGAATCAAGAGTGAACTTGCACAGTGAATTATGAACGAGGACAGAAGCTCATACGAGCCATAAAACATGATATATTCAAGTACCGTATGTATTGTTCGAAATGAGCTCCTATAGGTTGATTACTGAACCTTTCTTGCTCTACACCTACTAAGACTGTTCAATCATATTGGTCGGTCAGTGGCCTCACTTCCTGCTTCTTAGCGGAATTGCTAATGTTCAATGAATATAATCATTATTATTGATTGATTTCTCATAATAACAACATTAGGTTTATATTCAATATAGACAATTATATCTCATTGGTGGAAGTAAATCGACTTCGTTGGAAATTGAGGCAATTGAGCTAAAGCTACTATATTTATTGGGAAAACAAGTCAAAAATGGGTCTTAATCTATATTCTTTATTGACAGTTACATTCCAAGCTTTCGTTCAACTTTTGAACTTCTTCAGGGAAACTAAAATAAAACATTGCTTTAAAAAGAGAAAACAACATCTGAAAACAACTCGCATCTCAATATGAAAATTAATAAGGATTTCACCATTTAAATCAACATTCTCGAACCATACTTATATGGCGTGATCAATAAAATAAGAAAACCAACACATAAATCCACCACAACGGGTCACAACTCTAGAGTCTTGTGAACAAACAACAGCATCATCTGACACTCTCCAATAGTAAGATTTTTACAAAAATCAAAGATTTAAAAAACCCAAACTCAAAAAATTCCAGAGTGTTCAAACTTTTACCAGTATTCTTACAAGGTATGACAGTTGTAGAGGTTAAAATTTTCAAGACAGAACACAGAACAGATCAGCGAACACATTGTTTTCAGATGTTGTTTTCTCTTTTTAAAGTTAACAATGTTTTATTTTAGTTTCCCTGAAGAAGTTCAGAAGTTGAACGAAAGCTTGGAATGTAACTGTCAATAAAGAATACAGATTAAGACCCATTTTTGACTTCTTTGCCCAATAAATATAGTAGCTTAATTATATCTCATAATAAAAACCTAGCATTTCAACAGTCTAATATACGCCATTGTAAGTGTTATAGTTTTTAGGCTTTCAGTACTCAACTTCATGCTTTCATCGACATGGGCACGCCAATGGCTGTATGTAGGTATAGATAAAATACAACTTTGTTCCTCAAACAATTAATACAAACAATTCAATTATGTACAAAAGTAGTCAATGGATTATTGATTGATCCAGATCATTGCCCTGATTGTTATCATCCTGCATTAGATTGAAAAATTATAATGGAATTAATGTGGTTATTCAGTGAATCAATATTGATGCTTAATCTTTCTCGATCAAGAATTTTTTCGACCAAAGAAGTCTGGATAAAGAGCAGCAGGACTTGACTGAGAAATATCCGCTTGAATTTTATTATTCGCGAAATAGCAATGAAGAAGTAATTTTTTTCTGCATGTCTGAAGCTCTGTTGGCCAATTTAGAATGCAAGGAATAGACAGAAATATATTTTGGCCCTTCCCACAATTTCGACCGTGTTTCTTTAATACTTGTTTAAGCTTAGGCCAAGTATATAAACAATTTTCTATGGTATGGCCATAAACATTTTTGGTATTCGGTCTGTTTCCAACCTTTCTTGCCTTCTTATCTTGGTCCACCATTTGCTTATCAGGCTACCTCCGAGTTTACGTTTAGATCTTTTCAAACTACAATAAACGGAATTCCTCTATGTCTCTGGTTGAAACCAAATTTTTAAAATGGTATCTACCTTATATTTTCATAGAACCATAAAATTTTTTGGATAAGAGTCTATTTGAGGTGAATTTTTGTTTGCTACATAAGTTTATTTGTCTAAAAGTTCGGACAGTAATTTAGCTGGCAAAGCTTCTTTGTTTGGAAAATTATGTTTTTTCCGAGAAATGATTATAGATTTTTATTTGGTTTCAATTTGCCCTGTCATCATCGATTACAATCACTGCTTCATTTGGTATTATTTATTATCCTTATCATAGGCATAGTCATAGTTTGTATGATTTCTGGATACGGATCTGGTCATATACATGTTGAGTCTTTGACTTATTCATTTTTTCAACTGTAGATTCTTGAGGTCAGAACAACCCTGTTTTTTTATTCTTATTTTATTTAAATCGGCAGATATAGCCGTTGTTTTTCTTAAGAAGAATGGAATACGGACCTGACACCTAAAATTAGTTATTTCTTGATTGGAACTGACTTAATGCATTCAAAAAATATACTAATACTAACCTTATTAACGCACAATTGTTGAAGAAACGATATTTCGTACAAATATTACCAAGTTCATGTCTTCAATTGAAGAGCCATAGACTTCTTTTTGAATTTCCTCAACCCTAGTTTATGAACATAAATAATTTATTCGTATTTTTCTTGATATCCCAACTACATCTCATAAACAAACTTTTTTCTTTCATTTTTTCCGAATTATTTTTCATTCAGAACAACTACGATGCAATGTCAGCTCCAGCTCTTTTGGACAGATAGGATACCTAAGATTGAGTAGGTAAGACATTTATTATTTGATAACATTGCTGGTTATTTGATATACCAGGGACATAACTGTCTTAAAGACGGTTCTAAAATGGACGTAGATCCGTCATCTATCTAGAGCCTTTTGAACGTCAACTGTATTTTATGTGGAATCATTGGTTATTAGTTTCATTTACAGTTTATATTTCAACAAACTTGATTGATTAAGAATAGAAATTTTCAACTACACTACTGGAAAAAATTAAAGGATCAAAAAAAAATTCCAAATTTTTCGGCAATTTTCAACATGCCGTAACTTTGAGAGGAATGGTCGTACAAGGAATTCAAAAAAAGGAAATTGTAGCACCAAGTGTCTAGTTTTTGGATTAGAACTTCAAAAATTTTAAGTTTCAGTGGTTTTCGAGTAATGATAGAAAAATCAGCAACAAAAAAATCTCAAAATTTTACCACTTTTTTTTTTCTTGTCTACGAGCGTGGTAATTTTATTTTTGCATAATCGTTATAATGATGAAATACTTTGTTAATTCAGCTTTAATTTATTTTTTTATTGACCTCAATACGTCCACTTCTCGCCGAGATATCGGTCTTCAAATGGAAAAGGATCCATTTGTCTTTGATTATCGATTTCTCAGCAACCAATGATCGCACAGAAAACTGAAGGGGGGTTTCAAGACCTTAAATGAACTCCCATTAATGAACAACCATTGCTTATTCATAGAAATTTTTTTTTCTTAATGTCGCATCAATATGAAAATTTAACAAAAAAGGGCTTTTGGTGGTTTCTTGGACAATCTACCGCTGGATCGAAAATGTTGAGGAAACCAATAATGTTAAGTGTGACTTTCACAGTTCAATATGTGGATAAAAACCTTACGAAGAGCCAACTCAATTCCACGAGCCGTTTTTTTGTTTGACTCGATTGAATTTTTGAAAAAAAAATAAGGATCACGTTTTTTGCTCTGAGAAGCTCGTAACCTTTAAAAAAGGCAAAAAAGAATTTTCTCGAGCTTTTTCCACATTTTAATTCAATCAAGCGATTCTCTGCTCAAAATTCGGTAAATTCGAAATTCCGTCGGAGTTTTCTGTGAATCCTTCAATCATTCATCAGCCTCAAATTACCGCCTGCATTAACATGGCTGAACGTTTGAGAGCCGTTATTGAAAACAGGGGTGGCAATACCCGTTATTAAATTAATAAAAATGTTATTTGTTGTTTTTTTATTTTTCTTTTTTTGAAATTTATGAACTATCTGCAATTAAAATGTAGAAAAAGCTCGAGAAAATTCTTTTTTGCCTTTTTTAAAGATTACGAGCTTCTCAGAGCAAAAAACGTGATCCTTATTTTTTTTCAAAAATTCAATCGAGTCAAACAAAAAAACGGCTCGCTGAATTGAGTTGGCTCTTCGTAAGGTTTTTATCAACATATCGAACTGTGAAAGTCACACTTAACATTATTGGTTTCCTCAACATTTTCGATCCAGCGGTAGATTTCCCAAGAAACCACCAAAAGCCCTTTTTTTGTTAAATTTTCATATTGATGCGACATTAAGAAAAAAAAATTTCTATGAATAAGCAATGGTCGTTCATTAATGGGAGTTCATTTAAGGTCTTGAAACCCCCCTTCAATTTTCTGTGCGATCATTGGTTGCTGAGAAATCGATAATCAAAGACAAATGGATCCTTTTCCATTTGAAGACCGATATCTCGGCGAGAAGTGGACGTATTGAGGTCAATAAAAGAATAAATTAAAGCTGAATTAACAAAGTATCCCATCATTATAACGATTATGCAAAAATAAAATTACCACGCTCGTAGACAAGAAAAAAAAAGTGGTAAAATTTTGAGAATTTTTTTGTTGCCGATTCTTCTATCATTACTCGAAAACCACTGAAACTTAAAATTTTTGAAGTTCTAATCCAAAAACTAGACACTTGGAGCTACAATTTCCTTTTTTTGAATTCCTTGTACGACCATTCCTCTCAAAGTTACGGCATGTTGAAAATTGCCGAAAAATGTGGAATTTTTTTTTGATCCTTTAATTTTTTCCAGTAGTGTATTTTCTTCATAGGACCCACTTGAGAATATAATTTTCAGACAAAACAATTCAATTCAAATCAATTTTTTTGCACCATTGCTTGCTGACCACGATTGCCCCTTCGTCCCCTACCTCTCAAGCTTCTACAAAGAGTCTCAAAAGTAAGTACAAAATAAATAACTTCGGTATTTACTATTCTGTCGAAAATTGCTAAAACGAATCAATTCTCATATTGAATTACGCAACTTTCCACGTAAAATTGAGGTGTTTGTTTGGCACCCTTTAAGATGGGTGAGAGTTAGAGACATTTTTTGAATGGCAACCTTCACTTTTTGTGCCACACATACACAGACATGATTTGTTCGTTGGTAACGTTTTTTATCAACCCTTTTATTATTATAGAGATAAAATTGTTAAACCTTCCAAATTCAATTTTTCTTCCTTGTTTTCTCTGAATAGCCTCGCTCTTTCTAATTCAAATGAAAAAATATGAAGATCCCTATTTGAACAATTAATTCACTGAATAAAGAACGGTTCAATTACATGCCAATTTATTTTTGTAATGAGGATTTTGATTTCAGATCAATTCATCAGCTACTGTTGGATCTACATACATAGTATATGATACATACATACATACATATACAGGGTCCGGCAGAGATGTATGACGTTTTTTGGGTGCGTATAACTCGGCGAAGGGGAAGCCTAACTTTTTCGCAATGGTTGATATGTGACCGCAAGGAGTTGCCATTATTTGTTGTTCAGTCGCCATGGAGCCGTGGACGCTAGAGCAACGGGTGTTTGTGTACGATAGTTTCATTGAAACCGATCGTTCTGTGGTAGCAACTCAATGTAGATTTTAATGTTGGAAGGCATGGACGTGTTCCTTCACGAAACACCATCCTAAAGTGGGTGCACAATCTCCGGACGAGAGGATCGTTGAGCCCTGGTGTACCCAGAGGCAGAGAACGAACTGTTAGAACTCCAGAAAATGTCCAGCAAGACGGGGCAACTTGTCACACGTCAAGGGAATCTATGGCATTTTTGAGACAGCATTTTCCTGGACGACTGATTTCGCTAAGAGGGGATATTGAGTGGCCTCCACGATCGCCTGGTCTCACCCCATGTGATTTTTTTCTGTGGGGGCACCTAAAAGCTCGTGTATTTATTGACAAGCCACGTACCCTTGACGAACTTTCTCTTGCAATTACCCGCGAAAATCAAGCAATTCCAAACAACATGCTGGAACGATGCATGGACAACAAATCGGCTGCAGGAGTGTGTGGAAAAACAGGGCAACCACTTAGATGACATCATCTTCCGTTCATGATTATTCTTTTTCTTTTTTTTATGTGGTGTCAATGGCAAACTCTCATGTACATTTAAAAAAAATAAAATTTCATTTTCCTCAAAATCTCACTTAGTTATGATTTTTTCAAAAACGTCATACATCTCTGCCGGACCCTGTATTATGATATGATAATGTTCATATTTAATCTAGTTATATAAAACAATTTGACGATCCTGCCAGGATTATGTTGCTTTGTTGACAGTTAAAACGGGAAACCCTGAGAACTGAAATTAAAAAGATATTTACTGATGTACGTTCCAGTTCTGGGACCAAGGATGAATACACGAGTAGAATATGGAAAAGAATAATTGACGATAAGGTGAAAAGAATTTTCGAACTTGATAATAAAATAGAAGAAATTTTGATGTCGGAAGAACCACTAAATAGAGACGAATTAATAAAAGAATTGAAGGAGCAAGAATTATTACGCAATGAAATTATCGAGATCGAAGAAGAAATGAAGGAACTGCCAAATGTTTCTTCGAGAAGATCTACATTAGTCACAGGTTGGAATAAACCAATTATTACTGGTCATAATGCTCATGATGATCAGTATAAAGCTTTTAACGTGCCATCAGCAGAGAAGTTGGAAATGGTATTCACACCTGAAGTAGTTGAGGTAATCAAATATGAAGTCAATACTTATATGGGTCCTGGTGTTGCAATGGGAATGTTCAATACTGATGAATCAATTGTTACACATTCATCATTCCAAGTCGCCTTGGAAAGGGGTTATCCAAAGTGTTGGAACACTAAAAACACTATCCTCAAGAAATATGATGGACGTTTCAAGGATATTTTCCAGGAAATTTATGATGAACAGTTTAGGTCAAAGTATGATGCTAAAAAAAATGGTATGAAGCACCAACATGAAGGTGCAGAAAGAAGGCATAGGTCCAAAACATACCAAAAGCACCATTGCTACACTGAGAAGATATACGAAATCGACCAGCAAGATTCAGAAGTGAAATTTAGGAGTGTTGAGGGAAATAGAGAGTATTTGGAGTGGGTTCAGAGATTAAAGCAGTATCGTCGAATTTTGAAGGAACACTAAAGTATACACAACTTCCTTAGGCCGGAGGATGTTGGATCTAATATATCAAAATGTTCATATTTAATCTAGTTATATGAAACAATTGTAGTTGTCAGTGGTTGTCAAAAAGATTAAAAAGTTCATTTCTTTCCTTGGTCCATAAAACAGGCCCCAAACTCAACAAGACATTCCTGGACACAAAGATTTAACAGCTACTACCCTACTAAAAAGGAAAGTTTTCGATCACTGACAGTTTATACAATGAGGAAAAATTTGAATTCAATAAGTCTTAAAATTACATTCCTATAATAAAAAAAGGTTGGATGAAAATACTTATCAATGCGTATATCCTAATCAGCAACAAAAGCGCTATAAATTTCTGGCATGCCCCTCGTAAAAGATACAAGACAAACTCATCAAATAGATATGATATAAAAGTTGAGTAATTAAAAATATAGCTTGACCTGTTAAGGCATTTCCCTACAGAATAATAATCAAGGAAAATATTAATATGTAGTTTGCCTCTATTTTTATTCACTCTTTATATCACAAAAAGTTAACTCTGGCAAATATTCAAAAACATCGCCAGTGCTGAGGCTGAGTGTCGAGGACCAGCGTGCTCAGAAATAAGGGGCTAAATCCAAGGATTCATCATGCATGCTTGGGTACGCCCAAAACGCGAGGATAATGGATTTCTTTCTCTTCCTCCACCTAACTCCGACTTCTACAATTCGTTGCACGAGGACATCATCAATATCACCGTCAGGAATAAATTATAGCAGGGCGTTTCCGTAGCCTCAATTAGCCGCAATTTGGTGAGGAAAATTCTGAAACATCGTCCCATCGAATTTATCGCATGTTTACGTCCATGATAATGACCCATAACTCAAATCCCATGTTGTTTCGGCGCCACAGAATTCATTATTGTTCTGAAAGAAAAGGTATCATTATCTCCCTAACTGCTCGAAATTTTGGTGGCGCCAGCCTTGTTTTCCTTTGATATTTCTACCTAGGAACTGATGGCCCTCCTAATTGATTGTTCAAACCGAAAAAGAGGCACCTTCGTGGATGCTTGCCCCATCCCGACGTATCAGGACGTAACAGATTGGCCGGATATGAGTTCAGATTCTGATGAATCACTATGGATTAGGAACATGGATGCCTCGAGTGTTTCCTTTGGCAGGTACTTCAATCTTTCTGGTGATAAGAAAGGAAGGAAGTGATTGCAAAGGGAGAATAATCGGCCTCAAAATCGGGTAATAGGTTAGTCAATTCGACTAACATGACACAAAAACCTCCGAAATCATTTAAAAACATTTTTCTACGCGACTCTTTTCAGTCCGAAGGATGATCAAGGTCATTTCGTAATTTCCTACAGTTTCAAGCGAAGTCCAAACTCTCCAAAAGTGCCAATGATAGATAGATAGATAGATAATGTTTATTTGATCCATTTTTACAAATACCAAAACAATAGGTGTAGATCGTGTCAATATAAAGAACTAAAACTAGCAAATTAACAATATTCCTCTATAAGCCTTCAAATTCCTCTTCAAGGAAGTACTCCCCTAGTGAATAAAAACACCTGTTACAAAGAAAATTTTTTAAAACCTTTTTATACTTATTGTTACCTTTACAATTAATTTTAGACTTAAAACTATTAGGTAATTTATTCCATATTGCAAACATACTATAGGTCACTATAGTTGCTTCAGCGTATAAATTAAACCTTCCCGAAGATCGTGGGTTGCCTTCCGACAGAGAGTAGAAGTTTTGTGTGGAGATTCTCTTGGCGAAACTCCTAAACTTCTCTGATCTCAATTGCAGAAACGTGATTTCTGATATTGTGGAAGTAACTACTTTTTGGAGGTATACAGTCGGTAGATATTGTTCAATGAAGATAACCTTTCTGGACATGAGATACAACAATTCTTATCTCAAACCCTTTCTGCTGATACTACCAAAATCCTTTGCAATAAGGATAACACCAGAATGGGTTCACGTTCCGTCCCAGTTCCGCTCATAGGATTTGGTTTTTTCCTGCTCAAAGCGAACGAGAGTATCAGAGAGTGTCAGTCCCCGAAAATATCGATGCAGTTCATGACATGATTTTATCAGACCGTCAAATTGGGCTAAAACTGATATCTGAACCACTGAAGATCTCATACGAATGCGTTCATCATATAGTTCACGTCAATTTGGACATGAGAAAATTTTCTGCAAAATGGATCCCCAAATGTTTGAATGTTGACCAAAAGCGTGCAAGGGTAGAAGCATCGCCTTTGATCTGTGCTAGACTTTTTAAACCGAATTGTTACTATGGATGAGACTTGGGTTCATTTCTACGATCCAGAAACAAAGCAACAATCGATGAAATGGCGACACTCAGGTTCTCCAAGACCTAAGAAGTTTCGTGTCCAAAAATCTGCTGGAAAAGTTCTTGCTTCAGTTTTTTGGGATTGCCATGGAGTAATCATGATTGATTTTTTGGATGAAGGTAGAACAGTAACTGGAGATTACTATTCGACATTACTGACCACTCTACGGGAAAAAATTGAAGAGAAAAGGCGCGGAAAGCTATCCAAAGGTATTTTGTTTTCGTAGAACAACGCCCCAGTACACAAATCTCATGTTGCCATGCAAGAAAATTCGTGATTTAGGGTTAGAATTACTAAAACACCCCCCTTATTCAATAGATATCGCTCCGTCCGACTATCATCTCTCTCCTCAACAGAAAAAACGTTTAAAAGGTCGTAAATTTTCTTCCAACGAGGAGGTAATAAATTCTGGTTTGCAGAACAAGAAGAAACATTTTTTTTTGAAAGGTCTAGAGACGTTGCAGGTTCGCTGTGATAAATGTATTCAATTAAGAGGAGAATATGTTGAGTAATAAAATATTTTGACATTCGAATTTTGTTTGGTTCTATAGTAGGCTTAGAATTTCTAAATATATCCTCGTAACGCTCTGAGAACGCCAAGCTATAAGAAGTCTCAGTGACGATAAGTAGATTACACTTCAAGCAGATGAAGGTAATGCAACGGTGGTCATTGAATTATCAGAATATGATGAAGAGATGAGGGAGTTACTGGACCAATCCAAATATAAGAAAGAAACTAAAGAAGGATTCTAGTAGAAACTAGGTCTTTGGTGAAGGCTTCATCACTAAATCTCTGTAGGAGTAAAGCTGAAGATCCGAGGTGGGCCATTAAATCATATCGTGAGCACCATCGATTCGCCAAAATATCATCTGGCGAAGAATCTTACAATGATGTTGACGCCTCACGTGGGACACACAGAGGCCTTTGTCAAAGATTCTGCTCAGTAGGTCGAAAAATTGCAGCTTACGGAATTGAAACCAAATGGTCTGTTCTTGAGCAGCACGTCTTTTCGAACGACAATTTTAGTTTATGCTCACAAATACCAATGAAATCGCACCTTGCGAAACAATGATCCCTTGATCGCTCATTTTTCTTCGCAAACCACTCAAACCAGACCAGATGTTTATGATTACGAGGACCTGAGTGAGACAGTAACGTTAAAGGCGTTCAGCTTTTATAACATTAGATAAAAACTGAAAATGAAAGCCCACAAATGGAGAAAGAGACAGCTGTATTACAAGAGGCACACTATTCTCCTGCATTTAACACTTTTTGAACTCTTTTTCAGTATTTCCTTCATTTTTTGCGTTATTGAGGCACATTTCCAAATATAAACTTTTTAAAACATAGAGAATTGATTTGTCGAGGGCTCTCCAATGAGTCTTCTACCCAAACATGGTGAATATCCGCCGAAAAATGATTATGAAGTAGATTTTCATAGCAGTCAAATTCAACCCGATTTTTCCATGTGAAAAAACGATTTTTTTCAAAAAGAAGAAATTGGAGGGCCCCAAGATATCCTTCAACTTCGAATAAAAAAACAGCCTTCAGGTGGAAAATTGAAAGCGTGATCTTGGAAAAATAAAACATTCTTTTTGAATGGAGAATTGATGCCGTCGTTGAGGGTAGTACTTCCCCTTAAGGTCGCCGTTCAGAGCGAGTAGGAAAACTAATCCGATAGAGGCGCCATTTTATGGAATATCTCCATAGAACTTACATTATCACTATAAGTTCTATGAATGTCTCTATATTCTTATGAATGGAATTCACAATGGCGCTCTCTATCCGAGAATCGCTGATCTATGAAATAAGTGAATAGGTGGATAAAGCAGGAACTTCTTCCCGCCATATATCTGAATGATTTGCTGGAAGCAACTTCGGGTCCAGTGCACAGCTTCGGCGGATGATAGTACCCTCCATACCGCCTTTTTTTCTAGGGCTCCAATACCAGCCCGCCAAATCAGAAACGAACGAGGAAGAAATGTTAACAACCTAAATATGTACTTGGCAACAGTTCTTGAATGGGGATCTAATAACTTGGTAGAATTCAACGCAAACAAAACACAAGCAAGTCTTTTCTCTAGAAAAGCCGATCTTACTGTGCCCTGCATAGAATTGTCGGGAGTGGTCATACCATTTAAGTCATCCATTTCGATGCTTGGTATAACTGTCGGCAATAACCTTTCTTGGGTGAATCACGTGAGATCCATTGCTAAAAGTGCTTCCCAGAAACTAGGTTTTCTGTTTCGTGCCAGAAGCTGTTCCACCTCAGGTCATCTGCTTATGATCTATAAGGCACATATTCGACCTGTACTGGACTACTGTTCCCACATTTGGAGTGCTGCACCTAAACAAATCCTATAACTCTTGGATTCTATACAAAATTCGTCTCGTCGGTGATGCCTCGCTCACAAACTCGCTCACTTCTCTGACACACCGTAGAGGAGGGCGATCTGTCTCTATTTTATGGATATCATGGGCGATGCTCTTCTTTATTATCAGCAATCGTTTCTCCTCTCGCAGTCTCTTCGAGACTAACCCGTCAAGTCAAGCCTTCACATCCCTTCGTGGTCACTTTGGAGACCTGCAGAACATCTCTCTTCGCTCGTTCATCCAAAGTACAGCGAGGCTTTGGAACACATTGCCTAGGGAGGTGTTCCTCAAGGCATATAACCTCCTGAAATTCAAAAAGAGCACCAATTCCTACCTGCTTGCCCTTGGTTCACACGATGTTCTCTGAACATTACAGGATATTCCTTTTCGTGAAAACCACAACATAAAAAATTTTTGGCCATTCTCTGCCAATTCCGTATTTCAAGTTGTTTTTCTGATCGAAATTATCTGTAGATTCACTTTTAATCGGAAGTTGAACTACACTGCGCAAAAAAAATAACGCACATTCTGAAAATCTCAATTTTAATGAAAGTTAACTCTACATTGACTTTATAACTTATTTTTTATGTTCTCTCGGGAAGGTTTTGAATGAAACAAGACACATTAAATGGAAGAAAAATTCAGGATTTCACCGAATCTTAAGTGAAAGAAGAGAAATGAACAATTTTCAAAATACTGAAATGCTGATAAGTGATTTAATACTTGGTATTTCCACCCCTTGCGTTAATTACAGCTCGGCAACGACGGTTCATACTCAAAATGAGTGATCTTAAAATGTTCTGATCTAATCCTTCCCAGATTTCTCCGAGTTGGATTCCTAAGTCATTAAGAGTAGCTGGATGATTTTCTGAACTACTCATTGAGGTTGTCCCAAACCTGTTCAATCGGATTGAGATCTGGACTTCTTGCTGGCCATTCCATTCGAGAGACTTCAACCTCTTCAAGGTACTCCTGAACGATGGGCGCACGATGGGGTCTGGCATTATCGTCCATAAAAATGGAATTTTCACCAATGTATGGGGCAAATGGCACTACATGCTCTTCAAGAATGTTCCCTATATACTTATCAGCATTCATAGCTCCATTATCAACGACCACTAGGTCTGTGCGAGCAGTCAAAGATATTCCACCCCATACCATAATCGATCCTCCCCCGAAACCACTAGTATTCAGGAAATTGCACTGAGCATATCTTTCATGTGGACGTCTGTATACAATGGAACGTCTATCACAATGGTAGAGGCCGAATCTAGACTTATCTGTGAAGAGGACTCTTTCCCAATCGGCCTCTGCCCAATGGATATGCTCTCTCGCAAAATCCAAACGCGCTCTTCGATAGGGTGGGGTAAGAGCTGGGCCTCTTGCCGCGACACGAGGCCTTAAATCATATTATCTGAGGCGATTTCTTATTGTCTGCGTCCTAATTTGCACCTCATGAGGAGGCGAGCGGTTGCAAACCGTTGTCTCAACGAAGAAACTCTCAAGTAACGTTCTTGAATGGCAGTTGTTACCCGTGGTCTACCCTGTCCTGGTCTTCGGACATTCATACCTGTCTCCCTGAATCGCTGCAACATTCTGGACACACTTGTATGGGAAACTCCAAACCTTTCTGCAATTCTTGTGTATGTCCACCCTTCTTCTCGCAAAACTACCGCTTGGGCACATTCCTCTTGGGTCAAATTGCGTGTTTCGCGTTGCATAGCGATCGAGTGTAGAAAATCAAACGAAAGAAAAACTATTGATTACTAGAATTGATCGAGAACAACTGATTTTAGAATGGAGCCAATATATTCAAAATCTGATAATATCTTCTTTTTTTATTCCTGCTGGGAGAAAACATCTGTATTGAAGAAAAACGTTGAAAGTGGATAATATATGCATGCATAATTCTGATAAAAATAATTATCATTGAGAACACCTTCATTTGTAGAATAAATTTGAGATTTCCATAATGTGCGTTAATTTCTTTGCGCAGTGTTTTTTCATGGGTCTTTCGTTCGGAATAAAACGGAGGCATGAGAAGGCTCACCTCCTTCTACTTTTGAAAGAAAAAAAATGAACTTTCGGAACGAAAACGATTTAAATTATTTCATTAAAAACTCCTTTCTGAGTTCACCACAAAGTTTCGGTTCTCAAAGTGAAACCATTTCCAAATGCAACTTGAAATAAAAACACACTACATTGATCGCTTACCTTAAGCCTACTCCATTGCAATTTTGTACAAACGCTTGAATCTCAGAAGATCCATTGGAAGGCCATCGAATCTCTGTTTACCTACCAAAACCTTTACCACATCGGAGCATTGTTCTTTGAACGATCTTCAGTTACGCCCATAACACTCCATAACCAACAGACCAAACCCTCGAAACCAAAGCTGACAGACCGACAGAGGTGTAACAACATTTCTCCTCCCTCTTTCTCTGAAATCCACCGAAAAAATTGACTGACAGAACCGCCACGAAGAGAAGGCAATAAATCATTATTAATCACGATTTCACAGCGCAAGTAGTCATTAGACCATAGACAGAGTGTAATTTGGAAAAATCATCTAATTTCCTCAGTCGCCAAACAGACTCGGCCCGGGGCACTACTGGAGGCCCTTATTGATATTTCTCGTGAAAACGGTATCCTTGGTACGCACGGCGGTCTTGGTTTTGATGAAAGACCGTCTCGCTGTGGGAGGTTCAACCCGTAATCATGTGATATAGCCCCCTTGCATTCAGGGGCGCCACGGTTTATGACTGGTGGCTATTTATCGACTGCAAAGAGCCGGTCCATTTATTTAACCATCACTAACAGACATCATTATTCAGAAGAAATTTCACGTTGGGTTCCTTTCTGCAACCTGTTATTAATCCGATCGTTCGTGATGCCTCTAGATGGCGAGCATTCATGGGCCAAATCGGCTTCGCGAAACAATGGAGAGGAGCGGAAGAAATTCCGCTGGTTAATGATAACCTGCACGGCATTTTTTTGTTGGGTAATGATAGTTCGGTTCCTTCGATAACTGTGCTATTACCGATAATCTATAAGTTGAGGGTTTGGATCGAGAACCATTCATTTCAAATTGGAACGAAACTCTATCTTTATGTTTCACCCTGTTATTCTTTTTCGATGCCTAATGACAGTTATTTGGTTTCTTGTTTTCTTTTTACTTTGTGTCTGTCGCGCCAACACATTTGTTATGTTTGATGGGTGTGAGCACGCAAAATAAACCTAAATCAAACTTCCCCACTTAACTAGTTGGAAAAATCACATTAAGATCAAAGTATTATTAACTCTTGTTATCATTATGATATTTTCACTTTAGTTACTACAATATGGCAGCAGTCATGGTCTTGATGTAGGCAAACACTCTGGAGATCTGGAGTAATGTAGATTTTCGACGACTATTTCCCTCGTCCTAATTTCGACCAATCAGATACGCGCAATTTTGAATTACAAATGGATTCTAGATGGAAAAACTGTATGGCAGAAGCTGTCAGCAGTTTTTTCGAGTTTACCCGTTGCAAAACTTGACAGCTGTTGTCACCAAAAATTACAAGATCTTTGCAAACAAAAGTAATTATAGGATCTCCCAGGACACCAGAAAACGACGCTAAACAATTTTCCTAATTTTATTGTCAATTTTCGTGATATTGTTTCAAAAGAGCGATAGTCAGCTTATGCAGTGAAAATGAGTCGCTTTGGAAGTGATTCTCTGACTAATATTGATCTGGCGATTGAGAAAAGTGTACCGTACAATACCGTCAAAACCCATAAGTCAATATGGAAACAGGATACGGAATTCTGCAAGGCAAAAAATATGAGCTTATTGAAACTACAATTTTAGATCAACTAAACCTAATCCTCAAAGATTGGGCGTACAATATGAAGAAGGAAAATGGTGAAAATTACAAAGAACTAGTTGTGAAAACAATGTGGAACATCGTCGCAAAAAAAACGCAAGAAACGATTTTGTGAAGTGGAAAATAGTTTTTGACCCATTCAAAGATATTATCTTTAAGTCTAGTAGGGAAGTTCGTAATGCGAAACGAAGGAATTTGCAGATGTGCGCAAATAAAAGGAAGTCGAGCTCTGCTTCATTTAAATTGGATGAGTATTATGCAATGGTTTTATTATGAGACGAAGACACCCCAGTAGCAGTGGCGGCTCGTGACAGTTTAAGGTGGTGAGGCACATAGGAGAAAAAAGATTCCCGCCGTGGCGTTGCCGTGAAAAAGGCTATTGCAAAACTGATGATTAGAATAATTCTTTATCGCTAGCATACTCAAGGTCATCTTTTTCGAGAAACATTTTGCTTCGTAAAATATTTA
Source organism: Adalia decempunctata (assembly GCA_951802165.1). NCBI lineage: Eukaryota > Metazoa > Arthropoda > Insecta > Coleoptera > Coccinellidae > Adalia > Adalia decempunctata. Next base: position 23,054,099 of record OX637701.1, read on the forward strand.
CTTCTAGCGATGAAGAATTATCTTACTCGAAAACTAAACATTTTAAAGGGTGCGTATGAAAAGTAATTTGAAGCCAGTTGGTGCGTATGAAAAGTAATTTGAAGCCAGTTGAAGAAAATGAGCATCCTTATTGAAATTCTTCAATTTTGGACCTTGTTAAGAACATCCTCTACAAGCAAGTTGCTTTTCATCATATCATCAGATTTGAAACACCCATTAACTAGAACATTGAGAATATTGAAGTTTATGCCACTCTGATAATGAAGTAAAATCTTCCACTTTCCCATAATTTTTTCGTTATATGTTAGCCACGCCGAATAAATTAAGAAAAATGTTGATGCCAATGAATAGAAATACTAATTTGGCACTAAGAGATGAAATAATATGAAGTGGTTACCATTAGAACAAACCGACCTAATTCTGATACCAGTAATACCGCTTCAAACGAACACCCTGTGGCCGGTACTATTATTTTAGGCTGATATATCAGTGCTAGAGCAACCATTTTTGCAGTAAAATTATGCCGTAACTGACGTAAGTAATGATATTATCTACTTCATTGCACTAATGGGACACTCTGTATATGTACATATACCTATAAATAACTTGTTCTAGTGAACTCTCTTCTTCGTCAGTTGCGTAATATTCTCAAGACATTCACTCAAATCTGGAATAGATCGCTTTACTTCTTGAACTATATATGATTTATCCCCATAAGAATTACGCCAAAAACTTTGCTGATTAGCTGAAAAATCAAAAAAATCACAAATCTTTCGAGCGTTTACATCTAACTGGGGAATTCCTGACGTCCCATCGGTCCCGTTAAATACATTTCGCCTTCAGTCATAAGATTGAAAGACATCATATGAACAATGAGACAAACCTAAATCTACACGAAAAACAGATAAAACTTTTTTTACAAATCGAACCCAATTTGAAAACTGACCCTAGTTCATAGATTAAAGAACTAGTTCCCGAATAGTGCAGAATAATTACAGTTTGCCCTTCGCGAGAGAATATCAAGAATAGTTAGAGGCTAGCCTCAGACTAAACGTAATATTTGTCGTTTAGGGGTACGGTTTTCTCGCCTGCCGTCCGTTCCCTATGATGTAAAATGACGCGTAAAGAAAGGCAGTGTGAGGCGTGCCTCTGCCGTTTACCTAGAAATCGTGAGATACGGAAACTTAGACCCAACCGGAGACGCATTTTATTGCTATATAATGAAGGGAAATTTCGATATGAATGCTTATGGAAGAAGATAATGAAAACAATTTTAATTGATTGAATAAATAATTAATAAATATATGATATTTATACGTGTAATTTTCGACGTTTATAGGTGAGGCACTGCCTCACCTGCCTCATAGGACAAGCCGCCACTGCCCAGTAGGACTCCAGCGAAAGTTTCACAATATCGCTTCAGTGGAACTTGCCTGGAGAGGTGGGGAAGCAGTCAATTGCAAAGGTCATTATTTTGAAGAGAAGAGGATAATTCTGAGATAAAAACAAGTAGAATTCATAGTTTTTGAAATAACTGATTTTAGAAGAATCCTACTTTTTAGGAAGAGTAGAAGAATCCTGGAACAAAGAACAATCAAATCAAGTGGATGGTACAAAAACACTCCAGTGGGAAACAACGAACTAAAAATAACAAATCACTCAATGCGATCGACAGCAGTCCGTAACTAAAGCAGGGGTAGGTGAACAACAAAATCAAAATTACTGGCCACAGTTCAGCCAACTCAATTAAGCTTTATATGCAAATGGGTAATGAGCACCATTCCAACATCACAAACACCCTTAGAAGTGACGCCTCAGAACCTCCAACTAAAAAACAGAAAACAGAAGATCTTGCAGTCACTCCTCGCGCTTTCCACTCTACAGATGGACCCATCAACAACATTAATGATGTACCTACTCCTACACCCAACATTATCAATGAGTTAACAAAGATTTCAAGCAATACTCCTACTGTGTACCAAAATTGTAATTTATATTTTAATTGAACCATGAATAATTAAGTTAGAAGTATTTTGTGATTAAATAAATTTTTCAGTTTTAAAATTGATACCTTTAAAAACTGTATGCAGAATAATCTGTTACTCATGAAATAGTCTTGTCAAATACCTACCATTCGGGCATCTAATTTTTTCTGTGCAGGTGCAAAAATCCTCGTCTTCGACTCGGATTTTTGTTGCCGCCAGCACTCATGCTTCTTGTTAAAATATTACTTAGCAACGTGTTTTTTTTTGTTTTTTTTCGGACAAATTAGATGCCCCTATGATATTACTTACGATAACTTACTCTGTTTTTCGAGAAAGTCATACAGTGTGGAAAAGCCAAATAGAATACTTCGTTTGAAAGGTTCTATTTAGAAATGTTTCTGTTTGTTGCAGAAATCGAAATTCAAGAAATAAAATCATGTGATTACCAAAAATATTGCCTCGAATATTCGCAAATCTTGTCACAATAAAACTAAACTCATTAACCCTCAAGATGTGATAGAAAGACAATGTAAAAAAAACATAAAATTTTGTTTTTCTGATGGTACTACGAAAACACTTTCTGTAGCAATGTTGTTTTTTTTATAAGAACGCCTTCAACATTTTTGTTGTGCTGCTAAGAAGAATGATCATAAATTTTATAATTTGTGAGAGAACTTCACTAACTTTAATTTTGAATAATGCTTCGATAAAGGGAAATGCACAAAATAACAATTCAACTAATGGTTGTTTACGGAAATAACGCACGAACACAAAAAGAAGTAAGTCGCTTGTTTCACGAAACATTTCCGCCTACCTATATCCCAAGTTACAATAACTTTAATGGAGAAGCAGTTTTGCATTCATTTGGGCATGAAAGGCAGATTAAAAAAGCAGCTGCTTATGTACACATTCTGAGGAAGTGTAATTATAAGTGATGCTTGAGATGCCCCCCCCCCCCCGACATTAAATGTCAGTCATGCATCGACTCTGAACATATTAAATCATAATGAAATGCATCATTATAAAATGATACCTACTCAGGAATCTGGCTGAATCTCCCAGGAACGTATCTTCCAGATCCAAAAGGTATCTGGATCTCAGTAAGAACCAGCTACACCTTCTCACCAGCTTTTTACAGGATATTGTCGCATCAGGAAGCATCTGGTGAGAATGATTTTATCGAACACTGGAGAGTGTAGATTTTGTGGGCAGAAGGAAGAAACTCCTATTTACCTAGTCACGGAATGTCTGCCATTGCTCAGAGAAAAGAATCCTTTGGGCAAGAGACTTGCAGGAGTGAGGATTGAGGAACTAGCCTCGTTGAAACTTTTCCAGATATCGAATTTCGAAGTGCGTGGTGGGAACAGCTTTGTAACGTCGCAGTGAACTGTAACCTCTTCCCAACTATAAACCATTAGAAGACTCTTTTGATAGAACAACTTGTTTTTGTGAACAAATTATGGACATATTGAAAACAATTTGGTGCAATTTGTAGGCGTCTTGTTTTCTCATGAGTGAACTTTTTCTGTTGACGACCATGCTAATCTTCAAAATTGCCAGTACTGGTATACCGAAAATCCTCACTGGATCAGTGAAAGCTCACGCATTTCCCTCAAAAGGTTTCTGTTTGCACAGTAAATGTTCGAAACAATAGGCTCCTTCTTCATTAGCGGAATTTGAATAGTGATAATTATTTAGTACTACAACAAATAATGCCGTTCCAGCTTTGGCAAAATTATATCCTGATCAAGGAAATCCTCAAGTTTGTCGGTAGTCGATATGGTTCCAACAGGATATAACACTACCACATTACCAATGCAGTGTCCGACAGTACCTAGAATCAATATTTCCAAATCGGTGGATTGGAAGATCGAATGGCCAGTGCGATCCCCTGATCTTAACCCATCAGATTAGATATGCTTCATTAACATTAATTGCGATTGATAATACCGCGCCCCAGCCTTACTAGGAATCTACTTAGAAAACTATGGCTGCGTGCGAGTCAAATGATGCTCTATGCTTCTGAGAAGATATGAGTTTTCATGGCTAGAATGTTCTGTGTAAATACTTTTGAGGTAGAAAAACAAAATAGCTTAATCTGATAATGCCGCGCTCAGAGCTCTACACCCACAAATATACAGTTAGAAGACAAGGAGGAAAGGAGAAGATTAAAAGAGGAATAAAAGAAGGCAAAGCAAGTAAAATAAAAAATCTGTGAAGAGAAAAGTGTTAATTTCTAGCAGTGAAGATAGCAGTGATGAAGACGTTTTCCTGGCACAGGCAAAGAAAATGAGATAGATAAGGTGAAGACACATTGTTATCACGTCACGTCACATCACGTCATCATCTCAAAATGTGCAACCACGATAATGCATGGAACTTAGAGCATAGGAAGAGAGACACACCTTTCAATAATAAATAGTGAAGCCAAATCATCAGAACTGAACTGGGTAATTGTACTATTACGGAATCAAAATGTAGTAAAAATTTTTGCAACATTGTATCTGCTGTCACGTTATAGCACTGAAAGCACGCAAGATCTATATTCCGCAGATTTACATTTTCTGTATGCACGTGATTTTACGTCTAATACTATGTGAAATGTCATTCTGACATACATTTTAAACCGATCTGGGTGCTCATTCAATAATTCTTGAATTAATTGATGGAATTCCCCCACTTCCTCTGTTCGTTGATTCAGTGGCGCAGCCAGAATTTTCGTTCGGGGGGGCCCGATGCAAATATTCAAGGAGAAAAAAACATTTGGCATTTCAATGATTTATTTGAAATTAATGACTTTTACATAATAAAATACTCATACTCAAAATAAAAAGCGTTATAAGAAGATTTTAAAATGAAATTCTCCGTTTTTCCTTCGCCATTTGGTCCAAAATTTCCTCAACAGTTATATAGGGTGTCCCAAGTTCGAGTGCCTATTAGACGTTTCTAGAGAACTGGACATATTTGAAATCTGAAAATTGGGATTATGATACCTAAAATATTTTCAGAGCCATAGCACTTCCGGTTATACAGGCAGTGAAAATAAATTTGTGAAAATAAATTTGTACGACATGAATCTAGAAAAGCTCGAATAATTCGAAAATTACTGAATTTAGGAGCAAGAGCATCTGAGAGTACAATCATTATTTTTCTTCGCAGAATCCAACGCAATCATAAAAAAATAGGGTTCTAATTTGAAAAACAGAAGTTATGGCCAATTTTCGATCACAGTTTTCGACACAAAATTTGGAACACCCTGTGATGATATTTATGAAATTCAAAAGATGCATGACCTTTCCACGTTCTTCTAATTTGATGTTGTGAGAACGGTTCACACTCGGGATGATCAGAATAAGAAAAATGCGCATAATACTGGCTATTAATATTTGACTTTTTTCAGGTTTTTCTCGATATTTCGAAAACTATTCGAATGAATTCAATGGTTTCAACAGAAATGTATTCAGCATGGGATACACCATCACATCAGAAACGAAAAGATTGAAAAAAAATTTTTTTTGGAAATTTATTTTCACTCCCTGTGTGCTCTGGCCCTGAAACTATTTTAGAGAGAATATTGTAGAGAATTTCGAACAATATCATAATCCCAATTTTCAGATTTCAAATGAGTCCAGATCTCCAGAAACAACTAATAGGCACTCGAACTTGGGACACCCTGTATTTATATCTTGATTGGTATAAAGAATCGCTAAACTATTCAGTCTCTACTCCTCCATGGTGTTACGAAGATAATTCTTCAAATACTTCAAATTTGAAAATGACCTCTCAGCTGATGTGGTTGAAAAATAGGCAAAGTTAAGAAAATTTGTAAAATCCTCTTTATATTTGGAAATATATTAGCATCACATTCAGAATACCTTTGAAGAAGATCATCTCTCAAATTCTTGTTGGCATTAATTTTATACCACATCTGAAGCTCTGTTCTTAATGATATGTGGCTGCAAAACTCCTCGATAAACACATCTTTATAGAGGCTGTGGAGTTCCAAAAAAGACTTCAACTGACTATCGAAGTCTTGATCGTTATCAGGAAATAGGCATTCAAAATTCGTTACAATCTGTTTATGTTTTGAAAACCGATTCTGGAGATTTGTTATGATGCCATGCAAAAACGGAATAAAAATCGTTATTCTGTTATTCTCTTTCTGGTTGATAAAAAATGTCCAATTCACAATATCTTTTCTGAAATCTGGTGATCATTTCTGAAATACCTTTCCAATATATATGTGAACCTAGACTCTTTTTCAAAAGGTTGATCATTATGTTCCTGCTGGGAAGCAGAATCAATTAGGTTCTGAAAATTGACTGTATCCATGACTACCTTTCAGCTATTTTAAATAAAAAATTGAAGATGTGCTTAAATTCAACTGTTTCTACTGATATACAGGTAGAGAAGTTTGCAAGCACAAAAATCTCGGGGGGGGCCCGGGCCCCTCGGGCCCCCCCCTGGCTGCGCCCCTGCGTTGATTCATTTGGTAAATCGAATCCCTTCTATCAGAATCACCAGCAACTGTAAAAGCAGCTATATTCTCCATATCTTCTTCCCATTTCCTCGCGTGAGCTCACGTGACGTGATAACAGTTTGTATGCACCTATATAAGCAATATGTTTATGTGAATTGATGTTAATTTAACATGTTTTTACTCCTGAATAAATGTTGATTTAACTGTATGTCGCCTATCATTAATAACGCATTGTATTATCAAACTGGGGCACGCTTTTATCAAACCAGTTTAATAATGCCGCACTTTCAAAGATTTTTTTTTTGGCTATAATTTCACATAGGAGCTGAAAATTTTTGATAGTGTATTTGAAGTTGGTTGCTGAATGAACTCTATTATTATTATTATTATTAGAAATTGACAAGAGCCTGAGGATAATACCTATAGGGCTAAAAAAATATCTAAATTCTAAACAGTCAGACCGTGGTAACAACTGAAAAATATCATACACTAAAAAAAAATTAATCACAGTTTAAAGTGACAGTCCAAAAGAGTCTAAATTGTTCTTAAAAATATTAACACCACCACTATTCACCACACGCTCCGGTAAACCGTTCCAGAAGTCAAAAACCCGGTTGGGAACTTTTCCTTGTATACTGATGACCACGGAGACGCCGGTCACTGTTGAGCACGAATAACGATGAGAGGTCAACACCGAAGAGTCCTCCCAGGGCTCTGAAAGTTATAATGAGGTCACCACGCGTACGGCGGTCCTGAAAAGTTGTAATGTTCAAGTTTCGCAGCCGCACATCATAACTGGGTCGTACATAACCATAAGGCATTCTTGTCACCCGTCTCTGAATGGCCTCCAGCGCCCCTATGTCACCAGCCAGCCGCGCATCCCAAACAGGACCCGCGAATTCTAGTATCGGCCGCACGAAAGTTGTTAATAAGTTCCTGGAGGTATTAACACTGCACCCACGGAACACCCTCTCTAAAAGATAGCATGTCCTCGATGCCTTGGTACAGATGGAGTGTATATGATCGGCCAACCAAGATCGTCAGACACCAGCACTCCCAGATCAGAATGGGTGGAGCTCACAGAGGAACACCACCGATTTAGAGGTGTCAGGCATTCGTCGCACCATTGGGCAATAGTATGGAGATCTCTATGAATGATTGCAACTGGAGCAGCATAGATCTTCGTGTCATTCGCATATATAGAAACGGAAGACTCGAGTAGGCCCGGCAAGTCTGCAGTGTATAGAAGGAAAAGTAAAGGGCCCAACACTGATCCTTGAGGGACGCCGCTTGTCACTGGTCTGGGGCCCGATAAACTTTCCCCCACACGCACACGAAATGTACGCCCCGATAGAAAACTCTCAATCCACGACAGCACCCCACCCCAAATGCCGAGATGCTCCAGCTTTGCAAGCAGCCGTCAATGTGGAACCCTATCGAAGGCCCTTGCGAAGTCCAAATATTTTATGTCCATAGGGAAACCCGCGTCCAAAGCCCTTGTCCAATCATCAACGCACTTCAGAAGATTCGTTATCACAGACCTGCCAGAGAGAAAACCATGTTGACATTCCGGAATAAGCTGTTTTTGAATTGCGAAGGACAATATATCAGACATCACCATTCTCTCGCATATTTTGGATGCAATTGAAGTTAAGCTAATTGGTCTGTAGTTGGACGCCATCGTTTTAGAGCCTCTTTTGAAAATTGGGGTGACGGATGCTTCAAGCCACTGAACCGGTAAGGATGATGATTCGAAGATAAAGGCAGAGAAATGGTAGAGGCACAGTTCTTCAGAATATATGGTGATAAATTGTCGGGACCAGGTGCGGAAGCTGCTCTCAGGTTGAGAAGGTTTTCCTCGATGTTGTTTTGAGGGAATGATACGTGAACAACCTTGGACGTTGATCTGACGGAACCCATTGGTGGGAGAAGGCCCGGGGCTCGCTGGTGAAGGAAGAGGCAAATGAATCAGCAAACACGTTAGCTGCTTTTTCAGAGTCCGAGCAAAGTGCACCAGATGAGTCTCGGATGATGGGTGTGGTAACCTTGGTGTTGAGAGAGGATCGAACGTGCTTAAAGAACTTCCTTCGATCAGCAGATATAACAAGTCTTTCTTCGTAATTTTTCTTGGCTACTGCGAGTTTATATTTCAGCTCGTTGGAAAAACATCGGTGATTCTGATAGTCGAAATCGAGCTTACTTCCAATATAACGCTTCCACAACGATTTCTTTCGGCGTATGAGATTTTGTAGATCCCGAGTAATCCAGGGCCTTGATGGAAACTCTACGAAATGTGTTCGGTAGGAGTTGTGGTCCACGAGAGCGTTCAGCGTAACAGAGAAGAGCCTCCACGCATCGTCAACAGTCCGATCCAAAAGTAGTGTCCTCCAGTCAACGTTTTGGAGCTCTTCAACAAGTTCTTGAAAGCATATGTTGTCTCTGGTCCTTCCCCTCCTCCCCGGTGCAGCACAGGTTGAAAACTGGAGGCTTGAAGACAGTGTAACATGGTCGGAGAGTCCGAAAGGTGGAAGGTACTCTATGCCAGCGAGCAGGTTCAAATCATTGACGAGTACGAGATCCAGAAGAGAAGGCACATTGTTCCGTCGGTAACGGGTCGGCTGTTCAACGAGCTGCGAAAGGGAAGAATCCAGAATCATTGAACATAATGAGTTAGAGGGTGACGCTGCTGAAGGCAGAGTGGAAGGAGACAGAGGCCACTGAATATCTGGGCAATTGAAGTCACCAACGACAACACAGGAAGTGCTCTTCGAAGATATTGATTTGATGTGTTCGAAAACTGCAGTATCGTGAGGAGACGGGCGGGGTCTATAGATACAGGCCAAGGTAACTGCAAAAGTAGGGTTCGCAACGGATATGAACAGGTTGTCGACACCAGGAATTGGCAGGGAGAGTGCACTGATAGTGAAGTTATCGCTTATGGAAATGTGAACATGAATGCAAACCCCACCATGCCCAACTGTGGTAACACTGTCGTTCCTGAAGAGTGAGTAGTTGGGAATGTGGTAAATTGAGTCCGGAGTGGTCGGTTGTAGCCATGTTTCAGTCAGGAAAATTAACGAAGGAGAATGCAGTTCAACAAAAGACACTAGTTCATTGAACTTAGAATGTAGTGACTGGATATTGGTGTAGATAGTCCCATTCGTTGTGTGAAGTAGCAGCGCCAGCTAGTTTTTCGGCAGGGTATTGATCTCGACAATCACTAGCTCACCCTTCACATACCTTATGGTTAGGTTATTCTCTCCCCGCTGCTGTCTCGCCCTCAGCTCAGCTCTCAGTCCGTTCAAATAATCGGCCTGATGCGGTGGCATGTCCTCGAATATCCTGATCCTGCGAAACTCGGAATCACCCAGTAGGGAATTTTTGTTCCTCAGAATCCCCGTCACCACTAGAGGGTTGGAAAAGCATACCTTCCACAAACCTGGTTTGATCTTGATAGTGCTAACGATGTGGTCGGAGGATCCTGGTCTGAGATGTTCCACGCATCGCCTGAGAAAGGCCGAATGTTCACTATCGTCAGCAGACACACCCACTCCATTGACGAGTACATTATGAGACCTCTTAAGCCTATCCAGAATCTCCGATGCCGTAACCTGACCCGTAGGCCCTTCGGATCCTCTAAGTGAAACCAAGTCCTCAGTCAAGGATGCAACCCTGACACCAATGGAATCACAAGTTCGGTTGAGATTCTCTATATAATTTTGATGTTTTTCTATTAATTGTCCATGCTCAGAGAGTGTGCTAGAAGGGATCTGAAGAGTTTCGCTCACACAATGAAACTCGGCCTGTAGTAAAGTTTGGTTAGCTTTTATGTCACCAATATCAGCGGTAATACCCGAATAAGCCTTTTTCAAACCGGAAAGGTCTGAGGCGATGGATGACATTTTTTTCATCAGCTCATTGAAATGCTTCACTGTCATAGGCTTTTCGGTTTCCGATGAGGAAGCGACATTGGAATTACTTCGAAGCTTCCAAGTTGCGTCGCATGCTTTACACCACCATATCATTGGTTTGGAACGATCGAGAAAATCTATATTAGTATTTTTCAGGCCCGCACAAGCGTCATGAAACGTTTTCAGGCATCTGGAGCAATTGAGACTGGTGGTGGCACCAGTAACTCTGGAGCAAATCGCGCAGTATTCAGGCATTTCGTTACGACGGCTGATAGGTTCTGGAACAGTGTATGCGCTCTGACAAAGGAAAGAAGAACAAGGTCACTTTTATTCACTTCTCACGGGCCTATGTGAGAGACTTTAAATAAAACAAGCACAGGTAGGCCGCGGATAAAAGGGGAAAAAACAACAGGAAAAAAAACAGAGGTGAAGGAAACGAAATATTAGGAGAGCGCGAAATAAAAATTGAAAATTTAAAATTAATCTCCCAGTGTAAAGGAATACAAACGCTACGTATCCAAATCGATAAAAACTGGTGCGAATTCAGTACAGATTAATCTTATCTTATCGATATGAAACGGGTGTTATCAGCGCATCATCTGTGCGTATGAATTTCAACGGCAAACAATTGAATAAATTCAAGGAATAATCGATATAATTACCACCTTTTTCAAACAAATCCACCCGGAAAATCTATGTCAAGCAAACACTGACACCTTATAGTGAGTATGGTCACAAAATATTGATTTAAAAGTTGTCAATACATACAGTAATTTGATCAGTAACCGACTACGACGTTGACACCACGACCTTACTTTCCACAAAAGATAAGAATCTTGCTCGAGTTGATCTGGTCCGCACCAGTAGGGCAGTAGAACATTAGCTTTATTCGGGTTCAAACCATTACTGTTCTAGGTTCTAGGACTGTCAGGAGTTTGCGCAATGGAGTTGGACCGGTTGGACGTGTTCGGGTTCTCTTCGGACTGTTTAAGGACTGTATTGTTTTGCGTTCGAGTTTTTCCTGAATCGTCCTCGGACTGTTCTTGGACAGGCCAAGAACAGTACCTATTCTCGAGCAAGTACTGTTCTAGGATTTTTCTTGGCGCATGGATTTTTAGCAAGTAACGAAACGAAACGGGTATAAAATTAGGTTATGTTACGACACAGATGAAGAATGAAGAACGACCATCGCACAGATATCTTTCATCTCTTGTTTCGCTATCTTCTTACTTGGATTGTTCGGGGTTTTTTTAAACATGAATCAGTCCTAGAACAGTTCCAAGGACTCTAAACAAGAAAGGATGGCCGATTTCAATGATTCTATCTGTCAATCCCCCCGCTTGCCCTACCAATGTGTGGCGTCATGCGGCAGACACGATGCTTGGTTCGCCATAAGAGCCCATGCATTTCTCTCGATTTTTAAAACCTTTTATCTCGGTATTCATAAGGCAAACCTGTTGATTTTTTGGGTATTTTCGATTGGTTCGTTGATTTTCTTCTGCTCCATATAGTTTTTAGAACTCTAGATGTCCTGGTTTGCTATGGATAACCCATAAATTGAACCGATGCTAAGTGAGTTTTGAACATCGTTTGTGATAAGGCACATTTTAATAAATATGAATTAATTAGTTTTATTTCAATATTTATTCAATAATACACCCACAAGGGAGTGATTTCAAAAGGGGAGTAATTATTGGTATGGATTTATTTGAAAGTAAAAAATTTCAAATTTAATCGAAAGAAAAAACAAAAAAATTCGGATAGTTATATCATAAAATAAATGTTTATAATTCATTTAAGTACTGTGAAAGCAATATGAAAGAGCATCTAAGCAGAGACAGGATGTCTCAGATCTAAGTTTTGAAAAAATATTGTTCTGAGTCAACTGTAAAGGTATAATTGGGGATGGTGACACAACTCAATAAAACTCTATTTTATCAGTTTCCACTATTTATTGATATTCCAAACAGATTTAGGTATTTAGGTACTGAATTATCAATTAATAATTTTTTTTAGCTTCTTAGCCCCACTTCTACTGCTGTCATAACTGCTTTTTTTTTTAATAAATCGAAAAATACTAGTGTCCTATCACGAAAGCGCACAAAACAGTGGAATTAATTTTTACTAATTTCACACAAATTAATATGTGTTTGACACTAAAAATCCATTAATCAGGAAGTCGCATAATTCACCTCACACAAACACTAAAGAACACGACGAAATAATGTTTCCAACAGGAAGAAAAACTGCACTCAAAAAGCATAAAAATACATGGACTCTAATGGCAGACGAACAACTGTGTCTGCCAGGTGACGTCAAATGACGCTGCAAATCCGCGCATGGCAGTTGAAAATTTGACCAATGTACGGAGATAGGGAATGGGCCATCCATATATCTAATAACATCAATATGGATTATACTCCTGCTTTTCACAGTCTCAAACTGAAGCCAAATCTTTCGTAACGATTTAGTTGTACGCTTGCGTCAACTGGAAATGCAAAAATTGCGATAAATTTAGAGGTTATGTTTATTCTGAAATACAACAAGAAAATAGATATCGAGAATGAAAATATGTCCCTTAAATACTATCAGTTCAATTTTAGAATATGAATAAGAGTTATCAATGATTTAAGGACTTGGAGAAAACGGAATAAAGCGATTGAAACATTTCACATGAAATTGTGAGGTTATGATCGAAACTATTCACATGAAGTTAAGAATGACATACGTTTCACGACATAATGCGATGTGTCGGAGAGAGACAGAATCAAAAAAATTTTTTTATTCTCAATATTGCCGCACAAGCGCAGATCTGGATTGTTACCAAAGTCCAGCTTCAGTTTTGATTGGCCCATATAGGAATTATTAGATATATGGGGCCATCCTTTCTTGTTTATAGTCCTTGGAACAGTTCTAGGTGTCGAAACGAGTGCGCATCAGTTCGGCGCAGTTCGAAGACAATCCTAGGACTGTTCTAAAAATTGTAACCCGAATAAAGCTATTATAGCTTTGTTTTGGTTCACAGTTCTGGACCGTTCGCACAAGCGCAGATGTAAAAATCCTAAATAACCTGTTTTGGTTCACTCTGAACTGGTTCGGAACTATATTGTCCGGTGTTTTGGTTAGACTACGGAACGATTCTGAACTATCCTAGGACGGTGAAAACAGTTCGAACCTCTGATAGGTTCTCTGATGGTTCAGAATTCAGAGTACGGATTATGTATGTTTTGGTTTTATCATTGCCCGAACTGTTCTACAATCGTTCTGAATCGACATTTCACTGCGCATCATTTCGACCCAGATTCGGAATAATACCAGAACAGTTCCGAATTTCCGTACCAAATCAAAGCTTTAGCTTTAGCTACATTTCCTGGGCACGGCATTACCCAACTCTTCCGTGCATTAACCAAGATGAGGTGTTTTTATTCCATTTGGCTTTTACACTGATAAAAGGGTCAATTCTATAAGAACTGGTTAAAAATCAAAGGCACGTTAAAAAATTTTAACATATATCGGCTAAAATTAAGCGTCTTCCGTTAATATTTCAAAGCTTATGAAGCATACAGAATAGTGAAATGAAGTAAGCGGATAGTTTAATTTTTAACCATGCTTTAAAATTTAACAGTTGTTTACAGAATTGGCCCTATTATATTTATATTAATTTGCTCTATATGATCTCAATACTTGAGCCCCTATTTGTATTGTATGTGGAAATTTCTAAAAGTGGTTCAACTATTGAGATTCTGGCAGCATGAATTGTGCCAGAGTCATCGATCATCAATTCAAAAGGTTGGCGTTGAAAATATTCCAACATTTCTCAATCAACCAAGTTCCACTGCATCATTTCTCTCCAATCGCACTTTATTGAATCTTGAAGGCCAATAAGTGTTCATTTATTGTTGTCTCATGTTATAAATTTCTTTAATAACGTTCCGAAGAGCCGCCACAGCCGCCTTTCTCGAAATTTATAGCCACGTTACGTCAAGGGTGAGAGGGGCATCATTTAGAAACACAGAGTATATACCCGTGGTAATAAACCATATTTCAGGCTTCCACGGCTTGGGATAACGATATTTCTATGTTAACAGGATTGTGCCACACAAGACGATTAGTTTTATTAGATCTATGAGTCTGCAGGGTGGAATTTACTGCTCATTCTTTGCGGAGATACAGGACTGGCCTACGGAACAGCGCATCCGGTATAGTGATGGGTTTTTGTGTGTGCCAAAGTATTGTAAAAATTCTGGGTGGCCTATTGCTACCTAAAAGCGGCATTGTGTAATAATAGACCGCTTGCAATTAGGAATTATGTTGTCGTATGCAAAAAATAGGACGTGTCCGACAATAATCCTATATCCTTAAAGGGTCTACTTGACGTGTTGGATAAAAAGTTGAAGAATTTGGACAGCAGTCGACGACCGATTTTTTTCCAGATTATCGAGATACACATATTGATATGTAGTTTAACATATTTTCATACGTAAAATATGTTCTTCAGAACAATAAAAACCGTTAGGAGCCGTAAGAAGATTTGCTAGCCAAGCAATTGCTGTCTATCCATATCGCTACATCATACAGGGTCTTTCACGAGGAACCTCACCCATATTTATACGGGAAACTACTGAACGTATTTTCATGAAATTCAGCACTTATAAGTATTTCACGATGCTGATGAAATCTAAAATATTTTCAAGGCATGAGCACCTCCGGTTTTTCCGGAAATGACGTCAACTTCCGTTTCTCAAATTAGAACACCATTTTTTTATTGCAGAAATAGATTCCTTAGAAAATTTCAAGTTATTTTGATGTAACATTTTTCAGTTTTGGTTGGAAAATTCTCTCTGAGCGGGAAAATTCGAAAAAAAAATCGAAAATAGAGCTTCGCTGAAACAAGAATAACTTCGAGGTTTTTGAAAGGAAAATTTTCATTTTTGGGATTTTTCAAGATGTAAGATTGATGTATCCACTTTAAAAATCGAAATCGCGATTCATGATACAGGGGGTGAAAAAATGGCTTTCAAAGTTAGGGATGACAAAATCGTGAAAAATCAATTTTTTCAAATTTGAACCCCATTTTTTTATGGCAGATATTGAATCTACGTTAAAAAATAATGTGAGTGTATGCATCACACCCTTGCCCTAAAATGGATATTTTCTGAGTTATTCACAAAAAACTGTTTTTCGTCTTGAATTTTCAGCTATTTCTTTTCCCTTTTCTCAAGTTTGTCATGGTTCTGTTGATGGTATCTCTCAATGAACAGTCGAATCGTTCTATCTACAACTTTATTACATTCTCCATGAAGTAGAATGAGATTTAAATAATCTTCATTGATAAAATTAGGCATAATGATCGATTTTATAATTTAATACAAATTATCACCAAATTAATAGTAAACACAAAATGCTACTGAATAAAGAGGAATTTGGCAGATGTAATCAATGATATCTATCATTAAAAAAAAAGAATGTAAAACATGGTAAGTTTTTGCATATGGTTCATAAGGAATTATTTTTCATCACTGGAGAGAAAACCGATGGCCGATTAGTTGAAATAAAGAGGTTTCCGATACAAATTCGAATCCAAATTCGCCATCTATTTAGGAACAACCTGTAACTTTTTTCTCTTGCATATCTAAAACAAGGTTTAAGTAACAGTTCCTGAAAATTTCATCTTTTTGGCGTGAAGGGAAACGAAATAGCTGAAAATTCAAGACGAAAAACAGTTTTTTGTGAATAACTCAGAAAATATCCACTTTAGGGCAAGGGTGTGATGCATACACTAACATTATTTTTTAACGTAGATTCAATATCTGCCATAAAAAAATGGGGTTCTAATTTGAAAAAATTGATTTTTCACGATTTTGTCACCCCTAACTTTGAAAGCGATTTTTTCACCCCCTGTATCATGAATCGCGAGTTCGATTTTTAAAGTGGATACATCAATCTTACATCTTGACAAATCCCAAAAATGAAAATTTTCCATCCAAAAACCTCGAAGTTATTCTTGTTTCAGCGGAGCTCTATTTTCGATTTTTTTTTCGAATTTTCCCGCTCAGAGAGAATTTTCCAACCAAAACTGAAAAATGTTACATCAAAATAACTTGAAATTTTCTAAGGAATCTATTTCTGCAATAAAAAAATGGTGTTCTAATTTGAAAAACGGAAGTTGACGTCATTTCCGGAAAAACCGGAGGTGCTCATGCCTTGAAAATATTTTAGATTTCATCAGCATCCTGAAATACTCATAAGTGCTGAATTTCATGAAAATACGTTCAGTAGTTTCCCGTATAAATATGGGTGAGGTTCCTCGTGAAAGACCCTGTATAGTTTATACAGTTTATAGTGAAAAGGCGTTACAGTCCACTGAGACCTTATTGTGTCCCCTATCAGAGCTGTTCTCATCGCGCCTCCTACAGCTCGCCTACCAGTTCCAGAGATTTGATGAAATGCAGTATTTGGGACGGCTTCAACGAAGATAATTCTCCACTCCTACAAGTTTCTGGTCCAAAGCACTCTTTCCTTTAGCTTGCAATGGCATAGCATTCCATTTCCAGGTGAATAGGAGTTTCTTCCTCCTCCCCACAGAATCTACACTAGTCAGTGTCCGATAAACCCATTCTCAACAGATGCTTCTTTAGACGGCAATGTCCTGTGAGAAAGCTAGTGAGTAGGTGTGGTTGTTTCTAACTGAGATCCAGATATTTTTTGGCTCTAGCAGTTTCAAAGTTCCGGAGGAACTTTTTGGAGTGATCCATCCCTGGGGGATTCCAGAGTTTTTCCCTTTCGGTTTTCTCCTGAAACTCTTTCTTATAGGTGCATTTCCTTGCACAAGGAAGGGTCCTGGACCAGTGAGTGGCGTTTGTGCGCTCTTTCTGGCAAGTGTATTTGCTTATTCGTTTCCTACGATTCCCGAATGACCGCGGGAACCTAGATTTAAAAGACCTTATTTTTCTTGTCTACCTCATTGAGTTTGTTCCGGCACTCCCCAAATCAGCTTTGGATCAATGACATAGGAGCTCAGTGCTTTAAGAATCTTTTCGCTGTTTCAATCCTGGAGACCTTCTCCTGAAGAGTGTCATGCTTTGCATCTCGTATTGTTGTAACGCTGCCCGAAAGTAGTCATTTCTTAGACCAAAGAAGGGTTTTGGTCCAACAGGTTTAACCTTTCTCAGCCTTCTCATTCCGTCAATGCCACAGTGCCCTAGTTTGCACCAATCAAAGAATCACTATGTGGCCTCTGTCCAGTTGCTCCATGATGTTGCGGCATTTCCAGGGGAGCACGGACCACTGGCAGTTAGATTCCAGATCTGACTGTGTGTTGCAATATTTTCGCAAGCACCTTTGAGGTTTCTCTTCTAACGCTTTTGGATGAACTTATCTGTCACGTATGACCGTTGCAAATGGTTTTTCGAAATCAAAAGTAGATAGATACGAGGATATATTGAAAAATTCTTAGCCTACTATAGAACCAAACAAAATTTCAATGTCAAAATATTTTATTACTCCTCTTAATTACATACATTTATTACAGCCAACCTGCAACGTCTCTAGACCTTTCAAAAAAATGTTTCTTCTTGCTCTGCAAACCAGTCCTCCACAGCTTTTATTACCTCCTCGTTGGACGAAAATTTAAGACCTTCTAAACTTTTTTCAGTCGAGGAAAGAGATGATAGTCGGACGAAGCCAAATTTGGTGAATAAGGGGAGTGTTTTAGTAATTCTAACCCTGAATCACGAATTTTTTGCATGGCAACATGGGATTTGTGTACTGGGGCGTTGTCCTGTGAAAACAAAATACCTTTGTATAGCTTTCCGCGTCTTTCCTCTTTAATTTTTTCCCGTAGAGTGGTCAGAAATGTCGAATAGTAATCTCCAGTTATTGTTCTACCTTTATCCAAAAAATCAATCATGATTACTCTATGGTAATTCCAAAAAACTGAAGCAAGAACTTTTCCAGCAGATTTTTGGGCACGAAACTTCTTAGGTCTTAGAGAACCAGAGTGCCGCCATTCCATCGATTGTTGCTTTGTGTCTGGATCGTAGAAATGTTCCCAAATCTCATCCATAGAAATAATTTGGTTTAAGAAGTCTACATCGTTTTCAAATCGAGCACAGATCGAACGCGATGCTTCTACCCTTGCACGCTTTTGGTGAACATTCAAACATTTGGGGATCCATTTTGCAGAAATTTTTCTCATGTCCAAATTGACGTGAACTATACGATGAACGCGTTCGTATGAAATATTCAGCCCAATTCGACGGTCTGATAAAATCATGTCATGAACTGCATCGATATTTTCAGGGACTGACACAGAAACTGGCCTTCCCGATCGGTCATCATCTTCAATGTAAAATTTACCTCTTTTGAAGCTTGCAGTCCAATTTTTCACGGTCGCATACGATGGACATTGATCACCAAGGGTTATAAGCATATCTTCGTAAATCTGCTTACCTCTTAACCCTTTCAAATACAAGTACTTGATGATGGCTCGATACTACAATTTTTCGATTCTTATAATTTCGGTGGAAATATATTTTTTTAAATTTATTGCGTAACTCTGGTTTACTTTTTCGACGTAGAACTCTACACTGATACTTCTAATAAGTTATTGTTCGTTGATATGGTATCGCAATATTTTGTTTATGCAAGGAACATATCGAACAGATTGAGTCAATGTTTTTTTCATCGGAAACTTTGACTTTGCTATTATACATTATTCTCATTACCATTGCATTATTGCTTTAAATTTGTAATTCTCAATTTGGTCATCCATTATTTATCTATATCATTATCTGGATCATGTCAGTAAAGAATGGACATTAGGTCGATAAAATGTCAACCATTACCAGGGGCGACCTCAGCAAATGCCATCTCGGTCATAAATTCAATTTATCTCGTTGGAAAGAGCGGCAAAAGAAATTACTGTTGAAGTAAGTAAGTAATTACGCGGAAACAGAACCATAAAAAGTCGAGTCCCGACTGCTCGTAAAATGAGTGATAACCATTTATTACAGTATATATAACATAAATACGGTCCACGGTATACGTGTGTTCATTCCGTAAATATTTCATCTTTAATTGGCTTTAACAAGAGAGAGAGGCCGTTGTGGTAATTAATTCAGTGCTTAGAATTTATTGTTGTTGCACATAGACAGGTTTATCGCCTGAAGAGGAATCCAGACGTACAGGAAAAATCGCCTTTTTGTGCCACAGCACACAAGACTGAGAAAATGGTTCAATACACATCCGAATCAACAAATAATTCGCATGTATATACGTAGTTGCCCCTTTTTTGATATGTAACTGATGAAGTAAACTGTTCGATATTCATATTTTTATTTTTAATACCATAGTTCATACTGCGGATGTGCTTTGTCGGTAACGCAGAAGACCGAGCGCTGAGTGCTCAACCCACTCTCATCGATTCTATGGCCTTGAGTCATCCAGAACCCCAAAAACGATTCTACCTGTTTTCTGACACTTTTACCGCTCGTCCAGCAAAGGCCATACAGCGCCATCAGTGCCTGCAAAAACACTAGTTAATCCCCCAGTATCCATAGAGTGAATTCGTTCCGTGACAAAAAAGACTCTATTCAGTTCACCCACATGAAGCCAGAAAACCACCAGATACATCTGTTCAAGTCAGACCATTCCTTCAGTGTTTAATTTTCATTATTTTGTCTATCTCATACATACATTTTTTCCTTAATTCTCGTGGGGATGAGTATTGGTACAGCATTTCATTATTCTCTCCAAGAGTGCTCTGGTATAATTAACACACACTATCTAAATGTATAAAGTGAAAAATGAGTCTTGGTCGTTTGTAGAACTAAAAAACTTGAAAAACTTCAATGCAGTGTTGAAGTATGGGGTCACCTGCTGCGGTAATAGTAGTGACAAGGGTTCCAAGGTGCAATAATAATTATTATTCTCTTCATTCATTGTCTCTCACAGTTCAAGCTTGTAACTCGTCGTGTATATCTACTGCTTGGATGCTTTCAGAAAGTTCCATCCATGAATTCATTGGGGTAATATCTCCTTTCTGATATTTTGTAATGTATTAATTCGGTTCTTTTATTTCTTTGATATGCTTATAATTGTTGAATTGTATTTGTATTTTGTGTTTCTAATCAAATGTGATTTCAATTGCATAATTGGCATTTCTTCATGCACTTGAAGCCAGAGGAAATAAAGTTGTTATTATGATCTGGTTCGAAGGACCAATGAAGGAATAGGACGCAGTTAGTAAATGGGTCGTCTGATAGCGACTCTCTATGTAAGTATATGTTCATAGTTATAGTTAGAAAGGAGTTACAGTTCACTGCGACCTTAAGGTCTATTGTGCCTCATAACAGAGATGTTGTCCCCACTCACTTTACAGCTCGCCCCCAGTTCCAGAGATCTGAAGAAATCGATTATCTGGAAAGGTTTCAACGAGACTTGTTTATCACTCCTGCAAATCCTTTGCGAGACGGATTCTTTCCTTTGGCTTGCCATGGCAATGCATTCCATGACTAGGTGAATAGGAGTTTCTTCCTTTTCTCCCCAGAAACAACATCCTTCGGTGACCGATAAACCCATTATCACCAGATGCTTCCTGAGGCAACAATGTCCTGTATGAAAGCCGGTAAGGAGGTGGTGTAGCTGGTTCTTAGATACCTTTCGGATCCTGCAGTTTCAAAGCTCCGAAGGAACTTTTTGATCCATTCCTGTAAGAATACGCCAGATTGTTTCCCTTTCGGTTTTCTGCTCCTCCAGAAACTCTTTCTTATAGGTCCATTTTCCTATACTACAAAAAGATTCTGGGCCAGTGAATGACGTTCGTGGGACCTCTCTGGAGAGCATATTGGCCATTTCGTTTCCTTTTATTCTCGAATGACTCAGGGCTTTAATAACGGCTTGACTATTTGAGAGAAGGGCTATATCACAGTTCTGATTTTCCTTTCTGGGTTTATGTCTATTTATAGTCCGTTCAAATATAAGAAGGAGCTTTGTAAACAAACAGAATCGTCTGGTTTGCGCACAATAAAGCTCTTATTGGTCAAACTTTCATAACAACGCTCTCTTTGACCGCCCTAAGAGACTGCCAGGATCGTATTCGGAACGGACTGTGGATGGTACTGGATAGAAAGGATTCAATAATTTGAGTCAGCAATTCCCACATTAGAACATTTTTCCCCAGAAACTCTAGTGCAAAATTTCTGTTATGATTTGCAACTGTCATAAACATTTTATATCCGACGTACCCTCTTTTTTTATTTTGTTTTTATATTATTATCTACTAAATAATTTCTTTTTCGGATGCTCGAGATTGCGGCAAGGTAATTCCAGAAAACACAGGAGTTTTAGAGATTTGGATCGGAATCTTGCAAGATTCCAGGAAACACCAGATTTGGGTCCATTTCTCTAATGGGTGAAAGCCATCTTGATTTGCATGAATATCGAAGTTTTCAATTGACAAGACTCGTAAAAGATCTCTGTTCAAATTTATAATGGTCATTTACTTGTAATATCCGAAATATATTTAGTTTCGGTCCAAAATCTTTTTATATTATATTATTTTGTACGAAACTCTTTGTCGGTTGCTCAAGATTCCGACAAGGTAATTCCGGGAAACACCAGATTTGGGTCCTTTCCCTCAATGGGTTACAGCCATCTTGATTTGCATAAATATCGAAATTTTCAATTGACAAGACTAGTTAAAATACCTAGAGCTACTGTGATGAAGGTCAAAGCTGTTCAAAGTGTTTATAGATTTTGTTGTGAAAAGTGTATTGTGTTGGAAAATTTTCTGACAAAGTGTATATAGTGTTTATAGAACAATGTCGAATTCGGAAACGGATACTGCATCTGAGGGTGATATGTGGGGACCACCACGAAAAAGGTTTTTCGAAAAGAATTGGAAGAACATCCTGATTTATCGAAAATAGACTTAGTAGGAATTGTTTCAAAATCCTCAGGGGTGAGTGATTCAGCTGTACTCAGAATTTTCAGAGAATATAAGAGAGAATAAAACATTGACGCCACCTAAGACGAGAGCCCAGTCGTTAAAAATAATCGATTCGGTTGACGATTTCTATAGGAACCTTATCAGAAGAATTGATTTTGATTTGAACACATGTATAATTGAAGACTTTTCCATAAACTTGTTATGTTTGAATATCTATTTCACTTAGATGTGTTGTATGAATTGCATTCGTATAATAATACCATTGTTCCCTTTAAACAATGATAATATTCAGTTAAAACTGAACGATTGTGTGAAATCTCCTCGATTCGACTCTGGACGAAAAGTAACTATACGAAGGCCCTCCTAATGCTGCGCTAAACTTGTTGATATTGCTCCTTCTTACATTTGAACAGAGTATAGATATCTTTCAATTGCAAGTATATCTGTCTGAAGAACACTCGTGTATGAGCCTAACGAGAGTGTGCACTGGGTTCTTGTAAACTTAGATGAGAAGAGAAGCAACATCAGATAGGGAAGAGAATGGGACAAAAATATGAGAAGTTATGAAAAAAGTTTATGCTCACCGAGACGAAAATAAAATTCGTTCGATTCAAATGAAACCTAGCATGCCATCCGAATATAACGAAAGGATTATTGGCGACGTTCGAACAATCGGATAAAATCCTAAGGAAATCTATTATGGAGAGACTTTTGGTTGATATAAAACTCTATTTGCTTGCATGTTTTCTTTTCAATTGTGTTTGGCAGAAAATTAATCAATCATTCTCATGAAGCATATTTCACTTAATATGTTTTTTCGAGTGTGCTAACTGCATCAAAGCATAACCCATTTCACAAGCCGTTGAATAAAACGCGGCATACTGTTTGCCAACATGAAAAAACCATTCGTTCCTAACAATAGCATTTAATGGAAGCAGTGATTATTGTATTTTTTCTGGCGGTACAATACAAATGTGTGTTTTTGTGATCGGTCCTGGCCCCTGTCGCGTTGACGAACAAGATCCCATTTCAATCGTACTAAAAATAAATAAACGATCAAAGGAGTCGACTGTTACGAGCTTTCTACTGCTGTTACGTGTTTTTGTTGGGAGCATCATATCATAAAGACGAAGCGAGGTGGGCAGACACACCTGACAGTTCATTAAATATGAGTAGCAAGAATGTGTCAAGTCAACTTTATCAGCTCGTTCTATCTGACCATGGCAGACAAGTTGTTGCTTTCTCGAGGTCCGATGCCTGTCAACGCCGAGCTTCTCTTTGACAGCGATAATTTATATATGTATGAGGATGGGAGGTACGGGACCCACAGCCCAACTTGTCTGCCCTCATATCCGTGAGATTCCGAGAAGCCAGGTGATTGGTGATTATGCAACTTTTGTGTTCAGTTTCTTCCTTCTGCTTGTGAAACTTTGATTGCTTCCTCAAATACTTAAGCTTCAAATTCAAATACTCGAATCAATCATAAGAAATCATAGAAAAAGATCAGATATCCATAAGTACATCTTCTATATTCCAACGAGTATCTTGTGATGAGAAACGACGTCTAAGGGAAGAAAAGAAAAAATAGTGAAAGAAAGGTAAAAGGGCAAGAAAAATCGAGAAGAATAATTAGGCAAAGACTATATGAAACCATCTGGAGTTGATTAAGAAAATGCTCAGCCTGCATGCCTTAAATAGCCTTGCCATTCAAGATAGACTTTCCATTAACGTTTCCAGCATTGCTTGTTTTCTCTTATTGATGTTCTGAGAATATGGATTTTCCATCCCTCAGAACCATATTAAGTCTATACCTACTGAGCTGCTACCCTAAATGATATGAAAGAGAATAGTCCAGTAGGAGTGTCGCAAAGCCTATACAAGATATATTTTTAGAATCCTCAGCTTATAAAAGCGTCGAACTAAAATGCATTGGTAGAGAATCCCTTCTTTGTTATAGCTATAATTTGGTGAGGGAGTTACATTCCACTGTGACCTAAAGGTCAATGGTGCCCCCATCGAAGCCGTTCAAGCTACTGTGCTACCTACAGCTCCCCTCAAGGTCCAGAGCGCCAATAAAGTCCAGTATCTGAGAAGGCTTCGAGGAAGTAGAATCCCCGTTGCTGTTATAATTTTCGTGTCTGAGACGTTCTTAACGCAGACACTCGTCAGATTCTGCTTCGCCCATTCTCACCATGCTTCCTAAGGTGACAATGTCCCGTGTGGAAGCCTGTGGGAAACTCAACTCATTCTTACTAAGTTTCAATGGCCAAAAACAGGCCAAGTCATTTCTCTCCTACTCGACGAGCTGGACTGAAAAAGTTCTCTCACTCAGTAAACAGGAACTGAGGAAACTGACAGGCGCACTCACGGAACACTGTCCCTTGAGGTATCACCTGAAGAACATGGGTAAGCCGCTAGAAGACACATGTCGTTTCTGTCAAGAAGCCACTGAGACAGCCAAGCACTTGTTATGCGAATGTGAAGCTGTTCATCGGAAAAGACTACAACACCTTGGCTTCTGGTTTCTAAAGCCAGAACAAGTGATGGATGTAGCCCCCAGAAAGGTGATAAAGTTCATGGAAACACTATTGCCTGACTGGTAAACAGCGCGGGGATGCACAATAGATCTTTAGGTCAAGGTGCTTGCGATCTAATCTAATCTAATCTACTAATTTTGAAGTGATGATTGATTCCAACAGTTCCAAAATCTCGAAGGAACTCTTTGGAATTATCCATTCCCGAAAAATTTCACCAGAATGCTTCTATCTCAGTTTCTTCCTTCTCCAGAACCTCTCTTTTAAAGGTGGATAGAGTGTTGGCCTAAAGATATTTGGATGTTCTTGTCTACTACATTTAAGTTTTTTCGTCACTCCCATATCAGCTTTTAGTCTTTGACATATGAGCTCAGTGCTTAGATGGCAACTCGACCATCAGAATGGATCACTATGTCAAACCGTTGCTAGTTTCTTTCCAGGTTCATATATGCTCATATCTTTCGATGGTATAAGAAACATCTGTATACCATTGAATGGTATTTTCTTTGAAATTTTATGTAAGTATTATTTTCCTTTTCCCATGCGTTGTGTTGAAGTTCTTCTCAATGCTCACTTTTAAAATCATCACTAGATCAGTTCGTTCATAAGATGTACTTGTCAGAAGAGACCAGGCTGGCTTTTAATTCTCTCATTACCTGTACCTTCCCTAGGTATTCTAAGGATAGCCTCATGGGCTAGCTATCTTCACTAGATGTAGAAAAGTGAGATCTGTGATGACTCCAAGTGCTTAGTCGATCACGTTCTCATAGTTCCAGTGATGCAAACACAGGCAAGCCTCAGTACTGTTATGGTTCTAAATGTTCTTTTCAAAATTCAAAAATAATTTCGATTTAATGAGGCAAAATTGAAAATGAAAGATCTAGATATAGATTTATTTCGAAGTATTGAAGTTTCGAAGTTTGTACATAGAGAATAGATTCTATGAATAGTTTAGATTAGATTAAGAAAATCAAGGAAGTAGACGATGTTTTGAAGTATGGAAACGAGGGAGAGGAAACATCAGAAAGAAAAGTCACGAAATTAAATTTAGAAATCAGAAAGAAAAGCCGAGAAGTTAAAATTAAGAAATCAGAAAGAAAAGCCAAGAAATTAAATTGAGAAATCAGAAAGAGGAGCCAGGAAGATGAATTGAAAAATGGGAAGGAAAACTCAGAAGAGAAATTGGGGAAAATAAAGGAAGTCAAGAAGGAAATTGGAAAGAAATATAACGAGTAATAGGAAGATTGATAATATAAACCAAAAATATAGTGAAAGGACAATTATAATAGAAATAAGTGAGTTAAATTTTAATTAAGGGATAGAATAAGTGTTTATATTTTTGTATTAGATTGAGTTATTAAAAATTTAGATATTTATGTTAATTTATATCTAAATTTTTCAATTTTGATTTGGACCCTCAATTGGGATAGAGTCGACCGGGCAGCATATTCATATCCCACGTACCGTATCGCAGCTCGGAGACAGCCGAAGCTTACTCGATAAACCACGCGCGTGATCGCGTCTTATTTGGCGATATCGGTCGTGGAATATGAATTGGGATTATACGTTATATTCATACCTCGATTCTTTTAATTCTTTTCAGTTCAAATAATAACGATTAGGTTTTTTCCATATTCCCGAATAATAACGGCTTCGGCTACCCCTTATTCAAGAGTGAATGCTTTAAGGTTATGAATTTATTGGGGTAAAAAAATAAGTAAATTTAGAATAGATTTTATACTGAAGCCAAAAGAATGATCGAAATCTTCTCTTTAATGATATATTTTTTTAAACTTTTTGAGGGGTGTTCTAATAGTTGTTGTCATTGATCGAGTTACTTTTGTTGCATTCATAAGTTCGGCCTCCCACTTCTGAAACGAATTGACAAAATTAATCTTAATTTACATAGCTATCAAGCAAATGGAATTTTGTGAGTAGGTACATATTATATTCCGTTGCTGTTGCAAAGATACACAAAGTAAAAAGCTGTTGAAAAGAAGAATCACTGAGCTTAATGAACACAATTGATAGGGGAGTTAGGAAGTTCAAAAGTTGTCAAAAGGAGAATGGTATCAAAAAAGAATATCACTTAATTGAGATAAGTTGTCCAACATACGAAAGACAAAATAAGGATCATCGTTGCTTGGAAAAATTTGTAAAAGTAAAAGTATGATTGGAAGACTATTCAAAAAGTTAAAGGGACAGAATTTTTTCGAAAATTATATATTCAATGAATAAGATCACTCGACATTTTTCTCAAATGGTATAGTTATATCAGAACTAAATTTGGGAATACCTAATTAACAACATCCAATAACCCTGCCCAATTGACGATTCAGATCGTTATAACAAAAAGTAGTTTGTAAGGAGTAAGAGTAACCCTATTTTACCTAAATGAATAGGAAAATGAGGAGCTCAGCTATATGTCGATATAAATTTCATTCTATATATAATCCGCAATCCCTCAGTTGCCCGCCCATATATTATGTTTAGCCATTGGTAAAAGGAATTTATAAATATGAAATTTTTTTGGGTATGATATTTTAAGATTATTAAAATCTTTTCACAATTAACTTTTTCACAATTATTTCCATTCATCAAATAAATGATGATTCTTTATGTTGACTTAGATTCTTTTATCCATTCAGAAACTGCACTCACCAATTCATTATTCAGTCTCCTATTTTATTTCAAGATTTGATTTTTTTAATTGTAGTTAAAGAAGGTCTTGATGTAATTCCCTCTCGTTTTTTGATTCAATAATTTTTCGAATTGCTACTATGGGAATATTACGCAAAACCCCTCACCACAGTTTGAATTTCCCCTTCTGTGGCTGTTTTCGTTCTTACTATTCAATCATCGATTTGCAAAAAAATCTGCGCTTATTTTCTTCAAAAACTCTATTTGATAACAATGCGATAGCGATCCCATACAGGTCATAAAATACGTTCAAGACCGCAGGAACGGACGCGATCTCTTACGTTGAGTTTACTTCGGCTTCGGGTGAATTCGGACTGCGATACGGTACGTGGGATATGAATATGCGACCGGGCATATAAAAATTTAAAATTTCTCATAAATTTGTTAGATTCCAAATTTATTTATATTCGGAACATAAAGTCACATAAAAAAGAATCATAACAGTACCTTGTCGAGTATATCCTTCGTGATAGTCAGAGCTGCCTTGACAAATCAGAGTACTGCATCATCAGATATTATTGGTCTCACAAATTGTGAGACCAAGATAAATTATGAGTGACAATCATGACTACAGCCCCAAGTTTCACCGGATAGGTTTCGGCACGTCATAAGAACCCAAATAGTCCATTGTGCCCCCTTGAGCTATCAAGGCAGATCTAGTCTAGAACTATATTCACCAAGCTGTAGGAAATTGAACTTTAACTGTAAATTTCCGCGTTTTCATATTCGACCCTCTTCAAGAAATATACCAGTATTTCATCTTTGATGATAATCTTAAGATCTCTGGGGTAAATACCACGTCAATCCTCTTATGGATCCGTTTGTATCACCAAACAGTAGTCTTGTCAAGACATGCAACACTGTGCATTACCCTGCTTCAACTTTGGGCCGTCAATTTGATGAAAACACAGGCAAGCCTCTCTGTAGCTTGTCGAGTATATCCCTCGTGTTTGTCTGTCCTACCTTAGCAAATAAGACTACTGCCTTCATAAGATCTTATTACACATACATCCATCGCATTTTAGGACTACAGCCCCAGGTTTCACCGGATAGGTTTCTGCACGCCATTAAAACCCTAATGGTCCATTCTGCCCCTTTACTTGAGCTATCAAGGCAGGTCTAATCCAGAACTATATTGATCGAGCTGTAGGAAATTGAACTCTAACCATGGGCGTAGCCAGCTATGGGCAGGGGGGGGGCAGCTGCCCCCCCCTGAAAGAAAAAATGAATTAAATTTGCCTATTTTTTTATCCCTAAATTTTCACATTTTGAAAGACCATGAAGGATGACCATGGTTTGCCCCCCCCCTGTATAAATTTTGCCCCCCCCTGTTATAAATCCTGGCTACGCCCTTGACTCTAACTCTAAATTTCCAAGTTTTCATATTCGACCCTTTTCAACGAATAAACCATCATTTCATCTTTGATGACGAATGACGATCCCAAGGTATCTGGGGAAAATACCACTTCAATCCTCTTATGGACCGGTTTTTATCACTAAACAGTAGTCTTTTCTAGCTTTTCTGTTTCAACTTTGGGCCGTCAATTTGATGAATCCTATGAAGATAACTTCTTGAAAATTTTCAACAAGTTATCTGAAGAACACAAGCTATCACTAATGGAGGATATCCCTTACTCTTGACACTGCGGTACGACTTATCTCTACAACCACATAATGCTAATGACTGTGCAAATACTGTTATGCCGCCCCCGATAGGGCGCTACATCAGGGGCGTATCCAGAGAGCAATTCGGGGGGGGGGGGGTAGTGGCAAGTTTTTAGCGAGGGACCTGAACTGATCTTGAGTGAAAAGCGGGGTAACGGGGGGGGGGGGGGGGTTAGATCGTTTCCATTCGAAGATTTAGTGTGAAAAACTCTTTCCTGGGGGGGGTTTAATTACACCCACAGTAACAAACCCCCCCCGTAAATACTCCCCTGCGCAAAATATGCTGAGTCTTCTCTAGAAAGGGTTCCCTCATCATGGTGGGAAAAAAATAAAAAACCTATTGAATTATTGTTATATATATATATTATATTATTGTTATTTCTATTTATAAAATTGAAAAATCATATAGATACACCTGCGGAACTTTTTGCATGTTTAAAAGGGCATGGCCATTGAGGAATGCGAAATTCGTATGCTGACTCTCTGCTTTTCCTTTTCGGACTCCTGACGATGATCTGTCGAAAACAACATTGATTTCCTTCGAAAATAAACCAGATTTGGCTCCACATCCAACTCTTCTGAGTGTACATGCCGCGTTTGCTGTAGACGCAGGTACAAGCTTCATGCTGCAGACTAGTTTGTGCAGGCCTAGGCGTGTAGCTTGAGCTTTTTGACAGCCCATTAGGTTTATCCCTGCTTTGGTTGTAGCAGGCGAGTGGATAGAAAATGCACAAATATGAAAAATATATTTCAGTGATTGCTACTTTGCTTACGCTTCATTTTTTTAGATATGACCATGTTTTTACAAAGAACAAACCAGGAAATTTGTAACAATTTTCCGAGAAACTGAATACTGAATGCCTCGAGCCCAGTCGTTAAAGTGTTGGACTAGGACCCGACAAGTCCGCATGCAATCCCGAGCAAGGAAATGATTTTTCTAGTCCCGGTAGGGGCCAACAATTCACTGTTGGATCGAAAATTAACAGTGCTGTACCTAAGGTGGCGTATAGACACAGAAACAAAGCCTACACAGAACACAACTGCTTCTCCAAACTCGTACAAGTTACAAGCTTCAAAGCTTGAAGTTTTTGAGGGGACTCCTGGAGACCTAGGAGTAATCAGAATAACCCATATCAATATTACTGTGGTTATGCACAGCGGTAGTACGCTCTATTGACACCTGTGTGTCTCTAGCAGGGTGGTCAAAAACCGAAGAGGTTACCATGCGCAGCCGGTTGCAGAAACTACAAAGGCTGTCTTGAAATCATACTTGATTTGCCTCCTATATACATCTACACGTGTAGAAATGCAGCCTGCTTGATGCAATAAGAATATCCCTTAACAGCAGGCCCGCCGCTAGCTGTCTGAGCGCCCGCGTTCAAATACTGTTATGCCGCCCCCGATAGGGCGCTACATCAGGGGCGTATCCAGAGAGCAATTCGGGGGGGGGGGTACTGGCAAGTTTTTAGCGAGGGACCTGAACTGATCTTGAGTGAAAAGCGGGGTAACGGGGTGGGGGGGTTAGATCGTTTCCATTCGAAGATTTAGTGTGAAAAACTCTTTCCTGGGGGGAGGGTTTAATTACCCCCAGTAACAAACCCCCCCCCGTAAATACTCCCCTGCGCAAAATATGCTGAGTCTTCTCTAGAAAGGGTTCCCTCATTATGGTGGGAAAAAAATAAAAAACCTATTGAATTATTGTTATATATATATATATATATTATATTATTGTTATTTCTATTTATAAAATTGAAAAATCATATAGATACACCTGCGGAACTTCGGGGGGGGGGGCACCTGCGGAGCTTCGGGGGGCGGCAGTGCCCCTCCCGGAAATATACCTGAAAGAAACACTGCAGTGAATTCACTAAATTCCGTGGATATACGGAAATTATCGATGTTGGCCGCCTGTCCTCCCGATCCTTCAGAGAAAAAGTCTCTCTAAGGGGGATGGGGAGACCTTGCCGTCCCCAATGTTGAACGGAGTTGGAGAAATTTCAAAGCAGTTGGCAAAGTTTCGATCGCATATGGCAAAATTTCTATGTTTCTATGACATTAGGCAAAATTTTAAAGCAGTTGGAGTTGGACAACCGCCCCCCCCCCCTTTTTTTTCTTCCCCCCCCCCACGCTTACCACGTTGTTTGTCCCCTTCAAAAAAAATTCAATTTCACTGGATTTGCCGCCCCCCTGGACGTGCCGCCCTTGTGCCGGGCACGCCTTGCACGCCCGCTTACGGCGGGCCTGAGTGTCGCTTCGTCCATCTCCTCATTCCTCATTGGCATATTGTCAACGAGATGATCGATTTCTTCTTGAGGTATCTGCTCCCAGACTACTCGCACCGAGGTCTGCTAGGTTCTTTGAAGGATGGGGTGAACACAGAAACCTTCTTTCTATAACGTTTCTAGGTTTTGCTTCTGCTCGTGAAGCATCTCGGAAATCTACAATGAAGGGACAACAGTTCAAAATTCCAAGCTGCTATCCCTTCATCATGGACCTCAGAGGCATTAGAAGCCAGAGCTAAGGTACAAGACAAAGTACCACTTAATCCTGGACCTACTGACTCCAATAAAACCTTATACTATCGTATCCTTCCTCTGGAACATCGGTGCTCATTCAAATTTGATGAACTCGAATATAACCGAGAGACAAGAGAATTCAGCAACTCTTTAAATGTGCATTCAAAACTCTCTTGACCAGACCAGAGGAAACGAATGAAGGTACATCGAGGGAATCTTGACTGACCAAACAACCATTCCAGCCAATTTAATGAAGAAATTCTCATTGATACTCTTCGGAAAGGAATCTTGGATTCCAGTTGACTGGCGGCTCATTACAAGCTGGGCATAACTCATTTCAACTAATAGACGATTAATTATTGAAAAAACACCACAGCGAGCGGTTTTATCAGTGAGGACTATAAACAACCCATTCATCTATAAGCATAAATCTTGAGACTCCGTTAACGATATTACGCACAATTATTTATTGCTCAATAACAAATGTTTCCCTTCAGATAATTAACATCCTGAAATATTTCATTTAAATGTTAATTACGAGTTCTTGAAAACTTCGATTTTTTTAATGTCGTGGATTTGAGATTAGTCCGGTTGTCATTAATATTATCTATTTTGAAGTCGGAATTCCTTTGTGGAGTTTGTTTCCACAACGTTATTTATGTTTCCAGTGTAGAAATTTTCTTTTAGCTATTGCTTTTAATGTAAATATCACGTCGAGAGATTACCTGAAACATTCCTCGATCAATTTATGAAGCTACATTCACTTTTGAAACTCTCGCATATTGCAGTGGTGAAATATTTATCTCAATTATCTTTTTATTGTTGAACTTACAGCTATATGGATTTGAATTGATATTGCAATATGCTGAGGCCATACCTACTTTTAAGATCATAGCGTAGATCTATTGTACGAACACTTTATGATTCAAACTGACTATAACTCGATGCTCCAATGCCAGGTCTCTCTCAGAACGCTACCACCATATATCTAATAATTCCTATATGGGCCATGAGCCAATCAAAACTGAAGCTGGGCTTTGGTAACAATCCAGATCTGCGCTTGTGCGGCAATATTGAGAATAAAAATTATTTTTTAATTCTGTCTCTCTCCGACACATCGTATTATGTCGTGAAACGTATGTCATTCTTAACTTCATGTGAATAGTTTCGATCATAACCACACAATCTCATGTTAAATGTTTCAATCGCATTATTCCGTTTTCTCCAAGTCCTAAATATCATTGTTAACTCCTATTCATATTGTAAAATTGAACTGTATTTAAGTGACATATTTTCATTCTCGATGTCTATTTTCTTGTTGTCTTTCAGGATAAACATAACCTCTAAATTTCTCGCAATTTTGCATTTTCCGTTGACGCAAGCGTACAACTTAATCGTTACCAAAGATTTGGCTTCACTTTGAGACTGTGAAAAGCAGGGGTATA
Organism: Adalia decempunctata; assembly: GCA_951802165.1. Taxonomy (NCBI): domain Eukaryota; kingdom Metazoa; phylum Arthropoda; class Insecta; order Coleoptera; family Coccinellidae; genus Adalia; species Adalia decempunctata. Next base: position 23,087,285 of record OX637701.1, read on the forward strand.
ATCCATATTGATGTTATTAGATATATGGCTACCACTCACTGATATAATCTGTTAACTGAAACATAACCTACCATTAGCAAACCATATTAGCAATAGTTATTCGTTTATTTTTCTGTGGTTTGGAGAGAGAAAAATTAGTGACCCAAGAACAAATCTGGTACCACCTTCTATTCGTTCCTTGCCTTGTTTGCCGTAGTACACTAGTCAATAATAGGGTTAGACGCCATTTGTCTTAAAATGGACTTAATGGGGATCTAATAACTTGGTAGAATTCAACGCAAACAAAACACAAGCATGTCTTTTCTCTGGAAAAGCCGATCTTACTGTGCCCAGCATAGAATTGTCGGGAGTGGCCATACCATTGAAGTACATCCATTTCGAGGCTTGGTATTACTGTCGGCAATGACCTTTCTTGGGAGAATCACGTGAGATCCATTGCTAAAAGTGCATTCCAAAAACTTGGTTTTCTGTTTCGTGCCAGGAGCTATTTCACCTCAGGTCAGCTGCTTATGATTCATATGGCACATATTCGATCTGCCCTGGAATAATGTTCCCATATTTGAAGTGCTGCACCTAAACAAGTCCTAAAACTCTTGGATTCCTTACGAAAAAGGGCATTCCTCTCGTCGGTGATGGCTCGCTCACAAACTTCTCTGGAACACCGTAGAAGAGTAGGCGATCTGTCTCTATTTTATAGATATTTCCATGGGCGATGCTCTTCTGAATTATCAGCAATCGTTCCCCCTGTGGCAGTCTCTTCGAGACTAACCCGTCAAGTTAAGTCTTCACATCTCTTCGTTGTCACTTTGGAGACTTGCAGAACATCTCTCTTCAAAGACTCGTTCATCAAACGAACAGCGAGGCTTTGGAATAGTGTTGGGTACGTCTTACAAGAGGCGGCTCATTTGTCCCGTACACGAGGAAGAAATGTAAGAGCGGCTCATCATTATAAAATGTACCACCTCAATTCGAATGTCCCACTAGGCCTCGAATCCTCGATGAGGCCCAAGAGGCGATCGAAGAGAACGCGACAAATGGATCCGAAAGAGGGGGAAGGGATGAGGTCCCGGCCGCCGGGACAAGATCGACAGAGGTTCAGAGGTTGTATGATGAGGGAATGTACTGAACTACTGAAGTGTTTCATGTTCATGGCTCATACTCATATTACACAGATGCCATAAATTATGGAATTACGGTTGGTTAAGTTGGTTTTATGGGGCGGCATCTTTGGCGCCTCTTACCGAATATGCAGGGATTTTGTAGGAGTTTACTTTGATTTTCAACTCAACAGAAAATCAATTTTATTTTCAATCATTGTATGAAGACAATATTTATTCTTCAGAGAAGGATCAAAATGCTCAGCTCTCGATTATAACCTGCTATTTATTTACCTACTAGCATCTCATGACATTAGAGTGTTAATCTTTCCGATTGAACAATAATTATTAATCATTATTGAGAATTCTGTTCGACACAGATGTAGAAAAATAAGTGCACATGAATCGTCGATTCGAAGAAAAATTGAACGAATCATTATTATCATTATTATAGAAGGGCGGAATTGTTTCTTACTAACCAAATTAACAAAAATTATAAAATAAAAATACATAGGTATATGAAATCTCCGGAATAGTAATACTCAATAAATGACCCTCATAAATGTTAAAATTGTGAAGAGCCATAAATAACCAATATACCTCGTCGGCAAGTCTCACAAAAAGAATTCAACCCAAATTTTTCGGCCTGTTATCTGAAAACTTGCTCCGTAAACTACCCTTATTCAATATTTCAGCAATTCTGGGTTTTCCAAATTCTTCTGTTTATGGTCACTTGGTCCTTAGAAATCATATAAATGCAAAGTGTTTGAATTTTTGTTGTTATTTGAGCGTTGAGATTGAACTGCGTGTGTTAGTTTACAGTGAATGTGCTTGAAGTTTATCGAAAAGTTATTTTTGTCTTTTATTCCTTAATTCTCATATTTGAGAATTTCATTTTTTTAGTTGTAGAAGGTAAGCTCTATATTTGATTCGATATCTCGTCAATTTTGGTATTTTTTTATTGTTATATTCTTCTTTATTTTCAATAGCATGGCTGATGATAAGAAAACCTCCAAAGCATGGCAATTTTTCACAGACTTGAAGAATGAAAAAGCGAAATGCAATTTCTGTGGAAGAGAAATGTCCTACAAAGGTGGTGGAGCTTACAATTTGATTCGTCATACTAAAAGCAAACATCCACATGTTTTTCTCGCAATTAACGAATTTTCGAATCAACCTTCTACATCTTCTTCATCAATGCCTTCCACCTCCTCAACATCTCAAGCACCCTCTAATATTGATATTTCAATCACTAATATATCCGGACCAACTTGTGCTGCTAAGGCATCTATACCTCCGCAACCTAAAATTACGCAATATCTGCAGTCTAAACCAATATCAGCGAAGAAAACAGAACAATTGAATGAAATCTTAGTGAAACTTTTTACGAAGAATTACTTGGCATTTCATCTCGTGGAGTCACCTGAATTCAAGGATTTCATTCAACAATTGAATCCAGGGTATACACTTCCTACTCGTAAAACCCTTTCAAATGCTATTTTGACCAACACGTACAACAAAATAAGAGAAAAGGTTCAATCCGAGCTAAAAGAAGCCACCCATGTCAGCATCACCACAGATGGATGGACATCGAAGCCAAATGACAATTATTTGGCCGTGACTGTCCATTTTTTTAAACAAGCAGAACTCAAGGCCTACATGCTGGAATGTGTGCAGTATTCAGATCGCCATACGGCCGAAAATTTGGCACAGGAGTTGAGGAAAGTTGCTGAAAATTGGGATATCGCAAACAAGATTGAAGCAGCTACAAGCGACAATGCCAATAATATCAAAGCTGCCATTAGATTGAACAATTGGCAACAAATGTCTTGTTTTGCACATTCCCTAAATTTAATAGTGCAAGCAGCTCTTCGTGAAATAAGGGACACCACATCAAGGGTGAAGCATATTGTGGAGCTCTTCAGAAGAAGTCCACTGGCTGCAGAACGGTTGAGAAAAATGCAGCGAAAACTGGGAGAACCCGAACTCAAAGTAAAGCAGGATATTCCCACTAGATGGAACTCTACATTCGACATGTTCGAAAGAATGTTACAAATAAAAAATAGTGTGTTATCCACCATAGCCATCGAATATCCAGAAATTGAAAAAATTAACAATGAGGATGTGGAAGTTTTAATATCATCCACATCCATATTATCCGTCTTCAAAGAGGCCACTGAGGAGATGAGTTCCGAGAAAAACGTTAGGATTTCCGAGGTATTATTGTTTAAAATGTTAATTATTTTGATAGAATTATAACCTATTGTATATTTCAGGTCATTCTAATAGCCAACCTTCTGAAGAAGAAATGTGAAGATTTCTTATCTGAGGAAAACCACCCAGTTAAAACAAGAAGTATGGTTGAAGTTCTTCTACGTGAAATAAATTCACGGTTTTCCCGTTATGAAGAAAATTCGATCTACGCGCAGAGCACCTTGCTAGATCCTAGATTCAAGCAATTTGGTTTCAGAAATGAAGATAATTTCAAAAGAGCAATTTCTGATGTGAAAGTTCTGGTCGGAGGAATCGGAAACCCCAATATCTCCATGTTTACTTCTTCGATTCCGGAGTGTCCAATACCTTCTAAGAGAAAAAGAAGTATTTGGGAAGACTTTGACAATAAAGTTGACGATATTTTGAAGAATACCGATCCCACAACAGATGCCAAAATAGAAGTCGAGAAATATTTAGAGGAGTGTCTACAACCGAGATCACAAGATCCTGCAAAATGGTGGTATACCAAGCGAGAAGCATACCCTAGGTTGTATGAAATATTTAAAAAAAGGTTATGTGTATTGCCTACGTCTGTTCCTTCAGAAAGGTTATTTTCAAAAGCCGGTCAAATAATTGTTGAACGTAGGAACCGATTGAGTGGCAATAAAGTGTCGCAAATTTTATTTTTGAGTTCAAATTTATAAAATATTTCTTGTTTCGTTTTTTATAAATGTTTTATTTTAATAATGTATTATTGAACTAAATATATTTTCAAAATATCTTCACTTCTGTCATTTTTTCAGTATGTCTACATATTCGTTGAAAACAGTTAAGAATAACAGGTTAGATTTCAAGAGTTTGGTATTCCGATTCCAATTTCCAATAGTAAACAAGATCTCCAAACTTTTATGGTTCAATATCTGAATTAGTATGGTATAAAGTTCATATCTATAGATGATAATAACATCCATGATCACTGTTGATTGGATACATTTTTATAAGAACAGTTTGTTCTGAGACGAACAGGCAAACTATGTATGATGTGAGTACTTTGAATTTTTTAATTGAATGAGAATAGATGATCACGGTTAACTTCAATAATTTTGAATAACTATACCCACATATTCAGTAAAATCTTAATCAAAGAAATATTACGGGACCTTCCCCTCACCCGCTCACCGTCCTTTTATTTTAAATTAAATTCCAACAATAAACTCGCATTCTAAATTTGTGCCTTTCATTGCTTCAACTCAGTCGAAGTTACCCACCCTCCTTTTGCATCGACTTATTTGAAGTGTGACGAGACGAGTCATCGAGACCGACCGCCAACGTTCCTACCTCGCCTCAACTACCCGTCTTCAGTCTGTATCCGTAGTAGTACATTATTTTGTCCCGACTCCTACATAATTTTGTCCCGACTCCCTATCGCGACGCCGTCATGAACGCCTCGCCTCATTTGAAGTGGTACCCTGTACCGCTTCAATACAAAAATGAGGCGCCTCTTACAAACTCAATTTTGAGACGTGTACTACCCAACACTACTTTGGAACACATTGCCTAGGGAAGTGCTCCCCCAGGCATATAACCTCCAGGAATTCAAGAAGAACACCAATTCCTACCTGCTTGCCCTTGGTTCTCACGATGTTCTCTGAACATTGTAGGATATTCCTTTTAGCGAAAACCACAACATAAAAAGATACCCCCGTCGGTTTGGTGCTTTTTTTCGATTGCAAATAAACAAGTCGGTAATTGCAATAAAAAGTGTGTTTCAACATTTATTTCGATGAAAACTGTGTCAATAAGAATTTTCAAACTCAAACGATCCAAAAACATTCAAGCATGGAAGATTTTCTTCTTCAAATTAATACACGAAGTAGTCCTTCGAGCTAGATTACATTGGAAAGTTTCAACATCATCTACTAATTTTAGTTGTCAATATCCCACGCCTCCCTTATTACCATTGTGCTTAGGAAAGTCCAACTACAAGTGGATTCCACCTCACAACTCTAATTCTATCTTCGACAGATGTTGGAGTGCTCTATGTTCACATCCTAATTATCAATCGATAGCTTCGTACTTGATCCATCGATGGCAATCAAACTGCAGCAGTTACTGTGTCTAGAGTTTCTAGTGCAAGAGGATGTGAAGAAACTTAATCGCTGGATTCATCTTTTTTATACAGGTTTGAAAATATAGGTTGGAAACATAGTCATTGCCGAGTTGAACGAGTGAATGAATATCTTCTAGTGGACTAGTAATATAATCAAAACCCACGGCGCGATGCGGCAACGAATAATTGACTGGCCTCACTCAATGGCATAGGAAATTGGAGAGTGGAGGCCTCGAGCTTTTTCTAGTCTCAATGCAGTTCCTATCAAAGATTATAGAGTACTCTCTTATATTTGGATTCTATGCCATTGAGTGAGGTCAGTCATCTATTCGTTGTCGCATCGCGCCGAAGGTTTGATTATTTTATTGGTCCACTAGACAATATGCATCCCCTCGTTTGAAGCTGAATTGGCTATGTTCCCAATTTATATTTCCGAACCTGTATACAATATTCATGAAATGGAATTTCGTAGAAAATAGTTTGTTGTAGTGGTGATTTTGATGGCTCCATAGAACGTTGAGACAAGGTGTTGTTTCGATTAAAATTTCTGTTTTGGTTATCGCTTCTCATTGGGTGTACGTCTGCAATTTGATGTCGTCAGCGACAAGTCGGAGCACTGAGAACATACCTTAAGGAGTAGATATCACATCCAGAATTGACGATAACGAACGATAAACCTGCATTCAAACTGCGTTAATTTAGCTATACACAATTACAGGCTAATCAGATATGATTGCCTATTTCATTATGCATCCGAATTTTGTGTTTAGCGGTTTTCTCATCACAATTTCAAGGCACATTATATTTATCGATGACCAAATAAGATCACGAAGAAACTATAATCGACCAGTTAATATACCATATCTTCGTGTCCCCAACGAAAATTGCCCACGTAAACAATAGCATCTCTCTCTAAACCAAGATCTCGAGGATTTTCCATGGCAGCGTCGAGACAATTTCAGAAGATGCAAGAGGCTGAGCGTCTCTTCGGTAGCTCGTTGGGGATAATAAGGACCATCATATATTCAGATTAAGGCCAAGCCGGGTTTACACAGGCGTTTCAGACTCAATGGCCCAACGTAATAAGAATTGTCAAATATTTTATAGTCGTAAACACTTAGATGGGACGGCTGAGAATGTAAAGAACGGTATTGTAGATGTCTGGCGATAAATTTTGAATAAAAGGAGTTTTATGGCTTCAATAAAATCGTAATGAAGTCGATTAAATATATGTGAAATGGTCCTGGATGGCTGCTTGAGCCTAAAACACCATTATCTAGGTTCCGGAGGATTGGACGTGAATTCGAATTGAAGTTGACTTTTATAGTTCCCAAAGTAGATGAATGAGAAAATACTGAGCTTCTAATGTTAGTGGTAAAAAAACCCAAGAATTCAATCTTGAGCTCTTCGTTCTGTTCAATACATAATATCGAATAATTATGGTTTTTATAATATGAACATATAATAGAGGAATTCTGTTCAGAGCATCAATAAATAGGTGGTAGGTGAGTGATTCTGATACTGGTATACAATAATTCGAAATACACTGCGCAAAAAAATTAACGCACATTATGGAAATCTCAAATTCATTCTACAACTGAAGGTGTTCTCAATGATAATTATTTTTATCAGAATTATGCATGCATATGTTATCCACTTTCAACGTTTTTCTTCAATACAGATGTTTTCTCCCAGCAGGAATAAAAAAATATGATATTATCAGATTTTGAATGAATTGGCTCCATTCTAAAATCAGTTGTTCTCGATCAATTCTAGTGATCAATAGTTTTTCTTTCGTTTGATTTTCTACACTCGATCGCTATGCCACGCGAAACTCGTAATTTGACCCAAGAGGAATGTGCCCAAGCGGTAGTTTTGCGAGGAGAAGGGTGGACATACACAAGAATTGCAGATAGGTTTGAAGTTTCCCATACAAGTTTGTCCAGAATGTTGCAGCGATTCAGGGAGACAGGTATGAATGTCCGAAAACCAGGACAGGGTAGACCACGGGTAACAACTGCCATTCAAGAACGTTACTTGAGAGTTTCTTCGTTGAGACAACGGTTTGCAACCGCTCGCCTCCTTCAAAATCAGCTTGAGCAAACTCATGAGGTGCAAATTAGCACTCAGACAATAAGAAATCGCCTCAGGGAATATGATTTAAGGCCTCGTATCGCAGCAAGAGGCCCAACTCTTACCCCAGCCCATCGAAGGGTGCGTTTGGATTTTGCGAGAGAGCATATCCGATTGGGAAAGAGTTCTCTTCACAGATCAGTCTAGATTCTGCCTCTACCATTGTGATCGACGTTCCCTTGTATACAGACGTCCCCATGAAAGATATGCTCAGTGCAATTTCCTGAATACTACTGGTTTCGGGGGAGGATCGATTATGGTATTGGGTGGAATATCTTTGACTGCTCGCACAGACCTAGTAGTCGTTGATAATGGAGCTATGAATGCTGATAGGTATATAAGGAACATTCTTGAAGTGCATAATATAGTGCCATTTGCCCCATACATTGGTAAAAATTTCATTTTTATGGACGATAATGCCAGACCCCATCGTATGCGCATCGTTCAGGAGTACCTTGAAGAGGTTGAAGTCTCTTGAATGGAATGGCCAGCAAGAAGTCCAGATCTCATACTGATTGAGCAGGTTTGGGACAACCTCAATAGAAGGCTGAGAAGTTCAGAAAATCATCCAGCTACTTTTAATGACTTAGGAATACAACTCGGAGAAATCTGGGAAGGATTAGATCAGAACATTTTAAGATCACTCATTTTGAGTATGAACCGTCGTTGCCGAGCTGTAATTAAGGGTCTACATCCCTGAAAAAAAGGGAGTCAGAAACGATTTATTTTTCTGACTGATCAAGGGATGTATGTGTGTATGAAAGTAAAAATAATTAAAAAAATATTTTATGAGTATTGAATGAATAAAAAGGTTATTCAACATCATTTTTGGTTATTTTTCAACATTTCCACCATCAAAACGAACTAATATTTTTGTGTTTTTTCATTTCAGTATTGAAGTCTATCATTTAGTTAATGATATGTCTATCTCATTTTTCTTTTATAATTAGCCGTTTTTTTTGTAAATGATATTACAAAAATGTGTTGTTTTCGCGAAATTTATTTCCTCGAATTTTTCTATTCGGAATGATAAATATCCATTTTTCTCAAAGACAAGTCATTAAGGTTTGTTTTAGCCGTCGATTAGTGAAAATCAATTGTTAATAACAATTATGGATTTTAAGATGGAATTGAATTTCTTTTAAATGACACGCCCCGCAGGTAGCTCCTCCCAGTTTACTGGTGAATGAAAGAGAGAGCATTTATACAGCTAGTGTGAGATATATAGTTCAGGGTCGGATTTCTTCATTTCTTGTTATATTCCCTGCGCCCCAACATTTGTTCGATGAAGCTGAATAATCCAATATATGTATAAACATTAATGTATTAATGTTTGTTTCTATTTCTCTGTATTTTTATCTTCATCAACCTCATTATCATCATTAAGATGACGGAATAAGGTTTTTTGGCAACGGGAACAACGGGAGTAACAGGAATAACGGGAATAATAGGAACATCGGATTATCGGAAATAACGAGAACAATGGGAATAACAGGAATTATAGAAATTACGGGAACAACGGGAATAACTCAACTGTGTACAAGAAAATCTCAACAATACAGGATGCATAGTTCACATTATCTGCAGATAATGGAAACAGCCCAAATAATCTTTCAACAAATATTCCATTGATGACATCTGATCTTGTTTCGAGCATTTCGGCCGGCGTGGTTTATTAGATTTCGTTTGTAATTTGGGAGAACAAGCACCGATTCGGTCCTGTACAGTGGGCTGACAGCAGTGTGATGGTCAAGCTATAAAACGGGCGGAGTTAGGATCGGGGAACTCGCACTGCCATCTGGCGTCAAACGTTTCTTATTTTAAAGGCGAAAGACTCTTAACGCATAAGATTCGGTGAAATCCTGAATTTTTCTTCCATTTAATGTGTCTTGTTTCGTTCAAAACCTTCCCGAGAGAACATAAAAAATAAGTTATAAAGTCAATGTAGAGTAAACTTTCATTAAAATTGAGATTTTCAGAATGTGCGTTAATTTTTTTGCGCAGTGTATTTTGATAATTTATTGTTTTGACGTGATTGAGTTATAGACAGTGTGTGTGAAACATTCAACTCAATTACGCCCCTTGATTGGTGCAGGAAAGTCTCTCTTTCGTCGAATCTCAAAGGGGGTATTTTTACAATTGGTGACAGCGGTGGGATTCGAACCCACGCCCTTTCGAGGGTGTTTTCGACAGGTAGTTCACCTTCTGATTTCTGAAAAATGACGCCAAATATGCTCTACTCTTTTGCCGGAAAAATCCCGGAGTGCTTTAGAAATACTACAGTGTTCTGCTGAGAAACTCAGGAATGTCACTCATGAAAAGCCTGGAATTGAATGTTTATCTTAGGAACAACAACAAAGCAGGATTACAAGTTTACCAAAAAGCATCAACTACGGATGTAAAAACTCTGGAATCCTTTGGAATTAATATTGTAAATTGTAGTATCATTTATAATAAATGGTTTTGTACATAGTTATGCATTTCAAATATTTTTCTTAGCATACAAATATAATTTCATTCGGGTACTTAGTAGCTTAAGGTAATTTGTTCGAAATATGTATGTACCATGTCCAAATACGAGTTCCTGAAGACCTGTCAACTATTCAAAAAAATTAGAGCGTTAACATTTCAGAACTGGCTACTTTCAAACTGGCACCCTAAATCAAAGTTCGAACAGACGGTCCAGCTTGAGGTATACAACCCCATAAAAAGTGAAGTATGAGAACAAAAGTGCGTACTCGTACCTCAACTGGTCGCAAATGAACGTGAAAAAGCGAACAAAAAGTATCGAATATCGGAGCAGACCGAACAAAACTATACAAATCCGGCCATAAATTTGCCACCCATTCTCCTTCGTAATGTCATTCGAAAACAAATTTGTGTGTGTGCAATTTTCTGTGTAATTCGAAAGCAGCATGACGTCATAGCTGCAGCAAGGGCGCATCCAGTTACCTGTACATCACGCGGTGAAGTCCATTGTGTTAAAATCCGATGGCGTTGATTTAATACTCCTGAAAAATAGCCAGAGAAAGAATTATGTGTCATCTCAATAATGGTCCATCCGCTGGGGACCATTTGTCACTCGGTGTCAAGTACAACAAAAGCGCAACAAGCCCTGGTGCAATTTCGGATCTGTAGCGAGACCGTCAGGCGTAGGTTGACCTAAGAATTATGTTTGTGCCGTAATAAAGTGTTTCCACTTCTATATACCAATGCCGGCGAACTAGAATCATATTGGTTTGGCCGTAGAATCGTAAAATCTATCGATACACGTTTCAATAAAGCGAGATATCCCGTGAACTATCCATGATTTCCTATATACTCGTAAACTGAAAAAATCACTTATCGCTATTTCAGGCGACAACTTCTTCGCCCTTTTTTCCTGGAAACTGGCAGCGTTGCCACAGACCAGTGCCTGGTCGACCCAGAGTAACATCTGCAAGGGGAGACCATTTTATCGCAAATTTTACACGAAGCAATCGAACGGTGTCGTTAACAGCCCTTCGAAGTCATTTTTTGAGGACCTATAGACGGATAGGAAACGGTTGCATTCCTCGAACTTAAGATCAAGAAGACCTTTAAGAGTACCTAGGCTAACCTAACACTCGGACATCGACCTACCCGTCGGCAACAGGCAGAACACCACCAAGACTGGCTTTTACCACAATTTCGGACGAGTCACAACTCGGTTTACAAAATGCTTGTCGACGAGAGAGGGTTTGAAAAAATCCAGGCAGACTAGCGACTCAGTTTTGCCCGGAAAGTTGTGTCCTTTCAAGGTGAATCAATATTGTGCTGTGGATGGTATAATGCTCGGTCGCCGTACCCATCTTATTATCGTTGAACGAACAATGACAGGCGCGTATGGGATTACTTAGGGAGAGCAACATCCAATCGCCAAAACCTACCTTCAACTTTTCAGGAATTGAGTTTAGCTCTTCAGGAAAAATATAATGATTTGCCTGACTATTTCATTAATGAATTGATTCGTGGGATGCCTAGGCGTATTGGGCAGTTAATTGAAAAAAGAGGTGGTAATGACTATCGAATTGGAATTCAGTTGTGGAATAACTATAACTAATCAAAAATGAATAACTGATAAATTTAGATTTTTTTTTATAGAGTAATATGCAAAGATTTTTCATCAAAAATATTGCAGTTGGAATAGAGGAAAAAAATCATGTCATTTCCAGAGCATAGATTAATTGTTTATTTCTTGAGAAACCTAAGGGGGTCAAAACTTTGGACGATGTGTGTATTTTCAAATTCAGATTTCTGGTGCTTTCAGTTCTACGCTCTGAAACATTGTTTTCTTCGATTGATTCCAGAAATTTCCATTTTGTGTTCCATTTTTCCTAGTCAAGTTGCTACCTATGATTACTACCATTATTGGAGGTATATCTTTCTAAAGAATTACAAGCTTGTTACTATTCATTATTCTTTTAAGACAATCAATTTCTCTCCTTTCACTCCAATGTTGTAAATTTTATTGATGACTTTTCAATCTCTGATCTGAATCAATACCTGTAGGATCTTTGTATTTGTGCTTAGTTTATTCTTTTGTTTTGATTGTTATATATGAAATGATTTATTTGCGTATAGAGTATGATATACAGGGTGTCCCAGAAGCCCGCACTTCCTTGAGGGGATCGAAAGTGAAAAATATTCTAAGCTCAAATATCCATGTTTGAAATTTTTTGATGAAGTAGGTAATCAGTAATTAATGAATGAAAGTGACCAATCAGGAGCGCGCTACAGAAGAATGATTAAGCAGTGGGGACGCGAAAGTGAGACGCCAGTCTCAGTTTACTGCGTGAAAAGCCGGCACCAGCTCTGGCGTCCCACTCTCGCGTCCCCAACTCCTTACTCATTCTTCTGTAGCGCGCTCCTGATTGGTCACTTTCATTAATTAATTACTGATTAACTACTTTATCAAAAAATTTCAAACATGGATATTTGGGCTTAGAACATTTTTCACTTTCGATCCCCTCAAGGAAGTGCGGGAATTCTGGGACACCCTGTATAACCCTACATTTTATATTGACGAATACAATTTAATTGTAGAGCATGAATAAAAATCACAGTATATACTCCATTGCCTCCATTCGCTTTCATAAAGTAAACCCGTTGGCCAAGATTTAGGTTGATCAAGATTTCATACTTAAAACTGACGCAGAGGTTGGTACTCGTCAAATGTCAAATAATTCTCAGAGACGTTGCCAAAACTAATTTCTATTTACCCTTTTTCAACTTTGTAACTGGAGTTAGTTCTTTAAAGGTTTAAATGTGACGACACTGGTTTCGTATTACTACTACATTTTCATACTGGAGTATTTCAAGTTTTGCAAAAAGGTATTTAAATGTCTTCTGTAGGATTTCTTGAGAATTTTGAAAGGTGGGGAATTCCTTAGGCCCGTCTGTTCGTTTAGAAGGTTTTGTGTTGGTTATTCGAGTACTTTTATTCTTTTTCGGATGAACTATCACAAAATAACGGACTATTCTGTCCGTTATTTTTCAGTAAAATTTCAGCACTCGATTCTTGATTTCCGTACAACAAAACAGCATAACTGAATATTCCAACCACGTTTATATACGTGAAATATTTACAGTTTTACCAGAGAAAAAGTTTCTCCAACATTCGCCAGGTATTTGGAGTTATTGAATTCACATATTATATTCTCAAACTCATTATTTTCCCAAAGTAAATAAACATTCTGATGAAAACCTGATTACTACGACCTCTATGTAGAAAGGACAACGCTGCTCATTTACCTGACAGATGACTGTCAGGAAAATGACTGTAACCCAACATTTTCAAAATATACAGGGTGTTTGGAGGGTGAGTAGCCATAGGTAAATGGTGGATAGGTGATACTGTTGGCTACTTGTTGCGTCTAAGGAAATAAATTTTTGCCCAAAGTTCAAAGTGTTATAATTTTTTTGCCATTTTTCTAGAAATTTCCCATTTTTCTCATTAAAATCTTGAATTTTTTTAAATTTAATGCTCGAGGTGCCTATAAAATGATTTATTTTTTTAGTCTAGTCTTGTCTTATTCAGATTGAATCATAATTTCATACAAACGTCTTCAAAAAACCTGACAGCGTCGTATCAAACATCAAAATGAAAAAAAAATAATGTTGTGTGAAATAAAAAAAATTACATAGTGTTGGGTTTTAAAATGGTTTTAAAAACTTCTCTAGTTAATACTTTTTGAAATGGTATGTAACATGTACCATTAATAATCAGATAACTCAAGAAAAAGCTATGTTAGATTAATTTTACCTGCTCAATGGAATAGTTTTGTCGTCACCCTTTTAAGGCATCTTTGAAGACAAAACGGTTTTTTCAGTTTTTTGTTGAGTATCTGATTGTTAATGGTACATGTTACATACCATTGCAAAGAGTATTAACTAGAGAAGTTTTTAAAACCATTTTAAAACCCAACACTATGTAAATTTTTTTTATTTCACTTTGTAAAGTGGACACAACATTTTTTTTTCATTTTTATGTTTGATACGACGCTGTCTGGTTTTTTGAAGAAGTTTGTATGATTCAATCTGAATAAGACAAGACCAGACTAAAAAAATAAATCATTATATAGGCACCTCGAGCATTAAATTTAAAAAAATCCAAGATTTTAATGAGAAAAATGGGAAATTTCTAGAAAAATGCAAAAAAATTATAGCACTTTAAACTTTGGGCAAATGTTATTTTATTAGGCGCAACAAGTAGCCAAGAGCATCATCATCCACCATTTACCTATGGCTACTCACCCTTCAAACACCCTGTATACACAATGAAATGTGCCAGAAGGTCATGGCCAACCAGGATACATTATAAAAGTGAATGCATGGAGTATTTATAGGCAAATCACACCACCTACTCCAAAAGAAGTTCAGCGGCCTTTTATCAATGCGTATTTTGAAGACTTCCTATGAAAGGTTAACTCACACCAATAGACAAAATCTCCTTGCAACCTTCGGACTGAAAGAACAATGCATTTGTTCAACACCTCCTGAAAATCAATTGAACATCAATCATTGGTGTACATGTATCCCCCAAATGCCTCAACTTCCTGAAATCCTCTCGTTCTAAATATGGGAAGAATGAAGGAATGTTATGTGGTCATTCCAATGCAAAGGACCCCATTTAGCAGCGGAAGTTGGAATGGCAACATTGTATATCGCTGACATACAGGGTAGTCTGCCGAATGTGTCCATGCGGGGTAAATCACATAAATAATGTGCAAGACAGTCCCGGACCTCCTCTTTCTGGCCTGCCAGGGCAGCTGCTAGGGCCGCTTACGGTTTATGCCCTACTTACCAATGTCCGGTTTGTCACTTGGCCTTTTATTCTCTCCGTTGTCCGAAAATATATTGACGTTAGTTATGGTCTACGTCAATGGACTGGATGATATATTATCCTTTTCACTTCACGTATTTCGCCTGTGCTCAATAGACCGTCGTAATCAACTGTCAAAAGCCCTGGGTCATCATTCACCATCCATTAGACGGTGTGTCAAGATTCCGTTGTTGGGGCTTGTTCGACTGATGGTGACGATCTCGGTGCGTTTCGGGGTAGCGTGCAGGTTTTTTTTTGACATTCTGACCCCAGATGCACGAGGGGATATAGGTGTCTAGTTCCGAAAACCGCCCTTTGTCGACGGGATTCTGTACTAGACGAATTCCATCCAAGAAGCGGATACGTGACACGTATCTTTATTGTTAAAGCACGTTTGCATATGGGCAGAATGCAGGTAACAGGAGATATTCTAATTGGTTGTCATTCGAAATAAGGAAAACTGTTATTGAAACGTACTTTAACTTTCAAATCAAAGTCAAAGTCCGAGTCAATTTCTTTTTGCATCACGGGTGAACTGAGATCTAGATTTTACTGATTGAACTCCTGCAGACTGTTCAGCAAGTATATTAAAAAAAATGGGAGGAACTGCTGGAGCTAAAATAGCAACAAGAGAGATAACTCTGCCTCAATACAGCACTCACAAAATTGATGCGCAGATTCTGAGGAATATACCCTCCGTGAAACCATTTGGTTTTTGGAGGAAACCATGTTTATTCAACACCGGGAATTTTTTCTTTGTTTTTCGAGTAACTTTTATGGACATCTATTTTGTGTTGTTTCAACATAACTTGCTTGAAATTTTCTATTATGTGTGTTATTCTGGTGAAATTGTCGATGAATATATTATATATTATATTATACAGTGTGCGTCAAAATTATGGAACAAATTAATTTTCTTAGATGAAAAATATTTGGCAACAAAATCTTGAAACAGGTAAATTTTTGTTTCACTTTTAGCAAATTTTTATGCATTTTCGAAGGATTTTTGTTTTACCCTGTACCATCCCCATCAACCATCTAAAAAAAAATTTTCAACAAAAAGTTTTTTTGTTT
Organism: Adalia decempunctata; assembly: GCA_951802165.1. Classification (NCBI taxonomy): domain Eukaryota; kingdom Metazoa; phylum Arthropoda; class Insecta; order Coleoptera; family Coccinellidae; genus Adalia; species Adalia decempunctata. Next base: position 23,103,255 of record OX637701.1, read on the forward strand.
TGAAAAATTAGTTAGTTCACAGAGGTTTTTAGTATGCGCACTAAGTCATGGCTCTTTCTTTGAATTGGAACATTTTATCGAAAAGTTTCAACTTCAGTACCAATAACATACCCACCTAAGATCATAACTTTCATTCGGTGACAAGTTTCATCAGGTACCATGCCTCAAAATAAATGAGCCATGACAAAGTGCACATACTGAAAAACTCTCTAAACTAATTTTCCAAAAAAAAAATTCTTGAAAATTTCCCCCCGCCTGTGAAGAAGATAGAAAGACCACTTTCCCTATTCAAAAAATTTGGAGGGTTGATGGGGATGGCACAGGGTGCAACAAAAATCCTTCAAAAATGCATAAAAATTTGGTAAAAGTGAAACAAAAATTGACCTGTTTCAGTATTTTTTTGCCAAATATTTTGAATTTGTTTCATGATTTTGACGGACACTGTATATGTGGTAAACAGATTGAAACATAAAATAGTAAAAAACAACCCCTGTTACAACAGTCCCCCCTGCCCTCTTTTCACAATGGAAGAAGTCGCAAGGTGTTAAACCACAAGATCTCGGTGGCCAATTGTGATCACCTCTTCGATAGATAACACGGTTCGGATACTTTTCCCGTAAAAGATCAATGGTTTCCTACAGTTTCAAGGACCCAATCAGCCACAGACACGACGTTGTTGATGATCGGATGGTTTGAGTTCTTGTGTTAACTGAACTTTATGAGACTTATGATCCAAATCTTTATTCAAAATACGTTTATGGAATGCCTAATTCCAAAGAACGACGAGGAATGGACAAGCCTGGGTTTTCCTCATCGATTTCGGCTACAGTAGCAATATTCTCGGCTGTTCTGAAGCGACGTGCACTGGTTTTATCCTTCACATCACTAACCCAACAGCTCAAATTTTTGCACCAATTTCTGTATTGCCGTAAGACAAGGTGCTTCACGACGATCTAAAAATATTCGAGTCTTACGAACTGTCTCTGCCAAATTTTCGGTTTTTTCATTGTGAATTTTCATTAATGGCGTAGTTTCTACTTGTGAAATGTCACAAAGTGACAGTTTCGAGAGTGACATCTACTGAAATAGTGTGCTATTCAAAATTTCACCTCTTATTGGAAAATCCTATTCATAAATATGTATATAACTGGAACAATGTGGATTCTCAACTTTTCTGCCTGCTCCTTCCTCTTCTTCCATATTTTTTCCATTTTCTCTTCTGTGATTTCTGTGTTCGTTCTCTTTCGTCGTCAAATTTTCTCAAGTGTCGTTAAGATTTCAGATACTGACAAGAAGCTGTCAAAGGCTTCCTGTGTTTACTACATAATTTTCTTGGTCTGACCATGGAAACATTACAAATTGGTTATTTCTTGATTGAGTCTGATTAAAGGGCCACATGGTCAAATGTCTGCCCCCTCCCCCCCATCAACTCTAAACTGGGAGCTGATTATTTCTAATATGGTTACTTAAGGGGCAGTATCACCTTTTGAATCGTGGTAAATTCAAAAGTGGTCTCTTCATTTCACGAGTAAGTACCCTAATTTACGACTTAGAGGGCAAATAGTTTTCTTTTTTTCGATTTAAATAGTTTTTCAATTAAAAAAACCAGGGTAATCTTCAGATCTGGGGTTATTGAATATGTTTTTCGTTTTTCATGAGTACGTGCTATATTTTTGAAATAATAATCATGAACATTTTTGTAGTTTATAGAAGATTAAATTGCCGAGGGCAAATAGTTGCGATTTTTTCGATTTAGTTAGTTTTTCAATAAAAAAAAACAGGTTGAACTTCAGCGTTTTGGAAACTACACTGAATGATTTTTTTCCGAAGGTTATTCATCATTTTTTGGAAAAAATCGCAACTATTTGCCCTCGTCAATTTGAACTCCTATAAACTACAAAATTTTCATGATTATTATTTCCAAAATATAGCTTGTACTCATGAAAAACGAACAACATATTCAATAACCACAGATCTAACGAATACCCTGGTTTTTTTAATTGAAAAACTAATTAAATTGAAAAAAGAAAACTATTAGCCCTCGGGACGTTCTTCAACTTCAATTTCAAAAAAAAAATCAAGTCTCTACGTCGTAAATTAGGGTACTTACCCGTGAAATAAAGAGACCACTTTTTAATGGAGATTTACCACGATTCAAAAGGTGATACTGCCCCTCAATAGAAAAACACGAAATAAAATTTTGTAGGAATACCAGCTTTATTTAAATGTACTCATTCATTCAAACATAAGCGGGACTGGCCGAATTTTACAAAAACGAAAAGAAGAATAAAAGAAGTACAAAAAGAGACTTGAAATGAAGCATTTTTGAGTGTATTTTAATGAAGAATATTCAACTTCGAATAATCTTTCTATATCTAAGGTATTTCGGTGTAATAAGGATAAGAATAAAGAGAGCAAACTCTTCAAGGGTTTTTTCGTCTTGTCTCTGTAGAATTATAACTTATGACTTGCAAATGGTAGGAATTCAGCCATCAATCATATACACGTCAATTTACTTTTCAGACCCTCGAAGTCGCCCTACGACCGTCAACGGACATCTACGCCGGCTATGATAACAAAACGAAAAAATATTATTTTCCACCCTCCAACTGAACGTCAAAAGCCATGACAATCCGATGTTTTTTCAGCTAATAGTCACCCTCGTTGACAATGACAAATATTATTTTAATAATAGATCCATCATCTAGTCAATAAATTGTGGTGACATGAGAACTCCGGCGAAGATGATGTATTTGTGCGGCTTGTTTCCTCCCCTTCCACCCTCCGCGCCACTTTTACCCTCTGTCAACGCCGCCCACATCAATCTTCATTGTCGGAAAGCAAGAGGCTGATCAGTGACGGAGGCTGATCCCTTTCAGGAAGGGTTCGAGGAATTCATTCATCGGTTCGATTCATGGTTGTATTGTTTCTCCTGACATACAGGGATTGGAGGTCCCATAATCATGGGACACTCTAGAATTTTTTTTCGGCGAGCCACTGTTAGTTTGAAAAATTGTTTAAAGAAGCTTTGTTGTTTAACTAAACTTTGTGGTCCGTTGTAGTTTTGTCGCATCTCCTATTGATTTCGAGAAACAAATGTAATGTTGAACGATTCTGTTGAAATCATTTGAAAAATCGAAAAAAACTTAACCACCCAGGATCTCCAAAATGAAACGTTTGTGATCCCATATTTATCGAACTTTTTTCTTAAAATTAAACATAATATGGTTAATTCAGCTTGTATAACTCTCTGGCGATATTCATGAACTTTGATTTAACAAACTCTTGAACTGATGGATACATAAGTAATCAATCTACAAAGTAAAAAATGATAATATAATACATGTAGATATACATAGAAACAAACAAAACAAAAAACTCGTATGGGAAAATAATAATTAATTTTTTTAATTATTAAATATGGAAACAAACATAAACTCTCCGGAATTTTATAAAGGACAAGCAGGCCGTCCCAGCTTCGCCCGGTTAGAAATTTGTTTCACGCGGCGGTTTCATCTTCAACACTTCAACCTGTCATATCTTTGGATGTACTCGTTGTAATTGTATGATGTGAGAGGCAATTTCGTTCTAAATTAAATACTGGGGATAAATATAAATAACGTATTAGGTTGGATGAGGATCAATACCCAATTCATAAAAACACACTACCAAATAGTGCATAATTTTGGAAAACATCTGATTACCATAAACTGGTAATAGCAAGTCAATCTTGAGATATAGATATACTTATGCTTTCGCGGACTTTCTTGTAGAACTATTTAAAAGGTACATTTCCGTCATACATTGTATCCACGTAAGTCTTAAGGTTTTCGCAGCGCACGTGAAAATAGCTGATTATGGCTGATTTTTTTGTAATTATTGAAGTTATAGTAGGTATCCTTATTTTTTTCGGGTGGAAAGTATAGCCTATGTCACTCAGGGAGAATGTAGCTTTCTGAGGGTGAAAGAATTTCTGAAATCGGTCCAGTAGTTTTTGAGCCTATTCGTATCAAACAAACAAAAATACAAATCTTTCCTCTTTATAATATTAGTATATATTAAATTCAACATACGAGTATGTATTGATATCTAGTTAGCCTAGACCAGTTCCATGCATAAACAAAATATTGCGGTACCATATCAACGAACAATAACTTATTAGAAGTGTCAGTGTAGAGTTCGACATCAAAAAAGTAAACCAGAGTTACGCAATAAATTAAAAAAAAAGATGTTCACCGAAATTGTTAAAATCGAAAAATTGGAGTATCGAGCCATCATCAAGTACCTGTATTTGAAAGGGTTAAGAGGTAAGAAGATTTACGAAGATATGCTCAATACCTTTGGTGAACAATGTCCTTCGTATGCGAGCATGAAAAATTTGACTGCAAGCTTCAAAAGAGGTAAATTTTCCATTGAAAATGATGACCGATCGGGGAGGCCAGTTTCTGTGTCAGTCCCCGAAAATATCGATGCAGTTCATGAGATGATTTTATCAGACCGTCGAATTGGGCTAAAACGGATATCTGAAGCACTGAAGATTTCATACGAACGCGTTCATCATATAGTTCACGTCAATTTGGACATGAAAGAAATTTCTGCAAAATGGATCCCCAAATGTTTGAATTTTGACCAAAGGGTAGAAGCATTGCGTTCGATCTGTGCTCGATTTGAAAACGATGTAGACTTCTTAAACCGAATTGTTACTATGGATGAGACTTGGGTGCATTTCTACGATCCAGAAACAAAGCAACAATCGATGGAATGGCGACACTCTGGTTCTCCAAGACCTAAGAAGTTTCGTGTCCAAAAATCTGCTGGAAAAGTACTTGCTTCAGTTTTTTGGGATTGCTATGGAATAATCATTATTGATTTTTTGGATAAGGGTAGAACAATAACTGGAGATTACTATTCGACATTACTGTTACTCTACGGAAAAAATTAGAGAGAAAAGACTCGAAAGCTATCCAAAGGTATTTTGTTTTTACCGGACAACGCCCCAGTACACAAATCTCATGTTGCCTTGCAAAAAATTCATGATTTAGGGTTAGAATTACTAGAACACCAGATTTGGCTCCGTCCGACTATCATCTATTTCCTCAACTGAAAAAAAGTTTGAAAGGTAGTGAATTTTCTTCTAACGAGGAGGTAATGAAAGCTTTGAAGGACTGGTGTGCAGAGCAAGATGAAACATTTTTTTGAGGTCTATAGACGCTGCAGGTTCGCTGTAATAAATGTATTCAATTAGGAAGAGAATATGTTGAGTGATAAAATATTTTGACGATGAAATTTTGTTTGGTTCTATAGTAGGCTAAGAATTTTTCAATATATCCTCGTATTATGACAAAATCGGCCTTCATTTACATTATATTATTCCATGTTTATCTCATTTTTCGGTGAGTTATAATCTCCCCCCTTACGGGGAATAAAGTTCGAATTCTTGGACCGTAATCTTTGTTGTCTTTGTTGTGTACATCCATAAAAATGCAAATGACAAGTTTTTGCTGCATACATCTGAATAACACTATCATCGTTAAGTCTAGAAATTACGTTATACTACAAACTATTAATTGAAATTGTGAAGGAAATTGTTAAAAAAATATTTAGTTGAGTCTAGAAATTACGTTATACTACAAACTTAATTAATATAAATTGTGAAGGAAGTTGTTAAAAAAATACTCAGTTAGAATATCCTCAAAATAATAAGGCTTTCGAAATTTATTTTTTTCCTTGGAGAAGTTAAGTTAAATTTCGAAAATAGTAAAAGCTGTTACCACGCTGTAAATATTTTATATTGAAATGCTTCTTTGTCTTCTACATCTACAGCACTGTGTACTCGAAGTGGTCGGAAATCGTCGTCACCCAATTCATAATAATGACCGTGTCTGGCCATCAGACAACCGGGGTAAGTTACGTAATAACACAAGGTTCAAATCTGTCAGGACAGTATTGTCACAGCTGTCAGCCCTAAAGAGGGCTGTTCCGGTTTGGACGGTGCACCCCTAGCTGGGATATTTCGGGTTACGTATACCAGAGAGCGAAAGCTTTGTTGGAATGCGTTGAACTTTGAACCCACTTTTAGCGTAGAAACTGCAAGTTGAAACATCAACTCGTTTGGATGAAGGGAAATATTCAAATGAGGGATGTAATGTCTGGGGATGAAGGGGTGAATGATGTACGTGCGATTCTGATTCTATATTCAGTATTCAAGTGCTAATGTACAAAGGAAGAGCAAACTTTCAACCTTTCGGTCGAGTCAGACTTCAAGAGAACCTTATTTCTTCAGTAAACTAGCAACGTTTTGAAACCACCGAAGATTTCGAAATCGCTGCAAATGTTTAGAAAATGGTTTGCATATTATTTTTATACACAGCCTATCTGTGAATAGATATTCTGATCTATCTCGGATGTTAAATATACTTAGAGCTCTCTTAGATAGAAGAATGGACTGATATAACAATTCACTTCAGAACGAAAATGAAAAAATGTCAGTATAAGATGGAAAATATACCACAAAGGGAACACTAAAAGAATTGTACTCACGGTTCATGCTGGCTTGAGAGATATGTCTGCTGGCCTCGTGTATGTGTTGTACCAATTCGAGTTCTTATTCTCACAGAACTAATTCTCTTTACGGTCACACGTGAATTTTCTAACCGAAGAAGCAGGAGAGTGCTAGGTTTGAATTCTTGAGAATTGTAGACCACAGTGTATTAAATGGTGAATTTCTGTTTCTTATCGTCAACAGAAGGAGTCCATCCACCATATGAACTATATGGTATTAAATATCCTCTTCGAAATTTCCCACAATAACGAACTTCCTGTACAGTAACACAACTAACTATCCACGAAACCTCTCTTGGTGTCTTGGTAAGCTCGCTGTTCAAACGAGTGCGATCTGGGAGCCAAATTTCGCATGCATGTACAGATGGACCCTGTCAATCGCATGGCGAGGTCTCCAAAATATCGCAAAGAGAGGTCTCGCAGATATCGCAAAGAGAGGTCTCACAGACATCGCATTGCGAGGTCTCCAAGACATCGCATGGGCACATCAATGAAAACTTCTCTTAGCAACATCACATAGAGATCTCTGGGACCTCGAGGTAGGAGCTCGCATAAAACCCTCATTGTGATCTCTCAAAGATATCGCGGAGAAGTCTGTGTTACCTGGGAATAAATTCGAAAAAATACAAATTTTGAACCCTGATAGTCACGCCACAATACCATCATAATGGCTGAGGTTGGAAGAGATAGATCTGTATGATCAGTGCAGGTAACGAGAGAATCTAAAGTTAGAGAGTCTGGTCCTATTTGGACACATGCATCTCATCTGGGAACCTTCCTAGTGCTATTAAAGCACTGAGCTCCTATGTCATTGACTCAAAGTTGATTTGGGAGTGCCAGAGAAAACTCTATGAGGTAGGCAAGTAAAATAAGGTCTCTCTAATCTGGATTCCTGTTCATTCTGGAATCAAAGGAAATGCAGGGGCCAATATGCTTTCCAGAGTGGGCACACGAACGCCATTCACTGGCCCAGAACCTTTCTGTGGTAAAGGGAAATGCACCTATAAGGAAGAGTTTCTGGAGAAGGAAAAAACCGAAAGGGAGAGAATCTAGCGGAAAGTCCTAGGAATGGATCACTCCAAAAAGTTCCTTCGGAACTTTTAAACTGCAAGATCCATAAGATATCTTGATCTCACACTCCTTCACACCAGCTTTCTTACAGGACATTGTCGGCTCAGGAAGCATATGGTGAGGATGGGTTTATCGGACGCTGAAGAATTTAGATTTTGTGGGGAATAGGAAGAAACTCCTATTTACCTAGTCACGGAATGCCTTGCCATTGCATATTGCAATCCAAAGAAAAGAATACTATGTGCAAGAGACTAGCAGGAGTGAGGAACTAGCCTCTTTGAAGGTTTCCCAGATAATTTATTTCCTAAGATCTCAGGAACTGGAAGGCAAGCTGTAAAGTTCATGGTGATAACAACTCTGTTAGGGCATACAATAGAGTTTCGCCCATAGCTAAAAAAACCGGAAGACTCTACATTTGAAGTTATATCTGGCCGTGAAAGCCTTCATCGAAATAGAAATTGTTTGCTACTGAAGAATTTTGGTTTTCAATTCTCGCCCCTTCCATGTAGCCATCTATTTCTTTAGCTCGTTCTGCCAAATAACTATAAACTTCCCCCTTGCCAATTCATTTTGTAATAAAACTCGTAATACGGACTCCCAGTTGCGCAACCGAAAACAGCCCCTTTTTGTTATATCTTCCACCCATTCAGAAAACATATTTATTACAGAAAAATTGAAAAGACCGTACAATATGAATTATGGAGTCACGGCTCGCTTGATCGCGGCGTGGAGGGAGGGAAAGACAGATCCTATAAATTTACTCCGCGTAAACTGACGGCATCCAGCACTATAGATAATAAATGCCTGGTTGTACTTTATGACACCCTAATAAATAAGCCGGTTATATTCTATTATGAACCTCAACAGAGAATGGCCGTCCTCCTTTTGAAAGGCATTGTCGTTCACTTACGCGCTCGTATATTATAACATTGTGAGAGCACCGACATTATGTGAGGAGCGCCACCCCATTCTGCCTTTGCGAAAACCAATTATTATTTTTTATGCCAAACACCTGGCGCCCAATTTGCCCACTTTTTCCGGCCGACCATGTAATCAGGAACAAAATTGAGCTTTAGGACTGTTATCGCAGGAACAAATCATCTCTTATTGCGTTTTTTCTGCTATGGAACTGCGTCCGATGTGTGCGTCAATATGTGCCGTTAATTGTTATGACTGAACCTCTAGCAGCAACAGTACTCGTAAGAATTTGGGAATTGCTCTTTTAATAAAGAGCAATAATTTGCAGCCAGTTAGCTTGCTAGTCATGAGAATTCCTCAATAAGACAAACCGTATTCGAATGTAAGGATCTTCTGCTTCTGACCCTGCCTTCATTCGTCTCCTCTCCTGGACATAGGTCTTTCTGACTCCTTGCAGTGCCCTCCAGTCTCTTCCTACACCTTTTGATACCCATTTCCTCTTTCGGAAGTGGTCTGACCATCGTAGTGGACGTCTGCCCTACTTTGCATGATTTTCAATGTCCATCTCTCGTCCCTCAGTGCCATCACATGACCCACTCACTGCCACTTTGAGCAATCTGCTCCACAATATCCAGAACATCCGTTCTTCGTCGGATTTCTACATTTCCTACTGTGTAGTCTGTCCCTTAGTGTGATACCAAGCATGGCTCTCTTCATTGCCCATTCCATTCTTCTTCTCCTTCTTCCCTTCTTGTGTGGCGCTCTTGGTCGGTCGAACCGCATTTATGAAATACTAGAGAGACTCAGACCCGAAGGCGCGCCGACATTCTCATTCCATTACTAGGAATTTATAGAGGCTACAAAAGCACCAGCTACGATACAATTTCAAACTATAGAAACCTACAAAAGCACCGCCAAACCTAAGGTTCAGTTGAGTGGATCTAGAAGTTCCCAGCGAAGGCCCCCCCCAGAAGTACCAACTGAGAGTCTCTAAAAAGAAAAAGGGCTTGACAGTTGAGATAATCAAAATTTGCTTTCTTCGTTGAAGTAACTCTGTAGGTACCATATAGAAAATATATGATTCGCCTCATTTTCTGTTTTTCTGTTCACTCAGATAACGCTTTTGGGAATACCGATATCAATGGTAGTCCTAACTATATTTAGATTTATTTAGTAAAGCTCAGTATTTCCAGTTTAGTATTTTCGAGTGATAATTTGAATAAGGTTTTTTCGGAAAACGCTTGAGATAATAGGAATCTGATTTCATGATACCTACTCTTGACTATGTAGAATATAAATGTTTCACTCAATCTGTGTCCTCTCATGTAACCATTTTCGAAAAATCATTTGAATATGTTAAGGTGCAGACACATTGTTATCACGTCACGTCACATCACGTCATCTTCCCAAAATGTGCAACCACGATAATGCATGAAACTTAGACCATAGGAAGAGAGACACACCTTTCAATAATAAATAGTGAAGCCAGATAATCAGAACTAAACTGGGTGATGATACTACTACGGAATCAAAATGTAGTGAAAATTTTTGCAACATTGTATCTACTGTCACGTTATCGCACTGAAAGCACGCAAGATCTATATTCCGCAAATTTACATTTTCTGAATGCACGTGATATTACGTCTGATATTTTGTGAAATGTCATTTTGACATACATTTGAAACCGATCTGGGTGCTCATTTAATAATTCTTGAATTGATTGAGGGCATTCCCCCACTTCCTCTGTTCGTTGATTCATTTGGTAAATCGAATCCCTTCTATGAGAATCACCAGCAACTGTAAAAGCAGCTATATTCTCCATATCTTCTTCCCATGCACCTTAAAGGTGCATACAAATTGTTGTCACGTCACGTGAGCTCACGCGAAGAATTGGGAAGAAGATATGGAGAATATAGCTGCTTTTACAGTTGCTGGTGATTCTCATAGAAGGGATTAGATTTACCAAATGAATCGACGAACAGAGGAAGTGGGGGAATTCCATCAATTAATTCAAGAATTATTGAATGAGCACCCAGATCGGTTTCAAATGTATGTCAGAATGACATTCCACATAATATTAGACGTAAAATCACGCGCATACAGAAAATGTAAATCTGCGGAATATAGATCTTGCGTGCTTTCAGTGCTATAACGTGACAGCAGATACAATGTTGCAAAAATTTTTACTACATTTTGATTCCGTAGTTGTATAATCACCCAGTTTAGTCCTTATGATTTATTTGGCTTCACTATTTATTATTGAAAGGTGTGTCTCTCTTCCTATGGTCTAAGTTCCATGCATTATCGTGGTTGCACATTTTGGGAAGATGACGTGATGTGACGTGACGTGATAATAATGTGTCTGCACCTTTAGAGTTTTTGGTGAAATCAGTTCGAAATAATCTTCTTAGTTCTATTTTTCTCTATTGGTACGTTTGAACACGGTGGAAGTATGTCATTCTTTGATTTGATTTTGGAAAACAGTTTTGGAAAATCCAATCTGCTTTTACCGATATCAATGATGCTTTTAAATACACTGCACGTCAAAATTATGGAACAAATTCATTTTCTCAGAAGAAACATATTTGGCAACAAAATCCTGAAACAAGTCCATTTTTGTTTCACTTTTACCATATTTTTCTGCATTTTTGAAGGATTTTTGTTGCACCCTGTGCCATCCCCATCATCACTCTGAATTTTTTGAATAGGGAGAGTGGGTCACGTGGCACTTTTTTTGGCAAGCTAGGTCTTTGTATCTTCTTTGAAGGCGTGCAGAAATTTTTTCTTATTAGCTAGTTCAAAGATATTTTCAGTATGTGTACTTTGTCATGGCTCTTTCTTTGAAATGAAACTTTTCATCTAAAAGTTTAAACTTCAGTAGAAACGTACTAATAACATACCTACTTAAGATCATAACTGAAGCGCAGAGTTTTGCACATTCTAATTTTTCACGTGAGGGGGTTGAGAGTTCTGCATGAACAAAACTGTAATGGTCGACTTTCATTCGGTGACAAATTTCATCAGGTACCATCGTCTCAAAGTAAATGAGCCATGACAAAGTGCACATACTGAAAACCTCTGAACTAATTTAAAAAAAAATTCTTAAAAATGTCCACTCGCCTGTAAAGAAGATACAAAGACCTTGCCAAAAAAGGTACCAAATGACCCACCTTCCCTATTCAAAAATTTTAGAGGGTTGATGGAAATGGCCCAGGGTGCAACAAAAATCCTCCAAAAATGCATTAATATTTGGTAGAAGTGAAACAAAAATTGACCTGTTTCAGGATTTTGTTGCCATATATTTTTCTTCTGAGAAAATGAATTTGTTTCATAATTTTGACGCGGACTGTATATTGATAATTCAACATTTACTCATGCTTAGTCCTCAGTTACATATTCGAATGTTAATTAAAATACTTAAAGATCGGTGTGTTTTCATCGATACCAACTTATAATTTATCCTTTAGACAAACGTCCCTCCAGTTGAATCTGAATATGTTTATGATAAAATACTTTCATTACTCAATACAATGAAATTATATTTTCATAAATTATTATAAGCCTTATTATTAAATATTATCTGAGGTAATCGTTCCATATGAAATTATATTTCATTATGAAGGTTGGTTTCTAATACGTTGTATTATACATATTTTTTTGTGAAAAATATACATATATGACACATTGACTCACTTAAGAACAGAAATATTTCCTTCGAAATACCTTCTAAGCATAACCTTAGAGGTTCCCCAATTAGAACATGAGAATGGTCATAAATTTCGAAAACTCGACGACAGAATTCTTTTTAGACCTTCTGCTCATTATTTCCCCATCCCCAGAATAAATAATACGAGAGTGTCATAAGATGGGGCTAGATATCCAGGAACAAGTGTTCCCTCCCATGAAGATCATTGATAACAGTCCGAAGCATCTGCTGTCACTATCCCGTAATTTTATTCAATAATTCACCAGTTACCCCCAAACAACCATCATGCCTCAATCTAATCAGTCGAAACGACAGAACAGAATCGAGGACCATCAGTTTCCCCCGTCATTAAACCAATCAGAACAAATAAATCACAGTAGATTAGAGCAGTGGATAGCGGCTAGGACGTCAGGCCAGGAAGATGCATGGCCTGTGGGCCAAACACTCGGTCAAATCACAAAAAGGGCCGTAGTTGTCGCGCAGTGCCAGCATTGCCCTCTGGAGACCACTCCGATAATCTACTATATGGTGTTCTATATATTTGCTCCGTGGACCCTCTCACACTCCGCTTGGGAGTGATGCCGAGGGATTGGAGTCTATGGGAAGGGTCAGCTGGTAATTGAACTCGTAGACGATTGCCTACCTTCGAAAAGCTTCTTTCTGTTTAATCCGAAGGGACCGAAGAAAGATTAGGTTTATTTCCTATTTTTATTTTAAATTCGTCCGACTATTTGTCTCAGAGGAATTCAGATTTCGATGTCATATCATTGAGAGACTAAGACGATTATGACCTTTGGAAGTGTGTGTCAAATTCTCTTCAAACTGGAATATAATTCAGATAGAGGAAATACACATTCATGTTGGCATTCTCTCGGTAGAGGTCGATCTATTGTTTCTTAACTTCACTTTTATGGCATTCACAATAAGACATCACCTTTCTTTCAGAGTGATAGAATTTTCGATAAGGATAACTGTGATTTGACAGAAGGTAGAAGTCACGTTTTGTTTTGACATTTCTGTTCAGCAATGACAAATCATTATGGAAAGACTCACGCCGCAACAACTTTTACAAATTGTTGAAATTTATTTTCAAAATCAGTGTTCCAATCGGCCAAAATTATAGAGCACTTCGTGAAATTTATGGTCCACATAATCTCCCATCAGAGCAGCTTATTCGTCGAAACGATAGATTTCGTACACCATTTTCCCTACTCGATGCAACAACAACAAGACAAAGAACTGTACGTACAAAAGAATATATCCCTGCTGAAAGTGATAGTGTCAATGAAGATCCAGATATTTCTATTCGTCGACGTTCACAACAAGTTGGACTCTGTACATCCACCACATGGAACATTTTGCGTGAAGATCTTGGTCTACACCCACACAAAATCCAACTGGTTCACGAACTAAATCCACTTGACCATAATTCCTGATTGGGCATTCCTGGTTGAACTGCTACGTAAATAAACAACATTGCAGTATATGGAGTGAAAACAATCCTCAAGAATAAACTCATAAAATCCCATAATGAAGCGCTATGAGGCAGAAGAAATGTCTTGAAAGCACTTCTGTTTGTGGAACCATTTATTTCAAAATCCGGTGAAATGTTTCGGCACATTCGCCATTATCAAACCAAGGAATTCTGAAAAGATGTTACTCGATAAAACTCAAAAATCAGGCAGTAAACCGATTGAGGTCTTAGTTGGAAAAGATTTTTAAATTCGCTAACACAAAGAAAATATATGAACTATAGGGAACCGTTCGTTGAAAACTTACGATTTTAGGTTTCAAAGTGTTGGGTAGAATTTCAGTTAACCAACTGAAGTGCGGTTCAATTTTATTCAATGAAAATTTTACCAAGTTTCTGAATAGAAAAATAAGAGAGCTAATGGACTGTATATAATTATAAATAGTTCTTGAAACCCAACACAAATGAAAGGATAAATGCACCCAAATTAACAACTGCAAGGTCTTACCTATTTCAGCAAAACGGTCAACCAGATCTTGTCGGTTACTCCTATTTCCATGAACAGAGTGATCGAGCTCGACAAACGAACATGGAATGAAGCTTATGAAGTGAAAATCCGTTGCTAAAAATGTTAAAGTAGGAACACTTATCCTTGTGGCAGAATAATAACCACGCCACTGGTAACAGTCTTTTACGAACTAAATTCGCACAAACGAATGTTCTTAAATGAATGTAAAATGAAATTCGAATGAATCGAAATCACTAGAATTGTGAATCACAGAAAAAACTGAAGTTTTCCGAATTCGCGAAAGGAAACAAAAGAAATATTTAATTAGTGGAAGCAGATATATTCACGATTAAGGCAATCAATGAACTGAATGAAAAATATGAAAAATGAAACATGCGACATATGCGCTCCACAGGCCACAGCTGACGATCTTTCTCGCGCCCACACTACATATGGGATTTCCCCAAGTACGGAGAAATTAAATTAATTTTGAAGGGAATAAAAATGAAAAATTCAGAAAAGTTTATCTGAACCGTTCACTTGGCGTGAACACAAAGTCATATGGCAAAAACATATCAGTCAAAAATGTAAAAGCCAAAAAAAATACATAAAAACAGCCAAAAGGCTTAGATCTGGTGAGCATGTAAAATGACAGATAAAAACAAAACATAAACGAAAGACGAAAAACTATTGCGCGAATGTCAGTTTTTCATAACTCCAATGGATTATTTTCTTTGGGGTTATTTCAAGTCATTGGTTAATGCTGATAAACCAGAAACTATAGACGCTTTGGAAGCCAACATGACTCGTGTTATTGCTGAATAAGGCCTGAATTACTCGAAAAAGTGGTCCAAAATTGGTCCGGTCTTAAGCGGTTCCTCAGATCTAGTCTTGGTGGACATATGCCGGAAATTATTTTTAAAACATAAATGTCATGAAATTGTCTTCCAAATAAAATAAAGTTGGATTCAATCTGAATTTAAATTTGTTTTACTTCAATTTGATTTTCTATCACTCTTAAAAAACACCCGTGAAGGGTTCACTTCACGGTATTATTTCTATCTCCAAGATTATTTTTTCTCTAATTCTCGTGATGATAAGAATTGGTACAACAGTCCATTCTTCTCTCCTAGAGAGTTCTTGTATCTAATGTTTCATAGGTGTTTTCTACCTGGGAGCCAGAACTGTATTCAAAGAATTCAAAATTCTCTCTCTGTCAAGAATAATGTGAATAAGGGGTACCTCAGGGTTCGGTTCTGGGGCCACTTATATCTTCACCATTCATTAACGATCGGCATACCATCTCTGTATCAATGTATTCGACCTCTTGACGTAGGTTGGATTTTTTCTGATTCTTGAACCATTTCGAATATTATTCCGTCGCTAACAGGAAAAGTCTATGGGATCACATTAGAGACATCCAAAGCGTCTCATCTATTCCGGATCCGAAAAATAAACAAGTCTCCTTAGCCCTGGAAGTTTATAGGGCGTTTATAGGTATGACAGTGCCATTTAGTCGAAATTGAGAAAAGCACTTTCGTGGCTACGAGCTGCGTTGAAACTATCAAACGAGACGGGCGTAATTTATGTCAGACAAGCCGTATCTTTACGGCCACGACCCGTGATATACGGTTCTCGGAAGTCCATGTGGTGTTAAACTGCAGATCGACATAAAACCCGCCTCGAACCAAACAAATCGCTGGTCCTTAAAACGAAACTCCTTTCAGTCACGCATTTTGGAAAACAAACAATTATCCGCCGCCAAAGAAGCAGCTGTCTGCGATCTTTCATCGACGGCGTATTAGTATTTGACGTTTGAAGAATTCAACCAAAACACATGGACGACAAACAGTTTACTCTAAAATTAATGGGGACTTTTTGTTGGATTTCATGTCTTTGAAGATTGACGAGATGCTGCGTTTATCGCGTTTTTCGACGGAGTTATTCAATACACTCGGAGTTATTGTATACTTTCCCTATGTTGCTTTGGATCTTGCTTGGATTTATCCATCAGATGATGCCGAGACAACATTCATCTTCGAGAAGCTGTTTGTATTTGGGCTCCAAAAATATCTGTAATTCTACGGAAAAGTGACGATTTATTGATGATTTCATTTCATGAGTTCGAATCACTTGGTTTGCTTCGCTCCTTTTACAGCTCGAAACCTTCTGGATGCGTGGTCTACAGTTCACACTTTGCACCAATGTTAACTGATTGTTTCTTCTGCTCCTATTCCACTGTATGTTATTTATAAATTATACTTGAATTTTAGCTAGAATCATTCAGGTACCTGCTGGAATAGCAATTGACCAATACACTAGCAATTGATGGTTTAAAATTGGCAATTTTTAAGAGTCTCCAGTGGTATGGGGGCCACCAAGATTGCAAATCGTTCGAGGCCCCCAAGATGGGCAGAAAAAATTTTAAAAGGAATACTATATGATATAAAAACAAGTTTTTTAGTTCCTTCGACGAAATTTCCTGAATTTTGTGAAAATCTACAGAATTCACGTTAACAGGAGGTGTAACTTTCAATTTATCCTGTAATAAAGGGCAGATTTAAATCTGTATGTAAATAAAATACGAACTTGACGTGAAAGATTTCGATCGATTATGAGAGCATTTTTTTTGTAACAATGTATGGTGTGAGGGCTGATAATTATCCAGAATTTTCTCGAAAATTCAGAAACGCAATGTAAAATATTGGGTATCATTTAAAATACTGATCCTCAGCCTTTCCAAAATATAGAAAAGCAGAAATCAACGATTTTGTAAGACTTGTTGATGACCACTCGGCTCTTTTCATTAACCATATCCGCTCAAATAACATCTGTCGTTATAGGTATGCTCATTGAATGATATGTACATAATACATTCTATTCTATTTTTCTGTCTTTTATTTTTTAGTTTGTCATGAGTTCTTTGCTTATTATTCTTCAGTTGTTTTTTCCATCATTTTATAAATGATAATATCAGGAATTTATTGCAGAAGCAAAAGGCCATCGACCTACGGTCCTTCAGTCCTCATTTTATATATTCTGCAGAAACAACTTTTCTCAAATTCTTTCTTATTGATGTTAAATATCCCAAATATTTAAGCGCCGTTATACTTAAGGTACTCATGCTTTCTTGGAAATTAGTCGGCAAATACCAGAAAGGCGGCAAGTATATAATAAAGTTGAAGAAAGGTCTCTTTGAAGGGGTCTTAAACTAAGTACAAAGATACCTGAAATTTATCCCTATTATTGTGGTTCGTCAAATGACAAAACACCATATTGCAATAAATAACCTTTCTGTAGGTACAACACGTTCCAAAGATCTGAGCCTTGAAACGTTATCGTTATCTTTTCTGAAGCTGGTATACAGGGTGTTTTTTTCGAGTTTTTTCCCCATGGTTTCCTGCATTTCACAAGTTATTCAAGTGGAATTTGGCATAGATATTACGATTTAGAGTTTACGTCATGTGACAATTTCGATTGCAAATCTACAAAAGGATACTTTTTTTGGTGAACCACTGTTAGTTTGAAAATTCTTAAAAAAGAGCTTTTTTGCTGTAATACTTCAAGGTCCTTTCTAGTTTGTCGTATCTGCTACCAATTTCGAGAAAAAAATTTTGACTATTCTCATTCAATCAATCAAAATGACCACAGAAATGTAGTAAGCTGGGGTAGTTAATAAATTCATTGTTTGTTTTTATGGTTATTTTCTCGATCTGCAGCAATGATTCATAAAGATTCGATAAACTTGTATAATCATGACAAAAAATGGATTCAAACATCCTGTATCTACACCATTTCTATACTCCATTCACAATTATAAAATCACAACTCTGGCCTTGGAAATTTGACACATTCCACTCTGTATCGAAGTTATGACGTTTTTCAAAATATTTTCATGTTCCAAGTCACACTATGTTGCCCTTTCTACAATCTTAGCGTATTTCTCAGAATGTGAATTTATTCGGAAAATGAATGAATTGGAAAAGATATGATGGACGAAAATAATTAACGTTTATATGAATTGATAGAAAGGATTCCTTTTCTAGTTATTTGCATGAAAAGTACAAGATCACAGATCACTGTTGAAATATACATATTATTTTTCGCCATGGAAGAAAATTGCATTGCTTTCACATAATTTTCATATGCATGCTGGTGAAGATTTAATGATTATTATCCTCTTGAACTGAAAGTTCAAGACTTGACGACATCAATTGTTGATTCTAATCAAGAATTCATTAAAAAAATCAACCCAAAGATATAAGATGAATTCATGGGTAATTACAAGAATCAAGAATAATGTCAATTTTATTTTATTGATAAATTCCTTAAAATCAATGTTGGGATATAAAACTCGGCTGCGTTTGTTCAAACAACATCTAAAGAATACATTTTTCACCATCTCGACCTTTGAGAGGCGTTTCTCATAGGAGAATTAGGTCTAAGTTCCACCTCATTAGTGAGGTACCTAACTTTTGCAAATCTGCTCAGATATCGCCAAATTTCTTGGAAAACCTGAAAAATATCATCCTAATCAACCTCTCGAGGCTCCATCCGACCCATCTACTGCGATATCTATACAAATAACAGCTTTTTCAACGAAATTCCCGTGTACCCCTTCAACCCCAAAATGTAAACATTCGTCCTGGTCTTGAAAATCATCCTCACGCTCCAAACTGGTGCTAAAAACAATAAACATACATATTCGACGAAAAACTCACCTGAAAATATCGATTAAATACCAAAAATCTGCGAACAATTTGTAAACCTAAATGTGGAATATCTTTGATTCTTTTACTTTGATGTAAACAAAGAAACTGGCAACATCGTTTTGTCATTAACGATATTTTCTGTGCGCGCACTGACTTTTCATCATATGTTCTGTGCTTTTCATCAGGGGCACCAACTCCTGAAAACGAAACCATGACCTCCTACGTGATTAAATAAAAGTGAATGGAGTATATGTATTCCATGATTTGAACCGGTGTAGAAGTTTGAGGCATGTACGAATTCAACTAAATGTTTCTTCAATAAACAAAAAATGCCATGAAATTAGGTGGATTACCTCTTTGACCATGAAAGGATGACCAACTCAGATAAATATTAATAAAAAGTATCTTGTTCATATGCATATTGTATTCACAAAAATCAGATTCAATTAGAAAACCCTGGTTCCTTCACCATTTTGTAAATATAAAAATTTATTTCTGTTTTGATGATTTAATCGTACATTGTAGTAAAAAAAGACGATTCGGATATGAATAAACCAGAAATTGAAAGAAGTAAATATTCGTGGACAATCTATTTCAAAAATTGGAAATATAAAAAAAAAATTTTAAAGAAAGATTCTGTACTAAATTTCAGGATCTTTGAAAATTTTCAACATCTATTGTTTGGATTCAAGAATTAAAAGATTTCCTTGAATCCAATTCGGTAATTTTTCAAACAAACAAACAAATTGATAAAATTGAATTGAAAAACGATTCCTTCAAAGTTGATGCAGTATTTGAACTGAATGCATCCCAATTCCCAATGGTCACAATCAATCGAAATGAGAGCCGAGGAGGCCTCTCTGAGCCCAAAATCGATCAAAGCTACCGTAAGTGACAAAAATATGCATATTCACCCCCTTTCGCATAAAGTAAGAACTCGTGAAGTATTCATCAACCCCTATAAACTTTCAAAGCCTCGAACTGCCTACAGGCTGCCAATTTCATCACCGAGGAAGTCGTTTAAAAGGCGAAACGTCGCGAAATTGCGGCAAGTAAACAAGAGCATGTAATAGCAGGCCGATCTGCGGTCTCAGAGGGTGTCAAATCTCACATAAGTGACAAGGCAGAATGGGAGGGGAAAAAGGACGAAATTCTGTGACGTCACGCATCACGAAGCTGAAAATTTAGTGAGAGAGAGTGAGAAGGCTAGATTTGCCGCATGGCAAGTGACTTCACGGTGGGGAGGAAGCAATGTGAATCCGGATAAACAGTAAAGCTTTGAACGTGCCAGCGAAAGGTTGTCCTTACTTTCCGAGAGATGAACTTACAAGTTTAGAACTTTTACGATTCCTCCTTTCGCTATTTCGCGACTAGTAACGTTGATGTGAAGTTATTTTGAGTGATAATTTTTTTCGAGTTGAGTTTTTGGAGTTCATCATGTTGACTTCAGCAGGCAATCAGTATCTCAGGCCGGAATATTTAACACCTCTCCCAACCACGGTAAGTTTTTCAAATTGAAATTAAAATGACAGAAAATTTTATCTCGATTAAGAAAAAAAATTCTGTATGCGATCAACGTTTCAGATATTTTCTGAAGTATAAATCATCTGATCGTGAAATAAACTAAATTTCCCATTTTTTTTTAATTCCAATAATTCAGAGCTAATTCTAATATTCTCTCATTTCACTTTTGAAATGGAATATCTAGCTCTTCCACCTATTTTTTTTAAATTCTGCCCATTCTCTGTAATCATAGCGAATTTTAAGGACGATGATTAAGATCCTTCCTCTTATGATTCAACAGCTATTTCTTATTCCTAGATACTGCAGAAAAGCCCTTTCTCTAAATAATATTTTCAGTCTGAATTGAAATCTCCCAAAGAATCTATCGCTAATCCTTTTTCTTTTTTCAGTTGGACGCAAAAAAGAGCCCACTGGCTCTCCTGGCCCAAACCTGCAGCCAAATAGGAGCCGATGCCCCCAACGCGAAGCTTATGCAGAGCGCAGAGAAATCCAGCAAGAGCAGCAAATCAGAAACTCCCAAAGATAAGCCAAATAGCTCTTCGAACTCCGACAATCATCATAAGATCAGTTTCAAATCTTACGAACGTTCATGCCCCTCAAGAGAAAAATCTCGATCTCCTGAAGACAGATCCAGCACAGCTTCAAGCGGAAGCAGAGTTAGAACTCCTGTCGCCTCCAAGAATGGCAGTAATCGCTGCGCCAGTACCAACAGCGCGTCATCTCCAAGACCTCCGTCATCTTCTGATCGGAAAACACCAGCTGGTGAAGCTCAGAATGGAAGTGATAGAAACTCTGCGTCTCCAGAGAAGGAAAATGAACGTTGCAGCCCTAGAACCCCTTCGTCAACGGCTTCGAAAACAGCGTTCACTCCCAACATTCTCACCTCTTCGTCTGATCCATCAATAAAGGATCTCCCACTTGGAACTTTCAAACCTGGAGTGCCTGTGTCCTCGCCGTATCTCCCAAGTTATCCTCATGGTTTCCCGGGGATGTCTGGTATACCCATGGATTTCATGACTAGCAGTTTCATGTCACAACACCACGCGATGAAGAACGGTGGTTTGAATCCATACCTGAGTTACGGAAGACTCAAAGCAGCGGATTCCGTGTGCCGTGATCCTTACTGTACAGGATGTAGCGTGAACTCTCATTTACTTACCCCATCAAGTGTAGGAAGTGTTAAAACTGGTGTTTGCCCTGCAGGTTGTGCTCAATGTGATCATGCCAAAGTGCCAACTTCTTCTCACTACCTTGGACATAGTCAAGCTGCCGCCGCTTATGCTCATGCCCAATTGGCAGCCTTAGCGGCAGCTTCGCACCTTCCATACGTTTGTAATTGGATTTCTGGTGATGCCGCATATTGTGGCAAACGTTTTTCTAGCTCTGAAGAACTCTTATCTCATCTTAGGACTCACACAAGTGTTAACTCGGTCAGTGAGGCGAGTAGTGCATTATCTATGTTAAGTAATTCTGGAATACCTCCTTCACACCCCTTATTCCACAGGACCTACCCTACGCCACCTCTTAGTCCTTTAGCAACCGCTAGGTTCCATCCTTATTCCAAACCACCGTTACTACCACCATCCTTAACAACTTCTCCTTTGTCTAGTTTTCCTCTGTCACATCCAGGGTTACCACCATACTTGTCACCGTATTCTCTGTACGGCCCTAGGTTAGGCTCATCGCCAAGTATGCATCCCTAAACTGAGGTCTCAAAAAGTACTAGAGAAGCCAAATAAATGCTGTGTTAATGTAGACTCCTGATTCCTAGTCTCTTCAGAACATTAGTGTCGCCCACAACTTTCATTTTGTGGACTTGTATGTGTGATATTATGTATAATAACAGAGGACTATCCTTGCATTTCAAATACGAAAGAGGAATATGAATTGGAAACGATTTTATACTTGGATCTCGTATTCTTGTAACTTCTTCACGCCAAAAATGTTTCTTGAAAATAGTATGGTAATTGTATTATCCGCTGGAAATTTTCTTTTATTGTATATATTATATTTATTTTGATTTTTCATGTTGTTCGGATTGAAAACAGTTACCATCCTTTGTGGCCATTTTAGTTCCTCTTTATTACATAATTTTGTTTTCTAAATGGTTGAGAACCTGTCATTTTTGCCAGAAATCCACTTGGCTCGTGATGTTGATATTGGACTGTTTTGATCTTTGTAATATAACATTGTCCGTAATCGAGTTGTTCTTTGTAAATATTTCTTAATCATATCATATATGTACCTATTATAACTGAATGAAGAAAAATACTATTTTTATTGTTAACGACTTCGCAAATATGTTATTTTATTTCTTTATTTGAAAAACATTAAATATTCTTCGAATTGAAAACCGATTGTCATTTTCCAACGTTATAAATACCATCATTTGCCACCACAAGAAAAACATTTATCAATAGATCAAAATCTAGGAGCATCTAATTTTTTGTATCTGAATTGCTCAATTGACAGAAGATTCTTTTCAATAAAACTTTGCATACTGCAATAAAAAAATGAGATAATTAAACTTTCTCCAGTTTTTCATGGTAACTAAGAAGGGTTTTGAAAGAATTCATGGAATTTATAGAAGTAACGAATTTTTTATCATGAAGAGAAACAAAATTGATCCGTTCATAATGAACCTGAAATTGCAGTTAAATTTGGAATAATTTATTAATTTACTTATTTATGTATAACATCGATCTTTGATCTGAATCGATATTTCTGTAAATCAAAAGTGTGAAAGATCTTTTACTCATCATAATCTATTACATCAGAAGTATTTCATGATAATTCAGATAAATTTCCGAAGTTGAATGGAGTGACACTCATTAATTTGTAGGAATGCTGTTCCACTAAATGACTAAAACGTTCCTAACCAACTGAAATAAAAATACTGTACCCCATTAATTGGTACAAATATATAGCTGTAACCTGCAGACACGTAAAATAAATTACCAACGCGTAGCAGAAAAATAACCCGAACGAAAATAAAGATAATATTTCAGCACTTCGTAGGCCATAAAATAAAAATAATTAGGACGAAATAACGGCCAGACAGAGCCATCTATCTAATTCTAGAATAGATCAAGTCGACGATGGCGGAACAGCTGCCATCCTCTAGCTTATCTTTCTGCACGTCAAGATTGTATCTCTCTCTCTGCCACACCTGTCTAACACCCATCTGATTCTATCGCTGGCTTGCCAGATTTCAGAATTCGTCGTGGATATGAAAGCATTATTTTTTCAGAAATAAGTAATTGAGAAAAATTCTCTATTATCAAACAAGATTTCAGGAATTTCAATAGCAACCTTTGTTTTTATATTTTTTTGTTCATGGTCGATTATTCTATAGACAAACTTATTATATTTTACTGAAGGACAAATTACTAAATATGCATTTCTGAAGTGCTAAAACAGACCAAATTTTTACCTTATGCCAATTGAAACAAAACAAATTTGGTACAAATAATAATTAGCAATTAACAATACATGATGAAAATAAATATCTTTCCCTATAGCACTTCTTCACATACCTAAAAGCTCTACTTTATTAAAATACATGTCTTTCTTCAATATCATTAAAAAAAATTCACTTACATATCAATGGCCTCTAGATATAATTTGAGAGAAAAGAGAAAAATTCGAAAAATCAATTTCACAGAAAAATAAATTAAAAAAAACTGACACACGGGGAATTTTTCGTTTATTTTTCATCTAGAGGTAATTATTTATATTCGATAATTTTTATCCCGTTTCAACCTAATATTCATTCAATGATTTAAAATTATGACAGATAATCAAATTGAGAAACTTTTCTCAACGATTCAATTTTTCCTTGTTCTCCATTCATTTTTTTTATTATTCTTCATAACTTGATTGAGCACTATTGAATTGTATCCATTATGCACTACTTTATCTCGGTTAGTCGATTTCTTCTCAGTAATTGGGAAATAATTAATTTCTTGCAATTTTCTGTATGAAAATCGTTATTGAGAAAATCTTTATACATGTATTTTTATTCGGAAAACAGTAGAGAACGATTGGTTGGTTCAGAATACTAAAGAAAAATTTCATAGCTGAATATTTGAAAGTATGTATACACTTATAAAAACTGTGGCAACAGTGCATTCTCGTTCTCGGCTGAGCTGACGTGAAGTAACAAGAACATTAGTATATTTTTCGAGTTTCTCAAGAACGCATTAATCGGCATTTAGTTGACAACGGTAGTGACATATTTATGATTCTTACTCTCACATATATGAATGTTTACCATACATTAAAGTAATTTATATCCATTCGAGTTGGCATTTCTATTACTCCATAACTACTTAGTTTAGCTGCTGGTAGCTACCAACTCCTGCGGTGATGGAGATCCAATCAGAGGCGTATTCGCAGGTTATTATCGTTGGGTTTCTGACGCCAACGTTGATGTTTTGAGGACTTTGGGACTAATGATAAGCAACCCCTGTTAGAACGAATGACTTTATTGACATCCCAAATGGAAGCAGAAAAAATAGTTGATAAAATGCTCATTAGAGGCGTGAAAACGTTGATGAATTTCATTTCAAAAGATGTTCTTTTCAATAGTAGATTTTCCAAAATTATTTTTTTTTAAACCTGAAAAGGACTAATTGAAAAACGTATTTTAAGGAACAACAGCTGCATTCTATTGAATCTATTTCTTTCAATTTTCAGATATATTAATTCTCAAATTTGTATTACAAACCATTTCTGAAACCTTGAAATCTAATCAATTGAAAAATCACAATTCTCGATGAATTTTCAATTCTATATTATCTGACCGTTAGTATTAGTGAAACTATTATTCAAAGTGATAATTAATTTCTAGATTTTATTCTTATTAATTTGTATCATATTCCCAAAATATCTCAAATTTGTGTAATGTGGATTCTTCAATTTCGAAATTTAGAAAAAAATTTCATTCATAAAATATGTTGATTTGATTTCTTATATCATGGAGGTCATTCCTGAAAATACTGAGCATTATTGCTGGTGATATTGAACTTTAAAAGTTAAATAAACATTTTTCTGACTAGATGAAAAATCAAGTTGTCTATGTTGAATATTATGGGATTTTTTTCTGCATGAATGAATAATTTTTCACCATGTTTTTAGTTGTTCTTATCGTGGTTTATATTTTAGTACAAATATATTTCGTTATAAACGTTATCTACACCTTTCACAGTTGTAATTCAGAAATTCAAAGTTGAATTTCAGAATAGCAATATGTAATTCAGAAAACAGAAATTGAATTTCAGAATAGTTAATTCAATTTCAGAAAAACGAAATTGAAATTCAGATTAGGAAGTTGTGATTCAGAAAAACAAGGTTGCAATTCAGAATAGTGAATTGAAATTCAGAATTGGCAAATTCAATTTCAGAAAAAAAATGGTAATTCAGAAGTTATCAAATCAATTTCGGAAAATGTAATATGTAATTCATAGAAGTATCGAGCTCAGTATCAAGTGATGCAACATAGGAATCTATGACAATGTGGCATCGAACTTGTCTTCAGTATCTGGTATTTTCAAATTTGTTTTTTCCTGTTTTCGTTTTTGACTGTATGTACCTTTATGTTATTCTTGGAAATAAAGTTATTATCATTATATTTCTTGCTTCTATGAAGGTATCTACGTACTTTGAGAGTCGAAAATGACCTCAAGAATCATTATTGATATTTTTCGCCACCCATTTTAAATGAAATCATGCTCCAATTGAATTACATACATAATATTAGAGAAAGTGGTTTGGGTACCCAGCAATTGAATTACAATTTCTTTTGTCTGAATTACAATTTCGTTTTTCTGAATTGAAATTTCCCATTTCTGAATTTCAATTCACCAATTCTGAATTACAATTCATATTTTCTGAAATTCAAATTACCCTTTCTGAATTACATATGTATTTCCATTCTGAAATTCAAATTACCCTTTCTGAATATCAACTTACTATTCTGAATATCAATGTCCATTTTCTGAAATGCAATGTGCTTTTCTGAATTACATTTTACGTTTTCTGAATTACAATTGGAAAAGGTGTAGTGTTTTATGTCAAGCTGGGGTTTCCAGTAAAGAAATAGGAGATTATTCCTTGTATAAAATTTCGTAGAATTTATTCAGACTGCATCACCAGTAAGATATTAATTTTACTGTTCAGAACTTCGTGTTGATATGAGGGAATGTCGTGTCGTCTAGCACGATGATTAATCTTCGAATGAATAGCTTCCTTTGCGTTCTTCTCCACACTCCCCCTTAAGCAAAGATGTTATGGAGATATGAGAACATAATAACACAGGATAAATTGGCACCTTCACGTAGTAATAGCAGCCTGCACGTATGGAAAACGAAGCATTATAATATTTAATAACTGAAATGACTATTACACTCCATACTCGCAGCACTCTTCTATGTAATGATTGCTCCAAGGATACATTAATGCCTGGAACCCTACGAAAAGATAAATAATCTTGTGATTAAGATAGCGTTCCAAGTACCAAACCCATGATTACTAATGTTTGTGTGTTAATTGCTTGACTGCGATAGAGAATGATATACACACCAATCAATTCTAGCAACACCAGGTGTATGGGGAGCCCAATGATTTATTTTTGCTCGAAACCTGATGATCTATGGTGATTCAACAATTTAACAAACGGAATAGAGAGCACATTTCGCCATAGAATCACGAACAACAGTTGAGAATGGAAAAAAAAATCCCACTTCAAAAACATTCAAGTGAAAAAAAATAAGACCTATACTCAATCAATATAATTTTTTGTGAGTACCTTATCTATCTTTATTAATTTCCACAAAACGTTCCGTAATTTTCCTTTGTCCCCGCCAGCAGACATGATATCATAATATTGTCATATACAGGGTATATGACTGAGTGACTGATTTTAAACATAAATGCCCAGCTTATTAGGAGGAACTTATTTTGGTGTGAGAAATATGACCCTCAATGTCAGAAATAATCAGACAAAACTTAGTGTTTTTGTTAGAAAATATCGTGGTTTGTAACATTCTTATTCAAGAAAGGTTAGTGCTTGTGTATTTTCTAAATGTATCACCCAGAATATCTGATGATCACATCAATTTCAATCGAAAAATATGAACTTTTAGGAGTTTGTAGAGAATAATATCAGGCACGTATTCAGCCCAATTTTTTTCCAAATGGCTATATCTCTTTAACAGAGCCGAATTCGAAAAAATGGAAAACGAAAAAAAAAGTCTCTTTTGGCCTCAAGAATCTACAGTTTAAATATATGTACAAGTTGACGACTCACCCTGAACAAAAACATGAAAAACTACCCTCCTTGATTTCGTTGTTGCGTTCGTTTCAAGGTAGTTTGTCTTAATTTGTGAGAGTGACTGATTTTAAACATAAATGTCCAGCTTATTAATTGTTCCAAAGAGATGGGGTCTTCATTAGTTTCACTAGTTCATCAAAGAGATTTTTTTAGGCATTTTACTAATGTTGGTCAAGTTCAAAGGGGAAAATATGTATTATTTTAAATCGAACACCCTATAATTTTTGATCTCATTCGAAAAAGCAATCATTCTCCTTTCCAAAAATGTATAGTTTCCTATCTTTTGTTTCATTAACAACAATGATATTCGAAGTTTCATGCATTTTTAATTAGTATCTATACTCTGTTCAAATATAAGAGACATCAAAATAAACAAAGTCGCGCAGAGGTAGGATGGGCTTTCTTCAGGTAGAGACTTTATTTCAGGGCTCCAGGGTCGGATCGAGGATAGTTCACACAATCATATAAACTCAAATTCATTTATTCAACATATTCAAATTACAAATGTCATAAGTTTGAAAAAAATAATGCAGCGTCCAAAATAATATATTATGTATTACCCTATTAAAAATTATTCAGAATTTTGTTGGTCTTCTTCTGTGTCACTTTCATCCAGATTCACCAGCACTCGCTCTATTGTTGACTCCATGATATTATCGAGCTGACACATTTTTTCTTCGACATCAGTTACAACATGATGTATGCATTTCTTCCATTTCTCAGCACCAATCGAGCCTATAGCTCCCAGAAACAAATTACGAACCTCAGCAATTTTAAATGAGGAGTTCTGAGCAGCTACTTTTCCTTTTACTTGAGCCCAAATGAGCTCGATTGGATTCAGCTCGCAATGATATGGTGGGAGTCTCAATACTGTTCTTCCCGTCTCATTGGCCATTTCATCTATAATTAATTTTTCATACCTCCCTCTATTTGCCTTGACCAGAGCAAGAAGTTCCGCCTTCAAAAGATCATTTTCGAAGGAAATATTTTTACTGAGCAACCAATTTTTGACATCTTCCTTGCGGGTTGAAGACGGAATCGATTCCATTTTTCTCGAATGATAACTGGCGTTGTCCATTACGATGACAGCGTTATGATCCAGAGTTGGCAAAATTGTTGAGAACCACTTTTCGAACGATTCCCCGTTCATTTCCTGATGGTAATCTCCGGATTTTTTCGATTCGAAAAACCATAGGCCGTTCTCTACAAATCCGTCTTCTCCCCCTATATGACATATAATCAGTCCTTTTCCTTTTCCACTTGGGTTTTTGAGACCAGTTGACAGACCTTCTCGAAAAGCCTGTCTGTTGGACCCAATCGATTCATCGACCCATATTGAATTTTTTGTACATCCCGCATTTATCCATGTCTCGTCAAGGTAATAAATTTTTCGGCCTTGCTCCCTAAATTCTCGAATTTTCTTCAAATAATTTCTCCTCCAAACAACTATTTCGTCTCTATCAATCAATAAACTATTACGACCACGTTTTTTGAATTTGAATTTCATTTTTTTCAATAATTTATAAAATGTTGTTTTTTCAAAATTCGGCAGGCTGTCATCGTTATTAACAACTTCCAAAACCTTCGGAATTGTAGGAATTTCATCAAGAAAAAAACCGTGAACTATTCTCCTAATTAAGTTCATGTCGAAATCGTCTATTGAATCGATGCTTTTTAGCGACTTGGATTTCTGCTTAGGTGGAATCAATAGATGATTTCGTTTATATTATTTTTCAGAAATCTCGTCGGAAACCGACAAAGGGTTAAGTACAATTCAAACAAATATTTATAACCGGGACAAATTGAGGTACCTACTTCAGATATATCAGGTTATAACCGTTGCGAATTTTAGAGGACCTAATTACAAGGGTTACAAGAGTGTAACTGAGTATAACAAAGAAATCCAAAACATTCACTTGTATTCAAATTTCATAACTTTCATAACTCTCGACATTCCGTTCTAAGCTTTAAGTACGATCCTGGCAGTCTTTTGGGGGCGTGACAAGAATTGTAGAAAAGATCCTTTGACCAATAAGCTGTTAGTATGCGCAAAACAAACCGATTTGGTTTGTTTGTTTACATTCTCTTATATTTGAACAGACTATAGTGTTATATGAACGTACATATTTTTATACCTAAAATCAACTCATGCTGTGACCGTTTGACGCATAACATAATCATTCAATTCGGTTTCATGTAGTATGCAATATTAATTACGTAAATAATTGCCAACAAATCTGACAAACAGTTTATTTAGTAAGAAAACATAATAACATTATTCAATACATATAAAGAAGGAAGAACAAAAAAGTTACAATGAATGCTGCATATGCCTACCCTCTTCGTTCATGCATAACTGTAAGAGACATTTTACATTTCCAAATGAATTTCCTAACGTGAGCTGATTTTAGGCATCAAAATACGTTCATATAAAACTACTAATTGAGAATGATTGCTCTTTCGAATAAGATCAAAAATTATAGGGTGTTCCATTTAAAATAATACATATTTTTCCCCTTGAATTTGACCAACATTAGTAAAACACCCTGTGTTGATGAGATGAAATGCCAGCCAAGCCTAAAAAAATCTCTTTGATAAACTAGTAAAACTAATGGAAACCCCATCTGTTTGAAGCAATTAATAAGCTGGGCATTTATGTTTAAAATCAGTCACTCTTATTTGGGACACCCTGTATTATGAACTGCTCCGAAAGGTAGCGAGAAAAATTACGTTGTGCATCCAATACATTCATTACTTCCACAAAATAACATTGATTGACTGTTTATAGGTCTTGTGTTTTCATTTTCAATTTTATATTTTTGCATTCGCGTTTTTTATTTTTTTTGATGATTTTTTTATTTTATTATTTTTTGTTCCATTATTGAACGAATCACATGAAATATATTTATGTATTTCACACTGAACGAAGGGAAATTCAGATACTGTGAATAGACTTCTTGGGTGAGAAAGAAGACCCAGAGCTCTATGGTTTACTCACTTGCTTCGACTCTGTGGTCTGAAGTTCTGAAAGGAGGACCCCACCAGAGATTCTACCTGTTTATCACACCTTCACTTATCGTCTAGTATAGTTCATACAGCGCCATCGTTCCCATCTCTTTTGTTTACGTTCGAAAAAGTTATTCGCATGAACCCAAGTATCCATAAAGGAACCCGTTCCATGAGAAAAAGGGCTTTATTCAGTATACATACACGATGCCAGAAAAGCAGTAGATACATCTCTCCAAGTCAGATCAACCGTGAGTGCCATTCTTTCAGTGTGTACATTGTGGTATTTTTCTTTCTCATACGTCATTTTTTTTCTCGTGGTGAGAAGAATTGGTACAGCAGTCCATTCTTCTCTTGCTCTTATATAACTTGCGCAGCCAGGCAAAAAAATTAAATCAATTCTCCAAAATACATAACCATGATCTAGTTTAATATTCTTAATCCCCTAGAGATGGGTTTAGCCAAGCCTTACAAAAATCGATACTCCAACTGACTAGGATCTGTAATTCGAAATAGTTATTTCGACTTCGCCCAGCCAACTCATAATGCTTTGTTACTTCATCAAAAAGCCCCAACAGTATCCCATTACCAAACCCCACATCTGACGAAATGAGATGCAAATTCAAATGTCATCCACTCACAAACATGCTTAACCCCTACACGTACAACAATCAGTTTCGATAAAACATTTGTCACTGCCTAGATGAAAACTGAAATCAACCACCTGGCAGGTTCATACAAATTTCAATTATTATTCCATATAGAAAACAGAGGGTATGTTTGATTTTCCGAACGTGGCATATTTCATGTGTATAAAACACAAAACACACTTCTCCAGCCATTGACAGCTATGACAGGTCATTTCCTAGTTTACCGTCGGGCGCGGCAGTCTCCCGTTGCGTGAAGAGTTCTATACCCAATGACAAACTGTCGACGAACCGTTCCCATTTGATAAAATGCAAACATTTATGAACAGTGCCGAACGAATGATTTGATTGAAAAAATTGCTCTTTATATTTCGTTTTTTGTATGTTTGTGCCTACGGTTCAATCGATTATTTTCGAGTTATGCTAAATCCGCTCAGCTATCCCTCGGTGATTCCAAACTTTGAGCCTGGAGCAGGTTGTTGTCGACGTGATATTTTTGTCGATAATATAATGTTATTTGGGTTTATTCAGTCTGTTGGAAACATTTCGCCATGCCTTCATTCGGAAAATGAAGCTTCCAATAGTTCCAATAGGGTTCCAATTTCTCAGAAAAATGTTTATGCTTTGCACAATCAAAAGAACAGTGAATTGTGAATTGAAAAGTTTATTTCGGAAATTGATATCTGTTGTTAATTACAACTTTGTCAAATAAAACGAAGACGTAACAGGGGAAGGTACTACATTGTAAGAATAGCTCAATCTCAGAATTGAGGAACTAAAAGGTCACTGTACTAGAACGAAGGAATAATTCATATAAAGACAAAGAGGGACCACCTAGTGAAGGTGAAGAACTTTCCAAATAGTCAAGGAAAAAACCCGAGAATAGCTGAGGGGTGAAACTAATAATTCAGAAACTCTCACAAATTGAGACAAACTACCTTGAAATGAACCCAACAACAAAATCAAGGAGGGTAGTTTTTATGTTTTTGTTCTTTACGATTGACAACTGTCCTTGGATCACAATGCATGTATACAGGGTGACTCTTCGACTTGTACATCTATTTTAACTGTAGATTCTTGAGGCCAAAATAAACCTTTTTTTCATTTTTCCGAATTTGGCTCTATTAAAGAGATATAGCTATTTGAAAAAAAATTGGGCTTAATACGTGCCCTGATATTATTCTCTACAAACACCTCACAGTGCATATTTCTCGATTGAAATCGATGTGATTATTCGATATTCTGGGTGATACATTCAGAAAATACTCAAGCAATATTGACCTATTTGAATAAGAATGTTACGAACACGATATTTCCTAATAAAAACACTCAGTTTTGTCCGATTATTTCGGACATTGAAAAGCCATATTTCTCACACCAAAATGAGTTCCTCCTTCGATTTTCCTGAAAATTAGTTTGTAAACACTAATAATTTGTTCATATTTTCTTCGATATTCTAAAACGATCTCATAAAAAATGGGTTCTCACTAACCTATGCTAACTCTTTTAACCTGGGTCAAAGGATTTGAGGTCAATGACCTAACCTAACCCATCTCCTGTGATATTTCACAGAACTTTTGACAAGACGATGCCAGATTGCCGATTGTCTCTTCAAACAATAGTTTAGGCGAAAACAAGGAAACAGAACGTCCCCTATCGTCAAAGGATGAACTATCGCAACGGAACTAGTTTTGCTTACTTTTCGCTTAAGGCGTCTAGGCGTTGCTCTTTGGAAACGCTAAACGAGTTACGAGCTACGATGTTAATTTCAGTCGCCTATAACGGTGCGCTGCGATGTAGCCGCCACGCAAGACAAACCGTTGTTCTGTGTCTCCAAGGTTAGTCTTTGATCCCATGAACGACGCTTGCGCGATAACCTGCGCCATGGACTTCGATTTATTTATTTATTTATTTACAGAGAATAAAGCAGGTGATGATTGTGATGTGAAGACTTTCAGTGACTTTATGTGGTGAAAACCGTGTAGAGTCGACTTGAAATTCCAAATGGATATTGTTTAGATAGATATTTTCCTGAAGGACTGGTAACAATAAGTTTTTAATAGAAACTGTGCTTATAAAATGTGTAATTTCATGCTTCTGAGAATTCGATATTATCCCCCAAATTCGTGAGATTTTATTATAACATATCTCTACATCAAACGTTTTTCCATCATTGAGATTTTAGTCTTGACGAAGTTGATAAACATTCTGACAACATTGTTAACCAGGAAAGAAATAATATTCAATGATATTAAAGGCAGGGAAGCATCAAGATTTTTCTTGATGTAATAGGGGAGATAATTTTTGAAACTATAAAACAGACATGTCTTGAAAATTGGGACTTGAACGTTTTCTTTCCTGTAATATTTAACCGGTATTTTCCACTTCAACTTCTGAAATTTAATAGCCTTGTGTTAGAAAAATTAATGGATCGTTTATCAAGCCACATAGGAATGTCTGGCGAAACGTTAATGACCGAAATTGTTGATTTTCAGTTTAAGTTTATTTAGAGAACTAAATGATAAATTATAATTGTCCCACGAATTTGGTTGCAATTACTGCACACGATGACAGGAATAAAATTCAACGCAGGCATTGTTGAGAATTGTCACGTAGCGATATCCCAAGAAGAAGGTGGGAAGCAGAAAAAATCTTTAATTTGATTGGTTCATAAAAACAAAGATGGAAGGAATTTTGATTTGATTGGTTTTGAAAGATTGACGATTGGTTTTTGGAGGAGACGAAGAGGGGAAAAAAACTTCGACTTGCTCGGGAGACGAAAAAGGCAGTGTCTGGTGGAACCTTAAAACGAGAAGGTTGCCAGTGCTCGCGTCGGTAATAGGGAGTAACTGGAGGAACCTAAAGGAAAGGTCCTCAGTTGACTCAGGTTTGAAATCGGAAACTAAGGGTAGTACGGTTTTAGGGTAGGTACTTCAGTGTTTGGAAGTACGGTCTCAAAGCGGAGACGAAAACAGTTAAGGTTGAATCGGAAGTTAAGGGTAGTAATTTCTAAATTACTTGGAATTATTTTAGATTGCGTATCGTCGGTATATTCGGGAGTGAGGTCAATTTGCGAAACGCGTGTGGGTGTCGTGTTTGGTGTTTAATCTGTCTGTTTCAGGAAAGAAGCACCGTCAAAGAATTATCCTCCTAGGTTCATCATTCTTGGGATTATTGGTACAGGAAAAGGTCAGACTAAATTGTTTATGCTTAGCTTATTTTGAGTATTGGTAGAAAGCTGCATGAAAGCCCATATATCTATTATGGTCCAGAGTCCTGAAATCTCCCACAAGTCGTAAATGTCTTTCAAAGTATATTGTATTTTTTTGTAATCACCCTTAAGTAACTGAAAGTGTATATGGAAATACTTGTTGGGTTCCCTTAAGTGTTGGAAAGTTTAAGTGGGAATTAATTTTGAGATTTCCCTTGTATATTAGAAAGTTTGAATTTGTATTATTCTTGAAATCTCTCTTGAGTAGCTGAAGGTTTAATTAAGTGAATTTTGAGATCATCCCATGTTAATGATCTTGGGGGTTATTTTGACAAGCCCTTTTCATTTCTGTCGATAACTTGAATATAATAATATTTTATAATTTGGAATTCACACCGATGGTTGATTTGATTTCGATAATTGGATTATGTTTTACAACCTAACGTTGATGTATCAATTTGATTTGTTGTGATTAATTGCATTTGAATTAAGAAATATTCGAGTACTTTTGATAATTTATATCGTTGAAATATACGTAACGAATGTAAAGTTGTTTAGTCTGATTTGGTTTTAATATACGTCTTAAATTTAATCCAAAAAGTTTCATTTATCATCCCTCTCCCTAGAGAATATTTTTAAACACTAAGTCCCGACCCAAGTGCGTTGGGCCGATCCCACACTTTCTCCCTTCTGGAGAAAGAACTTCAAAATTAAAATAACATCTTTTCTTTTCTTTAAGTAATAACACCCTTGATTGGTGGAAAGCCGCTCTTCCGTCAAATCACAAAGAGGGTGCTTTTTACATATGGTGACAGCGGTGGGATGTGTTTAATTTTCTGGGGGAGAGTTTTTCTTTTGTAATACGTTGAATTTTTCCGGTAGATAAAAAGTTTTTGGTTTGTGTATGTCGCATCAGTGTGAATGTAAAGATTACTAGAGTTAAATGTGTTAAATTTTCCAAGAGAGATTTTTTTAATGAGATTTTGAGAAATTCAGAGAAATTTCGAGGTATAGGGAATTTTATCCTGTTGTTTTATGGGTGATCGAGATAGTGTGTATTGACTTGTTGGAAGATTTCCGGATGAAGGTTTTCAGGTTCTTATGTTGAATTGGATTATATTTTCTGTATGAACGTATATGCCTATGAATTTGAAATTAAGTTTTAAAAATTGCAATTGGTAGGGACAGAATTTAGGATTGAATTAAAGTAGAGTAAAAAATTATTGACCTAAAGATTTTTTTTATGAGCTATTGAAGAATTGAGTAAATACAATTGGTTTTTCTTTGGATAAATTCGAGTTTTCTTTTTTTTTTGAAATTATTATAGAACAGTTCATATTTCTGTGATGTTCTATCATTTTATGTGAAGGATTTTTGATAGAGTCAAGTTGATATTGAGATTTTAAGACTTTAGAGAGGTTTTAGATTCATTGCGGCTTTATAGGGAAAAAGGCATACGTTTGTTCTCACAGGACATTTATTTTTCTTTCAGGACATTGTTTTTTCTTTCAGGACGTTGAATTTTCTGATTGTTGAACGTGTGTGATCAAATTTTGTTTCAGGAAGGTTATTTTTGATTTTTTGAAAATTATTGTGCCTTTATCGATTGATTGAAATTTTGATTGAATTTTTTTTTCAGGGCGTATTGCACGAAAAATTTTCTTTTGGTTACTCTATCCATTTGCTTGATTTTGTTTGAAGGTGTTGGTTTTTCGGACGGTCATATAGCGGATCAACTTTTGTTTCAGGAAGGGTATTTTGTTTTTCTGAAAAGTATTGTGCTCTTATCGATTGATTGAAATTTTGATTGATTTTCTTTCAGGGCGTATTGCGTGAAAATTTTGTTTTGTTTTTGGGATTTCGTCTGAATCTCGAATAATTCTATTTTCATAAAGTAACATCATTCGGTTTTGTATTGAGTTTGATTTGGAGAATAATTGAATTTGGCTTTCCTTGTTTTAACTTGAGCTGAAATTTTGGGAAACACTTTGATAGAAGGGAAATTTTTATTTTTTCGAGTTGGGTTCATTTTGAAAGTTCAGAAGTCGGGAAAAGTATAAATTTGGTTGAAATTTTAGTAGATGAGCCGCTGATCGTGATCTTTCGAATCTTAGAATAAAAATTAGAATTATTTTTATTTCAGGTGGTTTTGTGTACTTTTATTTTTCGGGAATTCGACACTTGGTGATTTTCTTGTTTTTTTGGTTACATCATTTCGCCAGATTTTTCTTGAATTCTTTTTGGCGTTGGTCTTTTTGAACTCGTTTCCAGGTGATTCGTTTTATTTTGGTGTTTTGGGTAAGGCTGTTTGAATTGGGATCATTAGGGTATCATTTTGCTATTTTTTTCTAATTCGTGAAAGTTGAAGTCGTAATCTTGAGCGTATTTCAGTTCTGTTGGAATTTGAGGGTGAGAATTTCAAATTATTCATTGATTTGGAAAGTAAATAATTCACTGAATACATTAAAAAATTATATTTTGGTTAAGATAATTGGGTTTTGGTTAAATTTTTGAAAAAATGGCTCACCCAGCTGGCGCATCCAACGTGAATGTTCCCGCAGGTCAAGTAACACCTATGTACTCGCTAGGTATGCTATCGACTACTTTGGAGGATTTTACTGGGAAGGACGCGACCGGGTATTTCGAAAAATTGGAGTTGCTGGCAAAATTATACGGATGGGACGAAAAGGACACTCTTATCCTTTTCAAGCTTAAGCTCGAGGGTGATGCTTATACATTTTTCAAATCTGATATCAACCTTGACAGTTTGAACTATGGTGATCTAAAGAATAAATTTGTTCGGAAGTTCACAACGGTTAGATTTCCTGGGGAGAACCAGTGGAATCTTAGCCGATGCTATCAAAGACAGGACGAGGATGTGTCCTCGTTCTGCACTAGACTGCGTACAGTAGGGGCGAGGTTACTGAACGAGGATTTAGCCGGAGCACAAAAGGACGAAGAACCTGGAATAAGGAAGAAGAACCGGGAATCAATTTTGAATCAGTTCAAGATAGGACTGAGAAGGGACGTAATGAAGGAAACAGGAATTTTGTTGTTGAAAGAGGAGAACCTGGATCTGGAAAAAGCAGAGGAACTAGTTAGGCTACAGGAGGCCACTAGCAAGATGTTGCAAAGGAGGTCGGTAAATATGTGGGTATCGACAGTTGACACCGAAAAAGTATGTCAACTGTGCGACAAAGAAGGCCACACCGCGAAGGGGTGTAGGAGTGTAAGGCAGAACCGAGGAAATGGGGAAAGAGGTAATACAAGGACATGCCATTCTTGTGGCCAAACAGGCCATTTCGCGAGGGATTGCCGGAATAACAGACAAGGAGGACAAATGACACAGGGAGTGTGTCATAACTGTAATCAACAGGGACATTGGGCAAGGGAGTGCCCTAGCAGGGGTTCGGCTGGATGGCGGGAGCCAAAGGTCAAATGGTTGAGGAGGGAATATATAGAGGAACCGAATACTTCCTGGAACCAACGCATAGGCGTAGATGAGGGTATAGAGGAGATTTCCGGGGTAATACGGAATATTGAAGGGCAAAGTTTTGGAAGCCACTATCCCCGAACAGACGAGGACAGTGGGAAAATGGAACATTTTAATGATCAGAGAAGAGTCCGGGAGGACACTAAGAAAAAAAATGTAATGTACAAGGTTGACAGGACGTCCAGGAAAGTAGATACACAACCAGAAAATTCCTATGAAGTTAGGGATTTGAAGAGGACTGGAAGTAGGAATACCAGTGTTAGCACTCAGACGGAGGGTGCAGAGGGACCCGACAGCAATGGACTGTCGAAGGGTGACACCATAAGGGAATGGAATGGTGTTGTCACCGGGTCGAAGGATGTGGAGATGACGAACGAGAATAACGAAGGGGAGCTTCGTTGGAATAACAATGTGTCTCCGGCTGAAGGGATAGATCGGGTATCTATCAGGAAGGAATCAGCCGTTGAGGAAGATGGTACCTGGGAAACCGACGTTTTGTTGATGTCGGGGATCACCATCCCCGCACGTTCGGAAATGGTGGTAGAGGCCAAACTGAGGAAGGAGAAAAATAGGGAACGATTTTGGGTCAAGATAATAAACGTGAAGGAAGAAAGAAGTAATGGGGAGGAAGAAAGATCGGTAGTGGTAGCCATACCATTACGACGATCTTCGAGGGCAAGGCGCCCTCCGGACCCGGGAAAAAACTGGCCAGGAAATCGGGTAGCGAGAAGGCAACTCATCAACAGCCTTCCAGGAGAAGTGAACCGACTCCTGCCCATTTCGTTAGATTCCAAGGATAAACTAGTCAGGAACACGGGTAGCGAGAAGGCAACTCTTCAACAGCCTTCCAGGAGGGGTGAATCGACTCCTGAACATTTCGTAGATTCCAGTCATTTGAAACGTCTTTGTGGTAATTTGGGAGTAGCTGTGCTAAAGTCTTTGATGGCGATTTTTAACGCCAAATTTTTTTTTATTGAAGCAGCGAAATTGAAAAAATCTTTTCAGTGCGTATTTGATATTTTTTTTAATTAATCTTTTCATCTATAAAGAAGTACCACTCGACCTTATAATTTTTGTGTTAGCGCTGACGCTAAAGTGTACTTTACGGTTTGCGGGAATCGTTTTGGAACAATCGTGATAAGATTTTGCGTTTTGTGTCCCACAACAAAAAGCAAATGTGGATGTATTTTTGTGGTATTCT
This sequence comes from Adalia decempunctata, assembly GCA_951802165.1. NCBI lineage: Eukaryota > Metazoa > Arthropoda > Insecta > Coleoptera > Coccinellidae > Adalia > Adalia decempunctata. The sequence continues at coordinate 23,142,617 of OX637701.1, forward strand.
TCCTCAGATGATTAAAAGGGAACTAATGTAAGCGATCATGGGAGGACGAATAGGGAAAAATGGGATTTACGTATTTGTCATTTTAAATTGTTCTATGAATTTATGTAAAATTGTGAAAATTTAATTTTTTGTTTGTTTGTATTGCTACTGTATTTATTGTACACTTCCCCACAAGATGTTTCAAGAGGATCCAAGCCCATTAATAGTATGAGAAAGATACTGACCCTATCCAGAGGAATGACCTTATTCGTAAAAGTAAAACAATACTGAGGCGCTAATCGCGTACGCGTGTGCGAAGAAAAACAGTGAGATAACCGCGGTGTCTATACGCGAAGCCGCGAAAACTTCGAGAACATCTACAGAAGTTAATTCGTCAAAGGGATCGTGTTACCAGAGGGACGTAGTAACAATTAAAAAACCGTATGGACCGACTGTGTCGAGTAAGCTTGAGCGATTACTGATTAAATATTGCGGGAATCATAGGCGTAGTTTAATCGTGGCCGAGGGTATAATAAACTACATTTACCGTTTGAAAGCCGTGGAAAACATCATCGACGAGTACCAGAAATGGAGACTTCGGACAAATGGTTCAATGGTTCAAAACGATCAACATGGTCAACACCGAAGAGATGAGAAAGCTGGCACCCAACCCAGCAAGACAGATATGAGGATGGTTCACCGACTTCCTGTTTATGAGGAGACTCATGGTATTCTATGCGATACTCCGAATCATGAAGCAAGGGATAGATGTTATATCGAATGGACTACACCTTTGTTGTGGAATAACTCTGCTGGCCAACTTCTGGAATACTCTAACCATATGGATTATGAACCGACACAGGACCAGGCAAGATAACATTAGAAGAGACAAGGATGCAGAGGCGGACGTAGCTGTAGCAGCAAAGACATGACGGGATTTTACCCAACAGTAAACCCGAACGCACCACACTGGACTGAAGAAGAAAGTGCACAATGTTGTTATCGGTCGCGAGCTCGGAATAGGTGCTGTGTAGAGGGACATCTCTCGCGATAACGATGATTGTTGGTGACGAACATAAACATTGAATTCGAGTGTTTGGAACCCAAATTTATCGGACACAAAGTGCGGTACGCTAATTACGAGAGACTAGGTCGTCGTGCATCTCCGAAAGGTCATTCTCGAGGTGAAGGTCAGTCCCAAACTCCAAAGGAAATAAACATATGGAGGTAGTCAGAACCGGATTAAGAAGATTCTGTGGTGATCGCGAGTGAAGTTTGAAATCCGAAAAATAGACAATAATGAACTCCATGTAGGAGAAGTGCAGTGACGGACAGATTTTCTTAAATTTTCTTTCGAAGAATTTGAGTTATGCACGTGATGTTTTGTTGTATTGAACCTTATTTTTTTATTTCTTGAAGTTTAATTGATCCTGAGGGATATTGTTTACTATAGACTAATTAGATGAGCAAGAATGATATTTAGTTTTAAGGCATGCTGCATGAAAGTTAAGAATTCTAAGTTTGATACATTCGAGTTGTATACCTTTTATAATGTCTTAAACGGAAGACAAGGGACTATTGGACTATTGGGGATGATGGTCAAGGAAAAGTTATGGCAAACGATGCCAAAACTTTTTCAAAGAAGGGGATATTGTAATAGGGGAGATAATTTTTGAAACTATAAAACAGACATGTCTTGAAAATTGGGACTTGAACGTTTTCTTTCCTGTAATATTTAACCGGTATTTTCCACTTCAACTTCTGAAATTTAATAGCCTTGTGTTAGAAAAATTAATGGATCGTTTATCAAGCCACATAGGAATGTCTGGCGAAACGTTAATGACCGAAATTGTTGATTTTCAGTTTAAGTTTATTTAGAGAACTAAATGATAAATTATAATTGTCCCACGAATTTGGTTGCAATTACTGCACACGATGACAGGAATAAAATTCAACGCAGGCATTGTTGAGAATTGTCACGTAGCGATATCTCAAGAAGAAGGTGGGAAGCAGAAAAAATCTTTAATTTGATTGGTTCATAAAAACAAAGATGGAAGAAATTTTGATTTGATTGGTTTTGAAAGATTGACGATTGGTTTTTGGAGGAGACGAAGAGGGGAAAAAAACTTCGACTTGCTCGGGAGACGAAAAAGGCAGTGTCTGGTGGAACCTTAAAACGAGAAGGTTGCCAGTGCTCGCGTCGGTAATAGGGAGTAACTGGAGGAACCTAAAGGAAAGGTCCTCAGTTGACTCAGGTTTGAAATCGGAAACTAAGGGTAGTACGGTTTTAGGGTAGGTACTTCAGTGTTTGGAAGTACGGTCTCAAAGCGGAGACGAAAACAGTTAAGGTTGAATCGGAAGTTAAGGGTAGTAATTTCTAAATTACTTGGAATTATTTTAGATTGCGTATCGTCGGTATATTCGGGAGTGAGGTCAATTTGCGAAACGCGTGTGGGTGTCGTGTTTGGTGTTTAATCTGTCTGTTTCAGGAAAGAAGCACCGTCAAAGAATTATCCTCCTAGGTTCATCATTCTTGGGATTATTGGTACAGGAAAAGGTCAGACTAAATTGTTTATGCTTAGCTTATTTTGAGTATTGGTAGAAAGCTGCATGAAAGCCCATATATCTATTATGGTCCAGAGTCCTGAAATCTCCCACAAGTCGTAAATGTCTTTCAAAGTATATTGTATTTTTTTGTAATCACCCTTAAGTAACTGAAAGTGTATATGGAAATACTTGTTGGGTTCCCTTAAGTGTTGGAAAGTTTAAGTGGGAATTAATTTTGAGATTTCCCTTGTATATTAGAAAGTTTGAATTTGTATTATTCTTGAAATCTCTCTTGAGTAGCTGAAGGTTTAATTAAGTGAATTTTGAGATCATCCCATGTTAATGATCTTGGGGGTTATTTTGACAAGCCCTTTTCATTTCTGTCGATAACTTGAATATAATAATATTTTATAATTTGGAATTCACACCGATGGTTGATTTGATTTCGATAATTGGATTATGTTTTACAACCTAACGTTGATGTATCAATTTGATTTGTTGTGATTAATTGCATTTGAATTAAGAAATATTCGAGTACTTTTGATAATTTATATCGTTGAAATATACGTAACGAATGTAAAGTTGTTTAGTCTGATTTGGTTTTAATATACGTCTTAAATTTAATCCAAAAAGTTTCATTTATCATCCCTCTCCCTAGAGAATATTTTTAAACACTAAGTCCCGACCCAAGTGCGTTGGGCCGATCCCACACTTTCTCCCTTCTGGAGAAAGAACTTCAAAATTAAAATAACATCTTTTCTTTTCTTTAAGTAATAACACCCTTGATTGGTGGAAAGCCGCTCTTCCGTCAAATCACAAAGAGGGTGCTTTTTACATTGAAATTCATGATTTTTTCCTCAAATTCCGTCATACACAATTGGAAATAACTGGAAAACGATATCATACGGATTTGTTTTAAATTTTCTATGTTTTTCAGATTTGCCCTTTTTTCTCTGGGTAGAATCAAACCAAAACTTGTAATTTCATGCTTTGACAACATTGTTAACTTGTTAAGAGACCAGAGAAGAAGTAATATTCGATGATATTGAAGGCAGGGAAGCATACAGATTTTTCTTGAAATTCATGATTTTTTCCTCAAATTTCAATTAGTAATGTTTTACTGAAAAAACATAGGAATGCTTTTATTTTTTAAAATGGTTGTTTCTTTCGCGAATATGAACCGTTTATCTTTTTCAATTGGTTTTATAGTATTTTTGCGTGAATTTATGAGTCGACTACTCTGTAACTTTATACCAGTAGAAATATTGAATGAATTTTAATTGAGGAATATGTAGCATGAATAGAGTAAACAATCAATCAAAATTCAGTTCATTCGAAATATCTGTTCCGAATATATGGAAAGAATAGTGTTAATTTCATGGATTTTCGACACCCTGTATCTTTCAAACGGAACCGAATTTTGAAGAATGGTATGAAAAAAAGGATTTCGTTTGAGGAGAGGAATCTACCCACAGTTAAAATATATGTACAAGTCAAAGACCCACCCTGTATAATTTTTGATGCAGGAATAAAGATACTGAGTATACTACCAACGAAAGGATGAAAAGACAGTGTTGAATAAACATAGAGATCTTCTTCGTTACCTATGAAGTACATTCGCTTCGTGATGTAAAGTTTGAATAAAAATAAGAAAACGAATTCTGAATTCATAGGAACAGGCAAAATAACTTTCCATCCCAAAAATGTCTATAATTTTTCATATTTTTGACGGCCAGCCTCTCAAATGTTATCACATATCTTCACGAACAGCTGTAATAATTTCACTCCCACATCCCATCTGATCTTCTGATGATATATATTTCTACTTCCTCCAGATTCGAAGCCATCTAGTTAATCCTCCTCAACATCTTCTTGGCGGATAGAGACTGTGAATGTCTCAGGGTATTTAGGGGAGAGGCATAAATCATCCGAAAATTATATAGGGTCGAATATCAGTGGTGGGCTTAACATTATCATAATTTAAATCGCGTTCAAAGCGATAAATTTCTTCGGGTTTACTCCCCCATCGAGTTATTTCCGGTTAATGTAGTAGCTTTGAATAAATTCGAAGTATCGTTTGATGGTGATCGCACACTTTGTGTGGATTTCATTGGGAAAGAATTATTGTCACCATTCGAAAAGTTCTAGGGCCAATTAAATTAATCAGGCTAGATAAATTGTCTCCCTTACAAATGAGATGTTGAAAAAGATGATTTCATAACTTTATTATGGATTATCATATTTTTTTAGTATATTTAAGAAAATGCACATCCTGTGATGATTTAGGATTATTTCCTTAGGCTTGCAATGGGAAGGCTTCAACGAGGCTGGTTCCTCACTCCTGCAAGTCTCTTGCCCTGAAGACTCTTTTCCTTGGCTAACAGAACTGCTCTAAGCACGCACTTTACAGCTCGCCTTCCAGTCCAAGAGATCCGATGAAATTCAATATCTGGGAAGCTTTCAACGAGGCAGATTCCTCACTCCAGCAAGTTTCTTGCCCAATAGATTATTTCTTTTGGGTTGCAATGGCAAGGCATTCCGTGACTAGGTGAATAGGAGTTTTTTCCTCGTCCCCATAGAATCTTGACTTCTCAGTGTCCAATAAACCCATTATCTCCAGATGCTTCTTGAGACGACAAAGTCCTGTGAGACATCCGGATGCCTGATGCCTTTCCTTTTCCTTTTCCTCGCCACGATTCTAACCGCCGAGTCATATAGCAGAACTGTTTTGCCCACACACTTCGGTAAATTCCACCAGTTATTTTGCTGTCGTTCGCGAATAAGCCCGTCATGAAGAGGAAACATCTTTTAGCAGTGGCGGCTGCGATTTCGGTGCTGAATAAAAAAGAAATAAAGAAACGGTCAATATGGGATTTGAAATACGCTACTGGAAAATAACCGCCGATTCTCGACGAAATCCCCATACACCGTCGGTATGGCACGACAACCGATGAACCGTCGTGACAAAAATCAAGCATCGGCAGATATTTCTACCGACGATGCGAACCGACGGTTCTTCGCCACACACATCGGTTTTTGGCGCTTTTGCCGAGACGGTTCGTATCGCGGCGATATAAACGGATAAAAAATAACGATGTCTATGGCCGGCTTTAGATCTCGCAGTATCCAAGTTCTGAAGGAACTTTTTGGAGTGATTCATTCTTGGGAGACTCCACCAGAGTGTTTTCCTTTCGGTTTTCTTCTCCTCCAGAAACTCTTAAAGATGCATTCCCTAGACCACAGAAAGGTTCTGCGAGCATATTGGCCTCTTCATTTCCTTTGATTCCTGAATGACCAGGAACCCAGATTAAAGAGACCTTATTTTTCTTTTGTACCTCATTGAGTTTTCTCTGGCACTCCCAAATCAACTTTGAGTTGATGACTAACATTAGTCGAATAAAAACTCTAGTACAAATGAATTCTGAAAAAAACATTTCTTGGGGAATTTGGTTCCAAAAACGGGGCAGAAGCTCTCTCAGATCATTTAAGGATTCTGGGGTAGGTTAATGATTATCTAATCTTCTTTGGAGCATATCCTATGCATGTTCTAAGAAATTCAAATATGGTGAGTGCGGAGGGATTAGTAGATGTGGAATACCAAGCTCCTCGCGCGCATTCTCAACTATGGCTGCACGATGCGGTCTAGCGTTATCGTCTGGAAATTGAAAAGTATCACCAATAGCAGCGTGAAACTTTGGCACAACTTTGTCAACTACATGCTCCCTATTATAGTGTAAGGCGGTCATATTCCCAGGACAAATGTGTAGATCTGTGCGCCCGTTGAAACACATCCCGGCCCATACCATAACACTATACCCCCTCGGAATGGATGGACTTCTTGGACATAGCGACGAGTACGGGGTATGCGTGGAATTGTCCATACACTTATTCTTCGAGAATCTGAAAATCGTCCATATCTGGATTCATCAGTGAAAAGGACACTACGCCATTGATCGTTCCAATTGATATGTTGCCTTGCCAATTCCAGTCTTTGACGCTTATGGTCACGTGTTAATGGAACTCCTATTAATGGACGTCTAGAACCTAGATTCACCTCTCTAAAATGTCGATGGAAACTTGGACCCATCTGCATTTTGAAGAGTATTCCGTAGCATTCTACACGTAGATGTAGGGTTTCTTCTCGCCGAAACGGTGATGAAACGATCCTGAGCAGGTGTTGTTTTTCGTCGCCCACCAAGCCTTGGTCTTTCCAACGGAACCTGTCTCCCTGAACCTATTTCAAATTATATCAGATATCACACTTCGGCTGCCTTGGAGCCTTTCCGCTACAACAACCTGAGTTAGGCCACCCTGTAGCATTCCAATATCCATATTAGCCTCAGCGTTTGTTAATTTACGTCTTGGCATTTTCAGAAAACTCGTTTCAAATCGAAGCCGTTGATAAACTGACTTCATTTCAAAATAAGAACATTCATGAAGCATATGCAGAACCAAACTTCAGAAAAAAGGCGACCAGATTAACGAAATGATCGATTCAAGTTGTTATTGAGTTTTAAATGATTTTACAGCGATTTTCTCGAAGATAACATACTTTTAAAAACAATTGAACACGATATCCCTAACTCTTGTGGAGCAGTATAGTCATAACATTCTTCAGAAAAACAATGTTCCGTTTCTCTTTGAAAAGGAGGTGATGCTGACCGTGGTTTCGGTCTTGTTATGGCCTTCGTCAGTGTAACATTTGGAATAGGAATATCTACTTTTTCATCAATGGAAAAATATCAAGCAAACGCCAAAAGTGACCTGTCTGTTGGAAAAAAATCAGTCTCTCGTGGTTGCACTAAAAATTAACGTCACAAATGCAGTTACGGTCCGTAGGAAGTTGCAAGTCGGCGCCAAGAACAGCCAACACTCTCCAATTATCAAAACGGCTCCTAGTCCGAGCGTCGCCGCCAAATTGTAGTGATTTGTAGTCCCGGCCCTGCCCGTTGTAAAATAACTGCTAATGGTATACTTAGGATAAATACGTATTTTGTTCGACACTGACCATTATTCAGCTCCGAATCGAAATTACGGATAATAAGTTCTAACACTAACTTATTATTAGAGGCGGATACCGAAAGGCACGGTGGTATAAATCATTTTATGTGTTGTTTCCATGGCTCTTTGATGTCGGATGATGGTTTCGGACAAAAAAGACGGCTTTCATGTGAACAATTCGCGGTAATAGAATTTCTTTGTCGTTAATCCTTGCAGCCTCGAAACCATTTCACGGAGAGTTCAAACCTCGGAATTCCCTGCCCTGGAACTGGATCATTAAAATGAAATTCCCATAATTATTCTTTTCGATACTGCAATAAATATAAAAGTCCTAAAATATTCTTCCATATGTCCTTGACATAAAATACATCCGAAACACCGTCTGCAAGTCTGGTTCCGAAAAAGTGCACAGGAAAGACGCCCCTAAAATTATACAACGCGATATTTGAAGCAATGTGTCATAGTAAGGTGTTCAGAATGGATCCCTAGGGAACCCGAGCGATATAGTCGGTCTTGATATTAGTCCTATATATCAGATGCATCAACGACTGCCCTGCTACGAGATACTAGCATTAACAGCGCCTCTGAGAACGATATAAACCGATAAAATATCTACAGGAGACAAGCACGAAGTTTTCCTTGTCCTTTTTTCTCGCGAATGGTTTCCGTGAATTGAGCTGCTTTGCGGTGGCTGAAGACATTCCGAGAGAGGGGATATTTGATATGAAACAGTATGTCTTTTCTTAGTACGGCGTCTTTTGTATGAGAAATTTCAAAACAGAAAATAAAAAATATGAAAACGAATTTTCGCGTGGCCACCGTCTTAAATACGGCTCTAATATAACAAGTATAAATAGTTCATGGTGAAGTCACTATCAGTTTTGAAATGTTCATATACAGGTACTTCGACTCGAACTTTATTTTAACTGTAGATTTTTGAGGCCAAAGGAAATCTTTTTTTTCAATTTCCATTTTTCCGAATTCGCCTCTGTTAAAGAGATATAGCCATTTGAAAAAAAATGGGGCTTAATACGTGCCTGAAACAATTCTCTGCAAACACTTCGAAGTTCATATTTTCGATTGAAATTAAGGTGATTATTAGATGTTCTGGGTGATACAAATAGAAAATACTCAAACACTAACCTTATTTTAATAAGAATGTAACAAACACGGTATTTCCTAACAAAATCATCTGTCCGATTATTTCTGCGATTGAAAAACCATATTTCTCCCACCAAAATAAGTTCCTTTTTCGATTTTCCTGAAGATTAGTTTGTAAACACTAATAATTTGTTTAAATTTTTCTCGATATCCTGAAATGATCTCATAAAAATTGGTTTTTCACTAACCTATCCTAACTGCATTAACCAAAGTCATATGATTCGAGGTCAATGTCCTAACCTAACCCATCTTCTGTGATATTTCACAGAACTCTAGAGAAGACGATACCAGATTGCCGATTTTCTCTTCAAACAATGGCATTGGCGAACTCATCAAAGCAGTACGTTCCCTATCGTTAACGGAAGAACTATCTCAAAGGCACTAGTTTAGTTTACTTTTCGCTAAAGGCTTCTAGGCATTTCTCTTTGGAAATGCCAAACGAGTAGTTCTGATTCTCGCCGATATAGCGCTACGATCTTAATTTCAGTCGCGGTGCGCTGCGATGTAGCCGCCACGCAAGACAAGCCGTTGTTCTGTGTCTCCAGAGTCCCATCACAGGCCAGTCTGTGATGCAATGAATCAATGAACGACGCTTAAACGCGATAACCTTCTCCATGGACTTCGATTTATTTATTCATTTATACCTGCAGAGAACAAAGCAAACAGGTGATGATTGCGATGTGAAGACCGTGTAGTGTCGATTAAAAATTCTAAGAGGATATTGTTTAGATAGATATTTTCTTGAAGTACCGGTAACAATAAATTTTCAATAGAAACTGTGTAATTTCTCAGAATTCAATGTTCTCACATTTGTGGAATTTTATCATTACATCGAACGTTTTCCCATCATAGAGACGAAGTTGATAACCATTCTGACAACATTGTTAATTTGTTAAGATACCAGAGAAGGAATAATATCCAATGATATTTAATTCAGGGAAGCATTCAGATTTTTTATGAAATTCATGATTTTTTCGTCAAATGTCTCGTATATATTTAGGAATAACTCGAAAACGACGCGTTTTATTGATAAAATATGGGAATACTTTCATTTTCTGAAATGGTTGATTCTTCGAAAATATGAACCGTTTATCTTTTTCAAGTGATTTTATAGTATTTTGCATGAATTTATGAGTCGACTACGCTTTAACTTTTATACCAGGAGAAATATGGAATAAGTTTCAAATGAGGAATATGCACCACGAATGAGGTAATCAATCAACCAAAATTCATTTCATTCGAAATATCGGTTCCGAATATATGGAAAGAATAGTGTTAATTTCATGGATTTTTGACACCCTGTATCTTTCAAACGAAACCGAATTTTACAAAATGGTGTGAGAAAAAAGTGTTTTTTGTTTGATGAGGGGAACCTACGTTTGAAATATATGTACAATTCACAGACTCACCCTGTATACCAAGTTACTATTCCCAGACAGAATATCAAAGAACAACATGTCAATTAACTGGAGAAATGTTTTGACCAGATTTTTTTTCTGGGGATGTTTTGAAAAGTTATGTTTATTCTCTTATTTGAGGTATCGATATCTGTAAGGATTGATTTTAATAAAAAGATCAAAATGGCAAGGATAATGCATAGTTTTCGTTGATATTCAAACATTTCAAAGTCTATTCAGAATTAGTTCTGAATTTTCTGACAGATCTTATCAGATAGAACCTATTTTCAAATTTTTATAATATTTTTACGTCTATTTTAAAATCGGATAGGTTGACTCTTGAATATTCAACCCTTTTTTCGATAATTCAAACTTTCAGTTGCTATACACTTAATTCCGATAAGTATGTACAGTTTTTTAAACCACGGGGTATGTTCTGTCGAGCTTTATTCATTTTCTTTTATTATCTGGTGCCTCTTCAATTATCGTCCAGTGCTGCTGCAAAGGCGATACCGGTATAATTTAATCGATGGGCATACATTCACATAAATAATCGATAATTTCAATTAAGTTATAAATTATCGCGGTAGAACTGGTCAGCGATGGATAATTTTCAACCTATTCCCATTCAACGCGTGAGTGGTCGAATGTGAGATTGAACAACCGGTGATTATAGGGGACAAGATAAGAGAATCGGTGGCTGGAATACAACATAACTCTTTAGATTGGCAGATAGATTTCCACTGAAGATTTGACCGATAATTGTGAACACTGCTTCCAGTAAGAAATCCATTAAATTTGAAGGAGATGCAGAAGAAGCTGTTGAACAATAACATCAATCATTGATAATTTATATGAGAATGTGAAAAAATTTTAAAAGAATTATTGAATCAATATGGAAACAAAGTGCATAATAAAAATTAAAGAAACAATGATGAATAATATACAAGAGCTCTCTTGGAGAGAATTGAAGAATCAAATGGATGTTTGAAGATAGAAAATGAATACCACAAAGTAAACACTGTAAAAATGGCACCTACGGTTGTTCTGACTAAAAAAGATGTATCTGCCGGCTGTCTGGTTTCGTGCAATGTTGAACAGGGTAGAGATCTTATCTTCACAAAACGAATTAACTTTTTAGTAACTACTTGTATGAACGTTGCCACTGGTGGCAGAGTTGTTGTCGAACTGGACAGCTATAAATAATGTTTTTGGGATTCTAGGTGAACCATAGAAAAGCGGGTACAGTCAAAGACCTGTTTTTCCCTGTTACTGCACCATTTCGCAGTAGAAAATTTTGTGGTATAGGAAGACAAAAAAAAATAATTTTGAACAAATAATTTATCATGAATAAACAAATGAATGGTAAAGTAATATATTATGAGCATAATAAATATTCAAAATATAAATTAATTAGTAACAATAGGAGTGAGCTCATGAAAATATGAATGAATAGATCAATTTGGAGTTTCCTGAAACATTAGACTTATCTTATGAAACAGATTTTAGTCAATAACAATTCTATACCAGTAATTCGAATAATTCATGTTGGATGTCGATATTATGATCATCGCAAATGTATTTTTCCTGCATAGAACAAGAAATTATCAAATTGTGATCGAGATATTCTTGATAATGGGATATTTGTTGAAACATTATTTGGGCTGTTTCCATTATCTATGCGGTTTGTTGTTTCCGACGTTTCGACAAGCTATGGCTCAGATATGTAGACGACACATTTGTCATATGGCAACATGGGAGAGAAAACCTAGACAAATTCCTAGAACACCTGAACAGCGTAGAGGAATCAATCAAATTCACGATGGAAATCGAGGAAAATAACCAACTACCATTCCTCGATGTACTGATTCATAAGCAGAATGGAAATCCCAGGACCACAGTCTACAGGAAGCCAACGAACACAGGCCAATATCTCCACTACGAGTCTAACCATAACCTCAGCACCAAATTGGGAGTAGCCAGATGCCTATACGACAGAGCAACCAGGATATGCTCTAATCCAGAAGATCGTAATGAGGAATTCAACATCACAGAAACCCTCAAGAAAAATGGCTACCCTAGGAAGATCCTCGAGGTTGCCAGAGTACCAGGCGAAACAAGAACAGAGCCTCAACAAACAGACAATGATGCTACCGACACGATAACCTCTGTCATACCATATGTGAAGGGGCTATCCGAGAAGATAAGAAGGATTGGCAACAGATACAATGTGAGAACAGCATTCAAGACCAGAAATACGGTCAGGAGTAAGCTCACGAAGGTGAAACCTGACAAAAATCAAACAACCAAAAATTGCGTATACGAAATTCCGTGTGAATGCGGCAGGTCCTACATTGAAGAGACTAAACGCCCCCTTGAGGTTAGAATCAAAGAGCACCAAAAACTAGCTCGACTGGGAGAAACCGAAAAATCTAAGCTAGCCCAACATGCTTGGAACGAGGACCACAACATCAGATGGGATGAAGCTTCCATAATATCAAAGGAAGAAGGATGGAGAAGGAGGAAATTGAAAGAAGCAGCCTTCATGGCCATAACTCCCAACCCAATTAGTACACCCTCTGTGGAAATAAAGGATGTCTGGGCACCAATTATAAGATCTGAATTGAGAAGGATGAACTCGGCTCAGGGTGGCAATTAACACTAACCCAACCTAACCTAACCTAACCTAACCTGACCGAACTTAACCTACTGCGCATATCAACTGCGCATCTGATCGGGTCAAGGTGACCTCTACCAGGAAATAATACTTCATATATAACTTGAATAGTATAATAATTACCTGCTCCGGTAGACTAGTGGTTAGAGTGACTGGAATTTCGAAATTGCATCCTTATAACCCGCGTTCGAATCCCAACACTGTAATTCAATAATCGAAAAAGTATGGTGCGTACAAGTCCAGACAGATCAAGTTTGGCAAAAACCGGTCCTTCTCAGGACCCACACCCTGAAGACGGCAGGCGAATGCTTGCCGAAACGTCGGAAACAACAAACCGCATAGATAATGGAAACAGCCCAAATAATGTTTCAACAAGAAATTATCAGTTTTGTAGCGAACCTTTATATGCTATTCTATTCCACTTAATTGTGATTCCAATGCAATGAACGAAAATGAAGTTGATTAATTTCCAATACAGATTTGTTTCGTGTACGAGAAAATTTCATTTCGGGTTTTTTATTTTATGTACTCAAATAATTCGAATTCATTTGAATGAACTGAATTCTTTCGAAACGAATATCTATTATTGAATATAGAAATCCATTAACGAATTCAATCGAACGAAAAATTCGAGCAATTGGGACAGTTAGTGAAGAATAAAAGCCGTGCATGTCGCTCAAGAACTGCCAAGAATATTGATGATGTAGCCGAAAGTGTTGAAGAAAACCCGGCTTCGTCCATTCCTCGTCGTTCTTTGGAATTATGCATTCCACAAACGTCAATTCACACAATTGGAAGGCGAGCTGTAGGACTGTAACTGTTCATAAACTATAACGTAAATACACTGATTTTGCATAAAGATTTGGGTCTTATGGCTCATAAAGTTCAGCCAGCCGATCATCAACAACTTCTTTTGCAGATTGGGTCCTTGAAATGTATGAAAATGATCCGGAATTTCATTGAAAAATCATCTTGAGTGATGTGGCCCATTTCCACCATGGTGGCTTCATCAACAAGCAAAATTGTTGCATCTGGGGTTCGGAAAGTTATTATTGAAAGAGTTTTTTCTTAACAACGGCTGATACCCCGATAACCCCTTCCCCGGAAATTACATAGACAGCAAATAATACTTTACTTGAATTAATTAATTTTATGCATCCAAAATATATTCTCATCCTATTAACAAGTTTTGTAATTTTTTTGTCGAATAGGTTATACCTACATCAGTTGTATACTCAAAAAGTGGTAGATGGTGATACCTTCAAAACAAAATGACCAACACGAAAAAGAAACAAATTATGCCAATCTAACTAAAGTTTAACATTGATCCAAACAGAAAAACTTGCTTTCACCAAATAAATTTTGCCGAATAATTGAAGTAAGTAGTTTCTATTCTAGCAGTTCCCAACAAAGTGAATCTAATGGCGACCGATAAAACATGCCAACCAGTATTCGAAGATTAATGTTCCCGAATAATCCCCGACAATAAGCCATTGTTTCTTTTTGTGTTGGAACATCAATCGTTGAAAGGAGGCATCAATACACTTAATGATTGTGTTTTTCGCCGGTGCAATTTATATTTCCAAAGAAGAAAACATAATTAATGGCTGTTATTTATTGCTTTTCTATTATGACGAAATTGATTGATGTTCGAACGTGTTTCGTAATGCCCATTTACATTCGGTAGTCAGTATAAGGGGAAAGGAAACATCACGGTGTCAGATGATCAGGGCAGAACTGCGTCTCTGGATATTCTGAAGATAAAAGTTGATTTTATTTATAGCTGACCCTTACGCCACAAAGATTTCATTTCCGATATCAGGGTTTCAAATTAACAGCATCAAATGAATGGTATCTAATTCCTTTCAAATAATTTCACTAAAATGATTCTACAAAATTCTTTGTACTTTATTTCTTCATACTAGTATAATATATCCTCTCACTGTACTACACCCAGGAAATATAGGCAGCCTCTCGGGATATCCAAGGTGTTCAAATTCTTCTCTTGTGTATCATGGAGAAATCTGAAGTACTTTTTTATATAGACAGAATTGGAAGTTCTTGTTGCGTCCCACTTAAGATATTATCAATGCAACCAGAACAGGAAATTTCTTTGAGATTTCCCAATGATATCTCGAATGCACCAAAGGAATTCTTATTGCGACCTGTAGAGGCCCATTCACGGGTTGTCAAGTAAGATTTCTGTGTACTCCAATAATATTTTACATCTATCATGGCTTTATGAGATACAGTGTTCCTAAATTGAGGTTACAAACGAAAGGGGGGGGGTTCCTTGAAAAATTTTAAGAACAAAGGCCCGAAAACGTGAGACGCAAACGTTTCGTTTTCGTGAATCGTGATACAGGGTGTTAAAGTTTGAATTTCGAGAGACTCATTCGATTTTTTTCTCGGAATAGGTAGTAGGTACGATAAATAATGTTTAGTATAACAACAAAGATCTTTTCAACAATTTGTCAAAGCAACAGTGGCTCACCAAAAAAAGTTCTGATGGAAAACAGGGGACAGTGTTCCAGAAAACATATTACCTGTAGATTTGCCATCGAAATTGGAATGTCATGTGGTGTGAATTGTGATATCGATGACAAATTTCAATTGAATATCTTGTGAAATGCAAATGCTATGAGAAAAAACATGAAAAAAATTAAAACTTTAACACCCCATATCTTGAAAACGAAGCGACTGCTGACTTTTTTCTTGAAATTATACAAGGAGCCCCCTTTCTTCGTTTGTACATCTTTACATGAAAAAGAAACAAATAGATCACCGGGATTGATGACATTGGCAATGCGTTCTGAATACAATAAACGAATTTAGTTGTCTTTTCAATTTATTAAGAATACTCATTATTATATTGATTTAAACTTCATATTTTATGAAGTTCCGTTCGTTGCCCTTATTTTTGTCTTCTTTTTGTATAGTTGGCGTTCCCATTACCATGGTTTCATTTTTGAAACTTTGTTGTTATATATATTCTTCAGAATTCACGATGAATATCAAATTTATTTCTTGTTCCAGTTATGACTATCTGAACTGATTTTATTTTAGCTATGCATTCAATTTTATATATTGTTCATTTTATAATGTTGTTTCACTTCAGGAAACAAGCATTAATGAGAATGTTAAAAATTCATATTTGTTGTTTCTTATACCACAAAGTTTATACATCGGATGGGCTTACTCGGTTAAGAATAAGGCCGAGATTTTCTGTGTTCTCGATTCTATGACCGTGCACAAAAATTTCAAGCACTTCTACCTGCTCAGTTCGAAAACACCTCTGCCACTAGTCGCAACGGTCTTACGCTAAGCTCGCAACCTTAAGGTGGGCGTTCAATGTAGTGTGTTTTTATTTAAAGTTGATTTCGAAAACGGTTTCACTTTGAAAACTGAAATTTTGTGGGTGAACTCAGAAAGGATTAGGGTTCTTGTTGAAATAATTTTAATCGATTTCATTCCGACAGTTAATTTTTTTTTCTTTCAAGAATAGAAGAAAATGAGCCAACCCATGCTTCTGTTTTATTTCAACAGAAAGACTCATGAAAATAATTCAACTTCCGATTAAAAGTGAATCTACAGATAATTTCGTTCAGAAGATCAACTTGAAATACGGAATTGGCAGAAAATGGCCAAATTCAAATTTTGGCGGGAAAAATTCCTGCTTTACCCACAAATTGACTTATTTCATAGTTCGGTGATTTTCGGATATAGAACGCCATTGTACATTTCATTCATGATTAGAGAGATATTCATAGAACTTATAGTGATAATGTACGTTCTATGGAGATATTTCATAAAATGCACGGTGGCGCCTCTCTCGGAGGGGATTTCCTACTCGCTTTAAACGCCGACCTTAACACAGACTCATACCCTCGACGGCACCTAAGAATGAAATTCCCAGGACTTTACCTAGTACAACATTGCACGAAACCAGACGGTCAGCAGATACAACTCTTTTAGTCAGAACAACCGTAAGAACCATTGTCACAGTGTTTACTTTGTGGTATTTATTTTCAATTCCCTACATCCATTTCATTCTTAAATTCTCGTTGTGATAAATATTAGTACAGCAGACCATTTCTTCTCTCCTAGAGAGCTCTTGTATGTTATTTAGATAAATACATCGGAATAAAGGAATATAAGGTACATTAATTAATAATTCACATATTCACTGCATATACGACATGCAGATTAACACCAGATTCACCAAGCGAAATATTTTATCAACTAGACATTCTTCAGCTACATTTGAATTATAGAGCCCAATAAACACACAAACGTATAATAAACGTTTATTTCTAGTGGCTGAAGTTGATTTAACGTTACACGTTGAATTTTCTACGTTACATCCGAAACGAAAATTCCACGAAACGTTGATTATACACATAATATACGTACCCAATTCAACTGTTTGACTCATCAACCATTATGAAACGTATATTTATTACATTTTTTCAAACGTTCTTTCAACGTGAGCTCAGTAACATTGAATAAACGTTAAATGAGTCACTCTTCATCAACTCTGACGTAAACCAACTTTAATTCTACTAATTACATCCGAAACACAAATTCAACGAAACGTTGAATATACATATAATATACGTACCCAATTCAACTGGTTGATGAACCGTTATAAAACGTATATTTATTGTATTTTTTCAAACGATTTTTCAACGTGAGCTCTTTAACATTGAAGAAACGTTTAATTAGTCACTCTTTATCAACTCAGACGTCAACCTACTTTGATTCTACTTGTTACAACCGAAACACAAATTCAACGAAACGTTGATTATACATATAATATACGTACCCAATTCAACTGGTTGATTCATCCACCATTATGAAACGTATATTCATTACAGTTTTTTAATTGTTTTTTCAACGTGAGCTTAGTAACATTGAATAAACGTTAAATGAGTTACTTTTTATCAACTCAGACGTTAACCCACTTCAATTCTACTTATTACATCTGAAACACAAATTCAACGGAACGTTGATTATACATATAATATACTTACCCAATTCAACTGGTTGATTCATCCACCATTATGAAACGTATATTTATTACATTTTTTATTTATTACATGTATTGTATTATACCAGCTTCTTATTAATTCGAAGGAATATTTAACAGCATATTATAATGAAGGTAGGTACCTAAATATATCTTTTTGAAACGCTTTTAATGTTTCTTTTATAAAATCTTTCATTTCGAAAGGATGGAGAAATATTATCATTTTATGTGAAGTGATATAGTGATTTCATACCTACCGAAATGTCCGAACTTATTTCCTGCATTCTTTACTTTGAATTTTTTATTCGTTCAAAATATGAAACCCATTATTAGTAATAACCTTATATTTGTAACATACATCGTCTCTGCTAAAATCAATTAATAGAAAATTATGAAGTTTCTTGAAAGATAATAATTAATCAACCTAGGCAACGGTGCACTAGAGTCGGCAGGGGTTGTGATGACGTGATACGTGATAGTGCCGGCGCCATATAGGCCGGCGCCGGCGATCCTGCTGTGATCGAGTTGAGTTGAATCCTGCATTCGTGCATTCGGGCATTCCACATATTGAAGAGCTAGTGCCGCAGTCACCCGATAGTTCCCTTCGCTATTTTCGACGTGGTAAATCGAGTTTGCTAGGAAAATTATCTGATTTGTTTAGAAGTGCGACAACAAAGATTTTGGTAAGTACCTATCAGTACCCTAAAGTTTCATATTGATTATTGATTGGTGAAAGAAGATTGGAAAGCTTCCAGAGCTCTTCTGAAGAATCGGAGAACTCGAATATGGAACATTTAACACCACCGATTTTTTTGGATGAATCAGTTCCTGTTTCATCAGCAGAGGATACCGAAATAATTTGTGAGTAAATGTTAATTTTTGGACATATCTATTATCTACATAATATGAAAGCTTTGTCATTCCTAACATAGTTAATTGTGAAATTTGTTACATAAATAATGTTAGTTTGTTTTTTTATGAAGGCATAAATTGATATAGCAATGCTAAAATTATTAGCCCAGTTCCCTGTAAAAATAATTATTCTCGTTTTTTTTAAGGTTAACCGATATAAGTCAATGGGAGGTAATGGTCCCGAGGACCATACCAGAAGAATTCTAAGATTCATATTGAGTAATGATTTAGATTGCCAATACAATTGGAGGGGCAGGGAGAAAAAAACCTTTTAGAGATAAGAAGTCGACGGAACTCATTTATGGTAAGGCTTCATTTTGTAGACCTATATTTTCAAAATATCTAATGAGCATTATGTGTTTTTTCAGTGGCTGTCAAGAAAGAATTTGCGGCAGCCACAGACCTAAAAATTGCAGACGCAACAAAAGATTGGCTGGAATTTGCAAAAGAAGACTCAAGGACGCTGCATTAAGTAAAGAAAAAAAAATGAAATTTGAAATTTTTTTTTAATATGTAGGTACATTTAAAAATCTATAATTTTTTTGTTTGTTCTCTTTATATTTATAGTTATGTTTTTTCTTTCATATTTTACTTATTCTGTTTATTTTTTATTATTACAAAATATTGATGAATCTGTGTTTAATTGTCAGCATTTTGAAATTGTTGTCCACCTGAATAGATAGGTACTTGAATATTTCCCAAAATTTTCACCCATTATAAATAACAAGAGTCCACAGAAATAATGTTGTACTACTAACGATAACTACACCTATATATCTGACCAAAATTATATATCCAATGAGAAACATTTCTTGTGATAATACATACTTCATTTAAAATTTGGACCAAAATTTATTTCCTGTTCTTTATTTTCATATTCATGAAAAAAACATTTGAATAACTTGAAAGTTTTTAGAATATTTTCCAAGATGTAGATGACAAAGGTTTATAAGTTTCCTTAGTTTAGGACAAATTATGCTGAAATTCAAATAATATCAATTCAAAAATATTTTTACTCAAGATTAATTCATTCTCTAAAATCAACGTTACCTTGACACTTGCAATGAACGTCGAATATTTGTGGTATTTTGGTATTAACATCAACGTTGAGAATTCGTATACTATCAACGTTATTTCCGAAACGAAAATACGTCGTTACGTTGAAACTTAAAAATAACGTTATATCAAGGTATTTTCATTCCCTAAAATCAACGTTACCTTGACACTTGAAATGAACGTTATATATTTGTGGTATTTAGGCATAAACATCAACGTTGAGAATTCGTATACCATCAACGTTATTTCCGAAACGAAAATACATCGTTACGTTGAAACTTAATAATAACGTTATATCACGGTATTTTACTTATGACAATAGGAGGTTTGCAACGTTGAATCAACGTGCAGGGAAAACGTTACGATGAAACCAAAAAGAAACGTATTTCATAACGACATTTTACCGTTTTTTCAACGATGAAATATAGTGACGTTACCTAAAAAATACAACGTTTATTAATGGTTACTGTGTTTATTGGGAGAGTGCTTAATATCTTTGAAGAAAATAGATGGTTAGTTGAACCAAATTGAATTTCAATGAAGAGTTTACTTCACCCTTTGTCACTTTGACAATGAAATCTTAAAAGTTTCTGTCAGAAAACTCGCCTCCTACTGACTAAGAACAGCGCAGTTTTTTGTGATTGTACCTTCTATCGAAAATATTCCAAGTGGAAAGTCTGTAGCAGTTAGCTAACAACTTTCGTTGTCACTGACTTTACCTGAGACAAAGAGGCCCAAAAATCTGGAGAATATGCACATTTTCATCCCTCCATGAGTTTCGGAAGAATAAAAAATAACTATATCTCGAAAGCATAGCCTTTCCGTATGTTTGAAGGAGATTTTCGTTCTTTTTGTCGACGTAATATACTATAAATATTTTTCAGAATTATTTTGGCACTCCCTGTACAGGGTGTTTCAGAATAAGGGATCGTAAATTTGGGATCTTAATCCTCAGATGATTTTATGATATAAAGTTCCTATGGACTATAGGTCCCTGACGCACAGTTTCTGAGATTCTGAGTGTTGAAATTAAAAAAAAAAATGGTTTTATGAAATTATTTTCTACACCGTACACGATTTTTTTATGAGTTTTGGTAGGTTATGAGTACGCATTAAGACACATTTTTTTCTATATAAAATGATGTTCAATTTTCACCAGTGCCGTCCGTACAGACTTCTATCCGAACAAATTCGGTGAAAAAATTGGTACGCCAATAATTTTCCTCGAATTTTAAATTATTTTCTTAATTACCATATAATTCACAATATGAATAGTTTCCTAAGTTTTTTACTTTCTAAAAAAAAATAAAATGCAATTTCATCTAAGACAGTTAAGAAATTCTTTGATTACTTCTTAAATCGTCTGGACTCTGGACACAGATTAAGGCAGCTTAGTCGCCTTCATATTTGTATAGGAAAAAATGTTTCTTAATGCGTACTCATGACCAACCAAAACGCAAAAAAAAATCGTGTAGATCGGTGTAGAAAATAATTTCATAAAACCAATTTTTTTTTTTAATTTCAACACCCCGTATCTCAGAAACAGTGCGTCAGGGACCTATAGTCCATAGGAACTTTATATCATAAAATCATCTGAGGATTAAGATCCCGAATTTACGGTCCCTTATTCTGAAACACCCTGTATATACAAATCGAAGTTTCCCCATGTAGGTATAGAAATAACTTGTGGCCTATTACTCAAGTTGAACTAAAGTGCTAGAAAGACCAAGTAGGAATCATTCGAAAATCTGTAAGAAATGTCCACTTCCTTTTTCCCTTAGGTCGGAGGGTGAATTACTTGGTTCAGGGCCAGCCGGGGTAGGCTCCCAATCAAAGGTGCAAATGGGACCGAAAATTTCTCTAATTCTATTACAGCCAGTCCGACCCATGACAAACAGTCCACCCGAGGTAATAAATTAGTAGCGGTCTCCATGTGACAAGGATTAATAGATTGCATTGTCAGCGACCAGGACTTTGATGTATTCCCCCGATCCTTGCAGGTCATTCTACGGCGCTCATCCCTTTTGCCGCTGTCTCCCTGTTATTGTACACAGCCTGTTCTCACATTTATTACAATTATAATCAAACGGGGATGAAGCCAATAGAGGGACTGTGTAATTTCATTATTATTACCTCATAAGCAGCTTTGTTGTACCTGATGATGTCCCAAGGCTCACGTCGAAACGTTTGTTGGAAACCGGACTTTGTTAGGTAGATTAATTGGTTTCTTTGCGGAGGAAAGGAAACCATTATTGTAACGGATATGCTGTTGATGGACTTGATTTTCTTTGAGGGAGACATCGTTATTTTATACAGATTCACGTAATTGCTGGATTGTTTTCTGATCCACCATCATCATCTGTCATGTGTCTCCTGTCAACTGACATTCATAGTATTTCAAATATACCATCATGAACATACTTCATTGAAATGTTTGGGAAATCAGAAAATGTTCGACATTTCCTCACAAAGAAATTGCCATTTGCCATTTGCACTCAATTTAGATTTTATTTTTCATCCTTCAGTGGTGTTTAAAATTCATATTTTTTGTCCTCTAATACCACAAAGTTTCCTACTGCGAATGGAACGATAACAGAGAAGAACCAGCTCTATGGCTTCATTCACTTTCGACATTTGTACGCATTTTATTCTGTAATTCTCGTGGTGATAAGAATTGGTACAGCCGCCCATTCTTCTCTCCAAGAGAGTTGTATTTTGTTCGAGGGGATTAACACAAAAAATTGAAGGGTCTTGAGAATTCATGCCTTAGAGAACTGTTGAGATTTCCTAGGATTATCTCGACAACCTCATAAGAGAAGTTGGAAATGAAGCCTTATTTCGTTTTCTCAATAAATTACGGTTTACCGTATTTTATCATCACGGAAAGGAGTTCATTTCATGTAAATATTATCGCAAGTGCCAATTCTCTCACGCATTTTTCTTGGACACAACACTTAAAGTGTCTGAATGATGTTGAAACATGCAATTTCGCGATATAAATCATTCACTTCGAAATCCGGATTTCCATTTTACCTTATAATTCAAACATATGATTTCATTAATTATGTTATTGGGAAGTCTGAATTATACCGGATTTTCTACCCAGATAAGTCGATAAGGCGGATAAACTGTACGGTATTAACCTGATAATTCTCGGCTTAAATTCTGGATTATTATTCGAGTTTACGAATAGTGAAGTTTCGATTGAGAACATTCCGGCAATGTTTTTGAGAAAATGGATTACCTAAAGACTGACGTGAAGTCAGGAGATTGTGATAGCTCGTTCATTCACCTTGTAGGTAGATTCACCTTGCTTAGTTCATAGTTCGAAAAGTGGTTTGCAATCCACTGCGACCTCAAGGTGTCCTACAATGTGTCAGAGCTGTTTTCACTACTGCACTACCTACAGCTCGCGCTTCAGGTACAGAGCTCCAATGAACTTCGGCATCTCAAAGGGCTTCAAGGAGGATAAATGCTCTTAGCCAACTATAGAACCAAACAAAATTTCAATGTCAAAATATTTTATTACTCAACATATTCTCCTCTTGATTGAATACATTTATTGCAGCGAACCTGCAACGTCTCTAGACCTTCCGAAAAAAATGTTCCTTCTTGCTCTGCAACCAGTCCTCCACAGCTTTTATTACCTCCTCGTTGGAAGAAAATTAACGACTTTTTAAACTTTCTTTCAGTTGAGGAAAGAGATCATAGTCGGACGGAGCCAAATCTGGTGTACAACGGGGGTGTTCTAGTAAAAGTAAAGTAAATCACGAATTTTTTGGTAAAAACCAAATACCTTCGGATAGCTTTCCGCGTCTTTTCCCTTCAATTTTTTCCCGTAGAGTGGTCAGTAATATCGAATAGTAATCTCCAATTATTGTTCTACCCTTATCCAAAAAATCAATCATGATTACTCCATGGCAATCCCAAAAAAACCGAAGCAAGAACTTTTACAGCAGATTTTTGGACACGAACTTGCTTAGGTCTTGGAGAACCAGAGTGTCGCCATTACATCGATTTTTGCTTTGTTTCTGAATCGTTGAAATGTACCCAAGTCTCATCTATTGTAGCAATTCGGTTTAAGAAGTCTACATCGTTTTCAAATCGAGCACAGATCGAACGCGATGCTTCTACCCCTGCACGATTTTGATCAACATACAAACATTTGGGGATGCATTTTGCAGAAATTTTTATCATGTCCAAATTGACGTGAACTATATAATGAAGGCGTTCGTATGAAATCTTCAATGCTTCAGATATCCGTATTAAGTATTAAGCATATCTTCGTAAATCTGCTTACCTCTTAACCCATTTAAATACAGGTACTTGATGATGGCTCGATACTCCAATTTTTCGATTTTTACAATTTCGGTGGAAATCTTTTTTTCAATTTGTTGCGTACTCTGGTTTACTTTTTTGACGTCGAACTCTACACTGATACCTCTATAAGTTATTGGTCGTTGATATGGTATCGCAATATTTTGTTTATGCATGGAACTGGTCTAGGCTAACTAGATATCAATACATCCTCGTTATTGGATTTCTGTTCGTGCGGTTAGCGATTTCTTGAAATGACAACGCCGTCCCTCGAAATTTGAATTCATCAGCATGAATCAACCCAAACTTGAACCCATTTCAAGAATGACCTAGGATATAATTCTTGAATTCATATTCCTTCGTCATCAATGCAACTTTCCCCAGCATTAAAAATTGAAGGCATTTGTGGAAATCGAAGCTTAATTTAATTAAATATTGTTTTGACCTCTGCTGCGTTCCTGCAAACTGAGCCACACTTCTCTTCTTGAAAATTCACGACGCTAGCAGAAAATTAATTCTTCGAGCATTTATCTCCTCTTGAGTTACCCTCAATTCGGCCCAATCTTAATCTCCCTCCTAACCCGAAGACGGACAATAATTCGGAATCTCCTTCAGAGATGTTCTGAAGCTATTTAACACGACCTTAAATCGCAAGGCCTTTATTGGACCAGTAATTGAGTTCTGCGGTTGCAATTTAGTCTCTTGTTCGGTTTAGTTGCAAGGGAGGTGGCGAACCGCTGACCGTTACCGAGCAAGATCTTCGAAACGATTATTATCCCACGATGCCTCCATGCTTACGTGACTCTATCATATGATCTGATTGCAGGGAAGTTCCAGGATTGGTTCAGTTCGGAGAGATTACGGATCTACTCTTCTACGAACGCAGTTTGAAGGCATTTCACAAATACAGGATGTGGATATCGGATGGAAGTTTTGGTTTGATTCTACTCAGAAAAAAACAGGTCAATTCTAAAAAACATAGATAATTGAAGACAAATCCGTGTAATATCGTTTTCGAGTTATTTCCAATTGTGTACGATGAAATTTGAGGAAAAAATCATGAATTTCAAGAAAAATCTGAATGCTTTCCTGCCTTAAATATCATTGAATATTATTTATTCCCTGGTCTCTTAACAAGTTAACAATGTTGTCAGAATGTTTAACAACTCCGTCAAGACTAGAATCTCAATGATGGAAAACGTTTGATGTAGAGATACATATGTGATAATAAAATCTCACAAATGTGGGAGATAAAATCGAATTCGTAGAAGCATGAAATTACACATTTTATAAGCACAGTTTCTATTAAAAACTTATGGTTACCGGTCCTTCAGTAAAATATCAAGTCGACTTTACACGATTTTCATCACATCAAGTCACTGAAAGTCTTCACATCACAATCATCACCTGTTTTATTCTCTGTAAATAAATAAATAAATGAATCTAATTCCATGGCGCAGGTTATCGCGTGAGCGTCGTTCATGGAATCACAGACTAACGTTGGAGACACAGAACAACGGTTCGTCTTGCGCGACGGCTACATCGCAGTGCACCGTTATAGGCGACTGAAATTAAGATCGTAGCGCCACATCGGCGCAAATCAGAACTACTCGTTTGGCGTTTCCAAAGAGCAACGCCTAGACGCCTTCAGCGTTAAGTAAACAAAACTAGTGCAGTTGCGCATACTGCGATAGTTTATCCGTTAACGATAAGGGACGTACTGCTTCCTTGGTTTCGCCTATACCATTGTTTGAAGAGAAAATCGGCAATCTGGCATCGTCTTCTCAAAAGTTCTGTGAAATATCACAGAAGATGGGTTAGGTCATTGACCTTAAATCCTATGAACTAGGTTAATGGAGTTAGGATAGGTTAGTGAGATCGTTTTAGAATAACGAGGAAAATATGAACAAATTATTAGTGATTACAAACTAATCTTCAGGAAAATCAAAGAGGGAACTCATTTTGGTGGGAGAAATCTGGCTTTTTAATTGCAGAAATAATCGGACAAATCTGTGTGTTTTTGTTAGGAAACATCGTGTTTGTAACATTTTTATTCAAATAATGTTAGTGGTTGAATATATTCTAAATGTATCACCTAGAACATCTAATAATCACCTCAATTCCAATCGAAAAATATGAACTTCGAGGAGAATTGTTTCGAGCACGTATTTAGCCTAATTTTTTTTCAAATTGCTATATCTCTTTAACAGAGCCGAATTTGGAAAAATGAAAAAAAGGTTCTTTTTGGCCTCAAGAATCTACAGTTAAAATATATGTACAAGTCAAAACTCACCCTGTATATCACTAATGCCTTTGGAAAACAGGAAAAATTGGAACCTTGCTACAAAGAATTTCGTTGAGAGTTTCCCAAACAACTGCGAACAATAATATTTTTAGTGAATATATAAATATTGAGTATTTAGCAAATGCTTTGAAAGAATGTATTGAATAGCCAAGTACTGAGGTCGAATTGATGAATTCATCACTTCACATTTCGAGAATATTCAAGTTGTAAAAGTGATTACAATGAACAACCATACATGGATCTTCATGTTTGACATGGAACAATACTTTATTCACATATAGATGCATAGAACACCTGGTGTAACGACTCCCTTATAAAAATCGTGACCAAAATTTGTAGATCAAAACGGCACCCTAGATTTCAGATTTTGGACTAGTTCCCGAATAAATCCGCAATATTTATCGGTCGTGGCGCTACTGCGGCAACGACAAAAAACGCGACCCCTTTCGGGAGAAATGAAAAGCTGCACAAAATATCACGTTTTCGATAGACAAGAAAGTCTTAAACAAAATCTAATCAGTGCCAACACCAGGTATTTCTATGCATCTATATTCACATTTAGATCATAGTTTATGACAGATGTGAAACCTTTTGTGTCGTTTTGTAGTAAGTTTTCATGAAAAAAAAAACATTCAAAACAATCATTTATTTCATAAAATTACCGAATTCCTCGTGAAATATTGATCCAATTAGAAGGGAAAAAGCCAATGTATACATCAAAATATTATAAACTGGACACTACACTGTTAATAATATATTAATTCACAGAAAATCTTCACAAAATCATCACGAAATCGAAGAAAAACACCTATAATAATCAGTTACACATTTCATAACAACGTAACTCTAAAAGAGACTACTCGTTTTTCTCCATGTTTGTTTACAGTTTGCAGTGCCCCTAACGGTTGTTGAAATCACGAAGCATCATATGAATTCTTTTGGTAGCCGCTATAATTTTTTAGTTTGAAAGCTGCCAATTTTCCCTGTTCGTTAATTGAATTGAAAAATACGAATATACTTGCTAGTTGCATCTACCTTAAGAGATGAATCTGCCTAAAAGGGAATATACTTTCAAGGTGGATCTACCTAAATGAATCTGCTGGCCCACTTATGATCTACTGATTCAAATCCATAAATTTCTACGTAGAATAATTGAAGGGGAGAACCAGGTATATGTTGGTCATTACCGCAAAGGCTCGACGCCTCAAATTTTTCGCACAAATGCCCGTTACCCTAGTATTAAATAGGAGTGTATCATTACGTTATAAGCCTTCCATATTCCCTAAACCACCCCATCAGGCACTCGAGTGCTCCACATGGTGTAGATCCGACTCCATTCAAGAGTTTTTCAGTGGTTTGCCACCAAAGCAACAGGATAATCAGCCAGACCCGTATCATTGATGTTGTGACATGGTGCGGAAATGCGTGTCGATAAAGGATCTAAGCAGGCAGGGGCCACCAAACAAACGACAATCTATGAACGCTATCCACGGCCAGCTGGGATAATCCCTGAGCTTTGTTGATTTTTCTTCCTCCGACTTCATTAAGTGAGGGTCCCACTGAGATGTTGAACGACATAGAGCTGGGTCCAAAGACTTCGGTGTAATTAGTTTTTGACGTTGGAGGACGCATGACAGGGTCCTTTGTGTGAAAAGGGTATTAATATTCCGTGCCAATATCGTGCAACATGATTTCTTCTTTGATATTTAGTGAATGGTGTATGATGCGAATTTTGTAATCTCCACTGACTTTCAGAATGTACACTCCAAAGTAGATGTCATCAAGTTAATTATGTATATGTACATGATGTATTTCTGAAAATCAGAAAAATTTGATTTTCCTGAAAAAAGTCTTCGCACAATATACAATAAAATCATGTTTTGCTCCACTGCATTGAAAAAATCATCATCCATCTCTTATGTTGAATGCTAGTTGAAATACCGAATGGCAAGTCACACACGAAAAGTAAAAAGACCTAAACTTTATTCAATTTTGTGTTAGTCATTCTTAGGATGTACCTTCAACATAAATATGACGTGAATGCCGTAAAGTATTGTAGGCAAGGACAAATGGAAATTACGAAACATATTGTGAAAATTATAGATAGATATCAGTTTGACCCCGCTTGCAACATTATATCATACAGGACATAAAATTATTTTGCATTAGGTATATATTATTAACTGTACCTAAGTTCAGTTAGGTAACGAAAAAAATTTGCGTAGTATATCTACAAATAACACACATAAAATTATAGTGATTAAGTTTGGGCCTTATTTTTTTTTTCAGTTAAATGTATTTGCAGCATGTTGTTTTATGTTTCTGTGATAATTAAAAGGTAATTTTTACATGTGGTATAACTCAAACATTGATATAAAGGGTGAGTCTTTGACTTGTACATATATTTTGACTATAGATTCCTCTCATCAAACGAAACACTTTTTTCCTGTACGATTTTTCTAAATTCGATTTCGTTTGAAAGATACAGAGTGTCGAAAATCCATGAAATTAACACTATTGTTTCCACATATTCGGAACCGATATTTCGAATGAACTGAATTTTGATTGATTGTTTACTCTATTTATGGTGCATATTCCACAATCAAAACTTATTCAATATTTCTCCTGGTATAGAAGTTACAGCGTAGTCGACTCATAAATTCACCCAAAAATACTATAAACCCACTTGGAAAAGAGAAATGGTTCCTATTTCCGAAAGAATCAACCATTCAAGAAATAAAAGTATTTCTATGTTTTTTCAATAAAACGCTTCATTTTCAAGTTATTACTAATTGTATACGATGAAATTGGAGGAAGAAAACATGAATTTCAAGAATAATCTGCATACTTCCCTGAATTAAATATCATCGAATATTATTTCTTCTCTGGTCTCTCAACAAGTTAACAATGTTGTCTGAATGTTTATCAACTTTGTCAAGACTAAAATCTCTATGATGGAAAACGTTTGATGTAGAGATATGTTATAATGAAATCCCACAAATGTGGGAGATAAAATTGAATTTTTAGAAGCATGAAATTACACATTTTATAAGCATTTTCTATTAAAAATTTATTGTTACCGGTGCTTCAGGAAAATATCTGTCTAAACTATATCCTCTTGGAATTTCAACTCGACACTACACGATTATTATTATATAAAACCACTGAAAGTAATCACATCACAATCATCACCTCTCTGCATTATTCTCTGTAAATAAATGAATAAATCGCAGGTAATAGCTGAAATAAAGATTGTAGCGCTATATCGGCGAGAATCGGAATTACTCGTTTGGCATTTTCAAAGAGCAACGCCTAGACGCCTTTAGCGAAAAGTAAACGAAACTAGTGTCCTTGCGATAGTTCATCCGTTAACGATAGGGGACGTACTGCTTTCTACAGCAATCTGGCATCGTCTTCTCTAAAGTTCTGTGAAATATCACAGAAGATGGGTTCGGATAGGTTAGAAGAGAAAACAATTTTTATGAGTCAATTTTAGAATATCGAGGAGAATATGTACAAATTAGTGTTAACAAACCAATCTTCAGGAAAATCGAAGGAGGAACTTATTTTGGTGAGAGAAATATGGCTCTTCAATTGCAGAAATAATTTGACAAAACTGAGTGTTTTTGTTAGGAAATATCGTGTTCGTAACATTCTCATTCAAATAGGGTTAGTGCTTGAGTATTTCCTAATTCTTTCACCCAGAACATCTAATAATCACCTCGATTTAAAAAATATGAACTTTGAGGTGCTTGCAGAGAATCATATCAGGCACGTATTTGGCCCAATTTTTCTTTCAAATGGTTTTATCTCTTTAGCGGAGCCGAATTCGGGAAAATGGAAAATGAAAAAAGGTTTCCTTTGGCCTCAGTCAAAATATATGTTCTAGTCAAAGGAGAATGATATTGGAAAGAAGTTTTTGAAAATATCATGTTATTTTTGAAGCCCCTGAAATAAGATGGCAATTTTGAATATGATCAATACGAAGTTAAAATTGTTGTTAAAATTGCCTATTTGAAAACGAAGGAAAATATAGAAACCGTGTATAGTAATGAACTTCCTCACAAAATGGACCGAGGATGCCTTCAGACATACCGACGACAAAGAAGACTATTAAATCGTTTGTTCTTAATCGGTTTTTCTTTACAGACCTTCTGTTACCTCTGACGTGCCACCATAATTGCCAATGACCGTGTATAATTAAAGTAATTTCACACCATGACTCTGTAAAAATGATTCTCATCAAAATCGAATTATAGATCCATACAAACGATGAATGAACAGAAGGACCGGCCATTAATCAAAATGATTATAAAATAGGGAAAAAAAGTATTGATCTTGTGAACAAAAGATAAAATGGAATTGATTAGTTCCTCTCTGCATTGAAAGTGATGTTCAGCAACCTGAATTCATCATTCTGAATTAGGCTGATAATGAGAATGACCTGAGAAGATACTGATATGATCATTGGTTTTGGGAAAATGATTCGACAGATTTTTTTTATGCTGAAATTCTTTCTTAACCGAAAAATTCATTCATGTGCTGACATGTATTCTATTCAACAATTCAACTATGTAGTTCCCGGGACGACTCAAATCATAAAATCCATTATTATGTCGCAGAATTATTATTCGGCAATAATTATACGAATAAAAATAATATAAGTTCAGATAATAAGGAGAATCGAACTTTCTTCAGATTCACGAATTTTTATTGTGTCCATTTGTATATCTTTCGGTTACAAACTAAATAGTCTGCATAATTTTCCAATATACTGAAAAGTCATGCCTTCAGCTATGAAGGGTCATGCCATAGTGGACCCAGGCAACACATACTTCTCCGCGATATCTCTGAAAGGTTACAATTAGGCTTTTATGCGAGCTCCTAACGCGAGGTCCCAGAGATCTCTATGTGATGTTACTGAGCGGAGTTTCCACTGATGTGCCCATGCGATATCCTTGAACTCTCTTTTTTCGATATCTTGGAGATCCCACAATGCGAAATCTTGAAGACCTCGCCATGCGATATCCTTGATACCTCTCCATGCGATATCTTGGAGAGCTCACCATGCCATTGACAGTATCAATCTGTTCACGCAGGCGCTATTTGGCTATCAAATCGCACTTGTATTAACTTCCATGAGAAATGTGATGATTCTACACTTTCATAGGAACTTTTTCGAATTATATCTCACTTAGTTTCAAGCTGATATCAGCATTGAATTTTTGTTGTTGAATTCCTATTTGTTCAATTTGTGCTCCAGAAGAACTTGACACAATGTCCATTCGCGTTTTGATGTACAGGGTGGCCAGATTTCGATGGTTTAGTACTACATCTCTTAAACTATAATAGATAGAGAAGAAGTAATTGACATGTCATGTCCTCTGTTTTTTCGAGAAACATAAATTGCGTCTAGTTTCCGAGCTACAGGGTGATTTTGGTATTTGGGACATTTTCATAATTGACTATAACTTCCGTATTATAGGATCTACGCTCTCGAAATTAACACATCTTTGGGACACTTTTTTTACTGCTTTTCATTGGGGCAAATAGATTTTTTGTAACTGCTCAAATTTCGGAGCTAAAACAAAAAAAAAAATTTCAAATGGAAACCATAGTGGGAAAAGATATTTCCAAATTGGTCTTTTTTCAACGATTTCAAAAATATAAATCATGATATACTTCCGAGTTCACTATATATCGAACATTTCGAAAAAACACTTTTCGTTCAACGAAATCCAAGCAGGCTTTGATTCACTTACTTCAAAACTGAGGTGGTCATAGAATTTCATGTGTTATTTATTTTCACTTGTCAAATTCAATTCAGTTTCATCATTGTTATATCGTCTAGCACTTCTAAAATTCTTATTTATATCACATTATCATAACAAGCAATTTATGTATTCCTTCGAATTGACGACGATTTGAACATTTGTTGTGAATATTATTTTTTTGAAATAAACCTATATTTTTTCTTCAAGGAGCTTTTTTGTCCCTCATGGAAACATTCATTACTGTTTTCAATGGGTTACATGAAACTTATTTGTATTATTGTCATCACCAAATATCTAATATTTCCTGAATCAATTTGGCAGCTTTAGAAGCGCCAGACGATACAAAAATGATAAAACTGAATTGAATTCGACAAGTGAAAATAAATAAGACATGGAATTCTACTCGGAATTCTATGACCACCTCAGTTTTGAAGGAAGAGAATCAAAGCCTGCTTGGATTTTGTTGAACGAAAAGTGTTTTTTCGAAATTTTTGATATATAGTGAACTCGCAAGTATATAATGATATATATTTTTGAAATTGTTGAAGAAAGACCAATTTGAAAATATCATTTGCCACTATGGTTTTCATTCGAACAAAATTAATTTTGTTTTAGCTCCGAAATTTGGAGCAGTTACAAAAAATCCAATAGCACCACTGAAAAGCAGTAAAAAAAGCGTCCCAAAGATGTGTTCATTCCGAGAGCATAGATCCTATAATACGGAAGTTATAGTCAAATATAAAAATGTCCTTAATACCAAAATCAGAAAAAAGGGAACATGACATGGATATTAATTTTTCTCTATCTCTTATAGTTTAAAAGATGTAGTACTGAACCAGCGAAATCTGTACATATGTATAAACAACTGACCATACAAAATGTTCAATACTGTACCTACATGTCATATTTATTCTTTCAGATGTAATGTACACGTGGGGGACAACCGAAGAGTCTTTTCTCAAGATTGGCTGAGACATTAAACGCAGAGGAAGAATGAAACAGAATGTTTCGAATAATTTTTGTCTATATTTTTCTGTTGAAATTTGTTGATCTCGGTTAATAATTAAGATCAAGAGAGTTATTTGCTTGTTGTTTTGTTGAAGCCGAAAATAATAAATATCTTTCAACACTGTTTGTTGTGAAGTTCAATTCAATAATATAGCTAATATACAGATTCTCATCATAGCAATAGGACAAATCTGTTCTATTTACCCCCTTTGATATTATGAATTCAACTCGTACATTTCTCCTTGTGATCTGTGCAAGAATACCTTATACATTTCGCAATACGACCTGTATATTCCTGTGCAAAGCGGCCTGTCTAGAAACTTCTTATACATCTCGCAATGCGACCTGTATAGGAACTTCTTATACATCTCGCAATGCGAGCTCGCATAGATCTCACTAAAGGAGGTTAATGAGAAGTTCTCAAAGACCTCGCCGCGGTAGATGTATGCGAACTCTCGGTGTGGCTTCTTCGAGAATATCCACGTAAGATATCGCTCTTTGGGAACTCTTTTGTGGCGGACATTTGGAGGAGATATAGAGCTCCCTGCGACCTGACAGAGAAGTCACAAAAGGCGTCACAACTTCCTAAAAAGAAGTCGCAGGGAGATCTCTGGGATATCTTTGTGTTGCCTGTGTGGGTTATACCTACTACAGATCGGGAAAGGAGCATAGACTGCAGGAAATTTGTTTTTCTTCCTTTAAATAGTCCAATGAATATCCTCTAGAATTTTTGTCGCATGTTAACCTAACACCCTGTAAATCACAACTCCGAAAAAATAATTCCGAATTGTATCTTGACAATTTTGATCTCAACTGAATGCCAAAGGTCACTAAGGCAATAATTTCAAGGAAAACAATTGGTTTATCAGTTCAAACAACACAATTTCTTATTGATTCATGGTATTTCCTTCGGTAGAGATCGTCTGAAACCGCTTTTTTGGTTGAAATTAGTTTGCTCCTGGAATTTCGCTCTCATTTTTTTTCAACTCGACAGATACCAGAAAACTTATTTCGAAAATGGAGTAGTAAATGTACCATTGAAACATGGATTAATGGAGTAGCTTCATATCTGGTTGACCCTAGGAACATGTGTCAACAGCATAAACCACCTCGAATATAACGTTACCATCTTTTTTCAAAGTTGAACCCCCTGAGCGATATTCGTGGGACACCCTCAGTTAACGGGAGCTAACAACGCGGCTTTCAAACCCTTCTTCAAAGAGTACATTCAAACATCGAAATCGACACTTCAGAGAGAAAGGGTACGTAGAGGAGGGTAAGGCAATGATTAGCCATACCAACAACAGACCCCTTGT
The DNA here is from genome assembly GCA_951802165.1 of Adalia decempunctata. Lineage (NCBI taxonomy): Eukaryota > Metazoa > Arthropoda > Insecta > Coleoptera > Coccinellidae > Adalia > Adalia decempunctata. The sequence goes on from OX637701.1 coordinate 23,177,096, forward strand.
GTAGCCGACACCTATATTCATTACTCTACAATGCGGTTCCCACCATGCCCAATTCTATTGTGCAGTTGTCAACGTATCAGGATAGTCATAGCGGGGAGTACAGACAATTTTCAATGACAATGGTTCATCTGAATAGATTTGTTTCTTTGAAGACCAGCGAGGTGGATTACATAGGGAATGAATGATCGATTTCGAGTTGGTATTAAAAGAATGAAATTGTATAGGAAATTATATCAATTAATTGGATTTGTTTGACTGGATGGATTTCTCGAGTAGCACAAATCGAATACATTTTTAATTTAGTACTTACCATTCTCAATAGACTAGAATGCGTATTATATCTCGCTTTTACTAATTACTTTCCAACGTCTATTTTCTAAACATTGTGGCACTTCAAACATAAGTAGTTATTTTCGAGCTAACGTGATTTCATTAGGATTTTTCATGTAACAGCGTATCCCAACAATCAGGAGATTTCGTTTATGTCCGTCAGCAGTTGCCAGGAAATTATCTTGACATTTCGCGTTAAGGGGCAGTATCACCTTTTGAATCGTGGTAAATGTCCATTCAAAAGTGGTCTCTTTATTTCAAGAGTAAGTACCCTAATTTACGACGTAGAGACTTGTTTTTTTTTTTAATTGAAGTTGAAGAACGCCCCGAGGGCAAATAGTTTTCTTTTTTTCGATTTAATTAATTTTTCTATTAAACAAACCAAGGTCATCGTTAGATCTGGGGTTATTGAATATGCTTTTCGTTTTCCATGAGTACAAGCTATATTTTTGAAATAATCATCATGGAAATTAAAGATTAAATTGCCGAGGGCAAATAGTTGCGATTGCCCTCGGCAATTCAATCTTCTAAAAACTACAAAAATTTTCATGATGATTATTTCAAAAATATAGCTTGTACTCATGAAAAACGAAAAACATATTCAATAACCGCAGATCTAACGATTACCCTGGTTTTTTTAATTGAAAACTAATTAAATCGAAAAAAAGAAAACTATTTGCAAAAGGTGATACTGCCCCTTAAGGGGCAGTATCACCTTTGGAGTTGTGGTAAATCCCCATTCGAAAAGTGGTCCCTTTATTTCACGAGTAACTACCCTAATTTACGACGTAGAGAATTGATTTTTTTTTAAATTGAAGTTGAAGAACGTCCTGAGGGCAATTAGTTTTCTTTTTATTCGATTCAATTAGTTTTTCAATTAAAAAAAACAGGGTAATCGTTATATCTCTGCAATATTTGGGTTATTGAATATGTTTTTCGTTTTTCATGATGAATAACCGTCGAAAAAAATCATTAAGTGTAGTTGCCAAAACGCTGAAATTCAACCTGTTTTTTTTAATTGAAAAACTAATTAAATCGAAAAAAAAAGAAAACTATTTGCCCTCGGGACGTTCTTCAACGTCAATTTAAAAAAAAACAAGTCTCTACGTCGTAAATTAGGGTAGTAACTCGTGAAATAAAGAGATCACTTTTTGAATGGAGATTTACCACGATTCCAAAGGTGAAACTGCCCCTTAAGATGGTTCCCAATACAGGATATACAGTACTTTCATTCGCCCTATGCTTCTCAAAGCTAATTTTATGACATTATAACTCAGAATTGGCACGATGGATTCATTTCATTTTCATAGGGTAGACTAGATGGGAATTATCAATCGATCTGTTGTTTGATTTTTGAAAAAATATTTTCAGTTTCTCCTCAAAATGCATTTGGAATTTTATAAATGATCATATCTCCTAACGTCGAAGTTCTAAGTAAAAATTGACTCAACAGAAAGATTTCAATTTCAAAGAAGTTTTCTTGAATAAAAATTAATATTGAGTGTAGAGCGTCTAGAAGTTGAAAAATTGTGAAAATTCACGCCACCTATCTATCACCGCCTCGGAATATCGGATAACCAATGAAAACGTACATCTTCAATTTAATTTTGATTTATGGCTTTGAACAGGGCCATATTTTACTCAAAGAAGTTTTCATGATGAGGGTAATGATGCTAACTATTGTCGGTTCATTGATCTGCATCTTGATATTAATACCAGAGGAAATTTTTGAGATATGAGTGAAGGGCAAGGAGTTTACAAGTTTTTATGACCATAAAAATTTCACTGGGTTTCTTGGTGAATATGCTCGATAATGATTATTTGTATATAAATCGTACCTGAACAATAGGTACAGATTGAAATTTGTTTTCTGGTGACAAGGCGGGTTATCAGCCCATTAGTCTAGTTTTTCTGTATTATGGTACCTTGGCTGCCGAAATAATCTCTTGAATACAGAATAGAATCGAACATATCTATTTCATAAAATTTCGTTTCCCTAAGAGCTCTGGGAACTATCTTTTCAATTTGAATTTCATTTCTACTGAGTGATATAACAACATATATTCCAATTATGTGAAGAAAATATTCATAACTCAGTATATTTCTACCTGAATGAGCTTTTCATTTCGTGCAATTATGGCTAAGTACCGCTCAAAAGTTCACAAAAGGTCGGCTGGGTCGAAGTTCATAAAAAAGTTACAAATTGCAAATAATGTATATCACATAAATTAACCTACACTTTCAATTATCTTATAACCTAACTTTAAAGATCTTTGACAAATCTGAAGAATCTTCGAAAACTGATATCCATTGTTTGATTTCTATTTCAGACAGAACACTTCAGCTTAATAGAAAGAAGGTAATAGTGAATTGTTCCAGTCTACAGAAGCTGCAAGAAATGAGTTAATTACTGATCCATTGGATAAACTCATCGAATAGTGAACAAAATTCAAATAATATATTTTTTTAGGGATGTAACAGAAAATCGGCCAGAATTGGTAGTAGAAATTGACTCTACACATATTTCTATAAGGCATTTACTGAATGGACACAGTGTAGTGAATTCAGGTAACATTCTTCATCAATACGAGCAGATTATAAGGCATACTGATAAATGTACTAGTTCTCCCGATGGATTGATTGGAGAGGATGGTTTGATAGGAGTGAAGTGTTTCCAGTCGATCAAAGGAAAATTAAAAGATTATTCAAAAACACATTGTTATACTATAAATGGAGAAGAAGTAAGGTGAGGATTCAGTTTTCGAATACCGTTTCATATTTTATAGCCTTTTTTTTCAGGTTGAAACGAAACCATGATTATTTTGTTCAGATCCGAGGCCGACTGAATATACAGAGTGTAACAGCCAAATGGAATAAATTCGATAACGAATAAATGAGGGGGTGTTAGTATAAACGCTCGGACACGTCGATTTGTAATTTTAAATGCGCATATTTTTCAAGAAAATAAAATTATATAGGGTTTCCATAATTCATGTACAATGTTCTATACCTATCTTCAACTTTTTGGAAATATTAAGTGTTTTCAGATTTTTTACAAAATTAACATTTTAAATGAAAATTATTTTATTTTACAAATTCGATACATTACACTCAATAATTATTTCCCATTTACCTTTTGATATGAAGAAAGTAAGCAAAAACCATTCCTGAGAAGAAATTAAAGAAAATGTTGAGTAACGTTAGAAGACAATTCTACACCAGATTAGCATGTTGACAAGACGTTCGCGGCGAGCATTTTGAACATTTCCTACATTGACATTTATGTTTTTTTGTTTTTTTTTTAATAATTAAGAAATAATCAGTATTACTTATTAGGTTTTAAGTGTACCGAATTTGTAAAATAAAATAATTTTCATTTAAAACGTTGATTTTTGCAATAAATCTGAAAACACTTAATACTTCCGAAATATTTAAAGATAGGTATAGGACATTGTGCATGATTTGTGTCAAGAATTCTCTGAAGAATCTAAAAAATAAATAATATACATTTGAAATAAGAAAGTTGGTATTGGCCACGGTCACATGGTACACCCTATATAATATTATTTTCTTGAAAAATATGCGCATTTAAAATTCCAAATCGACGTGTCCGAGCGTTTATCCCAACACGCCCTCATTTATTGGTTATAGAATTTATTCCATTTGGCTGTTAAGGCCTCTTGCAACGACAGAGAATTCTCGCGAGAATTTTCTGTCAAATTCATTGACCGAAAATTCTCTGCCGTTGCCTACGATGGAACAATGGAATTCCACAGAGAATTCTACCGAGAGTAGTATGCAACGGCGGAGAATTTTCGGTCAGTGAATTTGACAGAAAATTCTCGCAAGAAATCTCTGTCGTTGCAAGAGGCCCTTACACTCTGTATGCACAAGACGGTACTGCGATATTGTTTTCTATTCTGATGATGATTTTCATGTCGAAAGAATCGAAGTAGATACGTTGGAAAGAGTATGCCAAAATTTGAATACGCGAATGGATCATTTGATGCACAGCCGCGGTCAACATTTGCATAAAATAATCTTCAAACATTGAATTATATAATAAAAAGTGATAAAAGTTCAGCCGTCTCAGTTCTTTGCTGTCGCAGTAAGGGTTATGTGGCACTGATGACGGCTAACAAGCCAGAAACCGGTTTGTCATTATCCTGCTGTGGTGGCGACACAAGTGGTGTACTTCGGAAATTAGATATCTGCTAGCCCATTTCCCCCATTGAATTATATGGGCCGTACTCTCGATTCGAATAAAGATTTCATCCATTTTTCTGTTTTTAATGTGTTTTTTGTTTAATTTCCTATAGCTCCGAATAATGGAAATCAGGTCAGGATCCCCACTGAATGAAATACAAAGCGGAAAAGTACGGCCCTGTCCCCAGTTTCCGTCATCTCCGACTGAAGTGGCATCCTCAAACGTGTCAGCAGTCGCGGACCCACGGTTAATAGATACGCTCCTCTGAATGGCTTATTAAAATTTCCGAGCAGCTGGAGATGAATGGCATGCAAATTGCTCCCTATTTTATCGGCGTTATTTTTCCCGGCATCCGTTCATTCGGATCTTTTCGAGTGCGACAGCCCGCAAATTTCTCGCTGTCTCGTCGATGCGCCATAAAGGCGAGTGCAAATTGGAAGAAAAATCCACAATGGCGGTCAAATCGGTCGATAATTATAATCTTCGAATTCGAATCTTTAATTTGATGCGATGTGATTGCTGAATTGGACCCAGTAGACCCGCTGTTTTGTTGGGACTCGATGTCGAGGTATGGGGTCGACTGGTTTGAAGGGAAAATGATGGAGGCAATGAGCTGGGAATCTACTCCAACTATTGTGAATGTGCCCTCGCTGATACACACAGTTTGACACCACATCAGACGGTTGACTTGAACGATGTTTAGAAATATAATTTTTGGACGTGTGAACGTCTGAATTTTGAACTTGTTTGAAGCTGAAAACTAATTATCGAAAACCGATTGAGGTCGCTTCTGTTCTAAGCCCCCATTTTTTATCGAATTTTCAATCTGGATTCTTCGTTCACCCGTAACCATGAATAACTTGCGAAGTTGCATATTTCAAAACCATCCAACATATTCAATTCAAAAGAGACTTATTTGTTAAAGTACTGAGTAGTATTTGAATTGATATATGAACTTCAAATGGTCCCATTTTGTATTTGGATAAATATTTTAATTCATCACTCAAAAATTTTCAAGTCAGACGGTAGTGGGCCTCCATATCACTGCTGGGTCGAAAATCACTGTACTGCACCTAAGGTGCAGTAACAGAGCCTACACAGATCACAACTCATTCTCCTAACTTGCACAAGCCAGAAACTTCTGAAGGGTCTCCCTGGGAGACCTAGGGATTATCAGTATAATCATCAGAATCATATAAACACAGGGTGAGTCTTTGACTTGTACATATTTTTTAACTGTAGATTCTTGAGGCCAAAAGAAACCTGTTTTCATTTTCCGAGTTCGGCTCTGTTAAAGAGATATAGCCATTGGATAAAAAAAATTGGGCCAAATACGTGCCTGATACGATTCTCTGCAAACACCTCAAAGTTCATATTTTTCGATTGGAATTGAGGTAATTATTAGATGTTACGCGAAACCAAGAAAGCAGTACGTCACCTATCGTTAACGGATGAACTATCCGCAAGTGCCCTAGTTATGTTTACCTTTCGCTAAAGGCGTCTAGGCGTTGCTCTTTGGAAATGAGCAACGAGTAGTTCTGATTCTTGGCGATAAAGCGCTACGATCTGAATTTCAGTCGCCTATAGGCTATAACGGTGCACTACCTCGCAATGTGAGGGAGCCGCCACGCAAGACAAACCGTTGTTCTGTGTCTCCAACGTTAGTCCCATCACCGACCAGTCTGTGGTCCCATGAAAAACGCTTGCGTAAAGCGATAACCTTCGCCATGAACTTCGATTTATTTGAATATTTACAGGGCCTAATGCGAACAGGTGACTATTATGTGAATGTGAATTGATGATTGGTAATAATAACCGTGTATGTCGAGTTAAAATTCCAAGGGGATATTGTTGAGATAGATATTTTCCGTGAGGACCGCTTACAATAAATTTTTGATAGAAGCTGTGTGTATAAAATATATAATTTCATGCATCTAATAATTCAATTTTATCTCCCACATTTGTGGGATTTCATTGTTGCCTATCTCTACATCAAACATTTTTCCATCCTAGAGATTTTAGTCTTGACGAAGTTGATAAACATTCTGTGACAACATCGTTAACTTGTTGAGAGATCAGAGAAGAAATAAGTTTCGATGATATTCAATCCAGGGAAGCATCCAAATTATTCTTTTTCCTCCAATTTCATCGTATACAATTAGGAATAACTCGAAAACGACGCGTTTTATTGAAAGAACATAATTATACTTTTATTTTCTGAAATGGTTGTTTCTCTCGAAAATATGAACCGTTCATCTTTTCCAAGTGGATTTATAGTATTTTTGCGTGAATTTATGGGTCGACTACGCTGTAACTTTTATACCAGGGGAAATATGGAATTAGTTTGGATTGAAGAATATGCACCATGAATAGAGTGAACAATCGACCAGAATTCAGATCATTCGAATATCGGTAAGAATAGTGTTGATTTTATGGATTTTCGACACCCTGTATCTTTCAAACGAAACCGAATTTTGAAAAATGGTAAGAAAAAAAATGTTTCGTTTGATGAGAGGAATCCACAGTTAAAATATATGTACAAGTCGAAGACTCAACCTCAACCTGTATACTGACACACAGCACCTTAACAAGAACTTTATGCGATTGCAGGAAACATATGTTCCCACTGTTCCCCACAAGAAAGAGACCGTTGTCAATTTGTCCAGGAGGCATTTGACAATTGAGGAGAAATCAATCCTTGATAAAGTGAAATATAATCTTAATATTGCGGTTAATCAATATCTAGACTCCTAAATTTATATTCATGACATATTTCATGATGTAAGCGAGAATATAAGCAATAAAGCCTCATACGATTGCGACACCCTTCTCGGAATCCGCCGATGGGAGGTGAAAAAAAAATTTAAATTGCTTTTGAAAAACGAAAAAAGTGAGGGTAGCTAGCGAATTCTTGAACCGGGAAGGTTCTCAGTTTACTCGGGTTCGGTTGTAGGAAGATTTAAGCCCGCAACGGACGGCGAGCGATAATATAATATATATTATAGCTTTGCATTGACATATGTCATTTTAGTATGGAAAAATATCGTAATATCGGAATATATATTATAGCGTCGTCCGCGGGGCTTGGTGCATTTTCATAAGGAGCGATATTGGTGTAATATATGAGATATAATATATCGCTCGCCGTCCGTTGCGGGCTTTAGGAACTACATCAGATTTGAGAAGTTAGGTCTCAAAGCAGAGACGGAAAAAGTACTATTCGGGGAATAGTGGTTGTGCAGTGTTGAACCGGTAGTTAAAGGTTAAGAATCAATTAAAATATTTTAGACTACGTAACTTTGATTAACTCGCGATATAGGAAGGTACGACACGAAAGACCGGAAATGGAATTTTGAGGTGATAGAATCATAGAAAGTGTGTAAACCCGTTTTTTTTTATTTTCGTCTCGTCCAAGGAGTGCCAAAGACCAAACTAATCCACTCTCTCAAGCTGGTGTTTATAGAACACCTTGGGATAGCCAGAAAGTATACATTGGGACTACTAAAACCGTCGATCCTGGAATTGAAAACATAAGTTGTAATTCGACTGGTAGGTACCCATTTCACCAAAGCTATAGCATTTTCCTTCACCACTACGCGAGCCAAGTCACGGGTATAACCTTGTCTGAAATAACAGTGGTTCATTATTCAACTGTCCCTATCTAAATGATTCGTTGAGTGGGCTCAGTCTTCTGTGAAAACAAAGCTATTCTATTTTTGAATTCTTTCATAATGATGCTACCTTAAGGAAAGAGAAGCCATAGGAGATAAGACTGCTCTCAAATTTAGGTAACATAATGGTTTTCTCACTTGCTACCACAATTAATTCTCCCCGTCTGACATATCTAAAAATCTCCCATTTCAAACACCGCACGAACTATCTGACAATAATCACTCTTGCTGCTGTCCATGCTTGACTGGTTGGCTGCCATGTAGGCTACATCGATTAGTCTATCTCGCAGTTAGCCTCATTAATCAAAGTTGCATGTTCTGCTTTCCCCACTGATATATGAAATAAACGAGGTAGCTCTAAGTCATAGGCACTTAGGGCAATCAATTTAAATTTCGTTATCGATACACAGTCCTCATCTTGGGATTCATTGTGCTGAAGCTGAGTTTTCAGCCACTGTTACATCGAAATGTTCGGAATATTTCTGAACAAGATCTTGGAAACGTAATGATTTCAATTTTATTACTTCTATTGGAACAATCACAGCATTGCTGAGAATTTAGAGAACTTTAACTTTAACTTTAACTTTAACAATTTCCCAAATGGCAAGGCTCCATTCAGAGATCTTGTTCCTCACGCTCAAGGCTACATTATTCGACTGGTTTCCCATTATACAGGTTGAGCCTTCGATATGTACATATATTTCAACTGTTAGATTGCTCTCATCAAACGAAATCCTCTTTTCCTTACCATTCTTCAAAATTCTGTTTCGTTTGAGACATACAGTGTGTCGAAAATCCATGAAAAAACGCTTTTCATATCCCATCTTCCGAACCGTTATTTCAAATCAACTGAATTTTGGTAGCCTATTTACTCTATTCATGGTGCATAAACCTCGATCTTCATTTCTTCAATATTTCTCCTGGTATATATGTTACATCATAGCCGACTCATAAATCCACGCCAAAATATTTTAAAATCCTTGAAAAAGATGAACATTTTCGGAAGAATCGATCATTTCTGAAAATAAACGTATTATTATGTTTTTCTAATACGATGCGTCGTTTTCGAGTTATTCCTAATTTTATATTATGAAATTTGACGAAAAAATCATAAATCTCAAGAATAATCTGTATGCTTTCCTTGATTTTAAATATCACAGAATCGCAGGAAAATTATGAACTCTCTGATCGCACTACAAATAAACAAGGTTGACAGAATGCTTATCAACTTTGTCTAGACTGAAATCTCTGATGGGAGAACATTTGATGTGGAGATATGTAATAATAAAACCTCATTTATGAACTCGACACAACACGGTTAATATTACATTTATTCACCGAAACCCTTCACATAATCATCACGAGATCGAACCAAAACACCTATAATAATCACTATCCTCCTTCATAATATCAAAAATCTAGAAAATATTTCCTCCATGTTTGTTTACAGTTCGTAGCGCCTCCAACGGTTGTTGAAATTGCCAATATCCAACGCAGGTTGTCGCTATAGGCATGCAGTGTGAATTTTCGCGGCGTAGAGAAGGGCCATCATAGATATTTATACTATGTTACCCAAAAAACCAACAAGCTGGCCACATCTTCTCAAAAGCACTGTGGAATATTCATAGAAGATTATTGTATTGATGATTTGAATACAAAATGAGTTGATATAGCTTGATTAATTACAAATTGAAGAACAACCTTTCCCCATAAGATATTTTCGGGCTATCGAGGACAATATGGAAAATTTATTAGTGCTTAGGAACTAATCTTCAGAAAAATCGAAGAAGTAACTCATTTCGGTAGGGGAAATATGGCTTTTTAATTGCAGATATAATCGGACAAAACTACGTGTCTTTGTTAAGAAATATCGTGTTTCTCACATTTTTATTCCAATAAGGTCAGTTAAAATAGAGTAGGTTTCACAAAGCGTGATCACAAGTGACAGTTGGAGAATCAGAGAATCAAACCGTTGATCTCCTATCACCGGTGATTAAGCTCTGTGAAACCCACAGTAAATGCATTAACTCATTTTCAATCGAGAAATATGGACTTTGCGTTAAATCTAGAGAATCGTATCATATTTGTATCTGGCTCAACTTTTTAAATAACTTAATTTTTTTTTGGCCTTAAGAATAAACAGTCAAAATAAATGTCCAAGTCATGCAAAAACTCACCCTGTCGATTTATTTAGAAATCGACAATCGGAGTATTGATATATGATTATCTAGGCAAACAGGGGTGTTCCATATATGACAGGCAATGAACAGGGTTAGGTGTTTGAATAGATGAAAAAAAAGAAAAAGAGAACATCTGAACAAAATATCGCTATTTTTATTTGAAAACTACAAAATGGCGAAGGATCTGGTTCAAATTGAAATCATGAATGATACAGGACCTAGAGTTCTGAAATCATCAGGGAACGTTTGATGGTAGTTCCTAAATGAGCAAAATCGATAGAATGGTTTATGAGTGTTTCATTTTTGAAATTTCACTTTTAGTGGAGTGCCTGGAGCATTCAAGCTCGGACTAGAGTTATAGTGAATGAATTGATACGATCGATGTGGGATATTGTTTTTCAAACTATAAATTGCAATGTTTACCAATTTTTTTTTTGCGCAATCCATTTTTTCATTGTTTAAACAAATTATTATAAAAAATTAATGTTTGACCATATATTTTCACTTTAAACAGTAATTTTTTGTATTTTCATGTTGAATCTCACCTGAGTAGACATATAGGAACATTTTTCAAAGATACCTGTGAATAAAAATACCAGTAGGGATCTCGAACGTGGAGGGGAGAGCGGAGCGACAGCTGCTATTATCTCTAATATATAAAATTCTCCTGTCTGCATCTTTGTTACCGAACTTCTCCGAAACGGCTGGACCGATTTTCGTGAAATTTTGTGTGCATATCGGGTAGGACTAGGAATCTGTCAACATCTATTTTTCATCCCTCTAAATGATAAGGATGGTCCACCCCTAACTATTTTTTCAATTTTTTCGGACAAAATTTTTTATTTTTATTTTTTTATGATACGGCATACAAAAATACATATAACCCTAAATTTTCACCCCTCTACGATCAACCCCTTTTTCTAACAAAACCTAACCTAACCTAAATTGAACTCTTTCAGGCTAGTTTTTCATTTTTATTGGCCAACATCTATTTTTCATCCCCCTAAATGTTAGGGGTTAGGTTAACACGGTGGTTCGGGAAAATGTTAGGGGTTGTCCACCCCTAATTTTTTTTTTAATTTTTTCGGTAAAAATTTTTTATTTCAATTTTTTCAAAAAAAATTATTTCCGGAAATTTCTATTAAGTAATTTAAAAAGGGCAGAAAATCTCTTTTATGTTATTGACGGAGGCATGTTACTACATCGTTGAAAATGGCAATTAACTGAAACGTTTGCAATGATATGTGACCATTATGTAAGATATTTGAAAAATAATTATAATAGTAACACATATGTGGTATTTGATGGGTATAAAAAAGATAGTATTAAATCAGCCGAACGGAATCGTCGTGCATTAAAAAATAAATGTGCAGATATTGAATTTGATGAACATATACCTTTAAAAATTGCTCAAGATAAATTTTTGACAAATAGTAAAAATAAAATTCGCTTGATAGAAATGTTGAGAGTTAAATTAGCTGACAACAATATATTTACATGCCAAGCGGAAAGCGATGCCGACAAATTAATTGTTGAGACGGCAATGAATTTGGAATGTATGTAATAGTTCCAGAAGATATCGATGTCTTAGTGATATTAACGGCATTGGTAGATAAAGATCGTGAAATATATTTTCTAAAACCATCCCGAGGCAAAGTTCAACAGAAGATATTTTCATCGAAAAGTTTAGAAAAATCATTACCAAACTGTAAAGAACATATTCTTTTTTTACATGCCTTTACGGGTTGTGACACTACTTCTGCATTTTTCAATAAAGGAAAAATTAAGTTTGCCAAAAATTTTGAGAAACGGATTGATTTACACGACTCAGTAAAAGTATTCAAAAATATCAATGAAGACCTCAATAATATATTGCAAGCAGGTGTGGCATGTATTTTGAGTTTATATGGCGCTCCGTCGAACACTCATGATTTAAATACATTAAGGTTCAATTCTTTCATAAAAGCAACAGCCAAAAATACAAGTGTTCTTTTGTCATCACTGCCTCCAACAACTGATGCAGCGTTTGAGCACCTTAAAAGAGTGTACCTACAAATTCAATTATGACTAGGAACTGACGTACTTATTGAAAATTGGGGATGGAAGTATTCCAATAACATGTATATCCCAATAACTATGAATCAATTACCTGCTCCGGATAATTTATTACATATGTTATTTTGTAATTGCAAAAAGGGATGTGGAGCTGCGTGTGGATGCAGAAAAAGTGGTTCACACTGCAGTGTAGCATGTCTACAGTGCAGCGAAAATAGTTGTTCCAATACTTCACCCATTATACAGATAGATGAAGTAGAAGAAAATATTTGATGTTGACAACAATGTTATATATTTAAATTAACGGATTTTGAACTAATAATTTTTTTTTTCATGGTCGTAATTAATCACATTATTTCTTTAAATGTACACAATAGAGTACGTTTCATTTATAATTGAACTGGCCGAGAAATTCCATTGTACATAGCAGCTGTCGCTCCGCTCTCTCCTCCACGTTCGAGATGTCTACTGGTATTTTTATTCACAGGTATCTTTGAAAAATGTTCCTATATGTCTACTCAGGTGAGATTCAACATATAAATACAAAAAAATTACTGTTTAAAGTGAAAATATATGGTCAAACATTAATTTTTTATAATAATTTGTTTAAACAATGAAAAAATGGATTGCACAAAAAAAAAATTGGTAAACATTGCAATTTATAGTTTAAAAAACAATATCCCACATCGATCATATTATTTCATTCACTATAACTCTAATCCGAGGTTTTACGGTTTTGAATGCTCCAGGCACTCCACTATTTATTATTAGAGCAATCTGTGTCCAACCAAAAGTCAAAATATTCATAGAACTTTTATATATTGTATTGGTTATAATATATTTTCACAGCATCAAGGAAAAAACCAACGAATTATATTGGTACACAAACTAAATATTAGGAAAATCGAAGATGTTATGTATTTCGGTTCATGGAATGTTAATTTCTGGTTTCAGCCATAATCGAATTAAATTTATTCTAAATTCTAAATGCAGTTGCAAAAGTGTCAATCATGTAATTTATAACGCAGAAAGAACGGAATATTGGAGGCAGACGACTATCACTTCTCAATATCACCCCTCCTAATTCCATTTCCTAAACTTCTACGTGAGATTTCTTTACCCTCTGCCATTCATTATTCGAACGACGATTTTACCGCGAAATAAAATTAATTTCGTACATTTCCGTTTTCGAAGTAATCAGATCGGCATTCAATGGAACAGGAACAGCTTGTTGAACCCCGTAGTTGGTGGTTTGAAGTAACTGGAGACGTTGACAGGTAGACAAAGGGTAGGTTTTCCGGTGTGATGAACTTGAGCACCTCGGGTTACTGCGTCACGTAAGTAGTCCAGCCAGTTTAGGGTCGGAAAAGACAGGGTGATTTATTGAAATGATTGAAGTTGTGTTTTTTGTGAGGAAATTGTTCAGGAAATTCTTGTGGTAGAGAATTAGTTTGATGAGACTAAAACTGATTCGTCCCGAAAATAATTACATTCGGTCTAAGTTCATGGGAGTCAGCATAATATTTATTCATTCGTTACAATTGAACAGATTATATCTATCTATCGTTCTCTCTACCTACCTACCTCAACTACACGGTGAGTTTTTGACTCATATGTATATTTTAACAGTAGATTCTTGAGGCCAAAAGAAACTTGTTTTTCATTTTCAATTTTTCCGAATTCGGTTCTGTAAAAGAATACATTTGACAAAAATGGGACAAACACGTGCCTGGTATGATTCTCTGAAAATACTTCAAAGTTCATATTTCTCGAATGAAATTGAGTTAATACATTTAGGGAATGCTCTAGTAGGACCTTTATTTGAATAAGAATGTTGAAAACATGATATTTGTAAACAAAAACATTTAGATTCGTAAGATATTCCCGCAATTAAAAAGACATATTTCTCTCTTCAGAATTAGTTTGTAAAAAGTAATAATTCATTTATATTTTCCTTTATATCCCAAAAATGTCTCATAGAGAATTGTTTTTTCATTCTATTTACGATTAATCAACCTAACTCATAGGATTCTTGGTCAATGACCATCTTCTATGAATATTTCATGGAGCGATTGGGAAGACGATGCCAGATTTTCTCTTCAAACAATGGTATAACGGTGGATCTTGCGAGGTAGAGAGAGTGCAAGACAAATCGTAAGATCTATGAATCGGCCCATCTCAAACCTTTTATTGTTGTTTTCTGTCGAACGTCAGTGTCTGTGAACGACGCATGCATATATCGACAAGCGGCTCGTCACATTAATGGCGTAAGCAATTGTGGAGTGAATCATTTCTAGAGCTACATTGTCTTCAAAGGGAAACGTGAATATTTTAGGTGTTTTTCTTTGACCTCGTGGTGATTATGTGGAGACTTTCAGTGAATGAATGTAATACTAACCGGGTAGAATCGAGTTTATAGAATTCCAAAAGGATATTGTTTAGATAGAAACATCGCAAAAGATTATTTAGTGCTAAGTAACATTTTATTCTTCATTAATTTCAATTCAATACGTGGTTTGTATCGATATTCATCATTCATATATCTGAATTTTGTATTTCATTGACATTTATTTTCGATATGGACAATAAATTTTCAATAAAAACTTTGCATATTTAATGTATAATTTCATCCTTGGTGTTCAATTTTATCTCCCCATTTGTAGGATTTTATTATTACCTACATATCTCCATGGGCGCCCGCAGGGGAGGGGCAGGGGGGCCATGGCCCCCCTGAGATTTTGATGGCCCTAACATTTTTCAGCACGACACCTCAAAATTACCTTCTAATCTCTATTTTGGTCCAACCTGAGAAAAATTTCTACGGGTTTTTGCGGGCGCCCATGCATATCTCTTTATCAAACGTTTCTCCATCATTCAGATTTTAGTCTCGACATAGTTGATAAACATTCTGACAACATTTTAGAGACCAGAGAAATAATAATATTAGATGAAATTCAATCCATGGAAGCATCCAGATTATTCTTGAAATTCATGATTGTTTCCCAAAATTTCATCTTGCAAGGAATTACTCGAAAACGACGCGTTTTATTAAAAAAACAAAAGAATACTTTTATTTTTTAAAATGGTTGATTATTTCGAAAATAAAATAGGAACCCTGTATCTCTTTCAAATGGATTTATGGTATTTTGCGTGGGTTTATGAGTCGACTACGCTGTAACTTTCGTTTGATGAGAGGAAATTACAGTTCGAATATATGTACAAGTCAAAGACTCACTCCATCTATATGGATTGCTTCGGATTAGTGGACTGTATCATATTTTTTTCTGCACTGGTTAATTGAATGAAACACGTGTTTACTAAGACGAACAAGTTAATTTCAAGATAGAATATTATGAACATACCAAATAAGGTGACGATTATCAACGAATATGTCTGCACTTGCAAAATCACATATTTACAAGTGAGTGAGAAAGAGATATGACATATATTCATTCACTAGCTGGCCCGGCGAACTTTGTTCTGCCTAAATGATACTTACGGTGGATTTCACAAATCATAATCACCGGTGATCGGAGATCAACGGCTTGGTTCTATGATTTTCGAATTTTCAAATGCTGCCATGGATCTGAGCTGTTACACAGAACAGATACACAAAAATAATATGTAATTACTAATTATGGCAATTTTGGATTCAGTTATTTCCGCAAATATATTTAATACCCAAAAAGAAATTCAAAAACATCTTGAAAATTATGAGAAAACATGAGAATGGACATCTCACAATTGGAACTGATCGCCAAAATCCGATATACTCGACATTTCGATAAAAATTTACTGTGATATTCACCCGCTTCTGGATCTGTTAATAGCCTTTCATGGTACTATAAGTCCTATGCAAATTAAACTGTAATTGATGTCATATGTTCTTTTTTCGACCATTTCAAACCACGACGACCGAAATGCTCGAAAAAAGAACAGATGACATCAATCGATGACCGCGAAATTCTCAACAAATTCACCGCCATCTAATTGTGATAATGTCAAACATTAAATATAGTACCTTCACGGTTAGATACGTTTTTTTGAATAAATAAAATTATAAAAATAACTAATAATCAGTCATAATGTGTGAATAGCGCCATCTGAAGTGGTAAGAACGAAACTTTTCTTATATCTCAACGGAATCTAATCTTTTTAGACATCTGTACTCCTACGCTAAGACATTTTGGTTTTGGCCAACAGCGCAGAGTTGTAGGCAACTCAAATTACACACCATTACATTACATTGACAATAGTGGGAATATAGTCACTTTACACACCATTTGTTTACATCGCCATCTAACAGGGAAAATATCAAATAGTAGAATAAGCGGTAACGTACCTGTAACTGTAGCGACACCTAGTGGCCTTACTCAAAAGGAGGAAAAGCATTTCCTGTATAAGTAAAATTTTCATCGATTTTTTCAAAGTTTTATTGTATATTATAATAACCAGATCGTAGACGAATCCATATATGAAGTTTCATAACAAATAGTCCATCAGATCTCGAGTTATAAATGGTGTAGCCAACATCTTTCTTTTATATATATATATATATATATATATATATATAGATATCACATTTGAGCATATAAATGTTAACATAGTAGAGAAATGAGATCAAAGTACATACACATGAAATTTAAAAAAATATTAATTTTAAATCATAAAGAATGCACCTACTTCAAAAAAAAAATATCTACTCCGAAGAGAATACAAATAATAGATGAAATTTATTGCATTTGACACAAGCGCATGACAGTTATCGGGACAGGTGCCATCTATCGGATTACTTTTAAAATACATATTCGTAATCTCTGAAGTATTCTAAACTTCTCTACGATCTATTTATCGATCTATCTATATCTCGGAGTACTTTATCTAGATATGAATTTTTGAAAATCGTTCATCTCGCTTTGAAATATCTAATTTTCGCTCGTAGGAAAGCCTATTCTTATAATTCTATTAATTTCTGGAATTTTCATTTGCAAAACTCATCCGTGCCAAATGAGATTTGGCATTTACCCTCAACAAGAAGTGGCGCAGTGGGTAACACCCTTATCCTCTCAAGCCGACGACCCTGCCCCACAACCATCTGTCATCGGTGTTTGCAATCCGATATAACCGCCATCAAACACGCAATCTAAGATCCTCATAATCCGCCGTGACAGCTCATCACGGCCCATGCGATTTGTGTCACATGACCGAACCCGATCTAAGTGGTCGGATCACGACAGAGAGCCCCTTACCTGTGATTCCTGTTTGAAGATTTGTCACAGTAATTGTTGTAACGGATTGTTAGGGGATGATGGGATGAACTTGATGGTTGAGTGATGACAATGTCACTTTTTGTTCTGCCTAAATGCGGTCCCTGGCGAGCCATTCTTGTTTCACGGTAGATGGGTGCGATTGATTGGAGTGATTCGTGTAAGTACAGGAGGCTGCTGGAATTCAAAAGGTAGATTAGGCGTCCTGTGTGTGCAAAGCGAGGCCGATAGCAATTCTATGGAACAATTTGTCTTTGGTGGTACATTTTCGGAGGGGTGAAAGGAATTGGATTTTTTCACCTACTATACATCTTCGGTGAATGTGAAGCGGATTTATAAATACTTTTGGGTTAAGGAATGAAATGAATATTTGAGACCAGGTATGCTGGATGATCCCAGAGCAAAACGTTCATACCGAAGAATCCTCTCAGCACGGACTCTAGTTTTTCTTCGGAAATAGCTATATCTTCTCAAAAAGCCGAATTCGAAAAAATGAAAAACAAAATAAATGTTTATATTGGCCTCACTAATATACAGTTAAAATATGTACAGGGTGAGACTTTGACTTGTATTTGAACTGTTTATTCTTGTCGCCAAAAGGTACCTTTTTTAATTTTCCATTTTTCCAAATTCGGCTCTGTTAGAAAGTAGCCATTTGAAAAAAAAATAGGCCGCATACGTGCCTGATGCCATTTTCTTGAATTAAAGTGTAGTTCAATTTATCTATTGAAATTGAATTAATACATTTGGGGAATACTCAACTACTAACCTTCTTTGAATAATAATGTTAAAAACAATATATTTATTAACATAATCACTTAGTTTTGTCCGATTATATCTATTAAAAAGCCATATTTCACCCAGGAACACCAGGTCCTTCTTCGACTTTCCTGAAAATTACTTTGTCAGCACCAATGACTTGTTCATATTTTCCTCGATATCACAGAAATATCTTATTAAGAACGGGTTTTCACTCCATTTATGACTAATCAACCTAACCTAACCCATTTTGTATCCATAATAATCAAAACAATAATCTTTCATGTCCATGAATATTTCACAGAACATTTGAGAAGATGTTGGCAGCTTGTTGTTTCTTGTTATAATTGATGTTGGTTTGAAAGGAGAAAGTGATTATCATAGGAGTTTTTCTTCGATCTCGTGTTGATTATGTGAAGGCGTTCAGTGAATAAATGTAATATTAACCGTGTAGTCTCGAGTTCATAGCATTTCAAGAGGATATTGTTCAGATAGAAACATCGCCACAGAATATTTAGTGCTAAGCATCATTTTATTTTTCATTAATTTCAATTTAATACATGGTTTGTATCGAAATTCATCATTCGTATATCGGAATTTGGTATTTCATTGACAAATTATATTTAATATGGACCGCTTTCAATAAATTTTTAATAGAAACTGTGCGTATTAAATGTATGATTTCTTGCTAAATTTTATCTTCCACATTTATGGGATTTCATTATTACATTGACCGTTTTTCCATCATTTAAATTTCAGTCTCGACAAAGTTGATAAATATTCGAACACCATTGTTAACTTGTAGTGCCATTAATTTTTCTGCGATTCGGTGTTATTTAAAATCCAGGGAAGCATCCAGATAATGCTTGAAATTGATGATTTTTTCCTCAAATTTCATCGGATAAAATTAGGAATAACTCGAAAACGAACCGTTTCATTGAAAAAAACAAAGGAATACTTTCATTTACTAAAATGATCGATTCTTTCGAAAATATCAATCGTTTATCTTTTTCAAGCAGTTTTATAGTATTTTTGCGTGTATTCATGAGTCGGCTACGATGTGACTTCCATAATAGTAGAAGTATTGAATAAGTTTCGATTGAGGAATATGCACCCTGAATAGAGAGGAGAATCAACAAAAATTCAATCTATTTGAAATAATAGTTTCGAAGATATGAAAATGAAATTGTTTTTCATCAATTTTCGACACTCTGTGTCTTTCATACGTATCGGAATTTTGAAAAATGGTATAGGAAACAAGTTATTCGTTTTATGATGAGACGAATCTACCGTTAAAATATATGTACAAGTTAATGCAGTGGCGCACCCAGGATTTAGTTATGGGGGGGCTGAACTGAACTGAAGAATTGTTCAAAAAACCAATGTATGACAGGTCTAATCAAATCCATAACCGAGATAGAGGATGGTTTATGTACCTACTCACCAAAAATTTAAATATCTCATAACTTTTGAACCAACCAGAATAGTCGTTTTATACTTGGAACGTATGATCCACTTCCACGTATCGATCGATTTACTTTTGAATTTTCCAAAAATTCCAGATCCGTATTTGAAAATTATGGGACTGTTTCCAAGCTGAGATTCAACACCCTGCATATTAAAATTTTGGGATTTGATTGAAATATTTGAAGAGAGCAGAAAATTTTCAATGAGGTTCAGTAGATTTCATTGTGCCGCTCGTCATCAGAAGAATCGTACTTTGTGATCAAATTTAATTTTTTTGTCCCACTAATTGCACATTCGAATTTCATAGTATTCTGAGGAATCATTTCGAGTTATTTTCGGAAAAACATTATTGATTGAGAAAAATTTATTTGGAGTCAACAAAGATGAAAAAATAAATAAAGAAACATGAAAACTTAACGTGAAGGTGCTCAAAAGTACCACCATGTTGCTCAATACACATTCTTGCCCTCTTCGATTATTACGTATTTTATTGCAAGCGACTTCGATACGTTGCTTGAGGATCTCCTCACTTTATATTTCAGATGAATATAATGAACATTTTGAATAACCCCAAATGAAATTATCAACAGGATTGAAATCTGGTGATACAGCGGGCCAGGCATGCGGTCCACCTCTGCCAATATGTCGAATGTTCTGATCTAAGAATTGCCTGATCGCTACTCTGAAATGGATTGGAGCTCCATCATGCTGAGAATGCATTCCTGCAATGTCCGTCCATATGGTGTGGCGTTTATAAATATCTATTGATTGGACCACACGTCCTGCCAAGACGACTTACGGGTGATCACGGATCTTTACTCAGATTTCCTCCAAAATCATCTTTCTGTATTACTCGAAGGTACGGACATTGCGAGAATGCATTTTCAGCAAGATGGAGCTCCACCCCATTTCAGAGTAATGGCCAGACTCAGACAACCGTCTTTCGTGTATTATGTATTGGGGAAGTGAATATGGAATACTCTAAAAATGACAGAGTTCAAAATCAACCAAAAGAAGACTGTTCGATAATGTTTGACGTTTGGAAATGAACTGTGAAAAATTGAAAATGTTGGTATCTTTGGGCCTTTGAGGGGGGGGGGCTGCAGCCCCAAAGCCACCCCCCTTGGGTGCGCCACTGAGTTAATGAGTAACGACTCATCCTGTATAATGTACAGGTCGAAGTGTCACCTTGTAAGGTGTTGTTTGTGGCGCTTTCTTTTGCGTGTTGAGCGCTCTTCTCATAAAATAAAGATGAAATAAAATATTTCTTCTTCGGTTAAATTGTTCAAAACTGAAGCTAAAATATTCGAACAATTGCAATAGATCTAGTTTTTCGTAAATTTTGTCTAAATAGAAGCTGGAATAAAAAATAATAATTATTAATGAAAGAGTGTTTATGAAACCTTGAGTAAAAAAGAGAGCGAGTGAATAATAATTTGTGAAAGTAATCAGAATATTCACTTCACCGGGGTTAAAATGTCTACAGCAAATTTTGTCCATGTCTTTTCTCTTGAAAGTTTCCATTCAGCTCCGTGCCTTTTCTTTGAGGATTTAGAAATTTTCCTGTTTTGTATTAGAGCAAATGGAGTTCTCATATAAGACTCCAACGAATCAAAATCAAAACAACAAAAAATTATTCCATCCAAGTGGTTGGTAGATATTGAATGCTTACATAGAAAAGAATAGGGCTGATACTATGCTTCAAAAATGTACTGTACATATAGCATTTCAATTGGGAAAAGCACTTGATTCAGTAATTTCATCTCGGCACATCCTGTATTTTCTGCATTTTTTTTAGTGACAGGCTCTTTATCTAGTGAATTTGCACTGTTTCGAAAAAATTCAAGTTTTCGAAGAACTCAAGATACCAAGTTCCGAAGCCTTATTGATTTTTCAATTTTTATGTTAGGGGTTGAACCACGAAGAATTTATTGTTGCCTTCCTTCTGACGTCTTCCCAAAAGACGTCTGTTGCGTTTCAAACATTCAATTTATATATATTTTTTGGAAACGAAAAAATAGGGCATCATGTTTTCATAGTTGAATGGAACAAACTATATTACTATATACAGTTTTTCGAATGTTCCAATGAAAATATTTCGCTGCTTCACCTCATTCTCGCAGCATCTTCAAAACCATTCGCAAAACATACGAGCATCCGTTCAACCTCACGATTAACTCCAACCATCCCTCTTTCTCGCTCCTTTCGCCTCGTTTTTACCCTCCTCTACACCGGTGATTCATGTGAGCCAAGCCACATGTCAAGGAGAAATGAATTTCTCGGAGGCCATGTCGGAAGTCAGAGAGTAGAAAAGAGTAGTTCCAACAAACGACCCCGGGTGCCTGAGCCACAATTAGCTATCTCGAAGATAAATGGGGCGATATTTCTCAGCCGCTGAAAAGATTCCAACCTGGCGGCAGATAACTCAGAAAGGAAGGCTGTAATTCAACAACGCAGCTAAAAGAGGGCAATTCACAGTAAACAGGGTTCTAACTGACACCGTCAAAAATATGACGTTAGGGATCGAGAAATAAGTGGTTGTGTGTGTGTTAACATCTGCACTCGTTCGGATGTATGGAGGATGTTGAGGAATTGTTGGTTTTATTTATGTGACAGCTTTCTGATAGCTTGAGAAGAACTTTACAGTTGCCCAATGTAATTTATTGTAATAAGCAATAGGCGACATCATTATCCTGAAACATTTTCTACGTTCTGCTGAAGGAACAGGATATCTTTTGAAGCACAACCTTGAAACGATATTTTATATTATACTTCGAAAGTCTTTTTATAATATCTGAATTTTCAATTCATCATCTAGAAGATTCATCATAAATTCACTTCATGAGATCTAAGTCCCATTCACATTACTCCTGACTACCGGTCTGAGTTAATATACAGGTTGTTCCAAATAAGAGTGACTGATTTTAAACATAAATGCCCAGCTTATTAATTGCTCCAAAGAGATGGGGTTTTCACTAGTTTCACTAGTTCATCAGAGAGATTTTTTTAGGCTTGGCTGCCATTTCATCTCATCAACACAGGGTGTTTTACTAATGTTGGTCAAATTCATAGGGGAAAATATGTATTATTTTAAATGGAACACCCTATAATTCTTGATCTCATTCGAAAGAGCATTCATTCTCCTTTCCAAAAATGTATAGTTTTCTATCTTTTGTTTCATTAACAACAAAGATATTCGATGTTCATGTAGTAGTAAATTTTTAATGAGTAGTTTCATATGAACGTATTTTGATGCCTAAAATCATTTCGAAACTGACTTATATGACTTAACAAAATTACTATCGTCAAAATTGCTGATTTTGTTGTTATGCGTCAAACGGTCACAGCATGAGCTTATTTTGGGCATCAAAATACGTTCCTATAAAACTACTTATTAAAAATGTACTACTACATGAAACATCGAATATCTTTGTTGTTAATTAAACAAAAGATAGAAAAATATACATTTTTGGAAAGAAGAATGATTATCCTTTCGAATGAGATCAAAAATTATAGGGTGTTCCATTTAAAATAATACATATTTTCCCCTTTGAATTTGACCAACACTAGTAAAACACCCTGTGTTGATGAGATGAAATGCCAGCCAAGCCTAATAAAATCTCTTTGATAAACTAGTGAAAACCCCCATTTAATAAGCTGGGCATTCATGTTTAAAATCAGTCACTCTTATTTGGGACAGCCTGTATTTAATTCAACGATGCACTATTCCGGTCTCATCTTGATTTACGCATTCATTTTTTTTTCTGACGAATACTCGCTATGTATTTTGTCAATGTTCAATAAATCATTCTCATTCTTGAAAATCTCTTTATTCCCCTTATTTTCAGACAGACGGGCCCGAGGTGACCTCATTATCACCTACAGAGCTCTGAACGGTCTTTTTAACGCAAATCTGGGTGAAATCTTCACTCTGAATGATGACGAACGTCTGCGTGGCCATAGATACAAGCTGCGAAGGGAGAACTTCAGGACGACTCAGAGAGAACACTTCCTGTCCAACAGAGTGTTTTCTTCATGGAACCGTCTACCGTCTGCCATTGTGGAGGCATCCACTGTCAACCCGTTCAAAAACCGATTTGGCAGGTGGATGCAGAGTCGATCGTCGCCAAACTTAAGATGAAGTTCTTTTCTCCTTTCTTGCTTTTGTTATATATTGCTTCTTATTTTCAATTGTAATTTATACTTTATTTTTTGTCTCTATGTGCATTTCTATCTATTTTTTATTTTATTTGAGTTTATAGAATTTTTCTAAACTCTTATCAAATATATAATAATAATAATTCCAAAATTAGTCTTCAAATAAGGCATGACGACACCTTAACAATTGGTCCATTTTCAAAAGTCTGCAAGACTATTTTCGCGAGCATTGTCAAAACCAATATTCATATTCTTATCTTGTTTCGCTAAAAATAATAATTGAAATCATTTTGATGTCTACATGTCCTCTCAAAACCTGTTGTAAAGTATAGGAAGAAAGTAAACGTACTCGAATGATCTTTATTCAAGCATATACTGCTCGACAATAGTTTCAAATGTCCCCTTTTTTTCATCAATTTTTCAAATATCTAACTTAGTGTTTTGTTCAGTTCTTCGAAGTCGAAACTTTATTTTCAAAATTCGTAGAACAACTCAGCTCACCCAAGAAAAAAGTTTAGTAAAGAGGATAGCCTCCTCGAACTTCAATCACGGCTGTGCATAATTCGATCAGATCCTTGAAGTATGCTTGATCAATTTCTCTCCAGTGAATGAATGTGAAATCAACCGTGTAGTGTCGAGTTTATAAAATTCCAGGGGGATATTGTTTAGATAGAAACTTCGCCACAGATTATTTAGTGCTGAGTATCATTATATTTTATTAATTTCAACTTAATACGTGATGGTGATTCAGCTCATTATTCTGGATTTTGTATTTCGTTGACATTCATTTTTAATCTGTACCGGTAACAATACATTTTCAATAGAAACTGTGCGTATAATTTCATGACCCTTGGTGTTTAGTTTCATATTCCACATTTGTGGGACTTTATCATTACATATCCCTACATCAAACGTTTTTCCATCATTTAGATTTTAGTCTTGACAAAGTTGATAAACATTCTGACAATATTGTTTCCTTCTTTAGAGACCAGAAAAGCGTTTTATCAAGAAAATCAAATCAAATCAAATCAAAAATGTTTATAAGTAACACCACAATCAACTACAATCCTTTACAATTCCATTTTAGATAAATAAACATAAACATAATTCCACAAAGGAATAATTTCCATACTACTACTTTCATATTTTGAAATGATTGATTCTTTCGGAAATATGAACCGTTTATCTTTTTCAAGTAGATTTATGGGATTTTTGCTTGGATTTATCAGTCGGTTATGCTGTAACTTTTATTCTAGGAGTGTTATTGAATTAGTTTTGATTGGATAATAGGCACCATGAATATCGTTACTAAAATTCCGTTCATTTGAAATAACGATTCCGAAGATAGAAACAGAAAAGTGTTTTTTTTTTCATAGAATTTCGACACCCTATATCTTTCAAACGAAACCGAATTTTGTAAAATGGTATAAGAAAAAAGTGTTCAGTTTGATGAGAGGAATCTACACTTAAAATATATTTACAAGTCGAATACTCACTCTATATGTGGAACGCAAAAGGAACAATCCTTAAGTTTCATGATAATTTCAATAGGGATTTCGAAGTGATAACCTCCGCAAGAAAGTCTACCACCAATGATATCCGAAACCATTAGTGATGTCAAAGGATATTCAGAAATCAGGCTATTGTTTCGACATATCAGGATATTTACTTCCTTGCTGATCAATCCACCTGCCTTCTCTTAGTAAGAGTAGAGGTAAGTGATCTCACCTAGTTGGTGAAAGTCTTTCTTTGTTTACAGCAGTTTGGTTTATAATTTTACTCTGAATGTGAAGGTTAATTTGGGTATTCTAAACCTAGGGATGAATGAACCTAAAATATTGTGGTGGATGATTATGTAATTGAAAAAACTGCAATTATCTCGAGCTGTAGGGGAAGAGGGGGTGATGGTGGTCAGTTAAGCTCTTTTTGCAATAAAACTCAAATTATAAATCACAGCTCTATTAGGAACATAACATCACAATTCTGCATTAAAGGACTATCAATAATTGAGGCCAGACTTATAAGCTTTGGAGCTACGATTTATTAGTAAAAATAGTTTGAAAACATACAGTTTTTGACCACTACTGTACTCACGTGAAGGCATTGGTAGTCATAATGGTGACAATGATGATCAAATACTTGCGGAATCCAAGCCAGTGCCAGCAGAGTGAGTCCAAAGACCACAGGAAGTGCATCGGTACCATACTTGTTTCGGCCAAATTCCCCGCATATGAGACTATTATTTTCTGAGTTATCTCCATCAAAAGTATCAATCATCGACGTCGGGGAAGTCAATGTCTACGTCAGGCAACAAAGAGTTATTTTCTTCCTTTCAGCCTTTTTAAGTCTTTCTTTCAACACTTTGGTTTTTTGTCCTTCCCCTTGCATTTTCCTTTCCGTTCAATTTCTTGACCACAATTACCCGCAATAGAGTTAATAGAGTGAATTGTGAATAGAAAAAAGATTACCATATATTGATTCAAATTGAACATTATTATAAATTTATTATGAACAACCCACTGATACACGACCACTTGAAGAAAATTTTCAGTTACTGTCTAGAAAATGGGTACTTCCCAGCAGAATGGAAAAGAGGTCTAATAATTC
This sequence comes from Adalia decempunctata, assembly GCA_951802165.1. Taxonomy (NCBI): domain Eukaryota; kingdom Metazoa; phylum Arthropoda; class Insecta; order Coleoptera; family Coccinellidae; genus Adalia; species Adalia decempunctata. The sequence continues at coordinate 23,203,797 of OX637701.1, forward strand.
CGATTCCAAAGCCAAACCAGAACCATCAACTCACTTCAAACTATCGGCCAATAACTCTCTTACCAGTTGCGGGCAAACTATTCGAAAAAATAATAGCTAGACGTTTAGAAGAAGAACTCAAACACGTGATACCCACATACCAATTCGGATTCAAACGTAAAAACTCCACAATACACCCACTTATAGCACTCACTTCAAATATTCAAAATAGTATGAAAAAAGGTAACAAATCTGCTGCAGTATTTATGGACATTACCAAAGCCTTTGATAGTGTTTGGCACAAAGGATTGATATATAAATTGATGAAATGTAAAACATCAGACTATCTGATAAAAATAATACAAGGGTTCTTGAAAGATAGGAGGTTGCAAATCAAGATAAATTCTTCTCTATCGGATATGTTCACACCACAGCAAGTTCTACCTCAGGGCTCCCACTATCCCCCATACTTTACAACATTTTTTGTCATGACATGTACAACCACGACCTCAACAACAACAAAAAAGTAGATCCACATTTGTATACACTTCAATTCTGCGACGATACTGCTCTTGTCTCACACAACAGAACCCTGAGTAAAACGATTGAAGGTCTCCAAAGATTATCTGACATAATCGTAACTTGGATGAAAAAATGGCGCATCTCTCCCAATCCTAACAAAACTCAATTTATTATATTTGGACATAAAATTACAGCCTCATCACCAATAATAAACATGTTACATCACACCATCACACCTACACCGACAGTTAAATACCTGGGAATAGGACTTGACAACAAACTCAACTTCAAGCATCACACACAAATCACGAAGAAAAAGATTGTCACAAGATCCAGACACTTCAGAGCACTCACGTACAAACGGAAAGGAATCAACTACAAGACAGCAACAAACATCTACAAAATGATATGCAGACCAATCATAGAATATGGACACCAACTATGGATAAACGCAAGAAACCCTACATTGAAAAATTTAGAAGTGGCAGAAAGAAGCAGTCTAAGAATAATAACGAAAATGAGGCACCCTAGAAACCCACTACATAATCCATCGAATACTATGCTTTACGAAAAAACCCAAATTGAACCAATAACGACAAGATTCCACAAATTGAATATAAAATTCGCAAACAACCATAGCAACATGGAGAACCGGTGATGACAAACAACCACGCCCAAGGCAACAGAAGAATATATCCAGCTAAAATTCTAATTTCGGAATTGGAAGAACTCAGAACATAAATTTATTTAAATATGTTTATAATTTTTTTTTCTATAAACGTTACTTTTCCCTCTTTATATAGAATTATTAAATACATATAATGTAGAATAGTGTAAAAGGGCAGAAAGACCTCGGTCGATAGCCCTTTGGTTAAACCAATAAAATTATTATTATTATTATTTTTTTTTTTTAACGTCCGTGTGAGGGGAAAACCCTTTATGGGCACCGAGAGGGTCCGCACTCTCGGTAGTGTGAGAATCCAGGATCTTGTGTGGTTACTCACTAAAAACCCCTCACACTTCAATGTAGGAGTTCTTCATCCTGCCCTCGCAGCGTCCCTTAACAAAAGAGATGAGCTGCAAGTAGCTTTTAGAGTTCATGGGACCTGATGATATGGAGTGACCCGAGCAACACTGCTTTCTGCATTCTGTGCGCCAATACCTCGGCCAGTGATCTGCAGACCGGGATAATCTTCAGTTCATCCACGTAGTTGGCTCTCATTCCACCGAGACATCCTATGATAAGTACGACCATCCTAATTTTATGACCTGGGTATAAAGATCCAAGCTCGAATACAAGGTCTTTGTATTTTTGCCTCTTCTGTTCTTCCTTCATCACAACATTATTTTCAGCAGGGGAGGAGAATTCCACGACAAATGACTCCTTCAACTCCTTGTCCAGCAGAAGTATGTCTGGCTTAACAGCATTGATCTGCCGTGTTGTTGAGACAGGATAGTTCCAGCATATGCGAGCTCTATCGTTCTGGACCACCGCTTCAATCTCCAGAGGCACATATGGTAGCACCGGTTCTTTGTCTATCCCATACGCGGCTCTCAGATGGAAGTATAGGATTCGGAGTGCCGCGTTGTGTCTCTCTACATACCCTGATGGAGCATGGACTCTGCAGGCGGAAAGGATGTGCATAATCGTTTCCTGTTGCCCATGGCAAGCCCTGCAAGTTGTTGGGGTGTCCATTTTCATGATGTTCTTTTTATACCATCTCGTATTCAGTACTCCATCTTGACACGCCATCACAAATCCTTCTGTCTCTGACTTAAGGCTAGCTGACTTTAGAAAGGCGAAAAACAATTCTTCAGACAGGTCCTGGTCTTTTAAGCTCCTGAAATATATGGAGTGCAAGGTCTTACTCATATGATGTTCGAGTAATGTATCTGACTGAGACTTTCGGATCAGTCTTGATAGGCTTCTTTGGTCCGCTTGAGTGATCGGTGTTCCAGCGAGCTCAGGATTGATCGATACGCCGGTTATGCTGAGCTTCTCCAGGGCCCTTTGTGCAGCTCGGAATAGGAAGGCTCCATGGTTCGCA